>CP136060.1:19425362-20675362 GCA_032464435.1 Aegilops umbellulata | reverse complement strand
CCCAAGATGTGCATTTTGGATACTTGAACCGGCTGTATACTAGCCGTGATTATGAAGCTAATCTGGTAAAGCTGATGAAAGAGAAGCTTGAGATAACTTCCATGAATTTGTTCCTGCTTATCACCATTGTAGCCCCCAAGGGCCGGTTCAACCTATCATAGTTGAATCGGGTCTTGACATAAAAAATTCCATGCTTCAAAATTCCTTGATATAGCCCCCAAGGGTCGGTTTAACCTGATGTAGTAAAACCGAAACTTTAATCTTCATACCGTGGCATCAGAAACTTATCAGAGCAAATAGCCATTAGCCCCCAAGTGCCAAGTTGAATATTTGTATTGAGCTTGGGACTTTGTCAATTAACTGATAGCTATAGATCAAATAAGCATTAACCCCCAAGTACAAAGCGCATAACTTGTTATGTGGTTGGTACTTCATTGTTCATGTTTGCTGTTAAACCGTATAACTGTCGGAATGCAGGCTGAAGTAAGGGCCAAAGAAAACCAAGTTGCCGACCTTCAAGAGAATTTGAAAACCCAACAAGCTGAAACCTCCAAGACAAAGGAAGAGCTAATCAGCGCTTTAAGCAGCATGGAGCAGCTGAAGGAGGACTTCAAGAAGGAACGGGCTAACTGGGCCACAGAAAAGGCCGCCTTAACCAAGAAGATTGAAAATGCGGAGGCTGCCATAAAACCGGTAACTGATGAATTAACCAGCGTAAAGTGACAAGTGCACGCCATGACTGCCGCCATCTTTGGTAAGCTTCTTCCAACTTGTATAATAATAGTGATCCTCTTATAAAACAGCCCGGTTTGTAAATTGTTGATCATGTTACACGCACTCGTATTAACCACTTGTGATCAGACGTGCGGATGAAACTGAAAGCCGCCTACACCTTAATCGAGCAGCTGTACACTGGAGCGCGGCGGATTATTGCAACTGCGTCACACAATAATCCAGCACCCACTTTAATCCAAGATACTCTGAAGAGACTGTCAATGCTCCCTGCTCGGATTGATGAGCTAAAAAAGTCTGCTGCTCGAACCGGAGCCATTAATGCCTTAATCCGGGCAAAAGCATGGGTGCCCGATTTTGATCCTCTTGAAGCAGCTCAAGGCTATCCCAGCTTGAAGGAGGATGGCTCAGAATTCAGCGAAGAGGATTTAAGAGAGATAAACCGGGCGGTGCGCCCTCTGGCCTGCCAATTGGTGGAGGAAGCAAATTTGTCGCATTATCAAGCTCAGTATAATGACCAGAACAAAAGAGTGGCTGCACCAATCCCTGAAGCGGAAAACCTGATTCCTCCAATCCGTAAGCATACTTACGCCCCTGATATTGAACCGTCTTCACTGATCCATGAAGAGGCTGTCTTTCAAGCATTAATGGGAATCGACTGGACCACTGTTGACTTCCAGCCGCTGGATAGAGATGAGGAAGCTGAAGCGGCGCAGGGTGATCCAGAACAATCAAACCGCGGTGGTCAGCAGGCGTAAACCGAAGGCAGCTTTATCGAGCTTCCTTGTTATATCTTGTCAAGAAAACAATTATCTCATTTGGGCTCCAAACCGCCTTGTAATAGGATAGACAATACTTTTTGCTTCCTGAGATGCCTTCGTGCATCTATGCTGATACCTTTATTTGTAAGGTCAATATTGCCAACTTATATCTCCTGCAATCATAAAATCTTAAACTACCAGGGCGGTTGTTCCGCCATCCGGTTTATGAATCTTCATGTAGATATGCCAGGAGATTTGCCAATATGATCAAGTTTTGTGATACGAAATACCTGCCATTTATTGGGCACGAAGTAGGCGCGTAATTAATCTTGAAGTGGGGGTTTGATAACCCTAAACCGTCATGGGAGAAAGCAGCTCATGTATATATAACGCCGGCTTACTGTGTAAACCGAGCTTTGATCATAATAGCCTTTTGTTACTCCAAAAAGAATGTGAACAGAAAAAATTAAACCGGGCAATAATCCTTGGTTTAAAAAATGGACCGTGTTCCGCCAATTTGGCTGCTTGAACCGGTACAAAGCATTGTCGATTTAAAAACGCAACTAAGATAAATATCAACTCCTTAAGAAAAATTATTTAAAGCAAAAGCAGTGATAAAACTTTTTGCAAAAAGAGAGGCTGTACTGAGCCGGTCAGATGGTGTTACCATGGTCAGATGCAACTAAGCTCCCCAAAGGTGTAGCGATGGTGCCAGTCGGCCAGGTCCCCAAATGACTCGTGGCATTACGCCGGCCAAGTGGCATGGCAATGGTTCGGGTTTGACCAAGCCCCCAAGTGACTCTAAGGCCTGTAGGCCGACCAAGAGGCGTGACCGGTTTAGACTTGACCGTGTCCCCAAGTGATCTGGTGGCTTTCGCCGATCAAGAGGTGTTGCATCGGTTCAGACACGACCGAGCCCCCATGTGATCTGGTGGCTTTCGCCTATCAAAAGGTATTGCATCGGTTCAGACATGACCGAGCCCCCAAGTGATATTGATAATATTTGCAAGGGGTAAACCGGAGGTCATTTTAAAACAGAACAACTCCGTGTAACCACACATGATAGAAACGAACAGATACCCCGCTTTAGCCGAGGATCCGGTTTATTATATTGAGAATATATACATTGTCATAATATGTACATAAACAGAGCCAATGGCTCAGGTGTAGTAAGGCCGAAGATGAGCTATGTTCCATGGCCTGCTGGTCTCCTCTTCTAACTTACATGAGTCCTTATGCTCTCGAATATCAATCAGATAGTATGATCCGTTGTGCAGATTTTTGCTGACCACGAACGGTCCTTCCCAAGGTGGAGATAACTTATGCATATCGGTTTGATCTTGAATGAGTCGAAGCACCAAATCTCCTTCTTGAAAGGTTCTGGTTCTGACCCGACGGTTGTGATAGCGACGAAGATCTTGTTGATAAATCGCCGAGCGGGCAGCTGTTGTGTCTCGCTCTTCATCCAACCGGTCTAATGCATCTTGCCGGGCCATCTCGTTGTCCGCTTCAACATAAGCCGCAACCCGAGGTGAATCATGATGGATATCACTAGGGAGAACCGCCTCTGCTCCATAAACCATGAAGAACGACGTGTATCCAGTTGATCTGTTGGGCGTGGTATTGATGCTCCATAATACAGAGGGTAACTCTTCGACCCAACAACCCGGTGTTCTCTGCAAGGGAACCATAAGCCGGGGTTTGATGCCTCTCAAGATCTCCTGATTAGCTCTTTCTGCTTGACCGTTGGACTGCGGGTGTGCCACCGATGAAACGTCAAGGCGGATGTGCTCCCGTTTGCAGAACTCTCTCATGGCACCCTTAGAAAAATTGGTACCATTGTCTGTAATGATACTATGTGGAAAGCCAAACCGGAAAATCACCTTTTTAATGAACTGAACCGCAGTGGCTGCATCACACTTGCTAACGGGCTCTGCCTCCACCCATTTTGTAAATTTATCAACCGCCACCAGGAGGTGGGTCTTCTTGTCTTTGGACCTTTTGAAAGGCCCAACCATATCCAGCCCCCAGGTTGCAAACGGCCAAGTAATTGGAATCATCCTCAATTCTTGAGCCGGAACATGAGCGCGTCTTGAGAACTTTTGGCAACCATCACAATCGCCTGACCAGATCCTCCGCATCAGCATGGGCAGTTAGCCAATAGAAACCGTGGCGAAACGCCTTAGCCACCAAAGACTTTGAACCAGCATGGTGACCACAATCCCCTTCATGAATCTCACGCAAAATTTCACAGCCTTCCTCAGGAGACACACAACGTTGAAATGCTCCTGATACACTGCAATGATGCAACTCGCCATTGATGATTGTCATGGACTTGGACCGCCGTATTATTTGTCTGGCCAGAGTCTCATCCTCTGGTAACTCGCCCCGGTTCATGTACGCCAGGTAAGGAAGTGTCCAATCCGGAATGACGTGGAGTGCCGCCACCAACTGAGCCTATGGATCAGGAACAGCCAAATCTGCTTCTCCAGGTAGCTGAACCGATGGGTTGTGTAATATGTCGAGAAAGACATTAGGCGGGACCGGTTTACGCTGTGACCCTAGCTGGCTCAAAGCGTCCGCTGCTTCATTCTTCCGACGGTCCACGTGGTCCACCTGATAACCCTTGAAATGACCAGCAACAACATCCACCTCACGACGATATGCCGCCATGAGTGGGTCCTTAGAATCCCAAGTACCATATACTTGTTGAGCTACCAGGTTCGAGTCACTGAAGCACTTAACCCGGCTTAATTTCATCTCTTTAGCCATCCGGAGACCATGGAGCAAGGCTTCGTACTCAGCTGCATAGTTAGTACAAGGGAACATTAAGCGGAGAACATAACAAAACTTGTCACCTCGTGGGGAAGTTAATACGACTCCAGCCCCCGAGCCCTCCAATTGCCGTGATCCGTCAAAATGGATGGTCCAATATGTGTGATCCGGCTTCTCTTCAGGGGCCTGCAGCTCTGTCCAGTCGTTAATAAAATCGACAAGTGCTTGGGACTTCACCGCCGTCCGAGGCACGTATTTTAAACCGTGTGGCCCAAGTTCTATGGCCCACTTGGCAATCCGACCTGTTGCTTCACGGTTCTGGATGATATCACCTAAAGGGGCAGAGCTGACTACTGTGATGGGATGCCCTTGGAAATACTGCTTCAGCTTCCGGCTTGCCATGAAAACTCCATATACCAGCTTCTGCCAATGCGGATATCTTTGTTTAGACTCAATAAGCACTTCGCTGATATAATAAACCGGACGCTGCACCGGGTACTCTTTGCCTGCCTCCTTCCGCTCCACCACTATAGCTACACTGACCGCACGAGCATTAGCAGCGACATACAACAATAATGGTTCTTTGTCAACGGGGGCGGCGAGTATAGGCGGATTGGCCAATTGCCGCTTTAAATCCTCCAAAGCCTGATCCGCGGCAGAACTCCAGATAAACTGATCCGTTTTCTTCAACATCTGATACAACGGGATCGCCTTCTCGCCGAGGCGACTGATAAACCGGCTCAACGCGGCAATCCGGCCAGCTAAGCGTTGAACATCATTAATACATTTCGGTTTAGCCAGAGAAGTGATAGCCGTGATCTTCTCCGGATTAGCCTCAATTCCCCTGTTGGACACCAGAAAACCCAATGGCTTGCCTGCTGGTACACCAAAGACACATTTGGCCAGATTGAGCATCATCTTGTATGTCCTCAAGTTATTAAAAGGTTTCCTTCAAGTCATCGACCAAAGTCTCCTTCTTCCTTGATTTAACAATGATATCATCCACATAAGCATGCACATTATGGCCAATCTGTTTGTGGAAACAATTTTGCACACACCGTTGATAGGTTGCCTGGGCACTTTTAAGCCCAAAAGGCATAGACACATAGCAGAAGGCTCCAAAAGGAGTTATGAACGCCGTCTTCTCCTGGTCCTTTACTGCCATTTTGATCTGATGATAGCCGGAATAAGCATCCAGGAAACACAAACGCTCGCAACCCGTCGTAGCATCAATAATCTGATCAATACGGAGGAGGGCAAAAGGATCGGCGGGACAGGCTTTGTTAAGATCAGTATAATCCACACACATACGTCAGGTGCCGTTTTTCTTAAGGACTAGCACCGGATTAGCAAGACACTCAGGGTGGAAAACCTCAACAATGAAGCCAGCTGCTAAGAGCCTGGCCACTTCTTCTCCAATAGCTTTTAGCCTCTCCTCGCTGAACCGACGGAGGAACTATTTCACCGGTTTGTATTTAGGATCCACATTAAGAGTGTGCTCAGCGAGTTGCCTCGGTACACCAGGCATGTCAGAAGGCTTCCATGCAAAGATGTCCCGATTCTCACGGATGAACTCGATGAGCGCGCTTTCCTATTTCGGATCCAAATTGGTGCTGATACTGAACTGCTTGGACGAATCGCCAGGTACAAAGTCAACAAGCTTAGTCTCAGCGGCTGATGTAAACTTCAGGGCCGGATCATGCTCTGTAGTAGGCTTCTTTAAAGGAGTCATATCCGTCGGATCAACATTATCTTTGTAATACTTGAGTTCTTCGGTACTACAAACCGATTCTGCGTAAGCTGCATCTCCTTCTTCGCATTCCAAAGCGATCTTGCGGCTTCCGTGAACCGTGATGGTCCCCTTATGACCTGGCATCTTGAGTTGCAAGTAGACATAACAGGGTCGTGCGATGAACTTCGCATAGGCCGGTCTACCGAACAGGGCGTGATACGGGCTTTTGATTTTCACCACCTCGAATGTCAGTGTCTCAGACCGAGGTGATTTGCATTCGTGCATGATATAACAATCTTTCCAAAGGTGATTTGCCGGTTCCTCCCTTGTTCCATGCTTTGGACAGGGCTGGTTTAACAGATAGTTCAAGCGTTCCGGATTAGGACTGGGCCCTCCACTGCGGTTTTTGCCCTTCCGTCGCTGGCCTCCGTTCTGTGCGTTAGTATTGGCCACAAAATCCATGTTGCCATCTGCTTTACGCTTGCCTCCCCCACCGTTTCCAGCTAAGTGATGGTGCTGACCTCTGAAGTTGCCGTTCTTCTTTCCCTTCCCTGTCTTTTCATCATCAGACTCGGGATCCTTGGTACTATCAGAATCAGCGTACTTTACCAAAGCGCCCATGAGGGTTCCCATGTCAGTACAATGGCGTTTCATTCGTCCTAACTTCAACTTCAAAGGTCCAAACTGGCAATTGCCTTCCAAGATTACAACTACGGTGTCTGCATTGATGCGGTCTGAAGAGTGCAGAACTTGTGAGACCCTGCGAACCCAATGAGTCGTTGACTCTCCTTCCTCCTGGACACATGCAGCTAAATCCACTATTGACATGCGCTGCTTACACGTGTCTTTGAAACTATTGATGAACCGGTCTCTCAGCTGGGCCCATGAACTGATAGAATTGGGTGGCAGGCTTTTTAACCAAGTGCGGGTTGTCCCTTCAAGCATCATGGTAAAATATTTTGCACACGCCGCTTCATCAGCATCAAGCATCTCCATGGCCATCTCATAACTCTCCACCCACGTCTCTGGGGGTTGATACGCCGTGTAGTTCGGCACCTTGCGCGGGCCTTTAAAATCCTTGGGCAGGCGCACATTGCGTAAAGCAGGGACAAGACAAGGCACTCCCAGGGCGCTAGACGTGAGCCCCGGTTCAACCAAAGTGGTGGGACGAACCGGCGTGAACTGATGAGTCTGATACTGTGCTGCTAACTCAGCTTCGGGAGCCGGATTGTTGCCGCGGGGTGCTTCACGCCGCGCGTTACTTGATACAGCTGGTTCCTCCATACGCCTGCTATAACTCTGAGCCGGACGTGGGGTGGAATGAATCCGGTCGCGGTTGTATGAGTATGCTTCCTGTTGGATCAATGCCGTCCTGAGGAGCTCCTTAACCCGGCGCATTTCGATCGCCTATAATGAATCACCTTCAACCGGAATAGCCTCTAGCCGTGCCGCAGCTGCAACGAGGTTATCCATCGGATTGGAATAGTGACTCGGAGGTGTAGGCGCGGTGTAGTGGTATTTCTCACGGGGGGTGCTAGACGACATATGCCACAAGGTGGCTTCGTGTGAGGGTAAGACTGCTGCTGATAGGCCCGGGAGCGGGTATGCGAGTAGCACGCGGTGGTTTACCCAGCTTCGGAGCTCTCCGGACAGATAATACTCCTACTGCTGCATGTCTGAGTGTATCTATCTGGGGTGTACATCGGGCAGTACAAAGTGCTCCTGGAGCTGTATCTGGGATCAGTGCCAAGTGCATTTGATCTGGTATATGCCTACGTGAGGCATGCTAGTGGCCGGCCATGCTCATGGTCGTGAGCATATGAGTGCTCATGCGTGAGTGTGTGTGAGTGTGTCCATGGGGATCCCCCCTGGATGGATGGATGTGTGCCCCTTTTATAGTGTGAGGTAGCTTAGGATGTAAGCTTAGGTGGCATGGGCAAGGGATGGTGGGGTGTCATGCTTGTCCCCTGGGTCACTTCATAAATAGTGCCAGGGGACAAGTGACACTGTACATGATGGCTGGGGTGACACATGAACAGTGCCGGGTATGGTCGTCACGTCGGGGTCGCGTCAGGCTGCAGTTGACTTCGGGCAGCCGCCCTGGTGGAGGAGTCGGCAGCCAGCAGTCGGCCTGGAGCGGCCGGGAAGTCGGCAGCCTGCAGTCGGCAGCCGGCAGCCTGCAGTCGGCAGCCGGCAGCCTGCAGTCGGCAGCCGGCAGCCTGCAGTCGGCAGCCTGCAGTCGTCCTGGTGGTGTAGTCGGCAGCCTGCAGTCGGCAGCCTGCAGTCTGCCTGGTGGTGTAGTCGGCAGCCTGCAGTCGGCAGCCGGCAGCCGGCCGGGTAGTTGTACTGAGGGGCTTTGCTAGCCCCGATGTCTTGAATTATTGTCTCGCCATCTTCGGGGTATCCGTGTCCAATTACTCCGACAGTAGCCCCCAAGCCTCCGGGCAACTTGGCAAAGTTGGGCGGAGGTTTTTATGCGAGTGTTCATGAAAATGATCATGAAAAAGACGAAGTTAGTCCATGCGGATATATCAAATGTTTTCTCTTAGCATTGCAAGTGTTATGCGGAGGGTGCCGACTCAGTTTCGTCCGAGCCCCCTTAATCTTTTTCGTGTTCCCTCCGCTTTTTGGCTTGTGCTCTTGCTTACCGGACAACCGCTCTGCGGTCTGTGGCTAAGAGTGGGCCGCGAAGTGGAGTGTACAATACTCAGAGTCTAGGAGCAGATTCAACCAAGTAGATACTTGTAAAGGAAAACGGCCGGGTCGCCCGAACCGTTTTTCTTCCCAGACGTTTTTCACGTGGGTGGCCTCCAGCATTCACCCTTGCTAGCCGGACAGCCGCTCTGCGGTCTGTGACTAAGAGTGAGCCTTTGGTACTGCGCACGCTACTAAGCCGTCTGCGGGAACAAACGTCTCAGGCCAAGCGGCCAGCCCCTGGGCCAACTCTGGCTGGCGCTGAGGAGAACAGTGATGCAACTGTAATAAAATGCGGAGATAGTTCCCCGAGCATCGCTCGGGGTTATCCGTGCTTGCGTGATGCAAAAATATGCGAGCGAGGAGCTCACATTGATTTTCGTGTAGTCGCGGTCGTCGAAGACAGCCGGCGCGACTCGGAGCTCGTGGAGCGCGTCGGCGCACCCGCTAGGTGTCGCCTTTGAGCCCCCAGGCGCTCGAAGGGGGTTCCCGGCCGGTCAGGCTCGACCGGCCAGGCGGCGAAGCGTCTTGCGACGCCCTTCTTCTTCTTTTTCTCTTCTGCCGGCTGCTGGCAACCGGACCAAACTCTTCTTTTGTCTGCAATCTTCGCGGGGGCGCGCCAGCGCACCCGCTGGGTGTAGCGCCCGAGATTCGGGCCGACTGCTGAGCAGTCGGGCCGGATCTCCCGGCGACTACCTCGTCTTCTTCCCTGCGGGGGCGCGTCAGCGCATCCGCCGGATGTAACCCCCGAGATTCGGGTCGACTGCTGAGCAGCCGGACCGGATCTCCCGGTGACTATTTTGTCTTCTTTGTTGAAGCTGATGCTTTTTTCTTCTTCTCTCTGTCCGGCTGTTGGTAGCCGGATGCTTCTTTTTCTTGTGAGCCAGCTATGGGCAGCCAGACGCACGTCCCTTTTTTCATCCGACTAGGTAGTCAGACTTTCTTTTTTCTATCTTCCCAGCCGACTTCTCTCTCTTTTTCTTTGTTTCAGCCGGCCACTGCTTCTTTTCTTTTTTCAATCGGCCTGCCACTTGTTTTCCTCTTCTCCTCGCATGGGGCAGCCGACCTCTTCTTTTTCTTCAGGATAACAGGTGGCTGTAGTGGGATTCAGCGGGGGTGCGCGAGGCGCAGCAAGCCGGCCGGCGGGAAGGCGGGCGGCAGGCGCCACGCGCGTGCGGGGCGGAGTCGGCCCGGGGCCGCGGCCAGCTGGAGGCGGCGGTGTTAGGCGCATAGGGCGCGAGCCAGCGTGAGAGCGCGCAGGAGGCGACCAGGCGGCGACACGGAGCCGGCCGGTGCGGGGCACCCGGCCGCAGGTGGAGGCGACCCGGCGGGGACCCGAAGACGGCTGGTGCGGGGATGGGTGGCCGAGCGCGACGCTCGCCGGACCCGGCCGGGCGCAAGGCGGCACCAGGGAGCCGGACGCGGCCGGGCTCGAGGTGGAGCAGGTGCGCGCGTAGTCCGGACGCGGGTGGGCACAGGGCGGCAGGGGAGCCGGCCAGCCGGAAGTCGGCCGAGCGGGGCGAGTCCGATAGGCGGCGCAGGAGGCCGGCCAGCGCGGGAGGCGGGTGAGGCTGGAGCCAGCCTGGCTGGGCGCGAGCCGGCGCTTGAGGGAGGCGGCCGAGCACAGTCGGTGAGGCCGCGACCAACGGTGGTGAGGCGACGGGCAGCCGGCCCGCGGAGCCGGCAGGCGGCCGGGTTGGAGCAGGCAGGTGGCCAACTATCAGGCGGGGGCCGGTCGAGTGGAGGCGGAGCATCCGGCCGGTGAGCTGGCGCGGTCACGACGGAGTAACACAGGGCCGGCGCGCGGGAGGCGCCGCGCGCCGGACGCACGTGCAGGAGGAGTAAGCAGAGCCGGACGTTTCCGGATGCATGACGATAAGGCGGAGCCGGGTGTGGCCTGCCGACTAGACTCATGCAGTCGCCGGGTTGGCGCAGCCGGCAGGGCAGCATGGCAGGCAGCAGGCTAGGCGCAGCCGGCCAGACAGCCTGGGTAGCCGGCCAGGCAGCGGCCGGACGAAGCTGAGCCAGCCCGAGGCTGCTGATGCGGGGGAGCGTGGGAAGTGTTGACTGGGAGCCGGCGAAGCACGCGTGCATGCAACCAGTCAAGCTGACCATCCTGGTTGAAAATCACGTTTTGTGGAGCTTGCTAAGCAAGCTACTTTGACTGAATCTCAGTCATCACGTGTGCGTGTGTATGCAGCCGGCCAGGAGGAGCTCGGCGCAGACGAGCGTCCGGCGCGCAGGCCCGAGGGCGCTGCGGCACAGCGACGGCAGGTAGGAGCAGCGACCGCGGCAGCGGAGGAGACGGCGGCGGCTGCGGGCGAAGGTAGCAACAGTGCTCGAGCAGCAGGCACGGCGCACGCAGGCGTGGCGAATGGACTCGAGAAGGATGAGCAGGGCGTGGTAGTACAGAGCCATTGTCTGGGAAGTGTATGGGCTGCGTACAGGGCATATACGGCTTGTGTATCGCAAGTATGTGGCTATGGTTTGACCATTGCATGACTTGCATCTAGCTAGCTAGCATAAATGGTGTATGGAGGAGCGATGCGCGTTCCGGCAGGAACAAGGCGCAGCGCCGAGGGGAGCATACGCGAGCTGCGCGTGGATGAACGCGGCCGACCGAAGCGAGGCCAGGCGTGGCGCGCGCGCGGACGGACGGCCAGCGTTGCGGTGGTGATGACGAAGAGGCCGACGGCGAGGACGCGCCGTCCCGCGCGGCCGCTCCGGGGGCGGGTCGAAGTCGAGCCCCCGAGCGCTACCGGAGAGACGACGCGACGCCGCGGCGGTGATGGCGAAGATGGTCCCGCCCGGACTGCGAAACCAGCAGCAGCGCGGTAGCATAGTACCGCCCCACGGTGGGCGCCAAATGTCGTGGTATTTCTCACGGGGGGTGCTAGACGACATATGCCACAAGGTGGCTTCGTGTGAGGGTAAGACTGCTGCTGATAGGCCCGGGAGCGGGTATGCGAGTAGCACGCGGTGGTTTACCCAGCTTCGGAGCTCTCTGGAGAGATAATACTCCTACTGCTGCATGTCTGAGTGTATCTATCTGGGGTGTACATCGGGCAGTACAAAGTGCTCCTGGAGCTGTATCTGGGATCAGTGCCAAGTGCATCTGATCTGGTATATGCCTACGTGAGGCATGCTAGTGGCCGGCCATGCTCATGGCCGTGAGCATATGAGTGCTCATGCGTGAGTGTGTGTGAGTGTGTCCATGGGGATCCCCCCTGGATGGATGGATGTGTGCCCCTTTTATAGTGTGAGGTAGCTTAGGATGTAAGCTTAGGTGGCATTGGCAAGGGATGGTGGGGTGTCATGCTTGTCCCCTGGGTCACTTCATAAATAGTGCCAGGGGACAAGTGACACTGTACATGATGGCTGGGGTGACACATGAACAGTGCCGGGTACGGTCGTCACGTCGGGTTCGCGTCAGGCTGCAGTTGACTTCGGCCAGCCGGCCTGGTGGAGGAGTCGGCAGCCACCAGTCGGCCTGGAGCGGCCGGGAAGTCGGCAGCCAGCAGTCGGCAGCCTGCAGTCGGCAGCCTGCAGTCGTCCTGGTGGTGTAGTCGGCAACCTGCAGTCGGCCTGGTGGTGTAGTCGGCAGCCTGCAGTCGGCAGCCGGCAGCCGGCCGGGTAGTTGGACTGAGAGGCTTTGCTAGCCCCGATGTCTTGAATTATTGTCTCGCCATCTTCGGGGTATCCATGTCCAATTACTCCGACACGCGGCCTGCGGTACACCAGCATTATGACGAGGCAGATCTATTAAACGGGGTTGAACCGGTGCTCCTGCCGCAGGTGCCTCCGCCCGGTTCACTACCGGCGGATTATTGATTCCTGCTTCAGGGGTGTTGAAAAGGTTCCTTCCTTCAAAAACTGAGGGTAACCGAGATCGGTATTTCCTCCTCATGACTTCCTATGAGGCGTTCTGGTCCAGCATGAGTTTATAAGCTTGGGCATCCAAAGCGGCCCGCTCCGTGGTCATCCTGACCTCTTCTGCTGCCAGATCCGCTTTGGCCTGGGTAATCTGCTATCTCACCTTTGCGATCTCCGCGTTATGAGCATCCTGATCCACCGGATTAGCCTCCGCCATGAGTGCAGCCAATGCGTCGAATAGATCTGATAACACTTGAACCGGCGGGCGCACCGAGCCTCCTGCTCCGGCAGCCGTTGCTGCTGCTAACCGGAAATCATCGCCGCGGCTGTCGATGAGTGAGGTGCTGCCTGTGTACCGGCCATGAATATCCCAACCTGGTTGGGCAGATCGGAGGGGTCCGGAATACTGTCGCCATCGGAACAGCCCCCAATCCGGCTATCTTGTAGCTGATACAATGACTCAGTCTCTCCGGTCGATGACTCGTCGCCAGAGTAAACGACGGTTTCACCACCAGATACTGATCTGTCCTCATAGCTTCCTCCATGGATGACTCCCACGAAGGCACGCCTCACGGCCGGTTTAACCCGGGCAGGTCGTGCGCGCTGAGCTGTCTCGATGAGGTCGGTGCAGGTGTCCAGCTCAGGGCCCGGTTCACCGATCTTGCCGATGAAGACATGTATGCCACCAAAGGGGACCCGGTACCCGTACTCAATTGAGCCGGCCTCGGGGCCCCAGCCTGCGTTGTCGATGTAGATCTTGCCGCAACGACTCTTGGTCATCCGACCCACGGCGTATCCCTCGAGTCCTTCAAAGCGGCCCTCCAAGAACTTGAAACCATCGTGCGATAGCCCCACGGTGGGCGCCAACTGTCGTGGGTTTGTCACGGCAGATGTCCTAGTGAAAGGACTTAGTCGTGGAGCCATCGCAACGGGTTAACTCGAAGGGGTTAAAACGGACAAGGGACACATGGAGTTTATACTAGTTCGGCCCCTTCGATGAAGGTAAAAGCCTACGTCTAGTTTGTGATGGAATTGATGGGGTTTCGATGACTAGGGAGCCAACAAGCTTCGCCTAGGCCTCGAGTTATTGTTCTCTGTCCTGAACCGCTATCGGGTTGTCCCCTTATATACACGGGTGACACCCGTCGGTTCATAGAGTCCTAATCTCCAGTTTATATTCGCATCCGGGTTGGTCTCTCCCTATTCCTAACTTATAATACAAGTTTATATACACGCGGGTTTACGGCGACAGATACTGAACCGACTACGGCCTTGGGCCTTTGTCTAGCCTCTGGGCTTTAGCACCTTTAGATTACTGATGAAGTCAACCCGGCCCACTTAGGCCGGTTTACGCCCAGCAGTAATATCCCCAACAAATACCACAAAACAAAACAAAAACAAAGGATTTGGCTTGCAGAATAAGCCCGAACAAATACATATGATAGAGATTTACCCAATCCCATATCATGCATCTGTCAGAAAGATATTCTAGGAGCTACTTGAATTCCCACTTATAAACTCCCGAAACTTTCTGGTTATGCAATCAGGTGTTGGGGATACAGGGGACACAAAATATATCACCCAAACTAACAATACCTAGATCCAGCTGTATCCATCCTTCAACACATAACCAAGAAACCTTCGGAAATCGTCTACCTCAACCTTCAAAAAAACATCCGTTATACGAGTTATGGCAATACTCCCGCACTCGGCTCAGTACTGGGCTATCAGGGTTATCTCACCAACAACTGTACAAAAGAGATTTTCGATGTCGGCGTACTAAACTCAGGTATTCAAGAACTGCAACGATAAAATTATGACGACAACACCTCAGAGCTCAACTCCCTGGGACACTTCCACTAAACCCCTGCTGACATGAGGCACCAAGACAATGTTGTCATCACGAAACCATCGGAACGATTCTAAGATACCCGCGTGATCCTAAAAAAAATTTAGTGAAATTTGAGAAGAGAAGAGTCAAAACTCTACGTCAGGATGCCTTACCAGAACGATGAGGAGACTGGGAAGTAAAAAGAATTCCTAAACTCTCCGATACATAATTCCTAAATGACTCAAAACATTTTTCTAGACACAACTCGGCCGCTAAAAACGATCAATCAGTGGGGGCTCCTAAGGTCGGGGAAGGCTCTGATTACCAACTTATAACGCCCTTTACCAAGTATATAGATGCATTAATTAAATAAGATATATCGTGATATCCCAACAAGTAACATGTTCCAACAAGGAACAACATCTCCATGTTCCAACAAGGAGCAAACTTCATCTTCACCTGCAACTAGCAACGCTATAAGAGGGGCTGAGCAAAGCGGTAACATAGCCAATCAACGGTTTGCTAGGAAAGGATGGTTAGAGGTTTGACATGGCAATATAGGTGGCATGATATAGCAAGTGGTAGGTATCGCAGCATAGGCATAGCAAAAGAGCGAGCGTCTAGCAAGCAAAGATAGAAGTGATTTCGAGGGTATGGTCATCTTGCCTGCAAGGTTCTCAGAGTTGTCGAAAGCTTGATCCTCGTAAGTGTTCTCCATAGGTTCCTCGTTCACGTACTCGTCTCCCGGCTCTACTCAAGGCAAGAACACAAGCAAAGGAACAACTATCAACCAGGATGCAATGCGCAATCAACATGATGCAAAACATGGCATGATATGCGAGATGTTGTATGCAATGCATATGCGTGCTCCGGAAGGAAAAAGATGAAGAAGGCATAATATTGGCAAACCAAGTATGCCACTGGAAACGTGAATTGATTTCGGTTGAAATCGATATAAAGATCACCGGAATCGGATGCACGGTTTGCAAATGACAAGCAAAACAAGAATGACATATTTCTGCGTTTAACAGCATGATGCCACTTAGCAAGCAACAAGAAAATAAGCTACTGCATCCAAACATATCAGCAAAGCATATGTCCGTGATCTACTCAAGATGCTCGACAAAAGATGAACAATGAGATACGGCTAAATCACACCATAACAGGTTCAAACAGGCATGGCAAAAGTGCAAAAGATAACAGGTTCACAGACTGTGAAAATACTATCATGCCAGAAATTAACATCAGGATGACCTGTTTAGAGCAAGGAAACAACCTGCTACAGGTACAGGACATAGCAAAATATGCCATGGAATGGATCTACTCAAAGCATTGAACAAAAGTCCCTTACTGACCATGAGCCAAAAAGGAATAATATCGCCCATGTCAAATAAGCAAGTTACGTTACAGTTTTCAGACTTGGCAGAAAACTGGACATGTCAAAAACAGATAACAAGTAGGCATGTTTACGAGCTCGATGCACTCACTACAGAGAATTTCATGATACACTAAGCAAAAATACATCAACAAGACATGGCATAGAAGCTATACATGGAAGGAACAACATTATAGCATGCAAGGATCAACTACAACAAGCTTGGCAAAATCGAATAACATGTAAACAATCTGCCAGTAACAATTTATAGCAAAAGTAGAGCTCGGTTGGCTCAAGCTATGGTATTCCATAATTACAAAAAAAGGCATGGATGGAGGGAGCACATTCATATGTTCAAAACACCCTTACTGATCATGCTCAAAAGAGGCATAGATCTTTCAGAAACAACATGAACACCTGGCATAAAAATAACAGCAGGGAATGACTTAGTGAAATTACTAAGTCCCTGAAATCAGCAACATTAAGATCCCTAGTTTGCATGCTTGCGCTAGTCACCACAAAGATCACAAAAATACATGGCATACACCCCTATAAACATGGCATGACATATTACAAAACACATGTAGGACTCCAGTTCATAGGATGCACACATCAATCATGGCAAAAATGACAAAAGTGCATCTACTGAAACAGATCTGAAACTAACATCACATAACCCTCTTCTAACAGCATTTCGGGCATCAATATGAGCTCAAATGAAAATGATGCAATGAGATGAAATGATGTACTCATCTAGGCGAACAAGTTGACATATTACACGCACGAAACGGAGCAGTATGTAGAGAGTTACGATGCAATGAACATAGGCACATAATACTGAAATCCTGGGACTTAGAGAATATACCACTCCGATCTAGGGTTGCACGGTTTTCGATGCAGCGCGGATCTCGCCGGAGAGACTCGCCGGAGTTGCGGGAGGACGTGGCCGGAGCTGCGGGGACCGGGGAAGGCGGATCCGGGCGCGGGCTCCCCGGATCTGGCCGGACTCCGGCGCGGGGAGGAGTGGGCGCGGGGCGGCGGGACGGCGGAGCCGCGGCGGCGGCGGAGCGGGGAGCCGCGCCGGCGAGGAAGAGGCGCGGGCGGCAGGGAGCAGTGGCGCGGCGGCGGGATCCGGGAGGCGGCGGGGCGCAGAGGCTCGCGGGGCAGGCGCAGGCGGCTCGGGCCCGTGCGCGGCGCGGGCGGGCCGGCCACGGGCCGCGGCGGGCTTCGGCGGGCGCGGCGATGTGGGGCTCGGCCCCAGGCGACGTGGCGTGACGCGAGTGGAGGGGAGCGGCGGCGGGGATGACGTGTCGCCTCTGGACTGGCCGGAGCGACGTGGCAGCGGGGTGGACGCGTCCGCCGGCGAGACGGACATGTCCGGCGTCGCGGAGGAGAATATGGCTGGGGTTGGACTGCGAATTTCGGGGGGAGGTGGACATATTTATAGGTAGGAGGAGCTAGGAGGCTCCAAATGGAGAGCGGTTTTCGCCCACACGATCGTGATCGAATGGCCTTGAGGATGGAAGTGACTTGGATGGATTTTGGGCCACTTTGAAGGGGGTGTTGGGCTGCACACCAAAGAGGCCTTTACGGTTACCCGGTTAACCGTTGGAGTATCAAATGACCTCCGAATGACCCGAAACTTGACATGCGGTCTACCGGTGCTATACCAAGGCCGCTTGGCAAATCTCGGTCCATTCCGAGACCGTTTAACACCCGCACACGAAAAGAGGCAAAAGGGGGCGCCGGGGAACATAGGAGTGCCAGATTGCAAAACGGACAACGGGGAAAATGCTCGGATTCATGAAACGAACACGTATGCGAATGCGATGCACATGATGACATGATATGAAATGCATGGCAAGAACAAAATGCAAAATAAGGAAACCCCAACCACGGAGGGAATATCATATCGCATCTCCGGAAAAGGCAAGAGTTGAAGTTACTAATATGGAAAGTTGTATCCGGGGCGTTACACAACACAATAAGTTCTGCTAGCACATTAAGTTGACGTACAACCCTTTCTAAAAAAAGTTCAGGTACAAAATTAGGACTGGTCACAATCAAATGTACTGGCATATCCGTGCTTCACACCCATAGCTCGGATTTCACTCTTATCTGACAAGATTCAGTTGTTACCTCAAATTAGAGCACATCCAGGCAGGCAGCCCTGCCTCTTCTCCCAAAGAAGCAGTGGCCTCCGCCGCACGATGGAGTAGGCCCTGTGCCATCCATTGTTCCGAGCAACACGGGGAAAGTCTAACGTTGACTCCTGTAATGGACATCGTCGACGGACCCTGGCACGAGCGGCGGCGGCAGGACTTTGATTGATGGATTGACCACTTCTTCGACATGCACGAACACTCGATACCGGTACATCCCTAACATGGTCCGCGGCGGCCTTGGTGGCGACGAATAGTACAACCCCGGTTCCTGCACCGGTATCTCAACACCAATCACCTTCGGTATGGCGGACGGCTTCTTCATCCATGCCATAACCGTCAGAGCCCAGCTGTCTGGAGGAACAAACATACTTACGAGCTCACCTCCAAGGTCGTTGACAAGCTCGTTCATGGACTCGTTGTTCCAAGCACGTAGAGGCATGTCGTGGAAGGTAAGCTTTGTTAAAAACTCAAGCTCAGAGGGCACCGAGCCCCATCCTGGGTGCCACCGATCAAAGCTCACCAACGCGCCATCGCAGAACAAACACCGGGAAGATTCGAACACACAACTGCAGTCGAAAGTTGTCCGGAACCTGACGAAGAAACCAGCCGGTGGCGGACAGACTTCGACGAGCAAGTCACTTATTTGGATGCCGTGCGCACTACCAAGAGCTTTGACAAGGTCATCCGGCGAGACGGGAGGCCGGTCGTCGTTGATGGTTACATCAGCACTTTGCCAGCAAACTAGTCGTCAAGCGCCGCCATGCCACTGTTGAGCGACAGCACGTAGCAACCGAAGGCAGGACGGACTTCAGGATCTCCGGCTCGGAGATCCGCGTTGATCGGTGACATAATAGTGCGCTTGAGTACAGGGAGTACAGGAGGGGGATTTGGGGGAACTGGAGTAGGAATCGAGATTCCAGAGGTGGGGGAGGGGCGGGTGACTGGGGATGAAAAGGTAGCATGAATTTCGAGCACGCGCCAATATGCTCTCGGCGTGCAAGCGCACGAAAACACCAGTGGTGCCCACATGTCGGCCTAAGAGTCCTTATTCTTTCTGTTTTGGAGAGCCCGGCCTTTTTTTTCAGGATCTTTTGAGAGCCCGGCCTGAGAGTCATAATTGACCTGTTTGGCATTGCGTTACTACTCGGCCATATTCAACGACACCTCACTGGCCCAAACAAGTGTACATCATCGAAAAGACACTGAGCTCAAATTATATAACTTGAAAAAAGGAGATATACTCTGAACACTGGAGAATGGTGATGCCCTCATTTAGCCCACCAGTAGTTCGAGACAATAAACAGTTCAAAACAATGATATATACAACATTCAAACACTGACTAGTGACTACTACTGACATAAACAGCAAGACATGATAGTTCATAAGAAGTCTTGCTACACCACCAAAACGCACCCATCTGCAGCGCTCAGACTCTCGTGATCCAGACGAGAATGGCATTCTAAACAGAAGCAACTATTACATAGTAAGAGTGACATAGACGAGGATGACCAAATGACAAGGAATATGCATAACAAAAGAAAGAACTACCCATCCAGAACCAGCAGCAAAGACAACAAAGTCATTCAAAGAGATGATCCAACACCATCATAATTTGCAGCCCCGCTTCAGCGACCAGTGATCCAGAGACACCAGTACTCCACCCTTTCGATGCAACAGCCCAATTACCTATCAACCTGAAGGCTCGGACCACATCACTGCCTGTCTTAATTCAGACATCCAAGGATCAAAGTTAATCCAGATGCCTTTGTCATTCTCACCTTATTTTGGTTGCAGGCTGTATCGTTGACAATCATGGGAGTTTGCTCCCGAACTCCTAGGGCTCGCCGTGTAGACACAGTTTTCCATAGCAAACAGAGCCTCTCTGCCATCAAGGTCCTTGCCAAGGATTGATCTCCTGGTTAATCGGATAATTGAGTCCGAGAAACAGAGAGTGTGAACCAAGGCTGTTTACCGGCCTCCAACTAAAAAATCCTAAAGGCCCCAACAAGCTGGTATCTTGCTCATAGACGTAACAGCCATTGTCCGGATACTCACGTATTACATGGTGCTTGTATACAGTGGGGTTTTTGCAATATAACATTTCCGGCTCATGAGTCCGAATGATCATCAGTCTTTTGTCGTCGTCTGATCGAGCGAGGAACCAGTTGTGCTTCCCTGTTTTTGGCAAAGGTGGTGTGATTACAAAGGGCAGTAACTGTAGGGACAATGCATCATATCAAAAAGGACAGGCATTGTTAATGTAAGATCAGTATTGTTCAGAGTATGAGTAGGATAATGCAAGAAACAGCATTGATATGTCCCTGTTGGAACTGGGAGGAAAATACAGGGAAATGTATACTGGGTTCGAAAATATAGAAGTGCCATGCATGGTTATACTCATGTTATCTCGCAATCGATTCTTCACAGGAAACTACCATGTCATGCATGTTATGTAATCATGTTCTGTCCTCACAAACAAATTCTTCAAGGTAACTAACAGACCATGCATTGTTATATACTCGTGTTCTGTGGGCAAAATTTTTGTGAGGATATTATTCTAGCCATTGATTGCTGAAGGGCGAATATAGGTATGTACACATGGTAAGCATTGCAGGATTTCACTACTTCAAAATATAGAGTTCTCCATATGCACATTTACTTCCCTAATGTATGGTTAGATGAAACCAACAGTGTGGTACATGTTTCTACATCATGAAAATGAGGAAACTAACATGGCCAATGATACACACTCATATTTAGTAGTAGTATATAGATTACTGTAAAATAAGGATAATATCCATATATTCCTAACCGTTTGATTATTCAGGGTACAAATTGGCTGTAATGACATGGTCACAATCACATGAATTAACTCATTCCAAATATAGCTGATTTATGGCGTCTCTAATACATTGCCATAGTTCTACTCAAATTCTGCTCAAACAGAGATATGCCAATCATCACAAAAAGTTCCAACAGTGTCATGGCGTCATCATTAACATGAGAGGAAACAACTTACACACGTCGTCCCAGCAATACGTGGTGCCATCTGCTTTGTCGGTCACGTAGATGATGCCATTGTGTTCAATAGCATCACAGAAGTGTGTATCAGCTTTGACGATGAACCACTGCTAGTCGAGTTGTCTCCGTCTAAAGAAGGCACCGGCATAAAGATAGGCGAGTCCGCGGTCGAACAAGGCAATTAGCTTGAAGTCTGCATAATTCGCATCTCGTGTGGGCACTTGGCAGATTACAATCTTCTGCAAAACAAGGTCCGTCCAACTGACATAGTAATCTAGATGACTTGGACCGCGATGGTAATACTCTATATAATCCAACGGAGGAACGATAATCTCATGGGAGGTCTGGAAGTTCACGAGCACCAACTTTTTACCATCTTCTCTGAAGGCAGCCATCCAGTGGGAGTTCATGCGGACCCAGTACTATCGGATTTCGGGTTTCGGCAGACCCTTAAGGTTCGAACTCTGGGGTGCGCGCGGAGATTCTGCCCTCTACCTCTCCGTCTCGCAAGGATCTAACTACTGAAAGAACAACACAGAAGACATAGGGTTTATACTGGTTCGGGCCACCGCTGTGGTGTAATACCCTACTCCAGTGTGGTGGGTGGATTGCCTCTTGGGCTGATGATGATGAACAGTACAAGGGAGAACAGCCTCGCGAGGGCGTGTTCTAGCTGAGACGATGAACTGCTACGGGAGTTCAGCCACCCTTCTCTCTCTCTCTCTCTCTCTCTCTCTCTCTCTCTCTCTCTCTCCTTGCTCGGATTCTGGGTACCAGATGCCGGATGCTTCTACCTCTGTCTCTCCCCTCTGGGCTCCACGATGGCCAATATTGAGCGGGAAGGGCGCCAACAATTGGCCAATTTGAAGGGGAACATCCAGTACACTTATCCTGACTAAAGTTGGTCCTCGCCTGCCAAAGGCCCTGTGGTGACGCCGTTCTGGGCTCCACGATGACCTCCTTCCCACCGTTGGACTGGTCTTGGTCTTGTTGCACCGAAATGGATGCCTTTGCTTGATCCTCTCGCCTGTGCTTGCTCCCTTTGCACCAAAGAGGAAACGGAGGATACTGCGCGGGCTGGCGCCCGCCTGGCGCCCTTAGTCGTCATGGCTTGCGTCATGGGCACCTCACGAGGTACCCTGCCTTGATCTCTCCACCTTCTCATGAGCCAGCCTGATGAGGCCGCGCCTGAGGAAGCACCGTGTCGTCCGCCCCGCGAGGCTTGGCCCCTCGCGAGGGTCTTGGGTCTTGTGTTGATGAAGATGGGTCGTGCTGGGCCCCCTTTGAGCCACGCCGTAGGCCGCAGGCAGGCAAGTCTGGGGACCCCCGTTCCCAGAACGCCGACAGTAGCCCCCGGGCCCAAGGCGCGCCCGGACTTGGCCGTGCTGAGAGGCGAAAGGGCAAGGGCGAAGCGCCGCGGGCCCTAACAGCCTGCGGCCTTGGGCGCCGCGTGGCGGTTGATTGGACGCGAGCGCCTCCGCAGCCGTGCAGGTTAAAGGCGCAGCGTCTGCCTAGGCTTTGCTCTTCTCTTTCTCCTGTTGCTGCTCAGATCCCCTTTCTTGCGCCTCTCCTTTCTTCCTCCAAACTCCCAGATCTGCTCCCCCATGTGACCTAGGAAGACATGGCGCCGCGTCAGCCCCCTGCTGAAGCTTGGTTCTCGGCGGCTCTGGACTTGCCCAATGTGTCGGAGGCGAGCCATGCCCGGCTGCGCCGGATGGCCCCGGCGCAGGGCATCGACGGGGCGCAGGTGTTCAAGGTCGGCTCCGCCACCCCCGAGGGCCGAGGGAGCACCTTCTACCCTCTCTTCGTAAGCTCCATTACTGCGGGCTTGGTGCCTCCTTTCTCCGAGTTCTTCCTCTCTGTCCTCCTCCATTACAACCTGCAAGCTCTGCATCTCCACCCCAACTCCATCCTTCTTCTGGTGATCTTCGCCTACTAATGCGAGGCTCATGTGGGGGTTCAGCCCTCAATGGCCTTGCTGCGCCACTACTTCTCCCTCCGGGTCACCCGTGGTTCTCCTTCAGCGTGCGCGAGCTTCGTCGCGTACGGCGGCGCCATTGCCATTTCGAATCCCGGGAAGAGGATTGAGGGCTTCAGGAGCAAGTGGGTCTTGGTGGACGCGGGGCGCATTCACCCTCGGCTGATCCTGCCCGCGGAGCAGCCCACGAGCTCTAGCGACTGGTGCCGGGCGGAGCTCACGGACCCTCGCGCGAAGCCGGTACTGGAGAAGATGGACGCGGACCTGAAGCCGGCCGGCACGGCGGCGGGGAAGCTGACCGGCGCGTCGCTGCTGAGGGAGTTCCTGGAGCACCAGCTGGCTCTGCTTCGGCGGTACTCACCTCCGATTTGGAGGCCTCATCCGAGCCTCGCGGCCTTGGGCGACGAGGATTTGGCCGCGGTTCTCCAATCCCTGGTCGGGGGCGAGGTGGCAAGGTTGGATGGCGCGCCTGCGCCCTTGTTCCTTCGCGACGACTGGAAGCAGGTGGTGGAGTCCATGCATGTCTTCAACGGGGACGGGCCCGTGCCCGCGGTGGCTCCCGAGGAACTGGTGGACGTGTCCTCCGGCGACTCTAGCGGGGAGGAGGGCGAAGAGGAGCGGGAGGAGGGCCCTGACTCCGAAGCAACTGACGGAGCGTCGAGGCTCCCCTTCCCCGGCGCAAGTCTCGTACTCTCCGCCTTTCGTCAAGCGATGATGATGAGGTCGACGACGTGCTGGGTAGCGGGAGCTCACCCCCGATCCCGAAGAAGGGCAGAACCGGGCTGATCCCCCGCGGGTCCGCCTCGGCTCCGGGGCGGTCCGCAGATACGCCTTCTGCTCCTGAGGTTGATCCCTCCACCCGGCTTTCTGGCTTCAAGTATGGCCGGAGGCTGCTTGAGTTCTCTAGGGACGACCCGTAAGTGCTTGATCCTTCGTCTTTTGTTTCTTGTTCCGCCGCTGAGGCTTGATGTCCACTTCTCTTGGGTAGGCTGGCGCCCGCGGCGAAGAAGCCGAAGGGGGCTCCCGAGGCTCCATCCGCGGCCACGCCTCCACCTGAAGGGCAAGGCGACCGTGACGCACGGGCTTCTCCTGCCCGGTCATCTTTGCGCGGCCTAGCTGAGCTGGCTGGGGAGAGCCCAGCCCCCATGGCCAAGGTGGCTCCCGAGGTGACCCTGCCTGCTGCCGGCACCACGGTCGTCGGGGCACAGCAGACTCCGCCTAAGGATGTTGTGGTCTCGTCGCCGCTACCTTCTCCTCCAATTCCACCGACCGCTGCTTCCCCAACTCCTCCTGCTGCCTTGGAGCGTGCCGATGTTTCCCCGTCTTCTTCTGCCGTCCTGGAGCGTGCCGTTGCTAAACTGGACCGGCTGCGGCAGGATCTTCTTGGCACCGGCCCTCGCCTGGTGGCCGGGCGCCTGGAGCTGGCTTCGGGGTGGATCGCTTCGACGCCTCGATTCGGGCGGCGCTGGTTCAGGCCTCGACGGCCTGTGACGGAGAGAGGGAGGCCACCCTCGAGGCGAAGGCTGCCCGAGACGCGGCCCTGGGAGAGGTGGTTGTAGTCCATGGTCGCTGCAAGGAGCTGGAGGACGAGCTGCAGGGCCTGCAAGACCAGCTTGCGAAGGAGGTCCGCCTTCGCCAAGAGCAGGAGGAAGGCGCGAAGGCTCGCGAGGCAGCCATAGAGGATCGGTAGGCCAAGCTCAAGAAGTGCCACGACCGCCTAGGCGCGCTGAAGAAGGAGCTGGAGGTGACGAAGGCCGAGCCGGACCGCAAGGCTCGGGTCCTTGCCGAGGATCGTGTGGCCTTCGCAGACATGGAGAAGGATGCCCGTGCTTCGCTGAAGATGCTCTACGAGAGCGGCCTGGAGAGCCCGCTGGCCGGTGACGAGGATGGCCCCGCCAAGCTGCTTCCCTTCCTGGTTCGTGCCCTTGGGGATGTCGCCCTTGGCCTCAGCCCCACAGCCGAGGCCGAGGCGCGAGTCTTGTCCTCTGCTGCGCTGACGCGGGTCTTCGCCCACATCTACCCTCGTGATCCCAGCGCAGACCTCGACGGCCTGTTGGAGCCGGTGAGTGGCAAGGGTGCTGTCGCTACTGTCGAAGCCGTGAAGGGGCGCGCGGAGGCGCTGCTGGGGAAGTTCCGGGCCTTCAGCACCAAGCCGAAGCAAGGCGCTGCCGGCCCTACTGCTCCACGAAGCGAGGCCACTCCGCGCTGCCCCACCGCCGACGAGTGACTCCGCTGCCGCTCCTGTTCTTATTTTACTTCCTCCACATGCATCACGCCTCGAGGAGGCATTTAAACTTGCGTTTGGTACTGAGACGACAGTATGGACTGTAATATTTGCTTTTAAATTCTTTGAATTTTGTGCTTTTCCTCCCTACTTGCTTGTGTTCTACGCTGGCAGAGCCCGGCCGCGCGCGTACCTCACCCAGCATTAGCCCCGACCGGAAACCAGGACGGGACCAAAGGAGTGAGGGGCTACGTGACAAGTTAGGCTCCTGAGTCACGATGCTCAGGAGTCCCCCTTGGCGCACGAACAACAATTAGGGAAGTGTGATGTAGGTGTATCTTCCGTTCTACGTCTGCAGAGCCCGACTCCGCGCGTACCTCACCCAGCATAGCCTTTCGGAACTAAGGAGTGAGGGGCTACGGAGCCAGTTAGGCCCCTGAGTCGCGATGCTCAGGGGTCCCCCTTGAGGCGCAAACATCAGGCAATGAGGTGAGATGCGAGTGAGACCACCGTTCTACGTCTGCAGAGCCCGGCTCCGCGCGTACCTCACCCAGCATAGCCTTTCGGAACAAAGGAGTGAGGGGCTACAGGACCAGTTAGGCCCCTGAGTCACGATGCTCAGGGGTCCCCCTTGACGCTCAAACGGCCTTCATACCTTGGCTCCGCTCGGGGAGAGACGTGCGACAAACCAGGCCCGAGGGGCCTGTCTGGGTGGCGTACGCCTAGGCGTGGACCAGTCGTTGCCCCCATGCCTAGCCCCCTCGTGCGGCGCTCCCGAGGGGAGGCGTTGCGATGAGGCTAGACACTAAGCTCTGGGCTCCCTGAGGTTGATGCGGCCCGGAGGCCACCCTCAGTTGTTTATCACCAGCGCGGAGCATAGCGCTTCCGTATGCGTACGGGCATAGCCGCTCCTCGGCAGTGTCGTCAGCCAGCGCAGAGCATGGTGCTTCCACTGGTACGTGGGAGGGGGCTCCCCTCCGGGAGGAGCCCCCGGGGCGTGTACAGCCCCGCCCTGACACATGGCCGGCACGGTAGGGCTAGGTGAGGTGTATCTGGGCACCCGTGAGCCAGCGCGGGACTCACGGGGCCCTACCTCTAGGCAGGTTGCGCCTGGCACTAGGCCGTATCTTGACATGTGTTCCTGTAGATTTGGTTAGATGCCGGCACTCTACGTCCTCGGGTCCCGGCCCTCGAGCTTGTCTCAGCCGTCGCTGGTATGCCAGGTCGTGATGCCGTGGACAAGGCCAGAGGGTGAGGGCTGGAGAGCGGGTAAGATCCCTGAGTCGCGATGCTCAGGTACCCCCCCCCCCCTTTAATGTGCAAGTGGTCGACATTGAGAAGAAGAGGTGCCGTGAACAGGCATCAAGTAATCAAGCATGATAGGCGAATGCATAGTTGGAAATACACGCAAGGAAGATACACGCCACTAGGCCTGGCCCGAGCGGCCTGGGGATGATGCAGCCCGAGGGGCGTCCCCAACAAAGCAAGCTAATGATCAAGAATTAAAAAGGGATACATGCCGCAGGGACGGACCCACGCGGCCTGGGAATGAAGCAGCCCTGGGAGGGCGTTCCCAGCCCGAAATGAAGCTTGAAGGATGTCACCTGGGGTTGTCGCGGATGAAGTGGTGTTGGTGCAGCAGACTCGGTGGGCTGCGGGAGCCGATCCTCACGAGCCCCCAGGCCCAGGGGCCTAAGGAGGCTCCGGAGGCGCTGGTGGCTCCTCGCAAATCATCTCCATCTCCGCCAGGACTGCGGAACGCCTGTCTTCCTGAGTCTCCATGATGCCCCTCATGAGGCGCTGGTACGCAGCAGCCACGCTCGGCAAGCCGTAAGGCACGCGAACATAGCTGCGGGGTGGACCTCCACAACGCCCCACTTGTGAGGGCCAGAGGCGCTCCATTGTGGCGACTTGATTGAGCCCTGGTACGTCGATGCAGACACGCAGCCCACCATCCTCGCCTGGATGGGGAGCCACGGCCGGTAGGCGGCGGCAACCTCTCATGATTCTTGACTCCTATAGTTCTTGAACGGCCTGGTTAACGAACTCCTGCTGGTCTGACTCTCCTTGCCTCGCTCCTTCTTGAGGGAAACGTGCTTCGAAGCACGCCTCCACGTGGTGCCCAAGCGCCTCCCTCGTGACCCTGGCCAGGTCGGTGGCCCTCCAGGTGAGAGCCCCTGAGCCCTGCCTGAGGAGGGCGCCGGGCGCGCTTTCCTATGCGATGGAAGGGGGGTCCCCCTAGGCAGACGCGGGCCCTGAGGGGCCTGCCTCCTAAGGGGCCAGTCCGGATGACGCCTTCTTCTTCTTGGGGGTGGTTTTGGGAAGCCTCCTGCCTCCGCGATCTGGGTCTTCTAATGATGCGGCCTGAAAGGCTCGCTCCAGGGAACACACTGCATCCCTCTCTTCACATGGCACCGTGATGACTCCGCCACTTCCTGGCATCTTGAGGACGTTGTAGCCATGATGAGTTATGGCCATGAACTTGGCTAGCGCTGGGTACCCGAGGATGGCGTTGTACGGCAGGCGGATGTGAGCGACGTCGAAGTTGATGAGCTCGGTGCGGTAGTTCCTGCGGGCCCCGAAGGTCACAGGGAGGCGGACTTGCCCGATCGGGATCGTGGAACCATCGGTGACTCCGGAGAAAGGCTTGGTTGGCTGAAGCTGGTCATATGGCACTTGGAGATTGTTGAATGTTTCCACAGACAGGACGTTGAGCCCTGCTCCACCGTCGATGAGTGTCCTGGTGACTAGTACGTTGCTGATGACTGAGGAGTAGAGCATCGGGAGGACACCGGCTATGGCCGCGCACTTGAGCTGATCCGCTGAGCTGAACGTGATGGTGCACGCCGACCACCTGAGAGGGCGTGTTGCTTCGAGCCTGGGGAGGACTGCATTCACTTCGCGGGCAAACTGCTTGAAGATGCGTTGGGAGGCTGGGGCTTGAGCTCCACCCAGGATGCAGGCGATTGCGCGCAGCTCCTGGAAGCCCCCAGCTCCCTCATCTTGGTGGCGGTCCTCGTTCCTCCTTGGCTGAGGCGGCAGCGGGGGAAGGCCTGCGTTGCCCTGCAGGCGATCCTCACGAGGCTGATCCCGCCAATCCCCCTCGCGAGGCAGGTCTCGCCAGCGGTCCTCGCGAGGTTGATCACGCCACCCTTTGTGTGGGCCGCGGTCTTCCCAGCGTCCTGGGTTTCTTCCTCCTCCTCGGCCGTAGCCCCGGTCAGCGCGGTTGGGGCATCGGCCGATTCTTCCTTCTCGCACGGCGCGGAGCTATTGGCATTCATTGGTGTTGTGGGTGTGGAGGTCGTGGTATACGCAGTATCGGCTGCCCCTGGAGGATTCGGGCAGATCCTTGCCCCGCTTGGTATTAGGCTCTGCCGCGAGCACGGCAGCCCCCTTGCGCTTCACGTCCTTGGCCTTGGGTTTCTTCTCTTCTGGGTCCGCGGCAGGCAGCTCGAGGAGGGAGAGACGCCCCTCCTCAGCCCTGGCGCACTTGGTCGCCAAGTTGAACAGCTCCAGGGAGGTGCACAGGCCTTCATGCATCGCCAGCTCCTCCTTCATCTTGACGTCGCGCACACCATCGGAGAAGGCTGAGATGATGGCTTCCTCGGACACCTTGGGGATCTTAAGACGCGCGTTGTTGAAGCGTTGGATGTACTTTTGCAGGGTTTCTCCGGGTTGTTGCTTGATGCGGCGCATGTCGCTCATGGCGGGCGGCCGGTCGCGAGTACCTTGGAAGTTGGCGATGAAGCGGGTGCGCATCTGGTCCCAGGAAGAGATCGTGCCCGGGGCCAGGTTCAGGAGCCAGGTACGAGCTCCTTCCATGAGCGCCATGGGGAACCAGTTCGCCATGACCTTTTCGTCCCCGCTGGCAGCTTCAATGGCCAGCTCGTAAAGCTGGAGGAACTCGGCGGGGTCAGTCGTGCCGTCGTAGCGAGGAGGCAGATCTGGCTTGAATTTGCCCGGCCACGCAACGCTGCGCAGCTCGGTGGTGTAGGCGCGACAGCCTGCAGTGGCCATGGGAGGATTCAGTCGAGGGAGAGCTTGGCCTTGAGGGTTCCCATGCGCTGCAGCTAGAAGCAGCGCGGGGTCTTGACGTGCCGGAGCTGGAGCAGGGTCGCGGCGAGCCGGAGCAGGAAGCGCTCGGGCAGCCTCTTGCGGTCGAGGGACTTCTTGGCAGCTCCGTTCTTGCTAGGCTGGCGCCTGACGGAGCGGGTTCCGCCCAGGGGCCACGCGCCTTGGAGCCATGGCGTCTTCTTGGAGCGGAGGTGGCTGGTACGCCCCCGGAGCTTCATGGCCTGCGCGGGGCGGGGTGCGGCGCAGCGGAGCAGACGGTGTAGGAGAGCCCCCTGCGGCGCGGACGAGCTCGGCGACGCGGTCGAGCCACTCTTCGTAGACGTCGTCGACGGGATGGTAGCGCAGGAGCTCGTTTACCACGATAAGTGCAACTCAAGCCTCCAAGGGCGCGCGGAGCGCGTGGGACAAAGAGCCAGCTGGCATGAGCGACGGAGTAGCGGTGCGGCCGTCTTGCCGCACGGACGGATGCTGAGACGACGCTTGCTGCTCGTTCCCCGCCGGGCCGGTGGCGGCGTTGACGGCGGGCGACGGGGAACGACGAGGACGCCCACCGACGGGAGCCGTCTGGGCGACACGGCAGGCGATGGTGGCCCGGCGCTCGACGCGTGCCTGACGAGCGGCAGACATGGACGCGACGGTCAGAGGAGAACGAAGCGGTGGAAGACAAACTCCGGCGCACCCCTACCTGGCGCGCCAAATGTCAGATTTCGGGTTCCGGCAGACCCTTAAGGTTCGAACTCTGGGGTGCGCGCGGAGATTCTGCCCTCTATCTCTCCGTCTCGCAAGGATCTAACTACTGAAAGAACAAAACAAAAGACACAGGGTTTATACTAGTTCGGGCCACCGATGTGGTGTAATACCCTACTCCAGTGTGGTGGGTGGATTGCCTCTTGGGCTGATGATGATGAACAGTACAAGGGAGAACAGCCTCGCGAGGGTGTGTTCTAGCTGAGACGATGAACTGCTAGGGGAGTTCAGCCGCCCTTCTCTCTCTCTCTCTCTCCTTGCTCGGATTCTGGATACCAGATGCCGGATGCTTCTACCTTTGTCTCTCCCCTCTACCCTGGGAGAAGTTTCGGGCGATGGTGATCAGATCGATGTCGAGGGAAATGATGTACGGCGACCCACTACATACCTACAAAGAAGTTTCGTCTAATGGAGATCGGATTGAAGTCGAGGGGCATCATGCATGCCTCCGTATCATGGTGAGCCAATCTCGCAAGACCAGATAGCAGCAAGCAGGGTGTCTTGAAAAGCTTAGGCCTCGCTTCGATGATGGCCATGTGCATGTCCCTCGAGCATGCAGCCAGCCGCAGGGCGCTCAACATATCCATACACGAACAACAGAGGTCGAGGATGTCACTGGGGAGATTGCTCCAATCGCGGCTCATATGGATGATGCGCGGTTCGCGTTCGGCCATGGTGGAGTCTGGAAGGGGGCTTGATTTACGGGGGAGAAGGATGTCGGTGCTGGAGCGGCTAGCGAGGGAATAGTGGTACTGGAGGAGACGAGTGAGGTGACGGTACACGGGGGCACAGTGAGATGGAGAAGGAGAAGGAGATGGAGATGGAGTGGTGCTATGGGAGCGGAGAGGGAGACGAGGCGAGGCGTCAATGTGTTGTACAGCGGCGGTGACAGACTGCACTATGCATAGGGTGAGGCTGACTTTGGTAACCCGAACACGCCGCCTGGACTAGTGTCAGGCGCAGGGTGTTGTCACTTCACTATGAGGATCAGATGAATAGTATTTTGACCATCAAGTGTACCACAGTTGTACTACTACTACTACTACTACTACTACTACTACTACTACTACTACTACTACTACTACTACTACTACTACTACTACTACTAGTACTACTACTACTACTACTACTACTACTACTACTACTACTACTACTACTACTACTACTACTACTACTACTGCCCAATCGACGCTCTGCCACGATGCATGCAGTGGTCGTTCTCGTGCATCAAGGATGGCATGCAGATCGTTCCACACTTGAGAAGAGGAAAAATGGAAAGGTAGAAGTTTGTGATAAACAGACACCATCCCTATTCAACGTAGCAAATTTTGTGCTCGGTACAAATCTTCAGAAGGGTGACGAGACGGTGGCATTAAGGTCGTCTGGATGGGAGAATTATCCCTTGACGTACGAGCGGATAAAATATGCTGCCCTCGATGCCCGTGTGAGTTTCGAGATAGCTGCAAGGTCCAAAGAGCTTGTTGCGAAGCCGTCTCCCACAGAGAATGAGAAGAAGAACAAGAAGAAGAAGAAGAAGAAGAAGAAGAAGAAGAAGAAGAAGAAGAAGAAGAAGAAGAAGAAGAAGAAGAAGAAGAAGAAGAAGAAGAAGAAGAAGAAGAAGAAGAAGAAGAAGAAGAAGAAGAAGAAGAAGAAGAAGAAGAAGAAGAAGAAGAAGAAGAAGAAGAAGAAGAAGAAGAAGAAGAAGAAGAAGAAGAAGAAGAAGAAGAAGAAGAAGAAGAAGAAGAAGAAGAAGAAGAAGAAGAAGAAGAAGAAGAAGAAGAAGAAGAAGAAGAAGAAGAAGAAGAAGAAGAAGAAGAAGAAGAAGAAGAAGAAGAAGAAGAAGAAGAAGAAGAAGAAGAAGAAGAAGAAGAAGAAGAAGAAGAAGAAGAAGAAGAAGAAGAAGAAGAAGAAGAAGAAGAAGAAGAAGAAGAAGAAGAAGAAGAAGAAGAAGAAGAAGAAGAAGAAGAAGAAGAAGAAGAAGAAGAAGAAGAAGAAGAAGAAGAAGAAGAAGAAGGAAGAAGAAGAAGAAGAAGAAGAAGAAGAAGAAGAAGAAGAAGAAGAAGAAGAAGAAGAAGAAGAAGAAGAAGAAGAAGAAGAAGAAGAAGAAGAAGAAGAAGAAGAAGAAGAAGAAGAAGAAGAAGAAGAAGAAGAAGAAGAAGAAGAAGAAGAAGAAGAAGAAGAAGTAGGACCGTGTTTCGCTTTGGGTTTAGGTCATATGTGGAAGTGGGAAAGTAGCTGAGGATTTTGGAGCATATCATTAAGCACATGAAGCAAAAGGCTCATTAAGCAACACCTCATCCCTCCTTGATAGTATTGGCTTTTCCTATGGACTCAAGGTGATCTTGGATCACTAAAAATGTAAAATGAAGAGTCTTGAGCTTGAAGCTTTAGCCAATCCTTTGTCCTTAGCATCTTGAAGGAGTTCCCACAACCTTTAGTCCATGCCACTCCATTGTTGAACTTATCTGAAACATGCTAGATAAAAACGTTAGTCCAACAAGAGATATGTTGACATTAATTACCAAAACCACCTGGGGAGCACTTGTGCTTTCAATCTCCCCCTTTTTGGTAATTGATGGCAACATACATCAAAGCTTTAGATAAAGATACAAAGAATAGCAAGTAAAGCTTTGGTAGGACATGTAACAACCATAGGCTCCCCCTACATGTATGCAATCATGCGAATATAAAATGTAGAAGCATGTGAGAGCATAATCATGACAGAGTAGGCAATGTGTTACATGTATCTTGGCCATATGCATCAGAGCAAAAGATTATTAAGAGAAATACCTTCATGCTTATGAGTCCTTCTTGCAAACAGTATGTACAAAAGCAAGAATTCCTCATACTCATGATCCTGATGCATATACTTACCTTGTAGTCTTGAGTTGGCTTAGGATGGAATGAACCTGCACAAACAAGGTTAGATAAGACAGGTACATCCACTAGCCAGAGCAAACCAAAAGAAACCACAAGAATACCAAGACTGGGATGACATGCAGATAGTGAGTACAGGGTGCCACTTGGATTAGACATGTCCCCAAGAGTAAAGATATGCAATGAATTTGAGTGATTTCTTTCCCTTAGATGTCTTGCTCCCCCTGAATCTGACATGGGATATTGGGAGAAGATAGGGAACAGAAAATCAGAGCTGAAAGATATAAATGAATATAACTTAATGCAAGTTAGCATATATGAACATGTCTTTCCCCCAAAAAGACATGTGGCATCTCTCCTCTTGAACATCAAGCATCTGGGATCCTTGAGTATTCTCTCCCCCTGGAGATTTCTTTCTCCCCCTTAATACCTTCTTCTTTATAGATGATAAGCTTTGATGTGATCTCTCTCTCCCCCTTTGACATCAATTTCCAAGAAGGTTTTTCTGGAATCCGTCGAATGGGTTTGGTCCTTGAGACTCAGCACAAAGCAATGGATAAAACTGTGATGCTTGTAGAGGACAAGATTCATTGAGTGGAGCTGGATCAGAAGAAATATAGAATAAGTGGCAGACTGTTTTTCCTGTTACGAACGGTGGCACCGAGTGGCATGTTTCGGTGGTACCGAAGGGATTCGGCTGGACCGAAAATTACAAGTCGGTGAAACCGAGTTCATCATAGAGAAAACACTTGTCACCTTAGCTCACTAGTCAAATAAGATCTCACAAAGATTTGCAATGAATTAACTGAAGGATTTGCAAGGAATTGATGCAGAAATATGCAGAACAAAAATAAGAAAAAGTGAAGGTTCTAGATGAGGTTTTTTTTTGAAAAAGAGAGAAACAAATATGCAAGGGACAAATGCAATAGCACAAAAGAGAACACAAGAGAACTTCATCTAGAATTGGGCGGTGACATAGTCACCTATGTTAGAGTATATTGACTTAGGAGTCAAGTGAGAACACTTGATCATAGGTCATACTCATCGTTTAAGCTCAAAATGGGGTTACCATTTTTTGTTTAAGCATCTTGATGTATTCACATCTTGTGGAGTTGCTTTGACTCATGACTTGGAGTAAAGCTTCTCTAAGATGGAATATCATACCTTGGGTGGTGGTGTGGGTCTTGCTCATGTAGTGGTACTTGTGTGGGTGCTCGAAGTTGATGTAGCTCATCATGAGTTGGGAGCACCCCTTGGAATTTGAGTTCATCTACCTACATGGGTTATTTCTTGCAAGGAAAAGCACTTGTATATCCAAAAATGACAATCATGAAGCTCAACATAGAATTTGTCAAAGGATATGTTCGAATGGTTTCGTGCTTCCTTGTCGTCAACCACCGTTGTGTAGAGACTTGGTGATGTAGAGATTGCTCAAGATGTGAGTGAGTGGCAAACTCATGGAATTAGATTCAACCAAGTACCTACATGGGTTGGATAACATGCAAGGTACAAATATATCCAAGACATAAGATAGTCAACATAAGAGATATATCATGGATTAGCCATAAGCTCATGTCTTGCATGTATCCAATGGAGTTTCTACTCCAAATTTGAAGCATCAATAATGTTCAAGTATCCTCTCAACCTGCAAAACACTTTCTCATCAAGTGGTTTAGTGAATATATCAGCTAGTTGCTTGTCGGTGCGAACATGCTTAAGATCAATGCCACCCTTAGCAACATGATCTCGAATGAAATGATGACGAACTTCAATATGCTTGGTTCGAGAATGTTGTATAGGATTATGACCAATTTTGATAGCACTTTCATTGTCACAAAGCAATGGAACATGTTTCACATAGACCCCATAATCTTTAAGAGTTTGGGTCATCCAAAGTAATTGAGCACAACATGAACCAGCGGCAATGTATTCTGCTTCAGCGGTAGATAAGGATATCGAGTTTTGTTTCTTGGAGGACCAAGACGCAAGAGATCTACCAAGAAATTGACAAGTACCCGAAGTGGACTTTCTATCAACCTTGTCTCCGGCATAATCCGAGTCGGAATAGCCAACAAGATTAAAAGAGGACCTCTTAGGATACCAAATGCCAAAATTTCGTGTATGAATTAGGTATCTCACTATCCTTTTCACAGCCTTAAGATGACATTCTTTGGGAGCAGCTTGATATCGTGCACACATGCTCACACTTAGCATAATATCGGGACGTGAGGCACATAGGTATAACAATGAACCAATCATAGAGCGATAGACCTTTTGATCAACCGGTTCACCATCTTTGGTCAAATCATTATGTCCACTAGTAGGCATGGGTGTAGGCATACCTTTGCATTCTTGCATATTGAACTTCTTGAATAAGTCTTTAGTGTACTTTGTTTGAGATACAAATGTACCTTCCTTAGTTTGCTTGATTTGCAAACCGAGAAAGAATTTGAGTTCACTCATCATAGATATCTCAAACTTCTCCGACATAAGCTTTCCAAACTTTTCACTAAAGAGAGGGTTAGTTGATCCAAATATGATATCATCAACATAAATTTGGCATACAAATAGTTCTCCATTAACCCTTTTAGTAAAAAAGTGTGGAATCAATTTTTCCAATTTCAAAACCACTTACAATAAGGAACTTGGTCAAGCATTTATACCATGCTCTAGGAGCTTGTTTAAGACCATAAAGGGCTTTGTGAAGTTTGTAAACATGATTAGGTTTCTTAGGATTGACAAAGCCGGGAGGTTGTTTGACATAAACTTTCTCCTCTATTTCACCATTTAGAAAAGCACTTTTAATGTCCATTTGGTACAAGGTGATATTATGGTGATTAGCATAGGCAAGTAAGATGCGAATGGACTCAAGTCTAGCAACGGGAGCATATGTCTCACCATAGTCCATACCTTCGACTTGTGTGTACCCTTGGGCGACGAGACGTGCTTTGTTGCGAACCACTTGTCCATCTTCATCTTGCTTGTTGCGAAACACCCATTTGGTACCAATGATGTTGTGGTTGTTGTTGGGCTTCTCAACCAATGTCCAAACTTGGTTTCTCTCAAAGTTGTGCAGCTCTTCATGCATAGCGTTTATTAAATCCAGATCTTCCAATGCTTCTTCGACCTTCATAGGTTCAATGCTAGAGATGAATGAATAGTTTTCACAAAAGTTAGCTAAACGAGTTTTAGAGCGAGTGATTCTCCCGGTTTGAATATCATTGTAGATTTGCTCGACGGGATGATCTTTGGCAATTCTTGCTCGAACTCGTGAAAGCTTTTGCTTGGGTCTTCGTTGAACATCTTCTTCATCTTGTTCTTATTCTTGATCCTCTCCATTGTTGACGTTGTCGTTCTCTTGTCGTGGTGGAGAAGGAGGTTGTTGATGTTCGTCTTGATGTATTTCCTCGTTTTCTTCATCTTGGTGTGTCCCACTTGTGGATCCTTCCGTGTCAATTCTTGGTTCACCTTGCCGTGAAGTAGAAGCCTCCACTTGGACGGACGAGGTATTCTCCTTCACCTCCGTTGGACGAATTTTGCTAAGAGACAAGTCTTGGATTGCATCTGAAGGGTCTTTGTCTTCTACATCAATTGGCAATTGCTCTACTTGCGAGCCGTTAGATTCATCAAACTTCACATCTACCGTTTCTTCAACCTTTCGGGTGAAACTGTTGTAGACACGGTAAGTGTGAGAGTTTGAGCCATAACCAAGTAGGAAACCTTCATGAGATTTAGGAGCAAACTTTGAACGACGATGCTTATCAAGAATGTAGCACTTTGAGCCGAATACTCGAAAGTATCCAACTTGGGGTTTGTTACCGGTGAGGAGCTCGTATGCCGTCTTGCCGAGTAGCTTGTGAAGATACAAGCGATTTGTTGCATGACAAGCCGTCTCAACCGCTTGTGCCCAGAAGTGCTTCGGCGTCTTGTACCCATCAAGCATCGTTCTTGCCATTTCGATGAGCGTCCGGTTCTTCCTCTCAAAGACTCCATTTTGTTGAGGTGTGTACGTAGCCGAGAACTCGTGTGAAATCCCTTCTTCGTCAAGAAAGGTGTCCACATTTGCGTTCTTGAACTCCGTTCCATTGTCACTCTGAACCTTCTTGATCTTCACATCAAACTGATTTTGGGCCTTCCTAGCGAAGTTTTTGAAGATCTTTTGGACCTGCGATTTGTCATCAAGAAAGAACACCCACATAAATCTTGAAAAATCATCAACTATAACTAGACCAAAAGAATTTCCACCGAGACTCTTGTAGGCGTTGGGACCAAAAAGATCCATATGAAGTAGCTCGAGTGGCCTCCTTGTGGTCATGATGTTCTTCACAGGATGCCTTCCTCCAACCTGTTTACCTGCTTGACAAGCACTACAAAGTCTATCCTTATCAAATATGACATCGTTAACTCCAAGGATATGATTTCCTTTAATAAGCTTGTCAAGGTTTCTCATGCCGACGTGACCTAGTCGTCTACGCCACAACCAACCTTTTGAGGATTTAGCAATAAAGCAAGTTTTAGGTTGTGCCTTTTTAGAGAAATCGACAATGTAAAGGTCACCTCTATGTATATCGGTAAAAACCATTTTATGATTGTCTCGACGAAACACTTAACAATCTACCTCAGTAAATAGAACATTCAAACCGAAATCAGCAAGTCTAGATACTGAAAGTAAGTTGTATCCAAGAGATTCAACGAGCATGACATTTTGAATGGAGCTATCGTGTGAGATGGCCACCTTACCAAGGCCAACCACCTTACCCTTTGAATTATCACCAAAGGTGACATATTTTCGAGGGCCGTCATTTTCAGCAAGCTCACGGAACATCTCTTCATCTCCGGTCATATGATCAGTACATCCACTGTCGAGAACCCATTCCTTTCCTCCTGACGCATATCCTCGAAGATTAGCCATAAGACCAAAGTGTCTCATTGCATCATCAAGATCGAAGTCACTATCATCATTCTCATCGTAGTATTCATGGTCAACATGATCTTGTGATTCATCATTTCCTAGAAAGAGTGATTCATTAGATAAATGATCATCAAAGTGGTCACTTTTATGAATTCTTATAGATTTGGATATAATATCACCAATGATTCCAACACTTCCTTTAGCATGCATGAGATTAGTAAGCTCAAATAGACAATTACCAAAACTAGGATCACTAGAGTTCATTTTACTCAAGGCAATAGATTTATGGAGAATTTCATCTAGATTTTTCAAGGAATAATTGGGAAATCGTTCCTCAAGAAATATCCATATGGTATAAGCACAATTAAGAGTAGGTAAACTAGCAATCAAGTTTTTGGGCAATCCTCTAATGATGAGCTCAACAGTTCTATGATTGCGAATCATGTCAATATCTTCATCTAGGGTGGGATGCATAGGATCAACATGAGGTGCACAAGGACTAGCAATATACTTGTTCAAATGATATTGATTGAAAATCACAAGCATCTCATTTTTTCCACTCATGAAAATACTCTCCATCAAGAATAGGCACTCTATATCTAAGACTCCCTAAAGTAGACACATCCATCTTCCTCCAATGGTGATTAAACCAAGGCAATGGAGACCAATGCTCTGATACCACTTGTAGGATCTAGAAGTAGGTGTGTCTAGAGGGGGGGCGGGGTTAGACACTCGGTGCTAAAGTTGCAATTTTGAACCTTTTTCAGTTTGAGTGGAGTTTTAGGCACAATTTCAACATACACAATACATATCAAGCAAGCATGCAAAGAGTATATGAGCAGCGGAATGTAAAGCATGCAACTTGCAAGAATGTAAAGGGAAGGGTTTGGAGAATTCAAACGCAATTGGAGACAAGGATGTTTTTCCCGTGGTTCGGATAGGTGGTGCTATCCTACATCCACGTTGATGGAGACTTCAACCCACGAAGGGTAACGGTTGCGCGAGTCCACGGAGGGCTCCACCCACGAAGGGTCCACGAAGAAGCAACCTTGTCTATCCCACCATGGCCATCGCCCACGAAGGACTTGCCTCACTAGCGGTAGATCTTCACGAAGTAGGCGATCTCCTTGCCCTTACAAACTCCTTGGTTCAACTCCACAATCTTGTCGGAGGCTCCCAAGTGACACCTAGCCAATCTAGGAGACACCACTCTCCAAGAAGTAACAAATGGTGTGTTGATGATGAACTCCTTGCTCTTGTGCTTCAAATGATAGTCTCCCCAACACTCAACTCTCTCTCATAGGATTTGGATTTGGTAGAAAGAAGATTTGAGTGGAAAGCAACTTGGGAAGGCTAGAGATCAAGATTCATATGGTAGGAATGGAATATCTTGGCCTCAACACAAGGGTAGGTAGTTCTCTCTCAGAACATATGAGTTGGAAGTGTAGATGTGTTCTGATGGCTCTCTCCACGAATGAAGAGGAGGTGGAGGGGTATATATAGCCTCCACACAAAATCCAACCGTTACACACAATTTACCAATCTCGGTGGGACCGAATCAACAAACTCGGTCGGACCAAAATAGCAAACCTAGTGACCGTTAGAGATTTTCGGTGGGACTGACATGCAACTCGGTAGGACCGATATGGTTAGGGTTAGGGCATAACGTAATCTCGGTGAGACCGATTACACAAACTCGGTGAGACCGATTTTGGTAATAAGCTAACCAGAGAGTTGGTCAGGCAAACTCGGTGGGACCGATTACTAAACTCGGTTGAACCGATTTTGGTAATGGGTTAACCAGAGAGTTTGCATTGTAATCTCGGTAGTACCGATTGCCTAAACTCGGTGAGACCGATTTTGACAATGGACATACACAGTGAGATTGCAATCCCATCTCGGTGAGACCGAGATCCCTATCGGTAAAACCGATTTGCTAGGGTTTGGCAGTGGCTTATGACATGTGAAACTCGGTGGCGCCGGATAGAAAGAATCGGTAGGACCGAGTTTGGCTTTGGGTTTAGGTCATATGTGGAAGTGGGAAAGTAGCTGAGGATTTTGGAGCATATCATTAAGCACATGAAGCAAAAGGCTCATTAAGCAACACCTCATCCCTCCTTGATAGTATTGGCTTTTCCTATGGACTCAATGTGATCTTGGATCACTAAAAATGTAAAATGAAGAGTCTTGAGCTTGAAGCTTTAGCCAATCCTTTGTCCTTAGCATCTTGAAGGAGTTCCCACAACCTTTAGTCCATGCCACTCCATTGTTGAACTTATCTGAAACATGCTAGATAAAAACGTTAGTCCAACAAGAGATATGTTGACATTAATTACCAAAACCACCTGGGGAGCACTTGTGCTTTCAACGGCCACCCGCGATTCCCACGATGCCGCTCGAACCCATGAAACCACACGTCCCCCGACCTGCGGCTCACCCCTCTTGGCCCCACTGCCCCTCTGCCTACGGGAGCATTACATGTGGACCAGTCACCTATCGGGTCCACATGTTATTGACTCAAAGGTAGGTGTAGTAAGGCGCTGAAGCTCAGTCCCCACGGCCCTGAGAGGGAAATGTAACTCCTGCGCCAGGGCTTGTGGTGCTCCCGCAGCACGAACTCCTGCCAAACTCGATATTTGTTTCTTTACTATACATGCACGCAATGATTTAATGGACATTGTAATCTCAACATGTGATGGGGAGCTCTAAATTTGAATTTGAAACTTATAAAACGAAAAGATTCAAAGCAAATAAACTGGGAGAGAGGGAGTATATCGTAGGATGTGTCCCATACAAAATAAGTCCCCTGGTTTGTCACCGCGAAGATGCGGTTAGAAAGGAGCACATCATCTTCCTACTCGTACGGCAACAAATCGGCCGCAGACAGCATGGTCCGCCTTTGACCGCCATGTGCAAGGTTCGTGCTATGTTGGATGGCAGCAGAATGTTGCATGGATGATCCCAATGTTGGACAAAGGTTCTACGGGAATGGTGTCACCGTTGTAAATGTTGTGCAAATTGATGTTGGTACCCTCCAGTACATATGCAAGCCAATCTCCACTCGCACCGAGCCTAACCTGTGAAACAGTGGGCAGGGGGAGAATTAGGAAATGGACACGGAAGTAGTCTTTAGAATGCATTTACTACGTGATCAAACTCATCTTACCTTCTCATCAGAGGGAATCCGAGTGCCCCTCAAAGTCGGCATCTCAAGGGGCGTCAACTTGCAACTACGGCCACGCCGCGCTGGAGAGACCCCCAAGGAAACATCCTCGTGCGTTCCACGGAACATCAAGATGCATTTGTATGAGTAGTTTATCTTGTGAGAGAAAAGGATGAACGAGGGAAGGCCTCTAGAGATAGAGATGGACACTACTACTACCAATGTGCTGGCCCGTGCGTTGCAATGGATCCAAAGTAGTAGAATAATACTTGTTCACGTGCTTGAAGTATAAACACTCTAGTTTTGATATACATGTGTCAGCAGACATGACATCTTGTCCATGGAAGTTGAACCACGGCGACCATCACGTTTCTTGTTTCTACCACTGCCACACCCACACGCTATTCCCACGACGCTGCTCCAACCCACAGCACGACGTCCCCGGACGTGGACATGGATCCTCTGACGTGGCTATCACTGCCTTTCCCAGCTTTTCCTTCGCTGACAGGTGGGACCCATGCTTATGGGTCCCACGTGTCAGTGATAGAATGGTAGGATTGTTCGCGTCAGGGGATCCTCATCCCCCGACGTGCCCCTCATCCCTCTCGGCCCCACCGCTCCTCTGCCTTTGTGTGCATGATATACTCCTAATATATTACTCCCTCCGTACCTAAATATTTGTCTTTTTTGAGATTTCAAATGGACTATCACATACGGATTATATAGACATATTCTAGTGTTTCTAGCAAGATGCCCGCGCGTTGCACGAAGTTGATGGAAAAGGTAAGCAAAACTTATAAATTGGCGGATGGAGTACTAGTTACAGTGATGCATATAATTAAGCAAAGGGATCGCACATGTCGGTATTGACTAGAACGAGAATGCAATAGCACAATAAGAATTAAGGCCACGATGATGCGATCGCAATGGTGGTTACAGAAGGCAAGAAGAAAGATGGATCCACCAACGTACGACCTCCTCCTCCTCAACTTAATGCGCCGGGCCACCGTCCGGCGGCTAAGGAGCGGCGGCTTTTGTGGCGAGGTCGAGGTGCTTCTCAACAAAGGCATCCAAGGCTTCCAGTCGGTTGAGGAAGGCCAACCTTGTAGAGTCCTCATTGGCATTGTAGATACCTATGTACATGATTTGCTCGTACACGTGGATGTGTAGGTCGACGAATTCTTGCAGGGCGAGGCGCCTCGCGGCGAGCACGACCTCCAGGTGGACATTCTTCGTGGCGTCGGCGGGCAGTCACAGGGCCACCAGGGCTTGAAAGAGGTTCCGGCCATGGAGGCCGATTAGGGTGGCAGGCAATGAGGAGCCCAGGCGCGTGGGCTGGAGGAGTACGGCGATGTCGTCCGCGAGCTTCTTGATGACGGTGAACTTGTTGCTGGTGTCAACGATCATCTGGTCCAACTGAGAGTCGTAGTTGGTGTCGACGGCGGCCATCCACCAGCCGGTCTCCAACACCGTCTGGAGACGATCCTCGGTGCCATGCCGCAGGCCGGCGTCGTGGACCATCTGGGGCAGCCGCTGGCCGCTCACGCGCATCGCCGCCATGGGTCTGGAGTGAGCTCTTTTGTGCTTAGTGTAGGTGCTTAGGCAAATGCTTAGGTGCGTATGATGTGGTAGATGCATTGGAATGGAGGGGCGCCTTTATATGAGGGCAATGAGGGCAAATTGCGTTGCATTCACATCGTGCAACCTCTTTTCCCGGACCTCCTCCCATTAATTCCTACATGCATTAATTGAAGGAGGATGCACTGGCCAAACACGACATGCTGTGGTTAGTTCATTGCATGCAATGCTATTAATTAGCAAATAAACATTGAGTTCTCTCATTTTCGCGTCCTCCTTGGTCACGGTGCACAACCTAAGATGACTTACTCACCTAGACGGACTAACTAAATATGAGTTACTATGTCACAAAAAGTATATCATTGGATTCTTAAGCGGATGTAGTTGTATTTAAAAGTCGAGGGCGCGGCTTTTCCTGCATGGTAGGCGGCGGGGCAGTTCCCCTAGTCGGTTTGACAGAGACGCGAGAAGACGAGGGAGTAGGCTGCTGCAAACGTAGGGTTGTGTGATTTGACAGTGAGTTACTGCTGGACAGGTGGGGCCCCGTGATTTGACTTGCCATTATCATTTTAACTGCGGCGCTACGACCGGCGTGAGTCTCCCAGATTCCTTACCACCTCCATACAAGTGCCTCTCCCAATGCTACACCATGTAGTAGAGGCTGGCTCTTGCATGAGAGCCCACTTCTCCACTTTTTCCTTGCCTCTCTTTCCTCCACACATGCAAAAATGCCATGTAAAGCGCACTGTTTTAGTTACTTTTACTTGCTTCTACAGGTGCTTAAGCTTGCCACATAGGCATAAAGTCTGATGTGGCAAGTTAATCAAGAAGAGAGAGACTAGTTTGGTGACCCAAGGAAGAAATGGTGCTAAGCGCGTGTACCTAGGTGAAAATACAATTTTGAGTCTATAGCTAATTAAATGAAGCAAACTCAGCAACACCATTTCATTGGAAGAGGTCACTCCTTGGCAAATGCAATAAATACACGCGCTTACTAGCACCGTTTCTTCCTTGAGTACGAAGAAAGAGATAGAGAGGAGTAAAAAAATACACTTATAGCCAACCTTGTTGTAGTATGAGTGACTAAGTGATGACTATGTATGACATGCCAACATCGGATAGCCTAACGCACCGTGTTAAATCTCCAAGGGCGCGACCGCGCGAGCGACGCGACGATCGTGGTAGGCGCGACCATGATACGGGCTGCTGGCAGCCCTTGGATCTGAGATCAAACGGTCACATGCTAAGTTGCTGAAAATTTGCAGAATAACCCTCTAGGATAGGATATTCACCCATAGGTCTAGAATCACGCCATGCAACCGTTCGATCTCAGATCCAAGGGCTCTCGGAAGCCCGTATCATGGGAGAATGGAAAGCCACTACCATTCCGTTCGCACGCTGGCAGTTCGCTCCTACTCGTCCCCGCATGTCCTTCAATACTACGGCGGTTCGCTCCTAGTCGTCCCGTCCATTCACATTACGGTAGTTCCACTAATCCTAACCCTCCTCCCAAATCCATGGCGTCCCAAATCTCCATGATCGGCGGTGAGTACAAGGTTAGAACCATCACCGGCGATGAGTTCGACGTCATCTACACCCGTTCTTCCACGACGGTGAAAGGGTGCCTTTCTCGCTTCAGACGCATGTTCGAAAGCTCAGATGATGAGTGGGTCGCTGGGCTAGATGTTGAGTACACCACACTCCTGGGATGAGAGAAGGATCTAAAGGACGAAGAGAGGAAGAAGCCCGTCGTGATCCAGGTTTGCGTGCATGACTTATGCTTGGTCTACCACATATGCCATGCGGACATTGAGTGCCAGGATTTTAAGGACTTCCTCGGGAGCAACCTAGTCAAATTCGTTACTGTAGACTTTACGATCGACGAAGAAATCCTGGGTCGGATAGGCCTCGTTGTAGGCAACCCCTTCGACCTCCAGAAGAATCGGCTAGTGCCCTCTCGTCAGCCTTCAATGATGACCCTGGCAGGAGCCATGGTTCATCCTTCGTACGGTAAACTGGTGAAGCCTCCATACACGTTTCATCGTCATGCATGGCAGTGGAATGTACTAGATATAGACCACATCCACTACGCTGCAATGGATGGCTACCTTTGCTACAATATCTACAAGGGTTGGATGAAGAGCAATAGCCAAGTGTGCGGTTCAAGCAAAGAAGTATCAGCCAAGAGGAAGAGGGACAAGGACGAAGTCGAGGACGTGGACGAGGACTCCGAGTAAGGTGGCAGTGTCGTTGCTCATGGTGGTTCTAATGCAGTGTCTACCAGAATAGTTGCAAAGTTTAATTTCAGGTGTGCTTAATTTAATTTGAGGGGTGTGTTGTGCTGAGCCCCCAACAGAACTATGTTATGTTTCTTCTTGTTACTTTAACTCTTCAGTACGTACATACTAGTATTTCTTACATTTCATCTTTTAGTTGGTATAGTACTACCACTCGTTTCTTCACATTATATACATACAATATATATGGCCAACATCATATAGTCAGCAGTTTAGTTGTCAAAGAATTTTAGGGTGCTTAGTTTTGTCAAAGAATTCCAGGGTGCTTAGTTTTATTTGAGGGGTGGGTTGTGCACTTGTGCTGGACACCATTATTGTGACAAGCCTTTTTAATAGTACTATATGCATAATTTGGAGACGAGCGCTCTCTATATGTACCACCTTTTTTTAATTTCAAGTTTTGCTCCATGGCATAATCCATCGATACTACTACTTTACAAAAGTGGAGTATATACATTTTTAAAAGGCTAGAGGGCGGGGCAGTCTAGCTCGGTCGGTTTCACGAGAGGCGAGGGCCTTTGTGATTTAACGACTCATTACTGCTGTCAAATCGAATAGTACTGCGCCGCTGCACGCCCGGCGCCTCCATTAAACCCCTCCATTAAACTCGCATGCAAACCGAGAATCCTACTTCGGCCACACATCCGTTCATGAGCGGGCCAGAATTAAACGCAACACTGGCCGAGCTCCTCCCGTCCACCCTCTGTTTAAACAAGGACAGACGTCAGCCAAGCTCCTACCGCCCGCCCTCTATTTACACGAGGCCAGACAGACAGCGGGCAAGAATCGCACCCCTCCGCCGCTCCCCCGTCTCCTCCTTCACCATTTTCTCCACTCCTCCGATGGCTTCCAATGAGCCGTTCTACGGCATATTACCCGGCAGGGTGGCCCGCTGAGCCCTCCGGATACGGGCGAGGCCGCTCGGTGCTTCGCCAACCTCGCTTGGCCCGACGGAGCCAGTAGCCGCCCCAAGCAAGCGCGTGGTTCAGCAACTCGCCGCTCCAGTTTAGCTCGATGAGGAGTGGCGAGTTGCTCCACGCCGGCACGGTGGCGAGCATGCCGATACGGGCGCCGTCGCTGCCGCGTCGTACCGCGCCACCAGTGTCTGCAGTGGTCGCGCCTCCCGTGTCTGTGGGCGCGCCTCCCGTGCCTACGGTAGCGCCATGCAGGCAGAGACAGAAGCCGGGTGCGTGGAGAGCGACGAGTCGATGGCCAGCTTCTCCGTGTCCGCCGCCATCATCAAGGAGAAGTAGAACACGGGAGGCCGCCGCCACTTGGGACCCATGAAGGCCACCACCGAGGCAACGACCGCGGATTCAGGTGGTTTTTTGCTGCTTCGTCTCTTCCGAGGACCTTCGTCGGCCGCACAAGTGTCTGACGGACATGAGGAAGACAAAGGGATCCGCGGGCGGCCATTTAGAACTAAAATAAGTCTAGATACATCCATTTCCGGACGGAGGGAGTATTAATTATACAAGAGAGCCGGATTGGCAACTCTTAGTTCATGTAAATGTAATGAAATCCATGATGTTTATATGAAGATCCGGCTTTTTTATACGAAACTGTTCATGCTTATATGAAATCAGTCCGTGTTTGCACGAATTTCATCTGGTTGGTTAGAGTTGTAAAAATGTATGCCGCTGGCATTTGATGTCGTCCTCCACTTAAGGAAGCGAGATGAAATTTGCCGGCTGCCGTTGGAGATGCTCTTTATGCTGGAAATAATAGAGTGACATCCAATCCATTTGAGTTAATTGCCTGTATGATTGTCCCTCTACAAAAAATCATGTACAGTGTACACGTGACTTGCAGGGTGGCTACAGCTTCGTACAGAAAGTTAAAAAGAAACAAGTCCATCCTTAATCTTGTATTCTAAGTACTCTGTGGGTTCCACTGTCAGTACAGTGGCAAAAGAAGTATATATCAAATAAGTAGAGTAATGTATAACATAAAAATATAAAGTTAAAAGACAGAATATGAACTCATGTCATCGCGTTGCGAGCATCCAGCGCTAACCAGCCCAGCACATTTTTGTTATAGACCATGCTGGAGATATATCTCCATGTATACTCCTATTTATACTCCATTCGTTCCTAAATATTTGTCTTTTTCAGATTTCAAATGGACTACCACATACGGATGTGTATGTAGACATATTTTAGAGTGTAGATTCACTCATTTTGCTCCGTATGTCTTTTCAGGAAGGGGTCAGATTTGTCCTTGATTTATTTATGAGGTATCCAGATGGCACTGTACCGCCAACAAAAGAGGGTAACATCAAAATTATGGACTACTTTTTTGAGTATGTTGGTAAGGTCCGTTCATAGTCACTTGTTGAAATCTCTAAAAAGACAAATACTCCCTTCGTACGGAAATACTTGTCATCAAAATGGATAAAAGGAAATGTATCTAGACGTATTTTAGTTTTAGATACATCTCTTTTTATCCATTTTGATGACTAGTATTTTCGGACGGAGGGAGTAGAAAAAGAGTTGGTGACGATGGTGTGCGTGCCATCCTGCAATATAGGCCATCGGATTTATATCTAACGGATAGGAAAGAAACTATGGCAATTTTGCAAAAATATACCCACACGTCTCTCCACATTCGCAAATAAGGCCTTCCCTCGTTCAACCTTTTCTCTCACAAGATAAACTACTCATACAAATGCATCTTTGATGTTCCGTGCAACGCACGGGCAGCTAACTAATTTCTTTTAAAATAGTTGTTGCGATAATTGGGTTGAAGTGATATATTTTATGTCTGCCCCGGATGATTTCAGATTCACTAGTAGTAACAAAGAAAAGGTTCCCTTGTTAATTAACAGAAAACAGGCTGAAAACTATCACATGAGGTCGGTAAAAACAAGGCACACTGGGTTCAGCGTCATCGTCACTACAGTTGTGCGCGCGCGAGAAGTCTACATATCGAGGGGGCTACCGAGCGAGGCACCGAGACACAATGTTTGAGAGAGAAACCAATTGACAGATTATGATCAGATCGAGTTGTCACCCTTCTGCTGTCATTGTTGGGGGAGGGAGAGAAAGACGTATTGAGAGTGTGCGCGGTAGGCACAGAGGCACAACTAGCGAGTGTGTGTGTGTGTGTGTGTGTGTGTGTGCGCGCGCGTTTGAAAGAGGAGAAGATTGATTATTATCAAGATCGATGTGCCACCCTACTCCTTTGGTGCCGGGTAGTGTGTGTGTATGTTTGAGAGAGAAGCCAGCCGATAGATTAGTATCAAGATCGAGGTGTCACCCTACTCCTTCGGTGTTGGGAAGTGTGGGTGTGTGTGGGGGGGGCAGTGACACTCACATATCTCTACTCTTATAAAAAAACAGAGTTGGTGATGATGGTGTTCCTGCCATCCTGCAATATAGGCCATCCGATTTATATCTGAGGGACAGGAAGGAAACTGTGGCAATTCTGCAAAAAAGATACCCACACCCCTCTCCGCCTTTGCAAATAAGGCATTCCCTCGTTATCCTTTTCTCCCACGAGATAAACTTCTCATACAAATGCATCTTGATGTTCCGTGCAACGCATGGGCATCTTGCTAGTAGGGAGAAGGAGTTTGTGTGACACATATCTAGCTATATTAAGGGATATGTAGATAGCATATCTGTGAGAGACATTAGTGGTTGTGGGTGGGCGGAATTAAAGGGGTGGGCGTGTTAGACATAGAGAGCGTGTGTGTTTCTGTGTGAGATACTTGTAGGACGGGGTAGAAAGACGAATTTAACCCTGACGGAGGGAGAGAAATACACGAAGTGCACGTGTGTGATTCTGATGCCCAGAGGGAAATAAGATATGTATGCGTGTGAGAGAGATTGCACAATTCATTCACGTATCACTATCTAGCGATCGTGGACGTGCATCGCGTAAACATAAGTCAATATCTACTTCGTATCGTGGCCAAAGGTACAATATCGATTCAACGCTATAAAGATTGGACACTCACATATCACATTTTTTCTATTTAAATAAGCCTTTTTAGTTGTGCATGCCAAAGTTACAGTGATGTTTCTTCAAACAACCAATGTAGCTATCATGAACATGCACCATTGTTACTCTTGCATTCAAATCCATTAGTCTTGGATGATTTAAGTTTCTATTTTGAAGTAGTATATGTAATATTCATATATGAATTCAACGGGTACGCAATTTATGAAATGGAGGCTATGTAATCATATGAGGTAACACTTTTAAGTAGCTGACTACAATATCCATTTCTTTTTGTGCGCCTCTACACTAACACATCAATGCATTATGTTTAAAGTAAATAACCAATGGCACTAAATTATCTATTTACACGGGAAATACATAGGCTGAGTGTTTGATCCCTTTTTTGTGAACGCACCACTACACCCGTACGATTGGCCGCGCCCGTGTGAACGTCCAAGTTATCGGCGCATCATCCCGAGTTATTGTCTTTTTTCTGGGGTGGACTTCGCACCAGTTATTAACTGTTGACGCGTGCCCCGTGTACACAGTCTAGCATGACCTTCCCGCTAGCACAGTCCAAAATTAGTTGAAACTGGATACGAATGATCCCGCGGGCGGCAAAATCTCCCGCCTCCTTCTAAAATTTCTGCCACCTTAGTCTTTAGCATGCAAAATCCCCCTTTTGTCCTTGGTGCACGGAGACCAACAGTTACAATACCGCCCTCATCTACATGATAGGTCGGGGCTGCTTTGGTAACTTCTGGTTCCCCCACTACACGGCACCCCCATTTCCTCTCCCCCTCCCGCAAAAACGACAAACTCCACAACACCAGAGCATCTTACATCACGCCGTCCGTACCTCATCGCCCTTTCTCCCCTCCCCTCTCGAAACCCTAGACTGCTCATCCACCGGCGTACCATAGCCCATTCACTGCCAGCGGCTTCCACCTCGCAGGATCTGCTTCTGCGGCCGCATCTACCCCTCCCACCTCCCCTAGAAACAAGTAGACTGCTCATCCACCACTGTACCACAGCCCATTCAGTGTCGGCCTTGTCCACGGCGCCGGATCTGCTTCGCCGGTACTCTCGTCAACAGCCGCACATCTGCAGCAGCTCATTCGTACTCCCCACCGGAGACGCTTCGTCCACACCACCCGGAGCCGCCCCACCGACGACCCTGTCGACGGCCTCTGATCCTCTTCGCCGACACCTTCCTCAACCCTACCGGAGCCGCTTCACTAACACCTTCCTCAACCCTACCGGAGTAGCTTCGCCTATACCATTCTCAACCCTACCGGGGCCGCTTTGCCAACTCACAAGTCCACGGCCTCAGATCCGCTTCCTCGCACCCTCATCCAACCTACCGGAGCAGCTTCTGATGCCCCATCCACGGCCGCAGATCCGCATCGTCGACGCCATCCTTAACCCAACCACCGGAGCAGCTTCTGACGCCCCGTCCACGGCCACAGATCTGCATCGTCAACGCCATCCTTAACCCAACCACCGGAGCAGCTTCACCTACGCCCTCATCCACGACCATAGATCCGCTTCGCCCACACCGTAGTCCACCCTACCAGAGCCGCCCCACAAACACCCTACTCGACGGTTCTAGATCTCCTTACCGGACCCCGACAACCAGCGCAGCGTCACCACCCTCGACGTTTCTAACCTGATTCCCACGGTCTGGAGAGATGCCAAGCACCCGCCACGGCCTAGGTACTTGTCACCTTTAAACCCGTCCAGCATCACCTGCCCGATGTACTTCAAATATACTAACCGGTCGTTATTACCTGTTATGCAGCTGGCAAAAACTACAAGGACGGTGTTTCTTCTGGATCTAACAGCTTGGCCAACCAAGATCCTGGACAGAGGCATTGCTATGATCTTGTAAGCGCGTCTCTCTCTCTTGTATTGTTCTGTGCCTGCCTGCGTGCTTTGCTAGGATTTTCGACCAGTAATCCCTTTGTGCAAACAATGATTTCTACTACTGGCTGCTAAATTAGATATGTAGATGTCATACATGATACTACCTCGTACCTCCGTTCCTAAATATAAGTCTTTCTAGAGATTCCACTATAGGCTACATACGGAGCAAAATGAGTAAATCTACACTCGAATATACATATGTATGTGGTCCATACTGGAATCTCTACAAAGACATATATTTAGGAACAGGGGCAGTACATTACACAAAATCATAGGTGGCATGTAGGAATTCCCGTGCACTACATTAGGCTCCCTTAGAGTGCCTGCTAGTCGAGCATACAGAGCCATGGCTAGTTTATGGTATGCACACAATCGTTAATTGGTGGTTTAAATATGCGGAAGGGATATGCAATGTAGTATCATGTAGAGATGTCTAAAATTAGCCGTGTCAACTTGCAGATAGGGTTACACAATGAAAAAGTACAAGATGTATGTGGCAATTTCATGGAACATCGCAAAAAAGGAGAGGCAGCGGTGAGCCTATACAGTGTGCTATGGTACATCACCCCTCCATTGCAATCATCGTGACATGTTATTTGTATACCAGTTCTATTAGCCAAGTTTCTTAGGGACAGTTATTACGAGTTATCCTAAGAAAATAAGCACCTGTGAATATAAGCTCCACGTAATAAGCCAACCAGTTCTTTTCATTGCGTTTTCAGCTTATCTTTGGTATGATCAATGAAAGTCTAGATTGCATTATATTTTTTTCATTTTGCTGCCCATATGAAAATTAATTTGACTTGCAAACATCACAAATTGAACCCAGTGCAGTAATTAATATGATAGGAAAACAGACCATCACTATTTGCTCAAAATGCAAATACAAAGATACCATCTACTTGGCACAATCTACTTTGGTCAATGTTTTCCATAGAGATCCCATTGCCTAATTTAAATGAAGAACGCATGACCCACATTTAAATGAATAACAATTATTTATTTAAATTCGATGGTCCAAGTGGTTGGTTATTATCGTATAGCAGCACCACCTGAAAGCATCATATAGCAGCAGCAGCAGCTCATAGCAACTCATCATACAGCAGCAGTCTGCAATTCATCATATACCAGCAGCAGCTCATAGCAATTTATCATATAGCAGCAGCAGGAGCAGCTCATAACAATTCATCATATAGCAGCAGCAGGAGCAGCTCATAGCAATTCATCATATAGCAGCAGCAGGAGCAGCTTGTAGCAACTCATCATATAGCAGCAGCAGGAGCAGCTTGTAGCAACTCATCATATAGCAGCAGCAGCTCATAGCAATTCATAATATAGTAGAAGCAGCAACTCATAGCAACTCATCATACAGCAGCAGCAGCTCATAGCAATTCATCATATAGCAGCAGCAGGAGCAGCTCATAGCAATGCATCATATAGCAGCAGTAGAAGCAGCTCATAGCAATTCATCGTATAGTGGATCAGAATGAAAATTTGGCAAAAAATCAGAGGAGATCCTCACCTTGTTGGATGAGGTCATCCTTCAACAGCACCTCAAGGCCATGGCCTGGGAGGAGGGGAGGGGGAATAAGGTGCCTTCTAATGCAGTGTGGCATCAGCCGTAGTTGTGCAGCGCCCGCCGGAGTAGTGCGTTGGACGAACCACAGTGGAGCAGCTGCTGGAGACCATGAGAATGAGGGGCGGCGCCAGAGGGAGGAGAAGCCAGGGAGATTTGCCCCTACCCGCCGGCCATGTAACCTAGCTGGACATAGCATCGTCGAGGACAAGGCCAGATGGGACCAGTGGCAATGACTTGCTGGAGGAACCCTAGTGCTGCAGGCAGGGGATCGAGGTAGAAGGAAAGGGGAGACGACATGCAAGCGGGCAGGGCAATGAATGCTTGCGCGTTTGTTTTTACTTGAGGTTCAGGTGTGACACGGGCGTCAGCAGTTGCATTTTGAGTGTAATATAGGCAGACAACTGAGTCATTTCCTATTCCCCTTCCCTTCAATTTTTAGTGAGGTTCTACCCAAAACACCCCCCCTCCAAAGCGAAATTAGTTAAGCCCAAGCCCATAACTCAAAAATGACTTCTATACATCTTTTATGGCTTATTTTGACAATATGCCCTGAAAAGGCGGAATCGAACTGGCCCTTAACCTGCAATTCAATTGTGCATGCAATGATGAATCACTCCTGCCTGCTATCTGTACATTTAGGCATCATCATACATGGCATAACCTAATACATGTGCATTCCATTGTAGAATCTGGAATATGCAATGTCTATGTTAGTTCATACGTTGCACATGATGTTTAATGCCCCTTAAATCTGGTCAGTCAAGTGATGGTCTTTAAGCCTCCTTCTTTGCTTCTTTTCTTGATATGTAAGATTTGCTCACGCATCTGTTCAATTGCTTGTTTGCATCAGCCAGCCATACTAGGACTGCTTGCTTTGATTACTTGTTGTTCTTGACCTAACACTCTAACAGAGCTTGTCAACGTTTTAAACACTAAGGACTGTTGTAGTGGGGCCTTGTCTAACTCATAGGTGACATAAAGGTTTGGCTGTACACTACAGTAGGCTCTCCAAGAGTACCTGGAGATCTAGTTCGAAGGTATGCCTAGTTTTTACATAGTGCAGACATAGTAAATGCTCATTTCATTGTGTGCAAGTGCAAGAGATGCGGCATGTTTCATTATGTGGTGTTGTTTTGTTATAATCTCATCCTTTTGTGTTCACAGACTGGAAAGGATGCATATTTATCTTCCAAGGAGACGAGTAACTAGTTTGTGTCACCTTGCAGAGGGGGTGCAATGAAGATAAGATTAAGGATTTCCATGTACAAGATGTTAGGAAGGAACCTTGCAAGAGAAGTAGGAGCTGCGCTGAGCCTCTTCAACCTGTTAAGGTAAGTCACTGTATGCAACTCAATAGTTCAATTCCTTGTTTGTTTTAGGCATAGTTAATTTTCTCTTTTCAATTGCTTTATTTGTCCTCAGTTAATGAGATGCCCAAATAATCATGCCTGATGTTCGGTACTTGTATCACTATTAGTTGACATAATTAAAGGCCTTACCATTTAATTACTCTGCCGCAGTGTGCCTGAAGCTTTGAAGTCTATTAACCAACTATTATTGCATGAGGATCACAATCTAGTTTATACTACGCTAATGATTGCATAGTTTTGCCTGCTGTAGTATGTTTGTACGAAACCCTCTACTATTCATTATGCTCCCTAAGACTTTAATTGAGGCACAGAATGGCCAACTGCTTGCTTACTTATATGCAACGTGCTGTCTAAATTTGTAACTTGTCTGTGTTTTCGATTGGGCCCCAACATCATGCTCCTCTGGTGAGCTAAGAGGGATTTCTGTATGCGGGCTGCACAGACTATCTTTTTATAATTTTTAAAATATCACCTGCTTATGCTTCATGACGTGTAACATTTTTTTTGAAAGTGACGTGTAACATTATTGTTAGTCCTGTTTTGCCATGTGGTACAAAATATTGTCTTGTTCGCTTCACTGTTGTAACTATATTTTTGCCCTAGTCATGTGTACTTACAGAAACATTTCAGGATGAAGTGACATCAACACAAAGATCTGCGAGCAGTGCGGCATGGCCGTTTCCGAATGATTATGGATTGGAATTGGACTGTGCTGATGTTCTCGAGCATCAACTAGAGGTGGCAAGACAACGTGTACATGATTGTCAACGTATAATCAACAAGTTGAGACTGGACATGCAGGTATTAGATGCAGGAGTCAAAAAATGAAACAAGACACTAAGGTAACCATGAAGGAATTGGAGATTTTGCATACTGAAATTTGTGCTATCTGAATCCGGCCAATCCTATTTTCTGAAGAGATTATAGTTCAAATGGAGTTAAGTTGATGCGCGTCCATGATGTATGAGCTGTATTTGCCCAGTGTATGTAATTTGATGTTTGTGTATCTTTATTATCACCTATGCCGAACCATAATGCCCAGTGGGTATAATCGGCTGTAATTTCTTTATTGTATAGTGTAGGATTATTCTACCTTTCTATGCCTTGATCTCTTTGTTGTAATAGTGTAGGTTTTTTAGAGGTGATAGTATTAAGTAGGATAATTCTTTGAATATGCTATGTCGTTCAAACGGGGGCCAATTCCCCCAACCATGGCCCTTCACGAGCCGTCGGATCCATGGGCCTTCTACGTCTCGTAGGATCCATGGGCCTTCTACGTCTCGTAGGATCCATGGGCCTTCTACGTCTCGTAGGATCCATGGGCCTTGTACGTCTCGTAGGATCCATGGGCCACCGGCTCATTTATGGGACTTGTACGGGCCTTTAATGGGCCGTAGACGGGCCTTTAATGGAAATCGTACGTTTTTTATGGGCTGACCATAACGGGCCGTTAATAGGCCGTATTTGGTGATGCTATGAAAATGGCCCAACAGACTAACGGTCCACAAACGGGCCAACTGTAACGATGGGCTGAATTTGGCCCACAAGCAGAAAATGACAGTAACGGGTCGTAAGTAACCGAATACTGCAAATGAGCCCAAGAATAAATGGGCCCTCAGAAGGCCGAAAGTTAACTTGGGTTGGAAACGGCCCAACGGAATAACGGGCCGTTAATGGGTATAAAGTGATACACTGTTCATTACGGGCCAGTTTCACCACGGGCCATTACTGGGTGTAAAGTAATACACTGTTCATTACGGGTCAGTTTCAGCACGGGCCGCTAATGGGCCAAGAGTTACAAAGGGCCTCATATGGGCCGAAAGACGTCATGGGCTATACATGGGCCAAAAGTGAAAACGCGCTGAATCATAGTGGACGGCCCAGATGACGCTACTGGGCCTAATTCGGATAGGGTGTAACGGGCCTTGGGTTAGAGGGTTGTAAATGGGCTATATGCTAACAGGCCGTTAACAGGATTTCCATGGGCCGGCCTGCTAGCTTTTGACCAAGTCAAACGGGCCGGCCCGCCAGCTTTTGACCAAGTCAAACGGGCCGGCCTTTTCACAGGAATGGGCCACTGTTGGGCCGTGCCATGTGTCGATGTATCATAGGCGCCTTCTGTCCAGTGAGTGGATGACATCTGTCCCGACGACGAGCCGACACGTGTTTCCTCTAGCCAATGATGATTTTACATGTGGAAAATCCCCATTGGTCGGGGCTGTTAACGGGTTATCGGATCCAAAACCCGGCCCGATAGCTTAACGGCGTTCCGTTACGGTGGATGCCACGTGTCGGTCACCCTTGACGAAAGCACTTCTATGACGCGCGATTTATCGTCATGGAAGTGGACACTTCCATGATGATAATTTTGGTAATGTCATGGAACACTTCTACGACAGCACAGGTATGACTATCTTGATTCCGTCATAAATTTGTCATGGATGTACATGCATGGCAAAAAGAGCAACCTACTGTGACAAACACGTATCATCACGGAAGTGTATATTTTTTGTAGTGCATCTTCATCAATAAGGCATTCAAGAGCCTCGCGAGGGGCCAAGCCTCGCTAGGTGAACGACGCAAGACCTCCTCAGGAGCGGCTTTGCCAGGCAGGCTCGCGAGGGGCAGAGAGATCAAGGCAAGGAAAACCTCGCGAGGTTCTCGTGACGTGAGCCATGACGATCGAGACTAGGCGGGTGCCAGCGCGCGCAGCGTCCTTGTTTCCTCTTTGGTGCTAAGGAGGCAAGCGCAGGCGCGGAGTACCGAGACATCAAGCAAAGGTTTCCATATTGGTGCAACGAGACCAAGACCAGCAGGACGGCAAGACGGAGGTCACCATGGAGCCCAAGGCGGCGTCACCAACAGAGCCTTTTGCAGGCGAAGACCGCTTTTGTGAGGATAAGCCGTACTAGTTGTCCCCTTTAAAATTGGCCGTTGTTGGCTCCCTTCCCGCTCAATATTTGGGGAGAGGACCAGGGTCTCTATAAATAGGACTAGCCACCACAGTAGAAGGCAACTAAGCCTGAGCTGATCGAATCCTCACACACACAAGTTCGCCAAGCACAAGAACACCTCAACCTCAGGAGGCTGTTCTTCCCCTTGTACTGTTCATCATCATCCCAAGAGGCAATCCACCACCACCACACTGGAGTAGGGTATTACACCACAATGGTGGCCTGAACTAGTATAAATCTTGCGTCCCTTGTGTTATGAGTTCGTCGAGTTAGTCCGTGAGATCTTAGCAAAACTAGGACGTGGATCGGTAGGGGGGAAATCTTCGTGCACACCCCAGTGTTCGAACCTTGAGGGTTTTGCCGGAACAAGTGATCCGACAGGACCGATATCATTAGGGTTAGGGCATAACGTAATCTCGGTGAGACCGATTACACAAACTCGGTGGGACCGATTTTGGTAATAAGCTAACCAGAGAGTTGGTCAGGCAAACTCGGTGGGACCGATTCGCTCATCTCGGTTGGACCGAAACGTTACGAAAGGGAAACAGATAGTTTGCATTGCAATCTCAGTGGGACCGATCGCTCATCTCGGTTGGACTGAAATGTTACGAAGGGAAACAGAGAGATTACAATCCCATCTCGGTGAGACCGAGATCCCTATCAGTGAGACCGAAAAGACTAGGGTTTGTGGCAGCGGCTATGTCGAGTGAACTCGGTGGCGCCGGATAGATCAAATCGGTGGGGCCGAGTTTGACTTTTTGGTTCGGGACATATATGGATATGAGAAAGTAGTTGAGGGTTTTGGAGGATATCACTAAGCATTTGAGCAAGAATCTCATTAAGAAACACCTCACCCCCTCTTAATAGTATTGGCTTTCCTATGGACTCAATGTGATCTTGGATCACTAAAATAGAAAATGCAGAGTCTTGAGCTTTGAGCTTGAGCCAATACTTTTGTCCTTAGTATTTTGAGGGGTCCACTTTCTTAATCCATGCCATGCCAAACATTGAGCTTTCCTGAAATATTTATCTCGAAATAGCATTAGCTCAATGAGCTATATGTTGTTAGGAATTACCAAAACCACCCAGGGATAGCTGCACTTTCAATCTCCCCCTTTGTGGTAATTGATGACAACATATAGATCAAAGCTTCGACAAATGATAGCACTTGAAGACAAAGCACATCCAGATTCTTCATCATTTTCTTCGTGATCATGTGTTGAAGGGCGACATCTCTATCGAGCATGTGAAGACTGAAGAACAGCTAGCCGATATCTTCACAAAGCCCTTGGATGAGAAGAGATTTAGCAAGTTGCGATGTGAGCTAAATATCTTAGAATCTTCGAATGTCCTTTGAAAAGGACTCACATCCTAACACTTATGCAAAATTGATGACTTAGATGTGCAACACACAAAGTATCATTTTTGTTCAATCAATGAAGACTAACCCTCTAAGTGTGAAGAAATTAATAAAGAATTTGATTCTCAGAGCCCTACGACAATTGTACGTGACGTCTGAAATCATCATTCTTATACGGTGGTTCAGGCCACCAACAATAGTTGAAAATTTTCAATTTGAGCTTTTCTTCAGTTTTTGAAATTCCTCGGTTGTTCAATTTCTTCAACTTTGCATTGTCTTCACTCTTTCCGTCGTTTTTCTTCATTGGCATTCACTTATATGAGTTTTCTGTCCTCTACAGCATTCACTTATAGCTAATTCTTCAAGTTGATCTTTCTGCTAAGTGAATTTGATCGGACCCTTCCCCTCTATGCTAAACTCAACCCACTCTGTTCACAAATTCTTCATGTGTGTTCTATTTGAAACTAGTTCAAAATGTTCATTGTGTCCTTGTCAGCTGAAGAATTTGCGAACGAATCGTTCAAATATTCTTATCTGAATTTTCGGCTTTTGCCGCTCAAACCGTTCCACATCCCACTATAGGATTTATCTATCCACCAACGATCTCACACGATCTCCACCGCTCTGTACGTGGGTGACACATGTCGCTAGGATGAGAAGAGTCAAGGGCATGTTCATCCATTTTCCTCGGGCGAGCGGTTTTTCAACTCAGCCATATATACCCCTCACCCTCCTCAGACTGCATTTACTCTGGTCGACCTCACTTCCCCTCACTCGAGCTTCCAGACCTAGCGCCGCAGCTACATTCATCGTCGCCGGTGATGAAGAGCTTCAATGCCTCGACCTCGTTGCCGTCGTACTCGCGCCGGTTGCGCATTTCTTCACTTCGCCGCCGCCGTAGCCGTCTTCCTCTGGCAAGTTAGGGCGTGGAAGATCTGGACTGGCGAACTTCCAGTCTACTACTCCCAGTTCTTCGTGTTCTTCATCAAGGGTAATTAAAAGTTACTTTTATTGCCCTTGTTGATTCTGATGATTTCTACAAAATCTTCAAAAGGTGTTTATTCTTCAAATTGCACACTTTAAACACCTTACACAAGCATCTGTTCTTGATCTGTTTCTCTAAGCAATTTTCTTCAAGATTCCTCAATTGTGTGGATTTTCAATCTATACAACTCTGGAACCTAAGTCAAAGAACGCTTAGTGAAATTCCTCAAGATACCTCTGGTCAAATTCCTCAAACTTGCTCCTTTTTGCAAAAACTTCTGAGAACGCATATGACCTCTCCAAATTCTTCGCACCAATACTCTGTTCACAGGTACTCATGCGCGCTGCTGAATCACTAGGTTCTCATCAACTTAACTCATTTGCAGCATTCCTTGAAGACAAATTGCATACCTCTTCAGAGAACTAAATTGTTCAAAATCCTCAGCTGAAGAAAATGGCGGATGGCAAGAAACCTCAAAAAGGAGGGAAGAAGTTGGAAGTCAACATTTCTTTTGAAATCCCTGATGACATCTACATAGGGTATTGCACTCTTGATGAGGCAATTCATGGAAAAGAAACAAAGAATGAGCGCAAAGTGCGCATTCAGAGAATTGAGAGGATGTGGGTCAGAGAATGGAGGGAATATCGTTATGTCACACCCAAGTACATGAAAAATTCGTTGTACACCCTCCATGCCCAAGACCTCCACTGGCACCTGGCCAAGAAGCTGATCCCTCTAGCGTCAGAAGAGGTGAGGAATTTCCAGCTGAATGGGCCATGCGACAAGCTAAACTAGCCAAAGTAGCAAAAGAAGCAGTGAAGAAATTCAATGAAGACACTACTGCTGCTGCTCCTGAGGCTTCTGGTAGCAAGTCCAAGAAGGCCATGCCTAAGAAGCCAGCTCGAAACCACCAAGCACCTCAACAATGCCCTCACGACCCAGCTCTTGTGTGCCCTCACGGCAAATTCCTCAAACTGCTCCAATTCCTCTTGTTGCAAAGCCCTCTGCTCCTCCGGCAAAGTCCTCAGCACCTGTGCATCTCGCCACATGCCAAAGGACTACAGGGATCTCAATTGCCTCATGAGCCTATGCAAGTTCCTCGGCTCCTCCGCAATCCTCAACAGGCCCCACTTTGCTGAAGACCAAGGCTACTGCTGGACGAGGCTCTAGTCAAGTCCTCACAAGAAGCAGGTTGCCTTTCATGTGTCGTCCAGTGAAGACGAAGCTGATGATGAAGAACTCACTGAAATCATCAGAGATAGATAGCAAAGGGCCGCTAGAGCCAAAGGCACAAATGTGCCTCTTCTGTTGGATCCCAAGCTGATCCTTGATTTCATTGATCTCTGGCACAAGGACCCCAACACACCTATGACTGACTTCAAGCTCGCTCCTGGCCGAACTCACATGCTGACCGCCTTCATAGGCGAAGAAAAATGGAAGTTTGAGAAGGCTAGGCAATTGAAGAAAGCTCAATACAAGAAGGAGCGCTTTCTGAAGAAGAACGTTGTCAAAATGAAAACTGATGAACTTGTTGCTATACGGACTGAGATCAAAGGACTCAGTGATGAATTCAACGCCTACCGTGCAGATTGGCTTGGAGCCAAAGTCAGATTTGTGAAAATGGCTGAAAGATTCACCTCAAATGTTGCTGCCCCAACGCAACATTAATCTCCTCAGGCTGAAGCATCTGCCCAGCTAACTGAAGAACATGCCAGCACCGCTGATGAAAATCATGCTGCTGATGAAAATGAGAGTACCAGGGCTGATGAAGATATTCCAGCCGCTGATGAAATTGCCAGGGCAACCACTAGTGTTGCGCCTGAAGAACAAGCCATACCAGCTGAAGCATGTGCTGCTGCGCCTGAAGAAAATGAACCAATTTCCTCTCCTCCTCCTGCACCAACACCAAGTCTTGTTCTTCCTTCTGCATCAGAAGGGAAGAAAACCAAAACTGCGGAGCGAGCAGCAGTGAAGAAAAGGAAAGCATCCGCCGCCTCAGAGTCTTCCGCACCAAAGAAGGTGAAGACTTTGACGACCTCTTTTGAAAATCCTATTGATGTTGTTCCCGTTTCAAGCATGCCATCACAGGAGATTGTTCCCTTTGGTGAGGATTATGAAATCCCTAGTGGATCTGATGAAGAAAATCCTTCTGCTGCTTCGTCAGAGCAGTTGGATGAGGAAATTGATGTGGACAACATTACGTCCACTCCATTGGTATCATCCATGCCTCAGTTCGCAGCTGAAGAGGCAGGCGTTGAGGAAATGGACGAAGAAGAAGACGTGGACATCTGGTGCACCACTCCAGTTCTGAATGATGACTATTGGGAAAGTCATCACCCCAATTCACCCATGTTCACCCTACTGCAACAGATTCCTCAATCCCCAGTCCAAACTGAAGAAGTTCAAATGGGCTCTGATGAACCTCAAGCGTCTCTTCTCACCATCCCTGAAGAAATTCCAGCCACTAGTTTTGATGTACATGCTACTGAAGAAATGGAGACCCACGCTGCCAATGAAGATATTGCTACTGAAATTCCTCAGCCAGCGGCTCCTGAGACTGTGATTCTTGAGGCTGTGAAGACATTGACTGATACTCCTCAGCCCAAGCCAAAGAATCCCTTCTCAAAGAAGCAAAATTTCAAAGCTGATAACTTCTTTCATGAGAATGTGTTCTTCACTTGCTACACCCCTTATGACTCTGCTCGTCTTTGAAGGAAGCGTTTCTGGACAGCAAGCTAGATGAACTTCTATTCTTCTTTGCTTTTCGATAAAGACAAGATCTTCGACCATGAGCATATTCCTCATGTTGACATGGAGTCACTGCCTTGCTTCGCCCCAGTCCTCAGTGTTCTTCATGACGCTGGGCTGGTCAACTTCTGCACCGACATTGTTGATTGGAATGAAGAGCTAATTCTTCAGTTCTATGCTACATTGCACATCACAGGCAACGCTGACGATGTGAATTCATGGGTGCTGGACTGGATGAGAGAGAACACACACTACAAAGCACCAGCCTCTGAATTGCTTCATGCCCTGCCTGTCAGTCCTCCCCTTGAAGGTGCGCGACTCATCTACCATGAACCTGAGCTATGTTATCACTACATGCAAGTGTTGATGAAGCCTCTGAAGCCTGGTCAAGCCCAAGGACAAAATTCCTCGTGAAGGAATTGCTCTATGTGCCAAGGACAATTTACAGAATTTTGACCAAGACCCTGAGTCCAATAAAAGGCCACGACTCTAATGAAGAAGAGGTCATTGGCATCATGAAGAATTTGCTATTCAAATCATCCATGGAGTTTCTGTCAACTACCATGATTTCTTCATGAGGAATCTGGCAAATGTTGCACTGTCACCTTTTGAGTTGAAGTCTTATGCTCCTTGGATTATGAGATTCCTCAGATCAAGGTCTTCAATCAATTATAAGCCTGACTATCAAAATCATCTCAGCTACTTTCCGCCCATTGAAGTCCTCAAACAACCTATTTCCTCATCTGATGAGAAAGGCAAGGCTGCAACTATTGATGAAGGCATTCGTCCATTGGATGGACAGTTTCGCAAAGCTGCATCCTACTCCACCAATGATGACTCTTCTACTCATGACTCTGCCGCGAGTGCTTCAAAGCAAAATCCTCAAGGCACAGCTCCAAGGGTGATGACTGGTCGTGAGCTTCTCCTCAGTCTTCATCAGAAGGTCGATCACAACCATAAATGGGTCAAGCGTCAGTTTGGTCCAATTCTTCAGAACATGACCATCACTAAGAATTCAGTGAAGAAGAACCAATACTAACTCCATGAAGTTTTTGATCAAACCTGGGTTGTTCTGTCTCATCTCTACGGTGAAGAAGATCTCAAGCGGATGGGCTTCAAGCAGGACTTTGACTGGTCTCAGCCTCCGTCGAAGAAATTAAAGAATATCAAAGTTCCTCACTTGGTGGCCAGCTCTTATTCCTCATCGCACGAGACTGATGAACATGAAGACTTGGACGACACTGTGGCAGGCCCTGCTTCAACAACCGACCCCAACAACGTTGGCGCTCCTCCATCGACTACATGATGATATTCTTCACGGGCGTTAGTCCTCATTTTTCGTCCCTTTTGGTCATTCGATGACAAAGGGGGAGAAATTTGAGTTAGTCTTCAAGCGGGTCTATATATAGGCATTTTTTTGCTAAGTTGCAACTCTCGTTCTTTTGAAAACTTTGTTGGATTGAGTTGTAATCCTAACTCCGATGGTGGTCTAATACTTTTGTTATTTCCTCATATATGTTAATGCACGCATGCTGAATTACATCAACCACCATATTTCATCATGCATTTCAAATTCTTCATATAATATGTTAAATGCATGTATGAATTACAAGATATAGGGGGAGATCTCCATGATTCTACTCTTCAATGTGCAATGCTTCAAAAGCAAATTCCTCACATATGCACATCTTCAGGGGGGGTACTTCTATATCTTGCATTCAAATTCCTCAAAATCAGTATTTACACTTCATATGTTTATCCCCGTTGAAAACTTAACCTATATTGTCATCAATCACCAAAAAGGGGGAGATTGTAAGTGCATCTAGTGCCCCTTAGTGATTTTGGTGTATTGAAGACTTATAGGTTAAGGGACTAATGCGTTTGTGAGTGTACACAGGTCTATAAGTCTATAAGGAGTTTGATATTTACAGATAAAGTCGACCCCTAAAAATGAATGTCTTCAACTGAAGACTTTGAAAGTGAAGAAATTGGTGTGACCATGAAGACTTGGTATTCATGCGAGGAACATGAAGCGTGAAGACTTTTGTTTTCGTAGTTTCATTTTCTCTTTCTTGAGTCATAGGAAACACCGTACTGTTAAAGGGGGTCAAGGAAAAACTAAGGAAAAGTTTCCATGTGATGCTCAACTCAAAATCCTACACCTACCAATCCTTTCGAGTGAAGCCATTGGAAATATCATACAGTTCAGTCAATTTCTTCAGTGACAGAGACGTAGATCTTCTGGTCTCTGAGGAATTTGTTCTGACTGAGGATTTAGGAATTCGCCAGTGCGGATTGCCTACAAGTGAGGAACATGATAGCCATGAGGAATTTGAACCTCAAATTTCCAACTGTTGTTGTGCTATGCGCTAGCTGTCCCAACATATCTTATCCACCTAACGGTCATACCATTGAATGGCATTTATGTCTTATCATGTCGGGCAGCTCCCTAGGCTATAAATAGCCGCCCCCTACAACCACTAGCTGGTTGGCTGCTTCGAGAGAAACTGACACTTGTCATTGAGAGCATCCTATCCTTCGAGAACTTTGAGCGAAAATCATCAAGTGAGGAAAACCCAAACCCAAACACCTACAAACCCAAAGTGATTGAGCATCACCGAAGAGATTGTTCCTGTGTGGATCAGACGCTTGTTACCTTTGAAGACTGTGCATCTTCCAGACGGTTAGGCGTCATGGTCTAGAGCATCCAAGAAGAAATTGTGGATCGCCGAGTGACCGAGTTTGTGAAGGTTTGGAAGTCACCTAAAGACTTACCACGAGTGATTGGGCGAGGTCTGTGTGACCTTAGCTCAAGGAGAATACGATGAGGACTATGTGTCCGGGACTGTGTGTCCTCGGGTTTAAATACCTAGCCGCTCCAACCAGACGTACAACTGTCACATCAGTTGGAACTGGTCTACCAAATCACTGTCTTCACCGAGATAATTGGTTCTATTTCCTCAACCCTTTCATTTCCTCATTACTGTGTTGTGTACTTGATCGCTACTGTTTGAAGACTTTGACTGAAGACTTTCTCAATTTCATCAATTCAATTTCTTCAGTCAGTTTGTCTTCAACCTTCTTATCGTGTGTTTACGCTTTCTGTACTCAGTGCTCGTTTTGATTTCATCATGGTGACTTTGCTTCTGTTCTGTTATGTTTGCATCTGAGTACTTATTCCGCTACTAGTTGTTCGTGACTTAGGAATTTCCTCACCCTAAAATTCCTCTGTGAAGAATTTGTAAAAATCGCCTATTCACCCCCCTCTAGTCGACTTAACGCACTTTCAAAGCAATGCGATCAAACTAACCTCGATGGAAAACAACACTGTTCTCAATATTGTCCTGTATGAGTACATATAAAGGCATGTTAACAACAGGCTAAACATAAACCAAATATATCCATGGTAGACAACATAATCTACAAATGATAGCTTCAGTGTGCAGGCTTAAGCACACTAGTTAAGCAAAACAAGAAGTGGAAAGGTGTGTTAATTGCATTAGGCATAACATTTAAAAACAAGGAAATAGTCATTCAAACTAGTATTGTGCAGGTCTGAAGAACACTAGTTATTGTTAAAAAAACGAAAAGGCATGTTAGCTGCAATATCCTTAACAGCAACCAAATATCGTAATTCATAGTGGTATTGTTGAAATTGTTATTGATGAAATTAAACTGCACGGCAAATAGTTGCACATATAGAGCATCACATTGTGAAGAACTAAAATAAACAAGGCATAAGGCCATCTCTAGCTGATCCTTTAAAAGTTAAAGGACTAAAACCCTTAGTGGATATATATATATATATATATATATATATATATATATATATATATATATATATATATATATATATATATATATATATATATATATATATATACTCCAGCAATTTTTGGCCGTTTCTAGTCGATCCCCTAAACTTAATGTTGTAAACTTCAATTTGATCAAGTTCAAAGCAGGTTCAACCGAAAGTAGCATGCATTCAAACATAAACATAGATAGTTTTGCATAACCGAACATAAAACATAAATTTAAACTAAGCTAAACTACTCTTGGTCGAACTAGAGGTGGAGCCAATTCTTCCTCGTCAGGTACGCTATACCGCGAGCCGGGTCCGGGGCGGTGCCGTCGTCGGGGTCATTGGGGAATACACTCCTCCACTCGTCGACATCGATCTCCTCGTCCTCTCCTCCCACATAGACACCCTCCGCGCCGCCGTCCTCACCGCCTTCGACCTCATCATCGAAGGAGAGCGCGATAACCTCGCTGCCCTCCGCACCAGCAAAGATCGCCCGCTCCGCCTCCACGAGCTCCTGGTGCTGCCGACGGAGCTCTTGCATGTAGGCCTCGACGGTGGCCTCGGCCTCGAGGCGCTCCCACGCCTCGTGGTCCTCCCGCGCCATAGCCGAGCTCACCACCCCTGCCTCCGGCGGAATGAGGTCGACCGAACGTGTGCTGAAGGGGAAATTAAGCCTAGCCACCGTGTCGTGGCAGGGGACCTGCCAGCGCTCGTACTCCATGGCCGCGAGCTCGACCGTGTGGAAGCTATTGAGCCACCGACTTGTGTGGGTCTCCCGTTCTGTAATCTCGGTGACCCACGTCCCCCGCCACCGTTGCCGGACACCGAGGTAGGACCTCGTCGGCTGCTGGATCCGAGGGAGGACGGGGAAGTCCTTAAACCGGCGTAGGGGCGCGGCGGCAGGTGGATCAGGGGACCGGTGATGGCGGATCGATAAAGAGACCGTGGAGGACGATGGAGACACCTTGGCGGCCACCTCACCGGCGTCCGGCAAAGAGGCTGCGATAACCCTCTTTTTGGCCATTGGCTCCTCGAGCTCCGCGACACACAGGCAGTGGTTGAAGATGGAGGCGGCAGCGATGGCGGCGAGCTACCAATGGTTTCGGAGATGGTGTGTGTTGATGTCTACTATGCAACCTTCTTCTTGTAGACGTTGTTGGGCCTCCAAGTGCAGAGGTTTGTAGGAAAGTAGCAAATTTTTGTCAAGTGGATGACCTAAGGTTTATCAATCCGTGCGAGGCGTAGGATGAAGATGGTCTCTCTTAAACAACCATGCAACCAAATAACAAAGAGTCTCTTGTGTCCCCAACACACCCAATACAATGGTAAATTGTATAGGTGCACTAATTCGGCGAAGAGATGGTGATACAAGTGCAATATGGATAGTAGAACATATGAAAATATAAAAACAGCAGGGTAACTAATGGTAAAAGTGAGCGAAAATGGTATTGCAATGCTTGGAAACAAGGCCTAGGTTTCATACTTTCACTAGTGCAAGTTCTCTCAACAATGATAACATAATTAGATCATATAACAATCCCTTAACGTGAAACAAAGAGTCACTCCAAAGTCATTAATAACGGAGAACAAACAAAGAGATTATTGTAGGGTACCAAACCACCTCAAAGTTATTCTTTCTGACCGATCTATTGGGCTATTCCTATAAGTGTTACAAACAGCCCTAGAGTTCGTACTAAAATAACACCTTAAGACACACATCAACCAAAACCCTAATGTCACCTATATACTCCAATGTCACCACAAGTATCCGTGGGCTTGATTATACGATATGCATCACACAATTTCAGATTCATCTATTCAAACCAACACAAAGAACTTCAAAGAGAGCCCCAAAGTTTCTACCAGAGAGTCAAGAGGAAAACTTGAGCCAACCCCTATGCATAAGTTCACAAGGTCACAGAACCTGCAAGTTGATCACTAAACATACATCAAGTAGATCACGTGAATATCCCATTGTCACCACAGATAAGCACATGCAAGACATACATCAAGTGTTCTCAAATCCTTAAAGACTCAATCCGATAAGATAACTTTAAAGGGAAAACTAAATCCATTACAAGAAGGTAGAGGGGGAGAAACATCATAAGATCCAACTATAGTAACAAAGCTCGCGGTACATCAAGATCGTGCCAAATCAAGAACACGAGGAAGAGAGATCAAACACATAGCTACTGGTACATACCCCCAGCCCCAAAGGTGAACTACTCCCTCCTCGTCATAGGGAGCGCTGGGAAGATGAAGATGGACACCCCACCGGTGATGATTCCCCCCCCCCCCCCCGGCAGGGTGCCAGAGCAGGGTCCCGATTGGTTTTTGGTGGCTACAGAGGCTTGCGGCAGCGGAACTCCCGATCTAGGTTCTGTTCTGGAGGGTTGGGGATATATAAGAGGTGTTGGCGTCAAGAACAAGTCAGGGTTGTCCACAATGGGCCCACAAGGTTGGAGGGCGCTCCCGGGGGGTAGGGAGCACCCTCCACCCTTGTGGAGGCCTCATGGCTCTTCTGGCCCAACTATTTTGCTTCAGGGGCGTCTTTTGGTCCAAAAATCATCGTCGTAAAGTTTCAGGTCAATTGGACTCTATTTGATATTCCTTTCCTGCGAAGGTCAAAAACAAGGAAAAAACAGAAACTGGCACTGGGCTCTAGGTTAATAGGTTAGTCCCAATAATCATATAAAATAGCATATAAATGCATATAAAGCATTCAGGATTGATAATATAATAGCATGGAACAATCAAAAATTATAGATACGTTGGAGACGTATCAAGCATCCCCAAGCTTAACTCCTGCTCGTCCTCGAGTAGGTAAATGATAAAAACAGAATTTTTGATGTGGAATGCTACCTAACATATTTATCCATGTAATCTTCTTTATTGTGGCAAGAATATTCAGATCCATAAGATTCAAAACAAAAGTTTAATATTGACATAGAAACAATAATACTTCAAGGATACTAACAAGGCAATTATGTCTTCTCAAAATAACATGGCCAAAGAAAGCTTATCCCTACAAAATCATATAGTCTGGCTATGCTCCATCTTCATCACACAAAATACTCAAATCATGCAAAACTCTGATGACAAGCCAAGCAATTGTTTCACAGTTTTGATGTTCTCAAACCTTTTCAACTTTCACGCAATACATGAGTGTGAGCCATGGACATAGCACTATAGGTGGAATAGAAGGTGGTTGAGGAGAAGACAAAAAGAAGGAGATAGTCTCACATCAACTAGGCATATCAATGGGCTGTGGAGATACCCATCAATAGATATCAATGTGAGTGAGTAGGGATTGCCATGCAACGGATGCAGTAGAGCTATAAGTGTTTGAAAGCTCAAAAATAAACTAAGCGGGTGTGCATCCAACTTGCTTGCTCATGAAGACCTAGAGCATTTTGAGGAAGCCCATCGTTGGAATATACAAGCCAAGTTCTATAACGAAAAATTCCCACTAGTATATGAAAGTGACTAAATAAGAGACTCTCTATCATGATGATTATGGTGCTACTTTGAAGCACAAGTGTGGCAAAGGATAGTAACATTGTCCCTTCTCTCTTTTTCTCTCATTTTTTTTCTTTTTTTTCTATTTTTTTGGGCCTTCTTTTTTTATGGCATTTTTTTGTTCCTCACTTGGGACAATGCTCTAGAAAATGATGATCATCACACTTCTATTTATTTACAACTCAATGATTACAACTCGATACTAGAACAAAGTATGACTCTATATGAATGCCTCTGGCGGTGTACCGGGATATGCAATGAACCAAGAGTGACATGTATGAAAGAATTATGAACGGTGGCTTTGCCACAAATACTATGTCAACTACATGATCATGCAAAGCAATATGACAATGATGAACGTGTCATGATAAACGGGATGGTGGAAAGTTGCATGGCAATATATCTCGGAATGGCTATGGAAATGCCATGATAGGTAGGTATGGTGGCTGTTTTGAGGAAGATATATGGTGGGTGTATGATACCGGTGAAAAGTGCGTGGTATTAGAGAGGCTAGCAATGGTGGAAGAATGGGAAAAAGTGCGTATAATCTATGGACTCAACATTAGTCATGAAATTCCCACTAGTATATGAAAGTGACAACAAAGGAGACTCTCTATCATGAAGATCATGGTGCTACTTTGAAGCACAAGTGTGGTAAAAGGATAGCAGTATTGCCCCTTCTCCCTTTTTCTCACGTTTTTCTTATTTTTTTCCTTTTTCTTTCCTTTTCTCCTTTTTTCTCCTTTTTTTGGCTTTCTCTTTTTTTATTTGGCCTTTCTCTTTTTTTCCTCACATGGGACAATGCTCTAATAATGAAGATCATCACACTTCTACTTATTTACAACTCAAAAATTACAACTCGATACTGGAACAAAAATATGACTCTATGTGAATGCCTCCAGCGGTGTACCGGGATGTGCAATGAATCAAGAGTGACATGTATGAAAGAATTATGAACGATGGCTTTGCCACAAATACAATGTCAACTACATGATCGTGTAAAGCAATATGAAAATGATGATTTCTGTCATAATAAAACGGAACGGTGGAAAGTTGCATGGCAATATATCTCGGAATGGCTATAGAAATGCCATAATAGGTAGGTATGGTGGCTGTTTTGAGGAAGGTATATGGTGGGTTTATGATACCGGCGAAAGTTGTGCGGCACAAGAGAGGCTAGCATGGTGGAAGGGTGAGAGTGCGTATAATCCATGGACTCAACATTAGTCATAAAGAACTCACATACTTATTGCAAAAATCTATTAGTCATCGAAACAAAGTAATACGCGCATGCTCCTAGGGGATAGATTGGTAGGAAAAGACCATCGCTCGTCCACGACCGCCACTCATAAGGAAGACAATCAAAAAAATATCGCATGCTCCAACTTCGTTACATAACGGATCACCATACGTGCATGCTACAGGACTCACAAATCTTAACACAAGTATTTCTAAAATTCACAACTACTCACTAGCATGACTCTAATATCACCATCTTCATATATCAAAACAATCATAAGGAATCAAACTTCTCATAGTATTCAATGCACTTTATATGAAAGTTTTTATTATACCCCTCTTGGATGCCTGTCATATTAGGACTAAATTTATAACCAAAGCAAATTACCATGTTGTTTAAAGACTCTCAAAATAATATAAGTGAAGCACGAGAGTTCAACAATTTCTTCAAAATAAAATTACCGCCGTGCTCTGAAAAGATATAAGTGAAGCACTAGAGCAAAATGACAAACTACTCCAAAAGATATAAGTGAAGATCAATGAGTAGTCGAATAATTATGTAACTATGTGAAGACTCCTTCGCATAAATAAAATTTTAGATCTTAAGTACTTTATTCAAACAGCAAGCAAAACAAAATAAAATGACATTGCAAAGATAGCACATATCATGTGAAGAAGCAAAAACTTAGGTTCAACCAAAACTGACCGATAGTTGTTTGAAGAAGAAAGGTGGGATGCCAACCGGGGCATCCCCAAGCTTAGATGCTTGAGACTTCTTGACATATTGCCTAGGGATGCATTGGGCATCCCCAAGCTTGAGCTTTTGTGTCTCCATAATCCCTTTCATATCGCGGTTTCCCTAATTCTTAAAAGCTTCATCCACACAAAACTCAACAAGAACTCATGAGATAACTTAGCATAAATCCATGCAAAACCTTATCATTGTCTACTACAGAAAATCACTAAGATTATAATTTGACATTGCATACTAAATGCCTCTGCATATTTAACACTCGTATCATCAAATAGAATCATTAAACAAGCAAACATATGCAAACAATGCAATCATAACAGCAATCTGTATAAACAGGATAGTCTCTAAAGAATGCAAGAGGAATCATACTTCCCTAACTCCAAAAATTTTTGAAAAAATACCACACTGTAGATAATTTGTTGTTACTCATTTTTTCAAAATTTCAAGATTTTATCATGTTCTGACTATTCACAAATATTCAAAGGCGGATGCTACAAATCAGTCAGATGATTTCCTAGAAAATCATCCACCCAGTTAGTCGTCCGATCTGGCACTATGGACCATCGATCTCACCAAGGCAGCCTCGCTTCTTCTTCCTCTGAACCCATCTGATACGTCTCCAACGTATCTATAATTTTTGATTGCTCCATGCTATATTATCTACTGTTTTGGACTGTATTGGGATTTATTTTCCACTTTTATATTATTTTTGGGACTAATCTATTAACCGGAGGCCCGGCCCAGAATTGCTGTTTTTTTTTGCCTATTTCAGTGTTTCGGAGAAACAAAATATCAAACGGAGTCCAAATGGAATGAAACCTTCGGGAACATAATTTTCTCATCAGATAAGACCCAGGAGACTTGGACCCTCCGTCAAGAAAGCCACGACACTACAGGAATCCAGTACTTTGCTGTCTGCCATGGCGGACGGCAAAGGCACGGACGGCTGACGGCAAAGCACTTTGCCGTCCGCGGCGGACGGCAAACAGTGACGGCAAAGATAGGGTCGGCAAACATGTCCTTTGTCGTCGGCTCTTTATGGCGGACGGCAAAGAGCCCTTTGCCTACAGCGGCGGACGGCAAAGAGGGGGTACTGCAAAATGTTGCACGTCCGCCAGCGTTACTCCGTTAGGCGGCTAACGGCGGCCATTGTCGTCCGCCAGCGGACGGCAAATGTGAGCGCCTCTTTGCCGTCCGCCAGATGACGCCAGCAATACGTCAGCGCCCGCTTTTTTTTGCCGTCCGCCCAGCGGACAGCAAAGGCAATGTCTTTACCGTCAGCTTAGCTTTGCCGTCCGCCACGGTAGGCAAAATTGGCCAATGGTCCATCCCCCAGGAAGCACAGGTGGGCGCCACGTGCCCCCTTTGCCATCTGCCACCAACGGCAAAGGGGTCTTTGCCGTCTGCCGCAGACGGCAAAGAGCCTGCACTGCCTCTTTTTTATTCTGTTTTTCTTATATCCAACAATTATCACAACAAATATATCACAACAAATATATATCCATCACATAAATATCTAGCACATATATATCCAACATAATAAATATCCAGCACATATATATCCAACATAATAAATATCCAGCACATATATATCCATCCATACATACATAGTAGGTTGCACATAGTTCCATCGATCCATACATATTACAATATGCAAAGTTTCATCATAGCAAGGGAGCAGAATACAAGAAGTGCATCAAAGGAAAAAAACAGGAAAAAGCAAGCAATCCATCATAGGAAGCTGGCTTCCGTGAAGTGAATGAAACCTACAAAATGACAAATAAGAAAGTTAGAAAAAGAAGACTAGAAGAATAATTAGACTAAAAGAAAAAGAATAGAAGAAGAAGACTAGAAGAAGAAGTATATGCCATTTATTAGCTAACTTAGGTAAAATGTATCGTTTATGAGCTAACCTAGGTGAAATGGGTAGTTTATGAGCTATCCTAGGTGAAATGGATCATTTTGGAGCTAAGTTAGGTGAAATGGGTCCTTTATGAGCTAACCTAGGTGAAATGGGTCGTTTATGAGCAAACCTAGGTGAAATGGGTCGTTTATGAGCAAACCTAGGTGAAATGGGTCGTTTATGAGCTAACCTAGGTGAAATGGGTCGTTTATGAGCAAACCTAGGTGAAATGGGTAGTTTATGAGCTAACCTAGGTGAAATGGATCGTTTATGAGCTAACCTAGGTGAAATGGGTCGTTTATGAGCTAACCTAGGTTTAGGTGAAATAGGTTGTTTATGAGCTAACGTAGGTGAAATGGGTCGTTTATGAGCTAACCTAGGTGAAATGGGTCATTTATGGGCTAACCTAGGTGAAATGGGTCGTTTATGAGCTAACCTAGGTGAAATAGGTTGTTTATGAGCTAACCTAGGTGAAATGGGTCATTTATGAGCTAACCTAGGTCAAATGGGTCGTTTATGAGGTAACCTAGGTGAAATGGGTCGTTTATGAGCTAACATAGGTCAAATGGGTCGTTTATGAGGTAACCTAGGTGAAATGGGTCGTTTATGAGCTAACATAGGTGAAATTGATCATTTTGGAGCTAACTTAGTTGAAATGGGTCGTTTATGAGCTAACTAAGGTGAAATGCCACGTTTTTTAGCTAACTAAGGTAAAATGGATCGTTTTTTAGCTAACTTAGGTGAAATGGGTCATTTTGGAGCTAACCTAGGTGAAATGGGTCATTTTGGAGCTAACCTAGGTGAAATGGGTCATTTTAAAGCTAACGTAGGTAAAATGGATCATTTAGGAGCTAATCTACGTAAAATGGGTCATTTTAGAGCTAACTTGGATAAATTGGATCACTTGTAAGCTAACTAAGGTAAAATGAGTCATTTTAGAGCTAACTTAGGTAGAATTGATGGTTTATGAGGTCAGTAAGCTTATTAAGTCATTTTGGAGGAAAAGAAGCTAACTCTAGGTCATTATGGTAAGCATATTGGAGGAAATAAAGCTAAGTCTAGGTCTTTATGCATTTGTTAAGCAAAACACTAGAGAAACTTACCGTGATCACGGAGGTGTAGGAGCGGGCTGGCTCGCGCCGGTAGCTGGAGAAGGATCGTGCGATGCGTTTCTGGAGTTAAGTTGCACCAAAGTCATTTCCAATGTCTCGTTAGCATTATGACACTCAAATGTTAAGACTAGCAAGTAATGTCCATTCAAATTAAACTCACCGTGCTCCCAAGAGCAATCACTGGCATCGGCGGAGCGGTCTGACTGGACTTCTCACACACAGACTGCACATTTGGTTTTCACAACAGAGTCATACTAGTTAGTAATGAGACTCAAATGTTAAGACTAGCAAGTAATCTGCAGAAGAAACTTACCACAAGGAGCCCGTACATGGCCCTTGCCTACATGTCATTCTGTGCCCTCTCCTTCTCCAACATCTTTGTCGTCCTCTCCTCCAACTCCCACTGCCTCTCCGCCGCCTCCGCCAGAAGTTTCGCCGTTCTATCTCTCTCACTCTGTATAGCAGCCTGCAACACCACTCACATGACCATTTGTAATCATTGATGGAAGCGCACACAATGTAATGGAGAAAGATAGCTGAGTATGTATAACTAACCTTGAAGGCGAGTTGGACTGGCCGTTCACGAGGCCTTATCTCAGGAGCGGAGCTCGACTGGCGCGCCTTGATCTCCGGGAGAGTGCTAGGACAACGGATAAGTCCATCTCCCATGGCTATGGGGCCATGGGACCTCCCGCCACCAGATATCATCAGCAGCTCTGTATCAATGGGACCCTGGCTCGGGTTAAAGTCCTCCCCTTTCCTCGCCTTCCCCTGATCTCTATATTGCACGAGCTTGTCGTGGGCGGAGATGTTGGTGAAGTTCTTTGGATCATCGAGGTCAGACGCGGAGAATGCCTTGACTTTCTTGTAAGGGCCAGTGTGGGCCATGGCATACAGGTCGTACACCTCTGGCACCTTATCCGCCTTATTGTAGCGTGCCTGAAAGAGAGAAACAAAGTAAATTAGTAATTAAAGGGCTAAAGCTAGCATGATGAATGAATTGCATGAATCATGAAGCAAACCACATACCCAGTACTGCCCGTACTGAAATAAGTTGGAGCTGCCTTGGTGGTGTGGCACACCTTCCATTTGGGCACGTTTGTCCTTGGCCTCTTTGTGGGTGGCCAGCCATTCTTTTGAGCACCACGCATTGACCAACACCTCCCAACAATCCATCCGATCCGCACACCATCTCGGAGGGGCCTAAGTTAGCAAATAGAAACTTGAGCGCTACGGCTATGAATTACTAAATGAAGGAAGTAAGTACAAGGCCTTAAGAATTACCTTCATGTACTGCTCCTTACTCAAGAACTTATCGCGGCACTCCTGCTTGGGCTTCTTGATACCACGCCCGGCGTAGTAGTCTCGAACAGCCTGCACCCGAACCTCATGCCGTAAGTTCTGAAGTAGGCGCTTGCACTCCTTGTGGATAACATCTGCCGCCTCCTCCTCGTATCCCTCCTCACACCTGTAGAATGTCTGCAATCAAATGAGACAGTATTGATTAGTACAATTAATAACTAGCTAGTTGAAGATTTTTAATTGTGTAAAGGAGCAATTACCCATAACTTTCTGATCACCACGTCTGCCCTCGTCTTGCACAATACACTGTCGATAATCTCACCCGGCGGGGCCGGGGCAGCCAAGTAGTGCTCCCAAGTCAATCCAACCTCTGGAAGCCGACCCTCACCAGGCAACATGACAAACCCCGGGAAGTTTTGCCGAATCAGAACTCCAAGGACGGAGTTGGGCCGGCGGACACTTTCATGGTGGTCCGAACCCCTGCAGCATGACAAGGCCAACACATCAGTTATTTGAAGAAACGTGAATGCAGAAGGTACAAAAAGATTAAATGCACTTACATCTCCTCATCAGGGAAAATCAACCACCTCTGCTCGCGGGTCGCCGGCACGGACGGGGGCCGTGTAGCACCACGCTCGTAGACGTTGCCCCCCTCCTCCCCCTCCTCCTCAAAATCAGTCGGCTCCCCGCCATCATCAGCATGGCCACTCGGCTCCCCGCCATCATCAGCATGGCCACTCGGCTCCTCAGGCTGACCCGACCAGTTACCCCATCCAGACGTGTGCTCCTCTGGGGTCTCGTGGGCCCAAGTCTCGTGGGCCGAAGGCCCGTCGACCCGAGGCTCGTGGGCCAAAGACCCGTGGACCGGAGGCTCGTGGACCGGAGTCCGTGCAACCTCCTCCTCAGACGAGTCCACCCTAGCAGTCACGTGCTCGGGTGAAACAGCTGGGGGCGGCGGCGAGGAAGGCGTTGTAAGAGTCACCCTACCTCCTCTCCCGCGACCACGTGCTCCACCTCCTTTCTTCTTCTTACCTCGTCCCCTGCTGGGCACCGCGGTCGACGAAGAAGGGCTCGGCGGTGTCGCCATACTGTCCAGCAACGCTCGGCGGAGAGGTGCGTGTGGAATGGAAGACCTCGCACCACGCGCCGACGAAGAAGGGGCCTCGGCGCGCTCCCGACCAGCGCCCACCATCTTTCAACACCTGCCATGACAAAGAATAAACGAAATTAGTACAACATAAAAAAAAGTACCGACATGAATAATAATATGTATATCACTTAAGTGTATCATCATCAAGTACAACATAAAAAAATTGAATACCTGACACTACTAATAATCTCGATCGGTATCATCAATAAATGCATAATCATCATCATCAATATGGCGACGTACCGACTATATGACATATCCAGGAATAAGAGCAGTTCAAAGGAAATAGAAGTTGCCAAACAATGTACCGAGAACTTACTCGATGTACGGCCGCACTTCTATCAGGTTGTTGAAGATATACAACGAAATGGTCCACCATTCTTTGTTATCCAAAGATACTGGATGTGAAACACTAGCTGGTGCGAGATTCCCTTTGAATAGGCTGAGGTTGGATCCACCCTTTTTAGGGTCGTCAGCATTGTACCGAGGCTTCGGATTATGCAAATGACGATTTTTGGCTTCGTAGTGTGCCGTTACGAAGTTTGCCGCCTCCTCTGTGATGAATGCCTCAGCCATCGATGCTTAAATTCTATGTTTATTTTTACATTTTTCTCGAAGCCGCATCCTCTCAGTTGGGTAGCACCAACGATTTTGCACGCCCCCCCCCAATCTTGCCTCGGTCGGGAGATGCAAAATCAAATGCTGCATTGGATTAAAGAAGCCCGGTGGAAAGATCTTCTCTAACTTGCAGATCAACTCCGGCGCCAACTCTTCCATTTCTTCTAGCACGCCAAGCGATAGTTCTTTCGCACAAAGAACACGAAAGAAATAGCTGAGTTCTGCCAGTACAAAGAACACTCTAATAGGTAATGATAGGTCCTAATCCCACCCGTGTATGTGTAGATTGGGTTCATTTTCCCATGCTATGCTCCAGATCCGACACAAAATTTTGGCAGCACCTCCCCGCTGTTCTCCTGATACACATCTCTGCAATAAACAGAGAGGATGTGTACCCGGAGAACAACAGGGGAGGCACTGACGAAATTTATGCGTCGGATCCAGAGCAAAGCATATGGGAAAACGAACCCAATCTACACATACTTGGGCTGTCCATGGATAGCGTTGGACAATTCAAAAGAATCAAGGTTACAAATATGCAAATGCATGCATATTTATAACTATGACGCTTTCGAATGGGAGACACATATTGGTTACGCATACTGATGATTCAAGACACATATATAGCTAGCTATCAAGTTTCATCGGAATAGATCAAATAATTAATGGGGGAGGAGGACTTGTCATTTGTGCTCACCCACGAACGAAGGTGCAGAGCTCGTCAAACGCACGGCGAGGTCGTCGAACACCAAACCTCGCAGCGATGAAACAACTACACATTTAAAACTACACGATCAACACAATTATATATGATGTTTTTCATAACAAAATCGAAAAATATATGACCTAACTAATAATTCACAAATATATGACCCCGTCTGCCTCTGGAAGGCCAAAGAACACCTTTTCAGGAGGTGTCGGGGGTCGGGGTGTCGTTTCGGTGTCGGGGTGCCGTGTCGGGGTCGGGTGCTGCTTCGGGGTCGGGGGGTCGGGGTGTCGTGTCGATGTCGGGGTAGTGCCGTGTCGGTGTCGGGGTGCTGTTTCGGGGTCGGGGTGTGGGGTCGGGGTCAGGGTGTCGGGTCAGGCTCGGGGTGTCGGGTCAGGCTCGAGGTCGGGGTGTCGGGGTCGGGGTCGGGGTGTCGGGTCAGGCTCGGGGTCGGGGTGTCGGGGTCGGGGTCGAGGTCGGGGTCAGGGTCTCGGGGTCGGGGTCGGGGTGTCGGGGTCGGGGTCTCGGGGTCGGGGTGTCCTGTCGGGGTCTGGGTACCGTGTCGGGTCGGGTTTTTTTCCTTTTTTCCTTTTCTTCTTCTTCCTCTTCTTCCTTTTCTTCCTTTTTTCCCTTCTTCTTCTTCTTGTTCCTCCTTTCCTTTTTCCTCTTCTTCTTCTCCTCCTCTCCTATTTTTTCTTCTTCTTCTTCCTCTTCTTCTTTTTTCTTCTCCTCCTCCTCTTCTTCTTCTTCTCCTCTCCTCTTTTTCTCTTCTTCTTCTTTCCTAAAACTAAACTAAACCTAAACCTAAAACTAAAAAACAGAAAAAAGGAAAAAACTAAATCTAAACCTAAAACTGAACTAAAATTAAACCTATAAACCTAAAACTAAACCTAAAACTAAATCTAAACTAAACATAAACCTAAAACTAAAAAAACAGAAAAAAGGAAAAAAAATAGGAGGCACAGAGCTCACCTGGGTGGAGGAGGGGGGCGGGGCGGCCTGGGGCGGCAGCAGTGGCGACAGGGCCGGGCCCGGCCGGGGCGGCGGGGCGCGGGGGTGCCGGGGCGCCGGGGCATGGCGGCGCCCAGACGGCAGGGCGACGAGGGCGACGGGGCGGGGGGCGCCGGGGCGGCGGCGGGGTGGTGGGGCGACGGGGCGGGGGGCGCTGGGGCGGCGGCGGGGTGGTGGGGCGACGGGGCGGCGACGAGTACTGGGGAGAGAAAGAGAGAGAGGGGCGGGGTGGGGCGCGTGGCCGTTAACGTTAGTGGGGCCCTCCCTCTTTGTCGTCCGCCCCCCTTTGTCGTCCGCTTTTTTGCTCTTTCCGTCCGGCAAAGAGGGGGGTCGTTAGGTTTTTTTAAGCAGCTCGTCAGTGGGGCCCCCTCCCTCTTTGCCGTCCGCTAGCCGACGGCAAAGAATCTTTGCCGTCCGCTAGGCGACGGCAAAGAACTGGCTGATGGCAAATTAGGTCTTTGCCATCAGCCAAATCTTTGTCGTCTGCTTTTTGGTAGCTGATGGCAAAGAGCTTCTTTGTCGTCCGCTAGCTGACGGCAAAGAGCTGGCAGATGGCAAAGTAGCTGATTCTAGTAGTATTTCTAAAATTCACAACTACTCACTAGCATGACTCTAATATCACCATCTTCATATATCAAAACAATCATAAGGAATCAAACTTCTCATAGTATTCAATGCACTTTATATGAAAGTTTTTAGTATACCCTTCTTGGATGCCTATCATATTAGGACTAAATTTATAACCAAAGCAAATTACCATGTTGTTTAAACACTCTCAAAATAATATAAGTGAAGCACGAGAGTTCAACAATTTCTTCAAAATAAAATTACCGCCGTGCTCTAAAAAGATATAAGTGAAGCACTAGAGCAAAATGACAAACTACTCCAAAAGATATAAGTGAATATCAATGAGTAGTCGAATAATTATGTAACTATGTGAAGACTCCTTCTCATAAATAAAATTTTAGATCTTAAGTGCTTTATTCAAACAGCAAGCAAAACAAAATAAAATGACATTGCAAAGATAGCACATATCATGTGAAGAAGCAAAAACTTAGGTTCAACCAAAACTGACCGAAAGTTGTGCGAAGAAGAAAGGTGGGATGCCAACCGGGGCATCCCCAAGCTTAGATGATTGAGACTTCTTGAAATATTGACTAGGGATGCCTTGGGCATCCCCAAGCTTGGGCTTTTGTGTCTCCTTAATCCCTTTCATATCGCGGTTTCCCTAAATCTTAAAAGCTTCATCCACACAAAACTCAACAAGAACTCATGAGATAAGTTAGTATAAATCCATGCAAAACCTTATCATTGTCTACTACAGCAAATCACTAAGATTATAATTTGACATTGCATACTAAATGCCTCTGCATATTTAACACTCATATCATCAAATAGAATCATTAAACAAGCAAACATATGCAAACAATGCAATCATAACAGCAATCTGTATAAACAGGATAGTCTGTAAAGAATGCAAGAGGAATCATACTTCCCTAACTCCAAAAAATTCTGAAAAAATACCACACTAGATAATTTGTTGTTACTCATTTTTTAAAAATTTCAAGATTTTATCATGTTCTGACTATTCACAAATATTCAAAGGCGGATGCTACAAATCAGTCGGATGATTTCCTAGAAAATCATCCACCCAGTTAGTCGTCCGATCTGGCACTATGGACCATCAATCTCACCAAGGCAGACTCGCTTCTTCTTCCTCTGAACCCATCTGATACGTCTCCAACGTATCTATAATTTTTATTGCTCCATGCTATATTATCTACTGTTTTGGACTATATTGGGCTTTATTTTCCACTTTTATATTATTTTTGGGACTAATCTATTAACCGGAGGCCCAGCCTAGAATTGCTGTTTTTTTTGCCTATTTCAGTGTTTCGGAGAAACAAAATATCAAACGGAGTCCAAATGGAATGAAACCTTCGGGAACATGATTTTCTCATCAGATAAGACCCAGGAGACTTGGACCCTCCGTCAAGAAATCCACGAGGCGGTCACGAGGGTGGAGGGCGCCCCCCCCTAGGGCGCGCCCCCCTGCCTCATGGGCCCCTCGACGCTCCACCGACGTACTCCTTCCTCCTATATATACCTACGTACCCCCGAAAGATCAGATACGGAGCCAAAAACCTAATTCTACCGCCGCAACCTTCTGTATCCACGAGATCCCATCTTGGGGCCTGTTCCAGAGCTCCGCCGGAGAGGGCCATCATCACGGAGGGCTTCTGCATCATCTTAGCCCCTCCGATGAAGTTTGAGTAGTTTACCTCACACCTTCGGGTACATAGTTAGTAGCTAGATTGCTTCTTCTCTCTTTTTGGATCTCAATACAATGTTCTTCCCGTCTCTCGTGGATTCGATGTAATCTTCTCTTTGCGGTGTGTTTGTTGAGATCGATGAATTGTGGGTTTATGATCAAGTCTATCTATGAATAATATTTGAATCTTCTCTGAATTCTTTTATGTATGATTGGTTATCTTTGCAAATCTCTTCGAATTATCAATTTGGTTTGGCCTACTAGATTGGTCTTTCTTGCAATGGGAGAAGTGCTTAGCTTTGGGTTCAATCTTGCGGTGTCCTTTTCCAGTGACAGTAGGGGCAGCAAGGCACGTACTATATTGTTCCCCTCGAGGATAACAAGATGGGTTTTATATCATATTGCATGAAACTATCCCTCTACATCATGTCATCTTGCTTAAGGCGTTACTATGTCTTTAACTTAATACTCTAGATGCATGCTGGATAGCGGTCGATGAGTGGAGTAATAGTAGTAGATGCAGGCAGGAGTCGGTCTACTTGTCTCGGACATGATGCATATATACATGATCATGCCTAGATATTCTCATAACTATGCTCAATTCTGTCAATTGCTCAACAGTAATTTGTTCACCCACCTTAGAATACTTATGCTCTTGAGAGAAGCCACTAGTGAAACCTATGGCCCCCGGGTCTATTCTCATCATATCAATCTCCATCACTTTATTATTGCTTTGCTTTTTTACTTTGCCTTTTACTTTTTACCTTGCATCTCTATACCAAAAATACCAAAAATATTATCTATCATCTCTATCAGATCTCACTCCCGTAAGTGACCGTGAAGGGATTGACAACCCCTAATCGCATTGGTTGCGTTGAGCTATTTGTTTTGTGTAGGTACGAGGGACTCGTGCGTAGTCTCCTACTGGATTGATACTTTGGTTCTCAAAAACTGAGGGAAATACATACGCTACTTTGCTGCATCATCCCTTCCTCTTCGGGGAAATCCAACGCGGTGCTCAAGAGGTAGCAAGAAGAATTTCTGGTGTCGTTGCCAGGGAGTCTGCGCAAAAGTCAACATACCAAGTACCCATCACAATCCCTAGCTCTCGCATTACATTAGTTGCCATTTGCCTCTCGTTTTCCTCTCCCCCACTTCACCCTTGTCGTTTTATTCGCCCTCTCTTTTCTGTTTGCCTTTTTCTCGCTTGCCCTTTTTGTTTGCTCGTGTGTTGGATTGCTTGTTTGTCGCGATGGCTCAAGATAAAACCAAATTGTGTGACTTCACCAATACCAACAATAATGATTTCCTTAGCACTCCGATTGCTCCTCTTACCAATACTAAATCTTGTGAAATCAATACTGCTTTGTTGAATCTTGTTATGAAAGATCAATTCGCCGGCCTTCCTAGTGAAGATGCCGCTACTCATGTGAATAGCTTCGTTGATTTATGTGATATGCAAAAGAAGAAAGATGTCGATAATGATATTGTTAAATTGAAGCTATTTCCTTTTTCGCTTAGAGATCATGCTAAAGCTTGGTTTTCGTCTTTGCCTAAAAATATTATTGATTCTTGGAACAAGTGCAAAGATGCTTTTATCTCTAAGTATTTTTCCTCCCGCTAAGATCATCACTCTTAGAAATGACATTATGAATTTTAAGCAACTTGATCATGAACATGTTGCACAAGTTTGGGAGAGAATGAAATTAATGATACGTAATTGTCCTACTCATGGTTTGAATTTGTGGATGATTATAAAAAAATTATGCCGGATTGAATTTTGCTTCTAGAAATCTTTTAGATTCGGCCGCGGGAGGCACTTTTATGGAAATAACTTTAGGAGATGCTACTAAACTCCTAGATAATATTATGGTTAATTATTCTCAATGGCACACTGAAAGATCTACTAATAAAAAAGTGCATGCGATAGAAGAAATCAATGTTTTGAGTGGAAAGATGGATGAACTTATGAAATTATTTGCTACTAAGAGTGTTTCTTCTGATCCTAATGATATTCCTTCGTCTACTTTGATTGAGAATAATAATGAATCTATGGATGTGAATTATGTTGGTAGGAATAATTTTGGTAACAACGCGTATAGAGGGAATTTTAATGCTAGGCCTTATCCTAGTAATCCTTCTAATAATTATGGAAATTCCTACAACAATTATTATGGAAATTTTAATAAGATGCCCTCTGAATTTGAGAATAGTGTTAAAGAGTTTATGAATTCACAAAAGAATTTTAATGCTTTGCTTGAAGAGAAATTGCTTAAAGTTGATGATTTGGCTAGGAACGTTGATAGAATTTCTCTTGAGGTTGATTCTTTAAAGCTTAGATCTATTCCTCCTAAGCATGATATCAATGAGTCTCTCAAACCCATGAGAATTTCCATTGATGAGTGCAAAGAAAGAACCGCTAGGATGCGTGCTAGGAAAGATGCCTTTATTAAAGTGTGTTCTTCCAATTCCTATGAAAATCAAGATGAAGATCTAAAAGTTATTTATGTGTCCCATATTAAAGCTTTGTTTTGCAATATGAAAATTGATGAAACTGAATATGATCTTCCTTTACCTAGAAGGCGTTCCAAAAATTCGGAGTATTTAGATCTTGATGATGAAATTGATAAAAGTGGGATTGAACGAAATAAAACCCTAGATGTTGCTAAACCCACTATATTGGATTTCAAGGAATTTAATTACGAAAGTTGCTCTTTAATTGATAGTATTTCCTTGTTGCAATCCGTGCTAAATTCTCCTCATGCTTATAGTCAAAATAAAGCCTTTACCGAACATATCGTTGATGCCTTGATGCAATCTTATGAAGAAAAACTTGAGTTGAAAGTTTCTATCCCTAGAAAACTTTATGATGAGTGGGAACCCACTATTAAAAGTAAAATTAAAGATTATGAGTTTTATGCTTTGTGTGATTTGGGTGCCAGTGTCTCCACTATTCCCAAGACTTTGTGTGATTTGCTACATTTCCGAGATTTTGATGATTGCTCTCTAAACTTGCATCTTGCGGATTCCACTATTAAGAAACCTATGGGAAGAATTCATGATGTTCTTATTGTTGCAAATAGGAATTAGGTGCCCGTAGATTTTATCATTCTTGATATAGATTGCAATCCTTCTTGCCCTATTATTCTCAGTAGACCTTTCCTTCGAACGGTTGGTGCAATTATTGATATGAAGGAAGGGAATATTAGATTTCAATTTCCACTAAAAAGGGCATGGAACACTTCCCTAGAAATAAAATAAAATTGCCATATGAATCTATCATGATAGCCACTTATGGATTGCCTACCAAAGATGGCAATACCTAGATCTATCCTCGCTTTTATGCCTAGCTAGGGGCGTTAAACGATAGCACTTGTTGGGAGACAACCCAATTTTATTTTTAGTATTTTGGTTTTGCTTCTGTTTAGGAATAAATAATCCATATACCTTCTGTTTAGATGTGTTTTGTGTTTTAATTAGTGTTTGTGCCAAGTTAGACCTATAGGATTTTCTTGGATGATAGTTATTTGATCTTGCTGTAATTTCCAGAATCTTTCTGTTCACGAAAACAATTGTTAAAAATCACCAAAATGTGATAAAATACTGATTCCAATTGCTGCTGATCAATAAACAAATTGTCTAGGTCTTCCTATTTTGGTAGATTTTTTGTAGTTTCATAAGTTTGCGTTAGTTACAGGTTACTACAGATTGTTCTGTTTTTGACAGATTCTGTTTTTCGTGTGTTGTTTGCTTATTTTGATGAGTCTATGCTAGTAAAATAGTTTATAATCCATAAATAAGTTGGAATAAAGTAGGTTTAACACCAATATAAATAAAGAATGAGTTCATTACAGTACCTTGAAGTGGTCTTTTGTTTTCTTTCGCTAATGGAGCTCACGAGATTTCTGTTGAGTGATGGATTATGGAACAAGGAGTGGCAAGAGCCTAAGCTTGGGGATGCCCATGGAACCCCCAAGATAATCCAAGGACACCAAAAAGTCAAAGCTTGGGGATTCCCCGGAAGGCATCCCCTCTTTTGTCTACTTCCATCGGTAATTTTACTTGGAGCTATATTTTTATTCACCACATGATATGTGTTTTGCTTGGAGCATCTTGTATTATTTGTGTCTTTGTTTTTTAGTGTACCACAATCATCCTTGCTGTACACACCTTTTTAGAGAGCCATACATGAATTGGAATTTGATAGAATACTCTATGTGCTTCACTTATATCTTTTGAGCTTTATAGTTTTGCTCTAGTGCTTCACTTATATCTTTTAGAGCACGGTGGTGGATTTGTTTTATAGAAACTATTGATCTCTCATGCTTCACTTAGATTATTTTGAGAGTCTTAAATAGCATGGTAATTTTCTTAATAATAATAATATGCTTGGTATTCAAGATTTGTAAAACTTTATTTTGAGTGCGTTGAATACTAAGAAAAGTTTGATGCTTGATAATTGTTTTGAGATATGGAGGTGATAATATCAAAGTCGTGCTAGTTGAGTAGTTGTGAATTTGAGAAATGCTTGAGTTGAAGTTTTCAAGTCCGTAGCATGCACGTATGGTAAACGTTATGTAACAAATTTGAAACATGAGGTGTTATTTGATTGTCCTCCTTATGAGTGGCGGTCGGGGACGAGCGATGGTCTTTTCCTACCAATCTATCCCCCTAGGAGCATGCGTGTAATGCTTTGGTTTTTGATGGCTTGTAGATTTTTGCAATAAGTATATGAGTTCTTTATGACTAATGTTGAGTCCATGGATTATACGCACTCTCACCCTTCCATCATTGCTAGCCTCTTCGGTACCGTGCATTGCCCTTTGTCACATTGAGAGTTGGTGCAAACTTCGCCGGTGCATCCAAACCCCGTGATATGATACGCTCTTTAACACATAAACCACCTTATATCTTCCTCAAAACAGCCACCATACCTACCTATTATGGCATTTCCATAGCCATTCTGAGATATATTGCCATGCAACTTTCCACCATTCCGTTCATCATGACACATCCATCATTGTCATATTGCTTAGCATGATCATGTAGTTGACATAGTATTCGTGGCAAAGCCACTGTTCATAATTATTTCATACATGTCCCTCTTGATTCATTGTATATCCCGGTACACTGCCGGAGGCATTCATATAGAGTCATACTTTGTTCTAGTATCGAGTTGTAATCATTGAGTTGTAAATAAATAGAAGTGTGATGATCATCATTTAATAGAGTATTGTCCCAAATAAAAAAATAAAAAAATAAAGGCCAAAGAAAAACAAGAAGGCCCAAAAAATATAAAATAAAAAGGGGCAATACTACTATCCTTTTTTCCACGCTTGTGCTTCAAAGTAGCACCATAATCTTCATAATAGAGAGTCTCTTGCTTTGTCATTTTCATATACTAGTGGGAACTTTTCATTATAGAACTTGGCTTGTATATTCCAGCGATGGGCTTCCTCAAATGCCCTAGGTCTTCATGAGCAAGCAAGTTGGATGCACACCCACTTAGTTTATTTTGTTGAGCTTCCATACATTTATAGCTCTAGTGCATCCGTTGCATGGCAATCCCTACTCCTTGCATTAACATCAATCGGTGGGCATTAAGGATGGAAATGGGTAGGGTATGAGGCGGGTAGAGCAATACCATACCCATACCCGTGTAATCAATGGGTACGAAATTATACCCATACCCGTACCCATGGGTATGAACCTTTACCCGTACCCATACCCAATGGGTAGCCATACCCATTGGGTACCCAACGGGAAGACCAAATAATACATAAGTTATTCGCAATTTTACATTCATCTATAGCACATTTGACAAAAAATATTGATCTCAACTCAATAACAGTTAGATGAGTACATGATAATTATCCCAATTCAAATTGACAATTGGTGACAAATTTAACATAGGTTCATAAGCTCATGACACAACTTTAACATAGGTACACTTGTGAATCACGGGTAAAACTCACATGTTAGTATAAATAGGTAGGGTATGGGTATATCCATGGGTAAAAGGCTATAGCCATACCCTGCCCATGAGTTAACGGGTAGGGTATGGGTAATACCCATGGGTATAAAATTGTGCCCATACCCTACCCATGCGGGTACGGTATCCATGGGTACCCATACCCATGGGTAATATTGCCATCCTTAGTGGGCATCTCCATAGCCCATTGATTATCCTCGTTGATGTGAGAATTTCTCCTTTTTTTTGTCTTCTCCACATAACCCCCATCATCATATTATATTCCACCCATAGTGCTATATCCATGGCTCGCGCTCATGTATTGCGTGAAGGTTTATAAGTTTGAGATTATTAAAGTATGAAACAATTGCTTGGCTTGTCATCGGGGTTGTGCATGATGAGAGCATTCTTGTGTGATGAAAATGGAGCATGACTAAACTATATGATTTTGTAGGGATGAACTTTCTTTGGCCATGTTATTTTGAGAAGACATAATTGCTTAGTTAGTATGCTTGAAGTATTATTATTCTTATGTTAATATGAACTTTTGTCTTGAATCTTTCGGATCTGAATATTCATACCACAACTAAGAAGATTTACATTTAAATTATGCCAAGTAGCACTCCGCATCAAAAATTCTCTTTTTATCATTTACCTACTCGAGGACGAGCAGGAATTAAGCTTGGGGATGCCTGATACATCTCCAACGTATCTATAATTTTTGATTCCTCCATGCTATATTATCTACTGTTTTGGACTATATTAGGCTTTATTTTCCACTTTTATATTATTTTTGGGACTAACCTATTAACCGGAGGCCCAGCCCAGAATTGCTATTTTTTTTGCCTATTTCAGTGTTTCGGAGAAACAGAATATCAAACGGAGTCCAAACGGAATGAAACCTTTGGGAACGTGATTTTCTCATCAGATAAGACCTAGGAGACTTGGACCCTCCATCAAGAAATCCACGAGGCAGTCACGAGGGTGGAGGGCACCCCCCTAGGGCGCGTCCCCTACCTTGTGGGCCCCTCGAAGCTCCATCGGCGTACTCCTTCCTCCTATATATACCTACCTACCCCCAACCGATCAGATATGGAGCCAAAAACCTAATTCCACTGCTGTAACCTTCTGTATCCACGAGATCCCATCTTGGGGCCTGTTCTGGAGCTCCGCCGGAGAGGGCCATCATCACGGAGGGCTTCTACATCATCTTAGCCCCTCCGATGAAGTGTGAGTAGTTTACATTAGACCTTCGGGTCCATAGTTAGTAGCTAGATGGCTTCTTCTCTCTTTTTGGATCTCAATACAATGGTCTCCCCCTCTCTCGTGGAGATCTATTCGATGTAATCTTCTTTTTGCGGTGTGTTTGTTGAGACTGATGAATTGTGGGTTTATGATCAAGTCTATCTATGAATAATATTTGAATCTTCTCTGAATTCTTTTATGTATGATTGGTTATCTTTGCAAGTCTCTTCGAATTATCAATTTGGTTTAGCCTACTAGATTGGTCTTTCTTGCAATGGGAGAAGTGCTTAGCTTTCGGTTCAATCTTGCGGTGTCCTTTCCCAGTGACAGTAGGGGCAGCAAAGCATGTATTGTATTGTTTCCATCGAGGATAACAAGATGGGGTTTTTATCATATTGCAAGAAACTATCCCTCTACATCATGTCATCTTGCTTAAGGCATTACTCTGTTTCTAACTTAATACTCTAGATGCATGCTGGATAGCGGTCGATGAGTGGAGTAATAGTAGTAGATGCAGGTAGGAGTCGGTCTACTTGTCTCGGACGTGATGCCTATAGACATGATCATGCCTAGATATTCTCATAACTATGCTCAATTATGTCAATTTCTCAACAGTAATTTGTTCACCCACCGTAGAATACTTATGCTCTTGAGAGAAGCCACTAGTGAAACCTATGGCCCCCGGGTCTATTCTCATCATATCAATCTCCATCACTTTATTATTGCTTTGCTTTTTACTTTGCCTTTTACTTTTTACCTTGCATCTCTATACCAAAAATACCAAAAATATTATCTATCATCTCTATCAGATCTCACTCCCGTAAGTAACCGTGAAGGGATTGACAACCCCTAATCGTGTTGGTTGCGTTGAGCTATTTGTTTTGTGTAGGTACGAGGGACTTGTGCGTAGCCTCCTACTGGATTGATACCTTGGTTCTCAAAAACTAAGGGAAATACTTACGCTACTTTGCTGCATCATCCCTTCCTCTTCGGGGAAATCCAACGCAGTGCTCAAGAGGTAGCACCATCCACCACGCGATTCAGTTTGACACCCTGCGTCTTCTCGGAAGACGAGAGAAGACGACCATGGTGCAGAGCAATGCAACACCCCTGCAGAGGTACCAGCGCCTACGACATCCCGGCACCAGAGGCGCCAGCGAGCATTGCATCGCAGCTCTCAAAGCCACCGGCAACCGCTGTAACGCACCACCGGGAGACAGGGCTGCTTCATAGCGACACCTAGTGCGTCATCTCCGGCGAAGCTTCATTGCAGCTCCGGTGAATTGCAGCTCCGGCGAAGGTTCGTTGGAGCCCCGGCTGAGTCCGTTCCAACCCCATCGCAGCTCTAACGAGCGGGCGGTGCTCCAATGGAACCCCGGGAGATGCTCCAATGCAACCCCGACGGCGCAAAAAAAAGCTCCAATGCAGCACCTCCTGCATAGGGCACTGCAGCACTGGCGGCGAGCGGCATCTGCCTCCGGCCTTCATGTTTCCTTGCAACGCCGGTGGCGAGCCGCACAATCTCCCTCTTGCATGCTGCATTGCAACATCGACGGTGAAGTGGCGCTCGCCTCCGTTCTTCGTGTTGCGATGCAACACCTACGGCGGTGCTACGCTGGTGGCCGGAATACCCATGGCGAGCAGCACACCACTCCTTCATGCTCGTAGCAGTGGTGGTGCGCCCATGGGAGGAGCACACATCCCGCGGTCGCGTCCCCTCTCGCTTGCAGCAACAACCCTATTTGGATGGGGTGCAGCTGGTGGTGGTCTCCCGGTTTGCACTAGCGACGGCTGGTGGGGAGAGGAAAAAAGATGAGGAAAGAACGAGTGGAGGAGCGGGCGTGTGAAAGAGATAAGGCTTGAGGGAAAAGCCTGACGCATGGGACACGTGTCGCATAGGGGACCCGACTTAAGCGGCATTGTTTTCATCCAGTTGAAAACAAACGTTTTCCATATTCAAAACATAACATCAAACTTTCTGTTTTCAAAACAGCAACATATGGACTTGCAAAATAAGCATGGTAAAGGCTATACTTGACCATTTTATTGAACTAAAAGACGCAAAACATTACTCTAAATAACAGCAAGCAAATCCTAATAAAAGAAAATGACGCTCCAAGCAAAACTCATATCATGTGGTGAATAAAAATATAGCTCCAAGTAAGGTTACCGATGGATTGAAGACGAAAGAGGTGATGCCATCCGGGGCATCCCCAAGCTTAGGCTCTTGGTTGTCCTTGAATATTAAGTTGGGGTGCCTTGGGCATCCCCAAGCTTAGACTCTTGCCACTCTTTATTCCGTAGTCCATCAAAACTTTACCCAGAACTTGAAAACTTCACAACACAAAACTCAACAGAAAACTCGTAAGCTCCATTAGTATAATTAAACAAATCATTCACTTTGGTACTGTCAAGACAAGATTCATAACTTTTATCACATGATGCCTACTATACCCTATCATTTCTACAATTTATATTAAGCAATGTAAGTCATAGAAACTAGAAAACAAGCAATCTATGCATCGAAAACGGAATCTGTCAAAAAAGAACAGTCTCTAAAGATCTGAATTGAAATCATACTAATGTAACTCCAAAAATCATGAGAAATTAGGAAGTCCTAAGCAATTTGTCTATTAATCTTCTGCAAAAATAATCAACTAAAAATCACTCTTCAGCTAGAAATGAGATTTTTTTTTCATGAGTGCAAAAGTTTCTGTTTTTCAGCAAGATCAAATCAACTATCACCATAAGCCATCCCAAAGGTCTTACTCGGCACTTTATTGAAACAAAAGCTATAAAACATGATTACTACATTAGCTTAATCATGTGAAAACATAAAAACAGTAGGTATAAGTGTTGGGTTGTCTCCCAACAAGCGCTTTTCATTGATGCCTTTTAGCTAGGCATGATGATTTCAATGATGCTCACCTAAAAGATAAGAATTGAAAAACAAAGAGAACATCATGAAGCATATGACTAGCACATTTAAGTCTAACCCACTTCCTATGCATAGGGATTTTGTGAGCAAACCATTTATGGGAACAAGAATCAACTAGCATAGGAAGGCAAAACAAGCATAACTTCAAAACTTTCAACACATAGAGAGGAAACTTGATATTATTGTAATTCCTACAAGCATATATTCCTCCCTCATAATAATTTTCAGTGGCATCATGAATGAATTCAACAATATAACCATCACATAAAGCATTACTCTCATGATCCATAAGCATAGAAGTTTCACTACTCTCCACATAAGCAAAATTCTTCTCATTCGGAATAGTGGGAGCAAGCTCAACAAAATAACTATCATGTGAGGCATAATCCAATTGAAAATTAAAATCATGATGACAAGTTTCATGGTTATCATTATTCTTAATAGCATACATGTCATCACAATAATCATCATAGATAGCAACTTTTTTCTCATAATCAATTGGAACCTCTTCCGAAATAGTGGATTCATCACTAAATAAAGTCATAACCTCTCCAAATCCACTTTCATAATTATCACAATACGATTCAACCCCCTCCAAAATAGTGGGATCATTATTATCTAAAGTTGACACTCTTCCAAACCCACTTTCATAAATACAATCATCATAAATAGGAGGCATGCTATCATCATAATAAATTTGCTCATCAAAACTTGGGGGACTAAAAATATCATATTCATCAAACATAGCATCCCCAAGCTTGTGGCTTTGCATATCATTAGCATCATGGATATTCAAAGAATTCATACTAACAACATTGCAACCATGCTCATCATTCAAAGACTTAGTGCCAAACATTTTAATGTATTCTTCTTCTAACACTTTGGCATAATTATTGGAATCCTTATTTTCATGAAAGACATGATAAAGGTGAAGCATATGAGACAACCTCAATTCCAATTTTTTTGTAATTTTCATTTATAAACTAAACTAGTGATAAAATAAGAAACTAAAAGATTCAATTGCAAGATCTAAACATATACCTTCAAGCGCTAACCTCCCCGGCAACAGCGCCAGAAAAGAGCTTGATGTCTACTACACAACCTTCTTATTGTAGACGTTGTTGGACCTCAAGTGCAGAGGTTTGTAGGACAGTAGCAAATTTCCCTCAGGTGGATGACCTAAGGTTTATCAATCCGTGGGAGGCGTAGGATGAATATGGTCTCTCGCAAACAACCCTGCAACCAAATAACAAAGAGTCTCTTGTGTCCCCAACACACCCAATACAATGGTAAATTGTATAGGTGCACTAGTTCGGTGAAGAGATGGTGATACAAGTGCAATATGGATAGTAGATATAGGTTTTTGTAATCTGAAAATATGAAAACAGCAAGGTAACTAGCGGTAAAAGTGAGCGAAAACGGTATTGCAATGCTTGGAAACAAGGCCTAGGGTTCATACTTTCACTAGTGCAAGTTCTCTAAACAATGATAACATAAATAGATCATATAACAATCCCTCAACATGCAACAAAGAGTCACTCCAAAGTCACTAATAGCAGAGAACAAACAAAGAGATTATTGTAGGGTACAAAACCACCTCAAAGTTATTCTTTCTGATCGATCTATTGGGCTATTCCTATAAGTGTCACAGACAACCCTAGAGTTCATATTAAAATAACACCTTAAGACACACATCAACCAAAGCCCTAATGTCACCTAGATACTCCAATGTCACCACAAGTATCCGCGGGCTTGATTATACGATATGCATCACACAATCTCAAATTCATCTATTCAAACCAACACAAAGAACTTCAAAGAGAAACCCCAACGTTTCTACCAGAGAGTCAAGAGGAAAACGTGTGCCAACCCCTATGCATAAGTTCACAAGGTCACAGAACCTCCAAGTTGATCACCAAAACATACATCAAGTAGATCACGTGAATATCCCATTGTCACCACAGATAAGCACATGCAAGACATACATCAAGTGTTCTCAAATCCTTAAGGACTCAATCCGACAAGATAACTTCAAAGGGAAAACTCAATCCATTACAAGAAGGTAGAGGGGGAGAAACATCATAAGATCCAACTATAGTAGCAAAGCTCGTGGTACATCAAGATCGTGCAAAATCAAGAACACGAGAAAGAGAGATCAAACACATAGCTACTTGTACATACCCTCAGCCCTGAGGGTGAACTACTCCCTCCTCGTCATTGAGAGTGCCAGGATGATGAAGATGGCCACCGGTGATGATTTCCCCCTCCGGCAGGGTGCCGGAACAGGGTCCCGATTGGTTTTTGGTGGCTACAGAGGCTTGCGGCGGCGGAACTCCCGGTCTAGGTTTTGTTCTGGAGGTTTGGGGATATATAAGAGGTGTTGGCGTCGAGAACAAGTCAGGGAAGTCCACGAGGGGCCCACAAGGTCGGAGGGTGCTCCCGGGGGTAGGGAGCACCCTCCAACCTTGTGGAGGCCTCGTTGCTCTTCTGGCCCAACTCTGTTGCTTCGGGGGCTTCTTTTGGTCCAAAAATCATCGTCGTAAAGTTTCAGGTCAATTGGACTCTGTTTGATATTCCTTTCCTGCGAAGCTCAAAAACAAGAAAAAAAATAGAAACTGGCACTAGGCTCTTGGTTAGTCCCAAAAATCATATAAAATATCATATAAATGCATATAAAACATCCAAGATTGATAATATAATAGCATGGAACAATCAAAAATTATAGATACGTCGGAGACGTATCATGTGTCTGTGTGAGCGGAGGTTTGGGGAGTGTGTGGTGTGTGTGGAGGGGGGGCAAGGTGGTGCTTGAGAAAAGACCGTGGCAGCTGAAAATTTAACTAGGAGAGAGTAACAAGGCGGGGCTACTGAAAATTTGGATCAAGGGCGAGCAAATATTTTTGAGATTGCGAGGGATGCAGAGGCGGGAGTAAAATGCCAGGGCTACTGAAAATTTGAATTAAGGGAATGAAGCAGAGTGGGAGTAACAGATGTTGCACATGGTCCGCACATACTAATCATGTGCTATCAAACATTAAAACCTTCTAGGCGGTAGATATTTTCGAGATTACGAGGCAGTAGATATTTTAGAGACCGGGAGGCAAGCCTCATGGAACCCAATATACTGTGCTGATGTGAGGGACTCCAGGGCACGGGCGTGGCACGCGGGTACTCTAACTGAACCGTGTCTGTTGCCTACCCAATCGCAGACGGTTTATACATCCAACTTGTGTGCTATTTATAAATTTGGCAAAAAGAATAACGCGGGAGAGGGTCAGAACACGAACACACTTGCATGTGGACCAAATATAGGTATGAAAAGGGTGGTTTGATGTTCGAATACCCAATGCATAACTTTGATGTGGCACCCGTCGCACAAAAGCACAACATTGCTAGTCAGCCACCCCCCTACGAACCCCACTTCATGTTGGCGGTAAGGGAATCCTAGCTACGAATGCATACCCCGAAATAGCTAGGTCTGAAATCTCACCCTACCGTAACACAAAACCTATAGGAGTCCATCATATATATATATATATATATATATATATATATATATATATATATATATATATATATATATATATATATATATATATATATATATATATATATATATATATATATATATATATATATATATATATATATGGTAAAACTTCCCCTTTCGCTTCCCGACAAAGGTTGACTGTGTGCCGACCCACCAATATGTGCTTGTTGCGCAAGAAGGGTCAGACCACATACGAACAACATGCGGGTGGCCCTACTATATGCATGAAATGGGTGTGGTGTGTGATATTTAACTACCATTCATAACTTTTGATGTGGCACGTGTGCCTCGCTAATTAACCGGACTTCCCCGGCCCCGCAGAGGTTGCGGGTAGCGCAAAGTAGCCCCCCCCCACACACACACACACATGTCGGGGGGAGGGCATCTCACCCAGACGTACTGTAACACGGACCAAGCAGAATCCAACTTGGTCGTACAACCTCTCCTCACTCATTGTTGGTCAAAGTGATGGACGTCCACATGGCCCTGCAAAATGGGCTAGCTTGTCGCCAATAACCTCGCGAGGGAGTATTGTATGAAGACAAACCCACTATGTGCATGTGGCCCAAGTATGTATATGGAAGTGGTGTGTGTGGTGTTTGAATACCCAATGCGCAAATTTGATGTGGCACCATGCTTTGGAACTGTAAAATCCCCACACCGAGCGAGGGTTCACGACGCGTAGCATGCGCTCAAACTTAATTAGGCTTGGAATGGATCGACCTACTATACAGTAACTCAAAGCAACGAAGAAGAATACATCCACCCTGGTAACCTTTCTTGTCGTTGGTCAAAATGATGGACGTCCACGTGGGCCCACGAATATATATAGGTTTGCCGCCCATAACCAAGCGAGTGAGAGTGTGTCCAAAGACAACCGTTATTGCATGTGTGTCTCCCGAACATATTGCTGGAGGTGTGTGAGCATGCATATGTGTTGAATACCCGACCCAGTGCACAACATTGATGTGGTGCATGCGTTGAAAATCGCAGAGGTCCCCACACATAGCAAGAGGTTGTTCATGATGTGTTGTGTGCTCCCCCCTTCGATCCAGCGGGATGGATTCATGTGTACATATGCGCTATTATATATATGTAATCTCACATCATGATCTATATCAAGACAAAACAAAAATTAATCCCCTCCTAAGTCAAATTAGTTAACCTCTCTCGCGTTGTTGGTGAAAGTGATGGACCAAGCTGGTCACCCCCCCCCCTCGACACGTACTATATATACACCTAGTAACACAGCCCTAAAAGAATTAATCCTCCTTGTTCATCAAACGCATACCTCCCTCTTGCTGGGTCAAAATGATGGACGACGAACTCGCGGGCCCAACACAGAAACTAAGCGTACGTCGCACGCGAGTGATCATCCTATATAGGACTACGTACCACCGTCTGTATGCATGTGTCCCAAAGAGATGTTTGTGTGATGTTTGAATACACAATGCACAATTTTGATGTGGCACCATGTACATAGGAAACCAAAGAGTCCCCACAGAGAGCGTGAGGTTCATGACGCGTGGAATGTACTATATGTATGCCCTCATTCGACATGTGGTATATATGTACTTCTACTTAATACTGTATAGCACAAACCAAAAAAGAATCATTCCTTGATGATCAAATAACCTCTCTCTCATTGGTTCAAAGTGATGGAGGAGCAACTCGCATGCCCACGGATGGAAGCGGCACACGCGAGTAAGTTCCAATATATAGGGCAACCACCGCCTGCATGGTATTGCGTGATGCTTGAATACCCATATAATGTACAACTTTGATGTGGAACCTGCCTCGGGAACCGAAAAGTCTCCACATGGAGCGAGGTTACGACACGCATATATATAGAGTATTCATGGTGCGCCCTCTTTGACATGTACATACTCATATACCGTGCATATAAGTAACACAAACCAAAAAAGAACCATCCTTGTTGGTCAAATTAGCCTCTCTCTCGTTATACGTTCAACTGGTCGACGACGACCTCATGGGCCCATAGAGAGAGGCACACGCGAGTGATGTCATAGGACAAAACCACCGCGTGCATGCACCCATGTGTTATGTGATGTTTGAATACCCAATGCACAACTTTGACGTGGCACATGCTTCGCAAACCGGAAACGCACTACACCATGATGCGTGTAGCCCCCTCACTTCAAGCCGGCGGGAGTGTGTACGCACGTGCTCAAACTTTGATATGGAATCCCACCATGATCCGCACCACACACATGCCAAGATGAATCCACCTTTTGGTCAAATTAATGCCTCTCGTTGTCGGTGGAAACTAAAAACCTTTGCAGGCTAACGAATGGGCACGTTGCTGGTAACCGCACGAGGGAGAGTCCGAGAGGACCACCAATGCGTGCATGTGGCCCGAACATTATGTATGAAAGGGTTGTGTAATGCTTTAAATAACAATTTCATGACTTTGATGTGGCATATATGACTCACAAAATGATCAATAATCCCACACGGAGGTTCACGACTTGTAGTATACTGCCGAACCCCTTCCCCCCACCCCCACACGGATAGACACACACATCCCGCACCACCACAGCCACTCTGAGGCATGTCAAACTTTTTCTGCAGTGAACATGTGACGAAAGGCGTAGTCTCGTGTTAATTTAAAAATAAACAGACTTCATTCGACCGTTTTTATACATTGATTGATTTCCTAGGGATTTAATGTGCAAAAATCAAATTTGAGCTACATGTGCACCAAAATGGGTTGCAAAATCATATGTGTCCCCGGGTGCGTGTTTCCCTGTGCAAGAGATTTCAAAATATTGAGAATATATATTTTTAAAATTCAGTAAATCCAAAACTTAGTTGAAATTCATGAAACTTATCGTGGTGTCATATATGGACACCAGTAGACTGTGATATTGTATTTTTTGTCAACGAGGCCCGTTTTGATATAATCTTCTTACAAATGGGAGATTATTAAAAACTGGCAACCAATATCTCATACGGATTATTTATTCGGACTGTGTGTGTTAGACCGTGCCATGCTTCAGTTAAGCAGTAAAGCGGCTGAAAATAAACCAAAAATATACGTGTTGCCACACGCCCCATGTGTCGTGCGAGCAGGCGTGAGTTGACGGGACGTACGCGAGCAGTCCCTGCCACGCAGGCATACCGGGAGGCGTGCGTGCAGGTGTGCGTATTGACGGGAGGCGTGCAAGTAGCTGTGTGAAATGATTGTAGGAATGGCAAAAGTCCGCCGCGCAGGCTCACCGGGAGGTGAGACAACTTTTGCCCGCAACCTGACTCGCCCCCATTGATCAGTATTAGTTGTGCGCCCGAGCCGCTGGACATAATAGACGGCCGCACCCTCGGTCCACAGTGGTCACCAACGTCTAGACTCAGGAGTGTATGAGGATGCCGCCGAAGCGCACCATCGGAGGGAGTGGTGATGCCGGGGCTGGTGAAGCACCCACGCAACACGTGAAGCTGGGCATAGAGGTTGTCGTTGCCGCCGCCGAGGTCTCCTGCGGGCAGCAGCACGACCTTGATTTCGTCGGCGTCGTCGTGCCCCCTCCCCCAGCCCGAGCCGAAGGTCAACAGCAACTCCGCAACAACTGTGACTCCGACGAAAAACCAGTTAGTCATCTATATACCCATTTGTCCGGCAAACATATCATGTGTTTTCTCTGGTTACTTCCCCCCCTCTATAATTTTTCTGGAATACAAATCCCATGGTTATGTTCTCTCAGTCCATGAAATCAGAGTAATTAAGATCCGTTAGACGCACGTAGTGTATTGATTGTTTGAATGTTATCCGTATAGAGTTAGTGATTAATTGTTTGTTCTGTACAAATGATTTTTGCTAATAATTCGACTAGGGTTAGCTTGCGTGCTAACTATTCCTGGCCAGATCTGGAGAATTGATTTTGAATGTCCTACATATATGTTTGTGCCTTTTTTCTTCCTGATCTTGAGAATTGATTTTGAATGTCCTATATGTTATGCCATATTTTTCTTTCAGATTGGTATGTACACTGATGAGGCTCCGGCCAGCGCCGCCACCATATGTAGATCTTGGACCCCGGCTGTGCGGTCAGAAGCGCCCCCTGGACCTGAGGAACCAGTAGAATCTCCGGCGGACCGCATCAGCGATTTCCCGGACGACATCCTTGGGGAGATCATCTCCCTTCTCCCCACCAAGGATGGTTGCCGCACACAAGTACTCGCATCTCGGTGTCGCACTCTGTGGTGCACCGTGCCTCTTAATCTCGACTGTCGTCAGCTATCTATCGATGATGATTCTGAACTTCCAAAGCCATCATCTCCTCCCACGAGGGATCCGTTCAACGCATCTGCATCCTGGCATGCTACCTGCTAGACATACCCTACACGGTGGCCGCCTGGCTGACATCCCATCAATTCGATAAACTCCAGCAGCTTGAGTTCTACCATGACTATGTGTGTAACATACCACGAACCGATGTATCTGTGCCCTCTAAAGGAAATATGCCCTGGAGGCGATAATAAAGTTATTATTTATTTCCTTATTTCATGATAAATGTTTATTATTCATGCTACAATTGTATTAACCGGAAACATAATACATGTGTGAATACATAGACAAACAGAGTGTCACTAGTATGCCTCTACTTGACTAGCTGGTTGATCAAATATGATTATGTTTCCTAACCATAGACATGTGTTGTCATTTGATTAACGGGATCACATCATTAGGAGAATGATGTGATTGACATGACCCATTCCATTAGCTTAGCACTCGATCGTTTAGTATGTTGCTATTGCTTTCTTCATGACTTATACATGTTCCTTTGTCTATGAGATTATGCAACTCCCGTTTACCGGAGGAACACTTTGTGTGCTACCAAACGTCACAACGTAACTGGGTGATTATAAAGGTGCTCTACAGGTGTCTCCAAAGGTACATGTTGGGTTGGCGTATTTCGAGATTAGGATTTGTCGCTCCGATTGTCGGAGAGGTATCTCTGGGCCCTCTCGGTAATGCACATCACTTAAGCCTTGCAAGCAATGCAACTAATGAGTTAGTTGCGAGATGATGTATTACGGAACGAGTAAAGAGACTTGCCGGTAACGAGATTGAACTAGGTATTGAGATACCGACGATCGAATCTCGGGCAAGTAACATACCGATGACAAAAGGAACAACGTATGTTGTTATGCGGTCTGACTGATAAAGATCTTCGTAGAATATGTGGGAGCCAATATGAGCATCCAGGTTCTGCTATTGGTTATTGACCAGAGACGTGTCTCGGTCATGTCTACATTGTTCTCAAACCCGTAGGGCCCGCACGCTTAACGTTACGATGATAGTTATATTATGAGTTTATGAGTTTTGATGTACCGAAGGAGTTTGGTGTCCTGTATGAGATCGGGGACATGACGAGGAGTCTCGAAATGGTCGAGACGTAAAGATCGATATATTGGACGACTATATTCGGACATCGGAAAGGTTCCGAGTGATTCGGGTATTTTCGGGGTTACTGGGGAGTTACGAGAATACGAGGAAGAAGCAATGGGCCTCATGGGCCAAGTGGTGGAAGAGAGGAGGCAGGGCGCGCGGCTCGCCTAGCCCAAACCGAATTGGACTAGGGGGTCGGCCCCCCTTTCCTCCTTTTCCTCCCTCTCCTTCCTTCTCCTTCTCCTTCCCTTCCTTCCCCTCTCCTACTTGGACTAGGAAAGAGGGGGGAATCCTACTTGGAGTAGGATTGCCCCCTTGGGCGCGCCTCCTCCCCTTGGCCGCCTCTCCCCCCTTGCTCCTTTATATACGGGGGCAGGGGCACCCCATAGACACAACAATTGATCCTTGAGATCTCTTAGCCGTGTGCGGTGCCCCCTCCACCATAATCCTCGATAATATTGTAGCGGTGCTTAGGCAAAGTCCTGCAGTGGTAGAACATCAAGATTGTCACCATGCCGTCGTGCTGACGGAACTCATCCCCGACACTTTGCTGGATCCGAGTCCGGGGATCGTCATCGAGCTGAACGTGTGCTAGAACTCGGAGGTGTCGTAGTTTCGGTGCTTGATCGGTCGGGCCGTGAAGACGTACGACTACATCAACCATGTTGTTATAACGCTTCCGCTTTCGGTCTACGAGGGTACGTGGACAACACTCTCCCCTCTTGTTGCTATGCATCACCATGATCTTGCGTGTGCGTAGGAATTTTTTTGAAATTGCTACGTTCCCCAACAGTGGCATCCGAGCCTAGGTTTTATGCGTTGATGTTATATGCACGAGTAGAACACAAGTGAGTTGTGGGCGATATAAGTCATACTGCTTACCAGCATGTCATACTTTGGTTCGGCGGTATTGTTGGATGAAGCGGCTCGGACCAACATTACACGTACGCTTACGCGAGACTAGTTTTACCGCCGTGCTATGCACACAGGTGACTAGCGGGTGTCAGTGTCTCCAACTTTAGTTGAACCGAGTGTGGCTACGCCCGGTCCTTGCGAAGGTTAAAACAGCACCAACTTGACAAACTATCGTTGTGGTTTTGATGTGTGGGTAAGAACGGTTCTTGCTCAGCCCGTAGCAGCCACGTAAAACTTGCAACAACAAAGTAGATGTGACGCCCCCGATTCAATCGTACACTAATCATGCACGCAAATGTGTACGATCAAGATCAGGGACTCACGGGAAGATATCACAACACAACTCTACAAATAAAATAAGTCATACAAGCATCATAATACAAGCCAGGGGCCTCGAGGGCTCGAATACAAGTGCCTGATCATAGACGAGTCAGCGGAAGCAACAATATCTGAGTACAGACATAAGTTAAACAAGTTTGCCTTAAGAAGGCTAGCACAAACTGGGATACAGATCGAACGAGGCGCAGGCCTCCTGCCTGGGATCCTCCTAACTACTCCTGGTCGTCGTCAGCTGGCTGCACGTAGTAGTAGGCACCTCCAGTGTAGAAGGAATCGTCGTCGACGGTGGCGTCTGGATCCTGGGCTCCAACATCTGGTTGCGACAACCAGAAGAAAGGAAAAGGGGAAAAGGGGGAAGAAAGCAACCGTGAGTACTCATCCGAAGTACTCGCAAGCAAGGAGCTACACTACATATGCATGGATATATGTGTAAAGGGCCATATCAGTGGACTGAACTGCAGAATGCCAGAATAAGAGGGGGATAGCTAGTCTTATCGAAGACTACGCTTCTGGCAGCCTCCGTCTTGCAGCATATAGAAGAGAGTAGACTGAAGTCCTCCATTTAGCATCGTATAGCATAATCCTACCCAGCGATCCCCTCCTCGATGCCCTGTTAGAGAGCGATCACCGGGTTGTATCTGGCACTTGGAAGGGTGTGTTTTATTAAGTATCTGGTTCTAGTTGTCATAAGGTCAAGGTACAACTCCGGGTCGTCCTTTTACCGAGGGACACAGCTATTCGAATAGATAAACTTCCCTGCAGGGGTGCACCACATAGCCCAACACGCTTGATCCCATTTGGCCGGACACACTTTTCTGGGTCATGCCCGGCCTCGGAAGATCAACATGTCGCAGCCCCACCTAGGCACAACAGAGCGGTCAGCACGCCGGTCTAAACCTATGCGCGCAGGGGTCTGGGCCCATCGCCCTGAGCACACCTGCACGTTGCGTACGCGGCCGGAGAGCAGACCTAGCAACCTCCATTTCAAAGGAAGTCACGTTACGCGGTCCAACCCGGCGCGCGCCGCTCAGTCGCTGACGTCACGAAGTGCTTCGGCTGATACCACGACGTCGGGATACCCATAACTACTCCCGCGTAGGTGGTTAGTGCGTATAGACCAAATGGCCAGACTCAGATCAAATACCCAGATCTCGTTAAGTGTGTTAAGTATCGCGAACGCCGACTAGGGCCAGGCCCACCTCTCTCCTAGGTGGTCTGAACCTGCCCTGTCGCTCCGCCACAAAGTAACAGTCGGGGGCCGTCGGGAACCCAGGCCCACCTCTACCGGGATGGAGCCACCTGCCCCTTCAGCCCCCATCTCCGAACAGTATCACATGTAATGTAACAGTGTAAAGTATATAGTATATGCCCGTGATCACCTCCCGAAGTGATCACGGCCCAGTAGTATAGCATGGCAGACGGACAAGAGTGTAGGGCCACTGATGGAACACTAGCATCCTATACTAAGCCGTAGGATTGCAGGTAAAGGTATCAACAGCAGTATCAAAGACAGGCTATGCATCAGGATAGGAATAACGAAAGCAGTAACAAGCTACACTACTCTAATGCAAGCAGTATAGGGAAGAGTAGGCGATATCTGGTGATCAAGGGGGGGGGCTTGCCTGGTTGCTCTGGCAAGAGAGAGGGATCGTCAACACCGTAGTCGAACGGGGCAGCAGCAACGTCGGTCTCGGGGTCTATCGAGAGAAGAGGGGGGGAAACAATAAATATTTAAGCAAGCAGATGCATAGTGATGCATGACATGACAAATAATGGCGTTAGAGGTGTGCTAACGCGGTATACGGTGATACCGGTGAAGGGGGGAAACAACCGGGAAAGTATCCCCGGTGTTTCGCGTTTTCGGGCAGAGGAGCCGGAGGGGGAAAGTTGCGAGTTGGATAGGTTAGAGATGTGTGGCGGACGAACGGGCTGCGTATCTGGGTTCGCCCCGTTGTTCTGAGCAACTTTCATGTTGAAAATATTTTAATCCGAGTTACGGATTAAAAGATATGATTTTCTAAAGATTTTAATAATTTCTGGAATTTAATTAATTATTTAAATATAACATTATCCAAAACAGTGCACGCTGACGTCAGCATGACATCAGCAGTCAACAGGGGCGTTGACTGGTCAATTCTGACGTGTGGGTCCCACCTGTCATTCTGTGATTAAGCTAATCAGAGATTAACTAACTAATCATTGTTTAATTAGACTAATTAGATAATTAGGTTAATCTAATTATGATTAATTAGATTAATTAATTCCTTAATTAATTAATTAATTAATTAATTACTTATTTATTTATTTATTTATTTATTTTTATTTTTTTATTAATTTTAATTCTTTTTTTTTAAACGTTCTGTGGGGTGGGGCCCCCGTGTCATAGGCCCAGAGGGGCCAAGCGGGCACACGGGCGTGGGGGGCACTGGGTGCGGGCGCACCCGAGCGGGCGCAGGGCACGGGCGCCTGTGCCCGAGGCCACCGCAGCGAGGGCGCGAGGCCCAGCTGCGCCGGCGGCCTCGATCGACACCGGGAGGGGGGCGGGGAGCAGGGGGGAGGCCGGTGGCCACGGTCGAACTAGGCAGGGCGCGGGGGGGCTCCGAGTGGCGCAGTGGGGCGAGGCCTCCGTGGCGACGGGGCGCGCGCAGCCCGAGTGGTGCCAGGCGCCAGCTGGGCCGGAGGAGGGCGCCGGCCAGGGTAAGGGTCAGAGGCGGAGCGGGATGGCGGACGGGCGCAGGCGTGCGTGCACGGGGCGCGACGAGCACAGCTACAGGAAGGAAGATGGACGCGGTGACCTGCGGGGGAAAGAGGAGGAGGGGAGGATGGGGCTCACCGAGCCCTGTAGTTGAGCAAAGTGGGCTCGAGGAGGAGCCGGGGAGGTCCGGCGAGGCGGCACCAGCGACGGAGAGGACGGCGGCGTCCGACGCGGGGCGGGGCATGGCGACGGCGGTCCGAGGCGGCGAGACGCGATGAAGTCGGCTCGAGGGAGAGGTGGGGAGGCGTCCGGCGAGGTGGCATCGGTCCAGCGGGTGGCGGTGGTCGGCGACGGGGCCGGGGCAGCACCGGGCGGCGGTGGCGGGGGCGAGTGCCCCGATCCCGATCTGGATCGGGTGAGAGGGAGAGACGAGGGAGTTGGGAGAGTGGGTGCGGTCGTGGGGTTAGGGTTTCGCTTGGGGGGTCGGGTGGCCTAGTAGGGCGCGGGTGGGCCGATCTGGTTGGCCCGATGGCCAGCTGGGTCGGCCCAGCTGGGGAAGGCCTTTCTCCCTTTTTTTATTAGGTTTTATTTTTTTGTTATTCCCTTTTCTTTATACTTATTTTCTTTTAATTTACAATTTGTTTTAATTTGTATAAACAATATATAACTAGCATCTACTTTAGTGTTTCAACATACCCCAATGCCACAAAAGAGTTTTGGTGACAAAAATAAAATAGTTTAATATTTTATTAAATGTAAAAGGCATTTAACTAATTGTTTTTGCTACTGTTTAAAATATGTTTACAGTATTAAACCTTTTCTAAAAATGTGGTTTCTCCACCATACTTACCTATGCATTATTTTGCTCACCCCGAACATTTTAGTTTTAATATTTGAAAACTTTTATTGTTTGCTTGATTTTGAATTTGAATTTGAATCGGTTTCGAACTAACTCGAGATTAGCAACTATAATCGAGGTGACGTGGCATCACTAGTAGAGGATCACTGTAGCTTAATTACCCGGGCGTCACAATTCTCCTCCACTACAAGAAATCTCGTCCCGAGATTTAAGAGGTAGTTAAAGGGGGAAAGGTTTGGTAACGAATCTAGCGGGTCTTCTCATTCTGGCTTGCTCCTCTCAAAGAGACCTGTCCAATACATTGATGTCTTCATTCCTCCACTTCGGGTCATCATGAGGAAGTCGGCATCCTTTCTTCGGGATCTTCATCGTATTTACGAATAGGTAACGGGACAGGTCGGCAACGACAGAATGTTATAAGGGTTATAATGTGGGATTAACCCCTGAATGAGCATATGAGTACCACTCGAGTTGAACATTTAAAAGGCATCGAGAGTAAAGTTGGGAGGCACAATAAGAAGTTTCAAGCAGCCAGGCAATCGTTCAATGCCTAGCCAGAAGGTGAAAGTGGTTTCAAAGCAACGGGATAATTATTGTGTCCGATGCCAGAATTGATGATCTCTTCGGAAAGGTGGCTCATGAACTACATACGAGTCCACGCGGGAGGAATAACTTTGGAAACTGGGGGGTGCAGGAGAGTCAGGTTTCGATCTGGTGGAACTGTGGGTTATGGGCCCACCATGTTTTTTTTTAAATAGGAGCAATGACATCTTACACGGTCACGATAGCGAGGCGTGTCAGAGGGTAGCCTGTCAGTTATGTCAGCAACAACATCGGTACCAAGGGCGAGGGACGAAGAGAACCATTTTCCTGCTCGTTGAACGAGGCGGGCCAAGATGCAAAGTTCTCATCCATCGGCGGTTACCGAAATGTCATCAACAATAGCAACAGGGTCTTACTGACAGAGTGGTACAACGTGGTTTTTTTTTGTTTTTTTTTACATAAGAAGTGAATTGTTACTTCTTAGATTATATAGATCACAAGAAAGGTCAAGCAAACCAATGGAGAGGAAAATGTGATCATCAGTTTAAACAGAACAATGGAAAGGAAAATGTGTTTAAACACATATTTCAGGGGTATATCCTTCCCAAGGACAAGCAGAGCATAATATCCAAGACATGATATAATGTAGAAAACTCATTAGGTAAGGGGAAGAATTTTCATGACATTACCCATACAACGGTGTTTCGATAATAGAGCAGGAAACATTTAGCATTGGGCTTCAAATGTTCTTTTTGAAAATCGGAGTACCACAGACATGCTTCGAGATAGCATTGACAAGGTCTTTAAGCAAAGATCGGACTTTGGATACACGAAGGATTCATCAGGGACAAATTGTAGAATAAGTCTTACCATTTCTCATGGAAGAATAGATAACATTGCTAAAAAGGAAAACTATAACATTAGGGCCTCCGACCAGGTGTGCTAGGCACGACATCACTTTACCGGGTCATATTAAGACCAATGTGATAACTCTTGAAAATATGTTCCAACCATCATATCTGACCGAGATTCAGATCTGATTGGCGCCAGGATACCTCAGACTCAGGATGCCTGAGAAGAAAGGTGCAACACAAATTGTCGAGATGACATTGTAAGATTCTCGGGAAATTAACTACGGAAGCGAGTTTCGAAAGAAAAGCTCATCATTAAAACAATGAAGGGAGAAGGAGGTAGCTGATGAATTCAACGACAATTCATCGAGTCTTCCAAAAGATGGGTTTCCACAAGTATGTGAACAAGGAGATATCATTAGTCAGATGAAATGATATAAGGGGATATGCTCGAGGAAAACATACCCAGTTTAAGCATTGGTTGATAGGTGCACCCGAAATATGGGTTGGGTTGCACGACCAACGTCGGAATGGTGATTCAATAATCAATAGTCTAAGAATGACGGCCGACCATTAACTTCAAAGCAATAGGATTGCTAGAAGGGCAGAATCCAAACAGCACCGCTCACTTGTTGGTACCCCGGTTGGGATCAACACGAGGACCCAAAAAGGAATGGTGATGGTGAGAAGTAACACCATACCAAGAATTCTTAAGCGGTGGTGAAATTCCCACCACATTGATGACATAAGAGATGTTAATGTTCCAAGGTAAGGGAGAACAATTCCTGGATAGCAAGGAACTCAAGGTACAATATCAAACACGAACAAGTTTGTGTTGAACGAAAGGCAATAAAGTGGTCGATGATAACACAAATCATCGAGGGCAAGGATGGTGTTTCTCATCATGAATTCAATAGATACCCTGGAAGAGCTCAGAGGGATGATGCTGATCATGACACATTTGTCAAGAGATTTCATGAAGAGGTAATCGATCCGCGATCACATCAAGTCAAAAGAATGATGAAGCAAGAGGTTATTGGAACCATGGGTACGACACAAACTCGAAACCAAGCTTGTTGTCTGAGGTGGAATGATAAGATAAGGAGATCATCGTAAGCTTGGCTCAGCATCGAAAATTGTGTTCCGGGAAGAAGGACCAGGTAGCACAGTTAAGATTTAGCACGTTGATGATATAGCCGATCAGGCTAGGGATGACATGATCGAGTACAAACTCGGCCTTAAAGAAGATTATCAAGAGTTGTTGAACCGTAGGGCAGACTCAGTTCAGTTATCGGTGTCTTTGAGTGTTTAATAACTCAGAGCCCATGAAAACTGTAATCAGTGAGAATGTAGTACTTGATGAAGAACTCATAAGAAATTATGCAGTTCCAAGATAATCTCGAGATACCAGGGGGTAATACTCGACGGTAGATCAAAGTAAAGGTTGGACTGGGGTACTGATCCACAGAAGACAAGTACTTAAACTTGCCCAGGAAATGGTATTTAAAGGAGAACATGGTCGGAACCATGATTGCAAGGGATCAATTCACTGATACCAAAGGGTATTATTTCACGGAAATAGTTACAAGAAGCTTCCAGGATAGGATCTACATCGTGTCTATGGGCATGAACACAAAGTTCAAGGTCGACTCCCACTTCTCCAATGCATAACCTTTCATCCACTTCTCGCGTTCGATGAAGTTGTATTGTTGAAATTTTATCTGGCAAAATACCAGAAGAGGGTGACTCGTGGGAACTTTCGAGTTCACACATATTAAGGAAGGCATAGGTTCAACCCATCGGGGCATCATGGAAACATATACCACAAACTTCGATAGTAAACACCACCAGCTCGAAAGCTGAGCATGGTTGAGAAAGTAGAGGATACAATTTACCAAAGGCATTATGTATCTGAGGGAAGGCTCACAAGGTTGTTGAATATGAAGGATGTTGTTGGATAAAATCCAACAAAGGGTTTGCCGGTCCATAATGGAGCTGATGTGAGTATAGGCACACGATCAGAGGACAAAACAAAGCAAGGACTTGGATTATAGAAACAACTGACTAATTCAAAGCTCAAAGCAAAGGAATTAAGATTTCCAAAGCAAAGGATCAGAAGCAACGCTTTGATTAAGGATGGATAAGTTGAGTAAGCTTAGGGGTAAAATTGACAAAAATTTGATTGGTCGAGATCCAGCTCACGTTTAAGACAATGTCTGAGCCGAAAGGATGAACTCTAGGATCTGATTGAGGATTGCGAGCATTCACAACATATTGAGTCAATGTACCCAAAATGATAGTGACAAAGGCTGCCAATAAGATTACTATACTTATGGGTTTAACCATAATGCAAGCAAGCAAGAATTTCAAGAGCAATAAGCTGCTAAGGATTTTCGGAATATCGAATATTATTTCGAAGAACTTAGTGAAACACATAAACAACTGGGGATGGGCGGATACTCGGTAAGTGTGAGGAATTATCCGTTGGGGTGTTTATGTGGGCAATGCACTGCAAGGCAGTAGGCACAAAGTATTCTCGAAACAATAGAGAGAACTTTCGAGGTATCTTGTAATAACAAGATCAATGGGATTGAAAGGACAAGTGTATGTAGTTAACCATAATAACATAACAGTGGTAGGGAATTTGCAAAGGCGATGGGCACAAGTGTCTCGAGAGAACATCGGATATTATCTTCGGAATCTTCTAGTGAAGCAGTCGATCATCTGTAATGAAGGGGCTCTCCGGCAGGAAGTGGTAACGAGAATCTAGAGTTAGATTTTAGTAAAATTATTTAACCCGAATAGAAGAGAGATCAGAGTCCCAGAGTAAAGATCGAGGAGTAAAAGATTCTAATACCACCCAATGGCGACGTGGGCCCATGGGCCGCACAGCCATGTTAGTAAAAGTTTTGTAAAGTCTAGACTCGACTTCGGCCAAGGAGTTGGAAAGGGGGATTCCTACAGGCAGTCGGCTCTGATACCAACTTGTGACGCCCCCGATTCAATCGTACACTAATCATGCACGCAAATGTGTACGATCAAGATCAGGGACTCACGGGAAGATATCACAACACAACTCTACAAATAAAATAAGTCATACAAGCATCATAATACAAGCCAGGGGCCTCGAGGGCTCGAATACAAGTGCCTGATCATAGACGAGTCAGCGGAAGCAACAATATCTGAGTACAGACATAAGTTAAACAAGTTTGCCTTAAGAAGGCTAGCACAAACTGGGATACAGATCGAACGAGGCGCAGGCCTCCTGCCTGGGATCCTCCTAACTACTCCTGGTCGTCGTCAGCTGGCTGCACGTAGTAGTAGGCACCTCCAGTGTAGAAGGAATCGTCGTCGACGGTGGCGTCTGGATCCTGGGCTCCAACATCTGGTTGCGACAACCAGAAGAAAGGAAAAGGGGAAAAGGGGGAAGAAAGCAACCGTGAGTACTCATCCGAAGTACTCGCAAGCAAGGAGCTACACTACATATGCATGGATATATGTGTAAAGGGCCATATCAGTGGACTGAACTGCAGAATGCCAGAATAAGAGGGGGATAGCTAGTCTTATCGAAGACTACGCTTCTGGCAGCCTCCGTCTTGCAGCATATAGAAGAGAGTAGACTGAAGTCCTCCATTTAGCATCGTATAGCATAATCCTACCCAGCGATCCCCTCCTCGATGCCCTGTTAGAGAGCGATCACCGGGTTGTATCTGGCACTTGGAAGGGTGTGTTTTATTAAGTATCTGGTTCTAGTTGTCATAAGGTCAAGGTACAACTCCGGGTCGTCCTTTTACCGAGGGACACAGCTATTCGAATAGATAAACTTCCCTGCAGGGGTGCACCACATAGCCCAACACGCTTGATCCCATTTGGCCGGACACACTTTTCTGGGTCATGCCCGGCCTCGGAAGATCAACACGTCGCAGCCCCACCTAGGCACAACAGAGCGGTCAGCACGCCGGTCTAAACCTATGCGCGCAGGGGTCTGGGCCCATCGCCCTGAGCACACCTGCACGTTGCGTACGCGGCCGGAGAGCAGACCTAGCAACCTCCATTTCAAAGGAAGTCACGTTACGCGGTCCAACCCGGCGCGCGCCGCTCAGTCGCTGACGTCACGAAGTGCTTCGGCTGATACCACGACGTCGGGATACCCATAACTACTCCCGCGTAGGTGGTTAGTGCGTATAGACCAAATGGCCAGACTCAGATCAAATACCCAGATCTCGTTAAGTGTGTTAAGTATCGCGAACGCCGACTAGGGCCAGGCCCACCTCTCTCCTAGGTGGTCTGAACCTGCCCTGTCGCTCCGCCACAAAGTAACAGTCGGGGGCCGTCGGGAACCCAGGCCCACCTCTACCGGGATGGAGCCACCTGCCCCTTCAGCCCCCATCTCCGAACAGTATCACATGTAATGTAACAGTGTAAAGTATATAGTATATGCCCGTGATCACCTCCCGAAGTGATCACGGCCCAGTAGTATAGCATGGCAGACGGACAAGAGTGTAGGGCCACTGATGGAACACTAGCATCCTATACTAAGCAGTAGGATTGCAGGTAAAGGTATCAACAGCAGTATCAAAGACAGGCTATGCATCAGGATAGGAATAACGAAAGCAGTAACAAGCTACACTACTCTAATGCAAGCAGTATAGGGAAGAGTAGGCGATATCTGGTGATCAAGGGGGGGCTTGCCTGGTTGCTCTAGCAAGAGAGAGGGATCGTCAACACCGTAGTCGAACGGGGCAGCAGCAACGTCGGTCTCAGGGTCTATCGAGAGAAGAGGGGGGGAAACAATAAATATTTAAGCAAGCAGATGCATAGTGATGCATGACATGACAAATAATGGCGTTAGAGGTGTGCTAACGCGGTATACGGTGATACCGGTGAAGGGGGGAAACAACCGGGAAAGTATCCCCGGTGTTTCGCGTTTTCGGGCAGAGGAGCCGGAGGGGGAAAGTTGCGAGTTGGATAGGTTAGAGATGTGTGGCGGACGAACGGGCTGCGTATCTGGGTTCGCCCCGTTGTTCTGAGCAACTTTCATGTTGAAAATATTTTAATCCGAGTTACGGATTAAAAGATATGATTTTCTAAAGATTTTAATAATTTCTGGAAATTTAATTAATTATTTAAATATAACATTATCCAAAACAGTGCACGCTGACGTCAGCATGACGTCAGCATGACGTCAGCAGTCAACAGGGGCGTTGACTGGTCAATTCTGACGTGTGGGTCCCACCTGTCATTCTGTGATTAAGCTAATCAGAGATTAACTAACTAATCATTGTTTAATTAGACTAATTAGATAATTAGGTTAATCTAATTATGATTAATTAGATTAATTAATTCCTTAATTAATTAATTAATTAATTAATTAATTAATTACTTATTTATTTATTTATTTATTTATTTTTATTTTTTTATTAATTTTAATTTTTTTTTAAACGTTCTGTGGGGTGGGGCCCCCGTGTCATAGGCCCAGAGGGGCCAAGCGGGCACACGGGCGTGGGGGGCACTGGGTGCGGGCGCACCCGAGCGGGCGCAGGGCACGGGCGCCTGTGCCCGAGGCCACCGCAGCGAGGGCGCGAGGCCCAGCTGCGCCGGCGGCCTCGATCGACACCGGGAGGGGGGCGGGGAGCAGGGGGGAGGCCGGTGGCCACGGTCGAACTAGGCAGGGCGCGGGGGGGCTCCGAGTGGCGCAGTGGGGCGAGGCCTCCGTGGCGACGGGGCGCGCGCAGCCCGACTGGTGCCAGGCGCCAGCTGGGCCGGAGGAGGGCGCCGGCCAGGGTAAGGGTCAGAGGCGGAGCGGGATGGCGGACGGGCGCAGGCGTGCTTGCACGGGGCGCGACGAGCACAGCTACAGGAAGGAAGATGGACGCGGTGACCTGCGGGGGAAAGAGGAGGAGGGGAGGATGGGGCTCACCGAGCCCTGTAGTTGAGCAAAGTGGGCTCGAGGAGGAGCCGGGGAGGTCCGGCGAGGCGGCACCAGCGACGGAGAGGACGGCGGCGTCCGACGCGGGGCGGGGCATGGCGACGGCGGTCCGAGGCGGCGAGACGCGATGGAGTCGGCTCGAGGGAGAGGTGGGGAGGCGTCCGGCGAGGTGGCATCGGTCCAGCGGGTGGCGGTGGTCGGCGACGGGGCCGGGGCAGCACCGGGCGGCGGTGGCGGGGGCGAGTGCCCCGATCCCGATCTAGATCGGGTGAGAGGGAGAGACGAGGGAGTTGGGAGAGTGGGTGCGGTCGTGGGGTTAGGGTTTCGCTTGGGGGGTCGGGTGGCCTAGTAGGGCGCGGGTGGGCCGATCTGGTTGGCCCGATGGCCAGCTGGGTCGGCCCAGCTGGGGAAGGCCTTTCTCCCTTTTTTTTATTAGGTTTTATTTTTTTGGTATTCCCTTTTCTTTATACTTATTTTCTTTTAATTTACAATTTGTTTTAATTTGTATAAACAATATATAACTAGCATCTACTTTAGTGTTTCAACATACCCCAATGCCACAAAAGAGTTTTGGTGACAAAAATAAAATAGTTTAATATTTTATTAAATGTAAAAGGCATTTAACTAATTGTTTTTGCTACTGTTTAAAATATGTTTACAGTATTAAACCTTTTCTAAAAATGTGGTTTCTCCACCATACTTACCTATGCATTATTTGGCTCACCCCGAACATTTTAGTTTTAATATTTGAAAACTTTTATTGTTTGCTTGATTTTGAATTTGAATTTGAATCGGTTTCGAACTAACTCGAGATTAGCAACTATAATCGAGGTGACGTGGCATCACTAGCAGAGGATCACTGTAGCTTAATGACCCAGGCGTCACAGTAGAGGACGTCTAACTTGTTTTTGTAGGGCATGTTGTGATGTGATATGGTCAAGACGTGATGAGATATAAGTTGTTGTATAATATGATCATGTTTTGTTGAATTTATCGGCAACTGGCAGAAGCCTTATGGTTGTCTCTATTGCATAAGATGCAAGCGTCAAATAATTGCTTTACTTTATCGCCATGCGATAGCAATAGTTGCAAGAGCAATAGTTGGCGAGACGACCATGTGACGACACGTTGATATAGATCAAGATGATGAAGATCATGGTGTCATGCCGGTGATGATAGAGATCATGACGGTACTTTGGAGATGGAGATCAAAGGCACAAGATGATGATGGCCATATCATGTCACATATTTTGATTGCATGTGATGTTTATCTTTTATACATCTTATTTTGCTTAGTTCGACGGTAGCTTTATAAGATGATCTCTCACTAAATGTCAAGATAAAAGTGTTCTCCCTGAGTATGCACCGTTGCCAAAGTTCGTCGTGCCCAGACACTGACGAGGATACGTACCTAGGGTAGGGTAACTTATGATACCTGCGGTACCCAATCAAGGACATGACTCCTACAATGAAAGACACTCTAAGAAGTATCGACAGGTCAGTCGACCTGGTCAGCCCAGTCGACGGACACGAGCGTACTCGACCAGAAGTACAAGCAGTCGACCATGAAGACAGCCACTCGACCATAAGAAGACCTAAAGGCACTGCCTACAAACGGTCACCTCATAAGTAGCTTTTATGGCCTTCATGGTCCTTTATTACAGGCGTTACCAGTAACCCCCTCTCTTTATGTACATTAAACCCCTTGTAACGTGGGTTGGCTGGGGTCCTGGCGAACTCTATATAAGCCACCCCCCTCCACTAGGACAGGGGTTCGGAACTTTGTAACACACACACACGCATAATCCATTCGACCGCCTCCGGGCTCCGAGACGTAGGGCTGTTACTTCCTCAGAGAAGGGCCCGAACTCGTAAAACTCCTTGCGCATACAACTACTCCATAGCTAGGATCTTGCCTCTCCATACTACCCCCCATTCTCACTGTCAGACTTAGAACCACGACAGTTGGCGCCCACCATGGGGCAGGTGTTCTAGCGATTTGTTGGAGGAGTTGGGATTCTTCCAACCCGCGTCATGTTTTCGAGCGGAGTCATGGTCGGGAGCCGCGAGATCCATCTCGGCGCTCTCTCCTTCATCGTCGACAACTCTGCTTGGCTGCAGGAGGCTCCACTCGAAGTGGACGCGCTTCCCGCCCGCGGAGCCACGCACTTTCGCGCATGCGTCCGCGGCGTCCTCCTGCGGCAACCGTCGACCCAGTACGGGTCGGCATTCGTTTCGCCATCGTCGTCATCAGTTTCCCACCGGCGCAAGCGCACCGGTCGGTCGAGACTCCAGCGGTGGGTGAAGCACGCACTGGCCCGCCAGTCGGCCATCCCCCAAGTCGCGGCAATCGAGCCCGATGAGTCACTCTACGGCCTGTTCAACCTGTCGACTGGCTCCGTAGAGACTACATCCGAATGCGACAGCAGTGATCCAGCGGCGGAAGTACTAATGGTCGACGGACCACGTAGCCCCCCCGGATTCCCCCACACCGAAGAAATTGCTGCAGGGGGGATTCCGGCGCGGGGCCATGAAGAGTACAGGCCCGAGCCCCTTACCTCAGTGCAGAGGGAGGAACTCCATCGCCGGAACATGGACGCCCTTCACACTCCTATCATTGGAGAAACCCCTGAGGCGCGAGCCCTGGAGGAGGCGCGCTTGGCCAACTTGGCTGAACGTACTCGACTGGAAAATCTCCAGAGAGCACTCGACGAGCGCGCGCGACCGCCCGCTCCCGAGTCCAGTCGTCGTCGCGTCTTCCAGCCGCCGACCCAGGTATACCGTACCCCGATTCAGAATTTGGCAGCTGCGGCTCGCATTGCGGAGTCGATCCAGCCTTCACAGTCAGAGGCAGGGAGAGGTCTGTTGCAGATCAGAGATTTGCTTTGTGCAGCGGGCGACCAGAATTCAGCCGTATCTCAGTCGCGCAACAGGATTCACAGTCGATCCGTCACTGCGAATTCCGTTCAGTCGGCTCATAGTCCAAGATCGCCCCCGAGGCGTGAAGGACACAGAGGCCGACACGAGGATCAATACCAAGGGCACGAGAGATATGAGCACCGACTCGATCGCAACGATCAACGTCGAGTGCCTTCTCCTCCCCCAAGAGCGGGGTCGTACGTTCCTCGGCGGCAAGAGGACAGACGCCAGTTCAGTACTGGGCGGAGGGTCCCAGTCGACCCCAGGGAACCGGGCTTTGATCCGAGATCCATCATCGTTCAAGGTCTGGTTGACCGAAATAGAGCTCACCGAGAAGACCGTGACAGAGGCGCGCCGTCCGGCAGCAGAGTTCGCGTCTCAGGTCCCGAGTGTTTCAGCAGAGCAATCAGAGCTGCAGTGATTCCTCCCAACTTCAGGTTGGCGGCTGGAGTCAGCAAGTTCACCGGAGAGTCCAAGCCGGACACATGGCTCGAGGATTACCGAGTGGCTGTTTAGATCGGAGGCGGCGACGATGAGGTGGCTATGAAGCATTTACCCCTCATGTTGGAAGGATCAGCCAGAGCGTGGTTGAACCAGTTGGCTCCCAGCAGTATGTATACTTGGGAAGATCTAGCCCAGGTGTTTGTCAGGACATTCGAAGGGACTTGCAAGCGACCGGCAGGGTTGACGGAGTTGCAGTCATGTGTTCAGAAGTCGAGTGAAACCCTGAGAGATTATATCCAAAGGTGGATCACTCTGAATCACACGGTCGAGAACGTGTCCGATCATCAGGCAGTTTGCGCCTTCAAGGAAGGCGTCAGAAACAGGGAGTTAACTTTGAAGTTTGGTCGAACCGGAGATATGACCCTGAGTCGAATGATGGAAATCGCCACCAAGTACGCGAACGGAGAAGAGGAAGATAGACTCCGGAGTGGCAAGTATAAGGCAGCCGCCAATGAGGCCGGCGGAGGACACTCCAGTCGGAAGCAGAAGCGCAAGGCCGAGCCAGTCGCCCCCGGAGAAGCCTTAGCTGTGACCCCAGGGAAGTTTAAGGGGAAACCCAAGGGTCCTTGGAACCCCAAGAAGGTGAAAGACCAGGACGGGAACGATGTGATGGACTTACCATGCCACATTCACACGAAGAAAGATGAAGAGGGAAATCTCATTTACCCTAAGCATACCACTCGACAATGTCGACTCCTGATGCAACAGTTCCAAGGGAAGCAGACAAAGGACAAAGAGAAAGAGTCAGACAAAGGTGAAGACCGAGAAGACAGCGGTGAAGAATACCCCCAAGTCAATTCCACTCTGATGATTTTCGCTGATGTCGAAAGTAAGAGTCGACTGAAGGTCATCAATCGCGAAGTAAACATGGCCGCTCCGGTGACGCCCAATTACCTGAAGTGGTCCCAGACCGCCATCACCTTCGACCAGTCCGATCATCCGACTCATATTGCCACCCCAGGGAGGCAAGCGTTGGTGGTTGACCCAATTATTGAAGGCACTCGACTGACCAAGGTTCTGATGGACGGTGGCAGTGGGCTAAACTTGTTGTATGCAGAGACATTGAAGGGGATGGGCATTCCGATGTCCCGACTCGGCCCCAGCAACATGAGTTTCCACGGAGTCATTCCTGGGAAGAGAGCTGAGTCACTCGGTCAAATCACTCTCGACGTCGTCTTTGGTGACTCGAAGAATTTCCGGAAAGAAAAGTTAACCTTTGAGGTCGTGGACTTTCAGAGTGCGTACCACGCCATTCTTGGGAGGCCAGCCTATGCTCGTTTCATGGCTCGACCATGCTACGTATACCTCAAGCTGAAGATGCCTGGCCCCAAAGGTGTAATCACGATCGTCGGCAATCGGAAGAAGGCAGAGGAGTGCTTCCAGAAAGGCGCCAAGATTGCCGACGCTCAGATGGCCAAGATAGAGATACAAGAGTACCAGAAGACTGCGGATCCGAGTGAGTTGTTACGAGCCAAGAAGCCCGCCACGGAATCAGCATTTCAGTCGACTGGTGAGACCAAGCAAGTCCACATCCACCCGACCGATCCAAATGCAGCTCCAACCAACATCTCCACTACACTCGACCCCAAATAGGAAGAAGCGCTCGTCCAGTTCCTCCGTGAGAACTGGGACATCTTTGCATGGAAGCCCGCTGACATGCCAGGTGTGCCCAGGGGACTGGCCGAGCACCGCCTTCGAGTCGACCCAAAGGTCAAACCAGTCAAGGAGCATCTCCGACGGTCCGCCGTTCAGAAGAGAAAGGCCATTGGCGAAGAAGTGGCCCGACTCCTAGCAGCAGAATTCATTCGCGAAATCTACCACTCCGAGTGGCTCGCTAATGTTGTGATGGTCCCTAAGAAAGACAGATCGTTGCGCATGTGCATCGATTTCAAGCATATCAATCGGGCCTGCCCGAAAGATCATTTTCCTCTTCCTCGCATCGATCAAATAGTCGACTCGACTGCAGGATGCGAGAGGTTATCTTTTTTAGATGCTTACTCTGGATACCATCAGATCCGTCTGTATGGACCCGATGAAATAAAAACAGCCTTCATCACCCCTTTTGGGTGTTTCTGCTATGTTACCATGCCTTTCGGTCTCAAGAACGCCGGAGCTACATTCATGAGAATGATTCAGAAGTGCCTAATCACTCAAATCAGTCGGAATGTAGAAGCATACATGGATGACATAGTGGTCAAGTCACGGAAAGGTTCCGACCTGCTGACTGACCTAGCTGAAACTTTTGCCAATCTCAGGAGTTATGATATCAAGCTCAATCCGTCAAAGTGCACATTTGGAGTCCCTGGAGGAAAGTTACTCGGGTTTCTTGTTTCCGAACGAGGAATCGATGCTAACCCTGAAAAAGTTGGCACCATACTCCGGATGAAACGCCCCGTGCGTGTGCACGACGTCCAGAAACTTACTGGATGCTTGGCCGCCCTAAGTTGATTCATCTCCAGGCTCGGTGAAAAGGCGTTGCCTCTGTACCGACTGATGAAGAAGTCAGACACGTTCGAATGGACTCCAGAAGCTGATGCAGCATTTGCAGAACTAAAAGCTCTGCTCTCCACCCAGCCGGTGCTTGCTGCTCCTGTCAGCAAAGAGCCATTGTTGCTTTACATAGCATCCACGGGACAAGTCGTTAGTACCGTTCTTACGGTCGAGCGGGAAGAGGAAGGAAAGACCTTCAAAGTTCAACGCCTAGTTTATTATCTCTCCGAAGTTCTGACCCCGTTGAAGCAAAGATATCCCCACTATCAGAAGCTCGTTTACGGGATTTACATGACCACGAAGAAGGTTGCTCATTATTTCTCTGATCACTCTATCACAGTCGTCAGCGACGCTCCATTATCAGAGATTCTTCATAACAGAGATGCAACCGGTCGAGTGGCGAAATGGGCAATTGAACTTCTTCCTCTTGATATCAAGTTCGAGGCAAAGAAAGCTATTAAGTCCCAGGCAATAGCTGATTTCCTCGCCGAGTGGACCGAGCAGGAGCTTCCGACTCAAGTTCACTCGGAGCACTGGACTATGTTTTTCGATGGCTCGAAGATGCTGAACGGATCCGGTGCGGGGGTTGTACTGGTTTCCCCCCGAGGAGATAAGATCAAGTATGTCCTCCAGATCCACTTTGATTCCTCTAACAATGAGGCAGAGTATGAAGCGCTTCTATACGGATTACGTATGGCCATTTCACTCGGCGTCCGTCGCCTCATGGTCTACGGCGACTCAGATCTGGTTGTTAATCAAGTGATGAAGGAGTGGGACGTCCGAAGCCCATCCATGACGGGATATTGCAGCGCTGTGAGGAAGTTGGAGAAACGATTCGAGGGGTTGGAGCTCCATCATATACCCCGACTGAAAAATCAAGCTGCAGATGATCTGGCAAAGATAGGGTCCAAAAGGGAGGCCATCCCTAAAGATGTGTGTTTGGAGCACATTCACACACCATCTGTGCAAGAATATCCTTTCACGGAAGAGCCCCCACAACCAAAAAGCGCCTCTGACTCGACCGAAGTGGAGATACCAGCTGTGGTCGACCTGATTATGGAAGTTATGACCACCACTCCCGATTGGACAGTGCCGTACATTGCGTATATCATGAGAAAAGAGCTCCCAGAAGATGAAGAAGAGGCTCGACAGATCGTCCGTCGATCCAAAGCCTTTACAGTAATCAAAGGGCAGCTATACAGAGAGAGCGCGACTGGAGTTGGTCAGAAGTGCATCACACCTGAAGAAGGACAGATAATTCTCGAAGACATCCACTCGGGGACCTGTGGCCATCATGCGTCCTCTCGGACCATCGTGGCCAAAGCATACCGAGCGGGTTTTTACTGGCCAAAGGCGAACGAAATGGCAAAGGATATAGTCGACAAGTGCGAGGGGTGCCAGTTTTATTCCAACATGTCTCACAAGCCCGCCTCCGCCTTGAAGACCATTCCACTCGTCTGGCCTTTCGCTGTCTGGGGTCTAGATATGATCGGACCACTGAGAACTGGTAGGAGTGGCTTCACCCACTTGTTGGTTGCAGTCGACAAGTTCACGAAGTGGATAGAAGCCAAACCCATAAAGGACCTCGACGCAAGCACTGCCATCAGTTTTATCAGGGGATTGATATTCAGATATGGAGTTCCGCACAGCATCATCATGGATAACGGATCAAACTTTGATAACGACAGATTCAAAGCCTTCTGCGCCTCTCAGGGCACTCGAGTCGACTACGCTTCAGTTGCGCATCCTCAGTCGAATGGACAGGCCGAACGCGCGAATGGTCTCATCCTCAAAGGACTAAAACCCCGACTGATGCGTGATCTCAAACACGCAGCAGGCGCCTGGGTCGACGAACTTCCGTCAGTTCTATGGGGGTTGAGGACCACCCCTAACCGGTCGACCGGAAGAACACCATTCTTTCTGGTCTATGGAGCTGAAGCGGTTTTGCCGAGCGACCTGCTCCACAACGCGCCTCGAGTCGAGTTATATTCCGAAGCGGAAGCAGAACAGGCCCGGCAAGATGCAATCGACCTCTTAGAGGAGGAAAGAGAGATGGCTCTAATCCGCTCGACCATCTACCAGCAAGAGTTGCGTCGGTTCTACGCTAGAAATGTGAAGGGCCGAGCCTTTCAGGAAGGAGATTTGGTCCTCCGTGTGGATCAGCAAAAACCTCACAAACTTGCCCCGACCTGGGAAGGCCCCTTCATCATCACCAAAGTCCTGCACAACGGAGCGTATCACCTCTACAACATCGATCGACGGATCGACGAGCCTCGAGCATGGAACGCAGACCTGCTCCGTCCTTTTTACACTTAAAAACTCACTTGACTAAGATGTAATAAAAGTACCTCTGTAGTTCTTTTGTTTCAAGCAAGAATTTCTTTTTCCGTTTGTCCAAATTTCCCCCAGTGGGTGACTTAGCTGCGAATCCGCTTCGCCTAAGTTTTCAGATTTCAGAAAACCCTACCGAGTGGAGAGCAAGTCTCCCACTCGGGGGCTTAGCTGCGAATCCGCTTCGCCTAAGTAATCGAAATCCTACCGAGTGGAGAGCAAACCTCCCACTCGGGGGCTTAGCTGCAGTCCAAGTACTCGCCTAAGGTTGAAAAAATCCTACCGAGTGGAGAGCAAACCTCCCACTCAGGGGCTTAGCTGCAGTCCAAGCACTCGCCTAAGTAATCGAAATCCTACCGAGTGGAGAGCAAACCTCCCACTCGGGGGCTTAGCTGCAGTCCAAGGACTCGCCTAAGTAATCGAAATCCTACCGAGTGGAGAGCAAACCTCCCACTCGGGGGCTTAGCTGCAGTCCAAGCACTCGCCTAAGTAATCGAAATCCTACCGAGTGGAGAGCAAACCTCCCACTCGGGGGCTTAGCTGCAGTCCAAGCACTCGCCTAAGTAATCGAAATCCTACCGAGTGGAGAGCAAACCTCCCACTCGGGGGCTTAGCTGCAGTCCAAGGACTCGCCTAAGTAATCGAAATCCTACCGAGTGGAGAGCAAACCTCCCACTCGGGGGCTTAGCTGCAGTCCAAGGACTCGCCTAAGGTTGGAAAAATCCTACCGAGTGGAGAGCAAACCTCCCACTCGGGGGCTTAGCTGCAGTCCAGTACTCGCCTAAGGTTGAAAAAATCCTACCGAGTGGAGAGCAAACCTCCCACTCGGGGGCTTAGCTGCAGTCCAAGGACTCGCCTAAGTAATCGAAATCCTACCGAGTGGAGAGCAAACCTCCCACTCGGGGGCTTAGCTGCAGTCCAAGGACTCGCCTAAGGTTGGAAAAATCCTACCGAGTGGAGAGCAAACCTCCCACTCGGGGGCTTAGCTGCAGTCCAGTACTCGCCTAAGGTTGAAAAAATCCTACCGAGTGGAGAGCAAACCTCCCACTCGGGGGCTTAGCTGCAGTCCAAGCACTCGCCTAAGTAATCGAAATCCTACCGAGTGGAGAGCAAACCTCCCACTCGGGGGCTTAGCTGCAGTCCAAGGACTCGCCTAAGGTTGAAAAAATCCTACCGAGTGGAGAGCAAACCTCCCACTCGGGGACTTAGCTGCAGCCCAGTGCTCGCCTAAGCCATGTTGTCAGACACCATCGCGGCGATAAGCATCGTGCAAACCAAGCAGCCTCTGAGGGAACAACGAACAGTAGATCGGCGGATCAAGTCACGAAGACATTCAACGTCGAGCCAAGTTCGGATAAAATCAAAAGATCCTAGATCGCAAATAAAAGTACTCGAGCTATAAGCTCGACGGAGTTTATCGGTTACATAAATCACTCGGCATTCCGAGGCAAATTTAAGGCAAGGAACATCAGTTTTTTACTCCTCCGGTGGAGGACTGGATGGTGCAACAAATTCGTCCAAGTCGATCCCATCAGAGATCCGAGTGGCAGCAGCGATGAAGGTCTCCATGAAATCCTAAAAGTTATGCTTCCTGGTATTGGCAACCTGGAGAGCGGCCAGCTTCTCTTCTCGCACCTCCTTGCAGTGGACACGAACCAGTGACAGAGCCACGTCAGCACCGCACCTAGCAGAAGACTTCTTCCATTCTTGCACTCGACCTGGAACCTCGCTTAGTCGAGTGACCAAGGATTCAAGGTCGTTCTGAAGCGTCTCCTTGGGCCAGAGTGCGGGATCGATCCGTGACACTGCAGCTTTCAGTCGAGCCAAGTAGTCCACCACACCAGCGACACGGGATTCCAACCGGAAGACATTCATGGCCACTTCGTCCTTCACAGGAGAGTTGATAGGGTCCAGGCGGGTTTCCACTCGACTGGTCTCTTCCTCGAAGTTCCGGCAGAATTCTGAAAGAAGTTTCGACAGATCAAAACTGTAACCAAATGGTGAGTCGACAACAACAAGGTTAATCGCACAAAGAGGGTTACCTTCAAGCATGAGGTATAGCTTCTTGGCAAGACCCCCAAGATAATCCTCCAAGTCCTTGTGCTTCCCCGCCAGCTGGCCGAGCTTGTCGTTCAGAGTACTCTTGTCAGTCTTCAGTCGACTCGCTTCCTTGTTGGCCGAGTCAAGAGCAGACTTCAGCCTAGCGTTCTCGCTCTCAAGTTGGTCGACTGAAGCAAGTCTCTCTTCAGCAAGCTTCAGCTTCTCCACAGCCGCCTTTTGTGCCTCCGCAAGGTCAAGATCTTTCTTCTTCAGGGCCTTCTCCAGTTCGTCTGCAAAGCAACAATGAGCACAAAGTTGAGAGCAGGCAGGAGAACAGAGACAGCCGTTGAGTCCTCACCAGCCATACCTTTTGCTTCATCCTTCGCCTTCTGCACGTTTTCCTGAGCAAACTGTAAATCAAGATTAAGCTGGATCTGCTTATTCTTCAGATCGGCGAGCTGAGCAACAAGCTCACAAGACGTCTGCAAAGAGTCAATCGACAAAGGGTATCGAAGATAAGTTACTCCCGAGTGACTGAGAGAAAGAGCACAACACTTCTAAGACTACAGCCGAATCAAAACATTCGACAGTAACCTCGGGGACTACACCCAGTGGGTGCACTCAGCGTGCCCCCACTGGTTTTCAAAAAAAAAAAGTCGACTGCCCGCAGTCGACCGGATACAGTTTCATTCGACACGGCCTGACCAAACCGTTCTCAGAAAACCCTATCGAGTGGAGACGTACAACTACAGAAAGACAGTATAAAGACCGCAGTCGACTGCCAGCAGTCGACCGTGGCCTCGGGGACTACACCCAGTGGGTGCACTCAGCGTGCCCCCACCAATAAGAAATTTCGGATCAACGCACCCAGTGGGTGTACAACGCAAGTGAAGACCAACTAACCTGGACGTTCTGCTGCAACGCCGAGCTGATGTCATAGGCCGCTTGACTGGCATCCCGAGCCGCTTTGGTCTGCTCCATCACGAGCCCCGCCTGACGTATGGCCTCCTTAGCAGCACTCACTTGATCCTCCGGGGTCTGGTAGGCGGCGAAGAACGAGGGCGGGTCGACCAGTGAGGGAGCAGTCGACGATGAAGGCCGGGCAATCGTCACTGGTTCAGCAAAAGTCACAGTAGTCCGGGCGGTGTTGCCACCCCCTGGGACCACCACCTCGGCAGTCGACGCGGTCTGAGGAGCCTCGTCGACCGGGGCCCTCCGGCCTCTCCTCCCAAAGGGCCTGAGCGGCACTTCCGCCTCCTCCTCATCATCCGGAAGGTCAATAATGTTGGTTGGAGCTACAAAAGTCCAGAAATAAATATCCAATCGACTCAACAGTTAAACAGTCGGATCATATCAAAGATTATACCTAAGTTGGAAGTGACGGCGTCCTCCATCGTCTCATCGACATTCTGGATGGAAGTCTTGGAAGTAGCGGCGCTGCACGATTCCAAGCAAATAATTTGAAAGCGAATCGACTAAGAATCCGTTCTAGTCGACTCAAGAAAGATAAAAACAGTTGCTTACCCGGAGATGACAGGGATGGCGACCCTGATCTTAGGCAAGGCCTTGGGTGGCTTGGTCGGGACGGCTCTGGGCTGCTTGGGTGCCTTCTCAGTTGGGGCCGGTGACGTGGTCCGAGGGCGCTTGGATGACTGGCCCACCAGAGCACTCGACTGACTGCGCCCCACGGCGGGATCCTGAGCGTTCTTGGAGCGCCTCTCGCGTCGAGGAGGATCGACCTCCACCTCCTCATCCTCATCACCCGAGTCGTCGCTGGCCTCCTCCTCTACGTCGTCGTCAGATTCCCACTCCTCGACTTCACCCTCGACTTCAACTTCATTCTCACTTCCTTCGCCTCCACTCCCTCCTCCTTCAGATACTTGCGCCTGGTTCCCATTCGGCATCGAATACATGTCGTTGATCTCCTGCAAGACAACGGGCAGAGCAAGGATCAGTCGACTTAATAAACGGAGCGAAAATTTCAGTCGAAAGAAGTAAAGCATACCTTGTCTGTCTCCATCATCCCATCTAGCGGAGCAATCCTCCTAGAACCCCTGGGGTTGTCCTTGGTCCCGGTCATACTGGTCAGCCAGCTCTCCAGTACAGAATCCTCGACCGCCTCCGGGTGGATCCGAGTGGAGTCGTCGGGCCCGGAATACAACCACATCGAGTGATCCCGAGCCTGGAGAGGTTGGATTCGTCGCTGGAGGAAGACTTCGAGCAAGTCCATGCTGGTCACGCCTTCCCGAACCAACTCAACCACTCGACTGACTAGTACCTTCACCTGAGCCTTCTCCTCCGGAACCACTTTCAAAGAAGCGGGTTTCTGCACTCGGTCCAAGGTAAAAGGAGGAAGGCCGGTCGAGTGGCCAGGGGTCGGCTGGTCCTTGCAGTAGAACCAAGTCGACTGCCACCCGCGCACGGGATCGGGAAGTGTCATGGGAGGAAAACAACTCTTACCCCTCGTCTGGATCCCGAGGCCCCCGCACATCTGGATCACCTTCGTCCTTTCCCCGTCCGGGTTAAGCTTTTTAACCGACTGGGATCGGCAAGTGAAGATATGCTTGAAGAGGCCCCAGTGGGGTCGACAACCTAAGAAACACTCACACAGAGACACGAACGCAGCGAGATAGACTATGGAGTTGGGCGTGAAATGGTGGAGCTGCGCTCCGAAGAAGTTCAGGAAAGCCCTAAAAAAAGGACTCGGGGGCAGGGAAAACCCCCGGTCGACATGGGTGGCTACCAGGACGCGCTCACCCTCGCGAGGTTTCGGCTCCGTCTCCTTCCCAGGAAGGCGAGCAGCCTTGTGGGGAATGAGTCCCCCCTCCACCATGTCGTCGATATCCGCCTGAGTAAGGATGGAGGGCATCCAATCCCCCTGCAACCAGCCGGACGGCAGAGCGGCCCGCGAGGACGACCCGCCTCGGCCGGATTTCTTCCCTTTGCCCTTTGCCGCGGCCTTCTTCGCGCGTTCCGCCGCCGCCGTCTTGTCCGTCCCCATCGTCTCGAACGAGGTCTTGGCCGAGCGGCGGTGTCGAGGTTGCGGCGGAGAGCGAGGCGGAAGCTTACGGAGGAAGGGGAAGAAGAGTGAGGGCGCATAGTAAAAAAAATCAGAATCATTGCTTTATATAAGGCCGCACCCGAGTGGCTGATCAGTGGGCCTGCGCCTCCCAGTCAGATCCCGCAACAGGCGCGCGCGCAGTACGTGGCGAAAAAGGTGGTGCGGAGATCGAGGCGCCCTTGCCTTATCCAGCCGATTCGCGCGATTTTCTCCGTCCGGTGCGCTTCTCAATTTTCAAATCCCGCGAGATCCGCGATCAACAGGACGGTTTGTCAGACAAAAAGATCCGTTTCCTTAAGTCTCCCAAGGGACTCGTCACGTAAACGCACTCGACGGTAATCTGAAACCACTCGATCGATATCTGAATGGATCAAGGCAACTGAAGAATGAGTTCCCACCGTAACTTCCATTTATCCGAAGACAGACGCAACCGAGGCATGGAGGTTGAGTCAGAAGCATAGGCTCGGCCCCATTCTCACTTAACCCCTGACCCATTCGGGGGCTAATGACGAGGATACATACCTAGGGTAGGGTAACTTATCATACCTGCGGTACCCAATCAAGGACATGACTCCTACAATGAAAGACACTCTAAGAAGTATCGACAGGTCAGTCGACCTGGTCAGCCCAGTCGACGGACACGAGCGTACTCGACCAGAAGTACAAGCAGTCGACCATGAAGACAGCCACTCGACCATAAGAAGACCTAAAGGCACTGCCTACAAACGGTCACCTCATAAGTAGCTTTTATGGCCTTCATGGTCCTTTATTACAGGCGTTACCAGTAACCCCCTCTCTTTATGTACATTAAACCCCTTGTAACGTGGGCTGGCTGGGGTCCTGGCGAACTCTATATAAGCCACCCCCCTCCACTAGGACAGGGGTTCGGAACTTTGTAACACACACACACGCATAATCCAGTCGACCGCCTCCGGGCTCCGAGACGTAGGGCTGTTATTTCCTCAGAGAAGGGCCCGAACTCGTAAAACTCCTTGCGCATACAACTACTCCATAGCTAGGATCTTGCCTCTCCATACTACCCCCCATTCTCACTGTCAGACTTAGAACCACGACAGACACCACGTGATGATCGGGTGTGATAAGCTCTACGTCCATCTACAACGGGTGCAAGCCAGTTTTGCACACGCAGAATACTCAGGTTAAACTTGACGAGCCAAGTCTGGACCTAAGCCTGAGACTGAGTGCTTCTACTGCAAAGGGACTGGTCACTGGAAGCGGAACTGCCCCAAGTATTTGGTGGATAAGAAGGATGGCAAAGTGAACAAAGGTATATTTGATATACAGATTATTGATGTGTATTTTACTAGTGTTCATAGCAACCCCTCGGTATTTGATACTGGTTCAGTTGCTAAAAGTAGCAACTCGAAATGGGAGTTGCAGAATGAACAAAGACTAGTTAAGGGTGAAGTGACGATGTGTGTTGGAAGTGGTTCCAAAATTGATATGATCATCATCGCGCACTCCCTATACTTTCGGGATTAGTGTTGAACCTAAATAAGTGTTATTTGGTGTTTGCGTTGAGCATGAATATGATTTGATCATGTTTATTGCAATACGGTTATTCATTTAAGTAAAGAATAAATTGTTGTTCTGTTTACATGAATAAAACCTTATATGGTTACACACCCAATGAAAATGGTTCGTTGGATCTCGATCGTAGTGATACACATATTCATAATATTGAAACCAAAATATGTAAAGTTAATAATGATAGTGCATCTTATTTGTGGCGCTGCCGTTTAGTTCATATTGGTGTAAAGCGCATGAAGAAACTCCATGCTGATGGGCTTTTGGAATCACTTGATTATGAATCACTTGATGCTTGCGAACCATGCCTCATGGGCAAGATGACTAAGACTCCGTTCTCCGGAACAATGGAGCGAGCAACTGACTTATTGGAAATAATACATACTGATGTATGCGATCCGATGAGTGTTAAGGCTCGCGGCGGGTATCGTTATTTTCTGACCTTCACAGATGATTTGAGCAGATATGGGTATATCTACTTGATGAAACATAAGTCTGAAACATTTAAAAAGTTCAAAGAATTTCAGAGTGAAGTGGAAAATCGTCGTGACAAGAAAATAAGGTTTCTACGATCTGATCGCGGAGACAAATATTTGAGTTACGAGTTTGGTCTTCAATTAAAACAATGTGGAATAGTTCCACAAACTCATGCCACCTAGAACACCATAGCATAATGGTGTGTCCGAACGTCATAACCGTACTTTATTGGACATAGTGCAATCTATGATGTTTCTTACCGATTTACCACTATCGTTTTGGGGTTATGCATTAAAGACAACTGCATTCACGTTAAAAAGGGCACCATCTAAGTCCGTTGAGACGACACAATCTGAACTGTGGTTTGGCAAGAAACCAAAGTTGTCGTTTCTTAAAGTTTGGGGTTGTGATGCTTATATGAAAAAGTTTCATCCTGATAAGCTCAAACCCAAATCGGAGAAATATGTCTTCATAGGATACCCAATGGAGACTGTTGGGTACACCTTCTATCACAGATCCTAGGGCAAGACATTCGTTGCTTATAATGGATCCTTTCTAGAGAAGGAGTTTCTCTCGAAAGAAGTGAGTGGGAGGAAAGTAGAACTTGATAAGGTAATTGTACCTTCTCCCTTATTGGAAAGTACTTCATCACAGAAATCTGTTCCTGTGACTACTACACCAATTAGTGAGGAATCTAATGATGATGATCATGTAACTTCAGATCAAGTTACTACCGAACCTCGTAGGTAAACCAGAGTGAGATCCGCACCAGAGTGGTACGGTAATCCTGTTCTGGAGGTCATGTTACTTGACCATAACGAACCTACGAACTATGAGGAAGTGATGATGAGCCCAGATTCCGCGAAATGGCTTGAGGCCATGAAATCTGAGATGAGATCCATGTATGAGAACAAAGTATGGACTTTGATTGACTTGCCCAATGATCGGCGAGCCATTGAGATTAAATGGATCTTCAAGAGGAAGACAGAAGCTGATAGTAGTGTTACTATCTACAAAGCTAGAATTTTCGCAAAAGGTTTTCGACAAGTTCAAGGTGTTGACTACGATGAGAGTTTCTCAAATCGTATCTATGCTTAAGTCTGTCCGAATCATGTTAGCAATTGCCGCATTTTATGAAATCTGGCAAATGGATAAACAAAACTGCATTCCTTAATGGATTTATTAAAGAAGAGTTGTATATGATGCAACCATAAGGTTTTGTCAATCCTAAAGGTGTTAACAAAATGTGGAAGCTCCAGCGATCCATCTATGGACTGGTGCAAGCATCTCGGAGTTGGAATATACGCTTTGATAAGTTGATCAAAGAATATAGTTTTATACAGACTTGCGGTGAAGCTTGTATTTACAAGAAAGTGAGTGGGAGCACTACAACATTTCTGATAAGTATATGTGAATGACATATTGTTGATCGGAAATAATGTAGAATTATTCTGCAAAGCATAAAGGAGTGTTTGAAAGGAGTTTTTCAAAGAAAAACCTCGATGAAGCTGCTTACATATTGAGCATCAAGATCTATACAGATAGATCAAGACGCTTGATAAGTTTTTTCAATGAGTACATACCTTGACAAGATTTTGAAGTAGTTCAAAATGGAACAGTCAAAGAAAGAGTTCTTGCCTATGTTACAAGGTGTGAAATTGAGTAAGACTCAAAGCCCGACCACGGCAGAAGATAGAAAGAGAATGGAAGTCATTCCCTATGCCTCGGCCATAGGTTCTATAAAGTATGTCATGCTGTGTACCAAATCTATTGTATACCCTACACTGATTTTGGCAAGGGAGTACAATAGTGATCTAGGAGTAGATCACTGGACAGCGATCAAAATTATCCTTAGTGGAATAAGGATATATTTCTCGATTATGGAGGTGAAAAAAAGGTTCGTCGTAAAGGGTTACGTCGATGCAAGTTTTTACACCGATCTGGATGACTCTAAATCTCGATCTAGATACATATTGAAAGTCGGAGCAATTAGCTAGAGTAGCTCCGTACAGAGCATTGTAGACATAGAAAATTGCAAAATACATAACGGATCTGAATGTGAAAGACCTGTTGACTAAAGATTCTCTCACAAGCAAAACATGATCACACCTTAGTACTCTTTGGGTGTTAATCACAAAACGATGTGAACTAGATTACTGAATCTAGTAAACCCTTTGGGTGTTAGTCACATGGCGATGTGAACTATGGGAACAAGAATCAACTAGCATAGGAAGGCAAAACAAGCATAACTTCAAAACTTTCAACACATAGAGAGGAAACTTGATATTATTGTAATTCCTACAAGCATATATTCCTCCCTCATAATAATTTTCAGTGGCATCATGAATGAATTCAACAATATAACCATCACATAAAGCATTACTCTCATGATCCATAAGCATAGAAGTTTCACTACTCTCCACATAAGCAAAATTCTTCTCATTCGGAATAGTGGGAGCAAGCTCAACAAAATAACTATCATGTGAGGCATAATCCAATTGAAAATTAAAATCATGATGACAAGTTTCATGGTTATCATTATTCTTAATAGCATACATGTCATCACAATAATCATCATAGATAGCAACTTTTTTCTCATAATCAATTGGAACCTCTTCCGAAATAGTGGATTCATCACTAAATAAAGTCATAACCTCTCCAAATCCACTTTCATAATTATCACAATACGATTCAACACCCTCCAAAATAGTGGGATCATTATTATCTAAAGTTGACACTCTTCCAAACCCACTTTCATAAATATAATCATCATAAATAGGAGGCATGCTATCATCATAATAAATTTGCTCATCAAAACTTGGGGGACTAAAAATATCATATTCATCAAACATAGCATCCCCAAGCTTGTGGCTTTGCATATCATTAGCATCATGGATATTCAAAGAATTCATACTAACAACATTGCAACCATGCTCATCATTCAAAGACTTAGTGCCAAACATTTTAATGTATTCTTCTTCTAACACTTTGGCATAATTATTGGAATCCTTATTTTCATGAAAGACATGATAAAGGTGAAGCATATGAGACAACCTCAATTCCAATTTTTTTGTAATTTTCATTTATAAACTAAACTAGTGATAAAATAAGAAACTAAAAGATTCAATTGCAAGATCTAAACATATACCTTCAAGCGCTAACCTCCCCGGCAACAGCGCCAGAAAAGAGCTTGATGTCTACTACACAACCTTCTTATTGTAGACGTTGTTGGACCTCAAGTGCAGAGGTTTGTAGGACAGTAGCAAATTTCCCTCAGGTGGATGACCTGAGGTTTATCAATCCGTGGGAGGCGTAGGATGAATATGGTCTCTCGCAAACAACCCTGCAACCAAATAACAAAGAGTCTCTTGTGTCCCCAACACACCCAATACAATGGTAAATTGTATAGGTGCACTAGTTCGGTGAAGAGATGGTGATACAAGTGCAATATGGATAGTAGATATAGGTTTTTGTAATCTGAAAATATGAAAACAGCAAGGTAACTAGCGGTAAAAGTGAGCGAAAACGGTATTGCAATGCTTGGAAACAAGGCCTAGGGTTCATACTTTCACTAGTGCAAGTTCTCTAAACAATGATAACATAAATAGATCATATAACAATCCCTCAACATGCAACAAAGAGTCACTCCAAAGTCACTAATAGCAGAGAACAAACAAAGAGATTATTGTAGGGTACAAAACCACCTCAAAGTTATTCTTTCTGATCGATCTATTGGGCTATTCCTATAAGTGTCACAGACAACCCTAGAGTTCATATTAAAATAACACCTTAAGACACACATCAACCAAAGCCCTAATGTCACCTAGATACTCCAATGTCACCACAAGTATCCGCGGGCTTGATTATACGATATGCATCACACAATCTCAAATTCATCTATTCAAACCAACACAAAGAACTTCAAAGAGAAACCCCAACGTTTCTACCAGAGAGTCAAGAGGAAAACGTGTGCCAACCCCTATGCATAAGTTCACAAGGTCACAGAACCTCCAAGTTGATCACCAAAACATACATCAAGTAGATCACGTGAATATCCCATTGTCACCACAGATAAGCACATGCAAGACATACATCAAGTGTTCTCAAATCCTTAAGGACTCAATCCGACAAGATAACTTCAAAGGGAAAACTCAATCCATTACAAGAAGGTAGAGGGGGAGAAACATCATAAGATCCAACTATAGTAGCAAAGCTCGTGGTACATCAAGATCGTGCAAAATCAAGAACACGAGAAAGAGAGATCAAACACATAGCTACTTGTACATACCCTCAGCCCTGAGGGTGAACTACTCCCTCCTCGTCATTGAGAGTGCCAGGATGATGAAGATGGCCACCGGTGATGATTTCCCCCTCCGGCAGGGTGCCGGAACAGGGTCCCGATTGGTTTTTGGTGGCTACAGAGGCTTGCGGCGGCGGAACTCCCGGTCTAGGTTTTGTTCTGGAGGTTTGGGGATATATAAGAGGTGTTGGCGTCGAGAACAAGTCAGGGAAGTCCACGAGGGGCCCACAAGGTCGGAGGGTGCTCCCGGGGGTAGGGAGCACCCTCCAACCTTGTGGAGGCCTCGTTGCTCTTCTGGCCCAACTCTGTTGCTTCGGGGGCTTCTTTTGGTCCAAAAATCATCGTCGTAAAGTTTCAGGTCAATTGGACTCTGTTTGATATTCCTTTCCTGCGAAGCTCAAAAACAAGAAAAAAAAATAGAAACTGGCACTAGGCTCTTGGTTAGTCCCAAAAATCATATAAAATATCATATAAATGCATATAAAACATCCAAGATTGATAATATAATAGCATGGAACAATCAAAAATTATAGATACGTCGGAGACGTATCATGTGTCTGTGTGAGCGGAGGTTTGGGGAGTGTGTGGTGTGTGTGGAGGGGGGGCAAGGTGGTGCTTGAGAAAAGACCGTGGCAGCTGAAAATTTAACTAGGAGAGAGTAACAAGGCGGGGCTACTGAAAATTTGGATCAAGGGCGAGCAAATATTTTTGAGATTGCGAGGGATGCAGAGGCGGGAGTAAAATGCCAGGGCTACTGAAAATTTGAATTAAGGGAATGAAGCAGAGTGGGAGTAACAGATGTTGCACATGGTCCGCACATACTAATCATGTGCTATCAAACATTAAAACCTTCCAGGCGGTAGATATTTTTGAGATTACGAGGCAGTAGATATTTTAGAGACCGGGAGGCAAGCCTCATGGAACCCAATCTACTGTGCTGATGTGAGGGACTCCAGGGCACGGGCGTGGCACGCGGGTACTCTAACTGAACCGTGTCTGTTGCCTACCCAATCGCAGACGGTTTATACATCCAACTTGTGTGCTATTTATAAATTTGGCAAAAAGAATAACGCGGGAGAGGGTCAGAACACGAACACACTTGCATGTGGACCAAATATAGGTATGAAAAGGGTGGTTTGATGTTCGAATACCCAATGCATAACTTTGATGTGGCACCCGTCGCACAAAAGCACAACATTGCTAGTCAGCCACCCCCCTACGAACCCCACTTCATGTTGGCGGTAAGGGAATCCTAGCTACGAATGCATACCCCGAAATAGCTAGGTCTGAAATCTCACCCTACCGTAACACAAAACCTATAGGAGTCCATCATATATATATATATATATATATATATATATATATATATGGTAAAACTTCCCCTTTCGCTTCCCGACAAAGGTTGACTGTGTGCCGACCCACCAATATGTGCTTGTTGCGCAAGAAGGGTCAGACCACATACGAACAACATGCGGGTGGCCCTACTATATGCATGAAATGGGTGTGGTGTGTGATATTTAACTACCATTCATAACTTTTGATGTGGCACGTGTGCCTCGCTAATTAACCGGACTTCCCCAGCCCCGCAGAGGTTGCGGGTAGCGCAAATTAGCCCCCCCCCCCCCCACACACACACACACACTTGTCGGGGGGAGGGCATCTCACCAGGACGTACTGTAACACGGACCAAGCAGAATCCAACTTGGTCGTACAACCTCTCCTCACTCATTGTTGGTCAAAGTGATGGACGTCCACATGGCCCTGCAAAATGGGCTAGCTTGTCGCCAATAACCTCGCGAGGGAGTATTGTATGAAGACAAACCCACTATGTGCATGTGGCCCAAGTATGTATATGGAAGTGGTGTGTGTGGTGTTTGAATACCCAATGCGCAAATTTGATGTGGCACCATGCTTTGGAACTGTAAAATCCCCACACCGAGCGAGGGTTCACGACGCGTAGCATGCGCTCAAACTTAATTAGGCTTGGAATGGATCGACCTACTATACAGTAACTCAAAGCAACGAAGAAGAATACATCCACCCTGGTAACCTTTCTTGTCGTTGGTCGAAATGATGGACGTCCACGTGGGCCCATGAATATATATAGGTTTGCCGCCCATAACCAAGCGAGTGAGAGTGTGTCCAAAGACAACCGTTATTGCATGTGTGTCTCCCGAACATATTGCTGGAGGTGTGTGAGCATGCATATGTGTTGAATACCCGACCCAGTGCACAACATTGATGTGGTGCATGCGTTGAAAATCGCAGAGGTCCCCACACATAGCAAGAGGTTGTTCATGATGTGTTGTGTGCTCCCCCCTTCGATCCAGCGGGATGGATTCATGTGTACATATGCGCTATTATATATATGTAATCTCACATCATGATCTATATCAAGACAAAACAAAAATTAATCCCCTCCTAAGTCAAATTAGTTAACCTCTCTCGCGTTGTTGGTGAAAGTGATGGACCAAGCTAGTCACCCCCCCCCCCTCGACACGTACTATATATACACCTAGTAACACAGCCCTAAAAGAATTAATCCTCCTTGTTCATCAAACGCATACCTCCCTCTTGTTGGGTCAAAATGATGGACGACGAACTCGCGGGCCCAACACAGAAACTAAGCGTACGTCGCACGCGAGTGATCATCCTATATAGGACTACATACCACCATCTGTATGCTTGTGTCCCAAAGAGATGTTTGTGTGATGTTTGAATACACAATGCACAATTTTGATGTGGCACCATGTACATAGGAAACCAAAGAGTCCCCACAGAGAGCGTGAGGTTCATGACGCGTGGAATGTACTATATGTATGCCCTCATTCGACATGTGGTATATATGTACTTCTACTTAATACTGTATAGCACAAACCAAAAAAGAATCATTCCTTGATGATCAAATTAACCTCTCTCTCATTGGGTCAAAGTGATGGAGGAGCACCTCGCATGCCCACGGATGGAAGTGCCACACGCGAGTAAGTTCCAATATATAGGGCAACCACCGCCTGCATGGTATTGCGTGATGCTTGAATACCCATATAATGTACAACTTTGATGTGGAACCTGCCTCGGGAACCGAAAAGTCTCCACATGGAGCGAGGTTACGACACGCATATATATAGAGTATTCATGGTGCGCCCTCTTTGACATGTACATACTCATATACCGTGCATATAAGTAACACAAACCAAAAAAGAACCATCCTTGTTGGTCAAATTAGCCTCTCCCTCGTTATACGTTCAACTGGTCGACGACGACCTCATGGGCCCATAGAGAGAGGCACACGCGAGTGATGTCATAGGACAAAACCACCGCGTGCATGCACCCATGTGTTATGTGATGTTTGAATACCCAATGCACAACTTTGACGTGGCACATGCTTCGCAAACCGGAAACGCACTACACCACGATGCGTGTAGCCCCCTCACTTCAAGCCGGCGGGAGTGTGTACGCACGTGCTCAAACTTTGATATGGAATCCCACCATGATCCGCACCACACACATGCCAAGATGAATCCACCTTTTGGTCAAATTAATGCCTCTCGTTGTCGGTGGAAACTAAAAACCTTTGCAAGCTAACGAATGGGCACGTTGCTGGTAACCGCACGAGGGAGAGTCCGAGAGGACCACCAATGCGTGCATGTGGCCCGAACATTATGTATGAAAGGGTTGTGTAATGCTTTAAATAACAATTTCATGACTTTGATGTGGCATATATGACTCACAAAATGATCAATAATCCCACACGGGGGTTCACGACTTGTAGTATACTGCCGAACCCCTTCCCCCCACCCCCACACGGATAGACACACACATCCCGCACCACCACAGCCACTCTGAGGCATGTCAAACTTTTTCTGCAGTGAACATGTGACGAAAGGCGTAGTCTCGTGTTAATTTAAAAATAAACAGACTTCATTCGACCGTTTTTATACATTGATTGATTTCCTAGGGATTTAATGTGCAAAAATCAAATTTGAGCTACATGTGCACCAAAATGGGTTGCAAAATCATATGTGTCCCCGGGTGCGTGTTTCCCTGTGCAAGAGATTTCAAAATATTGAGAATATATATTTTTAAAATTCAGTAAATCCAAAACTTAGTTGAAATGCATGAAACTTATCGTGGTGTCATATATGGACACCAGTAGACTGTGATATTGTATTTTTTGTCAACGAGGCCCGTTTTGATATAATCTTCTTACAAATGGGAGATTATTAAAAACTGGCAACCAATATCTCATACGGATTATTTATTCGGACTGTGTGTGTTAGACCGTGCCATGCTTCAGTTAAGCAGTAAAGCGGCTGAAAATAAACCAAAAAATATACGTGTTGCCACACGCCCCATGTGTCGTGCGAGCAGGCGTGAGTTGACGGGACGTACGCGAGCAGTCCCCGCCGCGCAGGCATACCGGGAGGCGTGCGTGCAGGTGTGCGTATTGACGGGAGGCGTGCAAGTAGCTGTGTGAAATGATTGTAGGAATGGCAAAAGTCCGCCGCGCAGGCTCACCGGGAGGTGAGACAACTTTTGCCCGCAACCTGACTCGCCCCCATTGATCAGTATTAGTTGCGCGCCCGAGCCGCTGGACATAATAGACGGCCGCACCCTCGGTCCACAGTGGTCACCAACGTCTAGACTCAGGAGTGTATGAGGATGCCGCCGAAGCGCACCATCGGAGGGAGTGGTGATGTCGGGGCTGGTGAAGCACCCACGCAACACGTGAAGCTGGGCATAGAGGTTGTCGTTGCCGCCGCCGAGGTCTCCTGCGGGCAGCAGCACGACCTTGATTTCGTCGGCGTCGTCGTGCCCCTCCCCCCAGCCCGAGCCGAAGGTCAACAGCAACTCCGCAACAACTATGACTCCGACGAAAAACCAGTTAGTCATCTATATACCCATTTGTCCGGCAAACATATCATGTGTTTTCTCTGGTTATTCCCCCCCCCCTCTATAATTTTTTTGGAATACAAATCCCATGGTTATGTTCTCTCAGTCCATGAAATCAGAGTAATTAAGATCCGTTAGACGCACGTAGTGTATTGATTGTTTGAATGTTATCCGTATAGAGTTAGTGATTAATTGTTTGTTCTGTACAAATGATTTTTGCTAATAATTCGACTAGGGTTAGCTTGCGTGCTAACTATTCCTGGCCAGATCTGGAGAATTGATTTTGAATGTCCTACATATATGTTTGTGCCTTTTTTCTTCCTGATCTTGAGAATTGATTTTGAATGTCCTATATGTTATGCCATATTTTTCTTTCAGATTGGTATGTACACTGATGAGGCTCCGGCCAGCGCCGCCACCATATGTAGATCTTGGACCCCGGCTGTGCGGTCAGAAGCGCCCCCTGGACCTGAGGAACCAGTAGAATCTCCGGCGGACTGCATCAGCGATTTCCCGGACGACATCCTTGGGGAGATCATAATACAATTGTATTAACCGGAAACATAATACATGTGTGAATACATAGACAAACAGAGTGTCACTAGTATGCCTCTACTTGACTAGCTGGTTGATCAAATATGATTATGTTTCCTAACCATAGACATGTGTTGTCATTTGATTAACGGGATCACATCATTAGGAGAATGATGTGATTGACATGACCCATTCCATTAGCTTAGCACTCGATCGTTTAGTATGTTGCTATTGCTTTCTTCATGACTTATACATGTTCCTTTGTCTATGAGATTATGCAACTCCCGTTTACCGGAGGAACACTTTGTGTGCTACCAAACGTCACAACGTAACTGGGTGATTATAAAGGTGCTCTACAGGTGTCTCCAAAGGTACATGTTGGGTTGGCGTATTTCGAGATTAGGATTTGTCGCTCCGATTGTCGGAGAGGTATCTCTGGGCCCTCTCGGTAATGCACATCACTTAAGCCTTGCAAGCAATGCAACTAATGAATTAGTTGCGAGATGATGTATTACGGAACGAGTAAAGAGACTTGCCGGTAACGAGATTGAACTAGGTATTGAGATACCGACGATCGAATCTCGGGCAAGTAACATACCGATGAAAAAAGGAACAACGTATGTTGTTATGCGGTCTGACTGATAAACATCTTCGTAGAATATGTGGGAGCCAATATGAGCATCCAGGTTCTGCTATTGGTTATTGACCAGAGACGTGTCTCGGTCATGTCTACATTGTTCTCAAACCCGTAGGGCCCGCCAACTTAACGTTACGATGATAGTTATATTATGAGTTTATGAGTTTTGATGTACCGAAGGAGTTCGGAGTCCCGGATGAGATCGGGGACATGACGAGGAGTCTCGAAATGGTCGAGACGTAAAGATCTATATATTGGACGACTATATTCGGACATCGGAAAGGTTCCGAGTGATTCGGGTATTTTCGGGGGTACCGGGGAGTTACGGGAATACGAGGAAGAAGCAATGGGCCTCATGGGCCAAGTGGTGGAAGAGAGGAGGCAGGGCGCGCGGCTCGCCTAGCCCAAACCGAATTGGACTAGGGGGTCGGGCCCCCTTTCCTCCTTTTCCTCCCTCTCCTTCCTTCTCCTTCTCTTTCCCTTCCTTCCCCTCTCCTACTTGGACTAGGAAAGAGGGGGGAATCCTACTTGGAGTAGGATTGCCCCCTTGGGCGCGCCTCCTCCCCTTGGCCGCCTCTCCCCCCTTGCTCCTTTATATACGGGGGCAGGGGGCACCCCATAGACACAACAATTGATCCTTGAGATCTCTTAGCCGTGTGCGGTGCCCCACTCCACCATAATCCTCGATAATATTGTAGCGGTGCTTAGGCAAAGCCCTGCAATGGTAGAACATCAAGATTGTCACCATGCCATCGTGCTGACGGAACTCATCCCCGACACTTTGCTGGATCCGAGTCCGGGGATCGTCATCGAGCTGAACGTGTGCTAGAACTCGGAGGTGTCGTAGTTTTGGTGCTTGATCGGTCGGGCCGTGAAGACGTACAACTACATCAACCGTGTTGTTATAACGCTTCCGCTTTCGGTCTACGAGGGTATGTGGACAACACTCTCCCCTCTTGTTGCTATGCATCACCATGATCTTGCGTGTGCGTAGGAATTTTTTTGAAATTGCTACGTTCCCCAACAGTGGCATCCGAGCCTAGGTTTTATGCGTTGATGTTATATGCACGAGTAGAACACAAGTGAGTTGTGGGCGATATAAGTCATACTGCTTACCAGCATGTCATACTTTGGTTCGGCGGTATTGTTGGATGAAGCGGCTCGGACCAACATTACGCTTACGCGAGACTAGTTTTACCGCCGTGCTATGCACACAGGTGACTAGCGGGTGTCAGTTTCTCCAACTTTAGTTGAACCGAGTGTGGCTACGCCCGGTCCTTGCGAAGGTTAAAACAGCACCAACTTGACAAACTATCGTTGTGGTTTTGATGTGTGGGTAAGAACGGTTCTTGCTCAGCCCGTAGCAGCCACGTAAAACTTGCAACAACAAAGTAGAGGACGTCTAACTTGTTTTTGTAGGGCATGTTGTGATGTGATATGGTCAAGACGTGATGAGATATGAGTTGTTGTATAATATGATCATGTTTTGTTGAATTTATCGGCAACTGGCAGAAGCCTTATGGTTGTCTCTATTGCATAAGATGCAAGCGTCAAATAATTGCTTTACTTTATCGCCATGCGATAGCAATAGTTGCAAGAGCAATAGTTGGCGAGACGACCATGTGACGACACGTTGATATAGATCAAGATGATGAAGATCATGGTGTCATGCCGGTGATGATAGAGATCATGACGGTACTTTGGAGATGGAGATCAAAGGCACAAGATGATGATGGCCATATCATGTCACATATTTTGATTGCATGTGATGTTTATCTTTTATACATCTTATTTTGCTTAGTTCGACGGTAGCTTTATAAGATGATCTCTCACTAAATGTCAAGATAAAAGTGTTCTCCCTGAGTATGCACCATTGCCAAAGTTCGTCGTGCCCAGACACTGACGAGGATACATACCTAGGGTAGGGTAACTTATCATACCTGCGGTACCCAATCAAGGACATGACTCCTACAATGAAAGACACTCTAAGAAGTATCGACAGGTCAGTCGACCTGGTCAGCCCAGTCGACGGACACGAGCGTACTCGACCAGAAGTACAAGCAGTCGACCATGAAGACAGCCACTCGACCATAAGAAGACCTAAAGGCACTGCCTACAAACGGTCACCTCATAAGTAGCTTTTATGGCCTTCATGGTCCTTTATTACAGGCGTTACCAGTAACCCCCTCTCTTTATGTACATTAAACCCCTTGTAACGTGGGCTGGCTGGGGTCCTGGCGAACTCTATATAAGCCACCCCCCCTCCACTAGGACAGGGGTTCGGAACTTTGTAACACACACACACGCATAATCCAGTCGACCGCCTCCGGGCTCCGAGACGTAGGGCTGTTACTTCCTCGGAGAAGGGCCCGAACTCGTAAAACTCCTTGCGCATACAACTACTCCATAGCTAGGATCTTGCCTCTCCATACTACCCCCCATTCTCACTGTCAGACTTAGAACCACGACAGACACCACGTGATGATCGGGTGTGATAAGCTCTACGTCCATCTACAACGGGTGCAAGCCAGTTTTGCACACGCAGAATACTCAGGTTAAACTTGACGAGCCAAGTCTGGACCTAAGCCTGAGACTGAGTGCTTCTACTGCAAAGGGACTGGTCACTGGAAGCGGAACTGCCCCAAGTATTTGGTGGATAAGAAGGATGGCAAAGTGAACAAAGGTATATTTGATATACAGATTATTGATGTGTATTTTACTAGTGTTCATAGCAACCCCTCGGTATTTGATACTGGTTCAGTTGCTAAAAGTAGCAACTCGAAATGGGAGTTGCAGAATGAACAAAGACTAGTTAAGGGTGAAGTGACGATGTGTGTTGGAAGTGGTTCCAAAATTGATATGATCATCATCGCGCACTCCCTATACTTTCGGGATTAGTGTTGAACCTAAATAAGTGTTATTTGGTGTTTGCGTTGAGCATGAATATGATTTGATCATGTTTATTGCAATACGGTTATTCATTTAAGTAAAGAATAAATTGTTGTTCTGTTTACATGAATAAAACCTTATATGGTTACACACCCAATGAAAATGGTTCGTTGGATCTCGATCGTAGTGATACACATATTCATAATATTGAAACCAAAATATGTAAAGTTAATAATGATAGTGCAGCTTATTTGTGGCACTGCCGTTTAGTTCATATTGGTGTAAAGCGCATGAAGAAACTCCATGCTGATGGGCTTTTGGAATCACTTGATTATGAATCACTTGATGCTTGCGAACCATGCCTCATGGGCAAGATGACTAAGACTCCGTTCTCCGGAACAATGGAGCGAGCAACTGACTTATTGGAAATAATACATACTGATGTATGCGATCCGATGAGTGTTAAGGCTCGCGGCGGTTATCGTTATTTTCTGACCTTCACAGATGATTTGAGCAGATATGGGTATATCTACTTGATGAAACATAAGTCTGAAACATTTAAAAAGTTCAAAGAATTTCAGAGTGAAGTGGAAAATCATCGTGACAAGAAAATAAGGTTTCTACGATCTGATCGCGGAGACAAATATTTGAGTTACGAGTTTGGTCTTCAATTAAAACAATGTGGAATAGTTTCACAAACTCATGCCACCTAGAACACCATAGCATAATGGTGTGTCCGAACGTCATAACCGTACTTTATTGGACATAGTGCAATCTATGATGTTTCTTACCGATTTACCACTATCGTTTTGGGGTTATGCATTAAAGACAGCTGCATTCACGTTAAAAAGGGCACCATCTAAGTCCGTTGAGACGACACAATCTGAACTGTGGTTTGGCAAGAAACCAAAGTTGTCGTTTCTTAAAGTTTGGGGTTGTGATGCTTATATGAAAAAGTTTCATCCTGATAAGCTCAAACCCAAATCGGAGAAATATGTCTTCATAGGATACCCAATGGAGACTGTTGGGTACACCTTCTATCACAGATCCTAGGGCAAGACATTCGTTGCTTATAATGGATCCTTTCTAGAGAAGGAGTTTCTCTCGAAAGAAGTGAGTGGGAGGAAAGTAGAACTTGATAAGGTAATTGTACCTTCTCCCTTATTGGAAAGTACTTCATCACAGAAATCTGTTCCTGTGACTACTACACCAATTAGTGAGGAATCTAATGATGATGATCATGTAACTTCAGATCAAGTTACTACCGAACCTCGTAGGTAAACCAGAGTGAGATCCGCACCAGAGTGGTACGGTAATCCTGTTCTGGAGGTCATGTTACTTGACCATAACGAACCTACGAACTATGAGGAAGTGATGATGAGCCCAGATTCCGCGAAATGGCTTGAGGCCATGAAATCTGAGATGAGATCCATGTATGAGAACAAAGTATGGACTTTGATTGACTTGCCCAATGATCGGCGAGCCATTGAGATTAAATGGATCTTCAAGAGGAAGACAGAAGCTGATAGTAGTGTTACTATCTACAAAGCTAGAATTTTCGCAAAAGGTTTTCGACAAGTTCAAGGTGTTGACTACGATGAGAGTTTCTCAAATCGTATCTATGCTTAAGTCTGTCCGAATCATGTTAGCAATTGCCGCATTTTATGAAATCTGGCAAATGGATAAACAAAACTGCATTCCTTAATGGATTTATTAAAGAAGAGTTGTATATGATGCAACCATAAGGTTTTGTCAATCCTAAAGGTGTTAACAAAATGTGGAAGCTCCAGCGATCCATCTATGGACTGGTGCAAGCATCTCGGAGTTGGAATATACGCTTTGATAAGTTGATCAAAGAATATAGTTTTATACAGACTTGCGGTGAAGCTTGTATTTACAAGAAAGTGAGTGGGAGCACTACAACATTTCTGATAAGTATATGTGAATGACATATTGTTGATCGGAAATAATGTAGAATTATTCTGCAAAGCATAAAGGAGTGTTTGAAAGGAGTTTTTCAAAGAAAAACCTCGATGAAGCTGCTTACATATTGAGCATCAAGATCTATACAGATAGATCAAGACGCTTGATAAGTTTTTTCAATGAGTACATACCTTGACAAGATTTTGAAGTAGTTCAAAATGGAACAGTCAAAGAAAGAGTTCTTGCCTATGTTACAAGGTGTGAAATTGAGTAAGACTCAAAGCCCGACCACGGCAGAAGATAGAAAGAGAATGGAAGTCATTCCCTATGCCTCGGCCATAGGTTCTATAAAGTATGTCATGCTGTGTACCAAATCTATTGTATACCCTACACTGATTTTGGCAAGGGAGTACAATAGTGATCTAGGAGTAGATCACTGGACAGCGATCAAAATTATCCTTAGTGGAATAAGGATATATTTCTCGATTATGGAGGTGACAAAAAGGTTCGCCGTAAAGGGTTACGTCGATGCAAGTTTTGACACCGATCTGGATGAATCTAAATCTCGATCTAGATACATATTGAAAGTCGGAGCAATTAGCTAGAGTAGCTCCGTACAGAGCATTGTAGACATAGAAAATTGCAAAATACATAACGGATCTGAATGTGGAAGACCTGTTGACTAAAGATTCTCTCACAAGCAAAACATGATCACACCTTAGTACTCTTTGGGTGTTAATCACAAAACGATGTGAACTAGATTACTGAATCTAGTAAACCCTTTGGGTGTTAGTCACATGGCTATGTGAACTATGGGTGTTAATCACATGATGATGTGAACTATCGATGTTAATCACATGATGATGTGCTCTAGATTATTGACTCTAGTGCAAGTGGGAGACTGAAGGAAATATGTCCTAGAGGCAATAATAAAGTTATTATTTATTTCCTTATTTCATGATAAATGTTTATTATTCATGCTACAATTGTATTAACCGGAAACATAATACATGTGTGAATACATAGACAAACAGAGTGTCACTAGTATGCCTCTACTTGACTAGCTCGTTGATCAAAGATGGTTATGTTTCCTAACCATAGACATGTGTTGTCATTTGATTAACGGGATCACATCATTAGGAGAATGATGTGATTGACATGACCCATTCCATTAGCTTAGCACCCGATCGTTTAGTATGTTGCTATTGCTTTCTTCATGACTTATACATGTTCCTATGACTATGAGATTATGCAACTCCCGTTTACCGGAGGAACACTTTGTGTTCTACCAAACGTCACAACGTAACTGGGTGATTATAAAGGTGCTCTGCAGGTGTCTCCAAAGGTACATGTTGGGTTGGCGTATTTCGAGATTAGGATTTGTCGCTCCGATTGTCGGAGAGGTATCTCTGGGCCCTCTCGGTAATGCACATCACTTAAGCCTTGCAAGCAATGCAACTAATGAGTTAGTTGTGAGATGATGTATTACGGAACGAGTAAAGAGACTTGCCGGTAACGAGATTGAACTAGGTATTGAGATACCGATGATCGAATCTCGGGCAAGTAACATACCAATGACAAAAGGAACAACGTATGTTGTTATGCGGTCTGGCCGATAAAGATCTTCGTAGAATATGTGGGAGCCAATATGAGCATCCAGGTTCCGCTATTGGTTATTGACCAAAGACGTGTCTCGGTCATGTCTACATTGTTCTCGAACCCGTAGGGTCCGCACGCTTAACGTTACGATGACAGTTATATTATGAGTTTATGAGTTTTGATGTACCGAAGGAGTTCGGAGTCCCGGATGAGATCGGGGACATGACGAGGAGTCTCAAAATTGTAGAGACGTAAAGATCGATATATTGGACGACTATATTCAGACATCGGAAAGGTTCCGAGTGATTCGGGTATTTTCGGGGGTACCGGGGAGTTACGGGAATACGAGGAAGAAGCAATGGGCCTCATGGGCCAAGTGGTGGAAGAGAGGAGCCAGGGCGCGCGGCCCCCCTAGCCCAAACCGAATTGGACTAGGGGGCCGGCCCCCCTTTCCTCCTTTTCCTCCCTCTCCTTCCTTCTCCTTCTCCTTCCCTTCCTTCCCCTCTCCTACTTGGACTAGGAAAGAGGGGCGAATCCTACTTGGAGTAGGATTGCCCCCCTTGGGCGCGCCTCCTCCCCTTGGCCGCCTCTCCCCCCTTGCTCCTTTATATACGGGGGCAGGGGGCACCCCATAGACACAACAATCGATCCTTGAGATCTCTTAGCCGTGTGCGGTGCCCCCCTCCACCATAATCCTCGATAATATTTTAGCGGTGCTTAGGCGAAGCCCTGCAACGGTAGAACATCAAGATCGTCACCACGCCGTCGTGCTGACGGAAGTCATCCCCGACACTTTGCTGGATCGGAGTCCGGGGATCGTCATCGAGCTGAACGTCTGCTAGAACTCGGAGGTGCCGTAGTTTTGGTGCTTGATCGGTCGGGCCGGGAAGATGTACGACTACATCAACCGCGGTGTTATAACGCTTCCGCTTTCGGTCTACGAGGGTACGTGGACAACACTCTCCCCTCTCGTTACTATGCATCACCATGATCTTGCGTGTGCGTAGGAAATTTTTTGAAATTACTACGTTCCCCAACACCCTCACCACCGATGTCCATCTTGTGGTTTTCCTCCTCTCTCCACACCGCCACCTTCGCCCGGTGCCATCTAGCAGACAGTCTGGTACAAATGCTTCGACTCCCTCTGCTAAAAAAAAATTGTGCTTGTGGTGGTTGATCCGTCGGAGGCCGCACTGCACAGCACCATCCAGTCCAGCTGCCCTGCCCTAGAGCGCTTGCTGCTTGTTTTTGGAATGGAAATTCGTATCCGTTGTCTCAAAATAAAGTCACCCCGCCTTGTAAGCATGGGAATTTGTTTTTTGGACACGCGAGATCTTCCCAGGCCGCCACAGCGCGGGAGGACCTCTCTGCTGCATCTGCGGCGCGGTAGGACATCTGTGCTGCTTCCGTGGTGCGGCCGTACCAGTCTGCTACTTCGACGGCGCGGCGAGACCTTTGTGCTGCTACGGCGGCGCGACGGGACCAACGTGCTACTTCTGCAGCGCGACGGGACATCTCGGCTGCTTTCCGGGTGATGCGGGACATCTCTAGTGCTTCCACTTCCATGCTCGCCTCTCCGTGGTAATTTCTCAACCCAGAACTCATGCGAGCCATGGCAGACGCAAGGAACGATAAAGAGAGACTTGTTTGTTTGTTGATGAGGAATTGAGGAGGGGAGAGGAATGTGCAGTCATCTTGGAGTAGGTAGTATGCATAACCTAAGTAATACGCTGCTAAGTGGGAAACCATTTAGGTTTTGATCGGTGTGAACAGGTTTGCAAGTAAATATAGCATTGTAATTTGGAATGTGAAGGGAAGCAGGCTCAAAATTTATTGACGGTTCTAGTTTCGAAGTGCGGCGCGATTCCCGGATGGCTTAACGTGGGCACGCGTTCTTGGATGCGTACGTGGCGTTTGCACCATAGGATGCACCGCAATCGGCAATGTTAGCACATGACTTGTTTCATCAACCGTGTGTGCTTGTGAGTACCATCGCGCATGCTTCTTTTAATTAGAATGTGTGCCCGTCTACGCACACACCTTGATCTGTCTGCCCGTTTATATTTGTTGTGACTAATCGCAAATAGTTATCCATGTGAACTGTATGCCGTCTATCGCACACATCTTGATCTGGTTGTCCATTTCTGTTGTTTTTGCTCATCGCAAATAGTTCATCCGACTGAACTGTATGCCGTATATTGCACACATCTTTGATCTGGCTGACTATTTCTGTTGTGTTGCTTAATCCCAAACAGTTCATCTGAGTGAACTGTATGTCGTATATCTCACACACCTTCATCTATCTTGTCGTTTTTGTTGCCATGCTCATCGCAAATAGTTCATTCGAGTGAGTTGTGTGCCGCATATCGCACACGCAACTATAATTTGATTGTGTTTGATGTCTTCGGCATCGCAAACAGTTTGTATCATTTTTTACGGTTTTCTCACACCATCATTTGCGATTAATGCATCGCACACAGTTTCGTCGAAGGGTCTCTGATTGTAGTGTCGCGTTAGCAGCATCCTGCGGTAATGCATAGAAAATGTCACTGCATAAGTGTAGCCCATTGCTCTTGTGAGTAAATTTTGTCATGTAACGCTTGTACTTACACGGATATGTAGTTGATTATGTAGCATCAATCTGCGTCTTATCTTCACTATTCTCTATCCCTTTCAGTATTGTCATATCTATAATTACTCTCTACAAAATATAAAGTACAGGCAATGCTTATGAAGAAGATTTTGCACTGAAATTTTTTAGTTATCCTTCCCTTGACATGGAGAAGGGCATTATAAAGCTGGTGTTAACTGTTAATGTAAGTAAGTCCTCCTAAAGCCTTTATCCTCAACTGTTGTTTAATTTGCTCATACTCCCTATTATCAACTGTTGTTTAGTTTGTTGTTTCTAACAAAATGCATGTTCGCAACAACTATAATTAAGTTCCAAGTTTTAGTCATAAAACCAAATTCCTTTTTCATACCATGCACATTATTCAATACAGATCAAATGATTTTCTTTAGCCCTGCATGTATGCTTGTTTTGTTGATCTTTAATCCAGTGTGTGGTGAAGCAACCCACATTTGCACCTTGTCATTTCCTGCTTTATCTTACTAATCTGGCTGATGATATGAACAACATGCCATGCACATTAATCAAAAGAGATACAATGATTATCTTTTGCCATGCATCTATGCTTGTTTTGTTGATATGCAATCTAGTATAGAGTGGTGAAGCTCCCCGCATCATGAACAATGCCAAATTGTGCTATTGACATTTCGAACTGTCTCTTTATTTTCTAATATGAAATTGGATGGAATTGACGGCGCAGTTACCATCTTCGTTTATATACGTGCAAAAATTATCATTTGTTTGCTTGTTTCAGGGTGATGTGCCTGATGGCATGCACAAGACTGCTGAAGGCTATGAGATAATCCCAACATATATTGCAGGAAAAACATCTTAAAGATAGCGAGAAAACTCCAAAATCATGCCTTGATGTAGTGTTCAAGTTACTAGAGACTAGCAGTCACACAAACTCATAGAATTCAGTGCGTGAATTAGTTCGACTTCTTTAGTCTCAACTTCAAACAGTAAGGCATTCTATAAATCAACTTCGACTTGAAGTCCAATCTCTAAGGAAGACCGCGGAGAACTCCAATGAGAACCTCATTGCTAAACATCTATAGCTGGAAGATATGACTGACATGCTAGGCCGGTCTCAATCCCTTGCTTAGTTGCTTGCGTAGCACCTACCACGCAAGGCTAACATTTTTCAACTGTCTTGGAACTGGTCTTGGTTCAGTATTTTTTTTCTTGCGCTGCAATGGTAGGACCTTTGATATCCAGTTTTTGCAATCTGCTTCTTGCTTGTGGTTTATGATCACTGGTGGCGAAGTTAGTGTAGGTTTATTCTAAGTTACTATGCCATAATTTCTTTATTGTATAGTGTAGATTTGTTTTTAATTCCTAGTTACCGTATATGCCATCGTTCGCTATCTGAAAAAAACAGCGAAAATTTGATGGAGGCGACCAGGCCGAAACATTTGCCTCTAACGGGCCTTTCAGCAGGCCATAACTGGGTCGTCCCACAACTTACTTGGCGTGGACCTGCCATATGGGCCCTGTTGGGGAACGTAGCAGAAATTCAAAATTTTCTACGCAACACCAAAATCAATCTATGGAGTAATCAAGCAACGAGGGAAGGAGAGTGCATCTACATACCCTTGTAGATCGCTAAGCGGAAGCGTTCAAGTGAACAGGGTTGATGGAGTCGTACTCGTCGTGATCCAAATCACCGATGATCCTAGTGCCGAACAGACGGCACCTCCGCGTTCAACACACGTACAGCCCGGGGACGTCTCCTCCTTCTTGATCCAGCAAGGGGAGAGGAGAAGTTGAGGGAAAACTCTGACAGCACGACGGCATGGTGGTGATGGAGTTCGTGGTTCTCCGGCAGGGCTTCGCCAAGCACTACGGAGGAAGACGAGGTGTTGGAGGAGGGAGAGGGCTGCGCCAGGGGAAGGGTGCCGCTGCCCTCTCTCTTCCTCACTATATATAGGGGTAAGGGAGGAGGGGGAGACGCCCTAGGGTTCCCTAGGGGAGGGGCGGCGGCCACAGGGGAAACCCTAGATGGGTTTGGGCGCCCCCACCCCCTAGGAAACTTGCCCCCCAAGCCGGGAGGGGCGGCTGCCCTAGGGGTGGCGCCCCCACCTCTCTGGTTACGTGAGATGGGGTTGGGAGGGGCGCTCAGCCCCTTAGTGGGCTGATGTGCCCTCTCCCCTTGGCCCATAAGGCCCCCCAACGCTTGCCGGGGCCTCCGAAACCCCTTTCGGACACGCTGGTCATCACCTGGTACCCCCAGAACAATTCCGGACTCCAATACCCTTCGTCCAATATACCGATCTTCACCTCCGGACCATTCCGGAGCTCCTCGTCATGTCCGGGATCTCATATGGGACTCCGAACAACCTTCGGTAACCACATACTATTTCCCATAACAACTCCAGCGTCACCGAACCTTAAGTGTGTAGACCCTACGGGTTCGGGAACCATGCAGACATGCCCGAGACAACTCTCCGGCCAATAACCAACAGCGGGATCTGGATACCCATGTTGGCTCCCACATGTTCCACGATGATCTCATCGGATGAACCACGATGTCGAGGATTCAATCAATCTCGTATTCAATTCCCTTTGTCTAGCGGTATTGCACTTGCCCGAGATTCGATCATCGGTATCTCGATACCTTGTTCAATCTCGTTACCGGCAAGTCTCTTTACTCGTTCCGTAACACATCATCCCGTGATCAACTCCTTGGTCACATTGCGCATATGATGATGTCCTACCGAGTGGGCCCAGAGATACCTCTCCGTTACACGGAGTGACAAATCCCAGTCTCGATTCGTGCCAACCCAACAGACACTTTCGGAGATACCTGTAGTGTACCTTTATAGCCACCCAGTTACGTCGTGACGTTTGGTACACCCAAAGCATTCCTACGGTATCCGGGAGTTGCACAATCTCATGGTCTAAGGAAATGATACTTGACATTAGAAAAGCTTTAGCATATGAACTACACGATCTTTGTGCTAGGCTTAGGATTGGGTCTTGTCCATCACATCATTCTCCTAATGATGTGATCCCGTTATCAACGACATCCAATGTCCATGGTCAGGAAACCGTAACCATCTATTGATCAACGAGCTAGTCAACTAGAGGCTTACTAGGGACATGGTGTTGTCTATGTATCCACACATGTATCTGAGTTTCCTATCAATACAATTATAGCATGGATAATAAACGATTATCATGAATAAGGAAATATAATAATAACTAATTTATTATTACCTCTAGGGCATATTTCCAACAGTCTCCCACTTGCACTAGAGTCAATAATCCAGTTCACATCGCTATGTGATTAACACTCAAGGTCACATCCCCATGTGACTAACACCCAAAGAGTTCTGGGTTTGATCATGTTATGCTTGTGAGAGATGTTATAGTCAACGGGTCTTGAACCTTTCAGATCCGTGTGTGCTTTACAAATCTCTATGTCATCTTGTAGATGCAGTTACCACGCTCTATTTGGAGCTATTCCAAATAACTGTTCTACTATACGAATCTGGTTTACTACTCAGAATCATCCAGATTAGTGTCAAAGATTGCATCGGCGTAACCCTTTACGACGAACTCTTTTACCACCTCCATAATCGAGAAAATTCCTTAGTCCACTAGTTACTAAGGATAACCTTGGCCGTTGTCCTGTGATCCATTCCTAAATCACACTTGTACCCCTTGACTGACTCATGGCTTGGCACACTTCAGGTGCGGTACACAACATAGCATACTTTAGAGCCTATGTCTGAAGCATAGGGGACGACCTTCGTCCTTTCTCTCTATTCTGCCGTGGTCAGGTCTTGAGTCTTACTCAACGCTCATACCTTATAACACAGCCAAGAACTCCTTCTTTGCCAATCTATTTTTGAACTCCTTCAAAATCTTGTCATGGTATGTGTTCGTTTGAAAGTACTATTAAGCGATTTTGATCTATCCTTATAGATCTTGATGCTCAATGTTCAAGTAGCTTAATCCAGGTTTTCCATTGAAAAACACTTTTCAAACAACCCTATATGCTTTCCAGAAATTCTACATCATTTCCGATCAACAATATGTCAACAACATATACTCATCAGAAATTCTATAGTGCTCCCACTCACTTCTTTGGAAATACAAGTTTCTCATAAACTTTGTATAAACCTCAAATCTTTGATCATCTCATCAAAGCGTACATTCCAATTCTGAGATGCTTACTCCAGTCCTTAAAAGGATTGCTGGAGCTTTGCATACTTGTTAGCATCTTTCAGGATTGACAAAACTTTCTGGTTGTATCACATACAACCTTTCCTCAAGAAAATCGTCGAGGAAACAATGTTTTGACATCCTATCTACAAGATTTCATAAATAATGCAGTAACTGCTAACATAATTTCAACAGACTTATTAGCATCGCTACGAGTGAGAAAGTCTCATCGTAGTCAACTCCTTGAACTTGTCGGAAAACATCTTTAACGACAAATCGAGCTTTCCTAATGGTGATACTTACCATCATTGTCCGTCTTCCTTTTAAAAACCATATGTACCTAACAGCCTTACGACCATCAAGTAGTTCTTCCAAAGTCTATACTTTGTTTTCATATATGGATTCTCTCTCAGATTTTATGGCCTCGAGCCATTCTTGGAATCCGGGCCCACCATCGCTTCTCCATAGCTCGTAGGTTCATTGTTGTCTAGCAACATGACTTCCAAGACAGGATTACGTGCCACTTTGAAATAGCACGCATCCTTGTCGTCCTACGAGGTTTGGTAGTGACTTGATCCGAAGTTTCATGATCACTATCATAAGCTTCTACTTCAATTGGTGTAGGTGCCACAGGAACAACTTCCTGTGCCCTGCTACACACTAGTTGAAGTGACGGTTCAACAACCTCATCATGTCTCCACCATCCTCCCACTCAATTCTTTCGAGAGAAACTTTTCCTCGAGAAAGGACCCAATTCAAGAAACAATTCCTATTGCTTTCAGATCTGAGACTGGAGGTATACCCAACTGTTTTTGGGTGTCCTATGAAGATGCATTTATCCGCTTTGTGTTCAAGCTTATCAGCCTGAAACTTTTTCACATAAGCGTCGTAGTCCCAAACTTTTAAGAAACAACAGCTTAGGTTTCTCTAAACCATAGTTCATACGGTGTCGTCTCAACGGATTTGTGTGGTTCCCTATTTAAAGTGAATGCGCTTGTCTCTAATGCTTAACCCATAAACAATAGTGGTAATTCGATAAGAGACATCATGGTATGCACCACATCCAATAGGGTGCAGTTATGATGTTCGGACACACCATCTCGCTATGGTGTTCCCAGCGGTATTAGTCGTGAAACAATTTCCACAATGTCTTAATTGTGTGCCAAACTCGTAACTCAGATATAAATCTCTATGATCATATCACAGACATTTTATCCTCTTGTCACGATGATCTTCAACTTCACTCTGAAATTGCTTGAACCTTTCAATAATTCAGACTCGTGTTTCATCAAGTAAATATACAGCATCTACTCAAATCATCTGTGAAGTAAGAACATAACGATATCCACTGCGTGCCTCAGCGCTCATTGGACTGCACACATCAAAATGTATTACTTCCAACAAGTTGCTTTCTTGTTCCATCTTACTGAAAACGAGGTCTTTCAGTCATCTTGTCCATGTGGTATGATTTGCATGTCTCAAGTGATTCAAAATCAAGTGAGTCCAAACGATCCACTGTATGGAGTTTCTTCATGCATATCTACCAATAAACTTGGTTTGCATGTCTCAATGTTTTCAAAAACGAGTGAGTCCAAAGATCCATCAACATGGAGCTTCTTCATGCGTTTTATACCAATGTGACTCAAACTGCAGTGCCACAAGTATGTGGTACTATCATTACTATCTTATATCTTTTGGCATGAACACGTGTATCACTACGATCGGGATGGTATTATTCAAATAAACAGAGTAACCATTATTCTCCTTAAATGAATAACCGCATTGCGATAAACATAATCCAATCATGTCTATCCCAACGCAAACACCAAATAACAATTATTTATGTTTTAATACCAATCTCGAAGGTAGAGGGAGCCTACGATATTTGATTACATCAACCTTGGAAACACTTCCAACATATATCGTCATCTCACCTTTAGCTAGTCTCCGTTTATTCCGTAACCTTTTATTTCGAGTTACTAACACTTAGCAACCGAACCGATATCTAATACCCTGGTGCTACTAGGAGTTCTAGTAAAGTACACATTAATATAATGTATATCCAACACACTTCTGTCGACCTTACCAGCCTTCTCATCTACCAAGTATCTAGGGTAATTCTGCTTCAGTGACCGTTCCCCTCATTACAGAAGCACTTAGTCTTGGGTTTTGGGTTCAACCTTGGGTTTCTTCACTAGAGCAGCAGCTGATTTGCCGTTTCATGAAGTATCCCTTCTTGCCCTTGCCCTTCTTGAAACTAGTGGTTTTACTAACCATCAACAATTGATGCTCCCTTTTGATTTCTACTTTCGCGGTGTCGCGAATATCTCAAGGATCATATTTATCCCTGATATGTTATAGTTCATCACGAAGCTCTAGTAGCTTGGTGGCAGTGACTTTGGAGAACCATCACTATCTTATCTGGAAGATTAACTCCCACTCGATTCAAGCGATTGTAGTACTCATACAATCTGAGCACATGCTCAATGATTGAGCTTTTCTCCTTAGTTTGTAGGCTTAGGAAACTTGTCAGAGGTCTCATACCTCTTGACGCGGGCACTAGCCTGAAATCCCAATTTCAGTCCTTGGAACATCTCATATGTTCTGCGATGTTTCAAAAACGTCTTAGGTGCCTCAATTCTAAACCATACGCACTGAACTATTATGTAGTCATCAAAGCGTGTATGTCAGATGTTCGCAACATCCACAACCGACGCTCGAGGTTCAGCTCACTGAGCGGTGCATTAAGGACATAATCCTTCTGTGCAGCAATGAGGACAATCCTCAGTTTACGGACCCAGTCCGTATAATTGCTACTATCAACTTTCAACTAAATTTTCTCTAGGAACGTATCTAAAACAATAGAACTAAAGCGTAAGATTCGACATAATTTGCAAAGTTCTTTTGACTATGTTCATGATAATTAAGTTCACCTGATTATTTAATGAACTCCCACTCAGATAGACATCCCTCTAGTCATCTAAGTGATACATGATCCGAATCAACTAGGTCGTGTCCGATCATCACGTGAGACGGACTAGTCATCATCGGTGAACATCTCATGTTGATCGCATCTTCTATACGACTCATGTTCGACCTTTCGGTCCTCCGTGTTCCAAGGCCATGTCTGTACATGCTAGGCTCGTCAAGTTAACCTAAGTGTTTCGCATGTGTTCCGAGGCCATGTCTGTACATGCTAGGCTCGTCAACACCCGTTGTATTCGAACGTAAGAATCTATCACACCCGATCATCACGTGGTGCTTCGAAACGACGAACCTTCGCAACGGTGCACAGTTAGGGAGAACACTTTTCTTCAAATTTTAGTGAGGGATCATCTTATTTAAGCTACCGTCGTTCTAAGCAAATAAGATGTAAAACATGATAAACATCACATGCAATCAAATAGTGACATGATATGGCCATCATCACTTTGCTCCTTTTGATCTCCATCTTCGGGGCTCCATGATCATCATCGTCACCGGCATGACACCATGATCTCCATCATCGTGTCTTCATGAAGTTGTCTCACCAACTATTACTTCTACTACTACAACTAACGATTAGCAATAAAGTAAAGTAATTACATGATGTTTATGTTGACACGCAGGTCATAAATAAATTAAGACAACTCCTATGGCTCCTGCCGGTTGTCATACTCATCGACATGCAAGTCGTGATTCCTATTACAAGAACATGATCAATCTCATACATCACATATCATTCATCACATTCTTTTTTGGCCACATCACATCACATAGCATACCCTGCAAAAACAAGTTAGACGTCCTCTAATTGTTGTTGCATGTTTTTACGTGGCTGCTATGGGTTTCTAGCAAGAACGTTTCTAACCTACGCAATACCACAACGTGATATGCCAATTTCTATTTACCCTTCATAAGGACCCTTTTCATCGAATCCGATCCGACTAAAGTGGGAGAGACAGACACCCGCTAGCCACCTTATGCAACTAGTGCATGTCAGCCGGTGGAACCTGTCTCACGTAAGAGTACGTGTAAGGTCGGTCCGGGCCGCTTCATCCCACGATGCCGCCGAATCAAGATAAGACTAGTAACGGCAAGTAAATTGACAAAATCGACGCCCACAACTACTTTGTGTTCTACTAGTGCATAGAAACTACGCATAGACCTAGCTCTGATACCACTGTTGGGGAACGTAGCAGAAATTCAAAATTTTCTACGCAACACCAAGATCAATCTATGGAGTAATCTAGCAACGAGGGAAGGAGAGTGCATCTACATACCCTTGTAGATCGCTAAGCGGAAGCGTTCAAGTGAACGGGGTTGATGGAGTCGTACTCGTCGTGATCCAAATCACCGATGATCCTAGTGCCGAACGGACGGCGCCTTCGCGTTCAACACACGTACAGCCCGGGGACGTCTCCTCCTTCTTGATCCAGCAAGGGGAGAGGAGAAGTTGAGGGAAAACTCTGACAGCACGACGGCATGGTGGTGATGGAGTTCGTGGTTCTCCGGCAGGGCTTCGCCAAGCACTACGGAGGAAGACGAGGTGTTGAAGGAGGGAGAGGGCTGCGCCAGGGGAAGGGTGCCGCTGCCCTCTCTCTTCCTCACTATATATAGGGGTAAGGGAGGATGGGGAGGCGCCCTAGGGTTCCCTAGGGGAGGGGCGGCGGCCACAGGGGAAACCCTAGATGGGTTTGGGCGCCCCCACCCCCTAGGAAACTTGCCCCCCAAGCCGGGAGGGGCGGCTGCCCTAGGGGTGGCGCCCCCACCTCTCTGGTTACGTGAGATGGGGTTGGGAGGGGCGCTCAGCCCCTTAGTGGGCTGATGTGCCCTCTCCCCTTGGCCCATAAGGCCCCCCAACGCTTGCCGGGGCCTCCGAAACCCCTTTCGGACACGCTGGTCATCACCTGGTACCCCCCAGAACAATTCCAGACTCCAATACCCTTCGTCCAATATACCGATCTTCACCTCCGGACCATTCCGGAGCTCCTCGTCATGTCCGGGATCTCATCCGGGACTCCGAACAACCTTCGGTAACCACATACTATTTCCCATAACAACTCCAGCGTCACCGAACCTTAAGTGTGTAGACCCTACGGGTTCGGGAACCATGCAGACATGACCGAGACAACTCTCCGGCCAATAACCAACAGCGGGATCTGGATACCCATGTTGGCTCCCACATGTTCCACGATGATCTCATCGGATGAACCACGATGTCGAGGATTCAATCAATCCCGTATTCAATTCCCTTTGTCTAGCGGTATCGCACTTGCCCGAGATTCGATCATCGGTATCTCGATACCTTGTTCAATCTCGTTACCGGCAAGTCTCTTTACTCGTTCCGTAACACATCATCCCGTGATCAACTCCTTGGTCACATTGCGCATATGATGATGTCCTACCGAGTGGGCCCAGAGATACCTCTCCGTTACACGGAGTGACAAATCCCAGTCTCGATTCGTGCCAACCCAACAGACACTTTCGGAGATACCTGTAGTGTACCTTTATAGCCACCCAGTTATGTTGTGACGTTTGGTACATCTAAAGCATTCCTACGGTATCCGGGAGTTGCACAATCTCATGGTCTAAGGAAATGATACTTGACATTAGAAAAGCTTTAGCATATGAACTACACGATCTTTGTGCTAGGCTTAGGATTGGGTCTTGTCCATCACATCATTCTCCTAATGATGTGATCCCGTTATCAACGACACCCAATGTCCATGGTCAGGAAACCGTAACCATCTATTGATCAACGAGCTAGTCAACTAGAGGCTTACTAGGGACATGGTGTTGTCTATGTATCCACACATGTATCTGAGTTTCCTATCAATACAATTATAGCATGGATAATAAACGATTATCATGAACAAGGAAATATAATAATAACTAATTTATTATTGCCTCTAGGGCATATTTTGTCACAGCCCTAGAATTTGCTTGTCATTAGTTGCATTAAGGCATTCATGTCATCATGTTTAAATTCTCAGAAAATTGAAATGGGGATTGATCAAACCCTAGCACCTAAAAGAAATCAAATAGGTTCAAATAAAATCTTTTTCAAAGAACCCAAAATGCCTTTGAAAATGTTCATGATTTTGTTAAAGGTGAAAACCTCTACCAAAAATGATGCAAATATTTTCAGGCCATTCTGGATATTTGAATTAATCCATAAAGTATTTGAATTGGGGCATTTAATTGCTATACATATTATTAACTGCTCCAACAATTCTGAAATAGCTAAGGGCCTCTGAGAAAATTCAGTTATTGCCCATAATTAATTTCAGAATTTATAGAAATGATTTGGTGTTTTTACTAAATCAAAAACAAATTGCAAAAGTAAAAAACAGAAACAAATTGAAAGGCAGAAGACTTACCAGGCCCTTACCTAGCGCCCACCAACCGGCCCAGCACCCTAGCTGGCCGGCCCAGCCCAGCAGGCCCAGGTGCCAGTTGTCCCCAACCTCCTGCCAGTGGGCAGGAGGGCGCGTGCCGTCGCGCGTTGGCCACGCGCCGGGCCACCTCCTGCTTCCCGCCGCTTCCTCGACGCCCTGGGGGCGCCACGCACTCCCCTGACCCCTCTCACTTCTCCCTGGACTCCTTCCCCCTCCTCTGCTCTCTGCTCCGCGCCGCCCGAGCGGAGCTCGTCGCCACCGACGTCGTTCACCGTAGCCACCACCTCCTCCTCAACCTCTCTCCATGCCCAGAAGCTCCGCCACTTCGCCCTTGACCCCCTCGCGAAGCCACGCATCGCCGGATGCTCTGTTGCCTCGCCACCGACCCATCTTCCCCGCGCACGGCCGTCGGATCGCCATCGTCACTACGTCGCCGTCCGTGCCTCCCCGAGCTCGACGGCTGTACCAGAACACTCGCGGTGAGCCCCGTCGTGTTTCCCCTCTCTCCATTCGCTCGCCCCCATGTTGTACCTGCCGTCCCACCACAACCGGAGCTCGCTGCCGCCGGCCATGTTGTCGTCGCGGCCATGGCTTGTTTCGGTCGCGTCCGAGCACGCAGTTGAACTCATGGAGTTCCCAGAAGCCTGTAGGGCACTTCACCTAGCCCCTCCATGCACCGTAGCCTCGCGCATAGCCGAGCCCGAACTCCGGCCGCCGCTGTCAAGCTTGCCGGCGTCGTTTCCGGCCTCCCCGCACCCAACCGCCTGCACCACCGGATGCGGCACACTTCCAGCTCGCCGTAGGACCAAGCCGCATGCTCAGCCGACAACCACAGCGCAATTCCGGCGCGCCTCCGCCTCGTTGGATGGTCGTCGCCGGCCAAACTCCGGCATGCTGACGTGGACGGATTAGATTAGTCTAATTACTGTGATTAGCCTAACTAAAGTTCCCGACAGCGGGCCCTACCACTGGTCAAACCCCAGTCAGCGCTAGGTTTGACCGGGATTAGTCCCTGTGTCACTGACGTGTGGACCCCGCGCGTCAGGTTTGACCTGGGTCAACCCAGTTGACCTGCTGACGCAGTGTTGTCGTCATGCTGACGCAGTATATGTTTTCTGGCGTTTTTTATAATCCAGGAAAATCCAGAAAATTGCCTAAACTTCTAAAAATCATAGTAATTCAACCGTAGCTCCAAATCAAATAAGTTATATATGAAAAATTATCAGAAAAATCCAAAGAATCTGTTTATGCCATTTCCATGCATGTTAGAGCAACTTATGCCCTCTGTTTAAGACAATTCAATTAAATGACATTTAAGAGAGCACATATGGAGTTTGAAATTGAACCTAGTGTTCAAACCAACTTCATTTAAACTGCTGCTAGTTGCATTAGCTCAAACACATTCATTTTGCCATGTCATGACCATGCATCATATTGTCGCATTGCATTGATTGTGTTCTTTCTCTGTTGCCGGTAATTGTCCCCTCTCGATAGACGTGGTTTTGACGATGAGATCGATGACACCGGTGAAGAACTATAATATCTTCAGAAGTGCCAGGCAAGCAAAATCCCCTTGTTCATTCTGATACAATCCCACTTTCTCGCTTCTGCTCTCTTTTACTGCATTAGGACAACAACGATTCAACTATTGCATGCTGCGGTAGTTGAACCCCCTTATCCTCTGCATGACATGTCATTGCCACAGTAAATAGATGAAACCCACTAGCATGAGTAGGAGTTGTTTGAGCCCTGATGTGCCTACTCATTCATGTTTGTTTGTCATGCCTGCTACTGCTTAGAGTTGAGTCAGGTCTGATTCATCGGGAATGAGTTGGAAAGTTGTGAACATGTCCTATTGTGTGTGAGCTAAGTGTGTGAATACGATTTGGTAAAGGTAGTGGTGAGAGGCCATGTAGGAGTACATGGTGGGTTGTCTCATTGCAGCCGTCCTCAGGAGCTGAGTTCTGTGTTTGTGATCCATGAAACAGTTACTACCACGCATTGGGCCCGAAACCAATGGACCCTCTCGGCTTCTTGATCACCCTTGTCCTCTGTCCAGGAGTTGCAAGTAGTTTCTGGTGTTTGTAGTATGCTGGGGGCCGCACGTAGCGCTGACCGTAGGGGTGGGCTGTGTTGCGGTAGGCACGTGGCCGGGCCAGCCGGGCGCCCGTTTGGTGTCTCGGAACCCTGTACACATCGTTCGGGGCCGTATGTGGAAACCTCGGCCGGACTCCCTGCGGATGGAACCTGAATAGGCAATAAACCTGGACTAGAGACTTGAGTGTTTAGGTAGGCCGTGGCCGACACCCTCGCTGGGCTTCCGCTTGAAGGTTGCCGAGTACATGTCGTGTAAACGGCAATAAGTGGTGAGAGCGTGTGTGAAGAAGTACACCCCTGCAGGGTTAACATCATCTATTCAAATAGCCGTGTCCGCGGTAATGGACCTCTGGGTTGCCTATAACAGTTCATAGACAAGTGAAAGTGGATACTCTAAAATGCGCAAGATAAGCGTGAGTGCTATGGATGGCGTTCTCGTAGGGAGACGGGAGCGGGTCCATAGTGGTGTATTGATATGGTGAATATGTGGACTCGTGTGCGCCACCTCAAAAGAGTTACTTGCAGTCATAGTTTAGGTTAGCCACTGAGTCAAAGCTGGCTTACTGCAGTTAAACTCCACCACCCCTTTATTGATACCGAAGCATATGTAGTTAGTTCTGATGTAAGTCTTGCTGAGTACATTTGTACTCATGTTTGCCTATTTTATGTTTTGCAGAGAGACGTCAGTCTCGCTAGTAGTTCCGTGTGGACTTCGACGTTTAGCTTGATACCTCAGCTATGATCTTGTGCCCTCGGCAGGATCTGGTAGATAGTCAGGCTTCTCAGCCCTTTTTCATTTGTAGATGTCTGTACCCAGACATGTTAAGCTTCCGCATGTGCTTTGACTTGTATGCTCTGAATGTTGGGTCATGGGACCCATGTTTGTAATATCTCGCTCCTCGGAGCCTAATGAATAAATATTGGAGTCGTAGAGTTATGTTGTGATGCCATGTTGTATTTACACATATCGAGCATATTGTGTGTATGATTGAAATGCTTGCTATGTGTGGGATCCGACTATCTAGTTGTTTGTCCTTGGCAGCCTCCCGTATGGGGAAATGTAGTCTAGTGCTTCCTGAGCGATAGTAGTCCGCTACAGCCCGGTTCACCGGAGTCCTGCTAGCCCAGCACTACTGCTTTGGACACTTGATTGGCCGGCATGTGTTTCACTTCGTTCCTGTGTCTGTCCCTTCGGGGAAATGTCACGCGGTGACATCCGAGTCCTGCCTAGCCTGCTACAGCCCGGGTTACCGGAGTCCTGTTAGCCCAGTGCTACAGCCCGGATTCACACGCTGTTGACTGACATGCTCGGAGTTGATTCATGTATGCCTGTCCCCATGGGTTAGTGCCGCTTTGGGTTCACGACTAGCCATGTCGGCCCGGGTTCTCTGACATATGGATGCTAGCGACACTATCATATATGTGAGCCAAAAGGCGCAAACGGTCCCAGGCCAGGTAAGGTGGCACCCGTGGGAATACCGTGCGTGAGGCCGCAAAGTGATATGATGTGTTACATGCTAGATCGATGTGGCTTAGGATCGGGGTCCTGACATATTTCCAGCAGGCCCTTCATGGATACGGTGCGCTAGGCCCATAACTCACATGGGCCTTCGTTGGGCCCAATGATTAGTTGGGCCTTTGGTGGGCCCAACGTTTAGTTGGGCCCATGTAGCTTCGGGCCATTAAAAGGCTGAATATTCTGCCGGCCTGTTATGGCTCAGAAGACACCATGGGCCGTTAGTAGGGCCAAATGCATGTTGGGCCTCAATTTTCAAGGGTTGTCCATGGGCCTTTAGCAGGCTGGAATATATGTCGGGCCATTATTGGCCCAGTTACATAACGGGCCGTTACCAGGCCGAAACATATCTCGGGTCTTGGTTGGCCAACTGATATCATGGGCCTTTAAGAGGTTGAAAGCTTAGTAGAGGCATTAACGGGCCGAATTGTACGACGGGCTTTAACGGGTCTAAAGTTAGGTTGGGCTGAGTTGTTGCCATCGTGATCACGAGCCATTAATGAGCCGAATGTCGCGTCGGACCATATATGGCCCATGGGTAGCACAGGCCATTAACAGGTCGAAAACTCACTGGGTCATAATGGGCCCATGTCTACATCGGGCTTCTAACAGGCTAAAAACTCACTGGGCCGTAATGGGCCCAAAGACTGAGCGGACAATTAACGGGCCAAATCTGGCGGCTAGCCGTAAATGGGCAATGTTTAAGCAGGCCGTTAGTGGGCTAGCCCACTAGTACCTGAGTAAATCCTACGGGCCTTTGATTGGGCCGACCTTTTTCACCTATGGGCCTCTTTTGGACCGTGCCGACGTGTCGACGTATCATAGGCACGACATGTGGTTCCTCTAGCCAATGAGAAATTTACATATGGAAAATCCCCATTGGTCGTGATTGTTAACGGGTTATAGGATCCAAATCCGGACCCGATAGCTTAACGGCGACCCGTTACTGTGGATGCCACATGTCGGTCACTCTTGACGAAAACACTTCCATGGCGTGCCATTTATCGTCACGGAAGTGGACACTTCCGTGATGATAATTTGACTGTTGTCATGGAACACTTGTACGACAGCACATGTATGACTATCTTGATTCTATCATAAAATCGTCATGAATGTACATACATGATAGAATACGTGACCTACTGTGACAAACATGTATCATCATGAAATTAAATATATTTTAGTGCTACATGGGCCATAGTCCGCCCAGCTTTGCAGCACCTGCTCCTATTACAGCCGGCCCATGGGCCGAGGAAATCCCAGTTTCTTGCAGTTTGGCCTGCCCAACCCGCCCAAGTAATTTGCTGCAAGCTCCGCCACTGGTTCTCGGCCAGGATGATGTTCACCTCAGCACGAGATCAGGAAAACCGTGTTAACGAAGCATCCGGGGTCCGGTCGGTTTGTGCGGTACGAAAGATCTAAGACGAAAAATGAGCTTTGTGCAAAGTTCATTTTCTCTTTAAAAAGACGCTAACGTTACCAAGAAAAGCTAAAACTAACTTTTTTTTGCGGCCGTAGGATACATACATGCATGCCGTGACAGCCAGCTAAAAGCGTCGCACGTTTACAATCGCCGCCGTACACGTAAAGAAGAAGAAGAAGAAGAAGAAGAGAAAAACCATGGACATGACGCTTATCCCTTATCCCCCGCGGATGAACCGGCATGGGCTAGACGGCATCCATCCATCCTCTGCGACGCCAACGGCGCCCGGGCCAGCCAGCACGGCCGGTTCCTGCGTGCCACCGCCGGTTCAATTTACTTGAACCGGGGGCCAAGGCCAGTGCATGGGATGCATGCACGCACGGCACGCAAGACGCAGCGCAACAAAAGCGGTTCGGGCCGAGCGACCGCCACCGCCGTTGGTTTAGCTAACTTGAACCGGGGGCCAAGGCCCCTCACGAACTCCCGCCCAGCGCGGGCGCGCGCGCGGCTGCATGGGGGTGTGCATGGCCGCATGCACGCACGCACGCGCGCACGGCACGTAAGGGGCAACGCAAACGAAAGCGGTTCGAGCCGGGCCTGCGTTTCTACAGCTAGCGGCGGGGCCGTGACAAGAAATCTTGTTGTGGCCGGGACGCTTCCCCGGTAAATCCAAACGGTTCGTGTCCGTTCCCACGGTAGAGGTACAAAAAAACGTTCGGTTTGAGTGGCGGACAAGCCCAAAGCCTGCTCGGCGCTTCTTGGCTCCGCCCATGGCCGCAGGTGGGGGCGGTGATATGCTCGAGCTGCCTTTCCACGCACCATACATGTCAGGAACAAAACTGACGCCTATCACCCCCCGGAGAAGATCGAGATAAGATTGGTGATGCAAAACTACGGACGAAAATCGGTAGGCGTAACTTATCGTCTGGGGGAAAAAGAATAAGAGTACAAAGAAGAAAGAGCTGGAAGCCATTTTACAACGGCTTCCGCTCGTTAATGCAAATATGTGCATGACAATGCAGTATTTTCTGGGTTGGGGGAAGGGGAGGGGGGCATAAGAATATAGTTCCATGACAGGGTGAGAAATGAGAAAATGTTGGGTGCAGCCAGAGCGATTTTTTTTCTCTCCTATATGAAATAGTATATTAACTTCTATATAGGGAAAATGAAATCCAGTCGTGTGTAATGGTGTTTCGGTATTTGAATTGTTCCACACATGGCACATTTGAGTTCAAAAGCCATGACTATTGCATTTACTCCAAAAATGGCATAAGCATTACATGCCTATATAAGTGGATATAGAACTATCATTAGTGCACATGCTTAATTTTTACCACCTGGAATACACATGCAAACTACACAAAACAATGGCATGGAGTTTCTGCTCCCGAACTCAAATGTGCCATTATAAATAGTTTTAAAAAATCAGAATTAAACATTGTTGAATTATCTACATACGAGCAAAATTCATGATGAAAAACATTCCTAGTACTTGGGGCGAAAAAAAATGATGCTCCAAAAAGACTATTTTTTAGAATAGTTTGGAGCACTGGTTTATTTTTCTTTGTCTAGAGCATTAGGAATGATTTGTATTAAAAAATCACGTGTATAGAACATTCAGCAATGTTTGTTGCAAAAAATATTCAGAATTATTTTGTTTCATTTACTGTTTTTTTAATGTTCATGGCGGGTGCATTTGAACTAGGGAGCAGAAGAACACTTTCGACAAACACACAAGCTAAACTTATTGATGTTATTCATAGATAAAACCTTACATAAGGTTTAGCGGCAATCCAAGGACTCGCCTTTGGTAATGACATTGCCTTCTTTGTCCTCTTTCGCGTGTGTTTACCGATACGGTAATAACCACAAAACGAGCTTTCTCGAAGAAAAAAGGGAATTACGATACGCCTTCCGAAAAAAGAAGAAAAAAAACAATGCAATCGCGCATAAGTAGTTGGGTCGCTCCCTCTAGGCGACTCGAGCAATGCCCCTAACTTTAGTCGCCACCAGCCCTCCTTTCACTACCAACTCTCCTCCCTCGGCGCCGTCTGAGGTCGCCGCCGAGAAAGCCCACGCAGCCAACAAGGATGGCGGCGACGAGGCATCATCGCATGGCTTTGATTTTTGGTTGTTGGGTGCATTAGGTCTAGTTGGCCATCGACACCATGGTGAATGTGTTGCGGCCTCTGCTGGTGGTGACAATGGCGGGCATGGCTTCCAGCAGTGTGTCAGAGTGTTTCCGGCATCAGAGGTGGCACTTTTCCGGCTGTTTGTGCCTCTGTAATCCTTTGGCTGGAGTGTTGGTGCTCTGTGGCCTCTCAACACAACATGAATCTGGTATTCCGCCTTCCCCCTCCCTCGACCATCCTCGACCAGATTTGGATGTTTTCCTTATCGCCTCGTTCTCCTTGGGGTGGTCGGGGCTGGTTATTTTTTGTCATCCTGGACCTATGTTGTCCCCCTCCGGTCATCGGTATCCACCTCCATATTTCCGAGGTTGAACTGATCCCTCCCATGGACCCTCTCCCCCCCCCCCCCCCGACCATCCTTGACCAGATCTGGATGTTTTCCTTATCGCCTCGTTCTCCTTGGCGTGGTCGGGGCTGGTTATTTTTTTGTCATCCTGGACCTATGTTGTCCCCTCTAGTCATCGGTATCCACCTCCATATTTCTGAGGTTGAACTGATCCCTCCCATGGACCCCCCCCCCCCGACCATCCTCGACCAGATCTGGATGTTTTCCTTATCGCCTCGTTCTCCTTGGCGTGGTCGGGGCTGGTTATTTTTTTGTCATCCTGGACCTATGTTGTCCCCTCCAGTCATCAGTATCCACCTCCATATTTCTGAGGTTGAACTGATCCCTCCCATGGACCCCCCCCCCCCTCGACCAGATCTGGATGTTTTCCTTATCGACTCGTTCTCCTTGGGGTGGTCGGGGCTGGTTATTTTTTGTCATCCTAGACCTATGGTGCCCCCCTCCGGTCATCGGTATCCCCCTCCATATTTCTAAGGTCGAACCGATCCCTCCCGTGGACCCCCCCTCCCCCCCCCCCTCGACCATCCTCGACCAGATCTGGATGTTTTCCTTATCGCCTTGTTCCCCTTGGGGTGGCCGAGGCTGGTTATTTTTTGTCATCCTGGACCTATGTTGCCCCCCTCCGGTCATCGGTTTCCACCTCCATATTTCCGAGGTTGAACTGATCCCTCCCATGGACCCCCCCCCCTCCCCCTCTCATATCTCCGGTCGACGGGGCAGTGTCTGATTCGGCAGTGCAAGATTGTTTGGGTGCGCGACGTCTCCACAGTCATGTTCCTCCAACGCATGTGCTATGCTCGTGCATGTAAGTTTCACTGACGACCGATGGCCGTACTCCAATTATGTTCATGGTAAAGTTCTAACTGTCGCTCCAGTTGATGATCTCTAGGTCATTTTTGCCCATCTAGATCGTACCATCTTCGACTTCTTATTGAATCATGCCATTTTTTTACAATGTACCAATCGTGTCATCTTCGACATTATAATCTCTTTCTTGTCGACGAATTACATGCGGCTCCCCCGCATGGTTCGCCAAGAATTTGCGCATAGGCCCGCGAAAAACCGCACAAGGCTGTGCCATCCAATTAGATCAGAATCGAGGGTCGCCGGAGCAAGAAGGCCCTCGCACGCACACACGTTGCCCCGGCCAATCCCAGCTCACGCGCCCCTCGCGCCTCTCTAACCTAACCATGGTTTGCTCAGGGCTTTAAATTAACCCCCTCCATTACACATCTCCCCTGTCCCTCTCCCTCTCGCACCCCCACACACCCAGCCCCTCGCAAGCTCTCGCTCACTCACGCACGAGAGAGCCAGAGAAGAAGAAGGGGGCAAGAACTCGGGACCCGGGAGGCGGAGGCGGAGGAGTGCCGTGCCGGGGAGTGGGAGGTGCCGCTCACTCGCCGGACGACGGACGAAAGAGGCGGCTGCGGCGCACCTGCCAGATCTGCGGCCCCGCCGGCGGCGGGCCGCCATTTCTGGGTCTCCGCATTGGTTCAGGTATGGACAGAGCCTCATTCCCCCCTTCGTGTCGGTGCTCGTTCCGCCGGTAGAATCCATGGCCTTCGCCGCTCCGATGTCTCTCTTTCTCAGTGGAGAGAGCAGAAGGGCCGGCGTTTTTGGTAGGGGAAAAAAATGGTGCTTCGTCGCCAAGGAATGGAGCGCGGCTTCGTTCTGGTAGCTTCTTGAGCAATAATTAATCCTTTTTTAGGATTCTCCAGGCTTTCAGCTGGGCCTGGCTCATTAATGCCTTTCCTTACGCGTAGCTCATGTCATCAACCGCTAGATTGTCTGACGATTGTGTAGCTCGCTCCCGCAGCAGCTGATCTAATGTGTCTGAGCGAAGCTTGTACTCGGGCAGCTTCCCTAGTGCGGATTCAGCTTGAAAGCTCCAAGATTTCTGTCATAAAAAAAAGGCCTTTGAGGCTTTGACAACTGCATCTGAATTTTTACTGACTCTGTCGAGATGAAATGTAATAGCCGTTAGCTACACAGGGAAGAAAACTGCACGATTGTCGAATTGAGAGGTAATTAAGCTGCTGGCCCGGATTCCGGACTGGATCGTGGGCTTTGGGTTTGTTTTCCACATGCAATGTTTAAGAGATTTCCCTGTCTCATCAGTGATCAGTCTACAGAGATTTTGGGTAAGAAAAGGACAAATGCTATTGATGGGGGAGTGAACGGGGGACACCACGAATCTCTGAATGAAACTGAAATAAAAATGCATCTATGTTCAACGAACGTATCATATCTTCTGTACGAGGCTTAAAAAAAGCTAGTAGTCAAAGATGGGAAGTGGTAGCCCACTCCTTATGTATACCAACTTTCTGTAAAATATGGAAATGCTAACTCAAATCATGCGGAGTGTTTTGGTTTATATTCATTAACTGGGTAGTTGAGTTTACCATGAGAATTACCTATCTTCCATTTCATATTTATTACAGAGCAAGAATCAGTAGTTTGGAAGTTGGATGAAGAACTAATATTTTCTCGTTTCGATGCTTATTAGCGGTTGTTTCCGACTTGAGAAAAAGATGATAACCTCCAATTGCTCTTTCTGTTTTTGCAGGATCTTATTATCCAAAGGTTCGGCTCATCGGGTTTCGTAACAGCTTACCACTGAAGCTTTCTGTTGCTTTCTATCTAACGTGGAAGATGGAGTCTGTTGCCTGATGATTGCTACCGTGACACCTTTCTCGCACTCTAGCAAAGCGTCATCTGCAGAATTTGAAAGGCGCAAGAGAGCAATTCCTTTGTTGTCTGCCATGTCTCGCAACTTGAAGAGCCCTGTCCAGACCCAGATGGGAGTTTCAGCCTTGAGCAGCTCGCTGATCGGTGATTACCCTGCCAAAACTAGAAGCGAGGGGAGGGCTGTTGGATGGAAACGTGTTTTTGTCCAGACTGACACTGGGTTTGTACTGCCTGTTCAACTAGATCGTGGTGACAGTGTACACACAGTCAAAAGAAAGCTGCAGGTGGCCCTCAATGTTCCCACTGAGGAGAGTTCTCTGACACTCGGTGATCATGTCCTCAAGAATGATCTCAGCAGCATCCGAAATGATTCCCCACTGCTCCTGACCAAGACCTTCATGCATCGGAGTTCCTCCAGCCCATGCCTGTCTCCTACAAGCAAGGATCTCCAGCAGCAAAGGGATAGGGGCGGTCCAATTGAAGTTTTAGTGTGTCCAACCCGCTGCAATCAGGCAAAGCAGCTTGTTAAGGATGTTGCTAGGGCCATAAGAAACGGTGTGGATCCAAAACTTGTCAATAGTGGGCTTGGTGGTGCCTACTATTTCAAGAACAGTAAAGGTGAGAATGCTGCCATTGTGAAGCCAAATGATGAGGAGCCATTTGCACCCAACAATCCAAAAGGTTTTACTGGGAGAGCCCTTGGGCAGCCAGGCCTCAAAAGATCAGTTCGAGTTGGTGAGACCGGTTTTAGAGAGGTTGCTGCATACCTTCTGGACTATGATAACTTTGCTAATGTCCCCCCGACAGTTCTTGTTAAGATTTCACATCCTGTATTTAATGTGAATGAAGGCGTCGGCTCTACCAACAAGAAGGCTTCTGTGGGTGATCCAGGAACTGTCAGTAAGATTGCCTCATTTCAGCAGTTCGCTCCTCATGATTTTGATGCTAGTGACCTTGGCACTTCAAGCTTCCCTGTAGCTGCTATTCACAGGATTGGTATTCTTGACATCCGAATCTTCAACACTGATAGACATGCTGGAAATCTTCTGGTAAGAAAGGTGACAGGAGCCGATCAATTCGGCAATCTGACTGAGCTGATTCCTATTGACCATGGTCTCTGCCTGCCAGAGTGTTTAGAGGATCCATATTTTGAATGGATTCACTGGCCGCAGGCGTCAATCCCATTCTCTGAGGATGAGCTTGAGTACATAGGGAAACTTGATCCAGTGAAAGATGCTGAGATGCTTCGTATGGAGCTGCCTATGATCCGGGAAGCGTGCCTCCGTGTGCTAGTCCTCTCAACCATATTTCTGAAAGAAGGCACATTATTTGGTCTTTGCCTTGCAGAGATTGGTGAGATGATGAGCAGGGAATTTAACGGGATGGATGATCAGCCAAGTCAGCTAGAGGTTGTCTGCATGGAGGCAAGGAGGCTAGCAACTGAACGAGAAGAATGTTCCACAGAACATGATTCTGCAGATGAAGATGTGACCCAATTTGAACTTGACTGTGAAGATCATGAAATGCCAAAAACACCACCAGCCTACCATTTTGAATTTAAGGGGGGAAGCTCCAGAAACCCGCTGTCTAAATTGGAAGAGGCCATTGAAGAAGAGGAAGATGACATTCAGGAGGAGGAAGAAAGCAATGCAGAAAAGTTAGCTTGGCCCAAGCCTGTCAATAAGTGGCTTCCTAACATTTCCAAGCTATCAACCTCACTGAGCAGCGTCAGTCTCATGGACAAAAGCCAGCGTCAGGTGCCTGCTATTCCGAAGGGTGCGGATTCTGTGAAAACCTCTGAAAACAACCAAGTTGGTAACTGGAGGACCGCAAATGAACAGCTCCCAACAAGCGCAAGCTTTGTGAAGCTGGCCGACATGGGTGTGGATACATGGGGCCTGTTTCTTGAGAAGTTCCAGGAGCTGCTCCCTGGCGCATTCCGCGCGCACAAGCTTGGCGCCACCGGGCAGAGGGGGAGGCTGAGGATGGGTACTTCTTGTCAGTTTTGAGTTAGTGCAGGAGTAGAGAAGTCAGTTTGGCTGCTGCTGTTTGCTGTGGCTTCCTGTAGGTGTCAAGGTATGCGGTCGGTCGTCGAATAAAGCCATCCTTTACAATAGGGTTTGAGCGTTGAATATGCCTGCTTCAGAGGTCCATGTTCAGATGATGGCCTTTCCTGTACATAGTTTTCCTTCTTTCTTTCTTTTTTCTTTTCTAGCTAGTTGCCTGGAGGAGGTTGGGATGTGATGTCTGCCCAGTTCTTGGCCACCCAATTCCTCCATGCATGATATGCATTCAAAGGTGCCATTCAAATAAATAGACATGCAAGAAAAAGTTTGTGGTGTGGTAATTAAACATTGTCCAGATATCAGAGTAATGTTATATTTCAACTTGAAAGGTTTTTATTGTGTTGTCAGTTGTCATTGTTCTCATGTTATTTATATATGCTGTACCTGTTGTCACAGATGTTTCAGTGGTGTGTACCTTACACTCTTTATTGATGCAGTTAAACTCATCCGTCTGTGCTAGGTTATGCTGCTGTGAAATTTATTGTCTAGTTCATGCAGCAACACTATGAACATAAGGTCAGCATGCAGTTTAATGTCCCCTTCATCGATTTACACTTTCTAGCATTTGTTACTAGAGTGTTCATATTACCAATTTGCCAGTCTATCAATTGAGAGACGGTCATCCTGCCAAACTCTACCTTCGGGATTATTTACATCTATTCCATCCCAAGTTAGACACCTTCAAAGGCCAAAACTAACTGATGATTTCATCAAATAGCAAGGAAAGACTTCAGGCTCCTACCGGCGTGAGTTCTTTCATGCCAGCGAGATCGCTGAGCTCCACGTGCTGGTACTCTATCCTCCTTAGCACGGTCCTGGTCTCGCTCCTCGGCAAAGTCATCTGCCGCTGCCTTAGCCTTGAAATGGCCTGGGTGACCTCTGATATCCATGGCCGCTTCCTTGGGCTCCTGTTGATGCACCGGTAGGCGACATCGGCAAGGACCCTTGCCTCTTCCGGAATGCTCCCACCAAGGAGGTTCTTGTCGAGTATCTCATCCCAGTCCACCTTTCCTTCCCCTCCAATCGCTGCCTAAAAGGAGAGGTGCGTAATGCTCACTGACTGGTACTACAAGGTAAATTTCACCCTACTGAAATCTTGTCAGAAAATACTGTAAGAATGCCTGAAATCACTTACTAGGTCAATGTACTCCATTAAGCCTTGTTGTGGATTTATGGCTGTTATGAGTTCAAAAAGTATTATGCCGAAACTGTAAACATCACTCTTCTTTGTGAACTTGTTGGTGGACATGTAATCAGGGTCCATATATCCATAGGTGCCCTTGAGACCTGACTTACTTCCATCAAATACTTCCTCCTTTGATAGACCAAAGTCTGCAACCTGCACGCACCAAGTAAAACAAACAGAGCACATTAGCATAGTTATTTTCAAGCAAACATTTTTCTGCCATGGAACTGATATCTTTATTTTAGTTGCATGCGTCTTCCATCAGAAATATTTTTAGCAGGTTCAGTTGATCACTGAACTGCAGACACATCGCCGTGAGAGAGTATTGGTTCAGCTAAACAACTGGCATCCAGCAGTAGCAGGTTAGTTTATTACTAATGAACTCGTGATAGAGACAATACTGGTTTAGCTAAACCATCGGCATTAGCAGGTTCAGTTGATCACTGAACTGCAGAATCATCATGACACAGTAGTACTGGTTTAGCTAAGGTGGCAGCATAATAACACCTAAAAGTACACATAAAGAACAAAAGGCATTTGCAATGATCAGCATAAACACTCCATCATAAATTGCCTAACCTTGGCCCTCATTGATTCGTCCAAGAGTATATTAGCAGACTTTAGGTCTCGGTGAATAACAGGCGGGACAGCCTGCACACATAGTCGTAGCTTTGATCAATTGCAAGATCAGGTCATTAACAATGGAGGTACGTGTTTAATAGCCATCAACTGTACCCCTTCATGCAGGTACTCAATCCCATGAGAGACGTCGTGAGCTATTTGTAGCCTCTCTTGCCAGCTCAAACTCCGTTTATTATCGCCTAACAGGACGTGGTATGAAAATAATTAGACAGATTTCTTGGTTCATAGCAACATTTAGTTTATTCTCCTTCCCAATGCATGTCATGCTACATGCTCAGTGCAGAATTACTACATGGATGTTTTTTTTTTCCTTTTCATGTTTCATCACCGAAAAGTAGAGAAATTGTCTCCCTTACCATACAGAAGGGTTGCCAAATTCCCGTTGCTCATGTACTCGTACATCAGAATGTGTTGGCCTTTTTCCACGCAATATCCAACCAAATTAACAAGATTTCTATGATGCAGCCGGCTAAGCAAGATTACCTGCAAACGAGGACGTGATCATGGTTATAGCTCAGTTTATCAGAGTCAAATGCTTCACTACCAACCACTACCCAACATGGACTAAAGATATTGCCAATTGCACTGCCTTCACCCGCACCATGTGTCATCACTCAAGAACATAATTACATGCGGACTATCTACTACCAAAAGGAGACAGCCAATAACTTTGCACAACCAAAATTAAGATATGCCAATTCTTGGTGCCAAACCAACTGGAAGCCAATTCTTTGTTAGCTTGCCTCAGTTTTGGGCTGTATAACAGTTGGTGTGAAACCCAACTGGCTATGATACATCATCTGGATCCCCAAATCAAGTGATCGCAGGGACTGACGAAAAAAGTCACATTACCTCTGTCTGGAACTCTCTTTCCCCTTGCGTAGAATCGCTCGCGAGAACCTTTACAGCCACGACTTCACCGGTAGCCATTACAGCCTTGTACACAGGACCAAACGACCCTTGCCCCAGAATCGTGGTGAAGTTGTTGGTAGCCTTCTGCAGATCCCTGAACAACCAACCAACAGCAGTCACTCACATGGAGCAATCAGAAAATGTTACTCTGTTTTTTTTTTTTGGCTACTCGCACCAACACCAGCATTCACAGTATGCATCATGGTATGAGTTCCATATGGGCTGATAGCTTCTGGAACTGGAATCACAGCTACGAAATGAAAACGGCACGAGGATTGCAATGGAGTGGAGCTGCAGTTGCCATACATACTTGTAGTGGTACTTGGGGATCCCGGAGACGGAGAGGGGCTGGTCCCTGGCGTTGGTGGCGCCCCGCCAGCCCCAGAAGGCGACGCGCTTCCCCGGCGGCAGCGGGTTGTGGCCCCAGTCGGGGACGCTCTCGGAGACGACGGAGACGGAGACGCTGGAGTCGAGGCTGGCGGTGGAGCCGTTGGCCCGCAGCGTGGCCGTGGAGGACTCGAGCGACCGCGTCCGCGTCCGCGCCACGACGCTGGCCCGCCGCCGGTACATCCAGATGGCCAGGAACACGCACGCCGCCGCGAGCACCGCCGCGGCCACGCCGGCGGCGACCACGACGGCCACGACCTTGGCGCTACCGCCCATTCCCGTGCCTTCGCGCGGGGGCCAAGACCATGCCGCGCGAGACGAACCCCGGCGCAGGCGCAGAGCGCACTCCCTAGGCTCCTCCCGCTCCTCCTCCTGCCACGGAGCAGCAAAGCAACACGCGTCAGGAATCAATCCCGCACCGAAAATTCTCGCGGCGCGACGTACGGACGCGTCAAGGCGCGTCACGCGCCAGGGGGAAGGAAACACCCCCGCGCCTGAATTCCGCGGCCATGAAGGCAGCCCCGCGTCGGAATTCGGTGATCGGGCCGCCCGAAATAAAGGCGATCTGTCCAAAAAGCCGGGCGGGAGGCGTGCATCGTACCTCAGCGCCTTGCGCGCGAAGCTTCCGGCCTGGGACGGCGACCCCGAGGGAGCAGAGCACGGGGAGCAGGCGAGGATCGGCGGAGACGACGACGACGCGAGAGAGGTCTCCTCCTCCTTCCCGTGCTCCGTCGGCTGTTGCTTTCGCCGCGCGGGTTTGGGAGAGGCGGAGGAGGGAGGGAGGAGGAATTCAGAGCCGGTGGGCGCGTGGAAAAGGCGGCTGCGTGTTTTGGAGGTGGACGCAGTCCAAGCGCTTCATCACAGGACAAGACTGAGAGTAATCAATGTCTGCGTGCGTACTGTGCATCTTTTTCGGGGACGAAATTAATTATAGTAATTTATTGGTAAAAATATATCCGTCTCTGTCTCGCTCTCGCTTCCTCTTTGATCTTTACATGAATATAATTTTCTCTTCTTTTTGTTTCTGAAGATGAAGATGGACTGATGATGGAGGCAGAGCAGTTGGTGTTTGATGGGAGCCGCCGGTCATGTGCGAATGGATCCCGTAGGAGACCTTGTCTCGTCGTGAATATAATACAGGAACTTCCCCGCAAAAAAAAAATATATAACACGGGAACTTTCGGGAGGGCCCGCCTGTCGGCGACTTGTGCAGACGCTCAGATGCGTATCTTTCTAGGCTCCGGTGTGTACACTGAATGCGCTTAACCGTTAACCAGGTTTTTTTACTTCGGTTAGGGAAAAAAATAACCGACGTAACAGCTCCGTCGGCATACACCACACTTGTTGTGGCACTTCTTTTTTTTTCGAGGAAGAGGGAAGTTTTATTCCAAAATAATAGGGTTATAATCTAGAGGCAACAATTCCTCAATACACTTGTGGCACTTCCTTTGCGCATACGGCGACCTTCGCAAGGTGCGCATGAAAGTTAAGGCGGAGACACAACGGAACGCTGACAGTCCGTCACAATGTTACCTACTCCCTCCGTTCTTAAAAAATGTACTTCCAAATTTGTTAGAAGTCAAAAAAAAATATGTTTGACTGTATTTATACAATAATAGACCAACATTTATACCATCAAATTATTAGCATTAGATTTATTATAAAATATATTTTCGTCATATACCTATTTTGTTTCACAAGCATTGACATATTTTTGCACAAACTCGGTCAAACTTTGAGATAGTTTAACCCTCCAACAAAGTTAAAATTACACTCTTTTAAAGACGGAGGGGGTACACATCAAGAGACTATTAAGTTTGGCGGAGAGAGAGAAGGCTCTCTTTATTTCAAATGTTTTCCCCCTTTCAGTGGGGGTGAGTATCTCCTCCCTTTATAGGGAAAAGAGGATGGAGCCTATACGGGCGCATGATTAAATACTTAAATATATATCCCTTAGGCTACATACAACATACCATGAGGGTATTTTTGTTTTTATGGAGAATCTTAAACCAATATAATGTCGGAATAACCTAACAATATAACAATGAGAAGTATATCCCACATAATATTGATTTAATGGTTACTCGATGGATGAAGAACAAAACTATCCGTAACTCCAATGAGGCTTTTATAAAAAGAAAATTAGCTTCTGTAAAGCAATGCATATGCGTTAAATATGCTTGCTTAACCGGTAACATATTTGTATATTTTATCTCGAAGGCAAGATATTTGTGTTTTGGACATTTTGCATGGCTTGACAATCTAAAAATGTGTGATATATGTGGCTCCAACCCCCTTTGCTAAGAAAAATGTGTGATATATGTGGCTCCAACCCCCTTTGCTAAGTAAAATGTGTGATAAATATGGCTTCAATTTTGCAAAATATCCAGCAAAATATTCGTTAATGGGACTCAACCTTCCCGCCAAAAAAAGAAGAAAAAAAACAGGACTTGGGCAAATTTAAGCCTCGCATACTGTGGAACTGTCTTTACCACAATTTTAAGAAAATATGTTGCCAATTCAAAAGTAATAATTTGTGTATATGTGACAAGTAAAAAAAAATTGCGAGGATGTGACAAGTCAGTGTTAGAGACGTCTGGAGAGGGACATAATTTGAAAAAAAGAGAGGGAAATCACAAGACTGTCACTGTATCACATTTGTCACTCCGGTAGGTAGTTTAGAAAAAGGGAAAATCACAAGGCTGTCACTGCATCACATTCGTCACTCCCGTAGATAGTTTGAAAAAGAAAATATCATCACAAGACTGTCACTGCATCACATCCGTCGATCCGGTCAGGCAGCTAGGGAGGGAGAAATGAAGACCAATGGCAAGGTCGCGCACCGCACGCGTGTCCTGCTCGGCTCCGCTGGTCGCTACGGGCTACGGCTACCGGTCAAAGGAGTTTAGCATGGACGGATCTGATTAGCGAGAGAAATCCTCGCCCAGTGTCGTCCGATTCCAACTGCCACCTTCCGGACGGCGGTGCATCTTTTTTTTATTTTTACACAGGCGGACGGCGGTGCATCTCTGCTTTGAGGATAACGCCTGCCTTGTCCGGTGGTCAGTGGTGGCGACCGCCGGAGCCGTTTCGGCCTCTGCTCAGATCCTTCTTCCGACCTCGTCTGCGAGGAAAATTACTCTCAATGTCCTTTCGACGTCTTGGTGTCGACGTTTTGTTGTTTTAACTGATGATGATGCCGCCGGTTGTGTCTTGCGTGCCTGTTACTATTACAGTCCTGGCCGCCCTTTTCTCAACTTTGTCGATGCACTTTTACAAGGTGGAAAACCAAACAAACTTTGCCTGGATGGTTATACAAAGACCGAGGGTAAATGCCTCTAGCTTAACACAAATTACACTCAAATTCGGAACTAAATTGTGGAACCGAGAGGCTCAAACGCGCATGGTTCTGCATCGGATTCGGGTCAAGCCTAAATGGACTTTGTGTGTTCTCGTAGAGAAACAGTTGAAAATTTTCTTCTGTGATTAACGAATAGACAAATACCAACTTTGCTTTTTAAAAAACCATTGAATGGCTGTATATAGCGATGGCATCTTTACTTAGACTTCATCTTGGTCGAGACGTTGAGTTGGTGACTGCTGACAGCAACCAACAATATATATTCTGCCAAACCAACCTAGAGCTGCTTACCTCACATTCCCTTCCTCCGTGAAAATAGAAACACTGCAAGTTGCATTCCAGCTTGTATAAATCATTTGGGTATAGGCATTACACTCACAATATTGGAAAGTTTCAGCAACCCTTCTCCTCGCGGAAGACTTTAGGAGGCCAAGCAACCAATGACAGCCAGTGGCGCTTAAATACGCAAAATTTGCGACGAACAATTACAGCACAACTCCCAGCTGGGTTTCCCTCCTCTGGAGATCTTTTGTCCAGCCAGCCATTAACAGCCGGCGTTCACAAATCCGGGCATACAACATCTGTCTACTAACCCGGGCATACAACATCTGTCTACAGACCTCTGGAGACCTCTGTTATTCTTGAAACCCGTTCAAGTACTATGCTTCTTGTCCTGGATCAGGTCTACCAACCAAGCCAAGCAACCACTACACAGCTAGGTAGGTTACACCAAAAAAACGCTATGGAAATGTACATACAACATCTGTCTAAACACTAGCTAAAACAAAAGAATTTTTCATTCACAACTGCAAAAGGCAATTTGAGACGCCGTCTAAACCCTAGCAAGAGGCGGCAGTTTGATCCATCTGCTTGCTGGCCAAGACCGAACTGATGGCCTGCTTCACGAAACCACGCAGGCATTCTTTGCAGGTGTTGGCTATCGCTGACGGCTTGGAAGGTCCGGTTCTGCAGCTGTGCTTGCAGACCGGTTTGGGGAGTGCCAGGGCTACTGATGGCGTATGCTCCAGTCCGTAGGAAGCCAAGACGGTGTGTGTTGCTGCTCGAGCGGCTTCCTTGAATCTGTCGGAACCTGGATCACAGGCAGTTTTTACAGATCAGATAAATGTAAATAAAAGAAGGTTCTTCTTGCTCAAAGGGCTGAAAGGAAAAATACATACCGTAGGTTTTGTCTATCTTGAGTAGCTTCAACTCAAGCATGGCCAAGCATGATATTTCACTTTTTGCAAGTTTACCGCTCTTCCTGAGTTTCTTGGATCCTTGATCATCACGTGTTCCAGAACGATGTTTCCCCTTGGACCCACCGTGGTCTGGTCCAGAACTTTTTGTAACTTCAACTGTTCCTGCCACGGTACCAATTTCATTGGATGTTGCAGCACGAACGGCTGAAGGTTCCTCAGGGTTTACCCTGGGTTTTTTGGATCCTTGATCATCATGCGTTCCAGAACGATGTTTTCTCTTGGACTCGCCACGGTCTGGTCCAGAACTTTTTCTAACTTCAACTGTCGGTGCCACGGTACCAATTTCATTGGATGTTGCAGCATGAACGGCTGAAGGTTCCTGAGGGTTTACCCTGGGTTTTTTGGATCCTTGATCATCACGCATTCCAGAACGATGTTTTCTCTTGGACTCGCCACGGTCTGGTCCAGAACTTTTTCTAACTTCAACTGTCGGTGCCACGGTACCAATTTCATTGGATGTTGCAGCACGAACGGCTGAAGGTTCCTGAGGGTTTACCTTTGCACCAGATTGGCTCCCAGCGCTCGACACGATTAGTAGCGGAGAGATCGCCGTGGGACGACCAGACGATAGACTGTTTGAAGATGGATGCAGCGCATCCATTTTAGGTTTCCCTGATCCAAGCGGGCCATGCACAGATTCCAATGTTTGATCAACCTGTTGTCTGTGGCTTGACGAGGCAACTTTACCATTTGGACTTTCCTGATTTGTCATTCTACTCTGGAATGAACCAATTCCTTCACGAACTAATACATGGCGATTCCCAGGCAAGTCGCAGTGCCCTACAACATCCTTCCTGGGCAGTATATTATCCCTTTTTGCACCACGGTCAAATTTCATAGCGTTTCTCTGAGTCACAGTAGGAGAAAGGCTCTGCTTCTTCTGTCCTAAGATTGTATCAATCGGGCTGAATGAAGTTGACCTATTTCCCATAGAGAATCGAGGAGTGCAGTCTAGGGAGGAAGGCTTGTCACATTTCTTCCTTCCACCAGCAGACTTCGCCATTTCCAACATTTTCCATGCCTTATTGACATAACGGGTCTCCTTAGGCGGAGGTGCCGCAGACTGCTGATGCTCTTTAACAGAAGAACTAGCGCTATTGTTGTGTAGATGTGTGGCAAATCCCGCAGAACCTGCACGGAGAGCAGGCCAGTTCTCACGCAGCAGCATTATACGGTTATTAAGATTGCGAGAATTACGAAATGTTCTAGCTCTCTCAGTTCCAAAGCGAGCATGGGCATGCAACAATGCGCGACCAGTGCCTCGCAGTTGAGGAGATTCATGAGAATATGATCCATCAGAAGAAGTACCCTGCGATGGCAAATCATTGGCATTTCTATCAGGTCTAGTGCTCCGCGTATTAGTCCTACACAGTGGATTTATTTCGTAATCCTCATCCACAATGTCATAAACAGAAGGAACTGGGAAAGACCCACTGCTTTGTGCATTTGTCCCGTGCACTGGAATTGTCCCGTAATCTTCATCCACATTATCATAAATAGACGGAACTGGGATAGGCCCACTGCTCCTCGTATTTCTGCGGCGCAGTGAACTCAAAGAGTAACTCCCATCCACAATATCCGAAACGGAAGGTTCTGTAACTGGCTGGACAGTTGGAACTTCAATGGTAGTCCCACTGCTCCTCGTACTTGTGCGGCGCAGTGAACTCAAAGAGTAACCCTCATCCACAATATCCGAAACGGAAGGTTCTGTAACCGGCTCAGCAGTTGGAACTTCAATGGTAGTCCCACTGCTCCTCGTATTTGTGCGGCGCACTGAACTCAGAGAGTAACCCTCATCCACAATATCAGAAGCGGAAGGTTCTGTAATTGGCTCAGCAGTTGGAACTTCAATGGTGATTTCAATTTCACCATTATCACTAGACCCACCATCATCGATCTGACACCTCGAGTGCTCCTCCTTGGATGTTTCACAGTCCTTGCAGAACCAGTCTCCCTCTGGCACAGTGGTCCCTAGCCCCACGCAATACGTGTGTGAAGCCGCATCGCACAGCTCGCAGAGGAGCAGCAGGTCCTCATCACTGGAGCAGTTACATACGCTGCAGCCGCTGTTCACGTAAGGATCAGTGCTCACCACGCTACTCACATTGCCTCGAGGATGGTATACCTGTTCAACCAACACAGCACGTCAGTTCTGCTAAGAATTCAAAGGGTCCTAACAACAGAATATAAACTACCACTTCCTTTCGGGTTAACAAGGCCCACACACATTCTGAGGCCAACTATAACCATTTATTTGACCGACCAACAAATGTTAATTATATGCCATAATTTTTTATCATTGAATTCATATGTGAAAGAAGTTTCTGATGGTATAATGATACGCAACTCATATATTATTGGTCTAATTGATGGTCAAAATAAATGCGGGCCTTGTAAACCTAAAATGAGGGAGTAATAGAGTTACCAATGAATTGCTGGTATTGCGGTGCAAGAACTAAAATTTGTAAGTGCATTTACAAAGGCGTGACATCAAATGACTCTACATCTCGACACATAGGAACTGCCAGTGCCAATGAGAGAGGAGAGAGAATAAAACCAACTAAAATAACAACTAGCAAAGTGTATGTGTGTTGCACCAGATCCAAAGTAAATAAATATGTGCTCACAAACCTTAAAAACAATTCGATAGTTTATACCACTCAAACTTCTTATGCTTCATCCTGATTCGGGCTGTATAACATTATAAATATGTTGGGTTTCACTCCAGTTTTAGTCCTCTTACCTATTCCACTATACAACAATCCTCTCAATAGAAAAAGAAAAACACACCACGAACTTTTCAATTTTCAGCATAGACAAAAATGTGAAAAAGGCAGGGAAAGGCTCGGCAGCAGAGCCATGCTGGAGCAATTGAAGCGACCACGGGAGAGGCATTAGAAAATTTGAAGCGGGATCATGGTTCAAATTTTGAAATGACGGATGACGATGATTGGAAGGAGAGGTGGCTAGAGGACGGCGACTGCAAAAAAAGATGACGGATGGAGGACTCGCGAGGAAATGGTTGAGGGCTAATTTAATAAATGTCGTTCGATCCCTTTGGCAGACCCCTAGTATACAGATTAGATGGTAGGACCCTAGAACCCTCTAGACAAGGTGCCGAGTTCGACTCTCTGCTGACCCAGTATTTTAATTCTGCCCCTTTTGGCAAAACATCCCACATGTGTAGAGAAGTGAACTCACCACCAACTCGAACCTTTAGAAGTAGGAAAGATCATCTTAAGAGTCAACCCTATTGCCTTTGCGCGCCGTCGCATTCAATGCTAACTCGACGTGTAAAATCGGCTTGAGACGCACACCTAATATATAGGTTATTTTCACTGTTCCCTCTAGATGACACAAAGAGGCCAAAGAATCGACGAGTGGCTTCACCTTTGCAGCAGTTACATGAATCTTTTATAAGGTTTTGCCCGTGCGGCTTAATTTTTTTTCCTGATTCTTAGTTGACTGAATCTTTTCATAAATCTCAGTGCTGTGAACTTTGCCATTATGGTGTCTGAAGCTGAAACATAGGAAGTGTGCAATTATAGAAACACGTCATGAAATATTTGGCAGCCTAACTTATCCATGGAGCGAGGCATCGATGGCGACGAAGATGGCTGGATATTTATCGCGCGACTGATAGACAAGACAATCATGGGGTTAAAAATGCTTCGGATTTGGCTACCTGGTTGCGCTCGGTGACGTTGACGATGCGCTCGGAGGGGAGGCGGCCGGGGACGGGCGGGCGGCGGATGGTGTGGAAGCGCGCCTTGCAGAAGGGGCAGCGCGACTCGACGCGCGCCCAGGCCATGATGCAGACGAAGCAGAAGTGGTGGGCGCAGCAGTCGAGCTCGCCCCGGATCGCCCGGCGCGAGTCCGTGAAGCAGATGCCGCAGGGCACGCCCTCCGGCGCCACGGCCTCGGCCTCGGCGTCGTCGTCCATCCTGGCCTTGCCCTTGGACGCCGACGACGGGGGCGCGAGGCCGTCGCCGGCGGAGGAGGACATGAGGGCGAAGGGCGGTCGGTCGGTACGAGTGGGAGGCGCCGCGGGTCCGGATCGAGTCGGATGTGTGGCTCCTCGGCTGGGTTTCCTCGGTCGGAGCTTTGTTTCTGCCAAATTCTTCTCTTTTTTTGAGGATTTCCTGCGAAATTCCTTTGGTGCTCGTATTTGGGCTAGGGAATTGAGACGAGTGGACGAGATATATGGGCTGAGGAGGCCGACTTCGGGTCGTTTGCTGAAGGAGATTCGGCTTGGCACCTGTCGTCCGATGCATTTCTCAAAAAAAAAAAACTCCCGTCTGATGCGGGAGGCAAACCCTACGCGGCGCCCTCTGCGCCCGTTCCTTCGGGGCGTGTTTGGTTGCTCGGGGAGGTCCTATTCGGCGGAAAATCCTATTTGCAGCTCGCTGCGTCAAACTGCGGGCGCTTCGCACAGGGCGAGCGACCGAGCAACCGTTCCAACGCTCCCGGTTTTAGGAATCTTCTAGAGATTCTCAGCTGTTTTTTTTTTGTTTTGGGAAATTTCTAGAAGGTTACTTGAATTGGTCTTTTCTTTATTCTGCTTTTTCTATTTTCTATTTTCTTTTCTTTTTCTCTCATTTTCCTTTTTCTGTTTTTTTGTTTGTTTCTATTTTCATAATGTTCACGGTTTAACGAAAAATGTTCATAATTTTATATTTCTGTTCATGAATTTGAAATTTGTTCGTGTTCTAAAATTTGTTCACAATTCAAAAATGTTCACACTTTTCAAAATTTATTCGCAGATTCGAAAAATGTTTACAATTTTATAATTTTGTTCACGAATTTGAATTTATTCATGTTTTAAAATTTATTCACAATTAGAAAAAAGAATTGCGGTTTCAAAATTTGTTCAGAATTCAAAAAGTGTTCACAACATTATAATTTTGTTCACCAATTTTGAAATTTGTTCATGTTTCAAAATTTCTTCACAATTAGAAAAATGTTTGGGAGTTTCAAAATTTGTTTGCAGATTTGAAAAATGTTCGCCGTTTTATAATTTTGTTCACGAATTTGAAATTTATTCATGTTTCACAATTTGTTCACAATTCAAAAAATGTTCATCATTTAAAGAACTGTTCGCGCTTCCAAATTTGTTTGGGATTTTTTAAAATTGTTTTCCATTTCAAAATTTGTTTTCAAGATTTTCAAAAAATGTTCATGCTTTAAAAAATTGTTCGCGCTTCCAAATTTATTCTCAAAATTGAAAAATTGTTCATGTTTTCGAAAAATGTTTGGGAAATTCAAATTTTGTTTGCATTTTTGAAAAAAAAGAGCAGACGTTCAAAAATATACTCAAAATTTCAAAAAGAATCGGAATTTGAATTTGTTCATAATTTCCAGGAAGTATTTTAATTTTCAATAAATGTTTTCAAACCTGCCGGTTCTTCTGTTGTTAAAGGTTAGCACGAAAGGCGAAACACATTGGTCAACAAGCGTGGTCATGGCAAGTGGCTGGCTATGTGGGGTAAGAAACATTTCATACGATCTGTGTTCGAGTCCTGCCTGTGCACTATTTCTTGGGATTTTTTTTTTGCGTCATACGGTTTTGCGTTCAACTAGATTTGGTTCCAGTGGGCCGGCCCAGTAGTGGACCCCCTGTGCGGTGCGCGTGGCCAAAATCGTGGATCCCCTATCTCACACCTCACCAACCTCTCGCTGCTTAGATTAACCACTGCACCACCTGAACGCTAGTGAACATAACCAACGCAAAAATTATTAGAACTAATGCAGACAAGCTATTTATTATTCAACCATTTACTATATCGCTTAGAAAACAATTTCGAAAATGTCTACTTTCTTTAATGAAAAACAGTTTGTTAAATTTAAAAAAATTCATGAATTTCAAAAAAGTTCATCGATTTTCAAAAAAACTTCATCAATTTTTGAAAAGTATATTGAATTTGTAAGAAATTCATCGGATTTGAAAAAGTTCACCAATTTTGAAAAAAAGTTCATCGAATTTCAAAAAAGTTCACCGATTCTAAAAAAAGTTCATTCAATTTGAAAAAGTTCACCGATTTTGACAAAAAAGTTCACCGATTTTTAAGAAAAGTTCATGGAATTTGAAAAAAGTTCACCTGATTTTGAAGAAAGTTCAGTGGATCTGAAAAAGTTCATTGTATTTGAAAAAAAATGCATCGGGTTGGAAGAAAAGTTCACGAACTTGAAAACCACGCATTTGAGGAAAAAAATAAAAGAAAAAGGAAAAGAAGTAGAAAAAAGAATAAAACAAACCGGAGAACAAATAAATAGAGGAACGAAGAAATAATGCACGAGTGGGTTAGTGGTCTGGTGGTTAGTCGCGTGTCCTTTGGATCGTTTGGGTCGCGAGTTCGATCCTCCGAGATGCAACTTTCAGCTTGTTTGGTAAACCGCATGGCCATCTGGGTCTGGCCCAACTGATGCAAAAAATACCCTCTCAGCCAGGTTGAGAGCTATGCCAGATTCGGCCGTTCCTTGGATGCATGCACGAGCTGTGCAAAAAGCCTGCACCCACCTATGCATGCGTGTGCATTTGCTTTTGCCCCGTTCGCCCATCGCTCCTCCTCCCATCCCCTACGCTCGGCCTCAGATTCGCCGTCGTTGCCTCCTCCTCCTCCTCGCCGCCGCCTCCTGCTCCTCTTCGCTGCCGCCATCCCCTTTTGCTGACTGCCGTCGACGGGAGATAACACACGGGAAGGAGCAGAGCTCGATCCGGCGGAGGATCGATGAATCCTTGCCCGGCGGCTCATCACGTCTTGATCTCGAGACGATGGGGAACGCTGATCTGACGAGGAGAAGCGCCCTACATCTGGATCTCATGGTGGCGGTGGTAGCAAGATCAAGGATTTTCGATCTGTTGTTTCCATACATTGGAGTCACATTGCTAGTTCACTCTTGTTTTATGTACATTGATCTCTCGAAATCAAATCACTTGATATATGAACGAATGAAGTGTAGCCTACCTGCCTGCCTGAGAAATATAGTTCGGCCTGTTGTTCTTCTGAAACTGTTCTTTTTTCTGAAGTTCTAAAGATGTTTTGACATGCTTTTCTTGTTTGCGGCAAACAGTATAACCAGTTTACCAAACAATATCTCACTCAACCCGTGACACCTCATACAACCTACCAAACATATATCTCAGCTTGGCGAGTCCCACAACACACAAGCAACCAAACACACATCTCAATTTACCATTGCATTAGCCCAGCCAGGCCACACTCAGCCAGCATGCTAGATGCGATGCAGCCAAACATTTTTTGGAATTTATCGGTACACCAACGATCCAGGTTGCAAACAATAATGGGTCGAGCCCAGCTAACGCGCTGCAGGCGCCGGTTTATGCTGCACCTGCATGGCATCCGAGATGCAACTTTCAGCTTGTTTGGTAAACTGCATGGCCATCTGGGCCTGGCCCAACTGATGCAAAAAATACCCTCTCAGCCAGGTTGATAGCTATGCCAGATTCTGCCGTTCCTTGGATGCATGCACGAGCTGTGCAAAAAGCCTGCACCCACCTATGCATGTGTGTGCATTTGCTTTCGCCCCGTTCGCCCATCGCTCCTCCTCCCATCCCCTATGCTCGGCCTCAGATTCGCCGTTGTTGCCTCCTCCTCCTCCTCGCCGCCGCCTCCTGCTCCTCTTCGCTGCCGCCATCCCCTTTTGCTGACTGCCGTCGACGGGAGATAACACACGGGAAGGAGCAAAGCTCGATCCGGCGGAGGATCGATGAATCCTTGCCCGGCGGCTCATCACGTCTTGATCCCGAGATGGTGGGGAACACTGATCTGACAAGGAGAAGCGCCCTACATCTGGATCTCATGGTGGCGGTGGTAGCAAGATCAAGGATTTTCGATCTATTGTTTCCATACATTGGAGTCACATTGCTAGTTCACTCTTGTTTTATGTACATTGATCTCTCGAAATCAAATCACTTGATATATGAACTGTTGGGGAACGTAGTAATTTCAAAAAATTTCCTACGCACACGCAAGATCATGGTGATGCATAGCAACGAGAGGGGAGAGTGTTGTCTACGTACCCTCGTAGACCGAAGCGGAAGCGTTGACACAACGTAGAGGAAGTAGTCGTACGTCCTCCCGATCCGACCGATCCAAGCACCATTACTCCGGCGCTTCCGAGTTCTTGACACACGTACAGCTCGATGACGTTCTCCGGGCTCCGATCCAGCAAAGCTCTCGGGGACGAGTTTCGTCAGCACGATGGCGTGGTGACGATCTTGATGAACTACCGACGCAGGGCTTCGCCTAAGCACCGCGACAATATGACCGAGGTGGAATATGGTGGAGGGGGGCACCGCACACGGCTGAGGAACGATCACGAAGATCAACTTGTGTGTCTTGGGGTGCCCCCTGCCCCCGTATATAAAGGAGCAAGGGGGAGGGGCGGCTGGCCTAGAGGGGGCGCGCCAAGGAGGGGGAAACCTACTCCAAGTAGGTTTGCCCCTCCCTTTCCTATTCCAACTAGGACAAGAGGGGAAGGAGGAGGAAGGGAGAAGGAAGGAGAGGGGGGCCGCGCCCCCTTCCCTTGTCCAATTCGGACTAGGGCAAGGGGGGCCGCGCGCCACCTCCTGGCTGCCCTCTCTCTTCTCCACTAAAGCCCATTAAGGCCCAATAACCCCCCGGGGGGTTCCGGTAACCCCTCGGTACTCCGGTAAAATGCCGATTTCACCTGAAACGATTCCGATGTCCAAATATAGGCTTCCAATATATCGATCTTTATGTCTCAACCATTTCGAGACTCCTCGTCATGTCCGTGATCACATCCGGGACTCCGAACAACCTTCGGTACATCAAAATGCATAAACTCATAATAACTGTCATCGTAACCTTAAGCGTGCGGACCCTATGGTTCGAGAACAGTGTAGACATGACTGAGACAATTCTCTGGTCAATAACCAATAGCGGGACCTGGATGCCCATATTGGCTCCTACACATTCTACGAAGATCTTTATCGGTCAGACCGCATAACAACATACGTTGCTCCCTTTGTCATCGGTATGTTACTTGCCCGATATTCGATCGTCGGTATCCAATACCTAGTTCAATCTCGTTACCGGCAAGTCTCTTTACTCGTTCCATAATACATCATCTCGCAACTAACTCATTAGTTGCAATGCTTGCAAGGCTTAAGTGATGTGCATTACCGAGAGGGCCCAGAGATACCTCTCCGACAATCGGAGTGACAAATCCTAATCTCGAAATACGCCAACCCAACATCTACCTTTGGAGACACCTGTAGAGCTCCTTTATAATCACCCGGTTACGTTGTGACGTTTGGTAGCACACAAAGTGTTCCTCCGGCAAACGGGAGTTGCATAATCTCATAGTCATAGGAACATGTATAAGTCATGAAGAAAGCAATATCAACATACTAAACGATCGGGTGCTAAGCTAACGAATGGGTCATGTCAATCACATCATTCTCCTAATGATGTGATCTCGTTAATCAAATGACAACTCATGTCTATGGCTAGGAAACTTAACCATCTTTGATCAACGAGCTAGTCGAGTAGAGGCATACTAGTGACACTTTGTTTGTCTATGTATTCACACATGTATTATGTTTCCGGTTAATACAATTCTAGCATGAATAATAAACATTTATCATGAAATAAGGAAATAAATAATAACTTTATTATTGCCTCTAGGGCATATTTCCTTCAGTCTCCCACTTGCACTAGAGTCAATAATCTAGTTCACATCGCCATGTGATTTACCAGCAATAGTTCACATCACCATGTGATTAACACCCATAGTTCACATCGATATGTGATCAACACCCAAAGGGTTTACTAGAGTCAGTAATCTAGTTCACATCGCTATGTGATTAACACCCAAAGAGTACTAAGGTGTGATCATGTTTTGCTTGTGAGAGAAGCTTAGTCAACGGGTCTGCCAAAATTCAGATCCGTATGTATTTTGCAAATTTCTATGTCTACAATGCTCTGCACGGAGCTACTTTAGCTAATTGCTCCCACTTTCAATATGTATCTAGATTGAGACTTAGAGTCATCTAGATTAGTGTCAAAACTTGCATCGACGTAACCTTTTACGACGAACCTTTTTGTCACGTCCATAATCGAGAAACATATCCTTATTTTACTAAGGATAATTTTGACCGATGTCCAGTGATCTACTTCCTAGATCACTATTGTACTCCCTTGCTTAACACAGTGTAGGGTATACAATAGATCTGGTACATAGCATGGCATACTTTATAGAATCTATGGCTGAGGCATAGGGAATGACTTTCATTCTTTCTATTATCTGCCGTGGTCGGGCTTTGAGTCTTACTCAATTTCACACCTTGTAATACAGGCAAGAACTCTTTCTTTGACTGTTCCATTTTGAACTACTTCAAAATCTTGTCAAGGTATGTACTTATTGAAAAACTTATCAAGCGTCTTGATCTATCTCTATAGATCTTGATGCTTAATATGTAAGCAGCTTCACTTAGGTCCTTCTTCGAAAAACTTCTTTCAAATACTCCTTTATGCTTTACAGAATAATTCTACATTATTTCCGATCAACAATATGTCATTTACATATACTTATCAGAAATGCTGTAGTGCTCCCACTCACTTTCTTGTAAATACAGGCTTCACCGTAAATCTGTATAAAACTATATGCTTTGATCAATTTATCAAAGCGTGTATTCCAACTCCGAGATGCTTGCACCGGTCCATAGATGGATCGCTGGAGCTTGCATATTTGTTAACACCTTTAGGATCGACAAAACCTTCTAGTTGCATCGTATACAACTCTTCTTTAATAAATCCATTGAGGAATGCAGTTTTGTTTAACCATTTGCCAGATTTCATAAAATGCGGCAATTGCTAACATGATTTGGACAGACTTAAGCATAGATACGAGTGAGAAACTCTCATCGTAGTCAACACCTTGAACTTGTCGAAAACCTTTTGCGACAATTCTAGCTTTGTAGATAGTAACACTACTATCAGCGTCTGTCTTCCTCTTGAAGATCCATTTATTTTCTATGGCTTGCCGATCATCGGGCAAATCCATCAAAGTCCATACTTTGTTCTCATACATGGATCATATCTCAGATTTCATGGCCTCAAACCATTTCGCGGAATCTGGACTCATCATCGCTTTCTCATAGTTCGCAAGTTCGTCATGGTCTAGTAACATGACTTCCAGAACAGGATTACCGTACCACTCTGGTGCGGATCTCACTCTGGTTTACCTACGAGTTTCGGTAGTAACTTGATCTGAAGTTACATGATCATCATCATTAGCTTCCTTACTAATTGGTGTAGTTGTCACAGGAATAGATTTCTGTGATGAACTACTTTCCAATAAGGGAGAAGGTACAATTACCTTATCAAGTTCTACTTTCCTCCCACTCACTTCTTTCGAGAGAAACTCCTTCTCTAGAAAGGATCCATTCTTAGCAACAAATGTCTTGCCTTTGGATCTGTGATAGAAGGTGTACCCAACAGTTTCCTTTGGGTATCCTATGAAGACATATTTCTCCGATTTGGGTTTGAGCTTATCAGGATGAAACTTTTTCATATAAGCATCACAACCCCAAACTTTAAGAAACGACAACTTTGGTTTCTTGCTAAACCACAATTCATATAGTGTCGTCTCAACGGATTTAGATGGTGCCCTATTTAACGTGAATGCAGCTGTCTCTAATGCATAACCCCAAAACGATAATGGTGAATCGGTAAGAAACATCATAGATTGTACTATATCCAATAAAGTACGGTTATGACGTTCGGACACACCATTATGCTGTGGTGTTCCAGGTGGCACGAATTTGTGATACTATTCCACATTGTTTTAATTGAAGACCAAACTCGTAACTCAAATATTTGTCTCCGTGATCAGATCGTAGAAACCTTATTTTCTTGTCACGATGTTTTTCCACTTCACTCTGAAATTCTTTGAACCTTTCAAATGTTTCAGACTTATGTTTTATCAAGTAGATATACCCATATCTGCTCAAATCATTTGTGAAAGTCAGAAAATAACGATACCCGCCGCGAGCCTTAACACTCATCGGATCACATACATCAGTATGTATTATTTCCAATAAGTCAGTTGCTCGCTCCATTGTTCCAGAGAATGGAGTTTTAGTCATCTTGCCCATAAGGCATGGTTCGCAAGCATCAAGTGATTCATAATCAAGTGATTCCAAAATCCCATCAGCATGGAGTTTCTTCATGCGCTTTACACCAATATGACCTAAACGGCAGTGCCACAAATAAGTTGCACTATCATTATTAACTTCGCATCTTTTGGCTTCAATATTATGAATATGTGTATCACTACGATCGAGATCCAACAAACCATTTTGTTGGTGTGTATGACCATAGAAGGTTTTATTCATGTAAACAGAACAACAATTTATTCGTTTACTTAAATGAATAACCGTATTGCAATAAACATGATCAAATCATATTCATGCTCAACACCAAATAACACTTATTTAGGTTCCACACTAATCCCGAAAGTATAGGGAGTGTGCGATGATGATCATATCAATCTTGGAACTACTTCCAACTTTCATTGTCACTTCACCCTTAACTAGTCTCTGTTCATTCTGCAACTCCTGTTTCGAGTTACTAATCATAGCAACTGAACTAGTACCAAATACCGAGGGGTTGCTATGAACACTAGTAAAATACCCTCTCAGCCAGGTTGAGAGCTATGCCAGATTCGGCCGTTCCTTGGATGCATGCACGAGCTGTGCAAAAAGCCTGCACCCACCTATGCATGCGTGTGCATTTGCTTTCGCCCCGTTCGCCCATCGCTCCTCCTCCCATCCCCTACGCTCGGCCTCAGATTCGCCGTCGTTGCCTCCTCCTCCTCCTCGCCGCCGCCTCCTGCTCCTCTTCGCTGCCGCCATCCCCTTTTGCTGACTGCCGTCGACGGGAGATAACACACGGGAAGGAGCAAAGCTCGATCCGGCGGAGGATCGATGAATCCTTGCCCGGCGGCTCATCACGTCTTGATCTCGAGACGATGGGGAACGCTGATCTGACGAGGAGAAGCGCCCTACATCTGGATCTCATGGTGGCGGTGGTAGCAAGATCAAGGATTTTCGATCTGTTGTTTCCATACATTGGAGTCACATTGCTAGTTCACTCTTGTTTTATGTACATTGATCTCTCGAAATCAAATCACTTGATATATGAACGAATGAAGTGTAGCCTACCTGCCTGCCTGAGAAATATAGTTCGGCCTGTTGTTCTTCTGAAACTGTTCTTTTTTCTGAAGTTCTAAAGATGTTTTGACATGATTTTCTTGTTTGCGGCAAACAGTATAACCAGTTTACCAAACAATATCTCACTCAACCCGTGACACCTCATACAACCTACCAAACATATATCTCAGCTTGGCCAGTCCCACAACACACAAGCAACCAAACACACATCTCAATTTACCATTGCATTAGCCCAGCCAGGCCACACTCAGCCAGCATGCTAGATGCGATGCAGCCAAACATTTTTTGGAATTTATCGGTACACCAACAATCCAGGTTGCAAACAATAATGGGTCGAGCCCAGCTAATGCGCTGCAGGCGCCGGTTTATGCTGCACCTGCATGGCATCCGAGATGCAACTTTCAGCTTGTTTGGTAAACTGCATGGCCATCTGGGCCTGGCCCAACTGATGCAAAAAATACCCTCTCAGCCAGGTTGAGAGTTATGCCAGATTCGGCCGTTCCTTGGATGCATGCACGAGCTGTGCAAAAAGCCTGCACCCACCTATGCATGTGTGTGCATTCGCTTTCGCCCCGTTCGCCCATCGCTCCTCCTCCCATCCCCTACGCTCGGCCTCAGATTCGTCGTCGTTGCCTCCTCCTCCTCCTCGCCGCCGTCTCCTGCTCCTCTTCGCTGCCGCCATCCCCTTTTGCTGACTGCCGTCGACAGGAGATAACACAACGGAAGGAGCAGAGCTCGATCCGGCGGAGGATCAATGAATCCTTGCCCGGCGGCTCATCACGTCTTGATCCCGAGATGGTGGGGAACGCTGATCTGACGAGGAGAAGCGCCCTACATCTGGATCTCATGGTGGCGGTGGTAGCAAGATCAAGGATTTTCGATCTGTTGTTTCCATACATTGGAGTCACATTGCTAGTTCACTCTTGTTTTATGTACATTGATCTCTCGAAATCAAATCACTTGATATATGAATGAATGAAGTGTAGCCTACCTGCCTGCCTGAGAAATATAGTTCGGCCTGTTGTTCTTCTGAAACTGTTCTTTTTTCTGAAGTTCTAAAGATGTTTTGACATGCTTTTCTTGTTTGCGGCAAACAGTATAACCAGTTTACCAAACAATATCTCACTCAACCCGTGACACCTCATACAACCTACCAAACATATATCTCAGCTCGGCCAGTCCCACAACACACAAGCAACCAAACACACATCTCAATTTACCATTGCATTAGCCCAGCCAGGCCACACTCAGCCAGCATGCTAGATGCGATGCAGCCAAACATTTTTTGGAATTTATCGGTACACCAACGATGCAGGTTGCAAACAATAATGGGCCGAGCCCAGCTAACGCGCTGCAGGCGCCGATTTATGCTGCACCTGCATGGCATCCGAGATGCAACTTTCAGCTTGTTTGGTAAACCGCATGGCCATCTGGATCTGGCCGAACTGATGCAAAAAATACCCTCTCAACCAGGTTGAGAGCTATGCCAGATTCGGCCGTTCCTTCGATGCATGCATGAGCTGTGCAAAAAGCCTGCACCCACCTATGCATGTGTGTGCATTTGCTTTCGCCCCGTTCGCCCATCGCTCCTCCTCCCATCCCCTTCGCTCGGCCTCAGATTCGCCGTCGTTGCCTCCTCCTCCTCCCCGCCGCCGCCTCCTGCTCCTCTTCGCTGCCGCCATCCCCTTTTGCTGACTGTCGTTGACGGGAGATAACACACGGGAAGGAGCAGAGCTCGATCCGGCGGAGGATCAATGAATCCTTGCCCGGCGGCTCATCACGTCTTGATCTCGAGACGATGGGGAATGCTGATCTGACGAGGAGAAGCGCCCTACATCTGGATCTCATGGTGGCGGTGGTAGCAAGATCAAGGATTTTCGATCTGTTGTTTCCATACATTGGAGTCACATTGCTAGTTCACTCTTGTTTTATGTACATTGATCTCTCGAAATCAAATCACTTGATATATGAACGAATGAAGTGTAGCCTACCTGCCTGCCTGAGAAATATAGTTCGGCATGTTGTTCTTCTGAAACTGTTCTTTTTTCTGAAGTTCTAAAGATGTTTTGACATGCTTTTCTTGTTTGCGGCAAACAGTATAACCAGTTTACCAAACAATATCTCACTCAACCCGTGACACCTCATACAACCTACCAAACATATATCTCAGCTCGGCCAGTCCCACAACACACAAGCAACCAAACACACATCTCAATTTACCATTGCATTAGCCCAGCCAGGCCACACTCAGCCAGCATGCTAGATGCGATGCGGCCAAACATTTTTTGGAATTTATCGGTACACCAATGATGCAGGTTGCAAACAATAATGGGTCGAGCCCAGCTAACGCGCTGCAGGCGCCGATTTATGCTGCACCTGCATGGCATCCGAGATGCAACTTTCAGCTTGTTTGGTAAACCGCATGGCCATCTGGGTCTGGCCCAACTGATGCAAAAAATACCCTCTCAGCCAGGTTGAGAGCTATGCCAGATTCGGCCGTTCCTTGGATGCATGCACGAGCTGTGCAAAAAGCCTGCACCCACTAATGCATGTGTGTGCATTTGCTTTCGCCCCGTTCGCCCATCGCTCCTCCTCCCATCCCCTACGCTCGGCCTCAGATTTGCCGTCGTTGCCTCCTCCTCCTCCTCGCCGCCGCCTCCTGCTCCTGTTCGCTGCCGCCATCCCCTTTTGCTGACTGCCGTCGACGGGAGATAACACACGGGAAGGAGCAGAGCTCGATCCGGCGGAGGATCGATGAATCCTTGCCCGGCGGCTCATCACGTCTTGATCTCGAGACGATGGGGAACGCTGATCTGACGAGGAGAAGCGCCCTACATCTAGATCTCATGGTGGCGGTGGTAGCAAGATCAAGGATTTTCGATCTGTTGTTTCCATACATTGGAGTCACATTGCTAGTTCACTCTTGTTTTATGTACATTGATCTCTCGAAATCAAATCACTTGATATATGAACGAATGAAGTGTAGCCTACCTGCCTGCCTGAGAAATATAGTTCGGCCTGTTGTTCTTCTGAAACTGTTCTTTTTTCTGAAGTTCTAAAGATGTTTTGACATGCTTTTCTTGTTTGCGGCAAACAGTATAACCAGTTTACCAAACAATATCTCACTCAACCCGTGACACCTCATACAACCTACCAAACATATATCTCAGCTTGGCGAGTCCCACAACACACAAGCAACCAAACACACATCTCAATTTACCATTGCATTAGCCCAGCCAGGCCACACTCAGCCAGCATGCTAGATGCGATGCAGCCAAACATTGTTTGGAATTTATCGGTACACCAACGATCCAGGTTGCAAACAATAATGGGCCGAGCCCAGCTAACGCGCTGCAGGCGCCGATTTATGCTGCACCTGCATGGCATCCGAGATGCAACTTTCAGCTTGTTTGGTAAACCGCATGGCCATCTGGGTCTGGCCCAACTGATGCAAAAAATACCCTCTCAACCAGGTTGAGAGCTATGCCAGATTCGGCCGTTCCTTCGATGCATGCACGAGCTGTGCAAAAATCCTGCACCCACCTATGCATGTGTGTGCATTTGCTTTCGCCCCGTTCGCCCATCACTCCTCCTCCCATCCCCTATGCTCGGCCTCAGATTCGCCGTCGTTGCCTCCTCCTCCTCCCCGCCGCCGCCTCCTGCTCCTCTTCGCTGCCGCCATCCCCTTTTGCTGACTGTCGTCGACGGGAGATAACACACGGGAAGGAGCAGAGCTCGATCCGGCGGAGGATCGATGAATCCTTGCCCGGCGGCTCATCACGTCTTGATCTCGAGACGATGGGGAACGCTGATCTGACGAGGAGAAGCGCCCTACATCTGGATCTCATGGTGGCGGTGGTAGCAAGATCAAGGATTTTCGATCTGTTGTTTCCATACATTGGAGTCACATTGCTAGTTCACTCTTGTTTTATGTACATTGATCTCTCGAAATCAAATCACTTGATATATGAACGAATGAAGTGTAGCCTACCTGCCTGCCTGAGAAATATAGTTCGGCATGTTGTTCTTCTGAAACTGTTCTTTTTTCTGAAGTTCTAAAGATGTTTTGACATGCTTTTCTTGTTTGCGGCAAACAGTATAACCAGTTTACCAAACAATATCTCACTCAACCCGTGACACCTCATACAACCTACCAAACATATATCTCAGCTCGGCCAGTCCCACAACACACAAGCAACCAAACACACATCTCAATTTACCATTGCATTAGCCCAGCCAGGCCACACTCAGCCAGCATGCTAGATGCGATGCAGCCAAACATTTTTTGGAATTTATCGGTACACCAACGATGCAGGTTGCAAACAATAATGGGTTGAGCCCAGCTAACGCGCTGCAGGCGCCGATTTATGCTGCACCTGCATGGCATCCGAGATGCAACTTTCAGCTTGTTTGGTAAACCGCATGGCCATCTGGGTCTGGCCCAACTGATGCAAAAAATACCCTCTCAGCCAGGTTGAGAGCTATGCCAGATTCGGCCGTTCCTTGGATGCATGCACGAGCTGTGCAAAAAGCCTGCACCCACTAATGCATGTGTGTGCATTTGCTTTCGCCCCGTTCGCCCATCGCTCCTCCTCCCATCCCCTACGCTCGGCCTTAGATTTGCCGTCGTTGCCTCCTCCTCCTCCTCGCCGCCGCCTCCTGCTCCTGTTCGCTGCCGCCATCCCCTTTTGCTGACTGCCGTCGACGGGAGATAACACACGGGAAGGAGCAGAGCTCGATCCGGCGGAGGATCGATGAATCCTTGCCCGGCGGCTCATCACGTCTTGATCTCGAGACGATGGGGAACGTTGATCTGACGAGGAGAAGCGCCCTACATCTAGATCTCATGGTGGCGGTGGTAGCAAGATCAAGGATTTTCGATCTGTTGTTTCCATACATTGGAGTCACATTGCTAGTTCACTCTTGTTTTATGTACATTGATCTCTCGAAATCAAATCACTTGATATATGAACGAATGAAGTGTAGCCTACCTGCCTGCCTGAGAAATATAGTTCGGCCTGTTGTTCTTCTGAAACTGTTCTTTTTTCTGAAGTTCTAAAGATGTTTTGACATGCTTTTCTTGTTTGCGGCAAACAGTATAACCAGTTTACCAAACAATATCTCACTCAACCCGTGACACCTCATACAACCTACCAAACATATATCTCAGCTTGGCGAGTCCCACAACACACAAGCAACCAAACACACATCTCAATTTACCATTGCATTAGCCCAGCCAGGCCACACTCAGCCAGCATGCTAGATGCGATGCAGCCAAACATTTTTTGGAATTTATCGGTACACCAACGATCCAGGTTGCAAACAATAATGGGTCGAGCCCAACAAATGCGCTGCAGGCGCCGGTTTATGCTGCACCTGCATGGCATCCGAGATGCAACTTTCAGCTTGTTTGGTAAACTGCATGGCCATCTGGGCCTGGCCCAACTGATGCAAAAAATACCCTCTCAGCTAGGTTGAGAGTTATGCCAGATTCGGCCGTTCCTTGGATGCATGCACGAGCTGTGCAAAAAGCCTGCACCCACCTATGCATGTGTGTGCATTTGCTTTCGCCCCGTTCGCCCATCGCTCCTCCTCCCATCCCCTACGCTCGGCCTCAGATTCGCCGTCGTTGCCTCCTCCTCCTCCTCACCGCCGCCTCCTGCTCCTCTTCGCTGCCGCCATCCCCTTTTGCTGACTCCCATCGACAGGAGATAACACACGGGAAGGAGCAGAGCTCGATCCGGCGGAGGATCGATGAATCCTTGCCCAGCGGCTCATCACGTCTTGATCCCGAGATGGTGGGGAACGCTGATCTGATGAGGAGAAGCGCCCTACATCTGGATCTCATGGTGGCGGTGGTAGCAAGATCAAGGATTTTCGATCGGTTGTTTCCATACATTGGAGTCACATTGCTAGTTCACTCTTGTTTTATGTACATTGATCTCTCGAAATCAAATCACTTGATATATGAACGAATGAAGTGTAGCCTACCTGCCTGCCTGAGAAATATAGTTCGGCCTGTTGTTCTTCTGAAACTGTTCTTTTTTCTGAAGTTCTAAAGATGTTTTGACATGCTTTTCTTGTTTGCGGCAAACAGTATAACCAGTTTACCAAACAATATCTCACTCAACCCGTGACACCTCATACAACCTACCAAACATATATCTCAGCTCGGCCAGTCCCACAACACACAAGCAACCAAACACACATCTCAATTTACCATTGCATTAGCCCAGCCAGGCCACACTCAGCCAGCATGCTAGATGCGATGCAGCCAAACATTTTTTGGAATTTATCGGTACACCAACGATCTAGGTTGCAAACAATAATGGGTCGAGCCCAGCTAACGCGCTGCAGGCGCCGATTTATGCTGCACCTGCATGGCATCCGAGATGCAACTTTCAGCTTGTTTGGTAAACCGCATGGCCATCTGGGTCTGGCCCAACTGATGCAAAAAATACCCTCTCAGCCAGGTTGAGAGCTATGCCAGATTCGGCCGTTCCTTGGATGCATGCACGAGCTGTGCAAAAAGCCTGCACCCACCTATGCATGTGTGTGCATTTGCTTTCGCCCCGTTCGCCCATCGCTCCTCCTCCCATCCCCTACGCTCGGCCTCAGATTCGCCGTCGTTGCCTCCTCCTCCTCCTCGCCGCCTGTCGTGGTTCTAAGTCTGACAGTAAGAATGGGGGGTAAGTATGGAGAGACAAGATCCTAGCTATGGAGTAGTTGTATGCGCAAGGAGTTTTATGAGTTCGGGCCCTTCTCTGAGGAAGTAACAGCCCTACGTCTCGGAGCCCGGAGGCAGTCGACTGGATTATGTGTGTGTGTGTTACAAAGTTGCGAACCCCTGTCCTAGTGGAGGGGGGTGGCTTATATAGAGTTCGCCAGGACCCCAGCCAACCCACGTTACAAGGAGTTTAATGTACATAAAGAGAGGGGGTTACTAGTAACGCCCGTAATAAAGGACCATGAAGGCCATAAAAGCTACTTATGAGATGACCGTTTGTAGGCAGTGCCTTTAGGTCTTCTTATAGTCGAGTGGCTGTCTTCATGGTCGACTGCTTGTGCTTCTGGTCGAGTACGCTCGTGTCCGTCGACTGGGCTGACCAGGTCGACTGAAATGTTGATACTTCTTAGAATGTCTTTCATTGTAGGAGTCATGTCCTTGATTGGGTACCTCAGGTATGATAAGTTACCCTACCCTAGGTACGTATCCTCGTCATTAGCCCCCGAATGGGTCAGGGTTTAAGTGAGAATGGGGCCGAGCCTATGCTTCCGACTCAACCTCCATGCTTCGGTTGCATCTGTCTTTGGATAAATGGAAGTTACGGTGGGAACCCATTCTTCAGTTGCCTTGATCCATTCAGATGTCTGTCGAGTGGTTTCATATTACCGTCGAGTGTGTTTACGTGACGAGTCTCTTGGGAGACTTAAGGAAACGGATCTTTTCGTCTGACAAACCGTCCTGTCGATCGCGGATCTTGCGGGATTTGAAAATGGGGAAGCGCACCGGACGGAGAAAATCGCGCGAATCGGCTGGATAAGGCAAGGGCGCCTCGATCTCCGCGCCACCTTTTTCGCCACGTACTGCGCGCGCGCCTGCTGCGGGATTTGACTGGGGGGCACAGGCCCACTGATCAGCCACTCGGGTGTGGCCTTATATAAGGTAATGATTCCGATTTTTTTTACTGTGCGCCCTTGTTTTTCTTCTCCCTTCCTCCGTAAGCCTCCGCCTCGCTCTTCGCTGCGATCTCGACACCGCCGCTCGGCCAAGACCTCGTTCGAGACAATGGGGACGGACAAGACGGCGCCGGCGGAACACGCGAAGAAGGCCGCGGCAAAGGGTAAGGGGAAGAAATCCGGCCGAGGCGGGTCGTCCTCGCGGGCCGCTCTGCCGTCCGGCTGGTTACAGGGGGATTGGATGCCCTCCATCCTTAGTCAAGCGGATATCGACGACATGGTGGAGGGGGGACTCATTCCCTACAAGGCCGCTCGCCTCCCTGGGAAGGAGACGGAGCCGAAACCTCGCGAAGGTGAGCGCGTCCTGATAGCCACCCATGTCGACCGGGGGTTTTCCCTGCCCCCGAGTCCTTTTTTTAGGGCCTTTCTGAACTTCTTCGGAGCGCAGCTCCACCATTTCACGCCCAACTCCATAGTCTATCTTGCTGCGTTCGTGTCTCTGTGTGAGTGTTTCTTAGGCTGTCGACCTCACTGGGGCCTCTTCAAGCATATCTTCACTTGCCGATCCCAGTCGGTTAAAAGGCTTAACCCGGACGGGGAAAGGACGCAGGTGATCCAGATGTGCGGGGGCCTCGGGATCCAGACGAGGGGTAAGAGTTGTTTTCCTCCCATGACACTTCCCGATTCCGTGCGCGGGTGGCAGTCGACCTGGTTCTACTGCAAGGACCAGCCGACCCCTGGCCACTCGACCGGCCTTCCTCCTTTTACCTTGGACCGAGTGCAGAAACCTGCTTCTTTGAAAGTGGTTCCAGAGGAGAAGGCTCAGGTGAAGGTATTAGTTAGTCGAGTGGTTGAGTTGGTTCGGGAAGGCGTGACCGGCATGGATTTGCTCGAAGTCTTCCTCCAGCGACGAATCCAACCTCTCCAGGCTCGGGATCACTCGATGTGGTTGTATTCCGGGCCCGACGACTCCACTCGGATCCACCCGGAGGGGGTCGAGGCTTCTGTACTGGAGAGCTGGCTGACCAGCATGACCGGGAATAAGGACAACCCCAGGGGTTCTAGGAGGATTTCTCCGCTTGATGGGATGATGGAGACATACAAGGTACGTTTTACTTCTTCCGACTGAAATTTTCACTCCGTCTAGTAACTGGCTTGCGATAAGTCGACTGATCCTTGCTCTGCCCGTTGTCTTGCAGGAGATCAACGACATGTATTCGATGCTGAATGGGAACCAGGAGCAAGTATCTGAAGGAGGAGGGAGTGGAGGCGAAGGAAGTGAGGATGGAGGTGAAGTCGAGGAGTGGGGATCTGATGGTGACGTAGAGGAGGAGACCAGCGACGACTCGGGTGATGAAGATGAAGAGGTGGAGGTCGACCTTCCTCGACGCGAGAGACGCTCCAAGAACGCTTAGGATCCCGCCGTGGGGCGCAGTCAGTCGAGTGCTCCGGTGGGCCAGTCATCCAAGCGCCCTCGGACCGCGTCGCCGGCCCCAACTGAGAAGGCACCCAAGCAGCCCAGAGCCATCCCGACCAAGCCACCCAAAGCCTTGCCCAAGATCAGGGTCGCCATCCCTGTCATCTCTGGGTAAGTGACTGTTTTTACCTTTCTTGAGTCGACTAGAACGGATTCTTAGTCGATTCACTTTCAAATTATTTGCTTGGAATCGTGCAGCGCCGCTACTTCCGAGACTTCCATCCAGAATGTCGATGAGACGATGGAGGACGCCGTCACTTCCAACTTAGGTATAATCTTTGACACGATCCGACTGTTTAACTGCTGAGTCGATTGGATATTCATTTCTGAACTTTTGTAGCTCCGACCAACATTATTGACCTTCCGGATGATGATGAGGAGGCGGAAGTGCCGCTCAGGCCTTTTAGGAGGAGAGGCCAGAGGGCCCCGGTCGACAAGGCTCCTCAGACCGCGTCGACTGCTGAGGCGGTGGTCCAAGGGGGTGACGACACCGCCCGGACTACTGTGACTTTTGCTGAACCACTGACGACTGCCCGGCCTTCGTCGTCGACTGCTCCCCCACTGGTCGACCCGCCCTCGTTCTTCGCCGCCTACCAGACCCCGGAGGATCAAGTGAGTGCTGCTAAGGAGGCTATACGTCAGGCGGGGCTCGTGATGGAGCAGACCAAAGCGGCTCGGGATGCCAGTCAAGCGGCCTATGACATCAGCTCGGCGTTGCAGCAGAACGTCCAGGTTAGTTGGTCTTCACTTGCGTTGTACACCCACTGGGTGTTGTTGATCTGAAATTTTTCATTGGTGGGGGCACGCTGAGTGCACCCACTGGGTGTAGTCCCCAAGGCCACGGTCGACTGCTGGCAGTCGACTGCGGTCTTTATGCTTTCAAAACTTCCTCACTCGACTGATCGGATTGGGTCGAGTGGAAATCAAGGAAAACCGGTGGGGGCACGCTGAGTGCACCCACTGGGTGTAGTCCCCGAGGCTACTGTCGAATGTTTTGATTCGGCTGTAGTCTTAGATGTGTTGTGCTCTTTCTTTCAGTCACTCGGGAGTAACTTGTCTTTGATACCCTTTGTCGATTGACTCTTTGCAGAAGTCTTGTGAGCTTGTTGCTCAGCTCGCTGATCTGAAGGATAAGCAGATCCAGCTTAATCTTGATTTACAGTTTGCTCAGGAAAGCGTGCAGAAGGCGAAGGATGAAGCAAAAGGTATGGCTGGTGAGGACTCGACGTCTATCTCTGTTCCTCTGCCCGTTCTGAACTCTGTGTCTGTTGTTGCTTTGCAGACGAACTAGAGAAGGCCCTGAAGAAGAAAGATCTTGACCTTGCGGAGGCGCAAAAGGCAGCTGCGGAGAAGTTAAAGTTCGCTGAAGAGAAACTTGCTTTAGTCAGCCATCTTGAGAACGAGAACACTAGGCTGAAGTCTGCTCTTGACACGGCCAATAAGGAAGCGAGTCGACTGAAGACTGACAAGAGTACTCTGAACGACAAGATCGGCCAGCTGGCGGGGAAGCACAAGGACTTGGAGGATTATCTTGGGGGTCTTGCCAAGAAGCTATACCTCATGCTTGAAGGTAACCCCCTTTGTGCGATTAATCTTGTTGTTGTCGACTCACCATTTGGTTACAGTTTTGCTCTGTCGAAACTTCTTTCAGAATTCTGCCGGAATTTTGAGGAAGAGACCAGTCGAGTGGAGACCAGCCTGGACCCTATCAATTCTCCTGTGAAGGATGAAGTGGCCATGAATGTCCTCTGGTTGGAATCCCGTATCGCTGGTGTGGTGGACTACCTGGCTCGACTGAAAGCTGCAGTGTCGCGGATCGACTCCGCACTCTGGCCCAAGGAGACGCTTCAGAACGACCTTGAATCCTTGGTCACTCGACTAAGCGAGGTTCCAGGCCGAGTGCAAGAATGGAAAAAGTCTTCTGCCAGGTGTGGTGCCGATGTTGCTCTGTCGCTGGTTCGTGTCCACTGCAAGGAGGCTCGAGAAGAGAAGCTGGCCGCCCTCCAAGTTGCCAATACGAGGAAGCATAACTTTCAGGACTTCATGGAGACCTTCATCGCTGCTGCCACTCGTATCTCTGATGGGATTGACTTGGACGAATTTGTTGCACCATTCAGTCCTCCACCGGAGGAGTAAAAAACTGTTGTTCCTTGCCTTAAATTTGCCTCGGAATGCCGAGTGGTTTATGTAACCGATAAACTCCATCGAGCTTATAGCTCGAGTACTTTTATTTGCGATCTAGGATCTTTTGATTTTATCCGAACATGGCTCGACGTTGAATGTCTTCGTGACTTGATCCGCCGATCTACTATTCGTTGTTCCCTCAGAGGCTGCTATTCGTTGTTCCCTCAGAGGCTGCCTGGTTTGCATGATGCTTATCGCCGCGATGGTGTCTGTCAACATGGCTTAGGCGAGCACTGGGCTGCAGCTAAGTCCCCGAGTGGGAGGTTTGCTCTCCACTCGGTAGGATTCCAATTACTTAGGCGAGTGCTTGGACTGCAGCTAAGCCCCCGAGTGGGAGGTTCGCTCTCCACTCGGTAGGATTTCAATTACTTAGGCGAGTGCTTGGACTGCAGCTAAGCCTCCGAGTGGGAGGTTTGCTCTCCACTCGGTAGGATTTCAATTACTTAGGCGAGTGCTTGGACTGCAGCTAAGCCCCCGAGTGGGAGGTTTGCTCTCCACTCGGTAGGATTTCAATTACTTAGGCGAGTACTTGGACTGCAGCTAAGCCCCCGAGTGGGAGGTTTGCTCTCCACTCGGTAGGATTTCAATTACTTAGGCGAGTGCTTGGACTGCAGCTAAGCCCCCGAGTGGGAGGTTTGCTCTCCACTCGGTAGGATTTCAATTACTTAGGCGAGTACTTGGACTGCAGCTAAGCCCCCGAGTGGGAGGTTTGCTCTCCACTCGGTAGGATTTCAATTACTTAGGCGAGTGCTTGGACTGCAGCTAAGCCTCCGAGTGGGAGGTTTGCTCTCCACTCGGTAGGATTTTTTCAAACTTAGGCGAGTGCTTGGACTGCGGCTAAGCCCCCGAGTGGGAGGTTTGCTCTCCACTCGGTGGGATTTTTTCAAACTTAGGCGAGTACTTGGACTGCAGCTAAGCCCCCGAGTGGGAGGTTTGCTCTCCACTCGGTAGGATTTCAATTACTTAGGCGAGTGCTTGGACTGCAGCTAAGCCTCCGAGTGGGAGGTTTGCTCTCCACTCGGTAGGATTTTTTCAAACTTAGGCGAGTGCTTGGACTGCAGCTAAGCCCCCGAGTGGGAGGTTTGCTCTCCACTCGGTGGGATTTTTTCAAACTTAGGCGAGTACTTGGACTGCAGCTAAGCCCCCGAGTGGGAGGTTTGCTCTCCACTCGGTAGGATTTCAATTACTTAGGCGAGTGCTTGGACTGCAGCTAAGCCTCCGAGTGGGAGGTTTGCTCTCCACTCGGTAGGATTTTTTCAAACTTAGGAGAGTGCTTGGACTGCAGCTAAGCCCCCGAGTGGGAGGCTGGCTCTCCACTCGGTAGGATTTTAATTTCTTAGGCGAAACGGATTCGCAGCTAAGCCCCCGAGTGGGAGACTTGCTCTCCACTCGGTAGGATTTCCTGAAAACTTAGGCGAAGCGGATTCGCAGCTAAGTCACCCACTGGGGGAAATTTAGACAAACATAAAAAGAAATTCTTGCTTGAAACAAAAGAACTACAGAGGTACTTTTATTACATCTCAGTCGAGTGAGTTTTTAAGTGTAAAAAGGACGGAGCAGGTCCGCGTTCCATGCTCGAGGCTTGTCGATCCGTCGATCGATGTTGTAGAGGTGATACGCTCCGTTGTGTAGGACTTTGGTGATGATGAAGGGGCCTTCCCAGGTCGGGGCAAGTTTGTGAGGTTTTTGCTGATCCACGCGGAGGACCAAATCTCCTTCCTGAAAGGCCCGACCCTTCACATTTCTGGCGTAGAACCGACGCAACTCTTGCTGGTAGATGGTCGAGCGGATTAGAGCCATCTCTCTTTCCTCCTCTAAGAGGTCGACTGCATCTTGCCGGGCCTGTTCTGCTTCTGCTTCGGAATATAACTCGACTCGAGGCGCGTTGTGGAGCAGGTCGCTCGGCAAAACCGCTTCGGCTCCGTAGACCAGAAAGAATGGTGTTCTTCCAGTCGACCGGTTAGGGGTGGTCCTCAACCCCCATAGAACTGACGGAAGTTCGTCGACCCAGGCGCCTGCTGCGTGTTTGAGATCACGCATCAGTCGGGGTTTTAGTCCTTTGAGGATGAGGCCATTCGCGCGTTCGGCCTGTCCATTTGACTGAGGATGAGCAACTGAAGCGTAGTCGACTCGAGTGCCCTGAGAGGCGCAGAAGGCTTTGAATCTGTCATTATCAAAGTTTGATCCGTTATCCGTGATGATGCTGTGCGGAACTCCATATCTGAATATCAATCCCCTGATAAAACTGATGGCAGTGCTTGCGTCGAGGTCCTTTATGAGTTTGGCTTCTATCCATTTCGTGAACTTGTCGACTGCAACCAACAAGTGGGTGAAGCCACTCCTACCAGTTCTCAGTGGTCCGATCATGTCTAGACCCCAGACAGCGAAAGGCCAGACGAGTGGAATGGTCTTCAAGGCGGAGGCGGGCTTGTGAGACATGTTGGAATAAAACTGGCACCCCTCGCACTTGTCGACTATATCCTTTGCCATTTCGTTCGCCTTTGGCCAGTAAAAACCCGCTTGGTATGCTTTGGCCACGATGGTCCGAGAGGACGCATGATGGCCACAGGTCCCCGAGTGGATATCCTCAAGAATTATCTGTCCTTCTTCAGGTGTGATGCACTTCTGACCAACTCCAGTCGCGCTTTCTCTGTATAGCTGCCCTTTGATTACTGTAAAGGCTTTGGATCGACGGACGATCTGTCGAGCCTCTTCTTCATCTTCTGGGAGCTCTTTTCTCATGATATACGCAATGTACGGCACTGTCCAATCGGGAGTGGTGATCATAACTTCCATAATCAGGTCGACCACAGCTGGAACCTCCACTTCGGTCGAGTCAGAGGCGCTTTTTGGTTGTGGAGGCTCTTCTGTGAAAGGATCTTCTTGCACTGATGGTGTGTGAATGTGCTCCAAACACACATCTTTAGGGATGGCCTCCCTTTTGGACCCTATCTTCGCCAGATCATCTGCAGCTTGATTTTTCAGTCGGGGTATATGATGGAGCTCCAACCCCTCGAATCGTTTCTCCAGCTTCCTCACTGCGCTGCAATATCCTGTCATGGATGGGCTTCGGACGTCCCACTCCTTCATCACTTGATTAACGACCAGATCTGAGTCGCCGTAGACCATGAGGCGACGGACGCCGAGTGAAATGGCCATACGTAGTCCGTATAGAAGCGCTTCATACTCTGCCTCATTGTTGGAGGAATCAAAGTGAATCTGGAGGACATACTTGAGCTTATCTCCTCAGGGGGAAACCAGTACAACCCCCGCACCGGATCCGTTCAGCATCTTGGAGCCATCGAAAAACATAGTCCAGTGCTCCGAGTGAACTTGAGTCGGAAGCTCCTGCTCGGTCCACTCGGCGAGGAAATCAGCTATTGCCTGGGACTTAATAGCTTTCTTTGCCTCGAACTTGATATCAAGAGGAAGAAGTTCAATTGCCCATTTCGCCACTCGACCGGTTGCATCTCTGTTATGAAGAATCTCTGATAATGGAGCGTCGCTGACGACTGTGATAGAGTGATCAGAGAAATAATGAGCAACCTTCTTCGTGGTCATGTAAATCCCGTAAACAAGCTTCTGATAGTGGGGATATCTTTGCTTCGACGGGGTCAGAACTTCAGAGAGATAATAAACTGGGCGTTGAACTTTGAAGGTCTTTCCTTCCTCTTCCCGCTCGACCGTAAGAACGGTACTAACGACTTGTCCCGTGGCTGCTATGTAAAGCAACAATGGCTCTTTGCTGACAGGAGCAGCAAGCACCGGCTGGGTGGAGAGCAGAGCTTTTAGCTCTGCAAATGCTGCATCAGCTTCTGGAGTCCATTCGAACGTGTCTGACTTCTTCATCAGTCGGTAAAGAGGCAGCGCCTTTTCACCGAGCCTGGAGATGAATCGACTTAGGGCGGCCAAGCATCCAGTAAGTTTCTGGACTTCGTGCACACGCACGGGGCGTTTCATCCGGAGTATGGTGCCAACTTTTTCGGGGTTAGCGTCGATTCCTCGTTCGGAAACAAGAAAACCGAGTAACTTTCCTCCAGGGACTCCAAATGTGCACTTCGACGGATTGAGCTTGATATCATAATTCCTGAGATTGGCAAAAGTTTCAGCTAGGTCAGTCAGCAGGTCGGAACCTTTTCGTGACTTGACCACTATGTCATCCATGTATGCTTCTACATTCCGACTGATTTGAGTGATTAGGCACTTCTGAATCATTCTCATGAATGTAGCTCCGGCGTTCTTGAGACCGAAAGGCATGGTAACATAGCAGAAACACCCAAATGGGGTGATGAAGGCTGTTTTTATTTCATCGGGTCCATACAGACGGATCTGATGGTATCCAGAGTAAGCATCTAAAAAAGATAACCTCTCGCATCCTGCAGTCGAGTCGACTATTTGGTCGATGCGAGGAAGAGGAAAATGATCTTTCGGGCAGGCCCGATTGATATGCTTAAAATCGATGCACATGCGCAACGATTTGTCCTTCTTAGGGACCATCACAACATTGGCGAGCCACTCGGAGTGGTAGATCTCGCGAATGAATTCTGCTGCTAGGAGTCGGGCCACTTCTTCGCCAATGGCCTTTCTCTTCTGAACGACGGACCGTCGGAGATGCTCCTTGACTGGTTTGACCTTTGGGTCGACTCGAAGGCGGTGCTCGGCCAGTCCCCTGGGCACACCTGGCATGTCAGCAGGCTTCCATGCAAAGATGTCCCAGTTCTCACGGAGGAACTGGACGAGCGCTTCTTCCTATTTGGAGTCGAGTGTAGTGGAGATGTTGGTTGGAGCCGCATTTGGATCGGTCGGGTGGATGTGGACTTGCTTGGTCTCACCAGTCGACTGAAATGCTGACTCCGTGGCAGGCTTCTTGGCTCGTAACAACTCACTCGGATCCGCAGTCTTCTGGTACTCTTGTATCTCTATCTTGGCCATCTGAACATCAGCAATTTTGGCGCCTTTCTGGAAGCACTCCTCTGCCTTCTTCCGATTGCCAACGATGGTGATTACACCTTTGGGGCCAGGCATCTTCAGCTTGAGGTATACGTAGCATGGTCGAGCCATGAAACGAGCATAGGCTGGCCTCCCAAGAATGGCGTGGTACGCACTCTGAAAATCCACGACCTCAAAGGTTAACTTTTCTTTCCGGAAATTCTTCGAGTCACCAAAGACGACGTCGAGAGTGATTTGACCGAGTGAATCAGCTTTCTTCCCAGGAATGACTCCGTGGAAGCTCATGTTGCTGGGGCTGAGTCGGGACATCGGAATGCCCATCCCCTTCAACGTCTCTGCATACAGCAAGTTTAGTCCACTGCCGCCGTCCATCAGAACCTTGGTCAGTCGAGTGCCTTCAATAATCGGGTCGACCACCAATGCTTGCCTCCCTGGGGTGGCAATATGAGTCGGATGATCGGACTGGTCGAAGGTGATGGCGGTCTGGGACCACTTCAGGTAATGGGGTGTCACCGGAGCGACCATGTTTACTTCGCGATTGATGACCTTCAGTCGACTCTTACTTTCGACATCAGCGAAAATCATCAGAGTGGAATTGACTTGGGGGTACTCTTCACCGCTGTCTTCCCTGTCTTCAGCTTTGTCCGACTCTTTCTCTTTGTCCTTGGCCTGCTTCCCTTGGAACTGTTGCATCAGGAGTCGACATTGTCGAGTGGTATGCTTGGGGTAAATGAGATTTTCCTCTTCATCTTTCTTCGTGTGAATGTGGCATGGTAAGTCCATCACATCGTTCCCGTCCTGGTCCTTCACTTTCTTGGGGTTCCAAGGACCCTTGGGTTTCCCCTTAAACTTCCCTGGGGTCGCAGCTAAGGCTTCCCCGGGGGCGACTGGCTCGGCCTTGCGCTTCTGCTTCCGACTGGAGTGTCCTCCGCCGGCCTCATTAGCGGCTGCCTTATACTTGCCACTCCGGAGTCTATCTTCCTCTTCTCCGTTCGCGTACTTGGTGGCGATTTCCATCATTCGACTCAGGGTCATATCCCCGGTTCGACCGAACTTCAAACTTAACTCCCTGTTTCTAACGCCTTCCTTGAAGGCGCAAACTGCCTGATGATCGGACACATTCTCGACCGTGTGATTCAGAGTGATCCACCTTTGGATATAATCCCTCAGGGTTTCACTCGACTTCTGAACACATGACTGCAATTATGTCAACCCTGCCGGTCGCTTGCAAGTCCCTTCGAATGTCCTGACAAACACCTGGGCTAGATCTTCCCAAGTATAAATACTGCTGGGAGCCAACTGATTCAACCACGCTCTGGCTGATCCTTCCAACATGAGGGGCAAATGCTTCATGGCCACCTCGTCATTGCCGCCTCCGATCTGAACAGCCACTCGGTAATCCTCGAGCCATGTGTCCGGCTTGGACTCTCCGGTGAACTTGCTGACTCCAGTCGCCAACCTGAAGTTGGGAGGAATCACTGCAGCTCTGATTGCTCTGCTGAAACACCCGGGACCTGAGACGTGAACTCTGCTGCTGGACGGCGCGCCTCTGTCACGGTCTTCTCGGTGAGCTCTATTTCGGTCGACCAGACCTTGAACGATGATGGATCTCACATCAAAGCCTGGTTCCCTGGGGTCGACTGGGACCCTTCGCCCAGTACTAAACTGGCGTCTGTCCTCTTGCCGTCGAGGAACGTACGACCCCGCTCTTGGGGCAGGAGAAGGCACTCGACGTTGATCGTTGCGATCGAATCGGTGCTCGTATCGCTCGTGCCCTTGGTATTGATCCTCGTGCCGGCCTCTGTGTCCTTCACGCCTCGGGGGCGACCTTGGACTATGAGCCGACTGAACGGAATTCGCAGTGACGGATCGACTGTGAATCCTGTTGCGCGACTGAGATACGGCTGAATTCTGGTCACCCGCTGCACGGAGCAAATCTCTGATCTGCAACAGACCTCTCCCTGCCTCTGACTGTGAAGGCTGGATCGACTCCGCTATGCGAGCCGCAGCTGCCAAATTCTGAATCGGGGTACGGTATACCTGGGTCGGCGGCTGGAAGAGGCGACGCCGACTGGACTCGGGAACGGACGGTCGTGCGCGCTCGTCGAGTGCTCTCTGGAGATTCTCCAGTCGAGTACGTTCAGCCAAGTTGGCCAAGCGCACCTCCTCCAAGGCTCGTGCCTTAGGGGTTTCTCCAACGATAGGAGTGTGAAGGGCGTCCATGTTCCGGCGACGGAGTTCCTCTCTCTGCACTGAGGTAAGGGGCTCGGGCCTGTACTCTTCGTGGCCTCGCACCGGAATCCCCCCTGCGGCAACCTCTTCGGTGTGGGGGAATCCGGGGGGACTACGTGGTCCGTCGACCATTAGTACTTCCGCCGCTGGATCACTGTTGTCGCACTCGGACGCAGTCTCTACGGAGCCAGTCGACAGGTCGAACAGGCCGTAGAGTGACTCGTCGGGCTCGATTGCCGCGACTTGGGGGATGGCCGACTGGCGGGCCAGTGCGTGCTTCACCCACCGCTGGAGTCTCAACCGACCGGTGCGCTTGCGCCGGTGGGAAACTGATGATGACGATGGCGAAACGAATGCCGACCCGTACTGGGTCGACGGTTGCCGCAGGAGGACGCCGCGGACGCATGCGCGAAAATGCGTGGCTCCGCGGGCGGGAAGCGCGTCCACGTCGAGTGGAGCCTCCTGCAGCCAAGCAGAGTTGTCAACGATGAAGGAGAGAGCGCCGAGACGGATCTCGCGGCTCTCGACCATGACTCCGCTCGAAAACATGATGTGGGGTGAAAGAATCCCAACTCCTCCAACAAATCGCTAGAACACCTGCCCCACGGTGGGCGCCAACTGTCGTGGTTCTAAGTCTGACAGTAAGAATGGGGGGTAAGTATGGAGAGGCAAGATCCTAGCTATGGAGTAGTTGTATGCGCAAGGAGTTTTACGAGTTCGGGCCCTTCTCTGAGGAAGTAACAGCCCTACGTCTCGGAGCCCGGAGGCAGTCGACTGGATTATGTGTGTGTGTGTTACAAAGTTGCGAACCCCTGTCCTAGTGGAGGGGGGTGGCTTATATAGAGTTCGCCAGGACCCCAGCCAGCCCACGTTACAAGGAGTTTAATGTACATAAAGAGAGGGGGTTACTGGTAACGCCCGTAATAAAGGACCATGAAGGCCATAAAAGCTATTTATGAGATGACCGTTTGTAGGCAGTGCCTTTAGGTCTTCTTATAGTCGAGTGGCTGTCTTCATGGTCGACTGCTTGTGCTTCTGGTCGAGTACGCTCGTGTCCGTCGACTGGGCTGACCAGGTCGACTGAAATGTTGATACTTCTTAGAATGTCTTTCATTGTAGGAGTCATGTCCTTGATTGGGTACCTCAGGTATGATAAGTTACCCTACCCTAGGTACGTATCCTCGTCACCGCCGCCGCCTGCTCCTCTTCGTTGCCGCCATCCCCTTTTGCTGACTGTCGTCGACGGGAGATAACACACGGGAAGGAGCAGAGCTCGATCCGGCGGAGGATCGATGAATCCTTGCCCGGCGGCTCATCACGTCTTGATCTCGAGACGATGGGGAACGCTGATCTGACGAGGAGAAGCGCCCTACATCTGGATCTCATGGTGGCGGTGGTAGCAAGATCAAGGATTTTCGATCTGTTGTTTCCATACATTGGAGTCACATTGCTAGTTCACTCTTGTTTTATGTACATTGATCTCTCGAAATCAAATCACTTGATATATGAACGAATGAAGTGTAGCCTACCTGCCTGCCTGAGAAATATAGTTCGGCCTGTTGTTCTTCTGAAACTGTTCTTTTTTCTGAAGTTCTAAAGATGTTTTGACATGCTTTTCTTGTTTGCGGCAAACAGTATAACCAGTTTACCAAACAATATCTCACTCAACCCGTGACACCTCATACAACCTACCAAACATATATCTCAGCTTGGCGAGTCCCACAACACAAAAGTAACCAAACACACATCTCAATTTACCATTGCATTAGCCCAGCCAGGCCACACTCAGCCAGCATGCTAGATGCGATGCAGCCAAACATTTTTTGGAATTTATCGGTACAGCAACGATCCAGGTTGCAAACAATAATGGGTCGAGCCCAGCTAACGCGTTGCAGGCGCCGGTTTATGCTGCACCTGCATGGCATCCGAGATGCAACTTTCAGCTTGTTTGGTAAACTGCATGGCCATCTGGGCCTAGCCCAACTGATGCAAAAAATACCCTCTCAGCCAGGTTGAGAGTTATGCTAGATTCGGCCGTTCCTTGGATGCATGCATGAGCTGTGCAAAAAGCCTGCACCCACCTATGCATGTGTGCGCATTTGCTTTCGCCCCGTTCGCCCATCGCTCCTCCTCCCATCCCCTACGCTCGGTGTACGCAAACGGGCGCACACCCCCGCGTTGAGATGGGCTGGCCCATATTGCCTCCCATTTTCCGTCTAAAAGTGTTGCAAGAATAGTGCGAGCAGCGAGTGTCAAACCCACGACCTTGTCGTGCAAGCAAGCTATGTTAGCCAATTCGACCAATACCATAGACGTGGTTAAGGACAACCTTTCTGCGACTTTATTATTCCTTCATTTCCTTCTTTTTTTCTTTTTCCTATTCTTTTTTCCTTTTTCTAATTCTATAAGAATAGTTCAACAGATTTTATGAACGTTCTTTGAAATTTGGTGAACTTTTTTCAATTCAATTAACTTTTTTCAAATCGTATGAATTGTAAAATCACTGAACTTTTTTCAAATTCGGTGAACTTTTTTTCAAATTGGATGAACCCGATGAACTTTTTTTCGAAATCAGTGAAATTCTTTTCAAATTTGTGAATTTTTTGAAGTTAATGAAATTTTTTAAAATCGATGAACTTTCCCATTTTTATGAACTTTTTTTCCTTTTTCGTGATGTTTTTTTAATTTGTGTACATTCAAATTTTATGCAATTTTTTCAGAAGGAATCACGTTTTTCTATATAGCGTGGATAAACTTTTGAGTTGGGCATAGTTGGTCTAGTGGTTAGCCTACCATACTCAGAAAATGTGGCGCTGTCGTGGAATCGAACTCGCGACTATTACCTCCAGTACGTGGTTCACTAACCAGTCGATCTACTACGCATTTGTCAAACATTGCAGCGCGACGATACATAAGAACAAAACACCGTAGCCATGTAGATTTCTGAATTATATGAAAACATTTTAGAAAAACACGATTTCTTTTGATAAAAATGTGATTTTTTTTAAAGCCAACAGATTTTAGAAAGAAATAAGAATTTTTAAAAAGTTCATCAATTTTCAGAAAAGTTCACAAAATATGAAAAAGTTCATCGACTTTTAAAAAAGTCCAGAAAATCTAAAAAAGTTAATTGATTTGGAACAAAAAGTTCATCGATTCTCAAAAAGATCTTATCGGTTTCAAAAAAGTTGTTCGATTTCAAAAAAGATTTTATCAATTTTCAAAAAGGTTCATAGATTTAAAAAAAGTTAACAAAAATCAATTTTGAAAATAGTTAGCAATTTGAAAAAAGTTCATCGATTTTGGCAAAAATTTCATCAGTTTTGGAAAAGAGTTCATTGAATTTGAAAAACAAATCATGAATTTTGGAAAAAAAGTTCATCAAATTCGAAAAAAGTTCATCCAATTCAAAAAGAGTTCATCAAATTTGAAAAAAGTTCATATATTTTGGAAAAAGTCATCCAACTCAAAAAAAGTTCATCGATTTTTTTAAAAGATCATCAATTTTGGAAAAATGTTCATCCATTTCAAAAAAAAGTTCATCAAATTTGTAAAAAAGTTCATCGATTTTGAAAAAAAGTTCATCGATTTTGGAAAAGTTGATCAATTTGAAAAATAGTTCATCCAAATGAACAAAATAAAAAAACACCGAATAAAACACTTCCGAATAAACAAGAAAAACGAAAAAAAGACATGAGAATAAAAGAGTGAAGAAGATGTTCTTGAACACATGAGGTAATGATGGTGGGGTGGTAAGTGTATGGTGCGAACGACAAGGAGGTCGTGGGTTTGATTCCCACGCAATGCATTTTCAATTTTTGTGCTTTACAACAGAAAAAAGAAAGGGACGATGGGCTGAGCCCAAGAAGGCACATGAAGGAGGGAGGGGAGGGGGGTGTGCGCCCCGTTTGCGCCGATGCCTGTAGCGCGGGCGCCGTTTAGCTAAATCCTATTCGGCGCCCTCTGCGCCCACTACATTACATCTCGCAAACGGGCGCCCATCTTGCTTTTTTTTCTATTCTTCTTCTCATTATTGCGTATTATATAAAAGAGTTCACCGTGTATTACAAAAATATTCATCGTATTAAGAAAATGGTCATCGTAAATTATGAAATAGTTCACCTTGCATTACAAAAATGTTCATCGTGTATTACAAAAATGTTCATTGTATATTATTAAATTGTTCAACATATATTAGAAAATGTTCATTGTGTATTTAAATTTTGTTCATCATATATTAAGAAATTGTTCAACGTTTACTATAGAATGTTCATTTGTGTATTTTAAATCTGTTTAGTAATATTTTGCAAAAAGGTTCGTTGTATTTGAAAATTTGTTCAACATGTATTATAAAAATGTTGAATGTTTTTTAAGGATTTGCCACTGTCCTTTCTACTTTAAGACTTGCGTTGTGTTTAAATCATTCGAAGTCGCTAGCCTTGCTAAAATCCAGCATGAGGTTGGTGGTTCAAGCATGCACAAGCACTTCTATTTTTTCGAATTTCCGCTCATCGCGTGATAATTGGGCCGGCCCGTGTGCGCATCGCTTCAGTGAAGCCGCGACGATCGGACAAACACGGGCACCCCCGGGAGATGTCTTCAGCATCATTCAGGCTAATTTCCCGGCTTTTTAAAAGCTCCCTGGCTTTAGATTCCAATATATCGTTCCTTTCCTTCTCTGTATCTATTCTATTGGTGGACAGTCGTAACTCTAATATAGGGCTTTGAAGCATAAAAATTAGTTGCAATCTAGTTTTTCACAAAGGCTGGTTGAGGCTCAGACTCAACCAGCTATCTTGTCTGATGGTTGACTAAAAAAACTTGTCGTCCGATGGTGGTCCATGAGATTTCCTACTATGAAGCTTAACGGCCCGGAAGCCAGGTAGGTGGGATAGTGACGTTAGTCGGATGCCGCCTAAGGCTGCGCTAGGCGGCAACCGGCTATAAGGGAGGGTAAATCAGCTGCCCCAACCGTTAGATGTGATCCGTGTACACCCTCGGTCGATCATATATCTCTTTCCCGCTCTCTGGCAACGCCACTCACGTGAAAGCTACACTCGTTGCCTGACTCGGAACGACCATCACTAGCTCATCGCTCCGCTCTTAGCATCACATAGCAGTAGCATTCAGCTTCTCGTTCTCCGCTTGCAGGAAGCCGCAGCCTCATTGAAACATCCATCATCGTAGCATTGCTCGCTGCAACACCTATCATGGTCGCATCCACCGTCAAAGCATCATCCTAGCTACCACCGCAGCATCTATCGTCGTCGCATTCACCGTCAAAGCATCATCCCACTTCTCTTGCAACATCTGGCGACCGCTCGTCGCAGCCCACGAGTAGCACGTGGTAGTGAGAGATGGTGGTATCCATCGCTTGCAGCATTGGCAGCGGCCTGCAGCGACCCCCTGCAGCATCTTTGATACCCCTTTGCATCAGGGCGGCGACATGTTATAGCACCTTTGGCATCATCTATCGCTTGATGATACGTCTCAAACGTATCTATAATTTTGCTATGTTTATGCTAATTTTATATAATTATCACATCACTTCAGCATTTTTATGGGAAATACTTGACTTCACCCGGCTGATAACTGGGTGGGCGATCGATTGTCTTCGCGGCCGTCTGATCAGATTTGATCGTGCGACACGCAGCGAACCTATCCATGTACACTCGTTTGCAACACAACCATTGTTGCAAACCGCACAAGCGCAACAGAGGATCTACTGCAGAATCACTCGTGTCTTCTTTCTCTAGCCTTCTCCTGATCCCATCTCTCTCCTCCACACCCCACCGGCCACCGCCAACCCGGTTGCTCTCCTCTTGCCGCCGCCTCTCTCCACAACGCCCACCAATTCCGCAAGCTCGCGCCGCCGCCATGTGCAGGCCCACGCAGTACAGATCAGCCCAGCCCCGTCTCAGATCCCGCTCCAGGAGGTCGCTTCGTTCCAGATTAGGCTAACACCGCCTCGTCGTGCAGGAGGCCGTCGATGCCTCGTCTCCAAATCATGATGTGCCCCCTCGTCTCAAACCGGGCCGTGCTGCCTCATCTGCAAATCGAGTCACGCCGTCTCCGAGCTCAACATGCCCACCGTCGACCTTTTTGATGTCTTCCTTGACCATCACATACTGCCTTTGCAAATGTCATTCTTTTTCTTCTGAAACATCAGTAGTATTGCAGAGGCATGGGTCTACGAACTCATCAGATTGCAATGTCACCGTTGTTTATGAAACATTTGCCAGTTTTCATGGAGATATGGGTGCGGCGAGCTCGCTGGATTGCAACGTCACCGGTGTTGCAGAGGCACGACTCTACAAGCTCACGGATTACAACAACGCTGGTGTTTCTGAAACATGGCCTATGTTGCGATGCTATATCAACGTCATTGATGTTTCTGGCACAAAGCCTTTGTTGCAATAGTAACGGTCGTGAGCCAAATTGTACAATAATAAGCAACATAGATCAGACGCTCATGACCCGGCAGATCTTTAAAAAGGATCCACCGGCAGACGCGAAGCACTCCCCTTTTTATTAATTTATTGACTAACCTATTAATCAAGTGTCCAGTGTCATTTGTTGTCTTTGCATGTTTTTGAAATTTATAGAAATATCATTTTCTGGGGACCAGAAAATCAAGCAATTTTCTTTGTGAAGTTTCAAGACACGAGAGCCAACATGGGCAAAGAGCCCACCTGGAGGGGGCCAACCATGTCTTCATGGAGCTCGTCCTTCAAAACATTTTACTCTCAAACTACTAGTTATGCATGCGGTCAATGCGGTGTGACTCAGATACAGACATACTCCCTCCGCCCCAAAATATAATGAAAACGTTTGGGGCCGGGGCGCCGTCCGAACGCTCGGCCGGTCGCACCGTGTCACAGCCCTTTTTATCCCTCCACGTGGGCACATGGTCCACCCCACCGCTTCACCCCATCTTCTTATCATTTTCTCGGTTGAGCCCAGCCACTCATTCCCTAATACCTTCCCCCAATCTCTCTAATTTCAATCCCATCCCACCGCAGCCACTGCTTGCAGCCATGGCCAGCCATGCCACGACAATCTTTCCCGGCAGCCTGTCCTGCCCGGTGCTCGCGCAGCTCCTCCATCATCCACGGATGCGAGAGGGGCGGTGTGGTGGGGTGGTGTACAAATGGAGAGCACCGTGGCCATGGGACGGGTGGTGTGGCAAGGCAAAGCTGGAACAACCATGGCGGAGACCGGACAACAGTCCATCGGCGCTGCAAAACCAGAAGCCGCCGGTGATGGAGATGACACACTTTGGTGTTGCAACCGGCCGACTTTTTTGCTGGAACCATGGCGGCGAAAAATTGCAAGCAGCGTTCCTGGCGATGGGGGCAGCAGGCTCCGGTGCTGCAACCGGTTGGCTTTTTTGCTAGAACCATGCCGGCGAAAATCTGGAACCACGCCGACGAAAAGCTGCAACCAGCGTTGCTGGCGATGGAGATGGCGGGCTACCATGTTTTTTGTTTGATGAAACCAGTGTACCAAAATTTTGTTACCACCACCTTCGATTTTTGCTGCCATCGTCTTACAATTTTTGCTACCACCCTGTTTTAATTTCTTTTGTTGGATCCAACTGGAACCACTTCAATTTTATTGTTACCACCATTTTGATTTGTGCTACCACTGTTGTTGATTTTTGCTACCACCCTATCATTTGATTTTTTTTGCTGGATCCATCTTCTTTTTGCTCAGAACCACTCCAAATTTACTACCACCGTCTTTGTATTTTGCTACCACTTCATTTTTGCTGGAACCGACACTACAAATTGCTGCGTCGGGGCGGACGAGTGAGCACCGGTGCTACAACCGGCAAGCGGCTCCGACGAGCGGCCCCGACGAGCGGCTCCGGCGAGCATGCCAAAAAGTGGCTCCGGCAAGCTGCTAGCGGGAGACGTTGGGGCGGACGAGTGAGCACCGACGCTACAAGCCGGCAAGCGTGCCGATGAGTGGCTTCGGCGAGCTGCTAGCGGAAGGTGGTGAAATGCCATGGAGTTGTACGTGAGCAAGGAGGGGATATTTTTTTCTACTCTGGATCTGAAGGTTACATGTGCGTATATCCAACGCTAGGGCGCTGACCGGCCGAAAATTTCGGCCGGCACGCCAGCGCCTAGTGGTCGCCAAAATATAAGATCGTATTTAACGCTAGGAGTGTTAGGTTAAATCCCATCCCATAGTTAGATTCACATCTGAACATGGGGATTCTCAGCGATTTCAACTTTCTGGCCGTCGGATCTTGAGCTTGATGCGTTCTGGACCTTTGGATCTGCCCCTGTGACGAGCTGGGCCGTTAGATAAAATTCGGAGTTGGAGAAGTGAATGGTGAACTTCTTTTTTCACTTCAGGCTGCTGATTATCTCTCGCTGAATAGTGGGGTCTAGACACTTGCGGGCCACACATGTCGGCGTCTGTGGCTAGGACAGTACCCGGTGGGCTTCTTCCGTGGTAGAAACCGCGTGCCACTGTGTGTAGTTTTGATGCCCCGCCAAGGGTATTACGGGAATTTCGCTAGAGTTGTGTGTGGCGTGCTATTGGTGGACGAATTGCGTGTAGGGTGGAGGAGGCCGTCTGCTTCTTTCCACTTCCCCGGATTGGATGAAAACCCTAGGAGACAGTACCCATCGCGCCCCTCCTCCACTCCTTGCAGCCGCCGTCCTGCTCCCGTCTCTCCTCCCCATTCCTCCCCCATTTTCGATCTCACCACCGTCGCTGCTCATGTTTTTGTTGTCCGCCACCATGGAAACGACGAGGACAAGGCGAAAGGGTGGTGGAGTGGGGAAGAAGGGAGTGTGAGGTAGAAGGGAGACGAAGTGGAGGTCAAAGGTGAGCTGTCCTCTCCGTTTGACCGGTGGTGCGATTTTGTTCCTTTCCTTTGCGTAGTTTTTTGAATCACTGGGTGTGCAGGTCCAGCTCGAACCAGTACGAGACGATGTCGCTGGTGCAGATCGACGGGGTGAACACCTGGAAGGACGTGTCGTGGTACGATCGCAAGAGGATCACCTATGTCTATAAGGCCAAGACCAAGAGCAACGACACACACTACCGCTACATCTGGGGCAAGGGCCCCCAGCCCCACAGCAACACCGACATCTTCCAAGTTCTCCTCCATCCTGCCGGCTGAGGCCATGGTAAGTCGGGTCAAAGTTACTCTGGTTTCTGTTTGGTGGCATGCTTGCTGTTGTCCCTGTGTTGCCTGCTGACGGTGATGTGGTGTTTGCTTTGGTCAATGACACAAGGTCAGGGTCTTCATGTACCCGAGCAGCATCTAAAAGGTTAGAATCGATTGATTGCTGGGTATTTGTTTACCCTCAAGTGTCGGTTTGAGAATGTGTTGTTTACTTGTTTCCCAGTGGACAATATTCTAAATCAACTTGTCAGTTATTCATGATTGATCCATGTGTATTTTGTTTGGTTAATGTAAAATCCTAATCACACACTTGCAATATGTTTTATGCCCTGGCATTCTTCAATTGAGCAAATTGCATAGTGAAGTGGGAAAATGGGCACTACCTGTTTATACTGAATTTGGTCCCATATGGAAATTTGGGTATGGTGTACGGATATTTCTGCTCTTACAACATCTTTCTCGACATGTGACTTCACCTTGATCAACTGAGTTTTATTTGCTTGGAACTTGCATAAAAATAACTGCATTATTTAGCATTTAGGCATTTGCAAGCATTGTCGAAATCTTCTGAATGTCTCTTATACACTGGATAAGAGAGAGGGATGACAGAATGATAGTAGAGATGTGGAATTGCTGGGTGTATTTCTCAAGCATTCTGAAGAATTTTAGTTTGATGATATTCTGTTGCCATAATAGCTTATTTTGTGCATAATTATGATTTGATATTCGGCATGTAATTCTTTATTTACAACCTTAAGTTTGATTCCCTGCTAATGTTATGTCCCACCTACATGTTATTCTGAAGGGAGACGAAGTGAAGATTGAGGCCGTTGACTGCCCTTCTCTGCCGCTGAGTCAAGCGAGGGCACAATCGATCTCTCCTCATCTGCCTCGCCATGGATCTTGCCTAGCCACCGACCTAGATTCTGCTACCAGCAATCTTTGATATATGTGAATTTTAGGATCTGATGAACATGTCCTTTTATTCTGTCCATATGCTAGAGCTATGTGATAATGCAGCAAATTCTGGTTTTGTGCTTGCAGGTAGGTTCAACCGAGGGACCTTTTGCATGTCTTTGATCATTCTTGGCACACTCAGATATAACATGATGGTAAGAAACCTTGTGCCACTCTCTTCTTGAAATGCTCTGCGTTTTGTGAATGACTCCTTATGACTCTCAGCAGCAACGATCAGCCACGGCCTAGAGGTTGATAAATTCAGTTAAGGAACATATACCACTTCGGTTTGTTCCTTTGTTATTAAAGGGGAAAGGGATGCTGAGGTGATGCTGAAGATGCATAGTGGATAGAGTAGACCCATGTGTCGGTGTCAAAACCGGCGGATCTCGGGTAGGGGGTCCCGAACTGTGCTCTAGGATCGATGGTAACAGGAGACGGGGGACACGATGTTTACCCAGGTTCGGGCCCTCTCTATGAAGGTAATACCCTACTTCCTGCTTGATTGATCTTGATGAATATGAGTATTACAAGAGTTGATCTACCACGAGATCATAATGGCTAAACCCTAAAAGTCTAGCCTGAATGACTATGGTAATGAGTATATGCTATCCGGACTACGCCCTCTGGTTTATATAGACACTGGAGGGATCTAGGGTTACATAGAGTCGGTTACATAAGAAGGAATCTTCATAGCTGGTCGCCAAGCTTGCCTTCCACGCCAAGGAGAGTCCAATCCGGACACGGATATGATACGTCTCCAACGTATCTATAATTTTTGATTGCTCCATGCTATACTATCTACTGTTTTGGGTAATATTGGGCTTTATTTTCCACTTCTATATTATTTTTGGGACTAACCTATTAACCGGAGGCCCAACCCAGATTTGCTGTTTTTTTGCCTATTTCAGTGTTTCGAAGAAAAGGAATATCAAACAGAGTCGAAACGGAAGAAATCAACTGGAGAAGTTGTTTTTGGAAGGAAAGCTACCGGATGGACTTGGACCCCACGTTAGGAGCGAAGGGAGGTGCTCACGAGGGTGGGGGGCGCGCCCATCCCCCTACGGCGCGCCCCCTGCCTCGTGGGGCCCCCGAAGCTCCACCGACGTACTTCCTGCACCCATATATACTCACGTACCCTAAAACTTCCAGAACAAAGATTAGATCAGGAGTTCCGCCGCCGCAAGCCTCTGTAGCCACCAAAAACCTCTCGGGACCCTGTTTCGGCACCCTGCCGGAGGGGGGAACCCTCACCGGTGGCCATCTTCATCATCCCGGCGCTCTCCATGACGAGGAGGGAGTAGTTCACCCTCAGGGCTGAGGGTATGTACCAATAGCTATGTGTTTGATCTCTCTCTCTCTCTCTCTCTCTCTCTCTCTCTCGTGTTCTTGATTTGGCACGATCTTGATGTATCGCGAGCTTTGCTATTATAGTTGGATCTTATGTTTCTTCTCCCCCTCTTCTCTCTTGTAATGGATTGAGTTCTCCCGTTGAAGTAATCTTATCGGATTGAGTCTTTAAAGATTTGAGAACACTTGATGTATGTCTTGCCGTGCGTATCTGTGGTGACAATGGGATATCACGTGATTCACTTGATGTATGTTTTGGTGATCAACTTGCGGGTTCCGCCCATGAACCTATGCATAGGGGTTAGCACACATTTTCGTCGTGATTCTCCGGTAGAAACTTTGGGAACTCTTTGAGGTTCTATGTGTTGGTTGAATAGATGAATCTGAGATTGTGTGATGCATATCATATAATCATACCCACATATACTTGAGGTGACATTGGAGTATCTAGGTGACATTAGGGTTTTGGTTGATTTGTGTCTTAAGGTGTTATTCTAGTACGAACTCTAGGGTTGTTTGTGACACTTATAGAAATAGCCCAACGGATTGATTGGAAAGAATAACTTTGAGGTGGTTTCGTACCCTACCATAATCTCTTCGTTTGTTCTCCGCTATTAGTGACTTTGGAGTGACTCTTTGTTGCATGTTGAGGGATAGTTATACGATCCAACTATGTTATTATTGTTGAGAGAACTTGCACTAGTGAAAGTATGAACCCCAGGCCTTGTTTCCTATCATTGCAATACCGTTTACGCTCACTTTTACCGCTCGCTACCTTGCTGTTTTTATAGTTTTCAGTTTACAAAAACCCATATCTACCATCCATATTGCACTTGTATCACCATCTCTTCACCGAACTAGTGCACCTATACAATTTACCATTGTATTGGGTGTGTTGGGGACACAAGAGACTCTTTGTTATTTGGTTGCAGGGTTGCTTGAGAGAGACCATCTTCATCCTACGCCTCCTACGGATTGATAAACCTTAGGTCATCCACTTGAGGGAAATGTGCTACTGTCCTACAAACCTCTGCACTTGGAGGCCCAACAACGTCTACAAGAAGAAGGTTGTGTAGTAGACATCAAGCTCTTTTTTGGCGCCGTTGCCGGGGAGGTGAGTGCTTGAAGGTATATCTTTAGATCTTGCAATCGAATCTTTTTGTTTCTTGTTTTATCAATAGTTTAGTTTATAGAAGAAAACTACAAAAAATGGAATTGAGTTTACCACATACGCTTCATCTTTTTAATATCTTTCGTGAGTATGATGGAAAGGAAAATTGTGCCAAAGTGTTAGAAGAAGAATGTATTAAAATGTTTGGCACTAATCTTTGAATGATGAGCATGATTGCAATGTTGTTAGTATGAACTCCTTGAATATCCATAGTACTAATGATGATTGCACTAGTTATGATGAAAATGCCTCCTATAAACATGTCAATTTTTGTGGAGTGCATTGGGTTTGCAAGTACACACCAAATAGGAAAGATAGATATTGCAAGAGGCATAAGTACTTAGAAACCAAATTGTTGCAAGAAGAGATAGATGCATGTGCTGAAAAATTATTTTTTCTTAGCCCTACTTGTGAACTTTGCAATGAACGTGATCATTTTAGTACCCAATGCAAATTGTTTCATGATCATATCGTGTCCAAAAATTGTGATGACTTGATTTCCCTTGCGCATTATAGTGAACTAAGTTTGCTTTTGGGTTATGAAGAAATGAAACGTATAACTAAGGTTATTCCAGAATTTGCCCTCGATAGAGTTCTTCATTTTGATCTAGAAGAAATTTATATGTACTGTGCGGTGAATTGCATTGAAAATCCTTATATTGCCAATTACATAAAGAAAAGAAAGCAAATAGAAGATGAAGAGAATACTAATGAAAGGGAAGAGACTTCCCAATATCCTCCTATTATTTCTTATGATGAATCAGGTAACGAGGAGGAGCCTTGTACTCAACCACTCTCATTAATAAGGAGCTCCAAAGAGAGGATTGAACCCACACATGATGTGGTGAAGAAGAAGAAAAGAAAAAGGAAGAGAGGTAAAAAGGTATCCCTCCCAAATAATGTTTGAGGGAGTCCTGGATTAGGGGGTGTCTGGATGGCCGGACTATGACCTTTGGCCGGACTCCTGGACTATGAAGATACAAGATTGAAGACTTCGTCTCGTGTCCGGATGGGACTTTCCTTGGCGTGGAAGGCAAGCTTGGCGATGCGGATATTCAGATCTCCTACCATTGTAACCGACTTTGTGTAGCCCTAACCCTCTCCGGTGTCTATATAAACCGGAGGGTTTTAGTCCGTAGGACAACTTCAACATACAACAATCATACCATAGGCTAGCTTCTAGGGTTTAGCCTCCTTGATCTCGTGGTAGATCTACTCTTGTACTACCCATATCATCAATATTAATCAAGCATGACGTAGGGTTTTACCTCCATCAAGAGGGCCCGAACCTGGGTAAAACATTGTGTCCCTCGTCTCCTGTTACCATCCGCCTAGACGCACAGTTCGGGACCCCCTACCCGAGATCCGCCGGTTTTGACACCGACATTGGTGCTTTCATTGAGAGTTCCTCTATGTCGTCGCCATCAGGAAGGATGCCTCATCCCGTCTTTAAAGACGGCACCATTGCTAAGGGAGCTTTGGCTGTCGGCCAAACTCTCCGGCTAGGTGGTTTTCTTATGACCGCCTGTTCAGCTGTTGCGCCGATGGTGACCTCTCGGGTCATCAAAAGCAATCTTCACGTCAGCTCGGAACTCGCCAAGCAGTTAGATCCAATGGAGCTCTCTTCCGTAAACGAGCTCTTGGATCGCATCGCCGCTCTGGGGGTCGCTACAGATTACGACCAAGTTGGGCTTAAACCCGATCTAAGAGAAATTAACTCTCCCCAAGCCACCCGTCACGTTGCCGTGGTCGAGGCGCAGTGCGGCGATCCTTCATCTATCCTAAGGACTAGCTACGTCTGGATTCCCGATCCCTCCAAGCCGGATACCCGCGGAGGGGAGGATGTAACTCGAGACCTGAACTTAGAATCAGGCAACGGGCTAGATTCATTGGACAACATCCAAGAATCCAAACTTCAGAGTTCGGAAACTCCTTGGCCACTGAGTCTCAGATTGGGTGAGGTTTTGGATTTAACTCCACCCACCCACCCGAACATAAGCGATCTATCCCAAATCAGGCAAAAGCCCGAAGAAACAGTACATCATTACTGGGCGAGATTCCTCCTGGTTATGAACAGGATAAAGGACGGCAGCGAGGAAGACGCAATCTCAATTTTCCGCAATAATTGCACGGACAAGGGAATCCTCAACGCCACAAGTCGTCGTGATATTACACGCTTCGCTGACTTGGCGTCCATAGTACAAAAGTACTGTGTGATGGAAAGCGCCTGGAAAACCGAAATAAAATTTTGGGACAATCCGGCTCTGAATAGAAACCTCGTCCGAAATAAATGGGTGCATCATCGACAGACACCCGGGTTAAAAACAAAAAAACCAAAACCCTCTACAGGGCATGGAACCGTACTGGAAGGATGGCTTAATGGACCCTGTAAAATTCATAGTACAGAGGAGACCACACCAACTCACAGCCTTAGAGCATGTTGGATACTCCGGCAGGTGGCCAAAATTGGCGAAGACCTCCTAATCCTAGAGGCAGCAGAAAACCACCCCAGGGACACCAGTACAGTCTTCACAGTCTTCGAGACTTTCGCATCAAAAAATATGCGAAAAAGAACACTTCGCAGTCTTGCCGAAGTTTATCAAGTAGCAACAATAAACCCATGGAGTGACACGGCTATTACTTTTAATGCCAGTGATGAACCTAAATTCCGAACAGCCCGAGCACCAGCCGCATTGGTCCTCAGTCCAATTGTGGACGACTTTCAGCTCACCAAGGTACTCATGGATGGAGGCAGCGGATTGAACCTCATTTATGAGGAAACCCTTCAAAAAATGGAAATAGACTGGAACCGCATTGAGCGAAGCAGCACAACCTTTCGAGGAATAATCCCCAGTCGGGAAGCGCACTGTACAGGAAAAATCACACTAGATGTGGTGTTCGGCACGCCGGATAATTACAGGTCCGAAGAGGTCACGTTCCAGGTGGCCCCGTTCAGTAGCGGATACCACACTCTGCTAGGGCGGGAAGCGTTTACAATCTTCCAAGTAATACCCCATTACGGGTACATGAAGCTCAATATGCCCGGGCCGAACGGAATTATCACTCTCGCTAGTGATTAGGACATAGAGCTCCGCGCCGAAAACAAGACAGCCACATTAGCCCTCGAGGCACTATCCGAAGCCCTAGCGGCTGAGGAACTGACTACGCTTCGCTCCACGGTAAACAGGGACGATGTGATACTCGACAAAAGATCCAAGTCCACCTCCTTTAAACCAGCGGATGAAATAGTCAAATTCCAGGTCCATCCAACGGACCCCAATAAAATAGCTTCCATCGGGGTACAATTAAACCCTAATGTAGACGCCGCACTGCAAGAATTCCTACATGAAAATTGGGACATCTTCGCCTGGCACCCTTCAGACATGCCAGGAATCCCACGCAGGCTGGCCGAACATAGCTTAAATATCCTAAAAGGATTCAAACATGTCAAACAAGCCCTTCAGCGTTTCTCTGAATCGAAGAGACAGGCTATGGGAGAGGAGCTAGCCAAGCTATTGGAGGCTGGATTCATCAGAGATATAAAACATCCGGACTGTCTAGCAAACTTGGTGATGGTACCAAAGAAGGACAAATCCTGGCGCCTGTGCGTCGATTTCAAAGACCTTAACAAGGCCTGCCCAAAGGATCCCTTCCCCCTCCCCCGCATCGATCAAATTATCGACGCCACTGCAGGACACGATTCGTTGTGTTTCCTCGACGCATACTCCGGCTACCATCAAATCAAGATGGCAGAGTCAGACCAAGCCGCAACGGCATTCATCACACCATACGACCCATTCTGCTTCAACACAATGCCCTTCAGACTCAAAAACGTCGGCGCAACTTATCAGCGCATGATTCAGACATGTCTGGCAAACCAGATCGGCAAAACAGTGGAGGCATACGTGGATGATGTGGTCGTAAAAACAAGACATGTCGAATCTCTAGTAGACGACTTGAGGCTTACATTCGATAACCTCCGAACATATGACATCAAGCTCAACCCGGAAAAATGCGTTTTCGGCGTTCCAGCCGGAAAGCTCTTAGGCTTCATCGTATCCGGCAGAGGAATTGAAGCAAATCCAGCCAAGATCCAAGCTTTGTCGCAATTGGATATCCCAAAGGACCTCAAACAAATACAAAAAATAACCGGATGCGTGGCGGCTCTAAGCCGCTTCATCTCCCGCTTGGGAGAAAAGGCACTACCCCTTTATCTCCTCCTTCGGCGCACCGAACACTTCGAGTGGACGGATGCCGCCACGGCCGGACTCAACGAAATAAAAGCCATATTGGCAACAAACCCAGTCCTGGCCGCGCCAAATATTGGCGAACCAATGCTATTATACATTGCAGCAACACACCAGGTTGTCAGTGCAGTGCTCGTCGTCGAACGAGAAACGGACGGACTCAAATTCCCCCTTCAAAAGCCGGTCTACTATGTGTCCACTGTCCTCACTCCATGCAAATCACGGTACCCGCATTATCAAAAGATTGCATAAGCGGTATTCATGGCATCCCGGAAGCTGCGACACCATTTTCAAGAGTGTTCGATAACAATAGCCTCCGAAGTACCACTTAATGATATTATAAACAACCGCGAAGCAACGGGCCGGATTGCAAAATGGGCCATCGAGCTCCTCCCATTCGACATAACTTATAAGCCACGGCGAGCTATTAAGTCGCAAGTTTTGGCCGACTTCGTCGCAGAATGGACGGAGGCCGAACTCCCTAAAGAGTACGGCACATATTCAAACTGGATCATGCATTTTGACGGCTCCAAAATGTTGGCCGGTCTGGGGGCTGGCGTCATTTTGACGTCCCCCACGGGAGACACAGTTCAATACGTACTCCAGATTATGTACACAGACTCCAACAATGCAGCTGAATACGAGGCCCTTTTACATGGTCTCCGGATGGCAGTATCCATGGGCATTCAACGCCTAGAAGTGCGCGGGGATTCGAACCTTGCGATACCCCAAATAAATGGAGACTTCGATGCCAAGGATCCGAAAATGGCAGCTTACCGCAACACCGTCTTAAAAATGACAGCTCGGTTCGAGGGGCTCGAATTTCACCACATAGCCCGGGAAAATAATCAGGCGGCAGACATCCTGGCACACATCGACGCAAAACGCGATGCACCCCCCCAACATCTTCTTGGAAAGGCTGTTCAAGCCATCCATAGTATGGGAAGGGGAACCTGGCAATAACAGCCCGGACCCAACCGCACTATCCGGCACCGAACAATCTGACATAATCGGAGGCTCTGCCAATGAAATTACAACTTCAACCCACGTAATAATGGCCGTCATCGCCCCGTGGACAGAACCATTCCTAGCCTACCTTACTAGGCAGGAACTCCCAGAGGACCAAAATGAGGCACGCTGCATAGTGCGGCGATCTAAAGCCTATAAAGTCCATGAGGGAGAACTTTACAAGAAAAGCACTACCAGAGTCCTTCAAAGGTGCATCTCCGAAGAGGAAGGGCGGAACTTGCTGGCTAAAATTCATGCCGGACTCGATGGTCATCACGCTGCAGCTCGGTCCATCATAAGCAAGGCTTTCCGTGCAGGCTTTTATTGGCCGACGACCCGGGCAAACGCTCAGGACTTGGTCCAACGATGCGTCGGCTGCCAGCTTTTCGCAAACCAAAGCCATATGCCACCCACCGCCCTCCAAACTATCCCCATTACTTGGCCTTTTGCGGTCTGGGGGCTCGACATGGTTGGACCCCTTAAAGGCGGAACCCACAAGAAAAAATACTTATTGGTCATGGTGGACAAGTTCACCAAATGGATAGAAGCCAAGCCTGTTAAGATGGTCGAATCCGGACCGGTGATAGACTTCATATCCGGGGTCGTACACCGTTACGGTGTCCCCCACAGCATCGTCACTGATAACGGCACGAACTTTACGGCCGACGAGGTAAAACTCTGGTGCAAAAACATGGGCATCAAGCTTGATTATGCATCCGTCTATCACCCACAAACTAACAGCCAGGTCGAACATGCAAATGGTGTTATTATGAGCGGCATCAAACCTAGATTAGTGCGGTCCCTCAAGGAATCCAACACGCATTGGGTAGAGGAGCTCGACTCCGTACTCTGGGGGCTGCGGACCATGCCGAATCGCACCACCGGATACACACCATTCTTCATGGTGTATGGCGCAAAGGCGGTTTTGCCTTGCGACATCATTCATGACTCACATCGAGTGTGCAAGTACGAAGAAAGAGAAGCCGAACTCGATTGGCAGGACAGCTTGGACGCCTTAGAGGAGGAGAGTGACGTGGCAAAAGCCCGTTCTGCATTCTATCAACAGCAGGCTCGAAGATATCAAAGCAGAGAAGTACGGGCCAAAAATTACAACGTTGGTGAACTTGTTCTACGCCTGCCGGACAAGAAAAAGGATAAAATGAAGCCCAAGTGGGAAGGTCCCTTCATAATCGACCAAGTCCTGACTGGCGGAGCGTACTACCTGCGAGATGCATCGGACAACCGACTCGAGCCGAACCCATGGAACGCAGCCCGTCTCCGAAGATTCTATGCCTAGCGCCAGACTCTGTGTTCGTCTCCTACCTTTGTCTATTTTTTATATATTTTCTGTCTTACATTTCTCTCCTTCCCTTAAAAGCTCATAAAGAGATGCGCTACCCGCGCTCACTATACCTGGGGGCTTCTTTAAACAGAAGCTTATTTATACGGGCTTCGCGCCCAACACATGTGTCAAACTTCCACATGTACCTTTTCTTCACCATTATATGCATCGATATGACTTAAGTTTTGGCCAAGCTGGGTTGCCTGGCTCATGTGCTTACCCCTACGTTCCCGATTGTTCGGCTAGGTGGTAAAGGGAGCACCTCTGCGATTGTTACTGCCGGGTCAGCCGGATGTGTACCTCAGACTGGGTGAAGCCGAAAGCTAGCGTTCTTAAGGGAATATTCGGTCGGTGAACTAAAGATGACCTTTTTTACTTATTTATGTGCCCCCAGATGTTTTTTCTGCGTTCGCAGTCCGGACATGCAATTTAGGGCATGCCTCCCAGAGAAAGGAACCCCTAACGGAACTATTCTCTCTGGAAGATGTTTCTTACTAACCATGTAATATAACATAACTAGTTGGGCACTTGTCTGATAAAGCACTAATGACCCCTACGCCTGGTCTCCATGCATACCCCGGTTCTTATATAACCGCTAGGGTATTCATACACACTCCGGACCGTCAGGTCCTGAGGTCGAAGCGAAAAGGTCAGCAACGACAAACGATCTACAATCCGGCTAGAAGGCATTACACATGTCAATTAAAATTACATAGTCACTCTGACTGATTGTATTCCTCTTCAATACCATCTAACAGGCTGTCTAATTTACAGTCCTGTTGGGAATACTTTGCGGCCAATTCTACTTGGCCGTATACTAAGCTTACAGGGATCTCCTTCCCATCGAACCCACAGGTCTGACCTCGGCCATATGGTTTGGGTCAGCCTTTGTATACCGCGTCTTCACCATGGCCCAGGCCTCCCTAGCACCTTGACGGCATGCCGATATCTTCCACAACCGGAAGCGCCGCCGCACTCCCTTCAGCTTCTCTGCAAGCTCTCCGAGGCCCTCGGGCATGGAGAGGGATGGCCATAAGGCTTGGACAACGCCTTGCATCGCCTGCCAAACTCGCTCGTGCAGTTGCGAGAGCTCAGGAAGAAGGTCACCCGTAGAATCGGGCATCTCCTCTGCAGGACGACCTGTTAGCATACCTACAGACATAACTCTGTTAGTCGACTTCCTCGCCGAACTCCTTTTTTAGGGTTCGTTCAAGCACTTACTAAATATGCCGCGTCGAAGCCGCCGATTCTCCTTAACGGAGTCCGACAGCTGGGCACGAACATCTTTGAGTTCAACGTCCAGCTTGGTGTTGGCATCTTGAAGATCATTCTTCTCCCGCCTAACCTTTGTTAGCATGCTCTCACTGGTCTTTAGCCGGCGTAGGAGTTGTTGCCTTTCCGGATCTAGTCCGGTACCTTCTGCAATTTTATTTGTTAGATTTGCACACACGCCGCATAATGCTTATCCTTTTGAAGCATATATTACCAGGGGGTCTCCATGGACTCCCCTGTCGCGGCTAGTGCAGCCTCAAGTTGGGTTTTGCACTCTTTTAGCTCCTGGGACAGCTGGGTATTCCTCTCGGAAAGAACCTGCGTATTACATGATCCTTAAATTAGTTATTCTAACTGTTTCAAGTCTCGGGGGCTACTGATATATATATAACCATTAAAATTCTTACCCGTATGTCTTTTACATATTGCTCCGTGGCTCTGGCTAGACCATTTTGAGCGGCACGGAGATACGCATCTCCCGAATTGAAGGCATCTAACGCCTCTTGGGAGAAACAAGCGTCGCGGAGAACTGTCCGGCAGCGCCGGTGATTCATGGCACTCTCCACCTCGGAACGGGTGGCAGATAGCCTGTCCGCATCCTCTGTCGGAGGAGTGTCCGGTGCGTGCCTCGTGTTTGCCTCCGCCTCTGGACCGGGCTGTGGAGCCTGGCTGGTGGAGGCACGATTGGCAGCCTCTCCGGACATAGTCCGGCGAGGTCTCTTTGTCCTGCACAAGGGCACGAGTGTTAACATGCCTTACAGGAATAACACCTGGGAATAAGAAGGCGCGCAATACCTTTGTGCCGGCGCCTCAGTCCGGACTACATTCCTTTTTCCCCCACGGGGCCCTGCGGCCCCTCGTTGGCTTGCCGCCGCAGGCTCGGCCTCCCGCCTCTGGAACCTCCCCTGCAAAACACGGTTGTTGTCAGGAAAACTGAAAACACGTGGGGATGGATCCCTCCCCAAGGTGATGAGACTCCGGTCTCGGTTACCTGGGAGGACGGGATTAACCCTGGGTAATCGGCCGTAATGGCCACCAAGGTATCGTCCTTGCTCAACTGATAAAACACCCCGTCAATCAGCTCCACCGAAATGTCCGGATCCTCTTCGGAGGCCGGATCGAGGGACCGTTCAGGATCCTCGGGCTGTGGAGGACGGCTGTTTATATCCTTTACTTCCTGACGCAGTTCCTGCGTAGGAGTCGTTAGACTATATATTTAACCATGGGAATATAAGACGGATGGGCAAGCAAGATTGTCCGCTTACCCAACTTGGAGGGTTGTACATAGTAAATCCGCCCTGTGGGTTGACGCGGAGGAATTCCTCCTCTTCTACCTTGTACAAAGAGGACAAGATCTTTACTAGAGCGGCAGCTGAGTCTGGTCCCTTACGACCATAACGAGTGGCGTCATCCTCCCCGTTAAAATCCCACATGGGGTGGCTTCTATATTGAAGCGGCTGCACCCCCCGCATGATGCATATGGCCATGACTCCAACCATAGTTAGTCCGGAATGAGCCAATAGTCTTATCCGGCCCATCAGGTAGAGGACGTCCCTGTCACTTTCTCTCTGAGAGCCCCGTGGACGCCAGCTTAAGCGTTTCTTTAAGGGAGCACTGTTAAATTCGGGGAGGCCGATCCGGATAGGATCCGGCAGTGGGACATCCTCCATATAAAACCATTCTGAAGGCCAGTCCTCGGACGCCTTCTTTGGGGTTCCGGATAGATATCCGGTCCCGGCGATGCGCCAGATTTTGGCTCCGCCCACTTCATATATTAACCCCTCCTGAGAACGGGGTACCAGGCAGAACAACCTCTTCCACAGCGCGAAATGAGCCTCAACACCCAAGAACAGCTCGCAAAGGGCAACGAAGCCTGCGATATGCAATATAGAGGCAGGTGTGAGGTTGTGCAGCTGGAGGACATAGAACTCCAGAAGCCCTCAGAGAAACGGATGAATTGGAAATCCGAGTCCCCTGATTAGATAAGGGACAAGGCATACCCGCTCTCCTTTGGAGGGAGTGGGAGCGTTCTCCGCTTGCTCTCCGCCGTTATAGGCGGCGAGTCTGGCTCTAACCGGGACCATGTAGGCCGGAGGGAGGAATCCCTTGGTCTGAAGCAATACTAGCTCGCTATGCGGGATGGAGCACCTCTCCCAGTCTCCGGGCTTAGGGCTGGAAGGGCGAGAGGAGGAGTTGCGACGGCTGTCCATGGTGGAATGGACCTTTGTCGAATGCGCTCTGATGAACACTCGCGGAAGGGAGGAGGTGTGGTTTGGATCTAAATCCCCATTCCTTTAATAGGCAGCTCATTTACGCGGCTAGGGGTGTAAATGTAAAAACACCCAGACTTTTCGTATTCGTTTGACACGTGGAAGATGACTATTATTGGGCGTAGAAGCCAAGGAGCGCTATATTACGAAAACCGGACATTATTCGACAGGTACACGGAATTTGGAGAAGAACCCGCCTTGCAATGCCGAAGACAATCTGCGCGCCGGACTCGTCGTCATTGAAGCCTAGTTCGGGGGCTACTGAGGGAGTCCTGGATTAGGGGGTGTCCGGATGGCCGGACTATGACCATTGGCCGGACTCCTGGACTATGAAGATACAAGATTGAAGACTTCGTCCCGTGTCCGGATGGGACTTCCCTTGGCGTGGACGGCAAGCTTGGCGATGCAGATATTCAGATCTCCTACCATTGTAACCGACTTTGTGTAGCCCTAACCCTCTCCGGTGTCTATATAAACCGGAGGGTTTTAGTCCGTAGGACAACTTCAACATACAACAATCATACCATAGGCTAGCTTCTAGGGTTTAGCCTCCTTGATCTCATGGTAGATCTACTCTTGTACTACCCATATCATCAATATTAATCAAGCAGGACATAGGGTTTTACCTCCATCAAGAGGGCCCGAACCTGGGTAAAACATTGTGTCCCTCGTCTCCTGTTACCATCCGCCTAGACGCACAGTTCGGGACCCCCTACCCGAGATCCGCCGGTTTTGACACCAACAATGTTGCTCCTATTATTGTTGTGCCTCATGCAAATGAATCAAAAATAATTGTGGAAGATGATACACTTGATGATGATCTTGTTATGCCTATTGCTTGTTGTGATGATTATGACTGGAAAGATAATGATACTTCTTACGATCTTGAAAATCTTTTTGGCACTTGCTTGGAAGAATATGATAATTGCTATACTATTGGTGCTATCCATACTATTAATGATGAGAGTGATTATGCTTATGACATGAAAAGGCCCAAGCTTGGGGAAGCTATGTTTGATGAGGATGACATATTTGAGAATATATTTGCTGTAATTAATGTTTGTCCCAAGCTTGGGGATGCTATGTTTAATAATGATAATATTTTTAGCCTCCCAAGTTTTGATATGCAAAGTTGTTATGATGATAGCATGCCTTCTACCTATGATGTTATATTGATGAAAGTGGGTTTGGAAGAGTGTCCACTTTAGGAAGTAGTGACCCCACAATATTGGAGGATGTTGAATCTTATAATATTTATGAAAGTAGATTTGGAGAGGTCATGACTTTATTTAGTGATGTATCCACTATTTCGGAAGAGGTTTCAATCGATTATGATGAGAACAAAGTTGCTACGTATGATGATTATTGTGATAAAACTTATGCTATAAAGAGTAGTGTTGATTATATTCATAAAACTTGTCATGATTATGAGTACCCTTTCTCTGAATATTACTCTTTTAATGTGGAAACAATTTATAGTATTCAAGTCTCTTATGATACTCCCACCATTCCGAGTGAGAATTTTTTTGCTTATGTGGAGAGTAGTAAATTTTCTATGCAAGTAGATCATGAAAAGAATGCTTTAGGTTCTGGTTATATTGTTGAATTCATTCTTGATGCTACTGAAAATTATTATGAGGGAGGAATATATGCTTGTAGGAATTGCAATAATATCAAGTTTCCTCTCTATGTGCTTAAAGTTTTGAAGTTATGCTTGTTTTGCCTTCCTATGCTTGTTGATTATTGTTCCCATAAGTTGTTTGCTCACAAAATCCCTATGCATAGGAAGTGGGTTAGACTTAAATGTGCTAGTCATATTCTTCATGATGCTCTCTTTATGTTTCAATTCTTATCTTTTATGTGAGCATCATTGAAATCATGATGCCTAGCTAGGGGCGTTAAACGATAGCGCTTGTTGGGAGGCAACCCAATTTTATTTTAGTTTCTTGATTTTTGGTTCTGTTTAGGAATAAATAACCCATCTAGCTTCTGTTTATATGAGGTTTTGTGTTTTAATTAGTGTTTGTGCCAAGTAGAACCTTTGGGAAGACTTGTGTGAAGTCTTTATGATCATGCTGTAAAAAACAGAAACTTTAACGCTCGCGATATTAGCTAAAACTTTTTACTGGAGAGTGATATTTAGTTGATTTTTTTGCAGATGATTACTAGACAAATTCCTCAGGTCCAGCAATTTATTTTAGAATTTTTGGAGTTCCAGAAGTTTGCGTTTGTTACAGATTACTACAGACTGTTCTGTTTTTGACAGATTCTGTTTTTCGTGTGTTGTTTGCTTATTTTGATGAATCTATGGCTAGTAAAATAGTTTATAAACCATATAGAAGTTGGAATACAGTAGTTTTAACACCAATATAAATAAATAATAATTTAATTACAGTACCATGAAGTGGTTTTTTGTCTTCTTTCGCTAAAGGAGCTTACGAGTTTTCTGTTAAGTTTTGTGTTGTGAAGTTTTCAAGTATTAGGTAAAGATTCGATGGACTATGGAATAAGGAGTGGCAAGAGCCTAAGCTTGGGGATGCCCAAGGCACCCCCAAGGTAATATTCAAGTATAACCAAGCGTCTAAGCTTGGGGATGCCCCGGAAGGCATCCCCTCTTTCGTCTTCGTTCATCGGTAACTTTACTTGGAGCTATATTTTTATTCACCACATGATATGTGTTTTGCTTGGAGCATCATTTTATTTTCTTTAGCTTTTCTTGCTGTTAGAATAAAATACCAAGATCTGAAATAATTAAATGGGATAGTCTTCACATAGTTGCATAATTATTCGACTACTCATTGATCTTCACTTATATCTTTCGGAGTAGTTTGTTGTTTGCTCTAGTGCTTCACTTATATATTTTAGAGCATGGTGGTAGTTTTATTTGAAGAAATATATGAACTCTCATGATTCACTTATATTATTTTGAGAGTCTTAAATAGCATGGTAATTTGCTTAATAATCCTAATATGCTTGGTATTCAAGATTTGTAAAACTTTCTTTTGAGTACGTTGAATACTAAGAGAAGTTTGATACTTGATGATTGTTTTGAGATATGAAGGTAATAATATTAAAGTCGTACTAATGAGTAGTTGTGAATTTGATAAATGCTTGAGTTGAAGTTTGCAAGTCCCGTAGCATGCACGTGTGGTAAACGTTATGTAACAAATTTGAAACATGAGGTGTTATTTGATTGTCCTCCTTATGAGTGGCGGTCGGGGACGAGCGATGGTCTTTTCCTACCAATATATCCCCCTAGGAGCATGTGCGTAATGCTTTGGTTTTTGATGGCTTGTAGATTTTTGCAATAAGTATATGAGTTCTTTATGACTAATGTTGAGTCCATGGATTATACGCACTCTCACCCTTCCATCATTGCTAGCCTCTTCGGTACCGTGCATTGCCCTTTCTCACATTGAGAGTTGGTGCAAACTTCGCCGGTGCATCCAAATCCCGTGATATGATACGCTCTTTCAGACATAAACCTCCTTATATCTTCCTCAAAACAGCCACCATACCTACCTATTATGGCATTTCCATAGCCATTCCGAGATATATTGCCATGCAACTTTCCACCATTCCGGTCTTCATGACACATTCATCATTGTCATATTGCTTAGCATGATCATGTAGTTGACATAGTATTTGTGGCAAAGCCACCGTTCATGATTCTTTCATACATGTCACTCTTGATTCATTGCATATCCCGGTACACCGCCGGAGGCATTCATATAGAGTCATACTTTGTTCTAGTATCGAGTTGTAATCATTGAGTTGTAAATAAATAGAAGTGTGATGATCATCATTCAATAGAGCATTGTCCCAAAAAAAAGAGAAAGGCCAAAAGAAAAAAAAGAAGGCCTAAAAAATAAAAATAAAAATAAGGGGCAATGCTACTATCCTTTTACCACACTTGTGCTTCAAAGTAGCACCATATTTTTCATGATAGAGAGTCTCTTGTTTTGTCACTTTCATATACTAGTGGGAACTTTTCATTATAGAACTTGGCTTGTATATTCCAACGATGGGCTTCCTCAACATGCCCTAGGTCTTCATGAGCAAGCAAGTTGGATGCACACCCACTTAGTTTCTTTTGTTGAGCTTTCATACATTTATAGCTCTAGTGCATCCGTTGCATGGCAATCCCTACTCCTTGCATTAACATCAATCGATGGGCATCTCCATAGCTCATTGATTAGCCTCGTTGACGTGATAATTTCTCCTTTTTTGTCTTATCCACATAACTCCCCTCATCATATTCTATTCCACCCATAGTGCTATGTCCATGGCTCGCGCTCATGTATTGCGTGAAGGTTTATAGGTTTGAGATTACTAGAGTATGAAACAATTGCTTGGCTTGTCATCGGGGTTGTGCATGATGAGAGCATTCTTGTGTGACGAAAATGGAGCATAACTAAACTATATGATTTTGTAGGGATGAACTTTTTTTGGCCATGATATTTTGAGAAGACATAATTGCTTAGTTAGTACGCTTGAAGTATTATTATTTTTATGTCAATATGAACTTTTGTCCTGAATCTTTCACATCTGAATATTCATATCACAATTAAGAATAATTACAAGGAAATTATGCCAACTAGCATTCCACATCAAAAATTATCTTTTTTATCATTTACCTACTCGAGGACGAGCAGGAATTAAGCTTGGGGATGCTTGATACGTCTCCAACGTATCTATAATTTTCGATTGCTCCATGCTATATTATCTACTGTTTTGGGCAATATTGGGCTTTATTTTCCACTTTTATATTATTATTGGGACTAACCTATTAACCGGAGGCCCAGCCCAGATTTGTTGTTTTCTTGCCTATTTCAATGTTTCGAAGAAAAGGAATATCAAACGGAGTCGAAACCGAACGAAATCAACTGGAGAAGTTATTTTTGGAAGGAAAGCTACCGTATGGACTTGGATCCCATGTCAGGAGCGAAGGGAGGTGCTCACGAGGGTGGGGGGTGCCCGCACCCCCCTAGGGCGCACCCCCTGCCTCGTGGGCCCCCCGAAGCTCCACCGACGTACTTCCTGCACCCATATATACTCATGTACCCTAAAATTTCCAGAACAGAGATTAGATCAGGAGTTCCGCCGCCTCAAGCCTCTGTAGCCACCAAAATCCTCTCGGGACCCTGTTCCGGCACCCTGCCGGAGGGGGGAACACTCACCGGTGGCCATCTTCATCATCCCGACGCTCTCCATGACGAGGAGGGAGTAGTTCACCCTCGGGGCTGAGGGTAGGTACTAGTAGCTATGTGTTTGATCTCTCTCTCTCTCTCGTGTTCTTGATTTGGCACGATCTTGATGTATCGCGAGCTTTGCTATTATAGTTGGATCTTATGTTTCTTCTCCCCCTCTTCTCTCTTGTAATGGATTGAGTTTTCCCTTTGAAGTAATCTTATCGGATTGAGTCTTTAAAGATTTGAGAACACTTGATGTATGTCTTGCCGTGCGTATCTGTGGTGATAATGGGATATCACGTGATTCACTTGATGTATGTTTTAGTGATCAACTTGCGGGTTCCGCCCATGAACCTATGCATAGGGGTTGGCACACGTTTTCATCATGATTCTCCGGTAGAAACTTTGGGCACTCTTTGAGGTTCTATGTGTTGGTTGAATAGATGAATTTGAGATTGTGTGATGCATATCGTATAATCATACCCACGGATACTTGAGGTGACATTGGAGTATCTAGGTGACATTAGGGTTTTGGTTGATTTGTGTCTTAAGGTGTTATTCTTGTTGGGGAACGTAGTAATTTCAAAAAAATTCCTACGCACATGCAAGATCATGGTGATGCATAGCAACGAGAGGGGAGAGTGTTGTCTACGTACCCTCGTAGATCGAAGCGGAAGCGTTGACACAACATAGAGGAAGTAGTCGTACGTCTTCCCGATCCAACCGATCCAAGCACCGTTACTCCAGCACCTCCGAGTTCTTGGCACACGTTCAGCTCGATGACGATCCCCGGGCTCCGATCCAGCAAAGCTTCGGGGAGGAGTTCCGTCAGCACGACGGCGTGGTGATGATCTTGATGTTCTAGTGTCGCAGGGCTTCGCCTAAGCACCGCTACAATATGACCGAGGTGGAATATGGTGGAGGGGGGCACCGCACACGGCTAAGGGACGATCACGAAGATCAACTTGTGTGTCTAGAAGTGCCCCCTGCCTCCGTATATAAAGGAGCAAGGGGGAGGGGCGGCCGGCCAGGAGGGGCGCGCCAGGGAGGAGTCCTACTCCTACCGGGAGTAGGACTCCCTCCTTTTTCCTTGTCCAAGTAGGAGAGGGGGAAGGAAGGGAGAGAGGAGAGGAAGGAAGGGGGGCGCCGCCCCCCCTCCTTGTCCAATTCGGACTAGAGGGGGAGGGGCGCGCGGCCTGCCCTGGCCGCCCGTCCTCTTCTCCACTTCAGGCCCATAAGGCCCATTAACCCCCGGGGGGTTCCGGTAACCCTCCGGTACTCCGGTTTTCTCCGAAATCACTCGGAACACTTTCGGTGTCCGAATATAGCCGTCCAATATATCGATCTTTATGTCTCGACCATTTCGAGACTCCTCGTCATGTCCGTGATCACATCCGGGACTCCGAACAAACTTCGGTACATCAAAATACATAAACTCATAATGAAATTGTCATCGTAACGTTAAGCGTGCGGACCCTACGGTTCGAGAACAATGTAGACATGACCGAGACATGTCTTCGGTCAATAACCAATAGCGGAACCTGGATGCTCATATTGGCTCCTACATATTCTACGAAGATCTTTATCGGTCAGACCGCATAACAACATACGTTGTTCCCTTTGTCATCGGTACGTTACTTCCCGAGATTCGATCGTCGGTATCTCAATACCTAGTTCAATCTTGTTACCGGCAAGTCTATTTACTCGTTCTGTAATACATCATCTCGCAACTAACTCATTAGTTGCAATGCTTGCAAGGCTTATGTGATGTGCATTACCGAGAGGGCCCAGAGATACCTCTCCGACAATCGGAGTGACAAATCCTAATCTCGAAATACGCCAACCCAACATGTACCTTTGGAGACACCTGTTGTCGGTGTCAAAACCGGCGGATCTCGGGTAGGGGGTCCCGAACTGTGCGTCAAGGTCGGATGGTAACAGGAGACAAGGGACACTTTATTTTACCCAGGTTCGGGCCCTCTCGATGGAGGTAAAACCCTACTCCTGCTAGATTAATATTGATGATATGGGTAGTACAAGAGTAGATCTACCACGAGATCAAGGAGGCTAAACCCTAGAAGCTAGCCTATGGTATGATTGTGTATGATGATGGTTGTCCTACGGACTACAACCCTCCGGTTTATATAGACACCGGATAGGGTTAGGGTTACACAGAGTCGGTTACAATGGCTTGAATATCCGCACGCCTAGCTTGCCTTCCACGCAAAGAAAAGATCCTTCCGGACATGGGACGAAGTCTTCAATCTTGTATCTTCATAGTCCTGGAGTCCGGCTGAAGGTATAGTCCGGTTATCCGAACACCCCCTAATCCAGGACTCCCTCAGTAGCCCCTCAACCAGGCTTCAATAACGACGAGTCTGGCGCAGATTGTCTTCGGCATTGCAAGGCGGGTTCCTCCTCCAAGTTCTTCAAGAAGATTACAAACACCAAAAATAGTGTCCGGCTCTGCAAAATAAGTTTCCACATATTGCCATATAGAGAATAATATTAACACAAATCAAATCTGCTGACGTATTCCGCGGTGCGTCATAACATTGCGGCCAAGCTCTTTATATAAATTGTTTTCATTGTTCCACCTCAGCGTGTTTAGCGAGGCGGTTTCCTTGGCACGTCTTGTCAAAGCAGAGATCGTGTGCCCCTTTTAACGGGATTCTCATTAATACGGACGTGGGTAACCCAGTCGTGCCCGTTAGCACGTTTTGCCTTAATTAAAGGCTAGTCCAAGACAGTTACGGGGAGGGCTCTTGGTATTCTGCCTCTTATAAAGAGACCAAGGCCCTATTCCCCTCTTCTATTCTCAGAATGAGCTCGCCCGTCGCGTCGAGTTCCAACACCCTAGGCTTCCAGATTCTAGGCGCACCGGACCTTCGACAATGTCCGGCTCCGACCTCCAAGGCCGATGGATGCCCTCCTTCGTTACAGAGGAGGACGTATTAATGTTGAGGGAAGCTAAATTCCTGACCGGCGAGATTTCGCACAGGTTGCCTATTCAAGGACAGGTGATCCCTAGCCCTCAGCCTGGTGAGAGTGTGGTATTCATATCCCACTTCCTTCGGGGATTAGGCTTCCCAATGGATCCCTTTGTAAGGGGGCTGATGTTTTATTATGGGCTGGAATTCCACGACTTAGCTTCGGAGTCCATCCTCCATATCTCCTCGTTCGTTATTGTGTGCGAAGCGTTCCTCCGTGTTACCCCTCACTTCGGATTATGGCTCAAGACCTTCAAAGTAGAACCGAAGATGATCGAGGGGCGCCACGCAGAGTGCGGAGGCGCTGCTATAAAAAAAATGCCGATGCTCCATGGCCCGAGGGCGCTTTTCAAGAGAAGCTTGGCTTATGGCAACAGGAGTGGTTCTATATCACCGCTCCTCGGGGCACCGCATGGGTGGAGCCTCCTGCCTTTCGCTCGGGTCCCCCACCGCGGTTAGCGTCGTGGATCAACATAGGGTTAGATCGGGGCTTGCCCAAAGACGTACCTCTGCTGCAGGGCCGCATTACGGATCTCTTGGAAGGAGACCTCAACCTGGTCAAGGTGACACAAGTCATGCTGATTCGCCGGACACTGCCCGGCCAACGTCGCCCCCTTCGCCTGTGGGAGTTCAATCCAGAGGGACCGCGAGTTCTCCGGGATTTTATGGGCGCGACGCCCGCGGAGATGTATAAACTGTTCTTCAGATCACAAGAAGTGAGTCCGGATTTGACCGAGGATGTGGGTTTAAGCCGCAATCGCCCGGATACTCAAGTAAGTGACCTTGTGCCCGGACCTTCTATCCGCATAATTGACTTGCTCTTAACAGCGCTTCTCCTTTTAAGCAGGAGTGGATAGCGAAGGCGAAGCTGATCAGGTGTCCGGCTCCCCTTCCCGAAACCAGGCTAGATCCCTTGCTAGTCAGGATGCTGGAGGTAGTGCCTTTGGAGGGAAATAAGGGGGAGGATAAGGAAACCATGGCCTCCTCGAAAGAGGCCATTCCGAAGGGGGGAATCGATAATTCCTCTCCTAAGGGAAAGAAAAGGGCCGCCTCTGACGACCCGGAGACCGTAGCCTCGAAGCGGGGGAAAGAATCCTTGTCAGAGGGCCCGACACCGGGGAGCCCCTCGGCCGAACTAAACCCTCAAAGGGACCAGCTCTCCAGCGAGCCGTAAGTAGAAGAAGAGTTTTTCTTTTAAGAGAAATCCTTGATTTATATCTGAGAAGTTTTAACCGAAACCTTACTTTGTAGTTCGGACCTCAGCCCTTCTCAGCAGAACTCGTCCTCGGGGGATCTTCTTCCGGAGATGATGGAGAGCGGAACGCCTCCTCCTTCTGTATCGCCTAGCAAGGCGAGCGACGCTGAAGTGTCGTCGCGGAGGATTTCTCCGGATCCGACAGGGGCGGAAGGTGGCCATGTGGCCCCCCGAGGTTCTCCGCGTCCGGCCTTTGAGGAAGGCCATGGAACGAGTCCGGCACCATCTGGTGTTTGGCCGGAGGAGCTAAAGATTCTGTTGGGGCGAGCTTCTGTCTCAGAGGAGCATCGTGCGTTGATGAACACGGTGATTGAAAAGATTTCATCCGCAGAAAGCGGATTGCATGAGGCCGTCAAAAGTTTACTGGCAGGCCTTGAGGTACGTTTTAAATAATGTACACTTGTGTTAGTTGCGCATAAATAAAGTGCACCCTGTGTAGATAGTAGCCCCTGAGACTCTGTGCGTCGTTAAAATTGACGGCGCGCAGAGGATCTTAATCCCAGGTCCTTTAAGTGGCACCTTTATATGTAGGTGGCGGATTGTCCGGAGTTAAGCCGAACTCGTGAATTTGTCGAACTGAAGCGACAACTTGATGAGGCAGAAGCCGACATCGCGCTTGTTAACAAGCGGCTTGATGATGCTCAAGGTATTGAAATCATCGGGCGATGGTTAGTAAGAGGAGCTTTATGTCAATATCTTACCGTGTGTATGCTTGACGCAGATGGTGCGGCCGCCGTGGAGGGTCTTAGGGCCGATCTCGCCCGAGAGAAGGAACAAGCCAGGAAGAGCGATGTAGCTGCCGTGAAAGCCCTTGAAGAGCCGAAAGCCGAACAGGCTGCCCATTGCCGAAGCAAGGAGGAGATTGCCGATATGGCCGTAAAGTTAAAGAGTGCTACTGACCGTTGCAAGCTTCTTGAAGAAGAGGGTCGGGCGAGGCAAACAAGTTTAGAGAAGGCTGTTGCTGACGCCAAGGACGCCCGCTCTATAATGAGAGCAGCAAGGGAAGAGTTGCGTCAAGCCGGACAAATTGCGGATGGAAAGCCCTTCTCGCTGCGAACAAAATTTTGTGATCCGAAGTTTGCCCCGTTAGACCGGATGTGGAGTGTAGAGGACACCTATCTGGATTTGGCGGCTAGTGCTGTTGATGCGATCGAACACTTCCGAGATAAAAAGGATCATGAAGTGGAGAAGCTCTTTTGGTCGCAATTCATCAATCCAGAGCGTCCACTGGCAGTGGACGATCGCCTGGCCCAATGGGCCGAACTGAATACGTTGTCCGGACTCGCCATGAAGTACGTCATGGATCGTCTGTGTCCGGGGAGATTGAAGCCAAAGAGTTATTTCAGCTTGGTGCAGCAATTTCTAGACGTGGTGCCACGTGTCGATGCTATGAAGAGGTCAGCGTGCATAGAGGGCGCTCGGCTGGCTCTTGCCCGTGTCAAGACATACTGGGCAGATATGGAGCCCACCATTGTTGCGTACCAGGATTTGGATAAAAGCCGAATACCTTCCGAGCACTATTTTAAGGAAGTCCTCGAAGGCGCTCGCGTAATAGAGACGCAGTGCTCGAAGGATGCTATATTATGATAGCATATGTAATCATAAAATAGTATTTTGATAAATTGTAGTGGCATTTTTTAGACTTGTGCCTTCAAGTATTAAGAACACCTCCTGTGCGGCCGTTTTAATATATAAATTCTGAAAGATTGCAGTCGTTGGCTTCAGCCCCCACGCACATAGTGCGGGGGTGCGCGCAGAAGACGCATTTTCACACTTAACCCAACGTCTTGGTCCTACAAAGGAGGTGATAGTGCAGCGGGCTAGGCAACCGGACTATAATGCTTTAACACTATCACTTAGCCATAGGAGCTTGACAGTGGGACTCTTTAGGTAGCCCCTTAGTGGCGACTGCGCTTGCCCGAATTCGGGGCGCATACGTGCGTGACCGGGAAACGGCCCTTCGTCAAAGCGGAGGAATCCGATAAATTCCTATAAGTCATCTAGTGGCGACCAGTCTCGCGCTACATCATGACAGTCGGTTTTCGGCTTTCTCTACTGAGGTGCTCACCCGGCCGAACCGGGGCACAATCGCAGTAGTTCTCCTGGTGCTACCTTAGCCGATAGAGCGGAACGTAAGGTAGCCGAACTCAGGAGCCGGGCAACCCAACATTTGACCAAAGACATGATTTGGAGCTGATGCATATAGTGCCAAAACTCGCGACGCCGAACACTCCCTAAGGTGTTCGGTCTTTATGAGTGCGGGTGAAACAACACCCTTAAAAAAAGAGCCCCCCGTGTCTAGGTACGAGCAAAAAATCTGGCGTGGCCACATGCCAAAACGCCAGCCTCCTCCTTGGTTATAGTAGAAAAAACCAGGGGATGTATAGCAGCAAGAGACAGTAAAAAAGGTTTACGCAGGGTCTTAATCTAAAAAGAATCCTTAGGACGGGTCCCTACTGCACGTCTGCGCCTATGTCTCCGCTGTGCCGTGTCCTGGACGGGCGCCGCACGACGTTCGTCTGTAAAAGAGAGGAACTGAATTGAAAATGGGTCGTGCGGAACAAAAAGATAATAAACAAAATATAAAGTAAAATATATATAAAGTTGAGCTTTATTGTCTCTGCTTATAGCCCCCGGTACGGGGGTATATGGCGTTTTAAGCCTGCGTTGATGATGGACTTGTGCCGAACTCATTTAGTCCGGGTCCGTGGCCTTTAATGACTTATATCGAAAAAGTCTTTTGGCTGGCGAGGCCACTTTATTGTGCGGCTGTTTAAGCGGCCGCGCAATCCTTCGTTTGGAGGAGGCGTATTTTAGTGCACTCCCTTTAAAGAGATGATGCCTCGTGGACCGGGCATCTTAAGCGTGAGAGATGCGTAGTGCGGTATTGCGTTAAAGCGAGCGAAAGCTCCGCGTCCCATTAGTGCTTCATAGCGACTTGAAAACGGGACGACATGGAAGGTCAGCTTTTCGCGACGGAAGTTATTGGCAGAGCCAAATATGACTGCAAGCCGGAGAAAACCCATACAATGGGTGTCCGGGCCCGGTGCTACCCCTTGAAAGGAGGTTTTGCTGTGGCGGATTCTTGCTGGGTTTATGCCCATGCGGTGGATTGTATCCTGATATATCAGGTTTAGTCCACTGCCGCCGTCCATAAGGACATTGGTAAACTGGAATCCGTCAATTATTGGATCGAGTATCAGGGCAGTCCGGCCTGCGTTTTTGATATTTCTAGAATAATCTAGCTGATAAAAAATGATTGGTTTTAATAACCAGTGGCGTGACCCCTGAGGGATAGGTTTTTATTGTGCGTACCTTTACGGGTGCCACACGTTTTGTTACGTGAAGTGAGTTCACTGTTTTAACTTCTTGTGGGAAGTTCATTTGTTTCCTGGTGTTCTGCTTCTGGGGTTCGTCCTCGTCTTCGCTTGGTGTATCGAGCCCCTTGTGTTCGGCGTTAAGCCTTCCGGATTGTTTAAAAACCCAACAGTCTCTGTGGGTGTGATTGGCAGGCTTCCTAGGAGTACCGTGTATCTGACATATTCCGTCCAGGATTCTGTTTAGGCTGGACGGATCATCCCTATTATCCTGGAGGGGTGGTTTTGTCTGATTTTGCCGTGAGCTTTTGAATCCGGCATTGACTGCCGTGCTCTTCAGACTTTTTTCTTTGGTTCGACGATGGTCCTTATTTCGTCGCGGTTTTCCATTTCCATCCCTGATTTCGGATGTACTTGGGTCACTGGGGCTGCATCGTGCCAACCAGCTATCCTCTCCTGCGCAAAAGCGGGTCATGAGGCTTGTGAGTGCGGCCATTGTTCTTGGCTTTTCCTGGCCGAGGTGTCTGGCGAGCCATTCGTCTCGGACATTATGCCTGAAAGCTGCTAAGGCTTCGGCGTCCGGACAATCCACTATCTGATTCTTTTTAGTAAGGAATCTGTTCCAGAACTGCCGAGCTGATTCTCCGGGCTGTTGAGTTATGTGACTGAGATCGTCTACGTCCGGGGGGCAGACATAGGTCCCTTGAAAATTTGCTCGGAAAGCATCCTCGAGCTCTTCCCAACTTCCAATTGTGTTTTCGGGAAGGCTTTTAAGCCAGTGCCGGGATGGCCCTTTAAGCTTAAGGGGTAAATATTTGATGGCGTGGAGATTATCTCCTCTAGCCATATGTATGTGGAGGATATAATCATCGATCCATACTCCGGGGTCTGTTGTTCCATCATACGCCTCTATGTTGACGGGTTTGAATCCCTCTGGAAATTCATATTCCAGGACCTCATCGGTGAAACATAGGGGGTGTGCGGCGCCCCTGTATTTGGGTGTGCCGGATTCTGATGATGGCTTTTTTGCATTGCTTGTGAGAGCTTGCTTTCTTGGCCCGTAAATGGACCTGGCTGGGCCATGATGCGAGTCTTTAATTGGGTCACATGCCGCATTGAGTGCGGCGCCGCTTGCCGTTTTATGGTGGCCGTGGGGTCGTCTATCCGACCGTGTGGCTTTTTTATTTTTTGAATGCGAGGGCTCTAGGGCCTCTTGGTCGAATTCGGGCAGTAGTTTTCTCTTCGGATAGCTTTTAGTGCGGCGGCTACCGCCGTATTTGTCTGCGGTCTTGATTACCTTGCTCCATCTTATTCTGAGTGCATGTTCCACCATCTTTAGCTTCCGCTTCTGCTTTTTCAGGCTGCGTGCTGTGGCAACGAGCCTTTCGTGGAGATTCTTCTGCTCCGTGGTTTTATCCGTCGTGAGATCGTCCGGAGTTCTGTTATGGCCGGGGGAGGGCTGTCTGTCCTCTCTATCCGCGTTTCCCTGTTCGGATGGTTGCTCTGAGGCATGCTCGTCGTCTACCGGCTCATCCTGCTCTATGGCTGGGTCTTGATCGAGGCGGGGCTTGGCTCGGCGTTTTCGCCGCCGCTTTGATTGCTTTTCGGAGGGTTTATCCCTTTTTTCGTCCCCTTTTTCCTCGTTGTCGTTTCCTTTAGGGGTATCCACCATGAATACATCGTTAGGTGTGGTGGCGGTCCAGCGCCCTATAGGTGCTGGTTCCTGTTCGTCTCCATCTTCGTTGTCCATACCGTCGAAGTCTTCGGATCCGAAGTCAAGTATGTCGGTTAAATCATCGACAGTGGCTATTAAGTGGGTGGTGGGTGGGCTTTGAATTTCTTCGTCGTCCGAATCCCAATCTCGCAGACCATAGTCCGGCCTGGGCTCTCCTGATAGAGAGAGAGACTTGAGAGAATTCAGGATATCGCCGAAAGGTGAGTACTGAAAGATGTCCGCGGCGGTGAACTCCATTATAGGCGCCCAATCGGATTCGATCGGCAGGGGCACGGGAGGCCCGGAGTTCGGAGAAGAATCCGACTCCTTGGAGTCATGGACCGTGCGGAGTGTGGGGCTGGCGTTCGTCTCGATCGCCTTCAAGATCGCAGCCCCCAAGGTGACGTCCAACCGTTCATCCTCAAAGAACGCAGCGGGCTCCGAGTCGAGGATCGGGGCTGGTGCGTGTGCGGCCTCCAGGGCACTATTCGGAGGCAGAGCTATATCCTGCCCCTCGAGGTAATGCAGCGCGCTTGGCTGTGGCTTGAACCCGTCGAAGATCAAGTCTCTGCGGATATCTGCCATGTAGTTTAAGCTTCCAAGCCTGACTTGATGGCCAGGGGCGTAGCTTTCGATCTGCTCCAGACGACCAAGCGAATTGGTCCGCAGAGCGAAGCCGCCGAAGACGAAGATTTGTCTGGGGAGGAAAGTCTCACCCTGGACCTCATCATTATTGATGATCAAAGGAGCCATCGGGCCTAAAAGCGACGACACAGAGGAACTCTCAATGAAAGCACCAATGTCGGTGTCAAAACCGGCGGATCTCGGGTAGGGGGTCCCGAACTGTGCGTCAAGGTCGGATGGTAACAGGAGACAAGGGACACTTTATTTTACCCAGGTTCGGGCCCTCTCGATGGAGGTAAAACCCTACTCCTGCTAGATTAATATTGATGATATGGGTAGTACAAGAGTAGATCTACCACGAGATCAAGGAGGCTAAACCCTAGAAGCTAGCCTATGGTATGATTGTGTATGATGATGGTTGTCCTACGGACTACAACCCTCCGGTTTATATAGACACCGGATAGGGTTAGGGTTACACAGAGTCAGTTACAATGGTAGGAGATCTTGAATATCCGCACGCCTAGCTTGCCTTCCACGCCAAGAAAAGATCCTTCCGGACACGGGACGAAGTCTTCAATCTTGTATCTTCATAGTCCTGGAGTCCGGCTGAAGGTATAGTCCGGCTATCCGAACACCCCTAATCCAGGACTCCCTCACCTGTAGAGCACCTTTATAATCACCCAGTTACGTTGTGACGTTTGGTAGCACACAAAGTGTTCCTCTGGTAAATGGGAGTTGCATAATCTCATAGTCATAGGAACATGTATAAGTCATGAAGAAAGCAATAGCAACATACTAAACGATCGGGTGCTAAGCTAATGGAATGGGTCATGTCAATCACATCATTCTCCTAATGATGTGATCCCGTTAATCAAATGACAACACATGTCTATGGTTAGGAAACATAACCATCTTCGATTAACGAGCTAGTCAAGTAGAGGCATACTAGTGACGTTTAGTTTGTCTATGTATTCACACAAGTATTATGTTTCCGGTTAATACAATTCTAGCATGAATAATAAACATTTATCATGATATAAGGAAATAAATAATAACTTTATTATTGCCTCTAAGGCATATTTCCTTCAGTCTCCCACTTGCACTAGAGTCAATAATCTAGATTACACAGTAATGATTCTAACACCCATGGAGCCTTGGTGCTGATCATGTTTTGCTCGTGGAAGAGGCTTAGTCAACGAGTCTGCTATATTCAGATCCGTATGTATCTTGCAAATCTCTATGTCTCCCACCTGGACTAGGTCCCGGATGGAATTGAAGCGTCTCTTGATGTGCTTGGTTCTCTTGTGAAGTCTGGATTCCTTTGCCAAGGCAATTGCACCAGTATTGTCACAAAAGATTTTCATTTGACCCGATGCACTAGGTATGACACCTAGATCGGATATGAACTCCTTCATCCAGACTCCTTCGTTTGCTGCTTCCGAAGCAGCTATGTACTCCGCTTCACATGTAGATCCCGCCACAATGCTTTGTTTAGAACTGCACCAACTGACAGCTCCACCGTTTAATGTAAACACGTATCCGGTTTGCGATTTAGAATCGTCCGGGTCAGTGTCAAAGCTTGCATCAATGTAACCATTTACGATGAGCTCTTTGTCACCTCCATATACGAGAAAGATATCCTTAGTCCTTTTCAGGTATTTCAGGATGTTCTTGACCGCCGTCCAGTGATCCACTCCTGGATTACTTTGGTACCTCCCTACTAGACTTATAGCAAGACACACATCAGGTCTGGTACACAGCATTGCATACATGATAGAGCCTATGGCTGAAGCATAGGGAACATCTTTCATTTTCTCTCTATCTTCTGCAGTGGTCGGGCATTGAGTCTTACTCAATTTCACACCTTGTAACACATGCAAGAATCCTTTCTTAGCCTGATCCATTTTGAGCTTCTTCAAAACTTTGTCAAGGTATGTGCTTTGTGAAAGCTCAATCAAGAGTCTTGACCTATCTCTATAGATCTTAATGCCCAATATGTAAGCATCTTCACCGAGGTCTTTCATTGAAAAACTCTTATTCAAGTATCCCTTTATGCTATCCAGAAATTCTACATCATTTCCGATTAGTAATATGTCATCCACATATAATATCAGAAATGCTACAGAGCTCCCACTCACTTTCTTGTAAATACAGGCTTCTCCAAAAGTCTGTACAAACCCAAATGCTTTGATCACACTATCAAAGTGTTTATTCCAACTCCGAGAGGCTTGCACCAGTCCATAAATGGATCGCTGGAGCTTGCACACTTTGTTAGCTCCTTTTGGATCGACAAAACCTTCTGGTTGCATCATATACAACTCTTCTTCCAGAAATCCATTCAGGAATGCAGTTTTGACATCCATCTGCCAAATTTCATAATCATAAAATGCAGCAATTGCGAACATGATTCGGACAGACTTAAGCATCGCTACGGGTGAGAAGGTCTCATCGTAGTCAATCCCTTGAACTTGTCGAAAACCTTTTGCGACAAGTCGAGCTTTGTAGACAGTAACATTACCGCCTGCGTCAGTCTTCTTCTTAAAGATCCATTTATTCTCAATTTCTTGCCGATCATCAGGCAAGTTAACCAAAGTCCACACTTTGTTCTCATACATGGATCCCATCTCAGATTTCATGGCTTCAAGCCATTTTGCGGAATCTGGGCTCACCATCGCTTCTTCATAGTTCGTAGGTTCATCATGATCTAGTAGCATGACTTCCAGAACAGGATTACCGTACCACTCTGGTGCGGATCTTGTTCTGGTTGATCTACGAGGTTCAGTAGTAACTTGTTCTAAAGCTTCATGATCATTATCATTAGCTTCCTCACTAATTGGTGTAGGTGTCACAGAAACTGGTTTCTGTGATGTAGTACTTTCCAATAAGGGAGCAGGTACAGTTACCTCATCAAGTTCTACTTTCCTCCCACTCACTTCTTTCAAGAGAAACTCCTTTTCTAGAAAGGATCCATTCTTGGCGACAAATGTCTTGCCTTCAGATCTGTTATAAAAGGTGTACCCAACAGTTTCCTTTGGGTATCCTATGAAGACAAATTTCTCCAATTTGGGTTCGAGCTTATCAGGTTGAAGTTTTTTCACATAAGCATTGCAGCCCCAAACTTTCAGAAACCACAACTTTGGTTTTTTGCCAAACCACAGTTCATAAGGCGTCGTCTCAACGGATTTCGATGGTGCCCTATTTAACGTGAGTGCGGCCGTCTCTAAAGCATAACCCCAAAACGATAGCGGTAAATCTATAAGAGACATCATAGATCGCACCATATCAAGTAAAGTACGATTATGACGTTCGGACACACCATTACATTGTGGTGTTCCGGGTGGCGTGAGTTGCGAAACTATTCCACATTGTTTCAAATGTAGACCAAACTCGTAACTCAAATATTCTCCTCCACGATCAGATCGTAGAAACTTTATTTTCTTGTTACGATGATTTTCAACTTCACTCTGAAATTCTTTGAACTTTTCAAATGTTTCAGACTTATGCTTCATTAATTAGATATACCCATATCTGCTCAAATCATCTGTGAAGGTGAGAAAATAACGATATCCGCCACGAGCCTCAACATCCATCGGACCACATACATCTGTATGTATGATTTCCAACAAATTTATTGCTCTCTCCATAGTACCGGAGAACGACGTTTTAGTCATCTTGCCCATGAGGCACGGTTCGCAAGTACCAAGTGATTCATAATTAAGTGGTTCCAAAAGTCCATCAGTATGGAGTTTCTTCATGCGTTTTACACCGATATGACCTAAACGACAGTGCCACAAATAAGTTGCACTATCATTATCAACTCTGCATCTTTTGGCTTCAACATTATGAATATGTGCATCACTACTATCGAGATTCATTAAAAATAGACCACTCTTCAAGGGTGCATGACCATAAAAGATATTACTCATATAAATAGAACAACCATTATTCTCTGATTTAAATGAATAACCGTCTCGCATCAAACAAGATCCAGATATAATGTTCATGCTTAACATTGGCACCAAATAACAATTATTTAGGTCTAATACTAATCCCGATGGTAGATGTAGAGGTAGCGTGCCGACCGCGATCACATCGACTTTGGAACCATTTCCCACGCGCATCGTCACCTCGTCCTTCGCCAGTGTTCGCTTAATCTGTAGTCCCTGTTTCGAGTTGCAAATATTAGCAACAGAACCAGTATCAAATACCCAAGTGCTACTGCGAGCTCTAGTAAGGTACACATCAATAACATGTATATCACATATACCTTTGTTCACCTTGCCATCCTTCTTATCCGCCAAATACTTGGGGCAGTTCCGTTTCCAGTGTCCAGTCTGCTTGCAGTAGAAGCACTTAAATTCAGGCTTAGGTCCAGACTTGGGTTTCTTCTCTTGAGCAGCAACTTGCTTGATGTTCTTCTTGAAGTTCCCTTTCTTCTTCCCTTTCTTCTTCCCTTTGCCCCTCTTCTTGAAACCAGTGGTCTTGTTGACCATCAACACTTGATGCTCCTTCTTGATTTCTACCTCCGCAGCTTTTAGCATTGCGAAGAGCTCGGGAATTGTCTTATCCATCCCTTGTATATTATAGTTCATCACGAAGCTCTTGTAGCTAGGTGGAAGTGATTGGAGAATTCTGTCAATGACGCAATCATCCGGGAGATTAACTCCCAGTTGAATCATGTGATTATTATACCCAGACATTTTGAGTATATGCTCACTGACAGAACTGTTCTCCTCCATCTTACAGCTATAGAACTTATTGGAGACTTCATATCTCTCAATTCGGGCATTTGCTTGAAATATTAACTTCAACTCCTGGAACATCTCATATGCTCCATGACGTTGAAAACGTCGTTGAAGACCCGATTCTAAGCCGTAAAGCATGGCACATTGAACTATCGAGTAGTCATCAGCTTTGATCTGCCAAACGTTCTTAACGTTGTCAGTTCCATCAGCAGCAGGCCTGGCACCGAACGGTGCTTCCAGGACGTAACTCTTCTGTGCAGCAATGAGGATAATCCTCAAGTTACGGACCCAGTCCGTGTAATTGCTACCATCATATTTCAACTTTGCTTTCTCAAGGAACGCATTAAAATTCAACGGAACAACAGCATGGGCCATCTATCTACAATCAAACATAGACAAGCAAGATACTATCAGGTACTAAGTTCATGATAAATTTAAGTTCAATTAATCATATTATTTAAGAACTCCCACCTAGAAATACATCCCTCTAATCTTCTAAGTGATCATGTGATCCAAATCAACTAAACCATAACCGATCATCACGTGAAATGGAGTAGTTTTCAATGGTGAAATGCTATATTGATCATATCTACTATATGATTCACGCTCGACCTTTCGGTCTCAGTGTTCCGAGGCCATATCTGCATATGCTAGGCTCGTCAAGTTTAACCTGAGTATTCTGCGTGTGCAAAACTGGCTTGCACCCGTTGTAGATGGACGTAGAGCTTATCACACCCGATCATCACGTGGTGTCTGGGCACGACGAACTTTGGCAACGGTGCATACTCAGGGAGAACACTTTTTTCTTGAAATTTAGTGAGAGATCATCTTATAATGCTACCGTCAATCAAAGCAAGATAAGATGCATAAAAGATAAACATCACATGCAATCAATATAAGTGATATGATATGGCCATCATCATCTTGTGCTTGTGATCTCCATCTCCGAAGCATCGTCATGATCACCATCATCACCGGCGCGACACCTTGATCTCCATCGTAGCATCGTTGTCGTCTCGCCAATCTTATGCTTCTACGACTATCGCTACCGCTTAGTGATAAAGTAAAGCATTACAGGGCGATTGCATTGCATACAATAAAGCGACAACCATATGGCTCCTGCCAGTTGCCGATAACTCAGTTACAAAACATGATCATCTCATACAATAAAATTTAGCATCATGCCTTGACCATATCACATCACAAGATGCCCTGCAAAAACAAGTTAGACGTTCTCTACTTTGTTTGTTGCAAGTTTTACGTGGCTGCTACGGGCTTAAGCAAGAACCAATCTCACCTACGCATCAAAACAACAACGATAGTTTGTCAAGTTGGTGCTGTTTTAACCTTCGCAAGGACCGGGCGTAGCCACACTCGGTTCCACTAAAGTTGGAGAAGCTGACACCGCCAGCCACCTGTGTGCAAAGCACGGCGGTAGAACCAGTCTCGGGTAAGCGTACGCGTAATGTCGGTCCGGGCCGCTTCATCCAACAATACCGCCGAACCAAAGTATGACATGCTGGTAAGCAGTATGACTTATATCGCCCACAACTCACTTGTGTTCTACTCGTGCATATAACATCAACACATAAAACCTAGGCTCGGATGCCATTGTTGGGGAACGTAGTAATTTCAAAAAAAATCCTACGCACACGCAAGATCATGGTGATGCATAGCAACGAGAGGGGAGAGTGTTGTCTACGTACCCTCGTAGACCGAAGCGCAAGCGTTGACACAACATAGAGGAAGTAGTCGTATGTCTTCCCGATCCAACCGATCCAAGCACTATTACTCCGGCACCTCCGAGTTCTTGGCACACGTTCAGCTCGATGACGATCCCCGGGCTCCGATCCAGCAAAGCTTCGGGGAGGAGTTCCGTCAGCACGACGGCGTGGTGACGATCTTGATGTTCTACTGTCGTAGGGCTTCGCCTAAGCACCGCAACAATATGACCGAGGTGGAATATGGTGGAGGGGGGCACCGCACACGGCTAAGGAACGATCACGAAGATCAACTTGTGTGTCTAGAGGTGCCCCCTGCCTCCATATATAAAGGAGCAAGGGGGAGGGGCGGCCGGCCAGGAGGGGCGCGCCAGGGAGGAGTCATACTCCTACCGGGAGTAGGACTCCCTCCTTTTTCCTTGTCCAAGTAGGAGAGGGGGAAGGAAGGGAGAAAGGAGAGGAAGGAAAGGGGGGATGCCGCCCCCCCCCCTTGTCCAATTCGGACTAGAGGGGGAGGGGGGCGCGGCCTGCCCTGGCCGCCCCTCCTCTTCTCCACTTCAGGCCCATAAGGCCCATTAACCCCCGGGGGGTTCCGGTAACCCTCCGGTACTCCGGTTTTCTCCGAAATCACTCGGAACACTTCCGATGTCCGAATATAGCCGTCCAATATATCGATCTTTATGTCTCGACCATTTCGAGACTCCTCGTCATGTCCGTGATCACATCCGGGACTCCGAACAAACTTCGGTACATCAAAATACATAAACACATAATGAAACTATCATCGTAACGTTAAGCGTGCGGACCCTACGGTTCGAGAACAATGTAGACATGACCGAGACATGTCTCCGGTCAATAACCAATAGCGTAACCTGGATGCTCATATTGGCTCCTACATATTCTACGAAGATCTTTATCGGTCAGACCGCATAACAACATACGTTGTTCCCTTTGTCATCGGTACGTTACTTGCCCGAGATTCGATCGTCGGTATCTCAATACCTAGTTCAATCTTGTTACCGGCAAGTCTCTTTACTCGTTCTGTAATACATAATCTCGCAACTAACTCATTAGTTGCAATGCTTGCAAGGCTTATGTGATGTGCATTACCGAGAGGGCCCAGAGATACCTCTCCGACAATCGGAGTGACAAATCCTAATCTCGAAATACGCCAACCCAACATGTACCTTTGGAGACACCTGTAGAGCACCTTTATAATCACCCAGTTACGTTGTGACGTTTGGTAGCACACAAAGTGTTCCTCCGGTAAACGGGAGTTGCATAATCTCATAGTCATAGGAACATGTATAAGTCATGAAGAAAGCAATAGCAACATACTAAACGATCGGGTGCTAAGCTAATGGAATGGGTCATGTCAATCACATAATTCTCCTAATGATGTGATCCCGTTAATCAAATGACAACACATGTCTATGGTTAGGAAACATAACCATCTTCGATTAACGAGCTAGTCAAGTAGAGGCATACTAGTGATGTTTAGTTTGTCTATGTATTCACACAAGTATTATGTTTCCGGTTAATACAATTCTAGCATGAATAATAAACATTTATCATGATATAAGGAAATAAATAATAACTTTATTATTGCCTCTAGGGCATATTTCCTTCAATTCTAGTACGAACTCTAGGGCTGTTTGCGACACTTACAGGAATAGCCCACGGATTGATTGGAAAGAATAACTTTGAGGTGGTCTCGTACCCTACCATAATCTCTTCGTTTGTTCTCCACTATTAGTGACTTTGGAGTGACTCTTTGTTGCATGTTGAGGGATAGTTATACGATCCAACTATGTTATTATTGTTGAGAGAACTTGCACTAGTGAAAGTATGAACCCTAGGCCTTGTTTCCTATCATTGCAATACCGTTTACGCTCACTTTTACCGCTCGCTACCTTGCTGTTTTTATATTTTCAGTTTACAAAAACCCATATCTACCATCCATATTGCACTTGTATCACCATCTCTTCGCCGAACTAGTGCACCTATACAATTTACCATTGTATTGGGTGTGTTGGGGACACAATAGACTCTTTGTTATTTGGTTGCAGGGTTGCTTGAGAGAGACGATCTTCATCCTACGCCTCCTACGGATTGATAAACCTTAGGTCATCCACTTGAGGGAAATTTGCTACTGTCCTACAAACCTCTACACTTGGAGGCCCAACAATGTCTACAAGAAGAAGGTTGTGTAGTAGACATCAGGGTATAGTCTTTGTCCTTCGCATCTTCATAGCCCATCAGTCCGGCCCATGGATAACAGGCCGGACGCCTGAGGACCCCTTAGTCCAGGACTACCTCAGTAGCCCCTGAACCTGGCTTCAATGACGAAGAGTGTGGCGTGCAGATTGTCTTCGGCATTGCAAGGCGGGTTCCCCCTTCCGAACTCCAAGGTAGTCTTCAGATGTGATGATTGTATCCGGACTTGAATACACAACTGCACAGGATATAATATTTCGCGAGTTCAATCCATTGATAACTTTTTGGTAATATGACATCACGCCTGCTCGGCCATTATCGCACCATTAGCTGGCCCGTCATCCCACGTCTCAAGACGTGATTTTATTGGCATGTCTTATCCAAGCGGAGATCGTGTCTCCCCCTTTTTTTAAGGGATTCCTGTCAACTCGGACATGGGTAACCCAACCGTCCCTTGGGTATAACTCCTTGGGAACAGGCAAGTTTTGAGGCCCAGGAGAAGACATTTGATATTCGCAGCCTTTATATAGGGGTACAGACCCGTCTTTTTTCACGCTTGCTTCTTCCTCAACCCTTACTCCCCCGAGTTCCAACACCCGGGTTTCAGTTGCCACAAACCCCAATCATGTCCGGATCCAGCCGACAAGGCCTGTGGGTAGCTTCTTCTGTCACGGAGGGAGATATTGCAAAGCTTCGGGCGGCGAGGTATTTGACCGCGGAAATCCGTCATCAGCTTCTTGCTGAGGGGCAGGTTATTCCCACCCCCAGATCTGGCGAGAGGGTCGTGTTTGTGTCCCACTTCCTTCGTGGGTTAGGGTTTGCACTTAACCCCTTCGTCCGAGGGCTCATGTTCTATTACGGGCTAGATTTTCACGATCTGGCCCCAGACTCTATTCTTCTTATCTTGGCATTTTATCGTCATGTGTGAAGCTTTCCTCCGAACACCTCCACACTTCGGCCTGTGGCTCAAGACCTTTGATGTGAAGCCGCAAGTGATAGAGGGGGAGCAAGCTGAGTGCGGCGGTGCTATAATGAGCAAGCTTGCTAGCGTTGTTTGGCTGAAAGGATCCTTCGCCAAATCTTCTGATTTATGGCAGCAGGGGTGGTTCCATATCACCGAGCCCCGCGGCTCCAAGTGGGCAGTTGTGCCTGCATTTCGACCCAGCCCCCCAATTCAGCTTGCATCGTGGATTAATAAGGGGTTGGACTGGGGATCAACGGACGAGGTGCGAACTCTGCAAAGTCACATCTGAAGCCTCATTGAGAGGGATATCAATATCGTCAACATTGTTCAAGTAATGCTAGTCCGTCGGACCCTGCCGTGCCAGCGACGGCCTCTCCGCCTGTGGGAGTTCAATCCAGGAGGGTCGCGGCCTCTTCATCACTTCTTTGGCACTACGCACGAAGGAATGTGGAGATTATTTTTCGGGAAACGGAGGCAATGGCCGGACACCACCAAAGAGGTCGTCCTAGACTGTAACCATCCGGATACCCCGGTAAGTACCCGTTTGCCGAATACCTCGTAATTAGATACCCTGTGGCAAGATACTGACCAAATCATCCTTTTTCAGGGCTGGATAAAGAAGGTGGAACGGATTAGGTGTCCGATTCCCCTTCCTGAAGACTCAGCTAATCCTACGCTAACAAGGATGCTGGCCTCGGCACCATAATAGGCGCCGGCAAGGGACGGCAAAGAGGAGAGCGAGAAGACCCGGGATGACCTTTGTTCCGGAAGTAAGTCGGATACTGAGTCCGGGGAAATCGACCTTTCCTCGCCTGAGGATAGAGGCGAAAGAGGAGCCAGCATCCTGATACGTCTCCAACGTATCTATAATTTTTGATTGCTCCATGCTATATTATCTACTGTTTTAGGCAATATTGGGCTTTATTATCCACTTTTATATTATTTTTGGGACTAACCTATTAACCGGAGGCCCAGCCGAGATTTGCAGTTTTATGCCTATTTCAGTGTTTCGAGGAAAAGGAATATCAGACGGAGTCAAAACGGAACGAAATCAACTAGAGAAGTTATTTTTGGAAGGAAAGCAACCCAGGGAACTTGGAGTGCACGTCAGGGGAGATACGGGCTGCCCATGAGGGTGGGGGGCGCCCACCCCCTAGGGCGCGCCCCCTGCCTTGTGGGGCCCCCGTAGCTCCATCGACGTACCCCTTGCACCCATATATACCTACGTATCATAAAACTTCCAGAACAGAGATTAGATCGGGAGTTTCGCCGCCGCAAGCCTCTATAGCCACCAAAAACCTAATCAGGACCTTGTTCCGGCACCCTGCCGGAGGGAGGGAACCCTCACCGGTGGCCTTCTTCATCATCCCGGCGCTCTCCATGACGAGGAGGGAGTAGTTAACCCTCGGGGCTGAGGGTATGTACCAGTAGCTATGTGTTTGATCTCTCTCTCTCTCTCTCTCTCTCTCTCTCTCTCTCTCTCTCTCTCTCTCTCTCGTGTTCTTTATTTGGCACGATCTTGATGTATCGCGCGCTTTGCTATTATAGTTGGATCTTATGTTTCTTCTTCCCCTCTTCTCTCTTGTAATGGATTGAGTTTCCCTTTGAAGTTATCTTATCGGATTGAGTCTTTAAAGATTTGAGAACACTTGATGTATGTCTTGCCGTGCGTATCTGTGGTGACAATGGGATATCACGTGCCACTTGATGTATGTTTTGGTGACCAACTTGCGGGTTCCGCCCATGAACCTATGCATAGGGGTTGGCACACGTTTTCGTCGTGATTCTCCGGTAGAAACTTTGGGCACTCTTTGAGGTACTTTGTGTTGGTTGAATAGATGAATCTAAGATTGTGTGATGCATATCGTATAATCATACCCACGGATACTTGAGGTGACATTGGAGTATCTAGGTGACATTAGGGTTTCGGTTGATTTATGTCTTAAGGTGTTATTCTAGTACGAACTCTAGGGCTATTTGTGACACTTATAGGAATAGCCCAACGGATCGATTGGAAAGAATAACTTTGAGGTGGTCTCATACCCTACCATAATCTCTTCGTTTGTTCTCTGCTATTAGTTGCTTTGGAGTGACTCTTTGTTGCATGTTGAGGGATAGTTATATGATCCAATTATGTTATTATTGTTGAGAGAACTTGCACTAGTGAAAGTATGAACCCTAGGCCTTGTTTCCTATCATTGCAATACCGTTTACGCTCACTTTTACCACTCGCTACCTTGCTGTTTTTATATTTTTCAGCTTACAAAAACCAATATCTACCATCCATATTGCACTTGTATCACCATCTCTTCGCCGAACTAGTGCACCTATACAATTTACCGTTGTATTGGGTGTGTTGGGGACACAAGAGACTCTTTGTTATTTGGTTGCAGGGTTGCTTGAGAGAGACCATCTTCATCCTACACCTCCCATGGATTGATAAACCTTAGGTCATCCACTTGAGAGAAATTTGCTACTATCCTACAAACCTGTGCACTTGCAGGCCCAACAACGTCTACAAGAAGAAGGTTGTGTAGTAGACATCAAGCTCTTTCTGGCGCCGTTGCCGGGGAGGCTAGGTACGTGAAGGTATATCTTTAGATTTTGCAATCGAATATGTTTGTTTCTTGTTTTAGCACTAGTTACTTTATAAAAGAAAATTACAAAAAAATGGAATTGAGTTTGTCTCATACGCTTCACGTCTTTAATATCTTTCGTGAGTATGATGGAAAGGAAAATTGTGCCAAAGTGTTAGAAGAAGAAATCTATAAAATGTTTAGCACTAAATCTTTGAATGATGAGCATGATTGCAATGTTGTTAGTATGAATTCCTTGAATATCCATGATGCTAATGATATGCAAAGCCACAAGCTTGGGGAAGCTATGTTTGATGAAGATGATATTTTTTGTCCCCCAAGCTTTGATGAGCAAATTTACTACGATGAAAGCATGCCTCCTATCTATGATGATTATTGTGATGACACGTATGCTTTAAAGAATAATGATAACCATGAAACTTGTCATCTTGATCTTAATTTTCAATCACATGATAGTTATTTTGTTGAGTTTGCTCCCACTATTATTCATGAGAAGAAATTTGCTTGTGTGGAGAGTAGTAAATTTTCTATGATTGTAGATCATGAAAAGAATGCTTTAGGTGCTGGTTATATTGTTGAATTCATTCATGATGCTACTGAAAATTATTATGAGGGAGGAATATATGCTTCTACATATTGCAATAATATCAAGTTTCCTCTCTATGCGCTTAAAATCTTGAAGTTATGCTTGTTTTACCTTCCTATGCAAGTTGATTCTTGTTCCCATAAGTTGTTTGCTCACAAAGTCCCAATGCATAGGAAGTGGGTTAGACTTAAATATGCTAGTCATATTCTTCATGATGCTCTCTTTATGTTTCAATTCTTATCTTTTATGTGAGCATCATTGAAATCATCATGCCTAGCTAGGGGCGTTAAACGATAGCGCTTGTTGGGAGGCAACCCAATTTTATTTTAGTTTCTTACTTTTTGGTTCTGTTTAGGAATAAATAATCCATCTAGCTTCTGTTTAGATGTGGTTTTATGTTTTAATTAGTGTTTGTTCCAAGTAGAACCTTTGGGAAGACTTGGGTGAAGTCTTTATGATCATGCTGTAAAAAACAGAAACTTTAGCGCTCACGAGATTAGCTAGAACTTTTTACTGGAGAGTGATATTTAGTTGATTATTTTTGAAGATGATTAATAGAAAAATTACTAAGGTCCAACAATTTATTTTAGAATTTTTGGAGTTCCAGAAGTTTGCATTAGTTACAGATTACTACAGACTGTTCTATTTTTGACAGATTCTGTTTTTCGTGTGTTGTTTGCTTATTTTGATGAATCTATGGCTAGTAAAATAGTTTATAAACCATAGAGAAGTTGGAATACAGTAGGTTTAACACCAATATAAATAAATAATGAGTTAATTACAGTACCATGAAGTGGTTTTTTGTCTTCTTTCGCTAACGGAGCTCACGAGTTTTCTGTTAAGTTTTGTGTTGTGAAGTTTTCAAGTTTTGGGTAAAGATTCGATGGACTACGGAATAAGGAGTGGCAAGAGCCTAAGCTTGGGGATTCCCAAGGCATCCCAAGGTAATATTCAAGGATAACCAAGCGTCTAAGCTTGGGGATGCCCCGGAAGGCATCCCCTCTTTCGTCTTCGTTCATCGGTAACTTTACTTGGAGCTATATTTTTATTCACCACATGATATGTGTTTTGCTTGGAGCGTCATTTTATTTTCTTTAGCCTTGCTTGCTGTTTGAATAAAGTATCAAGATCTGAAATCCTTAAATGTTAGAGAGTCTTCACATAGTTGCATAATTATTCAACTACTCATCGATCTTCACTTATATCTTTTGGAGTAGTTTGTTGTTTGCTCTAGTGCTTCACTTATATCTTTTAGAGCATGTTGGTAGTTTTATTTTGGAGAAATAGATGAACTCTAATGCTTCACTTATATTATTTTGAGAGTCTTAAATAGCATGGTAATTTTCTTAAAATCCTAATATGCTAAGCATAAAAGATTTGTAAGAATTCTTATGAGTGTGTTGAATACTAAGAGAAATTTGATGATTGATGATTGTTTTGAGATATGGAGGTAGTGATATCAAAGTTGTGTGTCGGATCACGGGTTCCGGCAGACCCTTAAGGTTCGAACTCTGGGGTGCGCGCGGAGATCGTGCCCTCTACCTCTCCGTCTCATAAGGATCTAACTACTGCAAGAACAACACAAGAGACACAGGGTTTATACTGGTTCAGCCCACCGATGCGGTGTAATACCCTACTCCAGTGTGGTGGGTGGATTGCCTCTTGGGATGATGAGGAAGAACAGTACAAGGAAGAACAGCTTCGCGAGGGTCTGTTCTTGGCTAGGGGATGAACTGTTGGAGGAGTTCAATCGCCCTTCTTACTCTCTGAGGGTGTTGCTACGTTCTAGCTGGTTTCTCGATGCTCTACTGGTTTCTTGGTGCTTGATCAGATTAGATGCCTCTACCCTGGGGGTGGCTAGTCCTATTTATAGGCAAAGGCCCTGGGCCTCTTCCCAAATATTGAGCGGGAAGGGCGCCAACAATTGGCCAATTTGAAGGGGAACATCTGGTACACTTATCCTGACTAAAGTTGGTCTTCGCCTGCCAAAGGCCCTGTGGTGACACCGTCCTGGGCTCCATGGTGACCTCCTTCCCACCGTTGGACTGGTCTTGGTCTCGTTGCACCGAAATGGGTGCCTTTGCTTGATCCTCTCGCCTGCGCTTGCCCCCCTTGCACCAAAGAGGAAACGGAGATGCTGTGCGGGATGGCGCCCGCCTGGCACCCTTGGTCGTCATGGCTTGCGTCATGGGCACCTCGTGAGGTACCCACCTTGATCTCTCCGCCTCCTCGCGGGCCAGCCTGAGGAGGCCGTGCTTGAGGAAGCGCCGTGTCGTCCGCCTCGCGAGGCTTGGCCCCTCGCGAGGGTCTTGAGCCTTGTGTTGATGAAGATGGGCCATGCTGGGCCCCCATTTGAGCCACGCCGCAGGCCGCAGGCAGGCAAGTCTGGGGACCCCCGTTCCTAGAACGCCGACAGTAGCCCACGGGCCCAAGGCGCGCACGGACTTGGCCGTGCCGAGAGGCGAAAGGGCAAGGGCAAAGCGCCGCGGGCCCTAACAGCCTGCGGCCTTGGGCGCCGCGTGGCGGTTGATTGGACGTGGGCGTCTCCGCTTCCCCACGATGCCTCGACGATCGCGCGGATTGGACAAGTCCCTGCATGCAAATCGTGTCATGATTACCTGTGACCGTGGAGGCCGACGGTTGGCCTCCGCCGGCTATAAGTGAGGCACCGCGCGTGCCCTTCCAGTCCATCTCCCCTTGCTTCCTTCTCCGCCTCAGTTCTTGCTCCGTCTTGGTGTGATGGCTCCGATTCGCCGGTTCTCTGCAGCGGAGAAGGGAAAGGCTCCTCAAGAGGGACCTGACCCGCTCCCGCCGAAGAAACGGCCTGCCTTGCGCGGCCGAGACGGGGAGAACCGCCTGATGGTGCTGAGGCCTTGGTACGAGCGACCTCCGCCGGGATTCCCGCTTCCCTTGTATGCCCACGCCGAGGGCCTTGAAAGAGGAGATGCCGATCCCCTCGGCCAGCGCCGTCGCCGGCGCCGGAGGGTCACGAAGGTGTGGGTCGTTCCTCCTGTAGTCCATGCCGAGGGCTCTTCCCGCGAGCTCGTGCTCCACGCCGCCATGCCTCCGCGGACTTGGATTCGCTTTCCTCCCTTCTTCGCCTCCGTCTTCCCGTGGGGAAGACTCCTGGAGCTGTGGCTGCAGCACGCCGACTGCAGCACTCCTGCGACCGAGGCAGAGGTCGCGATCACTGCCCCGGGCGAGGTCTTCATGACTCGCGGCTGGGGCAAAATCGCTCGATGCTGCAGAACGAGGGGCGCCCTCACGATCCACCTGGAGTACGACGGCGCTTCGGTGATGTTCTTCAAGGTCTTCGACGCGAACGGTCGCCGGCTAGAGTGCTGCCCCGGGGGAGGCGGCCAGGACCTCGCTATGGCGACGGCTGGGCCCGCCAACCGCCCCCTGGACAGCTCCACGAGCGACGGGAGCGCCGGAGGATCCAGCTATCCTAGTGAGGTCTTCGCGACTCCGGAGACGAGCGACGACAGCTATGAGCCCGCGAGCCAACGCCGCTCCCGGAGCAGGGCAGGCTCGCTTGGTCGCCGCCGGTCCTGATCTGGATGGGGTTGGCGCCGGTGCTTGACGGCCCACTGTTGATGATGGCATCTTTTGCAAGGGCGCGTGTAGTTAGCACCCTTTATGATCCGTTCCCTGCGAGGAATCACATTGTGCCCCATAGGGGCTTGTAAGGCGGCTGTGATCCTTGTTGTTAATATGTAACCCTTGCTATGGATCTGTGCGAATTGCAAATTCCGTCATAGCTCGGTCCTCCCTTTCGCACCTCGCGAGGGCTTGGTGCTCTGCGTCGACAGGTCCCAGTCCCAAGGCGGCGTCAGCCGTCGCTGGTATGCCAGGTCGCGATGCCGTGGTCAAGGCCAGGAGGTGAGCGACCCGGGGTCCGGTAAGAGCCCCTGAGTCGCGATGCTCAGGAGGTCCCCTTTGGCGCCCAAGCAGCCGTCGCTTGGTGAGAAAGAGAAGCAACGTCGCTAGTACGGAGTCGCTTTAGGTGCGGGGGTAGTGCCATGGTAGCCAACGCTTTGGATGGTGACTTATCTTGAGAATCGGGGATCGCCCCCAGCGCGTCGTCGGGTCCGGGGGGTAATTTGAAAGGAGTTGCTTGACGAGGTCCTCGCGCGCCCCTTCTCCCTCGCCTCTGCTCCCCTTTCTGCTCTACGTCCTCGGGTCCTGGCCCTCGAGCTTGTCTCAGCCGTCGCTGGTATGCCAGGTCGTGATGCCGTGGACAACGCCAGAGGGTGAGGGCTGGAGAGCCAGTAAGAGCCCTGAGTCGCGATGCTCAGGCGCCCCCCCTTTAACATGCAAGCGGTTTGCGCGAGCGAGGGTGAAGGAGACGCCGCGAGGGCCTTGGCTAGCACAGCTTCCTCTAAGGATCCTGCGGATTCATCACAAAAAGAAGACGGGGTTGCCATAGCAGCCATTAGTTGATTGTTAGTCGCTCAGGAGCTCGCTGGTTGGAGCGGGCGAGGTGTGTCTGGGCATCCGTGAGCCAGCGCGGGACTCACAAGGCCCTACCTCTAGGCGGGTTGCGCCTGGCGCTGGGCGGTATCTTGAGATGTGTTCCTGCAAAATCTAGTTAGATGTCGGCACTCTACGTCCTCGGGTCCCGGCCCTCGAGCTTGTCTCAGCCGTCGCTGGTATGCCAGGTCGCGATGCCGTGGACAAGGCCAGAGGGTGAGGGCTGGAGAGCCAGTAAGAGCCCTGAGTCGCGATGCTCAGGCGCCCCCCCTTTAACATGCAAGTGGTCGACATGAATAAGAAAGGGTGTCGTGGACGGCATCAAGTAATCAAGCATGATGCATAATTGGAAATAAACGCGAAAGGGATACATGCCGCTGGGCCTAGCCCGAGTGGCCTGGGGATGATGCGGCCTGAGGGGCGCCCCCAGCAAAGCAAGCTAGCGACTGAAAAGATAAAAAGGGATACATGCCACAGGGACGGACCCACGCGGCCTGGGAATGACGCAACCCTAGGAGGGCGCTCCCAGCTGGGAATGAAACTTGAAAGATGTCACCTGAAGATGTCGTCGGTGCAGTGGTGTTGGTGCAGCAGACTCGGTGGGCTGCAGAAGCCGATCCTCACGAGCCCCCAGGCCCAGGGGCCTCGGGAGGCTCTGGGGGCACTGGTGGCTCCTCGTGAGCAGCCTCCATCTCCGCCAGGGCTGTGGAATGCCTGTCTTCTTGCGCCTCCAAGGTGCTCCTCATGATGCGCTGGTACGCCGCAGCCACGCTCGGCAGACCATAAGGCATGCGAACATAGCTGTGGGGTGGTTCTCCGCAGCGCCCCACTTGTGAGGGGCAGAGGCGCTCCGCCGTGGCGATCTGATTGAGTCCTGGTACGTCGACGCAGACGCGCAGCCCACCATCCTCGCCTGGATGGGGAGCCACATCTGGTGGGCGACGGCAACCTCTTATGATCCTTGACTCCTGTAGTTCTTGAATGGCCTTGCTAACAAACTCCTGCTGGTCTGACCTTCTTTCCCTGGCTTCCTTTCGAGGGAAACGTGCTTCGAAACACGCCTCCACATGGTGCCCCAGCGCCTCCCTCGTGACCTTGGCTAGGTCGGTGGCCCTCCAGGTGAGAGCCCCCGAGCCCTGCCTGAGGAGGGCGTCGGGCGCGCTTTCCTATGCGATTGAAGGAGGATCCCCCTGGGCAGACACGGGCCTTGAAGGGCCTACCTCCTGAGGGGTTGAGCCTGACGTTGTCTTCTTCTTCTTGGGGTGGTCTCAGGAAGCCTCCTGCTTCCGCGATCTGGGTCTTCTAGTGACGCGGCCTGAAAGGCTCGCTCCAGGGTACACACTGCATCCTTCTCTTGACATGGCACCGTGATGACGCCGCCGCTTCCTGGCATCTTGAGGACGTTGTAGCTGTGGTGAGTCACGGCCATGAACTTAGCCAGCGCCGGGTACCCGAGGATGGCGTTGTACGGCAGGTGGATGTGGGCGACGTCAAAGTCGATGAGCTCGGTGTGGTAGTTGTTGCGGGCCCCGAAGGTGACCGGGAGGCGAACCTGCCCGATCGGGACTGTGGAACCGTCGGTGACTCCGGAGAAGGGCTTGGTTGGCTGAAGCTGGTCATAGGGCACTTGGAGGCTGTTGAATGTTTCCACGGACAAGACATTGAGCCCTGCCCCTCCGTCGATGAGGGTCCTGGTGACCAGAACATTGCTGATGACTGGAGAACAAAGCATTGGGAGGACTCCGGCTGTGGCCGCGCACTTGAGCTGGTCTACTGAGCTGAACGTGATGACGCAGGCAGACCACTTGAGGGGACGCGTTGCTTCGAGCTTGGGAAGAACTGCATTCACTTCGCGAGCAAACTGCTTGAAGATACGTTGAGAGGCTGGGGCTTGAGCTCCGCCCAGGATGCAGGCAATTGCGCGTGGCTCTTGGAAGCCCCCAGCCCCCTCGTCTTGGTGGCGGTCTTCGTTCCTTCTTGGCTGAGGCGGCAACGGCGGCAGGCCTGGGTTGCCATGAGGGCGATCCTCACGAGGCTGATCCCTCCAGTCCCCCTCGCGAGGCGGGTCACGCCAGTGGTCCTCGCGAGGTTGGTCACGCCAGCCTTGACGTGGGGCACGATCTTCCCAGCGTCCCGGGTTCGTTCCTCCTCCTCGGTCGTAGCCCCGGTCAGCACGGTCAGGGCGTCGGTCGACTCTTCCTTCTCGCACGGCGTGGAGTTCTTGGCATTCATTGGTGTTGTGGGTGTGGAGGTCGTGGTACACACAGTACCGGCTGCCCCTGGAGGATTCGGGCAGATCCTTGCCCCGCTTGGTGTCCGGCTCTGCCGCGAGCACGGCAGCCCCCTTGCGCTTCACGTCCTTGGCCTTGGGCTTCTTCTCTTCTGGGTCTACGGCAGGCAGCTCGAGGAGGGAGAGGCGTCCCTCCTCAGCTCGGGCGCACTTGGTCGCCAGGTTGAACAGCTCCAGGGAGGTGCAGAGGTCTTCATGCATCGCCAACTCCTCCTTCATCTTGACGTCGCGCACGCCATCGGCGAAGGCCGAAATGATGGCTTCCTCGGACACCCTGGGGATCTTGAGGCACGCACTGTTGAAGCGTTGGATGTACTTTTGCAGGGTCTCTCCAGGTTGCTGCTTGATGCGGCGCATGTCGCTCACGGCGAGAGGCCGGTCGCGGGTACCTTGGAAGTTGGCGATGAAGCGAGTACGCATCTGGTCCCAGGAGGAGATCGTGCCTGGAGCCAGGTTCAGGAGCCAAGTGCGAGCACCTTCCTTCAGCGCCATGGGGAACCAGTTCGCCATGACCTTTTCGTCCGCGCTGGTAGCTTCGATTCCCAGCTCGTAAAGCTGGAGGAACTCTGTGGGATCAGTCGTGCCATCGTAGCAGGGGGCAGGTCCGGCTTGACTTGCCGGGCCATGCGACTCCGCGCAGCTCGGCAGTGTAGGCGCGGCAGCCAGCGGTGGCCGCGGGAGGTTTTGGTTGAGGGAGAGCTTGGCCTTGCGGGTCCCCTTGCGCTGCAGCTGGGAGCAGCACGGGGTCTTGACGCGCCGGAGCCGGAGCGGGGTCTCGGCAACCGGAGCTGGGAGCGCCCGGGCGGCCCCTTGCGGTCGCGGGACTTCTTGGCAGCTCCGTTCCTGCTCGGCCGGCGCATGACAGAGCGGGTTCCGCCTAGGAGCTGCGCGCCTTGGGGCCATGGCATCTTCTTGGAAAGGAGGCGGCTGGAATGCCCCCGGGGCTTCATTGCCCACACGGGGCGGAGTGCGGCGCAGCGGTGCGGAAGGCGCGGGAGAGCCCCCTGCGGCACGGACGAGCTCGGCGACGCGGTCGAGCCACTCCTCGTAGACGTCGTCGACGGGGCGGTAGCGCAGGAGCTCGTTCGCCGCGATGAGCGCAGCTCGAGCCTCCAAGGGCGCGCGAAGCGCGTGCGACGAAGAACCGGCCGGGGTGAGCGACGGAGTGGCGGTGCGGGCATCCCGCCGCACGGACGGGTGCTGAGAGGATGCTTGCTGCTCGTTCCCCGCCGGGCCGGTGGCGGCATTGACGGCGGGCGACGGGGAACGACGAGGACGCCCACCGACGGGGCCGTCTGGACGACGCGTGAAGCGATGGCGGCCCGGCGCTCGGCGCGGGCCCGACGAGCGTCAGACATGGATGCGATGGTCGGAGGAGAGCGGAGCAGTGGAAGACAGATTCCGGCGCACCCCTACCTGGCGCGCCAAATGTCGGATCACGGGTTCCGGCAGACCCTTAAGGTTCGAACTCTGGGGTGCGCGCGGAGATCGTGCCCTCTACCTCTCCGTCTCGTAAGGATCTAACTACTGCAGGAACAACACAAGAGACACAGGGTTTATACTGGTTCGGGCCACCGATGCGGTGTAATAACCTACTCCAGTGTGGTGGGTGGATTGCCTCTTGGACTGATGAGGAAGAACAGTACAAGGAAGAACAGCTTCGCGAGGGTCTATTCTTGGCTAGGGGATGAACTGTTGGAGGAGTTCAATCGCCCTTCTTACTCTCTGAGGGTGTTGCTACATTCTAGCTGGTTTCTCGATGCTCTACTGGTTTCTTGGTGCTTGATCAGATTAGATGCCTCTACCCTGGGGGTGGCTAGTCCTATTTATAGGCAAAGGCCCTGGGCCTCTTCCCAAATATTGAGCGGGAAGGGCACCAACAATTGGCCAATTTGAAGGGGAACATCTGGTACACTTATCCTGACTAAAGTTGGTCTTCGCCTGCCAAAGGCCTTGTGGTGACGCCGTCCTGGGCTCCATGGTGACCTCCTTCCCACCGTTGGACTGGTCTTGGTCTCGTTGCACCGAAATGGGTGCCTTTGCTTGATCCTCTCGCATGCGCTTGCCCCCCTTGCACCAAAGAGGAAAGGGAGACGCTGCGCGGGCTGGTGCCCGCCTGGCACCCTTGGTCATCATGGCTTGCGTCATGGGCACCTCGTGAGGTACCCGCCTTGATCTCTCCGCCTCCTCGCGGGCCAGCCTGAGGAGGCCGTGCTTGAGGAAGCGCCGTGTCGTCCGCCTCGCGAGGCTTGGCCCCTCGCGAGGGTCTTGAGCCTTGTGTTGATGAAGATGGGCCACGCTGGGCCCCCATTTGAGCCACGCCGCAGGCCGCAGGCAGGCAAGTCTGGGGACCCCCATTCCCAGAACGCCGACATTGTGCTAGTTGAGTAGTTGTGAATTTGAGAAATGCTTGCGTTGAAGTTTGCAAGTCCCGTAGCATGCATGTATGGTAAACGTTATGTAACAAATTTGAAACATGAGGTGTTATTTAATTGTCCTCCTTATGAGTGGCGGTCGGGGACGAGCGATGGTATTTTCCTACCAATCTATCCCCCTAGGAGCATGCGTGTAGTGCTTTGGTTTTTGATGGCTTGTAAATTTTTGCAATAATTATATGAGTTCTTTATGACTAATGTTGAGTCCATGGATTATACGCACTCTCACCCTTCCATCATTGCTAGCCTCTACGGTACCGTGCATTGCCCTTCTCACATTGAGAGTTGGTGCAAACTTCGCCGGTGCATCCAAACCCCATGATATGATACGCTCTTTCACACATAAACCTCCCTATATCTTCCTCAAAACAGCCACCATACCTACCTATTATGGCATTTCCATAGCCATTCCGAGATATATTGCCATGCAACTTTCCACCATTCCGTTCTTCATGACACATCCATCATTGTCATATTGCTTAGCATGATCATGTAGTTGACATAGTATTTGGGGCAAAGCCACCATTCATAATTCTTTCATACATGTCACTCTTGATTCATTGCATATCCCGGTACACCGCCGGAGGCATTCATATAGAGTCATACCTTGTTCTAGTATCGAGTTGTAATCATTGAGTTGTAAATAAATGGAAGTGTGATGATCATCATTCAATAGAGCATTGTCCCCAAAAAAAGAGAAAGGCCAAAAAAAAGAAGGCCCAAAAAAAGAGGGAAAAAAGAAAATAAAAGGGGCAATGCTACTATCCTTTTTTCCACACTTGTGCTTCAAAGTAGCACCATAATCTTCATGATAGAGAGTCTCTTGTTTTGTCACTTTCATATACTAGTGGGAACTTTTCATTATAGAACTTGGCTTGTATATTCCAATGATGGGCCTCCTCAAGTGCCCTAGGTCTTCGTGAGCAAGCAAGTTGGATGCACACCCACTAGTTTCTTTTGTTGAGCTTTCATACATTTATAGCTATAGTGCATCCGTTGCATGGCAATCCCTACTCCTCGCATTAACATCAATCGATGGGCCTCTCCATAGCCCGGTTATTATCCTCGTTGATGTGAGACTTTCTCCTTTTTTGTCTTCTCCACATAACCCCCATCATCATATTCTATTCCACCCAAAGTGCTATATCCATGGCTCACGCTCATGTATTGCGTGAAGGTTTATGAGTTTGAGATTACTAAAGTATGAAACAATTGCTTGGCTTGTCATCGGGGTTGTGCATGATGAGAGCATTCTTGTGTGACGAAAATGGAGCATGACTAAACTATATGATTTTGTAGGGATGAACTTTCTTTGGCCATGTTATTTTGAGAAGACATAATTGCTTTATTAGTATGCTTGAAGTATTATTATTTTTATGTCAATATGAACTTTTGTCTTGAATCCTTCGGATCTGAATATTCATATCACAATCGAGAAGAATTACAACGAAATTATGCCAACTAGCATTCCACATAAAAAATTATCTTTTTTTATCATTTACCTACTCGAGGACGAGCAGGAATTAAGCTTGGGGATGCTTGATACGTCTCCAAGGTATCTATAATTTTTTATTGCTACATGCTATATTATCTACTGTTTTAGGCAATATTGGGCTTTATTATCCACTTTTATATTATTTTTGGGACTAACCTATTAACCAGAGGCCCAACCCAGATTTGCTGTTTTATGCCTATTTCAGTGTTTCGAGGAAAAGGAATATCAGACGGAGTCAAAACGGAACGAAATCAACTAGAGAAGTTATTTTTGGAAGGAAAGCAACCCAGGGAACTTGGAGTGCACGTCAGGGGAGATACGGGCTACCCACGAGGGTGGGGGCGCGCCCCCTGCCTAGTGGGGCCCCCGTAGCTCCATCGACATACCCCTTGCACAAATATATACCTACGTATCATAAAACTTCCAGAACAGAGATTAGATCGGGAGTTCCGCCACCGCAAGCCTCTGTAGCCACCAAAAACCTAATCGGGACCCTGTTTCGGCACCCTGCCGGAGGGGGGAACCCTCATCGGTGGCCTTCTTCATCATCCCGGCGCTCTCCATGACGAGGAGGGAGTAGTTCACCCTCGGGGCTGAGGGTATGTACTAGTAGCTATGTGTTTGATCTGTCTCTCTCTCTCGTGTTCTTGATTTGGCACGATCTTGATGTATCGCGAGCTTTGCTATTATAGTCGGATCTTATGTTTCTTCTCCCCCTCTTCTCTCTTGTAATGGATTGAGTTTTCGCTTTGAAGTTATCTTATCGGATTGAGTCTTTAAAGATTTGAGAACACTTGATGTATGTCTTGCCGTGCGTATTTGTGGTGACAATGGGATATCACGTGCCACTTGATGTATGTTTTGGTGACCAACTTGCGGGTTCCGCCCATGAACCTATGCATAGGGGTTGGCACACGTTTTCGTCGTGATTCTCCGGTAGAAACTTTGGGCACTCTTTGAGATACTTTGTGTTGGTTGAATAGATGAATCTGAGATTGTGTGATGCATATCGTATAATCATACCCACGGATACTTGAGGTGACATTGGAGTATCTAGGTGACATTAGGATTTTGGTTGATTTGTATCTTAAGGTGTTATTCTAGTACGAACTCTAGGGCTGTTTGTGACACTTATAGGAATAGCCCAACGGATTGATTGGAAAGAATAACTTTGAGGTGGTTTCGTACCCTACCATAATCTCTTCGTTTGTTCTCCGCTATTAGTGGCTTTGGAGTGACTCTTTGTTGCATGTTGAGGGATAGTTATACGATCCAACTATGTTATTATTGTTGAGAGAACTTGCACTAGTGAAAGTATGAACCCTAGGCCTTGTTTCCTATCATTGCAATACCGTTTACGCTCACTTTTACCACTCGCTACCTTGCTGTTTTTATATTTTCAGCTTACAAAAACCAATATCTACCATCCATATTGCACTTGTATCACCATCTCTTCGCCGAACTAGTGCACCTATAAAATTTACCATTGTATTGGGTGTGTCGGGGACACAAGAGACTCTTTGTTATTTGGTTGCAGGGTTGCTTGAGAAAGACCATCTTCATCCTACGCCTCCCACGGATTGATAAACCTTAGGTCATCCATTTGAAGGAAATTTGCTACTGTCCTGCAAACCTGTGCACTTGCAGGCCCAACAACGTCTACAAGAAGAAGGTTGTGTAGTAGACATCACATACCTTCTCTGAGTAGGAGGAAAAGGGCCGCCTCCGAAGATTGGGAGGGGCGGTCTTTCAAGAGGGGCAAGATGCCACCGTCGAGCGGCTTGTGTTTGGAAAGTGACGCCGTTGAACAGCTCCAACAAGGGGACAAGCCCTCGGCCAAACCGTAAGTGAATCCGGAGTACTTTGATAGTGTCCTGCTCCGTTACTGTTACCGAAGATATACGTAACGCGTTCATGCATTTTTACAGGTTGGCGCAGAGTGTTTCTGGGCAACCCTCTTCTTCGGGAGGCCTCATCCCAGAGATGATGGAGAGCGAGACGCCTCCCCCAACCTCCTCACCCAATAAGGCGGACGACTCTGAAGTGTCATCGTGGAGGGTTCTTCTTGATCAACAAGCTGCGCAGGGGATAAAAGAGGCAGTGCCCGAAGGTGGATCTCCGATCGTCTAAGATTCTGGGGCCGATAATAAAGGCCCCGGACTGTCTGGCTCGCAGCCGACGGTGATTCTGGAGATGGGTGAAGAGATTCCTTCAAAGGATGGCGGTGCTCCTAGAGCGGCTTCCGGAGACCCAGAGGCTCCGGATATATTGCGGGACATGTTGTGAAAAGCATCTGTCTCGGGGGAATAACGTACCTTGATGGGTATAGTGGTTGAGAAGGTTTTGTCCGCGAAGAGCGGATTGAATGGAGCCTTCATGAGCCTGCTAAAAGGCTTCAAGGTTTGCAATGTAATATTTCCAGCTATGTTTTATTTGCAAAGATGCGCCTGTGTATAGGTAGTAGCCCCTGAGACTCAGGTTGGCTTCCACTAGGAAGCGAATCGGAGGATCCAAAAGTATTACTCAAGGATTGATCTGATGAATTTGAACGCAGGTTGTTTCCCCCTTAGCTACTTCCGAGACTATGGATATTGCCGAGCTGCAGCGGAAGCTTGATGTAGCAGTGGATGACCTTGCGTTAATCAATATGCGTCTTGACGAGTCGCAAGGTATGTATTTGGGGCAATCCCCATACATTTGTGTGGTATAAGCATGATGCTAAAATCTATATGCTAGAATATGCGTGGCTGCAGATGGTGCTGCTGCCGTTGAAGTTCTTCGAGCGGAGCTGGCCCGGGCCAAGGAGCAGGCCCAGTGCAGCGATGCGGCTGCCGAAAAGGCATCCACTGAGTTGAAAGCCGAACAAGTTGCACGGTGCCAAGACGAGGAGAAGATATCCAAGATGACGCTCGAACTGGAGAATGCTACTGGTCGCTGTGAATTTCTGGAGAAGGAGAATAAAGCCTTAACGGCTGAACTGGACAAGGCCTTACAAGAGGCGAGAGAAGCGCGGTCAGAATCCAGAGCAGCCCGTGAGGAGGTTCGACGGGCGAGGGAGATTGCGGCTGGAAAGCCCATTCTGCTGCAAACTAAGTTCGGTGACCCAAACTATGCTCAGCTTAACCAAGTGTGGAGTTCTCCGGACGAGTTCTTGGACTTGCCGAAGAGTTCTTCCGATGCAGCGCAGTATTACCAAGTGCGAGATGGTTATGCAACGGAGAAGCTTTTTTGGTCGCAGTTTGGCGCATCAAAGCGCCCTCTGTTGCTCAATGAACAGATGTCCCAATGGGCCGAACTTCATAGGATATCCGGCGCTGCCATGAAGGATGTCACAATCCGGTTGTGGCCAACCGAGACTGTTCCGAATAGCTATTTCGGTTTGGTGCAAAGGCTTGTTGACGCGGTGCCGCGTATCGACGTTGTGAAGCGGTCAACGTGCATTGAGGGTGCACGGATGGCTTTTGCCTGAGTCAAGACATTCTGGGGGAAGATGAAGGTCATCGGTGTTGCGACGAAGAGTCCACGGCAAGGACCATCCGGAACCGGAGCATTATTTTGAAGACATCCTAGAGGCCGCCCGCTTGATAGAGGGTCAGTTCTCGAAAGACATAATGTTCGAGTGAGGTGTATGAGAATTGTAAAGGACAATTTTATAGTTAATCTATTTTTATATTTTGCTCGAAAGCTTGAATTCCTCCTGTGCGGCCGTTTTAATATAATCTGAAAGTTTTCCAGTCGTCGGCTTTCAGCCCCCTCGTAGGAAGTACGGGGGTGTTCGAACAAGCATTTAATCACTCTTTATCCAACGTCTTGGTCCATGAAGAAGGTGATAATGCGGTGAACCAGGCAATCAGACTATAGGGTGTTAACACTTTCACTTGGCCATAGGAGTTTTATGGTGGGACTACGACATAGCCCCTGGTATGTATGCGGCGTATGGTGCCTTACATATTTGATCTGAAAAAGATCCCTCGTGTGACACGGAGAATCGCTAAAGATTCTAATAAGTCGTCAAGTGGTTGACCAGCTCTCGCCGCATCATGATAGTCATTTTTCGGCTTTCTCTACTGAGGTACTTGACCAGATGAACCGGAAGCACAATCGCAGTAGTTCTCCCTTTACTACCCTAGCCGATAGAGCGGAACGTAGGGTAGCAAGCACAGGAGCCAGGCAACCCAACTATTGACCCAAGACAATGATTCGGAGCTGATGCATATAAGGCCAAACTTGCGATGCCGAAGTACGCTGTAGAGCTGTTCGGGCTTTTGCTGGCAACTCATTTGTTCCCATACCGAGCCCTTGGCAGGTTATGCCAAGGTATATCTGTGAAACAACCATGGGAGTCATTTTTAATGGCGAAACAACACGGATGATTAATTCGGATATTGTTTACTAGGAGCTGAGCGATATGCCAATGATTACTTATTATATATAAAAGCCACCCTCCCGGCTATTTGACATGCTCGGGGTCAGGGCCGGAGGAACAGGCATAGTACAGGCTCAAAATAGAGAGTGCGGTCTACAAAAAGTTATTTTGGACCTCCTGTCGCACGTCTGTGCCGCCAGTCCTCGGCGGGGGGGATCCTTGATGGAAATAGCCAGTTTCAGATGTTTGTCCTGTTCGTCACCTGTTTCTAAGAGATAGTTAAGGAAGAAATAAAAATAAAATGGATAAAAAATGTTAAGGGGATGCTTGCAGGCTTGTCCGTAGTGTGCTTCCGCCAATGCCCATGGTATTTTGAGTGTGTAGTGATGTATGCGCGACAAAATTTTTGCAGGTGTACGAGGTGGGCGGCGGGAGCCGGACTGCTATTTTCGCTCCAGGAGTGGTCGATCCATGGGTGGGAATTTCTTCTGACCCCCGGTATTTTGTTGATGAATGCCTTCGTCGTCCCTGTCGCTTGACGTCCTCCTCCCCTTGTGTTTGGCGTTGAGCTTGCCGACCTGCTTAAAGACCCAGCCGTTTCTGTTGGTATGATTAGCTGGTTTATCGAGGTGGCCGTGAATCTGGCAGGGTCGGTCCAATATCCTGTCTAGGTTGGATGGTTCGTATCGTTTCGCCTTGAATGGCTTCTTCCGTTGACCGGGCTTGGGATTGCTGAATCCGGCGTTGACCGCTATGTCACGTGATCTTTCATTATCATTGCGACTGTTGTATTTGCTTCGTCATGACTTGCCATTGCCGTTTCGGATTTCAGAAGTGCCCGGGTCGCTGGCGCTGTTGCTTCTACGAGCAAGCCATCTATCTTCTCCCGCGCAAAAGCGGGTTATCAGAGCAGTGAGGGCTGTCATGGATTTGGGTCCTTCTTGACCGAGGTGGCGTGCAAGCCATTCGTCCCGGACACTGTGCCTGAGAGCTGTAAGGGCTTCCACGTCCGGACAGTCAATGATTTGGTTCTTTTTGACTAAGAATCGAGTCCAGAACTTCTTGGCTGACTCTCCGGGCTGCTGGACAATGTGACTTAGGTCATCAGCATCCGGTGGCCGGACATATGTTCCTCGGAAGTTGTCGAGGAAGGCCTTTTCCAAGTCCTCCCAGCTGCCTATGGAATTTTCAAGCAGGTTGTTTAACCAGTGGCGAGCTAGCCCTTTTAGATTTTAGTGGGAGGTATTTAATGGCGTGGAGGTCGTCCCCACGGGCCATATGGATGTGGAGGATAAAGTCTTCTATCCATACCGCGGGATCGGTTGTTCCATCGTATGATTCAATATTGACGGGTTTGAATCCTTCGGGGAATTCATGATCCATTACTTCATCAGTGAAGCAAAGCGGGTGTGCGGTGCCTCTATGTTGGGCTACACTGCGACGTAACTCCGAAGGAGTCCATTTGCGGTTTTCGGCTCGGGCGTGGCTAGGTTTGTCACGTCCGAATAGGTAGCCATTGTCGCGTGTCGAGGCATGCTTTCACGATCCGTAGATCGGTCTTGCGTGTCCTGCTCTACTGTCCAAGTCCCGCTGTAGGTCGTCTGGACAATCGTGATCTGCGTTATTCTTGCCTTTGCGGAGAGGTGGGGCGGTCTGGTGTTTGGCTTGAGTTGCCTCTTTATCCAGACAGAGTTGTCGGCGACCTGCCGCATTGTGTGACGATGGTACGCGCTCCAACGCCCCGTCCTCGAACTGATGTAGCAATCTATTCTTCGGGTAGCTTTTGGCTAGGCCACTAAGGCCGTATTCTACAGCGACCAGGACTTCGGTCCATCTATCGTTGAGTAGGTCTTGGTCAGCTTGAAGCTGCTGCTGCTTCTTTTCAGGCTCCTTGCAGTAGGTATTAGCCTGCGCTTGAAGCGCTCCTGCTCGAGGGGCTCTTCGGGTACGATGAAGTCTTCCTTGATGAGGCTTACCTCATCTTAGGAGAGCGGAAGGTAGTTGTCGTCCTCCGAATTGTTGCTGGGCAGGGCCTGTTCATCCGAGATGGCTTTCCCGTTTTCCTGTTCCTCCTGTTCGGATCTTGTTCCAACAGGGTCTTCATTGTTTTCGGCGTCGTCCAGAGTACTATTTTCTCCAGTGCCATCGTTGCTGCGGTGTGACTTGGAGCGGCGTCTAGGGCGCCGGTACTTAGACTGTGTCTCAGGAGGTTTATTCTCAACTGGATCTCCTTTGTCATTATCGCGAGCTTTTTTAAGTGTATCAACCATGTACACGTCGTATGAAGGGGTGGCCGTCCCACGCCTGGTGACTAGCGGTTCTTGGCCTTGCTCCTTGTCGGCATCATTGTCTATACCGTCAATGTCTTCGGAGCCGTAAGCAGGCATGTCGGTTAAGTCCTTGACAGTGGCTATGAAGTGGGTGGCGGGTGGGAAGCGAAATTCTCCATTATCAGCCTCTAGCTCGAACCGGACATAGTTCGGCCGCGAGTCCTCCGCCAGGGACAGGTTTTTTAATGAATTTAGCACATCACCGAAGAGCGAGTGTTGGAAGATATCTGCGGCGCTCAACTCGAAGATTGATAACCGATCCAACTCGGTGTCCGGGGGCGTGCGCGGTTCGGAACTTATAGCCGGAGACGAGTCCGGAATTCTGTTGACACTGATATTGCTTGGTGTTGAGTCTATGTGCGGCTCCAACGTCGCAGACTCTGTGGCTTCGGATGGTGCAATCTGCTCCGGATCTAAGGCCGTAGCAGTTATAGGAACCATCTCCTGAATCTGGTCCGATGACAGATTTAAGTCATGTTCATCGAAGCGAGGGGGAGCGATTGCCGCGGTCTCAAATCCATTGAAGATCAAGTCTCCACAGATATCTGTGACATAGTTCAAGCTTCCAAATCTTACCTGGTGGCCAAGGGCGTAGCTATCAATCTGCTCCAGATGGCCAAGCGAGTTGGCCCGCAGTACGAAGCCGCCGAATACGAAAATCTGTCTGGGGAGGAAGGTTTCTCCTTGGACAACGTCACCATAGACGATCGAAGGGGCCATCAGACCTTTCGTCGACGACACAGTGGAACTCTCAATGGAAGCACCAATGCCGGTGTCAAAACCGGCGGATCTCGGGTAGGGGGTCCCGAACTGTGCGTCTAGGATCGATGGTAACAGGAGACGGGAGACACGATGTTTACCTAGGTTTGGGCCCTCTCTATGGAGGTAATACCCTACTTCCTACTTGATTGATCTTGATGAATATGAGTATTACAAGAGTTGATCTACCACGAGATCGTAATGGCTAAACCCTAGAAGTCTAGCCTGTATGACTATGGTAATGAATATATGCTATCCGGACTACGCCCTCCAGTTTATATAGACAGCGGAGGGATCTAGGGTTACATAGAGTTGGTTACATAAGAAGGAATCTTCATAGCTGGTCGCCAAGCTTGCCTTCCACGCCAAGGAGAGTCCAATCCGGACACGGGTACAGTCTTCGGCCTTCACGTCTTCACAACCCATCAGTCCGGCCCATGGATAATAGGCCGGACGCCCGAGGACCCCTTAGTCCAGGACTCCCTCACCATGTAAGTAGTTTCTTAACTTGATTCAATATTCTTGGTTATTGCATTGTAAGTGTGTTTAAATTGTTTATATTTTTTCCTAGGAATTAGTGGTACCCTATACTTATTATAATGCTTTCTTTTCGATAGCCCCAAAAGAAATTTCTTTCCACATATTGTTTTGTTTAGATGCACATGGCATACGCGTTTATGGCTCATACCTCATCTATATGAACTTTTTTTAATTAGATGCGTTGATATGTTGTACATTGATTTAATATATCCTTTTTGTTGTACCATTCACATAGTTCTTTGCTAACAGTTTGATTGTCCTAAACAATCACAGATAGCTTGAATGGATGTCTGTCTTTTGGTCTGTTCCAAGATCACTTGCTACCTCCATTCCTCCTTGTAGAATGTCCACTTCCAATACTTACTACATCTTTTCTGAATGCTTTGTTTGAGGATTGAAGACAAGGTTTTGCATTGCAGTTTGAATGGATTTGGTCCAGGTTAATTTTGGGGTTCTCAACAGATTATCTTTCATTCCTACTACTACGGAAAACATTACTGTTAATCGCCTTACCCATGTGCCAGTGCTTATTTCAATCATCTTTCCAGCTCAGATTTATGGTGAATTACATGGAGTAAAATAGCATAACTCCAGTTCAGGTTCTAATCGATGATATATGATGCTTCCATGGCTTAGTACAAGGAATGACTTTGTTGCTTCCTAATTTTTATTGCCGTAGATTGTCATCTAAAACTGGATTCAGAAGGATACAAAGTAAGAGTCTTCTAAATTGTATCCGATTAAGCTGCTTGGTTCCTGATTCATATTTGTTTGTCCATGATCTTTATAGTGTAATGACCACATTCGACATCTCCCAGTTTTTGTCTAGGGTTCTTTATAAGTTTCTTGAGATGTATGCAGGGTCAAGGTTATCATCAGATGCTTTTAGTTCCCTGTAAGCTTCAGCATCTTGAATGCAATGGAAATTCAGATTGGAAGAATTTTGGGTTGGCTAAAAGGAATAAAGCAGTCGACGACCTTCGGCGCCACCGCCGCCGCAGAAGGGTGCACACTGTATGAGATTATGATTGCACGATGTATTGCTCTCGTGCATAGGCACGTATATATGATGTACAAAGGTGGGCCACGCATCTTAACTATACAAGGAACTAGAAGACGGGCCCAATACACAATATGCACATAACACATATACTCAACACCCCCCCGCAGCCGAAGCGGCACCGCGGCTGACGCAGAGACTGGACCGGAACTCCTCAAATGACGCCGTAGGCAAGCCTTTGGTCATGATATCAGCAAATTGTTGAGAAGTAGGGACGTGTAAAACACGAATATGGCCAAGGGCCACCTGTTCCCAAACAAAATGAATATCCAACTCAATATGCTTGGTCCGTCGATGATGTACCGGGTTAGCGGAGAGTTAGACCGCCGAGACGTTGTCGCAGTAGACCACCGTAGCACGGTCAACAGGACAAGAGAGCTCCTGAAGCAGCTGACGAAGCCACGAACACTCGGCGACGGCGTTGGCCACCGCACGATACTCAGCCTCAGCACTGGAACGAGAGACCGTAGGCTGCCGCTTAGACGACCACGAGATAAGTGAGGGTCCAAGGTAGACACAATAGCCCGAAGTGGAGCGACGAGTGTCAGGGCAGCCCGCCCAGTCTGCATCGGAGTAGGCGGTGAGGGCGGTGTCAGCGGAGGCGTGAAGCGTGACGCCAAGATCCATAGTGCCACAGATATAGCGGAGAATCCGCTTGACGGCAGCCCAGTGAACGTCTCGAGGAGCATGCATATGAAGACACACCTGCTGCACGGCATACTGGATCTCCAGTCGAGTCAGGGTGAGGTACTGGAGAGCACCAACGATAGACCGATAGAAAGCAGCATCCGAAGCAGGAGAACCATCCGTGGCAGAAAGCTTGGCCTTCGTATCAACAGGCGTAGCGGCGGGCTTGCAGTTAAGCATGCCGGCACGCTCCAGGAGCTCGTGGGCGTACTTCCGCTGATGAAGGAAGAAGCCATTCGGACGGCGCACCACCTCGACACCGAGGAAGTAGTGCAAAGGACCCAAGTCTTTGATGGCGAACTCAGCGCGAAGACGAGCCGTGAGCTGACTGAGGAGACCAGTCGTACATGCCGTCAGGATGATGTCGTCGACATAGAGCAGCAAGTAGGCTGTGTCAGAGCCCTGATGATAGACGAAGAGCGAGGCGTCCGAGCGGGTAGAGCGGAACCCAAGCTGGTGGAGAAACGTCGCGATGCGCTGGTACCAAGCGCGCGGAGCCTGCTTGAGTCCGTACATGGACCGCGAAAGCAGGCACACGTGGTCGGGAAGCGCCGGGTCAACAAACCCCGTGGGCTGCTGGCAGAAGACCTGCTCCTCGAGATGACCATGGAGGAAGGCATTGGAGACGTCCATCTGGTGCACCGGCCACGCACGAGAGACCGCGAGGTGGAGAACCGTGCGTATCGTGCCGGGCTTGACGACCGGAGCAAAGGTGTCGGTGAAGTCGATGCCAGCACGCTGTCGAAAGCCACGAACGACCCAGCGCGCTTTGTAGCGATCAAGGGTACCATCAGGACGGAGCTTGTGTTTGAAGACCCACTTCCCGGTAATCACGTTGGCGTGCCGGGGACGAGGAACAAGCTGCCACGTCCGGTTGCGCAACAGTGCGTCAAATTCCTCTTGCATCGCAGCCATCCAGAGCGGGTCACGAAGAGCGGCTCGAACGGAGGATGGCAACGGGGACGGCTCAGAGGTGCACGCCGCATGGACATAGTCATCCGAGGCGTAGCGCGAGCTCGGGCGAAAGACGCCCGTACGGGCACGGGTGACCGGACCGACCACAGGCGCCGGAGGCACCGAGGGGGCCACAGGCGTCGGGAGGGGCCGCGGGCGCCGAGGGGGCCGCGGGCGCCGAGGGGGCCGCAGGCGCCGGGGGCGCCGAGAGGGCCGCGGGCGCCGAGAGGGCCGCGGGCGCCGAGGGGGCCGCGGGCGCTGGGGGCGCCGAGGGGGCCGCGGGCGCCGAGGGGGCCGCGGGCGCCGAGGGGGCCGCGGGCGCCAACGTCGGGGGCACCGGGGGTGCCAGCGCCGCGGCTGGAGGAGGCCCTGCATGCGGGGGGCGCGCCTCAAAGCCAGGGGGCGGGCCAAGAGAGGCGCACGAGCGCCCTGGGAGAGGCGTCGAGGAGCCCGCGTCACCGGTGGCGGGAGGAACAGCCGGGGGTACCTGATGAAACGGAAACACATGCTCATCAAAGTAAACGTGCCGGGAAGTGAACACACGGTGAGAGACGGGATCGTAGCACCGATATCCCTTGGAGTGGGAGGGGTAGCCGATGAAGATGCAAGCGATAGAACGAGGTGCGAGTTTATGAGGAGCAGACTCGGCAATGCTAGGATAGCAAAGGCACCCAAAAATACGCAAACCATCATAAGATGGGGGCGTACCGAAAAGAAGATGGTGAGGTGCATAGTTCCACCATGGGCGGCAAGGGCGAAGGTTAAGGAGAAGAGAAGCAGTAGCGAGTGCGTCCGGCCAGAAACGAGGCGGCACGTTAGCATGGAACAGGAGCGTGCGAACGCAGTCGTTCAGAGTGCGAAGGACGCGTTCGGCTCAACCATTCTGTTGGGAAGTATACGGGCATGTGAGGCGAAAGACTGTGCCGTGGTGCGACGGAAAAGTGCGGAAAGCAAGGTTGTCGAACTCTTTTCCATTGTCAGTCTGAAGAGCAAGGATGGGACGCCCAAACTGCGTGCTGACATAGGAGTAAAAAGCCGTCAAAGTGGAGAGTGCATCCGACTTTCTGCGCAAAGGAAAAGTCCACACATAATGAGAATAATCATCAAGGATAACCAGATAATATAAGTAGCCCGAATTACTAGGAACCGGAGAGGTCCACACATCGCTATGAATCAACTGAAAAGGAAAAGAAGCTATGGTGGTGGAGTTATTAAACGGGAGGCGAACATGTTTGCCGACACGACAGGCATGACAGGTGTGATCCCCTATCTTGTGGCAACTGAAACTGAAACTGTTAAGAATATGACGAAGGGTGACGGGGTTGGGATGACCCAAACGAGCGTGCCAGAGATCGACGCCGGCGGAGAGAGCAACCGGTGCAGTGGTGGAGGTGAACGGCGAATGCACCGGATAGAGCTCGTCGAGGCTGTCACATCGATGAAGTACCATCCTGGTTCGAGCATCCTTGACACAAAACCCAAGCTCATCAAATTCAACAGTAACAGGATTTTCACGAGTTAAACGACGAACGGAAACAAGGTTTTTAATAAGATGAGGTGACACAAGTATGTTAGACAAAGTAATAGGCATAGAATTAGAAGGAAAAGAAGTGTGCCCGACATGTGTGATAGGGAGTGTGGAACCGTCGCCGACAATGATGCGGCGGTCGGTGGTGACGGGAGTGAAGGAGGCAAGATTACCAGGATGAGCAAACATGTGAGCCGTAGCCCCGGTGTCCATGTACCAATCATCACCTCCAGTGTAGTTGTTCGGCGTAGGAGCGGCATGCAGCGCAGGAAGGAGCACCGGGTCCCAGGGCGCCGGCGGCAGGGCCGGCGAGGGGGACGGAGACGCCATGGGGAAGCCGTAGCCGCCGCTCAGCTGCGGCGGTGGGTACTCTCCATACAGCTGCGGGGCCGCGTAGTAGGGCGCCAGCAGCGGAGCAGCGCCAGAAGGTACACCATGATCCGAAAGCGGCGGCGGCGGCGTATAAAAGCCCGAAGGTGGAGCACTACTCGATAGCACGGAGGAAGCCACCAACTCCGTCGACGGACCGCCGTAGAGTGTCCCGTATGAAGAGGACGCGCCGTAAGGAAGCGCGATCACCGAGGCTGTCGGGTAGGCGTAAGCCAATGGGGCAAAGTGACCGTAGGACGGCGGCAACGCAGATGAAGTTGGCCACGGATCAGCGCGGTAGGAACCAACCGCCGACGAGTGCTGCACGTGGGGCTGCATGTGTTGATCGTTGTGGAACTGCATGTGTTGACCGCCATGTAGATGAGTGTGTTGATTGCTGTGGACGTGCATGTGTTGACCTCCATATAGATGCATGTGTCGATCGTGGTAGGTTGGATGACCCGCTGGTGGATGCGAACTGCCAGGGGGCGGTTGGCCTGCTAGCATGGTGCCGTGGGTTGACGGCGGGAGCAGCGACTTGGCAGAAACGCGCGGGCGGCTCACGGAAAGCTGTGGCGGCCGATGTGAAGACAGGCGGCGGCAGGAGAGATGCTAGCGGGCGGGATTGATCGGGCAGGAGCGGCAGCCGGCGCGGAGGGCGCGCAAACGGCGGCGGCGGGGTGGGGGCGGCGGCGGCGGCTGGGTGGCGGCGGCGGCGGCGGCAGAAGCGAGAGAAAAACCTAGGAAACTGATACCATGTATGAGATTATGATTGCATGATGTATTGCTCTCGTGCATATGCACATATATATGATGTACAAAGGTGGGCCACGCATCTTAACTATACAAGGAACTAGAAGACGGGCCCAATACACAATATGCACATAACACATATACTCAACACACACCATAAGGATATTTCGTGCAGCTGGTGGGGGGGAGGCGGCGCAGTGGGAGGGTGTAGGTAGCGGGTAATGGGGCGCTCATGCAGAAGCAAACCTTTCACCGTGTGTAATCCACTTGATGCTACTATTTTCTATGAGATACACCAAGGGTTGTAATGAATCTTAACGTTTTGTACTAAACCATTACTACTATGTGTATTTTGTTTGGTCCTATCTCATTTGAGAAATACCAAATGTTTTTAATGTTGAATCTGTGCCAGACATGTGCAAGCCGGATCAGTTCTCTACCTTGCTATTGGAACAAATTAAATATTTGTCATGAGCTTGCATACCAATTGTAAATATCCTATTCACTGATTATACGTTGCTTTTAATATAGCTTTACTATCTCTGATGTATACTAATCTTTTTAATCTTGAACTACTACTATAATTTCCTTTGGACGTACCAGGCGTTTTATTATATTGTTATCTTGCATGTCGGGAAAGAAGTCCACATAACCCCCTCAAGTTTCAGGAATCGGCTAATTAACCCCCTCAACTACGAAACCAGATATTTAACCCCCTGATGTTTACAAAACCAGATGAATCACCCCACACCTGTCATAAGCTGTTTCATTAGCGGTTTTGCAACCTAGCATGAGTCAACCAGCTGAGGTGAACATTGGGCCTTACATGTCAGAGACTCAAATATATCTTCCCTACTATGACGCGACTCGTACCGCCTGGCGTTGCTCCTCCCGCTGTTTCCGCCGGTGGCGGCAGCGACGAGCAGTAGCAGGAGTATGTGTGCTAGCGTAGCTGCATCGAGGTAGATGGCAACTCAACGCCTTGGCCGAAACTTGCCGAGCTCCACGAGGTCATGTCGACGGCAACGGGAATGCCTGCCAGACCTGGAGGCAGCAAGCGATGGAGCTCGGAGCGGCCAAGGCGCCCGCCGCCACCCGAGATGGATGGCAACACAACGTCCTTGCCGGAACTTGCCGAGCTCCGCGAGTTCATGCCTTGGACGATGACAGCGGGAGAAGGCCTGCACGGAGCTGGACGCAGAAGCAACGGAGCCGAAAGCGACCATGGCGCCAGCCAAGGGAGACGAGAACGAACGCGAGCAAGGGCCATGCATGGGGTGGGTAATAGCAGCTGGAGTAATGCTTGTGGCGATCCGATCGTTTCGAGTCCCACGCGCATGGAACTACTAGTGCTAAATCGATCGAAGCAAGGATCGATCAGGAGCATGTGCACGTGCATGTGTTGTTTTCTGGCCAGCGGCAAAGACCGATCAGCGGACTCTGGCGCCTTGGTCCTGTGTACGCATGTGTCGCTAACTGATCAGGGATAGATCAAGCTAGCCACATAGGAAGCGGAATCGTCAGCGTACTTTGTGTGTCAGCGGAGAGTACTCAACGGTGTGGAGCTTGCCCAACAATGTAAAGACGAATATGGCGACTGCAGTTGTACAAGAACGTCTGTGTGCGGCAGGCGGCAGCATGGAGGCGACCGAAGGTAACTTAGTCTGGTCAGTTCTGGAGGCGGTGGGAGTTGCAAAATCAGATAGCGGTGGGGATTCGGACGGCGAGGAAGAACAACCCGAAACGGCGGCGGCACCGTGGCAGCCTAGGCCAGCCACGTGGACAAAACCACTCTCAAAACCACTTCCAAATCTCTTAGGGGATGTTTTGAATGGTATTGTAAAGTTTAGGGGGTGATATACCTGGTTTTGGAGTTGAGGGGGTTAAGTAGCCGGTTCGTGAAACCTGAGGGGTACGTGGACTTCTTTCGCATGTCGGACGGGCACCGTGCGTCAAGTCGCGCTTCAGGTCTAGTACTGTAAAATTTATAATGCTTTTGCTCTGTCCGATGTAGGAGTAAAACGCCGGTCACCCATTGTAGTGCAAAAAAGTCAAGAACGAATATTTTGGATGGACATGGATCTAAACTTTTTTTCCTTTTTTGAGAGAGAAAGCGAAGTGCGACCAAAATTGAGCTTGTCGAACACCTACCAAAAAACACCGCAAACGTCGCACCCCACCCCAGGTCGCAATTCACCACGGCACAGCAATGGCCGCCGGCGCCACTGCCGCCGATAGCTCCACCGCTCCGGCGCCGCACGTCCTGGTCGTCCCGTACCCGGCGCAGGGCCACACGATCCCGCTCCTCGACCTCGTCGGCCTCCTCGCCGCCCGCGGGCTCCGCCTCACCGTCGTCGCCACGCCCGGCACCGCGCCGCTCCTCGCGCCCCTCCTCGCCGCGCACCCGGGCGGCGCCGTCCGCACGCTCACCCTCCCCTTCCCCTCCCACCCGGCCTTCCCCGCCGGCGTCGAGAGCGCCAAGGGGTGCCCGCCCGTGCTCTTCGGCGCGCTCATCGTCGCCTTCGCGGGGCTCCGCGGCCCGCTCGGCTCCTGGGTGCGCGCCCGCTCGGACACCCCGGACCGCGTCGTCGCCATACTGTCCGACTTCTTTTGCGGGTGGACGCAGCCGCTCGCCGCCGAGCTCGGCATCCCTCGCGTCGTCTTCTCGTCGTCTGCGGTTTACGCCACCGCCGTGCTCCACTCGCTCCTGCGCCGGCTGCCCAGGCGCGAGGACGAGAGCGACGACGAGTGCCTGATCGCCTTCCCGGATCTCCCGGGCGCCCCGGTGTACCCGTGGCGGCAGCTCAGCCTGCTGTACCGGACGTACAAGGAGGGCGACGAGGTTACGGAGGGCGTCAGGAGCAACTTCCTCTGGAACCTGGATTGCTCGGCGTTCGTGTCGAACACGTTCCGGCGGCTCGAGGGGCGGTACCTGGAGGCGCCTCTCGCGGACCTGGGCTTCCGGCGCGTGCGCGCGGTGGGGCCGCTGGCGCCGGAGGCCGACGCCGCGGCCAATCGCGGCGGGGAGACGGCGGTGGCCGCGGCCGACCTGTGCGCCTGGCTCGACAAGTTCGAGGACAAATCCGTCGTATACATCAGCTTCGGGAGCATGGCGGTGCTGCAGCCAGCTCACGCGTCGGCCCTGGCCGCCGCCCTGGAGAAGACAGGCGCGGCGTTCGTGTGGGCGGTCGGGCCGGCGGTGACGCTCCCGGACGGGTTCGAGGAGCGCGTGGCGTCGGGCGGCAGGGGCGCGGTGATCCGCGGGTGGGCGCCGCAGGTGGCCGCGCTGCGGCACCGGGCGGTGGGCTGGTTCGTGACGCACTGCGGGTGGAACTCGGTGCTGGAGTCCGCGGCGGCCGGGGTGACCATCCTGGCGTGGCCGATGACGTCCGACCAGTTCGTGAGCGCGCGGCTGCTCGTGGACGAGCTGCGCGCCGCCGTGCCGCTCTGCTGGGGCGGCGTCGCCACGGCGCCGAGCGCCGACGAGCTGGTGAACGTGCTCGAGTCGACCGTCGTGGGGAAGGGGCGGGAGTGGGGCGACGTGGCCGCGCGGGCCAAGGAGCTGGCCGAGGAGGCGGCGGCGGTGGTGCGGGAAGGCGGCAGCTCGTGGCGGGAGGTGGGGGAGCTGGCGCGGGAGCTTCGCGAGCTCGGGAGGTAGCAGGTGAAGCGAAGAAGCCGCCCTGTGAGTGTGAGTATCCATCTGGAACGGCGGCGGTGTATCAGAAACTCGGGAGCCTGACTGACGATATACGGCGGATCCATCCACAGTTTCGGTTTCATTTCGACATAGAAATCACATATCTCCGCTGTAAAATGCACAGAAAGTTCAGCAGTTGCCATACATCATATTTTTCTTGTGCATTCACGATCCGCTGTAAAATGTACAGAAAGCTCACTTGTCATGCATTCACGATCCGCTGTAAAATGAAAGTTGAGTATCGCGGCAGTGCTGCGGGGATTTGGAAATTGAAAAGCCGTGAGCATCTGGACCAGCCATCAACATGTAGCCAGAGAGTAACATCTGGACATTTGTCCTGGGGGGGGGGGGGGGGGACCTGCAGTAACCGTGACATCCCTTCTTCACATCCATATGGTTAAGCCTAAAATGATTTTAATTAATTTATAAATTATAAATCTATTGTATAAATTTACACAAATTACATATGAACAAAAATATGGTGCAATAAATTTATTTTGTGATTTATTTTTGTACGTGCTACAGTAAATCCGCACAGTAGTTGTTACAGTATCATGACATTCCTTCTTCGCTTTACACACGCATTTCACTGTAGCTTGGTGACATCCCTTGAGGATGTTAGAGGATCCGCTTGGGAGGGGGGGGGGGGCGATATCCTAATCCTACTGCTGGTAGTCTATGAAAGATGGTAAATGAGATGTTTTTGTTTTACATTTGAAACCTTCGAGGTGACTGAAAACGATCTTCACGCCACATCTAAAAAAATGCAATTGTAGTGAACAAACCTGCAAGCATGGAACGACACGCGCCATCTGGGATTATGGAGCATCATCAAAAATCGAATGTGTGAAGATCCAATGGTGATTGCGAGCGTGTTTGATGTCTGATTTGCGACCTGGCCAGTTATACCTTAAAAAATGTCACAAACATTGGCGATCAAAAGATGAAATTTTGCATACATTGCATATAATGTTACAGGCAGCAAAAGATATGGCAGGTCTTATTCAGTTGTAGAACCGTACTACAGGAGAAGTGGATAGGCGGACAACAGCATACACGCAAACCTGATACTCAACTTTATAGACGATCAAATAATAAGCGGCAACAAACAGGGTGGCCTCGCCTCATACATAAGCAACTGCATCAAACCCCCCACCGTCTTGTCCAAAGGCAGGGCCAGCATTTCCTCCTGCGCCTGGAATCTCCACCTCCGGCATCTGCATCCTCTCCGCCAAGGTTTCCATCCCCATGTGCGACCACAGGAGCCAAACGAAGGTCAGCAGCTCCCCGCCAGTGCCCAAGCTCTTAGCGTGTAGGTGCCCCCGGCACCTGCTGGCAGAGTAGCAGAGCATCTCCACCCACACGGCTTCGATCACCTCCCACATTTTCTTCTCATCCTCTAACCCCAAGAGCCCTTTAGCAAGAATCCAGGCGTCATGTATGAGGCCTTCTTCGGCTGGTGACGTCTCCATCTTGGTGAATATTCTCTCTGCAACTGATTTTTCCTCCAGCATCTGTTGCTCCTTTTCTTCTTTTGAATTCATGCAGCGGTATAAGAACCTTCCCAATCCCATGGCCATGGGTCGCCCCCGCACTCTTTGCTCCAACGGTGGTTTTGGACAGCACTTGAGGGTTTCCTTGAGTTTGTTGTAAGCGGCTATGAACAGATTCCGCCTTGTGCCGGCCATTAACATCTCTGGCTTTGCAGACAGTAGGTGCATCATGTAGTTGGATATTTCTCTGCATCCCATTGCGTCTGCATGATACACTGATTTTGTACACCATGCAGGGCATTCCGCATTCCTAGAAATCTCTTCATCATATCGAACGGTGGCGCATGCATGATTAGGTGATGCACCCATTTTATTGAAGCACAAGTCCGTTGCGATGTGCCAGAGAAGGACACTCTCGTCAAACGGTCTCTTCATGCTCCACCCGAGGTCTTCACTGCATCCTGATCCTGCTACCTGAAGAGCCCATTGCCCCCTGTGATTCTTGAACCTCATGTAATCGGCAACAACCCGTATGTCTTGCTTCCACCAACGTTTCATATATCCAAGAACCAAGATTGTAATTCTGGACGATGAGTCAATGGGCATGAGCCAGCGTTGGATGATTGTACGCCTGATGTACTGTTCCTTGAAGGCAAAGAATGCCATGAAACTACATTGGGAAACCATGAAATTACATCGGGAAACCCTGTGAAACAATACTATTCCCAATCCCACCCCAAAACTTCTGTTGTATGATAAGTACTCCAGCGTAGCAGTACAAGATAATAATGTATATGTAACCTTGACATCCTCGTCGTTATAAGCTTCTCTATGACTCTTGTGGAACAGAGCGATGGCTGTGAATGGTAGGATTATACACGCCATCCGGAAGTATGCAGCAAGAGCCCAAAAGAGGAAGCCAAAGCTAAAGTTCTTTCTGAGAAGTTTTATGTTGGGTTGTGCCATTTTTGCTTTGGTGTATAGAAGATCGAACGTGTCGGATAGCCTTTCTTGCAACCGCTCATATGCCTTTTCTTCATCCAGCTTCAAGAAGGCCTCTATGACATCAAGCCGATCATGATACGGAGATGCAAGATCCACAAAAAGCTTATTGACATGGTCTGTTCCTAGTTTCCGAAAAAGATCGTACCTCATGCGTGCATCAGCAGCTGAATCACCTTCTCCCTGTGTTGTATCAGAGCGGTTGCTGGCATTGACATCACCTTCTCCATTGCCTTGATTAGAGAGACGGCTGGCCTCAATATCGCCTTCTCCGTGTGCTTGATCAGGGAGATGGTTGGTCTCAACATCACCTTCTGCTTGTGCTCGATCAGGGAGATGACTGGCCTCGACATCAGCTTCTCCTAGTGCTTGATCAGAGAGATGGTTGGCCTCAACATCACTTTCCGCTTGTGCTTCGGTGTGACAGCCGGCGTTAAAAACAGCACATACCTTTTCCACATATTCTCCAAGCTTGATCTCGTCGCGGCTGTATTCCTCATCGTCCATTTGCGCCGTAGTGTCAGAAGCACTGACTAGGCTATTAATGCTAGCGCTCCTGAGAGCATATGGCTTCTCTAAGCATCTGATGCCCCCGAGGGTGAAGAGCATGATAGATGCCTGCAACAACTTCATGTCGCCGCCCTGCCATGATTTACAGAACGCGTAGATTGACACCGTGATCTGAGAGATGGCCGTGAGGACGTGCCGCTTCCATAGCTCGTTGTCTTCCATGTTGTAGGCGGTTATGCCGTCCTGTCCGCCCAGGTGCATCAGGAGGACCGGCGCCCACACCACCTCTAGGACGCTTTTGCCATGTGTGTAGCTGGAATTTTCCGGCTTCCTGTGGCGATTGAACAGGGCGGCGAGAGCATATATCGCCACCGCATCGCTGCCTATGTATGCTAGCCATATCAAAAGTCGAAAGGAGGCAGAGACTGCGGACTTACGCCGGCCGGCGGAGAAGTAGAGGATCCATTGAACACATTGGCTGCAGATAACGAGAATTCGCAGCTGCCACTCTTCCCACCAATCCACAGCGGTTGAGATTCCCATCTGCAACTGCCTAGCTCTCGGCCTCTCACTCAATGGTCAATCTGAACAAAACTCGCCCCTTAATCTCTCAATGGACAGTATATATGCACATGGTTAGCAGTAACGCGGTGTTCTCGTATGCTGTCCGGCTGAATTTCTTATGTTGATCACTTTATTAAGTAGCTCGACGAAGTTGCCGTGCATTTAAATATGATCTGCATCTAGCTAGCTAGTCGGCATCTTGTTTATATGTAGTATATTCATATATGAACCAGCCGGGGAAGTTGTCTTCCTTTTCGAAAGAAACATATGAACCAGCCGGCACAGTCCATGAGGGGCGGAGCTACTCATGACCTGATGTTTGGTTGGGGGTTTGAAAGGTAATAAAAAGTTTTTTGAGTCCGTGGGTGTCGCGGCAGTGCTGGTGGGAATTCAGAACCTGGAAAGCAATGGACATCTTCATTAGCGATCAACATATGTCTTCACAGCATTCTAAAACTCTACAGAGTTACTCCCTCCGTTCGGAATTACTTGTCGCGTTGTTAATACACTGCAAGACAAGTACAACTGAAGATTGTTTTGCATAGGTTTACTTCTTACACCTCTATCACAAGTCGAACAAGGAAGCATTATCGTGCGGGTTTACATTGACAAAAATAGAGCATCGAGCTTTTCTGGACGTTATTTATCAAAAGAAGTTTTTCCTGGATGTTCTCAAATGCAAAATTTTCCTTAGGATTTCTAAAATTTACCCTAATTTTTCAGAACTTAGAAAATGCTGTCTTCGGATTAAACAGAAGCTTCTCATAGTTTTCAGATATCTAGAAATCACAACTGAGCTCAAACAGATGCATCAATGCTAGTACCCTTGTTTTTTTACAAGTAGTAGGATATCATCACATCTGAAAATAGAAATAGCAGGATAAATAACCAGATCTGGTGAGTTTAAACTCAAAGAGGTCAAGGAGCAAGCATGGCCACCAGTTCGTCCATAACACCTGGGCAACTGCTCCTCAGGTGCTCGTACCCATCAGATGCCATGACTGCCTTCAGGTTACCCGGAGACGTCAGGAACTTGAAGCACGCCTTCTTCAGAGCACCACAACCATGCTGCTCAGCCAGTGCCAGCGTTGTCGCCGCCGTGCTCTTGCAGATGTGATCGCACAGCTTCCCCTCGCAGATCACCTTCAGCCTTTCCATGTTATACCGTCTGCCGCTACCAGCAAATGCTGAGCAAATGCTGCCTCATCGCCCTCGTTCATCACGGGCAGCGAGTCGGTGTAGATGAAGTGGAGCAAAGCCTTGAACACCTTGGGTTCCATATCGTCGATTCGTATGTGAGTTGCGGTCTTCTCCTTCATGGTACCAAGCAGCTCCGCCTTGAAGACCGACGACCGAGCTGCGAGTATGCACCTGTGTGCAGCGAATGTCTGCGCACCGACCTCGAAATTGACATCGGCCGCCTCACCGGCCAAGAGCAGCTGTCCAAAATGCTGGTGCATGTCCGACGGTGGCACCGGCACCACCATAGACGGCGGGATTGGCTCGGTGAAGATCTCCTTTAACACGGCGACATCACACCTGATGCTGAAAACATCATCCTTGAGGTGAAGGGATTCCTCCAAGTCTTTTCTTTTGATGAAATGACCGAAGCCCCATGCAGCTTCTTTGCTGGAGAAGGTGTGCATCAGGGCGCTGAAACTGTACTGCGGCACTGGTTGCCTATCTTGGTCAAGCAAACTTATCTTGAACTCTGCTTTGACTTCAGTACCATCACTTCGGTCAGAGAACAGAAAGATGGATATCCAATCGGTGTCGTCTGAGACAACGCCGTCAGGGTAGTACTGCACACACCATCGATGGCCTCCGATGGTGAAAGTCTCGGAGTTGATGCGTTTGCCGTTGCCAAGCCCCTTGGTGCGGGAGTAGCCGTCTACCTTGACGACGTGCGACCCGGACACGGCTGGAGCGATGATGGCCGACGCGGTCAGCGACGGCCCGTCGTCGTTGCCCACGGGAGACGGAGAAGAGGCGGGCATTGGCGAAGCCGTGAAGGCGGGAGGAACAACCGAACTGGTTAAGATACGCCAAGATTGCAATCAAAACGAACTGGCAATAAATCTGAATCTGCGTGCTGGGCCGCGGGTGATCTCCTTCCTCTTATCCTGGTCGCATTGTGATCCGTGGCATGGACGAATCGTGTATGGCTAACCCTCAGTTGGAGCGGGAGGTGGCGGAACGACGAGTTGGGCGATGTGGCCGCGCGGGCGAAGGGGCTGCCCGAAGAGGCGGCGGCGGCGGCACGGGAAGGCGACAGCTCGTGGCGGAAGGTGGAGGAGCTTGGCGACGCGGGAGGAAGCTGGTCGAGTGGACGGCGGCTACGGATTTGGGGATGGTTGTCTGTCACTGGGAAGGGAAGACGAGATTGGGGATTCCTTTTTTTTTCCTTTTCTTACTCTTTCGTCCAGAGCATCTCCAACAGCCGCGCTAAGCGCCGCGCGCAAAAAACCTGTTTGCCGCGCGCGCTTCGGCTGGTTTTGCGCGCCCGCCTGCGCTGACTTCAGCAGCCGCGCTATAATGCAGCGCGCGCCGCTCCAGCAGAGCGCAAAAATACAGCGCGCGCCGCACAAACCATATATACATGAGAAAAAATGATCAAACAAACAAAATAAATCAACAATAAATAGTTCAATTTCGTAATCATTACAACTCAAACAAATAGTTTATCGTTCAGTACAACAAATGCAATAAACACAACAAATAGTTCATGAACAATACAATGTCAAATGCAGATATCATCATGCTCTTTGTCATCCATGCCATGCCCACCACTCTTCAATCAAATCATTCTGAAGTTCATTGTGTGTTGCGGGACGCCGAATGGCATGATAGGAGGCAATAAAACGGGTTACCCTTTCAGCCCTCCGTCGCACTCGCACGAGATATCCCAAGAGCTCATACTGTGAGTAGTCTAAATCTTGGCCACGCTCATTCTCGATGATCATGTTGTGCATGATCACACAAGCGTGCATGATGTACCAAAGCATTTTTTGATCCCAAAATCTAGCCGGTCCTCTCACAATAGCAAATTGGGCTTGCAAAATCCCAAATGCTCTCTCCACATCTTTTCTAGCCGCCGCATGAGCATTGTGGAAGTCAAGATTTTTCTTACCTTCCGGCTTTTTCAACGGCTTCACGAAGGTTTGCCACTTCGGATAGATGTCATCCGCTAGATAATAGCCATAGTTGTACGTACGGCCATTTGCTACAAACTGCACCGGTGACAACTCACCGTTTGCAATCTTATTCATCAGTGGTGACCGGTTAACAACATTGATGTCATTCAAAGATCCAAGCATTCCAAAGAATGCATGCCAAATCCAAGTCTCCTGATCGGCCACCGCTTCAAGGATTATAGTGGAACCCTTTTTTTGACCGTGGAATTGCCCATGCCATGACTTTGGACAATTCTTCCAACTCCAATGCATGCAATCTATTGAGCCAAGCATGCCAGGAAAACCGCGAGCTTTGTTCATCGCCAATAGCCTTGCGACGTCTTCAGCATTGGGAGATCTCAAATACTCCTCGCCAAACACTTGCACAATTCCCACTGCAAAGCGCTTGACACACATGATGGCTTGGCTCTCACCCATAGCCAAGTGATCATCAACAAGATCAGCCGGTATACCGTATGCCAACATACGCAAAGCGGCTGTCACCTTCTGAAAGGTGCTATGCCCGAGCTCTCCGGCGGCATTCCTCCTTTGCTGAAAAAAAATGGTCATGGCTCGCTAGTTTCTCTGCAATGCGCCTGAACAACTCGGTGCTCATCCTAAACCGGCGATGAAAATACGACTCGGGGTATATGGGATTCTCCGCAAAATAATGCTTGATCAATCTGTTGTGGGCATCGATCCTATCCCTTCAAATTTTCTGCCGACCCATAACCGAACCACCGTGCTTCGGTTTTTTTATATGCATAGCTAGGATCATTGCAAGATCTTCCTCCTCTTCCATATCAAATTCTTCTTCGGAAGAATCATACGACGAACTCATCTACAATGTTCAATACTATACTATAAAAACTACAATTCAAAACATGCATCAAATTCATGAAGTTTGAGCAATACATACCTTGTAGGCGTTTTGTCAAACACCTTGCGGGCGCGGCGCGGCAGCGAGCGCTCGGGCGCTGTTCCTCGAACGACGGAGGCGCGCGAGGGCCGGCGGGACTAGGAGGGGATGGGGCGGAAGCGCGGGCGCGCGGGGATAGGCCGGGGAAGCCTGAACGGTCGCCGGGGGCGTGGGCGGCGGCGGCGGCGTGACCGGATGGGGGGTGGAAGTGGGAGAGGAAGTGCGGGCGCGAGCGCTGGAGTGTGCCGCGCGCTGCAGCGGGCGCCCGAAATACACCGCGCGGCTAAGTGTTTTCGACCGCGCGCCCAACCCGTTATAGCGCGCGCGTCGTTTTTGCGCGTCCGCTGGAGCGACCCGCCGCGTTGCGCGCGCGCTAAAACGGCCTAATTTGCGGCGCTGCGCTAGTTTAGCGCGGCTGTTGGAGATGCTCTCAGACACACGTATAGAAGAGAACGCGCGCCAAAAGTTTTCACCTACGCACGCGCGCTCGCGCCAACTACTCCGTTCCCAAATACAACCTCCCTTCCGAAATACTCCCTCGGTCCAAAATTCTTGGTTTAAATTTGTCTAAATACGGATGTATCTAGTAGTGTTAGATACATCCGTATCTAAACAAATCTAAGACAAGAATAGATACATCCGTATCTAGACAAATTTAAGACAAGAATTTTGAGACCGAGGGAGAAATTGTCGCTGGGTTTTTTCCGACCAGGTGAAAACTAGTGAAATTGCAAAACTGACCCCCATTTGAAATCACTCGGGTCGTCATCTTCCTCCATCGCTCCTTCCCTCTGCCAGGACTCCGTCGTCTTCCTCCATCGCTCCTCCCCTTCGCCAGGCTCCTCAGTCGTCCACATCTCCGGCATACTTCCCCGCCGGCTGCCTATGCCGCTCCAATCGAGAGCCCGATCCCCTCTTTGGCCGCCTTTCCCTGCCATGATCGGAAGCTCCCTTGCCGCGGTCCGGAGCTCCCTCGCCGGCCGCCATTCCCCGCCGGCTGCCTGCTCCGCCGCAGCTCCGGATCCTCCCCCGCTGGCCGCGGATCCCTCGCCGGTCGCCTCCCTCCACTCCAATTGAGAGCTCAAGGTCAGCCGCCGCTGCTCGCTGCTCCTGCATACGCACAGTAATTTTGATCATAATTGCTTGGATTTCTACTGGATGAACACAGAGACAAAATGATTATACAGAATACAGAGTATAATCATTCTGAATGCACACAGAATGATATTGTGGATGAATGATTCTGAATGCACACAGAATTGCTTGGAGTATTCTGAATTAACATGTCTCTGTGTGACGTGTATTGTGTCACACAGCATGTTGAGCATTCGATCTGAGACATGTTAGGAAAAATACTGATCACACAGAGATAAAATTATATACGTCTACAATATTTTTGTCTCAATGTTAGGAAAATTTGGATCTCAATGCAGGTCTGAAGATGAAGGAGCGGAGTATAATCATTTGCAAGTGTCTTCCTGCAGAGTATAACCAGGAGCTACAATCATTTGCAGAGTATAATCATGAGCTAGCACAGTTGAATTTCCTGCACAATCAATCAATCAATCAAAGGCTTAATAAGATTTCAGGATTTCAATCAAAGAAAGGCTTAATGAGATTTCAGAGTAATGTGTGTAATTACTCTACTGTGTAATGAATCTTCAACAGATCACAGATTTCGAAGTACTCTTCAATCAATCAATCTTCACAGATTTCAAGGAGAACAAATGTGAATTTCTTGTAATTTTGGAAACATCTTGAATGAACAGGAGTAGTATGAACAATAGTTTGGTGAGGAAACACACAATAGTTTGATGAACAACAGTAGTATGAACAATACTCCATGATGAACAACAATAGTTTGATGAGAAAACAATAGAAGTAGCCTATTTATGTTTGTTCAGTTGGGCAATACTCTACAGTAGTTTGATGAGAAAACATACAGAAAAGTTCAGTTGGACATTAACAGAGAAGTAGCCTATATATGTTTGTTCCATTTTAGGTACTTACTGAAAATTACCTGTGATATTTACTTCTTGATCTTCCATTTGATCACTTGGTCATGCCCATTCCTTGTACAACACACACCCAAAGTTACTCAAAAAAATTGCTGACTGTCTTACCTGGTGGGATCATAGCAGCATCACTAATTGATGCTTGTGATGAGGATGTGCTGCTTGTGATGAGGCTCTGATGATGCTTGTGATGCTAGTGGTGATGCTTGTGATGCTTGTGATGAGGCTCTGATGCTCGTAATGATGCTTGTGATGCTAGTGATGAATGCTTGTGATGCTTGCGACGAGGCTGTGATGCTTGTCATGTATGTAATAATCCATATTTGAGTATGTTGTTTGTGTGGAGCATGTTGTATGTCTAACTCCACTTGTATGTGTAACTCCATTTAAATTTTTACTCCATTTAATTTTGCACTTTTACTCCAAGTATTTTTGCTCCATGTATTTTTTACTCCATACGCCACTTGTATGTGTATATTTCTACTACTCCATTTGTATAATTATTCTCTGATAGGAGAGTAGTAGGAGAGGAGAGGAGTGAATTAGAGAAGAGTATGTAGGCTGGGATGCCCTCCTTGTCTTCAATCTTGGACTTCACATTGTTGTTGCTGTTGTTAAAGGAAAGGACTAGGAGAGGAATATGAGAGGAAAGGAGTGGAATAGACGAGGAGAGGAGTGGAGTGGAATAGGAGACGAGAGGAAAAAGTTTAATTTAATTTTAACACAAAAGGTTTAATTTAGTAACAGAAAAGGTTTATTTTTAAGTTTAATTAACTAAATAAATTAGATTGAACTAAAAGAAAAGGTTTAATTTCTAGTTAATTAAAATTATCTAAGAAGAGGAGAGGATAAGATAAGAGAAGAGAGGAGAGATAAGAAGAGAGAAAGAAGAGATAAGAAGAGAGAAGAGAGCAAGAAGATGCTCATGCAGAAGAGGAGTAGAAAGTTTCAGTTAATTAACTGAAACTACTCCTACAGAGAAGATACTAAAAATCTGAACTACTGCTAATCCTCTTATTGCAAGCCAGCAAATGTGCTCACTAAATGGAGTACTCCCTCTAAAATTTGAAAATTAGCATGTGTAACATTGTACTCCTAGTAAATGTGCTTACTAAATGGATTTTTATTTTCAAAATACATTGGTAAAACTGAACATTGGTAACAACCTGAACATTGCTACTAACACTGATTTTCATTGACAGAAGCAAAGAATGGTCATGTAGACATTCAGAAGTTAGGCAATTCAACTCGACGGTGTATACAAACAACAAGGGAGTGTTCATATAGCAGATTTAGGTGAAAACAAAATCACAGGACAGCTTATAGCTGGCCACCATGGTACCTCTCTCTCACACACACAACAGAGCAAACTCCAATCTGAAATGCATTCTCACAAAAGAAGAAGAGAGGGAGGATGGCAAGTGAGGCTCACCATTGCATTGCAGTTGAAGTAGGACTCGCTACTGATTTCGAATCGGCGCCCACACCACATGGTGCTCGGGCCCCTCCTACTGCCACCATATGGTCTCGACCTGGGTGAGCTCGGCTTCCACCGCCCCGTGTCGCTCCGTGGTCTGCTGCCGGACGACGAGCACCCGGCAGCCCAGGCAGCTCACACCGGCGTACGAGCTTGGCGACCTGACAGACAGTCATGAGAACAGAAGCAAATTCAGAGCCTGGCAGCTCCTAGTGAGTTCAGATAGCTGAATTTATTCAGTTACCTATAGAGGAAGCTCTTGTCGTGGAGGCTGACGAGGAGCGTGGACGCCCGGAGCCGCCCCTTCGCCGCCGCCACCGTCTCGCCGAGCTCCCCCTCCCGCACCACGATCTCCACCCTGGCCTCCTCCTCCCGCTGCTCCAGCCCGGATCGAGTACCGCCGCCCACGGATCGAGCACCGCCACCCACGAATCGAGCACCGCCACCACGAATCGAGCACCCCGGCTGGTAAAAATGACACCTTTGACCCTGCTACCTCTTGAGCACTACGTTGGATTTCCTTGAAGAGGAAAGGTGATGCAGCACAGTAGCGTAAGTATTTCCCTCAGTTTTTGAGAACCAAGGTATCAATCCAGTAGGAGGCTACGCGTGAGTCCCTCGTACCTGCACAAAACAAATAACTCCTCGCAACTAACGCGATAAGGGGTTGTCAATCCCTTCACGGTCACTTACGAGAGTGAGATCTGATAGATATGATAGGATAACATTTTTGGTATTTTTGTGATAGAGATGCAAAGTAAAATAAAAGTAAAGTAAAAGGCAAAGAAAATAACTAAGTATTGGAAGATTGATATGATGAAGATAGACCCGGGGGCCATAGATTTCACTAGCGGCTTCTCTCAAGAGCATAAGTATTTTAAGGTGGGTGAACGAATTACTGTTGAGCAATTGACATAATTGAGCATCGTTATGAGAGTATCTAGGTATGATCATGTATATAGGCATCACGTCCGAGACAAGTAGACCGACTCCTGCCTGCATCTATTACTATTACTCCACTCATCGACCGCTATCCAACATGCATCTAGAGTATTAAGTTCAAGAAAACAGAGTAATGCCTTAAGCAAGATGACATGATGTAGAGGGATAAATTCATGCAATATGATAAAAAAAACATCTGGTTATCCTCGATGGCAACAATACAATACGTGCCTTGCTGCCCCTACTGTCACTGGGAAAGGACACCGCAAGATTGAACCCAAAGCTAAGCACTTCTCCCATTGCAAGAAATACCAATCTAGTAGGCCAAACCAAACTGATAATTCGAAGAGACTTGCAAAGATAACCAATCATACATAAAAGAATTGAGAGAAGATTCAAATATTGTTCATAGATAATCTTGATCATAAACCCACAATTCATCGGTCTCAACAAACACACCGCAAAAAGAAGATTACATCAAATAGATCTCCACGAGAGAGGGGAAGAACATTGTATTGAGATCCAAAAAGAGAGAGGAAGCCATCTAGCTACTAACTATGGACCCGAAGGTCTGAAGTAAACTACTCACACTTCATCGGAGAGGCTATGGTGTTGATGTAGAAGCCCTCCATGATGGGTGCCCCCTCCGGCGGAGCTCCGGAACAGGCCCCGAGATGGGATCTCGTGGGTACAGAAGGTTGCGGCGGTGGAATTAAGTTTTTGGCTCCGTATCTGATTGTTTGGGAGTACGTAGGTATATATAGGAGGAAGGAGTACGTCGGTGGAGCAACAGGGGGCCCACGAGGGTGGAGGGTGCGCCCCCTAGCTCGTGCCTTCCTCTTTTCTTTTTTGACGTAGGGTCCAAGTCTCCTGGATCATGTTCGGTGAGAAAATCACGTTCCCGAAGGTTTCATTCTGTTTGGACTCCGTTTGATATTCCGTTTCTTTGAAACTCTGAAATAGGCAAAAAAACAACAATTCTAGGCTGGGCCTCCGGTTAATAGGTTAGTCCAAAAAATAATATAAAAGTGGATAATAAAGCCCAATAATGTCCAAAACAGTAGATAATATAGCATGGAGCAATCAAAAAATATAGATACGTTGGAGACGTATCAGGCATCCCCAAGCTTAATTCCTGCTCGTCCTCGAGTAGATAAATAATAAAAAGATAATTTTTGATGCGGAGTGCTACTTGGCATAATTTCAATGTAATTCTTCTTAATTGTGGTATGAATATTCAGATCCGAAAGATTCAAGACAAAAGTTTAATATTGACATAAAAACAATAATACTTCAAGCATACTAACAAAGCAATCACGTTTTCTCAAAATAACATGGCCAAAGAAAGTTATCCCTACAAAATCATATAGTCTGGCTATGCTCTATCTTCACCACACAAAGTATTTAAATCATGCACAACCTCGATGACAAGCCAAGCAATTGTTTCATACTTTTGACATTCTCAAAACTTTTTCAATCTTCACGCAATACATGAGCGTGAACCATGGATATAGCACTATATGTGGAATAGAATGGTGGTTGTGGAGAAGACAAAAAAGGGGAAGATAGTCTCACATCAACTAGGCGTATCAACGGGCTATGGAGATGCCCATTAATAGATATCAATGTGAGTGAGTAGGGATTGCCATGCAACGGATGCACTAGAGCTATAAGCATATGAAAGCTCAACAAAAGAAACTAAGTGGGTGTGCATCCAACTCGCTTGCTCACGAAGACCTAGGGCATTTTGAGGAAGCCCATCATTGGAATATACAAGTCAAGTTCTATAATGGAAAAAATCCCACTAGTATATGAAAGTGACAAAATGAGAGACTCTCTATCATAAAGATCATGGTGCTACTTTGAAGCACAAGTGTGGTAAAAGGATAGTAACATTGTCCCTTCTCTCTTTTTATCTCATTCTTTTTATTTGGGCCTTTTCTCTTTTTTTATGGCCTCTCTTTTTTTTAGCCCGGAGTCTCATCCCGACTTGCGGGGGAATCATAGTCTCCATCATCCTTTCCTCACTTGGGACAATGCTCTAAAAATGAAGATCATCACACTTTTATTTCTTACAACTTAACAATTACAACTCGATACTTAGAACAAAATATGACTCTATATGAATGCCTCCGGCGGTGTACCGGGATATGCAATGAATCAAGAGTGACATGTATGAAAGAATTATGAACGGTGGCTTTGCCACAAATACGATGTCAACTACATGATCATGCTAAGCAATATGACAATGATGGAGCGTGTCATAATAAAAGGAACGGTGGAAAGTTGCATGGCAATATATCTCGGAATGGCTATGGAAATGCCATGATAGATAGGTATGGTGGCTGTTTTGAGGAAGGTATATGGTGGGTGTACGATACTGGTGAAAAGTGTGCGGTATTAGAGAGGCTAGCAATGGTGGAAGGAGGAAGAGTGCGTATAATCTATGGACTCAACATTAGTCATAAAGAACTCATATACTTATTGCAAAAATCTACAAGTTATCAAAGCAAAGTATTATGCGCATGCTCCTAGGGGGATAGATTGGTAGGAAAAGACCATCGCTCGTCCCCGACCGCCACTAATAAGGAAGACAATCAATAAATAAATCATGCTCCGATTTCATCACATAACGGTTCACCATACATGCATGCTACGAGAATCACAAACTTTAGCACAAGTATTTCTCAAATTCACAACTACTCAACTAGCATGACTCTAATATCACCATTTTTATATCTCAAAACAATTATCAAGCATCAACGTCTCTTAGTATTCAACACACTCAAAAGAAAGTTTTACAAATCTTGAATACCAAGCATATTAGGATTACTAAAGCAAATTACCATGCTATTTAAGACTCTCAAAATAATCTAAGTGAAGCATGAGAGATCAATAGTTTCTATAAAACAAATCCACCACCGTGCTCTAAAAGATATAAGTGAAGCACTAGAGCAAAACTATATAACTCAAAAGAAGCACATAGAATATTCTAACAAATTCCAAATCATGTATGGCTCTTTTAAAAGGTGTGTACAGCAAGGATGATTGTGGTAAACTAAAAGATAAAGACTCAAATCATATAAGACGCTCCAAGGAAAACACATATCATATAGTGAATAAAAATATAGCTCCAAGTAAAGTTACCGATGGAAATAGACGAAAGAGGGGGCATCCCCAAGATTTGGCTTTTTGGTGTCCTTAGATTATCTTGGGGGTGCCATGGGCATCCCCAAGCTTAGGCTCTTGCCACTCCTTATTCCATAATCCATCAAAAATCTTTCACTCAAAACTTGAAAACTTCACAACACAAAACTCAACAGAAATCTCGTGAGCTCCGTTAGCGAAAGAAAACAAAAGACAACTTCAAGGTACTATAATAAACTCATTCTTTATTTATATTGGTGTTAAACATACTTTATTACAACTTCTCTATGGTTTATAAACTATTTTACTAGCCATAGATTCATCAAAATAAGCAAACAACACACGAAAAACAGAATCTGTCAAAAACAGAACAGTCTGTAGTAATCTGTAACTAACGCAAACTTCTAGAACTCCAAAAAATCAGCCAAAATAGGACGACCTAGGCAATTTGTTTATTGATCAGCAGCAATTGGAATCACTATTTTATCACGTTCTGGTGATTGTTAATAATTGTTTTTGTGAACAGAAAGTTTCTAGAAATTACAGCAAGATCAAACAACTATCATCCAAGAAGATCCTATAGGTTTAACTTGGCACAAACACTAATTAAAACATAAAAACACATCTAACCAGAGGCAAGATCAAATATTTATTTCTAAATAGAAGCAAAAACAAAAAAATAAAAATAAAATTGGGTTGCCTCCCAACAAGCGCTATCGTTTAACACCCCTAGCTAGGCATGATAGCAAGGATAGATCTAGGTATTGCCATCTTTGATAGGCAATTCATAAGTGGCTCTCATGATAGATTCATATGGTAATTTTATTTTCTTCCTAGGGAAGTGTTCCATGCTTTTCTTTAATGGAAATTGGAATCTAAATTCCCTTCCTTCATATCAATAATTGCACCAACCGTTCTAAGGAAAAGTCTACCGAGAATAATAGGACATGAAGGATTGCAATCTATATCAAGAACGATAAAATCTACGGGCACATAATTCCTATTTGCAACAATAAGAACATCATTAGTTCTTCCCATAGGTTTCTTAATACTGGAATCCGCAAGGTGCAAGTTTAGAGAGCAATCATCAAAATCACGGAGATCTAGCAAATCGCACAAAGTTTTGAGAATAGTGGACACACTAGCACCCAAATCACATAAAGCATAGAACTCATGATCCTTAATCTTAATTTTAATAGTTGGTTCCCACTCATCATAAAGTTTTCTAGGGATAGAAACTTCAAACTCAAGTTTTTCTTCATAAGATTGCATCAAGGCATCAACAATATGTTTGGTAAAAGCTTTATTTTGACTATAAGCATGGGGAGAATTTAGCACGGATTGTAACAAGGAAACAAAATCAATTAAAGAGCAATTTTCATAGTTAAATTCCTTGAAATCCAAAATAGTGGGTTTAGCAACATCTAGGGTTTTGATTTCTTTAATCCCACTTTATCAATTTTAGCATCAAGATCTAAAAACTCCAAATTTTTTGAACGCCTTCTAGGTAAAGGTGGATCATATTCAGTCCCATCATTATCAAGATTCATATTGCAAAACAAAGATTTAATAGGGGACACATCAATAACTTTTAGATCTCATCTTTATTTTCATAGGAACTCAGTTTAGCGGCCATCTTATTAACTAAGGTAGCCTGCTTATCCGATATTTCAGCTATTAAATTTTCAAGACGAGCAATTTGGGATCTCAAACCATCAAACTCTTTAGACATATCATCGAGCTCTTTATTCATATAACTCGTAAAACTTTTTTTGTTCCTTAAGCTCATTTCTGAAGAAATTATTATGCTTAAATTGCAAAACCATAAAACTCCTGACGTTGCTTTCGATCTCTTCTAGCCTTTTGCGTAGACCTCCCCGGCAACGGCGCCAGAAATTCTTCTTGCTACCTCTTGAGCACTACGTTGGATTTCCTGAAGAGGAAAGGTGATGCAGCACAGTAGCGTAAGTATTTCCCTCAGTTTTTGAGAACCAAGGTATCGATCCAGTAGGAGGCTACGCGTGAGTCCCTCGTACCTGCACAAAACAAATAACTCCTTGCAACCAACGCGATAAGGGGTTGTCAATCCCTTCACGGTCACTTACGAGAGTGAGATCTGATAGATATGATAGGATGATGTTTTTGGTATTTTTGTGATAGAGATGCAAAGTAAAGTAAAAAGCAAAGAAAATAACTAAGTATTGGAAGATTGATATGATGAAGATAGACCCGGGGGCCATAGATTTCACTAGTGGCTTCTCTCAAGAGCATAAGTATTTTACGGTGGGTGAACGAATTACTGTTGAGCAATTGACATAATTGAGCATAGTTATGAGAGTATCTAGGTATGATCATGTATATAGGCATCACATCCGAGACAAGTAGACTGACTCCTGCCTGCATCTACTACTATTACTCCACTCATCAACCGCTATCCAGCATGCATCTAGAGTATTAAGTTCAAGAAAACAAAGTAACGCCTTAAGCAAGATGACATGATGTAGAGGGATAAATTCATGCAATATGATGAAAACCTCATCTTGTTATCCTCGATGGCAACAATACAATACGTGCCTTGCTGCCCCTGTCATTGGGAAAGGACACCGCAAGATTGAACCCAAAGCTAAGCACTTCTCCCATTGCAAGAAATACCAATCTAGTAGGCCAAACCAAATTGATAATTCAAAGATACTTGCAAATATAACCAATCATACATAAAAGAATTCAGAGAAGATTAAAATATTGTTCATAGATAATCTTGATCATAAACCCACAATTCATCGGTCTCAACAAACACACCGCAAAAAGAAGATTACATCAAATAGATCTTCACGAGAGAGGGGGAGAACATTGTATTGAGATCCAAAAAGAGAGAGGAAGCCATCTAGCTACTAACTATGGACCCGAAGGTCCGAAGTAAACTACTCACATTTCATCGGAGAGGCTATGGTGTTGATGTAGAAGCCCTCCGTGATGGGTGCCCCCTCCGGCGGAGCTCCGGAACAGGCCCCAAGATGGGATCTCGTGGGTACAGAAGGTTGCAGCGGTGGAATTAGGTTTTTGGCCCCGTATCTGATCGTTTGGGGGTACGTAGGTATATATAAGAGGAAGGAGTACGTCGGTGGAGCAACAGGGGGGCCACGAGGGTGGAGAGCGCGCCTGGGGGGGAGGGTGCGCCTCCTAGATCGTGCCTTCCTCTTTTCTTTCTTGACATAGGGTCCAAGTCTTCTAAATCATGTTCGGTGAGAAAATCACATTCCCGAAGGTTTCATTCTGTTTGGACTCTGCTTGATATTCCGTTTCTTCGAAACTCTGAACTAGGCAAAAAAACAGCAATTCTGGGATGGGCCTCCGGTTAATAGGTTAGTCCCAAAAATAATATAAAAGTGAATAATAAAGCCCAACAATGTCCAAAACAGTAGATAATATAGCATGGAACAATAAAAAATTATAGATACGTTGAAGACGTATCAGACCCACGAGAGGGAGGCGGGTTGCTAGGGTTATGGATGGTGAAGTGCAAGACTACGGTAGGAAGACGCCGACGAGAAGGAGAGGGTGGCGACTGGCCCGCGAGCGACTGACCGACGAGAGGGCGAGCGGTCGGGGTCGGAGAGAGCGAGTCGTCGGGAAGGGAGAGCGAGTGGTCAGGGAGAGAGTGGGAGCTGCGAGCGGTCGGGAGATAGCGAGCGGGAGGGCAAAACGGGAAAGCGAAGAAAAATCGTAACGTGACGGTCGGTACACTAGTTTTCCCCAACGACAATTATTTCGGACCAGAGGGAGTACTTCGCACGGAGTATAAAGTTTTTTTAGAGATTCCGACATGCAGTACTATTTTATTAAAAGGAAAGAATAAAGTTAAACACACGGGCATCGTGTAAAATTTCCATTTCTTCTCCGAAGTAGTAGCACGAAGCAGATTATAATAGGATAATAATGATTATATTTGCCATACATCATTCATTCCACCAACTACTTGATGGACCAAAAAATAATTAAAATGAAGGACGTGCATGAAGACCTTCCCGTCATCTCGATTTAATTTAGATGCTAAATTAGCTGTAACCAATACATTCATAAGCTCTGTTGTTGTTGGCCGCGAGATCTTATGAGTTTCACCTCTAGCCTACCGCAACTTGTTGGGACTAAAGGCTTTGTTGTTGTTGTAAACTTGTAATACACTTATAAGCTCTTCCTAGCATATTTTTTGTTTTTATTTTTAACTTTCGTTTATACTTTCAAATATTCTAAATAAATATATCACAAAAACTATTCTTAAAACATTAAAAAAAATTCTAACCAAGCATTTAAAAAATGTTAATTATGTATAGGGAAAATGTTTCTCATGTATACGAAAAATGTATACAAAAAATAAACAAATTGTGTGAAAAAAGTTGATCATGTATTTTAAAAAAGTTAAATCCAAGCATTTGGAAACATGTTTAACAAGTATTTAAAAAATGTGAATTTTGTATAGAAAAAATGTTGACCAGGTATCCATTTTTTTAACCAGTATTTCAATTTTTTAAACTTTGGGTAGAAAAAATGTTGATCATGTATCAAAAAACTGTTAACTTGTATTTAGGAAATGTTAACCAAGCTTTGATTTTTTTTCAAATGTGTAATATAAAAAATGTTGACCATCTATTAAGAAAATTTAGATTTGGTATTTGAAATTTTTTACTTAGGCGTTTGATATTTTTAAAATGTGTATCGAAGAAATGTTGACCAAGTATTTATAAAATATAGATATGGTGTTTTCAAAATGTTACTTAAGTATTAAAAAAATGCTAAATGTGTATAGAAAAATGTTGTCCATGTACTAAAAAAATATAGATATGGTATTTGAAAAATGTTACTCAAACATTTAAAAAAGTTAAATGTGTATAGAAAAAATGTTGATCATGTATTAAAAAAATGCAGATATGTCACTCTAGCATTTGAAAAATGTTAAATGTTTATAAAAAAATGTTAACCATGTATTTAATAAATGTTAATCTTGTATTTGACAAATATTATAAAAATGTATTAGATATATACCAAAAATTAGGGCTGGGCGTTCGGTTAATATGGTTTATACGGTTCAGTTTATTCGTTTTTTTTTATAAATTTGATTTTGGAGAAAGGCAACTGAAATAATCACACAAACTAGCCACCAAACCTTATTAACCAAAATATATCGGTTTTCCAGAAAACCGAAGTACATGTACCCATTAGTCCGAGAGACCTGACTCATGAACAACGATTTACATTGTACATAATCTATACAATAACCACAAGAGCTAGTTGTAAGGATACACTAGCTCATGACAGTCGTTTCATGCAAAACAATAGTAAAATATTTCTAGTAGATCAAAGGTGTGGCGAATCTAGCACACAAATCACCCGCAAAAAAAAAAAAGAATCTAGCACACAAAATGGAGAGTAGTCTCAACTCCAAAAGGGCGTTGATTTTTCTTAGTATGAAGACAAAACGGATACACACCGCTAGGCAACGGCGGGGCTACGTGGGGGCGAACCTGGGTCATCGTCCTCCAGCGAAAATGATTTTTTTACTACCCCTATATATTACCTACAACCCACAACCAGAAGGCCCATCTATCAACCTGGAGATGAACGAATCCAGCCATCTGCGACCGCGGACGCATGCAACCAAATCGATTTCCCCTTTAACCTGCCGCTTGCAACCACGAACACCTGAGCATGGGGGTGGGGCACCGGCGTCCGACCGATCGGCCGTTGTGGCTTGCCGGCGTGGCCTCGTCGGGGGGCCGCTGGCCGCTGGTGGGCGGACGGCTAAGGCTAGCCGCTATTCCATCCACTTCTCCACTCCGGCCTCTGCTGCGGACAACATCAGGCAACCACGCCGGCCGGTGAGCAGCAGCTGCTCTCGCTGGATCTTGCTTTTGCTCCTTTACGTTGCCTAGTCTGCTAGTCAATCTCTCCCATCTGGGCGTCCTAGCAAGCTAGCCAGCTAACCAACACTGTAGCTAACTCTATCAATGGTGCTCTGTCAAAGTTATTTGGACCCTGTCAACACTGCTCGCTGGATCAGTGTCTATCTCTCCCCTATAAAAAGCAAGTTCAATTATTTTGATTCTGAACTTTATTTCACCTTAGTTGAGGAAAATTCTAATTAGGTCATCTCGTCATGAATTTATTCAATTGCATTTTGTACTGAATAGAAAATGTCCTTTACAGTGAGAGGGAAGCAGTGATGCTTAAGGGAAAAACTATTGATGCATTTTTCAAAAGAAAGAGAGGTGATTCAGCTCATGAATCAACAACAACTGAAGCAATGTTTTTTAGCCAACAGGCTGTGTTCAGCCTCCTCTGTTGTTGCTCGAGTTTGAGCAACACGGACCACATCCTTCAAATTTTGTATTTGAGTTTTTTACAGCTTCGCCCCTCCAGAGATTTCTTTCAAGCTCCGCCACTGCCGCCAGGCAAGCTAATCCAGGAGGCGCCCCTTCATCTTTGTATATAATCGGAAGATCATTAATAAGGAACACTTGATTGATTACTTTTAATCGGCATATGTCTCTCTAGCGTTGGGATGCTCGGTCGTGAAAAAGCTTATCCGATCTCTTTATTCTATCTTCAAACAGGGTGCAAGACCTTCTCTTGAGTAAACAGTGTGCATGACTTGACCCTGAGAGAGGTTTTTGAAGGAGCGCTCGTTAGCTAGTTGCTTTGTTGTGGTGGGGGGGGGGGGGAGAAGAGGTGCTGCGAAAAAATGCACGTTCTCTATCGCCGTACATTAACACCCTCTGGCGGCTGCCCCGCGGGCCCAAGAGCAAGAGAGGCCCAGGGACAGCCACGATGTGCCAGAGCCGAAGAGAAGAAGAATGGTGGCGTGGCTCGCGCTGTGGGAGGGCCCGAGGGAGAAGCGCTCCTGATTGAAGAGAAGAGGCTTCCGCGGCCATTGGGACTGGAAGCCGCCGCCGCCTCCGCCTCTTCAACCCCCCACCCCCCCTATCCACTCCCACCTAAAACCCTAGCTAGACCCCCTCAGCCAGCCGCCCATGCTCCTCCTCGCCTGAGCGCCGCCCCCGCCCCGCCCCTCTCAATGGCGCTCCAGCTCCGCCGCCTCCTCCCGCACGGCTACGCGCACCGCGCCGTCACCCTCGCCACCAAGCCGCTGCCGCCGGCGCCGGTCATGGTAATTAATTCATTTCCGTTCGCCCCCTGCTCGTTACTACTAGCACGCTTCTCCGTCTGATGCGGCGTTGGCGGGTGAGCGATGGGTGTTCGACGTTTTGCCTGTGTGACCAGTTTTGCCGCCTTCGTCTAGAGAAAGTAAATAATTGGAGCAATTTGCATTGTTGACTCCATAGTGGCACAATGGCTGTGGTGGTTGTTCATTGTCCATAGTTCATTTGACCGTGTAATGTTATGTTAGTACACCGGCATTTATGTTGCGACAAAAAGACATGCTTTACCTACACACCATGTGTTGGATCACTGTACCGAAACACACAATGCTTTAGTTTTATATACTGCTCTAGTTAGACCACTGCTTCTTCTGTAGCATCATCCATTTTTGTTAACACGACTAAGACTAATATGACACTGATAGAACGACAATGCCTTTCCCCTTGTATCATGCTTTTCTTTTACAGTATTCTTTTTTGCATGATTCTGTCCAATAAGCATGCTCAAACACGGATTTTTATGCATGCTCTCTAAGTATTGTATACCCGTTACCTTTGCAGCTTCACTTTGGGACTTCCCAGAGATACTCATGCTCCTTCATGCCTTATTCGCCTTTCCGTCCTTGTCAAATGTGTGGAGTCGCAGTACGGAATAGTGCAACGAGGAAAATGTCTCTAAGAAATAGCTCTCAGCTCGCCCTACAGCTCAGAAGCAGTGCATTTTTGACTACTGGGCTCTCGGGGTACCACAGTTCTGTAAGTTCCAGGGCTGCAGCTGTCCGTGGAGTTGCTTTAAAGGCTACCAGTAGTGTTAATTCACGGCTCTTCTCGACTGCATATGGTAAAAAGTTAAGGCTTCTCATTAGAAATAAGAGCTCATTTAGCCATCCAAATATAAATGGGGAAGATGGGGGTGCTGCCCATAGTTACTTCCATAGATCCGAGAGACGTAAAAGCACACTAGCTGCGTGTAGCACCATCGCTGATGAGGCTTCCACATCTACTAGCAAGTGCAGTGAGAGTGGTACAGATACTAAAAAGGACATTGCGAAGAAGAAGAATTCTAGAGGCAGCAAAAAAGAAGTTAGTGCAGATGTGAAAGAGAAGAAAGTTTCTACCAAGAAAAAGAGCACTTCTGCTAAAACTAGTAAAACAGCAGCAAAGACAACTGAGAAAGCTAGTGTGAAGCAAGAAGAAAAGAAGGTCGACGCATCTAAACCAAAGAAAGGGGTTGGTAGTTCCAAAGAGAAAAAAACAGTAACCAGATCGAAGAAACCTGTGAGAGCAAAGGAATCAGCTGCTATTGCAGCCGCTGAAGCCAAGAATTGCATGAAGACCACTGTTGATAGTTCTGGTAGCGAGAGGAGGCCACTTGTACCTCTTTACCCCCCGGTAGCTAAATCAGTAGTTGTTGTTGAATCAGCTACAAAAGCAAAAGTTATTCAAAAATACCTTGGGGACATGTATGAAGTATTACCTAGCTATGGTCATGTGAGAGATCTAGCTGGAAGGTCAAAATCTGTCCGCCCTGATGACGACTTCAGCATGGTATGGGAGGTGCCTACTGCTGCCTGGACACACCTTAAAAGCATTAAAGTTGCATTGAAAGGGTATGTTCTATAGGTTGGTTGTCGCTAACTTTGTTCAAATTTCGTTCTTGACATATATGTTTGCTATGCATTAGTTGCTCGGAAAGTATGACACATTAACATAATTAATTACTTCTATGTTCTATGGGTCATATGTTTGTCTCTAAAAACTTGTATTCCATGCAATACCATATGTCCATATCCTTGTCACTTTCTGCAAGGCTTAACTGAGTGAACACATGATAGTCGTCTTGGTTTCTGTTCTACAACATGTAGTTCATAACCTTTCTTGGACGTAATGTAATGTTGTGAGTACTAATATCTTTTGGGATGCATGAGCCATTCACCTTTGAGCATAAATTAGATTGTCCGTGAAGTGTGCAGAGTGATAAACTGTATCATGTCTTAAATCTCCTAGATTTATTATGCTCTATCTAAACTTGAGCCTTTCGAGGACACATGGACAGAAACTATAACAACAATATGGCATTGGTGATGGTTGATTCGTCTCATATGCAGATTTTTTATTGTTAAGCTGTTCCTGCAGATAGTTTTGTGTTCAAGTATTTATGCCTATATTCTTCATTGCCACATCTAAGTATATGCTAATTAGTTAAACCTTTTTTTTTCTCTAGATCTGCCTTCAGCTTATAGTAAGTGTCATACATGTGTCTGGGTTAATTCTTACTTAAAACTAGGGCTAACTGTATATATTACATAAATTTGCTAAACTTGTCTTGTGCAAGCTTCTATGTTGAGTTCCCCTGCTTTATGAAGTTGTTGCTGATTGTCTTCTGTTATTATTGCTTATTTCTTATCTCCAGAGCAGAAAATTTGATTCTCGCTTCTGACCCTGACCGTGAAGGTGAAGCAATTGCTTGGCACATAAAGGAAATGCTTGAACAGCAGCAGGATGTGTTGGGTTCCCATGTTACTGTTGCAAGAGTTGTCTTCCATGAAATTACGGAGGATGCTATTAAAAACGCTTTAATGTCTCCAAGATATATTGATATGGACTTAGTTAATGCTTACCTTGCACGTCGTTCCCTTGATTATTTGATTGGGTTTGGCATATCACCACTTTTATGGAGGAAGTTGCCTGGTTGTCAGTCAGCTGGACGAGTCCAATCTGCAGCTTTGGCTCTTGTATGTGATCGGGAGACTGAAATAGAACGGTTTAGCCCGCAGGAATATTGGTCTGTTGATACTGAATTCAAAACCCAGTGTTCGGATTCTTCAAAAGGCCTATGTCTTACATCCCGGATAAAGCTTCTCAATTCAAAAAAGTTGGATCAGCTTTCTATAAGCTCTCAAGAAGAAGCACGAGCAATAGAAAAGAGGATTTATTCTTGCCAATTCGAAGTAAGAGGTGTTAAGAGAAGCAAAATTTGCAAGAATCCTCCAATGCCATATATAACATCCAGCCTTCAGCAGGATGCAGCAAACAAACTACATTTTGGTGCAGGGCGTACCATGAAGGTTGTTTCTACTTAATAAGAACTTAGATGCATAGCTTTACTATTATAATACTGTCATTTACATGTAGTGATCTTTTGACTCATGTGGTTCACTGTCTGAATGCAGGTAGCCCAGAAGCTTTATGAAGGGATCAGTCTTTCGTCAGAACAAACAACGGGGTTAATAACGTACCTCAGAACAGATGGGTTTCATGTACGTACCATCCTACTTTAGTTGATTGCCAAAGTAGTATTTGTTTGTAAATGTCTCAAGTTGATTGCCAAATAGTCTTTCTGTTTATAAATGTATCATGTTGGTAGGGTAAAACAATCTCTCGGTCTCTTTTCTGTGATCTGTGGTTGTTGGTTAAAATTGGCGCATTCACACAAAAAACCATCAGATTGGTCACTCTATATACAAGTGACTGTAGATAAAGATTCCACATGGCTCTGTCTTTAAGGGGAGTGACACTTGGATAAAGGAGGGAGATTATAGAGTGGGATGATCTTGTTTCTTGCTTGAATCTGATGCTGACACAGTGACAATACTCATCCTTGGATTGGAAGCCGATAATTTTTCAAGTAGAGATGCCAGCTTGATGCTACGGCCAAAATATGGATGCTTTTGCTTAGTAGAAGAAAAAACTTAGTTATCAGCTCAAACATCTGATCAGGAAAATGGAGTTCTGTAGGTCCTTACTGCTATTCCAAATAAACTGTCTGCTCTATTATTTCTTGACTTGCTTTTCTCATTATTTAGTTCCATTCATGTATATTTCTAGTACCCTGGGTAGCTACAGTAGTAATAATATCACAAACGAACAAGAAGGAGGAACTCATGTTCATTTTAATGAAGAAATATATGCATGAGCTTTTCAAGCAGTGATGATTTGAACTTAGGTGGTGAGATTGTGCACCCACTCCCGCCCAAGTGAGTTAACTTTTACACCAACTTCAGTTACATGAAACACATAATGGTTTATATATGAACATTATTAACTCAAATACTCGATTTGGCTACAAAATCTTAGTTGTGATATGTGCATGAAAGATATCAGTGATAGTTGATTGTTATGCTGTACTTGTTTTAATAGCCTGAAACTGTTACCTTATTTGTTTATTCTGTCCTTCCCATTGAAGATTTCTGATGGAGCCGCAGAAGATATTCGTTCGTTAGTGAAAGAAAGGTAATACTCTATTGGAATATTTTGTGAAGCTTGTTTAACTAAGTTTGTTCTGGGTTGCTAATCTATCTTGTTTCATGTTTAGTTGATCAGTTACGTTGTGCCCAATAATCTGATTTGTGCTTGAGTGACCAATTTCAACATTTCTTTCTCGTTGTCAGGATATATGGGATTGATATTGTGAGACATAATATTTGATACTATATTACTAAATATTTATAACCTTTCAATTCTTTTGCATTTTTTATGGAATGGCTGGCATCATTTTTATGAGCTTATTTCTTTTCTTGTCTAATCTTGTTTTTTAGAAGCTACTCCCTCTGTTCACCATGTTTTGGATATTTCAATATGGACCACATACAAACTGAAACGAGTGAACAAACACACTAAAACGTGTCTACATACATCTGATTTAGAGAAAAGTTAAATTATCTTATAATAGTGAACGGAGGGAGTAGTTTGAGAGATCAGTACCTTGGGAGTTCAACATGTTACCTTCCTGTTTATCAGTATGTCACCTGGGGTTTCCATTCTTGCTAACAAGTATTTGTCCTAGGTATGGAGAGCAGTATGCACCAGAGGATATTAGGAAGTACTTGAATAAGGTGAAAAATGCTCAAGAGGCCCATGAAGCCATAAGGCCCACCAGCATAAGGAGGTTGCCATGTAATAAACCCTCCTGTACTTCTGTGTTCACTCAATTATCAATGCTGCACTACCGTAAATCATTTTTAGTGTGTTTTTTGTTGGTGGTGTGCGCCGGGGGGGGGGTGGTGGTGGTGGTGGTGGTGGTTCCGAAAAACATACTTGGTATGCGCTAGTGGTTCGTGAGTTGCAGATTTCATCTATATACTCTTATTTGACAGTTCAAGCCCATTGCAATCTTTGGTTCCTAAAGTTTTTATTGAGTATCAACTGAAGGTGTTTCCTTTACTTATTGTCCTTTCTCTGCCTGTTTAATACTTTTAACATTTCTCATTTGTTCCGATGGAGAGAATTGGGACAAGGAGACTTGAAGTACAATGGCGTTGGGTGACGGAGAGCCGCTGTTGGGTCAAGAATACATCCAAAAGAGACTATCGAAAATAGACAATCAATGGCAAGACAATCATAGGATTTTAGGGACCATCGGGCTAGACACTTGCACCCTCCCTCCACTCCGTATTGATGACACCGACAGGCCAAACCTTAGCTCCTTTGACCCACCTTCTCTCTTCCCTATGGTGGGTGTTGTTTACTACTCCCTCCGTTCCAAAATAAGTGTTGTTGTTTTAGTTCAAATTTGAACTAAAACCATGACACTTATTTTGGAATGAAGGGAGTAGTTCATTACGAATCAAGAGGTGATATATGTTGTGTGTTTGGATGGCATGCTTGGTGTTGTTTACTAGTTCATGTAAGTTCTCATGTACTCGCTGTTCCACATCTACCACAACCTTCTTTATATCACCTCTTGATTTGTAATCAGCAGGGTTTTGCCATCTGTTGTGTACATGCTTTATAATTGACCCATTCATAATGAATGATGGTTATGCTTGAAGTCTGCATGCGCTGTACGGCTCAAAGAGTACCTGAAGCGTGCGTTTTCCATTTTCAGAATTAAAAATTGCTAATGTTTCTTTGTTTTGCCAAATCTTCTGTAGCATCTCCTGTTCTTACTATATATTTGAGCATTATAGTTTTGGTTTATTGTTTTCGATTTTTAGTTCTATGACTATCATTGTATCTCTTTCAGCATCTTTGATTGGAATACTTGATGAGGATTCTTTGAAACTGTACACTCTAATATGGAGAAGAACAATGGCTTGCCAAATGGAAGCTTCAAGGACTGAGCTGGTTGGTTACTGTCTTCATTTTTATCTGTTGTTTATTACTCCATTCTTTGGGATGGCTGGCCACTATGTGCATTTTTACAAAGCCATATTGTCTCCAGTAATGTTTTTCTGAACCTTGGCTCAGCTAGACCAAAGAATCTCACTGTACACATGTTTTTGAGATTCAAGATTGCAAATAATTTGATGATCAGCCCCCTACTCTTTCCTCATTAAAAACCACAAATAACATATGCTTCCAATTTGAAAGAAATATGAATTCAACAAGTTTGCAGTGCATTGGTAGCTTGCTGCTCATATTTGTATGCTATATCGTTGGTTCAGTTGACCGTAGGTTTAGGAAACTCCTCTCAACCGTCTATGGAAATCATGACAGATTGACAGGTATAGAATTAAGAGGGATTTGTAAGTTGACGTCTAATCAAGCTAACATATGTTCAGCTCCTTTCTGTCGATAAAGCAGGCAGCTGTGTTTATGACAGAGCATTGTGCCTAAATGTATCGATATTTCTTTGTTGTGTCAGTCTGTTTTTTCATTACCAGCTAAGCCATCTGTTTCACCTTTCACGACTTTTACCAAGCCATCTTATGAACAGAACCAAGTCAGTATAGAAAGCTGTCTGATGGCCATATGAAGTGAAATGCTTTACCTGTGAACCTTCCCCCCTTTTTAAATAATGGTAAAAACCGGAGAGAATGCAACTATTTTAACCATTAAAAGGGATGTCAATAAAACCTCCAGCTCTTTTTGAGAGTAAGGGGCAAGTCCGGCCCAGCGCTTTAAAAAGGGATGTCTGCATTCTACAGGAATCTATGCGAAGTGCAAGAATAAATGTGGTGGTCATCTTTTGAGATTAGTTGTATATGATATGATTGAGTATTTGAGTACAAGAACATCATGATGAGGCATCTACCTATTAAAATTTGTTATAACTTAAGGGGGAGAAATTTCATCCAATTTATTGTGGCTCTTCGAACAGATTTCTAATTGTTGTGCTAAATATATACATTTTGATGCTGTGTCAGTTAATGAAAATGACATCCATTTTCTTTGATATGCAACTTAAAGACATGCTAAATTCTTACATTTTTGTTTTAGATTTTCATTATTTTATATGTCCTATAAAATTCTATGCTTAGTTTCTTATTCTGTGTGCGCGTTAATAATTGCATTGTAGATTCAAGTTGACATTAGTAATCCTGAAGGCGACATGATTTTTCATTCATCTGCATCAAGGCTTGACTTCAAGGGGTACCAAGCCGTCTATGAGGTAGGTTATAATTTTAATCCATCTAGGCTTCTTGATCTTCTGTCACTTATGTTTGCCCAGGTAAGAAAATATGTTGATTTGTCTTCTAGTGTAGCCTTCTCCACTTTCCTTTATGCTACTTTGGCCAGCCTATGAGTAGATTTAGTAGAAAATATGCTGTATTCATCTCACTCATGACAACATTTCATGTTTCAAGGGATGAGGATGATTGCATAATTGGGTTGGTCTTTATCATCTCTGTAACCTTAATTTGGTTTGTATCTGTTACGACGTGAGCTGGTCCACACCAACATCAAAGGAGGTGCTCAGCGCCTGCTGCAAGATGTAGACGTGATAAAGTTCCTTTCAGTTAATTTCATAGGCCTTAAGTGAATTGTTTAAGATGTGAACAGATTCCTTTCTCTCTATTACTTGAAGTTGTCAGGGCCTCCCACCCTGTTCGAAACAGGAGGCAATCCATTGACTTGAATTAAGCAAGAATTAGGGAGTTTCTACCTTTAGCCTTGTCCCAAATACGACGCGTGTCCCTCTCTTCCCTCCACAAACGCTACTTCATAACACCGCATATATATTTATGTGTGCATTAGGGGTGATGGCTCAAATACAATCTTTCCGATCCACTGCTTTATTCTTTTGGATATAAACATAGATGACAAATGTATTCTCAGTTAGATGTGGATATAATTTAGAATACAGGGGCCAAACTAAGAATTGATATATGATTAATCCATCCCATAGTTCTTTCTGATTATTCCTCTGTATGTTTCTCATTCATAGAAATCTTACTTTTGGCAATACTTGTGGAGTACATGAATTATAGTACATATGTTCCTCCTTCTCTATAAACTCTTATGTGGCATCAGGGTTTGATTTCCAGAGACTGGCTATAAATTTCCCAGTTGGACGCTTCCGGTTTTCTGGGAAATTTTCGCTGGCGTAAACGGACCATTTTATTTTTTTGTAAAACCTAAGGATCATTGTATGCAACAATGATAATACTAATACACGTGTTCTTCATAAGATGCATATCAGGAGGGTGTGCTTAATGGTCTCAACTCTCAACTGTCTTGTTTTTGAAAAAATGGGCTTTGGCCTGTTATGAAAACCGACTATTTTCAGCAGGTTCTTCCTGGTTAGTTTGGCATCTTCTACAAATTTAACATGTCCTGACACATTTTTTGTGGGGAAGTTTTGATTCATTTATGGTGTGAATCTGTGAAGTATACGCACAAATATTATACGTTGCTAAGTATGATCATTAACTTGCTAGTCTGTTGTTGATTTTTTTAACTGAACTTGCTTGATTGTTTATCTTCCACTGATGCAATTTTGATCTTTTTTGCATTCCGCATTCTTATATTATGTATGTGAATAAAATATGCCCTGTTTTTCACCAGTAAATCTACCTAATAGCTTATTTATATTGAATTTTCGTTGTAGTGTTTTGTGTTGTGCCGTTGTGCGTAATCATGTAATCTCCCTGTAGAGTTTCTTATCTAGTTTTCTCAATAGGACGTTTTATTTCCTACTTTTGCTTAAATGCGCGAATTTCTGCTAATTCATCAGCATCTAGTTTTCCTTTAAGGAGTTGATGTTTAAGCTTTCGCATGGATAGAATGAGAATGTGAATGTGTTAATTAAAGTTTGTATTTTATAAAATGTCTGTGTGCCCGGTGTTCAGTTTTATGAGCTTACTGAACCCATTAATGAGAATGTGTTGCTTGTAGGACACTGAAGCAAGTGGGTCCAGTGAAAGCCCTGAAGGAGAAGCTGCACATCAGGATAATTTTGAGGCCTTGTCCAAATTAAAGGTTAGCAGCTGCTGATTACACTTTTTTATGTGACCACATATTGCTGGCCATCATTGAACTAAGTCATAGCATATATCCTTTTTCTCAGATGAAAGATTTGGCGTCTCCCGTTAACGTGAATCTCGGGCAGCACTTTACTAAACCTCCATCCCGTTATTCTGAGGGTGCATTGGTCAGTAATAACCTACGGTTTGGATTTTTCACTTGTTGTTCCTCTTATAATTGTACATGCCTGAAATAAGAAGGTTTCCTTAGTATTGGTTTGTTCTGTAACCTAAGATTTTCACCGCGTGCCATGTAATCTCCAGATAAAAAAGATGGAGGAACTTGGAATCGGAAGGCCATCTACGTACGCCTCTATAATGAGGGTGTTGCAGGTAGCGCAATGTGCTACTTATTGTTATTCCCAAAATACATCACATTCCATTTCTAGAATGTCCATTTAGCTCTTTCTAGTATATCTGATGATTTCTGAGTCGAGTCTCTGAATGACATACATGTTTGGGTAGTTGGCTCATGTAGTTGCCCCTCAACTGCTGCATATGTCCTCATGCATGTCACAGTTGACTTTTAGGTTGCTGGGAAAGCGACTTTTTTAGTGGTCTGCAACACGGGTTCGATTTTCTAGAACTGACCTACTCTTTTGAGTTCTGGCACAGACTAACAGGTCCCCTCGGCGGTTACTAGTATGCACAAATGATTAGTTTTCAGTTTTATCCAGGCTAGATATATAGGTATTATGTTTTGATAACAATAACACATGGCCAAGACCAGTAGTTGAGAAGGCCTATGGATTCACCATATGCCAATTTGTAGTTTCATTCATTATCATTGGCGGTACTTTCTTAATTCATTATCATTATCAACTACTTGTGCGAATGGATAAGAGTTTTTGCCATACTTGTGCCATCCAGGACCGGAAATACGTGACAATAAAAAGTCGAGTTCTGCACCCTGAGTTTCGTGGTCGAATGGTATGTTCTTGTTCCTGATACCATCTTCACCCTTCTACAAAGATCCTGTTTGGTCAAAACAACCTCTGTTCTGATTGCCATCTGAAATCATTATGTTGATTTGCGTAGAAATAGTGTCTGACAGTTAAGTGCATTGTTTTTGTATCATATTATCTCCACTTCCAGTGCATTTGTATGCATTTTGCCAACGCGTCATCTACTCATCTTGTCATTGTACCTTTATTACTCTTTTTTATGTCTCTAAGATGACAAAGATGGATTAACTCACTAAAACGTACACATATTGCTCTGCAAACCATTTGCTCATTATAACGTTATACATTTCATGGTTTTGCAAATGCTCAAGTACACTTCACCTGTTATTTCATTTTTCTGCTGTTTAATTTTGTTGCATATTGTTTTAGACTGTGTTTTAGGGCATTCTTTCAGTTCACCTAGCTGAGGTTGCACTATTTCAGTTTTCTTGTGTCTGATATTTCAGCTTTCTTGTGTCTTTTAGTTTTAAATATGCTCAACCATATGTTTTTTCAGGTCTCAGCATTTCTTTCACATCTTTTCTCTGAGATTGCCGATTACAGCTTTACTGCTAACATGGAGACGGAGGTACTAAACACTTTCCAACCTATAGCTTATCTGTACATTTTGTATGTGCTTGTTCTTTACCATGGTTTCAGAAACCAGCTTATCTAGCGGCTTAGGCAAATATGAAATTCCCGGAAATCTGCAGGTTGATTTCAGTAGAAAGTGAGATCCACATACTTTGAAAGAAAGGTTACACTGTGCTCATAGTTCTTTTGTTGCTTTAAATAATACTATCAACAATATTATTTAGAAACGTGTAACTGGTTCAAAATATGTAAAATTGAGTGGTTTTGGCCTGCTGTTACCTCAGGTTCAGCCAGCAATATGGCTGCAGAATGAATAATTTTGGAATTGTGATTCTGAATCCATATAAGAAAACTTGTTATACCACAGGCAATGAGGTATTGAGGTAGACACCGTCCGCCACAAGCTCCCCTCCTTCGTTGTTTCTCCGGCTGTCGATGGCCACGTACTCTCCTCACTGCTCGAGCACCACCCCTCTCCCAACCCTCACCGGCGGCGCTGAGCTGCTCCTCCACCCTTCCACTGTCGCCGTCCGAGTCTCCTTCACCGACGGCGCAGAGCCTTCTCTATGTCGCTTGATCTGACCATGTCTTCTCTATCCGCGGCTCTCACGGACAACTCCCTCCCCAGCTCCTCAATGCTTGACCTCCGCCTGTAAGATCTGCGGGGTGTTGTAATTGTCAGATGTGTCACTCAGTCGAGCATCTTGATCGCTTTTGATACTAGTATCTAGGTTGCCAAATTTGTTGCTCTGTGTCTTGAATATTCTTGGATTCAGATACTAAAGTTCTTGTACGTGTGTACATTCAGAGTTGTTTAGGTTAAATTTTGGTGTGTTCAGAGCACACACCTGTTGTTTGTTGAAAACTGAAACTTCTATTTGTCTCCCTGTTGCTGTATTCATGTCTGAGCTCACTTAGTTCCGTGTTTAACTCGGGATTCCCATTTACAAGCGAACTAAATACCTTGCATCCAAACGACATTTACAAGGGCAAAGGAATACAAATGTGTACACTAGTTTTTGTTGGTGCTCAGTAAAATACTGGGGCATGTGATTTACAGGTTTGCAAGTTTTATGGTTTCCCAAACGGAGCCTAACTGGATAGCCTTTTTCCTTAAAGAGGATTATAATCATAAATTCATAATGGAACCGAGGGTACATAGTCAAGATGGAATTCTACCTTAAGGCTATGATTCTTAACTGGATTGCCCTTTTCCTTAAAGATGAGTACGGGGATGATTTGCCGAATAGGAGATGTGGGAATATAAAGTTTTTTCTTTCTGTTGTTAACAGTAACTAAGCCTATGAGAACTCAGTTGTTGTAATAATCCTATTACTGTTTCTTTTTCTGCACATAAACAGCTAGACAATGTCTCTGCTGGTTCAACTGAATGGAAGGGCCTCCTGACAGATTACTGGGAACGATTCAGCAAATACTGCACAGATGCTAGTCAATGGGATGTTAGAAAGGTAATTTTATTTGTGGTTTCTGGGAAAATCTGTACCCTGGCACTAGAAGTTTTTTCACCTAGAATAACTACTTGCATGGTGCTATTGCTCAATGTTTTTTCTATCTCGTAGCCACTCTCTCCTTTCGTTACATTTCCTGAATGTAGCAAATTTTGCGTTTCTTCCAGGGATATATAAATGATAGGTTTTGGGCTGAGTTCATTCTCTATGCCTACGGGTGCATCTTGTTTTGGATGGATAGTTTTCATTATCGGATGAAATGCTTTCTATCACAGACGCGGCTGTTCTGATCCTGAGTTGTAAAATAAAAAAAAACTGATTTTTTTTGTACCGAACTTTGACAAATGTTTTGATTGGTTACAAAGTTTCATCACCAGATGGCATTTGTGGAAAACGTGGGAAAAAAAACGATGCTCCAAAACAAAATCATTTTTATTTTATTTTACTGAAAACCCGAGCTCGGATCAGAACAGCACTTTCGTTTCTATCACCCAAGTAAATCACAGTTATAGAGTATTCTTGTCCAAACAAAAATTCATTTATATTACGTAATTGCCATTTTTCCAGTGCTCATTATAATATTATGGTAACGGGCTTATAGATGTACAAAGTAAGATGTAGTCAGCTCACTGACCACCCCAGGTAAATGGCATACTGGTCCTAGCTGGGATTGCTGAACCCCCAGTAGGTTGCTGAATCCCACCTGACATCATCCCACCCATTTTGGCATGTCTAATCCTTTTGATAGAGATCATTGTTCGTGTTTAGCAAATAATATGTTACCATATTATCTTACAGTTACTTCTAAGTATTGAAATTTGAATCTGGATTTGAATTACCAACCTCGTTGCAGGTAGAGAGAATGCTTGAAGAGAAATTCCTTCCTATCCTCTTTCCTGACCTTGACACCAATAGTAGGGTTTGCCCTAGGTAATGCATACCATCATCGTACCTTGAATGTATTTTATGCTGTTTAGGAAGTTCAAATATTAATGCTGGCGGCCATTTCCCAAACATAAATGTTTGCACAATTCGTACATGTTCATTTGGCACGGGAAATAGGATGTTACCCTATTATGCAATGTATTAACCATGTTTCTTCCTTAATACAAGTACTTAACATGCTTGCTGAATATCTGCAGTTGTTCTGAAGGGACCCTGAGATTTAAAGTTAGTAGGTACGGCGAAGGCTATTTTATAGGCTGTGACCGACATCCGAAATGCAAGTATGGTCTTTTTATCCCTACTAATGAATTAAATGCCTTGAAGTTGGAGCCCAATACCTGCTGCAATTCTTGTTTTCTCACAAGTTGTAGTTCCCACTGCAGTTTCTTGATTATAATAGAGTTTCGTCATATCTTTTGTGTGAGGATAATGCAATCATACCTAATGACTAAACTAACTATGATAGGTACATCGCCCGCACATTATCAGATGAAGATGACGAAAATGAAACCTCCGAGGAAACTCCGAAGTCTTTTGAACCTCGGTTACTTGGTGTCAAGCCTGATACAAACGAAAAGGTTTTTTCAGTCTGTATGGTATCTGGCTTTATTTATTTCTCAGGAACCAAGTGTATAACATTTTTGCTCGTTCTACAGGTCTTCTTAAAACAAGGTCCTTATGGTTACTACATCCAGGTTGGAGAGGATAGGAAAGGAGCGTCCCAGAAAAGGGCTCCTATTTCCGAGGTAATTATTACGGTACTTTGAAAATTGTCCTTCCATAAACTTACCGCAAATATCTTTTAAACTACTTTTCAGGTCAAAGATATTAACTCTATCACCATAGAAGATGCAATTGAGCTATTGCAGTATCCAAAAGTTCTGGTATGCTTTTCTATAGATTTTAACATTCTGTACGCGTTGTTCAGTTGAATCATGACAATATCGTTGTTAACAGGGGAAACATCCTGATGATGAGCATCCTGTACTTATGACACATTCTAAAGCTGGATTTAGCGTCCGGCACAGGAGAAGCCTTGCTCCAGTGCCAAAGGTACGTGTTGTTGTTGTTGTATTATTATGAGGTTTTTATCATTTATGCCAGAAACAATATGAAATGGGATTTCCATGTTGGTGGCATTGTTGTCAACTGGTTACAATTTTTTATAATAAAAATCATATGCAGTTACATTTATACAGTTCTCAGTTTGGATTTTCTCATTGCAAGTCTAACAATGCCATGAAAATGACTGATGGCAGACTCACGACCCAAAGAAGGTTACACTTGAGCGTGCACTGAAGTATCTGACGGGTAAAAATGTCAAAAAGTTTGGTCGACCAAAGGGAAAAACTAACAAAAATGCAGAACCCATTGAATGGCATTAAGTGATCAGCTGTCACAGATGCAATGTCGAAACTTGCACAGGCTCCGAATAACAAAGGTCAATTTCAAGCTCGTGCACAAAATTCAGAGTGGATCAGTGGTAAGAATGAGCAGTCAGTATTTATTCAACTGGTTATGTGTGCCTAGCTGCTGCCGATAATTCCCTGCAATGCTTTTTGATGATGATGGGCCCCCATTCCGTTTCGAAAAAATGATGGGCCCCCATGCGTGAAAGGACAGCTGGTCAACTAATAAGCATATAAAGCATATGCGCATGCGCTCATGTCTTTTGAGTTGTATTTTTTGCTGTATTTCTCCATAATCCCTCATAAAAGAGAGAGGATATACACGCAGATGAGCAACATCTCTCCGCGCTTCATTCTTTTATGGGTCACCGTCAGCAGCTGTATAGAAAACACAGATGACGGGCAACTTACCAGATTATATACACCCATAGTTTTTTTTTTGCCACTAACATTTTGTAGCATTCTTAAGCTGCTAATGTCATCATAAAATCCTGTGGTCGATTCAAGTGGCCACCCTTTTGTTTCTTTGCAAATGTATCCTGCCGCAGCAAATAATGTAAAATTTAAAGAAAGTTTTAGTGGCTTGGTTTAGAGGTCACTGATTGTTGGTTTATACTATCTGACTTGTAAACTAGCATATCCTTGGGCAAAGGAGAAATGACTATTGAGTGATCGCCGCATTTGATGCCAATTGGTGACATGATAGCTCCTAAATCACTACGCCATTTTTTCACATTGGGGCATCATTTGCATGGTTGTTGGATACTTGGATTGGACCAGATTCACTTAAAGACTGCTTTTATTGACAAAGGGGAGCTGGTGGTTCAACAGCAGATATAAATTAACCTTACCTGGACTTTGCCACTGAAGAGGTGCATATTCATCTATACCATACCAATCAATCATCTTTGCAAGTTCATGTACATTGTCTTTTTCATGGTTGTGAGATTGAGCAGCCATGGTGTGGCAGTAGAGAACATTTCAGGTCTTATGTTTGGGAGGCATTGAGGAATACGGGAACGCGAACCGCTCATCGTACATGAGCAGTGCTTCGCCTGTTCATGTTGCTCGCTGCTCCTGCCCTCTTGTTGGTGTGGTGCGAGGAAATATAGTTCTACGGGGACTAAAACGCACGGTGAAAGAGGAGGCGGGCAACAGACTGTAGGAATGCTCCCAAATGTTCTTGATGTCACTCAAATCCTAACACCAATATCCTCAAAATCTCACAAAATGGCATTAGAGCAGCTAGTGGTGGAGTTGTCTCAGTTATGTTGTGTTGTGCGTAGGGTCAGGGGAGAGCATCCATCGTTGTCGACCCGCAACTGCACATACTCCCTCCGTCTCAGTTTATAGGGTGTGCACGTAGTTTTAGGTCATCGATTTGACAAACTAAATATGAGTTATCATCAAAAGTATATCATTAGATTCTTAAGTGGATGTAGTTCCTAAACATATATTTTTCATCAAATATAATACATATTTAGTTTGTTAAATTGTCAACCTAGAACGATGCGCTAGTCTTATAAACCGAGGCAGAAGTACAAAAAATAACAAAGTTTCAGATTCTGCTCAAACAGTGCACATACATTTTGAGTAATTTTATTTTCTTTGTACATAGCTCCTTCGATGTCATTTGATCATTAAACTTTACAAGCATCTATAACACTAGATGGAACTACGCCCTCTACCGCGCCCCGCTATAGCCGAATTCTTGGCAAGCGGTTTTAGGTGGAGCTATTCATCATTGGTTTCCACGGGTAGACTGGCTTATTCGTGTCCTAGTCGTTTGACTGCAGGCGAAGCACCAGACCGGACCGGCCGGCACTTCAAGAATAAAGGAAAGCTAGAGTAACGCAGAAACCAATTTCATCGGTCGAAACAAACAGTTCAAATCAGTGGCGGAGCTTGCTGAAGATTGTTGAGGGGGCTAGTCATAGTTGAGGGGGCAAAGAAGATAAGTTATGCATGACTCTTGAGAAATCTTGGATATTCAAGCCTAATCTACCATTATTAAGAAGTTGCTCTCCACTATAATGCATTCTCTCAACATGCACATTGTCCACATCGGCAGTCTGCCATGTCAGCAATTCTCCACCCACTCAACGATGAGACATGCAGTCTTCCACCTTAACTATGCAATTATGTGCAGCCACGTCACCTATAAGAAAGTCCTGCGTTTCTCCCCTACTATAACTGAAGGTGATAGTGAAACTTCAATCACACCACCAGCGGTCTGTGACGCATGGCCACTATCGATGCAACCATTTTAATGCTCACTGTTACCTGTGTTTAGTCTCTCTCTCTTATACTAACTTTAGTACAAAGTTGGGTCATCTATTTTGGAACGGAGGGAGTATATGAGATGTCCGATTGATATGTCATCTTCTTTTTTGACAGTAAGTAACCATCAGTTTAACACTTGCCAGCACCTCACCAACATCTTCTGTTTATTGTGGAAGCCGGGAGTGGAGAAATGTTGGAGTTAGAGTGGAGGTCATGCATGTACACACACGCATGGGCGTTTGGCCATGCACACACAAGAGCCTGGGGTCACACGCATGAACACCTGCCATGTACGCACAAGCGTTAGGCCATGCACACCCCGCATCGGTTGCACGCCCTGGCTCCCCAGTCATGTGCACATCCGGGTACATGCACGGACACATGCCCCGGTTATGCACACACCTGAGAGAGACACATGCATGCATGGACTTTTTACAAGATGGCTGTACATTTCACTGTGGTGTATTACTAATGATATCCTTGCAACTTTGATTCACACCCACTAATTTTCCCCTCATCGCAGTTGCTTCCATGCACTGGCCATAAAGCGTCTATGATGCATTTGGCCTAGGCACGGTGGCCCCGGGTGATGAAGCCATGTACCTAGGGTAGGATCATGGACCTGTCCTAACTGCCCTATCCAAGGACATCCCTAGAAGAAATCACCTTTCAATCGACTTGGAGGTGTTCCACTCGACGGACTCGAAGACACTCGACCATGAAGCAATCACTCGACCAAGATCCAACCACTCGACGGCCAGGAGACCTAAAGCCACTCCACACGCTAACGGTCGGTCATTGAGTAGCTTTTATGGTCATCATAATACTTTATTAGAGGCGTTACCAGTAACGCCTAACCTTAATGTACTTTAAACCCTGCACAACTGAAGGCCGGAGGGGTCTGGCGAACTCTATATAAGCCACCCCCCTCCTCAGTGTAAAGGGTTCGCACCCCTGTAATTCACACACTCATAATCCAGTCGACCGCCTCCGGGCTCCGAGACGTAGGGCTATTACTTCTTCTGAGAAGGGCCTGAACTCGTAAACCTCATGTGCTTACAACTACTCCATAGCTAAGATCTTGCCTCTCCATACCTACCCCCCTACATTACTGTCAGACTTAGAATCACGACACCGGGCACTAGACCAACATTCCTGGAAAACAAGAGAATCTATTCGGTCACAAACTACAAGGGGTAATGAATAATTGTTCTTTGTATTATTTCTTCTTATGTGTAATTCTAAAACATAATCTAACATCACATAACTTCTTTATATTAGTCATGTAGACCACTTCTGCAGAAAAATGTCAAAACGCATAGTTTATTCCGGATGATTGTGTCTAAGTTAGTGATTAGTCATACCCTTGCATTATGTGAAATTCATGCCTCCTCTAACCAGGACAAGTTTGGATTTATTTTTGTCGGGATTTCTTTATGATCGATTGGTTTATTTTCATTTGCTTATACTTAACTTCCTTTCTACCATTTCTATTTATGATATTATTACTACTGAACATTTGAGGCAGATGGTTTTATAGAATTTAACTTATACATTTGTGTTCTAAAAATTCCGCAGCAACGCGCGGGGTATCACCTAGTAATTAGAGCCACACATAACAGTTTCCTAGACTGGGGGGGGGGGGCAATGACCCCCTTTGGTCCCCATGAAGCTCCGCCAGTAGTTCAAATGGCTCCTAGTCATACTCTGACAATTGATATCAGGTACAGTTGACAACACGCCAATGTCAGAAAAGGCCCTGAGCAAACGGGTCATTAGTCCGGTGTAAGCTTGGAAGGGATTTGCTATACTTTCTTTCCAGTTTATAAGACTTATCTTAAAATTTTCATGTTTCCGTTTATAAGTCCTATTTATATGGCTCCTCATCATGTGCTCATATATCAAGGTGCATTAAATCTCTGCATGCGAGGATTATGGAAAAACTCACTAATGCATGTAAAAGTTCTTGGTTATTTATTGGTCACACATGCATGCATTGCAACTAAAGCATTGATAGACATAATTTTGTGAGAAAAACAAGTGCATTAATTGAGTAGTAAAGGAGAGAGTAGTAAACTAGCATTGTAAAATATTTTCTCAAAAAATCAATTGTAAAATATTTATAAATATTTAGAGGGATGTATTTTCTGAAGCTCTTAGGGGCCTAAACAGGGCAGTATTTCATAAAAACAAATGCTAAGAGCATCTCCAACACCAACCCTCAAACCGCTCGCAATCGTCGTCTGGACGTATTTTGCAATCCACCGCGAGTCTGGATTGGTCCGCAGGTCGGCCCGGACGTGCCTTTTCCTGCTTTGCGAGCGTCCAGACCACTGCCACGTCCGCTCCTGACTATCCTGGGCCACCAAAAGCCTCTCTGGCCCCCGTGCACTTTCCCGCCCGAGAAGGTCAGCGCCGCCCCAGAGCACCAGTGCCACATTTATGTCGGCTCAGAGCGACGCGACCTCTCACGCGCTTCAACATTGAAACGGCGCACCGGCCAAGGGTGCCACCCTCGCCAGCTTTGTGGGCTCAACATTGTCGTCCGATTAGCCGCTCAGGCTGCAGAGGCAGAGCTGGAGACTGCCGAGGAGGAGCTGAAGATTGCGAAGGCGGAGCTGGAGCTTCATTTCATGGTGCTCACGCCCAGACGAACGCCGACGATCATTTAGATTAGGTTTAGAGTCGGATTTAGTTAAAATATGTCTGAAATGTAATGAATTTCGTCCAGTTTATTTGAAATCCAGCCGGTCTCCGATTTTTTTCCAGTTGGTTCAAATCTTGCTTCAATTGTATACGGGTAGTGTTCGATGGACAGCTTTTGCGTCAGTGTCCACGAACAAATGTGGGAGCAAATTTAGGGGTCACTGTTGGAGATGCTCTAAACCGATAGTATGTAGCAAGAGAGAGAGCAAAAAAACAAATTAAATCTGCATGATTCCCATCCGAGCACCTCACATGCCACAAAACAATGACCACAAAAACCAGGCCCACCAAACAGCAACATATTGAAGCATTAAACACACTGGGACCCACAAGTTAGAGAAACAAGGGTGTTTGATGGCCTCAGTGCGATCGTAGCCAGTTGCGCGTAAACTATAGAGGAATTTGTTTATAAATATTCTCATAAAGTTTCAGATTAAAATTGTTTTGCTATGTTTTCTTGCGGGGATGTAGCGACGGTGCATGAGCTGGGTGTATAAAAAGTTAAAAACCACTCTCCTGAAAGCTCGCCACAGTTGATGCCAAACGGTGACATGATAGTACGTAAATCACGTCAATATCTTTTCACATTGCTGCATCCTTTTCTTGGTTGTTGGATCGGACTAGATACAGTTAAAGACTTTTCCCTTATTTAAAGTCGACAAAGGAGAGATGAGATGATTCCCTTATTTATAGTCGATGAAGGAGAGCTGGTGGTTCAACAACCGAGAGAAATTCTGGACTTTGGCACTGAAGAGATACATATCCATGCAGACCATGCTAATAATTTATGCAAGTTCATGTTGATTGTCTTGCTAATGGATGTGAGATTTGGGCAGCCAAGGTGTGGTAGTAGAGCACAGTTCATGTCTATGTTTGGGAGGCATCGAGGAATACGGCAACACACAATGCCCAGCACACACGAGGCAATGTTTGGCCTGTCCATGTTGCTCACCGGTTCTGTCCTCTTACATGCTTGGTGCTAGTTGCAACTCGATCCAGTCATGTGGATGGCACGCGAATCCATCGTGGTTTAGTAAAATTGATGTGCATTTCTGTTTGTGTGTGTAGTGACGTGATGAGGTATAGTCCTATAGGAACTAAAATTGTAAGATGCGCGCAAAAAATGAGTAGCAACAGAGAGGGTAGGAGGGCATCTGACCATCTAGAAATTTCCCCAAATGTCTTTGTTCATGTCTCAATCCCCTCCAAAATACAGTACTAGTAACACCCAAGATCACCAAGTCTCACAACATGGTATTAAAGCAGATCAATCTTGTGTGATATTACCAATTTACCACGACGAGTGAGCACGGTGCTGTGACGCCGGGAGCTGCGACTTGTGGAATCGTTGCTGTTAAGTTGTGCACAAGGTCAGGGGGAAGAATCCATCATCGTCACCATTCGTAAGCAGACTTCGGCTCAGCTGCAGTACCTGGTCGACCAGCTGGCGCGTCGCCTCCCCACTTGGCGCGGTTTCGCCATGCCCAAGAGTGGCAGACTCCTGCTAGTGCAAGCTGTACTTTGTGCCATCCCCATTCACGCCATGATGGCTTTGGACCTGCCGGCCAAGACAATAACAACGACGAACAAGATTATCAGAGGTTTCCTATGATGTGCTAAGGCGGAGGCCAACGGAGGACAGTGCTCGGTTGCATGGGATTTTGTGTGCACACCCAAATGGGCAGGTGGTCTGGGGGTTCCGAATTTGAGAGAAGAAGAAGAAGAAGAAGAAGAAGAAGAAGAAGGAGAAGAAGGAGGAAGAAGGAGAAGGAGAAGAAGGAGAAGAAGGAGAAGAAGGAGGAAGAAGGAGAAGGAGAAGAAGGAGAAGAAGAAGAAGAAGAGAAGAAGAGAAGAAAGAAGAAGAAGAGAAGAAAGAAGGAGAAGGAGAAGGAGAAGGAGAAGGAGGCTCAGTATAGCCATGCAGGCTAGGTGGCCTTGGCTGCGCCGCGCTGATACCTTAAGACCCTGGAGCGAGTTCAACATCCATGTTCCGACAGAATCTCTTCAGCTCTTTCGCTCGGGAGCACACTCAACTCTTGGTGACGGCTCCAATACCATCTTCTGGGAAGACCGTTGGCTTGAGGGGTCCAGGATTCAGGACATCGCCCCGAGGGTGTATGCTAAGGTGCCGCCCCGGAAGCGGACCAGTCTGTCTGTGCAAACGGCTATCCAGAAGGGCTCATGGCCTCGGGATATTAATCCTAATCTTGACTTGGACGAGCTGCGGGAGTACGTGAACCTCTCGCATCGGGTGGCCATCATTCAACTGCAACCTGACTCGCCTGACAGACTATCTTGGGCTTGGGAGAGCAATGGCGCTTTCTCTGTTAAATCGGCTTATGCAGCCATGTTCGCAGGGAGGATTGTCAGTCCAACAACGGATTTTACTTGGAGATCGAGGGCACCTCAGCGTTGCCCCTTCTTCTCCGGGTTGGCTTTGCGGAACAGATGCTGGACCTCCGACAGGCTGGCTCGGAGAGGACTCCCGCACCAAGATGCTTGTCCGTTTTGCAATCAGTGTGAGGAGACTATCAACCATATCTTGTTGGGGTGTGTTTTTGCTAGGTCGGTGTGGCATGAGGTTTGCACGGCCCTTGGTAGGCCGGAGTGGGTGCCCACCACGGTTGACACCCTGGTGGCTTGGTGCCAGAACAAGCACGTCCCGGATGGACGGTTACGAGACTACAACACGATCTTGGTGCTCGTCCTTTGGGAACTTTGGAAGCATAAGAATGGTATTGTGTTTGATGGTGAGTTGCCCTCAATCGCACGCATCGGAGCCAGGATCTTGGAGGAGAGCAGGACATGGGCTGCAGCCGGTCTTCTTAAAGGAGATATGTGTGAATTCTTTGGTAGTTTGTCGCGGTGGGTAGATCACGAGTAATCCGTTTTTGTAACTTAGGTGGATTGGGCGAGGCTGCCCACAACGTTGTATTATGCTGTTTAGGGGCTCTTTACCCCCTCTCTATCTTATACTCCCTCCTTTCCGTTTTATAAAACTCAATTCAAAAATTTCACCAACCAAGGTAGATGATGAGTAGTGGAATACTTTTTGTAGTTTGCAAAAGCCCCCAATTAATGCTCTTATTTTCCTAAAAAAAGTATGTTTACCAATGCATTAATTGCAATGCATGCATAAATTATATGCATTGGTCAATTTTTCTTAATACTTGCATACAATGATTTAATGCACCTTGAAATCTGAACATGTGATGAGGAACAATCAAATTGAGCTTTATAAAATGAAAAAACTAAAATTTTGAGATAAGCCCTATAAACCAAAAAGAAGGGAGTATATATGATGCGCATGCTTGTACACATTGAAGAAAAAAATCCATCATGGTCGACCCCCAACTGTGTTGTTCGTCGGGCAGGCACACGCGGGACGTCAGATTTGTGTCTGCTAGTGCCTGTTGCATTGCCGATCTTTGAGGCTGCAAGTGCTACTATACCAGTCGGTTGACCGGATAGCTGGGTATCCAATTGATTGCAAGGCTAGCTGATTGATGCTGGTACGTGTATCTAGTATACTACAACACCAGGATTTGGCTACGGTGTGGACACTGTGGAGTACAAGTACAGTTCAGTCTCTGCATGCAATTAGTACAAGCATACCTTATGGAACTTAAGTCCTTGTGGAACTTATGTGGGATAAAGTTAAAGATAAGTTTTTTGGTAAGGGTCGACTAGCTGCATGAAATGCTTAGTAAACAATAACATTTACAAAATTATTATTATTATTATACTTTTAAGATCAGAAACAATATGAAATGGGATTCTCATGTTGGTGGCATTGCTGTCAACTGTTACATTTTTTAAACATTGCAAGTCTAACAATGCCTTGAAAATGACTGATGGTAGACTCGAGACATTTTATTCGTGGGAAACTAACAAAAATGTAGAGCCCGTTGAATGGCATTAAGGACGTGTTTGGTTGACTGCATGAGGCCCAACTAGGCCCGCGCGGGAAATAAACGAGGTGTTTGGTCGGCTGCATACACTGTTGGGCCTGCATAGTATGAAACTTAAAGCACCTCTTAACCTGGCTTGCTGGAAACGCTCAGATCGGCAGTTTCTTGTGAGCCAGGCCGAGGCAAGCGCAAGCGAGCGGGCCTTGCACGAGTGGGGACGGGAGGGATGCGAGGTGATTAGGCGAGGTATTCTTCAACCTCGAGTAAGCTTTTCCCTAATCTCCTCTCTTGCTTGTCCCTCTGATCTATACAACGGTGTTTCGATTCGAGGTAATCTCCACACGAAAAAGATGCAGCTCGATGCTATGGTTCCATTCAGACAATTGGTTCGTAGTTTCGTCGGCCGGAAGTTCTTTATTTTGTGTTCCCGATTGGAGCTATTCTGGACGAATTTTGTCAAATTCGTCGTGCACAATCGATCGTTTGAAACTTCCTTTGAGTAGCAACCTAATCTCGCAGTTCCGCAAAGCATTCGTGTTGTAAGTTTTGGTTTCGACGATCGTAGCTTCATCTCTCTTTGAATGGCAGTCTAGTGTACTCGCGCCACCACGTCGAGCTCCTCTGTCCTCTGGTCAGAGCCCTCCTATTCGTCCCTCTCGACACCGACGCCCTTCCCCTTGATCTCCTTGCCCGCGTCCTACTACACTAGAGTCGTTTTCGGCGTCACTCATCTCGGCCTATTCGCTGTCATCCTCCTACTGCATTGACGCTGCAATGACGCGCACACTGCTTTCTTGTGTCCTCTGCCTCCGTGCACGCTGCAGTTCACCGTGCCGCCGACGGGGTCGATCATCTCGGCCTCCTCTCTCTTGTGCCACTACACTGGAGTCGTTTCCGGCGTCGATCATCTCGGCCTCCTCTCTCGTCCTAGTGCACAGACGATACCATGGCGCGGGCACTGCATTCTCCCCCTCTGTCCATTGTCTTTGCGCGAGCACCGCAACTAGTTCGCCAACGGTGTCGCTCGCCGTGCTGCCGACGGGGTCGCTCTTCCACGACTTCATGCTTGTCATGTCGGACACGGCGCCACGGCCACTATCCATCGCAGTCGCCATGGTCTGGCGCACACTGCATTTTTTCTCCCCTTCCTCTGCTAGCTCTTAACCCTGTGTGCTAAGTGCAAGTGCTAACTCTTAATCATACCCCATGCGGGCAACCAAACAACGTGCAGTTGTATGCGCCGAGACAATGCAGTCAACCAAATAACGTGCCAAAGTTGATCCCCTAATGCAGGAAGTCCATATGCAGGCAACCAAACAACTTACAGATGTCGCATACGAGGCTGTTTTTTCATAGCCAGACTGAGTGGAGAAGGGCAACGACGGAGCTACGTGGGGGCAAACCTGGTCTGCCTCGAGCTCGGGCACTGCTGCTCCGTTGGTCGCTCGGGCCTCGCTACCCGGGCACCGGCACTGCCTTAGCGGCCTGGGTGCCGGTGCTGACGCGCTCGTCCGCACATCGTCCCACGCCGTCCATCGTCGCCGGCTTCATCTCGGACTCTGCCGCCACCCCGCCTCCACCGACCGGCGTCCCCGACCTCGCGCGCGATCGGATTGATCACCTGCCCACTGCCTTGAACTGCCTCATCTACGCCGTGCGACCGACCTGGCCCGTCAGTTGCGCGAGCCTTCGCAGGCCCCGTGAAGACCGTCCCGAGTTTAGCGCGCCCCTCCACCGATCGAGCAACGGGCTGCCGCTGCGTCGCCGTCGGGCCGCAGCGCCGCTGCCCCGTGGTTCTTTTTTCGGCTGCACCGACCCGCGTCACCGCTGCGTCGCCTGTTCGGGCCGTAGTGTCGTGGCCCGCGGTCCAACGCCGCCCCGAGGCCGTCCGCTCCAAGCCGTCCTGTGGCTGCACCGACCCTCGCGCCGTCTCTGCGTCGCCCCATCGGGCCGTAGCGAGCATGACACGCGGTCCACGCCGCCGTCCTAAGGCCGCCCCCGTGGCTGCACCGACTCGCGAACCGCCGTTGCGTCGCCCCTTCGGGCCGCAGCGTCGTGGCCCGCCGGTCCCCGCCGCCGCCCCGGGGTCTTTCCGCCGTCGCTGCATCGCCCCTTCTGGCCGTAGCGTCGTGGCCCGCGGTCCACTCCGCGGTCCCTGCGCATTGATTTCATGTGGTATGCGCCGTGCCGCCTCCCTGGCCCGGGAACACCATCTTCCGCGCCAGTCATCGTCATGCTGTCGGGTTCTTCGCCTCCTTCGAGCACCGCCGCCGCGCTCCTAACCTAGCCGACACTCTTCTTCGGCCGCCGCCGTCGCTACCCTCGTAGCCGCTGCAGCCGCCTGTCCACCCCGTTTGTCTTCGTCCAGCACCAGCCTGTCGCTAGCGTCGTCGTCATCTACCCTGACCACTTCGTCTACTCCGACAACTGCGACATCGGCCCCACGCTGATTGGCACCGCAACTGTCGTCGAGTCCTTCTCTGCTGGCCTCTCCGACTTCTCCGACATGGCGTACAGCTCGTGTAGGTCCCAGTCTACACATGCCCGGTGCTGGAAATACCGATGCGTGCCTTCGTCCACGACGTGTCCCCGCGCCTGGCAAGCCTGGTGCGGCGCCTCATCAACTTCGTCTTCGTCCGTCTACGTATGCTCGGTGCTGGCAACACCGATGCGTGCCTTCGTCCACGATGTGTTCCCGGGCTTGGCACACTCGGCGCGACGCGTCGTCAACATCATCTACTTCCTGGCGCATCACTACTTCGACACCACTGCGCCCATGCTAACTCGGCGCCCCCTTGCGCCCGCGGCTCCACGGCGACTTCCTCGACACCGGCCACCCTGACTCGACATCGACCACGACATTCTTCACACGGCTACCTTGACCACGGCTACACCACCCGACGCTCTCGGCTACATCGACAAACGGCACAAAGGGCTTCCGCCTTGCTGAGCAACCTCGTCGGTTTCCACTCTAGCCACGACTCCGCGATGCATCGACCGCTACGACTGTATGTGTGTGTGTGTGTGTGTGGGGGGGGGGGTGTCCGTCGGCTTGCCTTCGGATTCTTCTCCAGTCTCACCGTCTGTGTCGCTATCATTGTGACTGCGGGGGGATGTTGAGTATATTGATTATTAGGAAAGACGAGATAGACTAGGATTTGTTCTGTCTTGTCTTGATTATTAGGAAAGATGAGATAGACTAGGATTTGTTCTGGCTTGTCTTGTACTCCAAGTTAATCATTGTACCCCTATATATATATGCCCATGAGGCTTAAGCAATATAACAAATTATTCCACCAATCCTCTCTCTCCTTAACACTGGAGATGAACGAATCCAGCCATCTGCAACCGCGGACGCCTGCGACCAAATTGATTCCCCCTTTGACCTGCCGCTTGCAACCACGGATGCCTGAGCATGGGGGTGGGGCACCTGCATCCGGCCGATCGGCCGTTGTGGCTTGCCGTCGTGGCCTCGTCGCCTCGTCGGGGGGCCGCTGGCCGCTGGTGGGCGGACGGCTAAGGCTAGCCGCTGTTCCGTCCACTTCTCCACTCCAGCCTCTACTGCGGACAACATCAGGCAACCACGTCGGCCGGTGAGCAGCTGCTCTCGCTGGATCTTGCTTTTGCTCCTTTACGTTGCCTATTCTGCTAGTCAATCTCTCCCATCTGGGCGTCCCAGCAAGCTAGCTAGCTAACCAACACTGTAGCTAACTCTGTCAATGGTGCTCTGCCAAAGTTATTTGGACCCTGTCAACACTACTCGCTGGATCAGTGTCTATCTCTCCTCTATGGAAATTGTAGAAATTTCAATTATTTTAATTCTGAACTTTATTTCACCTTAGTTGAGGAAAATTATAATTAGGTCATCTCGTCATGAATTTATTCAATTGCATTTTGTACTGAATAGAAAAATGTCCTTTATAGTGAGAGGGAAGCAGTGATGCTTAAAGGGGAAACTATTGATGCATTTTTCAAAAGAAAGAGAGGTGATTCAACTGATGAATCAACAACAACTGAAGCAATGTTTGTTCAGCCAACAGACTGTGTTCAGCCTCCTCTGTTGTTGCTCGAATCTGAGCAACACCGACCACATCCTTCAAATTTTGTATTTGAGTTTTTTTACAGCTTCGCCCCTTCAGAGATTTCTTTCAAGCTCCGTCATTGGAGAAGGGTATGCAACGCAGGTAATGTAGCCGATGGCAACCAAACACGCCCTAGTGATCAGTTGTCACAGTTTTTCTTTTTCTTTTTGAGGGGATCAGTTGCCAGAGATGCAATGTGGGAGCTTGCACAAGCTTCGAATAACAAAGGTCAGTGTCAAGCTCGTGCACAAAATTCTGAGCGGATCAGCGGTAAGAATGAGCAGTCAGTATTTATTCAAGTGGTTATATGTGCCTAGCTGCTGCCGATAATTCCGGTAATGCTTTTTGACGGTGATGGGCCTCCATGCGTGAAAGGACATCTGGTCAACTAATAAGCATATAAAACATGTGTGCATTTGCTCATGTCTTTTGAGTTGTATTTCGTGGTAGATTTCTTCATAATCCCTCATATACAAGAGAGTATATACACGCAGACGAGCAACATCTCTCTGCGCTTCATTTCTATGTGGGTCACCGTCAGCAGTTGTATAGAAAACACAGATGATGGATAACTTACCAGATAATATACACCCATAGTTTTTTTTAGCCACATCCATTTTGTAGTATTCTTAAGCTGCTAGTGTTAATCATAATATTCTGGGGTCGATTCAAGTGGCCACCCTTATGTTTCTTTGCAAATGTATCCTGCTGCGGCAAATAATGTAAAATTTAAAGAGAGTTTTGGTGGCTTGGTTTAGAGGCCACTGATTGTTGGTTCATACTACCTGACTTGCAATGGCACTACTCCCTCTGTACCGGTGCATTTAGCCATCTTAGGTTGTGTACCGCGACCAAGACTGAGGAAAAACAGAGAGAACTTGATGTTTATTCACTAATTAATACCATTGCTTGCAGAGAACTGACCACTGCATGCCATGTTAGATAGTAAGTCATTGAAGGCATACACATTCCATGTCCTCTATTGGGTTATGATAAAGCTTCTTTGTAGCTCGTCCTACCCGGTACCCTTTATCTGTGCCGTTGGTCACCACGTGGAGATATGTGCTAGTGCCAGCATCAGCAGCAACCACGGAGTGATTAGTCTGAAAAAGGCAAGGCTACGTGAAGGTAGTGGCGAGATTCCTTTGTAGATTGCGTGCTCAGCCGCGCTGTCCTCGTCATGTCATTCCCTGGTGTCGGGGTCCACCCGCACAGCCAGCCCAACTCTCCTATTCACATCATTTCTGTCTGTTGTCATCATTTCCAGCCCTGGTCCCCGTCGTGTGATCGTAAGATAAATTAAATCATATGACGCACCAGCAATGAGGTACTACAGCATAGACGGCATAACCCATGCACTTGTATGCGACATGAGGAAAGGGACAAGAACATTTAATGAGCTGGAGTGGGAAACGTAGCACAGCTAGCACTTTGGTCTGGTCTAATCGTGGCTCATGCACGTGCGGCCGCCGTCGGCAAGGTTGACGCCACGGCCAAGACAGGTGAGCGGGCCAAGCCATCGGTAGCTGTGTCCAAGTCATGTCATATCGTGAACAGTGGCCTAATGAGGCCAGCCCAAGATTCGAAATTCTTAGACTTCGCGGCAGATGCTTAAGGATTAAGCGTCTGACGCCAACTGCTGTGTGCACATATCTCCATGAAACATAGGTACGAATGGAAGGCTGAGATAACGGGTACCGTGTAGCCCCAGCTAGGAAAAACCGCTCTCTTGGGTTATTCATTTTTTCGTGTAAAGAAATATAGAACGAGACGGGGAGTTAATGCATCGCGTGTAAGTGTTTCGGGATTATTTGATTTTCGTAATGTGCCTGCACTAGTATGGAGGGAGTAGCATATTCTTGGGCAAAGGAGAAAGGACTATTGAGTGCTCGCCGCATTTGATGCCAATTGGTGACATGATAGCTCATAAATCACTGCGCCATTTGTTCACATTGCTGCATCATGTCCATGGTTGTTGGATACTCGGATTCGACAAGATTCACTTAAAGACCGCGCCCTTATATAAAGATGACAAGGATAGCCGGTGGTTCAATAGCCGATGGAAATTAACCTTACCTGGACTTTGTCGGTGAAGAGATGCATATCCATGTATACCATACCAATCAATCATCTTTGCAAGTTCATGTAGATTGTCTTGCTAAAGGATGCGAGATTGGGAAGCCGCGGTGTAGTAGTGGAGCGCATTTCATGTATATGTTTGGGAGGCATCAAGGAATACGGCAACACACAAGCCCCATCATACACAAGGCAGTGACTGGCATGTCCAATGTTGGTTTCATTGGTAATACAATGGAGCCGGGGCTGCGGCCCTCTTTCTCTAAAAAAAAAAAAAACTGGCATGTTCATGTTGCTCACCGCTTCTGTCCTCTTCCACTCTCCGCAATTGCTGCAGTTCGATCAAATGGAGTAGTTGGCTCACAAATCCTTTGTGTTTTAGATAATGCTAAACCTGTATTTTATTGGTGCGTGTATTGATATGATGAGATAAAAGTTCTATCGGAACTAAAAATGTATAGATGCGTAGGAAATAAGAGAAGCAACAGAGAGAGAGAAATTCACCCAAAATGTTATTCATGTCTCTCTCTCCTCTCAAATCCCAACACCAAAATCCCCAAGTCTCATGATATGGCATTAGAGCACGTCGATCCTGTGCGATATTACCCCGACTCGAGTGAGCACGGTGCTGTGACACCGTGAGCTGTAAGTGGTGGTGTCACCGAGAGAGCATCCATCGTCGTTGACCCCCAACTGTGTTGTCCGCCGACCACCCTGCCGCCATCCAAGACCATCGGATTTATGCCTGCTGCCACCTATTGTGTTGCCGATCTGTGTGGTTACATGTGATCTGCGCCATGACGTTGCTGCGCGTGCTACTACTACCTTCTCAAGTACAATTATTCTTGCTCATTATTAGTAAGTGGTTGTCGATATAATGATTTAATGGATTTTTCTTGATCGAGAAAAAGCAAGTGTATCTTACTGGAACTTGAGTCCTTGGTGAAACTTGTGAACTAGTTGTGACTTGGACTGTATGAGAGATAAAATTGAAGACAAGATTTGTGAGACTCTAGTGTTGTCAACCGTGTGAAATGCTCGAAAAAATGTTTCAGCAACACTAACAGCTACAAGTGATTCTTGAAGCCCTCGAGCATACTCTTGAGCCTAACCTAAATAAATTGTTAGGGCTAGGAAACTATATTAGTTGGCTCATCGTGCTCGTCCAATTTTAAGTTCACGTGGACATGATGATCTTCTTGTCGATGAAAAGGAAGATGTCAAAGGAAGAGGCTCCGCTGATGATCAAATTAGAATCAGGGTAATTGTATGGTTGTTGGGAAGTATTGAGCCACCCATTTGTGAACAAGCAAAGACTATGACAACGGCAAAACAAGTGCGGTTATCATTGGGAATAAAATTCACATCAAAGTCAAATATGATGCAAGCTACTCGCATTATGTATAACTATAAGTGAAATAATCTGAATCAAGCCTCAAGATCCATAAGAGTTTGCCTCTGAGATGAAAAAGTGGTACATGGACGTACACTACTATAATCCATTTGCACATCTTGATAATAGGAATTTGACTATTCATCACAAGTGGTTCAAGCCCATTGAGCACGATTCTCTTAGATGGATTGGATGGAAAATTTAATCTTTGTCGTTAGCTAATCTTGTCCATTCTAGAATGCTCTAGCCTAGATGATATTGTCTCAAGTGTAATGGAAGAGGAGACATGGCTCGCTCGTGATGATAAGGACGATAAAAGGGGTATTTTTGTGGCAAAGGGCTCTGGATGCGGTGGAGCTTGACCGGAGGTCGCAGGGCTCTGGAGGCGGCGGAGCTTCACAAGTGGTCACAACCTCGAGGAAGGTAGTTGGAGAGGGCCCAAATTAAGGGTGGCGACAACGAAAATGGGTGTGGAGCAGTAGGCTAAGGTTTGTGGGCAGCGGTGCTAGGTTTTTATAGCTGGAGCCGGGCCCATCGGCCAGTGTACCGGTCGCCATACCATGAATGCGGAGGGGAGTAGTCTCCTCATTTTTACCGAGAGTGTCCACTTCTAGAGCAGAAATGGGCTAGAGAGGCAAAGTTTAAGAGATCAAAGGCTAATTTTTGAGGCACTAAACTTTTTAGAGGATCTGCTAGATGATGTTTAATCCTGTAAACAAAAAAATTCCCTCAAATATATCTTTTGGGGATCTACTAGAGATGCCCTTACCATGCACAAACATAGTTTTTTCTACCACTTCCATTTTGGATTGTTCTCAAGTTGCTAATGTTGTAATAAAATTCTGTGATTGATTCATCTGGCCACCCTTTTGCTTCTATGCAAATGTAACCTGTTGCGGAAATAATGTAAACAATAAAGAGAGTTTTGGTGGTTTGATTTAAATGTCACTGATTGTTGGTTCATACCTAACATGCAATTGTACTAGCATGTTCTTGGCAAGGACTATAGAATGCACACCACATTCGATGCTAGCTAGTGACATGATATCACATAAATAACTATGTCAATATCTCGTCACATTGTTGCATTATTCCCATGGTCGTTGGATTGGACCAGATTCACTTGAAGACTCTGCCCTTATTTAAAGTTGACAGAGAATGGGTGTTTCAGCAATCGAGAGAAATTTATCTGCCCTGGATTTTGGCACAGAGGAGATACATATCTATGTCAACCATACTAATCCTCTATGCAAGTTCATATAGATTGTCTTGCTAATGGATGTGAGATTGAGCGCCCACGTTGTCCTTGTAAAGCGCATTTCATGTCTATGCTTGGGAGGCATTGAGGAATAGGACAACACAAGAACGTTATGGGACACAAGGTAGTGCTTGACCTGTTCATGTTTCTCATTGCTTATGCCCTCTTGCACTCACCCCCGAAGTTGTAGCCAGACGAGCAACATCTCTCCGCGCTTCATTCTTTTATGGGCCACCGTCAGCAACTGTATAGAAAACACAGATGACGGGTAACTTGCCAGATTATATGCACCCATAGGTTTTTTTTGCCACATCCATTCTATATTATATTCTTAAGCTGCTAATGCTATCATAAAAAAATCATGTGGTCGATTTAAGTGGCCACCCTTTTGTTTCTTCACAAATGAATCCTGCTGCGGCAAATAATGTGAAATTTAAAGAGAGTTTTGGTGGTTTGGTTTAGAGGTCACTGTTGTTGGTTCATATTACCTGACTTGCAATGGTACTTGCACTACTATCATCCATTTGAACATACTGATAAGAGGGTTTTATTTATTTATCACATGTGTCATCGCAAATGGTCAAGCCCATCGTGAGCAAGATTTTCATAGATGGATTGGATGGAAAATTTAATCTTTGTCGTGAGCTGATCTTTTCCGATCCAGAATGTCTTAGTTGACCCAAACGAATTGAGCCCAGCCCACCTCAGCTTCTCCTTGCGCGAGGAGAGAAGCAGAGCAGCAGAACCAATGTGATGATTGGAAGAGGAGAGATGGCTCACCGGTGACAAGGAGAACGATCAATTGGGTGTAGATGCTCGCACAACCTTTGTGATGAAACTTGTGATGTTCGTGCTATCCTTTTCGAGAAACTTAAAGGGGTGTTGAAAAGGTTAGACTTTTACCGGTCTAGATTCTTTTGGCAATGTGAGGAGTAGAAGCGGGAGTACATGCTTGCTAAATGGGATATTTTGTGTAGGCCTAAGGATCAAGGCGACTTGGGCTTTGAAAACCTCAAAATAAAAAAACAACTGCTTACTTAGCAAATGGCCATATAAGCTACTTAACGAGGAAGGTGTTGGCAAGAGTTACTGCATAACAAATACCTGAACTCCAATACGTTATCTCAAATAGATGTTAAGCCTACCGATTCACTGCTTGGAGGGACTTGATCAAGGTCAAGTCATCATTTTTAAGGGAGGTTCCTTTAAGGTCGGTGATGGCCAATCAAAAAGTTTTTGGGAAGGTACCCGCGTAAGTGATACTTCATTAGCTCTATAATACATGACCTTGTATATATTGTGTTTAGAAAGGCGGGTTCGATGGCCTCTGTCCTTGGGGCTAGCCCTTTGAACATCTGTAGGGCTTTACTGGGCGACAAAGGGACTAAGTGGATCCATTTGGTTTCTAAGTTGATGTTGATTAACCTAACTCAGATGCTAGATTCGTTTCAGTGAAGGTTAACCACTAATAGTATCTTCATTGTGAAGTCTATGCATGCGGCATATAGATTCAGCCCTATTATCCGCAGAAAACACATTTGGAAAACCGAGGTCCCTTCCAAGACCAATGTTTTTATACGATTTTTGCAGAAGGAGGTAGTCCTTACCAAAGATAACCTTGCTAAGCGTAACTGACATGGTAACAAGAAATGTTGTTTTTGTGATCAGGAGGAGGCAATACATCATTTATTTCTGTCATCTCCATTTACTACTTTGATCTTGTGAATCATGTTACATATAATTTAGCACCGCCAACGAGTATATCAAATTTGTTTCGAAACTGATTGGATGGTATCCATCATAAGCTGAAGGGCCAATCTATGTGGGAGCTAAGCGCCATTCTCTGGGCAATATGGAATTGCGGAATAATTGTGTTTTTAGTAGATCGTCTATTCCTAATTTCTTGCAGGTTATCTATGCAACATGTGCTCATCACTGCAGCATGTGGACAGGTGAGCGCCTATGGCCTTTGGGTGCACCCGGGAGGAATCGGTCGCGTAGGGTTTATTCAACCATAGTGAGCCACTCATAGATTATGTGCATGAGCTATGTAATCTCGAGTTTAACCGATTGTGGTCGTGTTTATTTATTTATTTTACTGTCTGAAACTCGATGACTGAAACTTGATTCATGTTTAATAATATGGCTATGTGCATCCTGTAATGCAGAAGCTGGGGTAATCCCATTTTTGAGAAGAAAAAAAGATGCTCGTGCAACCAGCACTTACATTGTATTTCATGCTGGATTTCGACACATTGATGGACATACGCTCATGTCTTCCGAGTTGTATTTCCTGCTAGATTTCTCCATACTAAGAGGATTTGTACGACAGGTAGTCGAGTATCATCTCTCGGCGTTCATTCTTTTATGGGTAACTGCCATCAGCTGTTTAGAAAGCACAGATGATAGGCAGCTGTTTAGAAAGCACAGATGATAGGCAACTTATCATATCATATCGATCCATAGGTTTTGTTGCCACTTCCATTTTGTAGTATTCTTGAGTTGCTGCTAATGTTATCATAATAATCTGTGGTTTGAAGACCCCATTTTCCCTTCCAAATGTAGCCCATATTCGGTTGCGGCAAATAAATGTAAAATTAAAGAGAATTTTGGTGGTTTGATTTAAAGGTTACTGATTCTGCTTGTTAGTTCATACCTATTGTGCAATACTAGCATGTTCTTCGGAAATTCGAAACGGTGCTCGAGCGCACCTACTCCCGATATCTGCGCCAACCGTCTCATAATGGCCATGACATGAATCGCTAAGCCTCAACTAACCACCGAGATATCAGGACTAGCTGCGCACTTGGGCACCAAAACGCCGTGTCCCAAATCATCTTCATTTTGCTAGGCAGTAGTACAACCTAATTAATTAAACTGAAATACATGGTATTGAATCATATATATCAAATCAAGCACATATCCATTAATAATCTTATAAAGGGAGGAAAACGGGGAAAAGAGAAGGCGAGAGATTTGGGTAAGTTGATAGAGGATTTACATGCCGATGTTTTTTTTTGAGATGTACATGCCGATGTTTGATAGGCTAAACATCTTTTTTTAGGGCAATAGGCTAACATCTAACATTTCATGCAAGTCACGCTTGGGGCATATGTTGCGTTAACACCACCAAATCCCAGTGTGCAGAGCAACACTAGTCTAGTTAAAGTTGTTGGCTTGCTACCCCGGGTCGCAGTGTTTCAACATTGCACGCAAAAAAAAGGTGTTGGGCCTTTATGTCACGTCCAGTTTTCTATTCACCACAGCAACGTTACACGTATCGATAGCACAATAACATATACTGGTACAAATTTGGTAGGATTTCTTTAAAGCTGAGTTCGTCTGAAAGCTATAAGTACCGTCGTGGCTGGTTGGAGCAAGGCCAAACCAAGGGCATCACAGCTCAGTCTAGTAGTCAACTTCGAAAGTGAGAGGTCAGGCGAAGTATGGTGGATGCTAAACTATGTTGTTTATGCACACAAACGTCTTGAGGGCATTTGATCATGGAGAGCAGATCTTCTTATTTAGTTTTGGCAAGAGGGAGGGCAGATATGAGGGCCTCTACTATCTAGCAGTTCACGTCATGTAAGTATAGTGCTGAGAGGCATCAGGAAATACATGACAATGATGCTACGCTAGCAGCACGCCAGCATGTACTTTGAATCTTGGACCAGATGGTTTTCTTGTCTCCTATGCAGTTGTCACTTGTGAGACATGAAGCTGAATTGTTGTGAAGCAGAGCAAGCAAACACGGCTACAGAATCAGGCAGGAAAGAATGGAGGCCAAATAATCGGTTCACAGCCAGAAAATGTAGTGGCACGTCCGGCCTTACCAGAAGTACTACAATCTAGTTCAGCAGCTGTCACCCCTTTCATGAATGGGGATCGAATTTAGGACATTAAACTCTACGAGCATCGATGTTAAGGCGTGTAGATGACGCCCTTGCGCCACCCTCAAGATCAGGGCAAACTAGCATAGGATCTGGTTTTAGGTGAGATCATTTTTTGTGAAAATACAAGACATGTTCAAAAATTCTGAAAATATTTGCAGGTACACATCCATGTTTGATGTATATCCTCAAAAAGTTTCAGCTCTTAATTTGACCTGCACTTGTAGAAACAAAAAAGACAAAATCGGATATGAATAGTGTCAAATACTATTCATCCAAAGCAGACACTATTCATAGTTCAATTTTTCATTTTTGTATCTCTCACTGTAAATTGAGTTTTGGGCTCAATCATTTTGGAGTTGTAGACATACATCGAGGTATGTTGTCAAATAATTTCAGAATTTTTCGAATTGCTTAAATAGTTGGGTTGATCCTATGATCTCACCCAACGAGCAAATTCTATTGTAGCCCCCCCCCCCCCGGCGCCGTTGTGGATGGCGAGTGATATCCGGTGGCGCATCTCCTATACGCCTGATTTCCAGACTGCTCGCACCGTCAAGCTCATCGACGGCGAGCTACTCCTCTGGCCTTACGCGCTTCGCCTCATCCTTCTCAACTCCAGGGGTGGGGTGGTGGATGTACGTTCGCTTCATGAGGGAGAGTTCATCGACATCGGACATATTGCCCCCTTCCCATGTTTTTTTGCTAGGGTTCGAGATCGTGTCCCGGAGTCCATTGCGCCACCCACAGATCCAGCTCATGCCCCCTCTGTGCATGGCGTTGCGGCACATGGGAATAGCGTGGCATCCCGAGCGGCTGCACCCGAGCTTCTAGGCACGGGGCCCAAGAAGTACGACGCACCAGCCATGGCAGATGCAAGCCACATGGACGAGCGAGAGGCACATGTCATTTTTGATGAAATGCCATGGAGAAGGGGAGGAGGAAGAAGAAGAAGACCAAGTCCAAGTGTCCACGTGGCACTTTTTTTTGCAACTCAGCCTGGCTGGTGGGCCCAGAAAATTAGTGATGCCATCAAAGCATTTAGCATTTAGCATTTACCGTCATTGTTTTTTTTTTCACTGTCAATTTTTCGGTTTGGTGACTTTTGCCACGTTTTGTAAAGTGGTGTTTTTTCGCTAATGATGTGTATATTGTGATGGTTTTATGGATTTAACTCACATTCGGACACCTCTAGAGCAATCATACAAAGAAGAGCCTCAGAAGGATATGCTCCACATCCAACGATGGCAGGTTAGGCAATGCAGGCAAACCGTCAAGATCAATCAGGATTCATAATGGATGACTGGCAATAGGCCATGTAGACAAGGTTAGGAGATTGATAAGCGCATAGAATCAAACTATGAATTCAAGTTGGATCTAAATTGAACAAAAGGTAATATAGCTGACAATGGATGGAAGTTATGGATTGGCTTTGGAAGTTGATTGGTGATCACAAAAACAGTACAAGCAGAAAATAACTCATAGTGGACTATCTAATTGTAGACATACAAATTTGCTAAGGGAAACTAATGTTTAACCTGGGTCTCCTTTTGCACTTCCTCTTCGCGTGTTCTCCTTAATGGTGTTCATGGGCCTCCCATCATCCCCGACCTTGGACTCGGACAGGGGGCCCCCTCTTCCCCTACTCTTTGTCCTCGCGATTGACCTCTCCAAGGGATTCTAGATGCCGCTATTAGCCACAACCTCCTCCACAAGAACGGGGGTGGCGTCCGGCCATTTGTACTTCTCTCTACATGGATGATGTGACGGTTCTTGTCATGTCAGCTAGGCAGGATGTCCACAACCTTGTTGCCATTCTTGATTCTTTCAGCAAGGTTACCAGGGTGTCCACTAACTTCCCAGAAGAGCTCTATCATCGCCATTCACTGTGAGGAGCTAAACCTTGATGACATCCTTCAGAGCATCCCCACCATAAGGACGCCCTTCCCTCTTAAGTATCTTGGGCTTCCTCTATCCATCTGACAATTGAAGAGGGGCGACTTCTAGCACCTTGAGGACAAGGTTGCTGCAAGGCTGCCTCCTTGTTAAGGGAGGAACATCACCATGATCGGGAGAGCAGCGCTAGTCAAATCGGTCCTCACTTCACAAGACGTGTAGCACATCACCCCCTAGTCATCCCTCCTAGCGTATTGTAGAGTGTCAACAAAATTGAGCATGCCTTCCTGTGATCAACCAAAGAGAAAACCACCGGTGTAAAATGCAAAGTCAACTGGGAGACCGTCTACCGCCCCACTGACTTGGGTGGTTTGGGGATTCTTCACTTGGGAAAATTAGCGAGAGCACTTCATTTGAGATGGCCTTGGTTGGAATGAAAGGATCCCACCAAGTTGTGGGTGTTGGAAATATGCCCTAGAGGCAATAATATTGTATTGTTATATTTTTCATGTTTAAAATTAAGAGTTTATATTCTTGCTGTAACTGCTACGATCCTGAAACATGTGATTCGGTGGAAAACTCATATGCATGTGTGGAATGATAAAGGGTAAAATAAGATTCCTAGTCTCACCTCTAAGACTAGCTCAAGTGTTGTTGGTGATCATGTTTTCCGTATCTTAGGATATCGTTAAGTGTAATAATAGTCCTAAAATAACTTTTACGATATGACGCTAGAAGAACAATCATATTGAATCCACCCAAAACTTGTTTGTTATACTTCGAGATACAATCGTCAAAATTCAATTTCTATAACACGGAGAGTTATTAACGTGTGATTTAGTTCCTTAGATCATGAGAGTATCGTAGTCACTTCTTACCATACGGTGGGCTTTGGGGTTGCTCAAATGTCATTTGTAACATGGTGATCATAATGACAACTTATAGGTTCATCGAAAAGTTTGACAAGGGACTAGATGGCTCAGGAGTGAGATTTGCTCCTGCAACGATGGAGAGATGTTTTAGAGCCCTCTCGGTGTGACGAAATCCATCATCATCTGGCCATACATAGATGACTAGGTCACGGGGATGCCGGAACATGTCAACAAGAAAGAAGAACAAAATTGGTAACAAGGAGACCGGTATAGTGCATGTGCATGTATGACTCAAGAGGATACCGATATATCTCACCTCGAGTTTTGTAAAGTATCGTGAAGCAAAGGGAATAACACATGATAACCAAAGGTTCACTCGAATGTCATTCATATACTCATAGGGATCGATCTGGTTGTTCACGGTTCTGCTATCGGTCATTGAATGAAAAGGGTTTTGTTCATGCCTATGTTTTACCGAACCTATAGGGTCACAAGCTTAAGGTAATCACGATCTGCTAAGCATTAGTAGGACATGAGTAATGAGAACATATTTATGAAATAGTTTCAAGAGGAACCAGAAGCGTTTCAGGGTCACGAGAAGGGTTTTGGGGTTTATCGGGTAATACCGATAAATAATATGGGGTTTTTACATCTGTGCCCCTGATTCCTTAGCTCTACTCATTCATCCCTGCGCTCTTAACTTTTGCTCAATTTTCCCCACTCCCTTGCCAAAAACCCTCATAGATGGGCACAACGGACGTTGCTGTCGGGTCAAAGGCTTGACCGTTAACTCTGACTCGTGGGGCCATGCTGGACTGTGTCGTCCGTTCGACCTGACAAGTGAGGCCGCGTTGGGTGGTGTCGCTATTCGACCGTTGGGCCATCCCTTGCATTAAACGTCTGCGCACGCCGCCAGGACAGAAGCTTGCTATGCATGCACCCAGCAAACACTGCCTGCATGTGTCGATCGAGCCTGCATGCGCCGATGCCACGATCCCACGATGCGCCGACCGAGCCTGCATGCGCCGATGCGTCCGCCATGATGCACTGACCAAGCAGCTTTTTGCACGCCAGCCGCCACGGATGCAGCGACGGTCACTGCCGCTGGTTCCTCTCTTCTAGCTAGGTGGCTACATATATGTGGCTTGTGTAAAAAAGAGCCACTCCCTTGCTTCGTTGTACTCATTCATCCCTACTAACAAAGCTTGCTTTCATGCACTAGGTGGTTACTAATAAGGGAACCCTACTAACAAGGCGAGCTCTGTAAGAAAATAATCAACAAATATGTAGTCCCAATATGTAGATAGGGCCAACAAGCCCATAGCACGATCACATAGCTCATACTAGGAAGAACTCCCATAACAGAATAGATAGAAAAATTAATAAGAAAAGGGCCAACAAGCCCAAAGCAACTCCAACATAGTTCAATTACAACTTAACATAACATAGACTAAAAAAAGATAGAGGGTTTAGAACCCTAGCCGCCGCCTTCTCCACCTCGCTCCTCCTCCGGGCGCCCTTTTCACTGCTCCTCCGGGGCGTTGTCGATGGGGTACGGAAGAGTGTGCATGCGCGTCGTGGTGGGGAAGATGTTGTTGTACTCTGTGAACCTGTTGTGGGTGGTGAAAGCGATGAACACGGAGCCACACCAAAACACCCGGCCGAGGAGGTAGAAGGCGTCGAATGTGTTGGTGAAGTGGGCAAGGAGAGCAACCACCACCCGGTTCTGGATGACCTCCTCGACGCGGAACAACGTTGGAGATCCCCTCGGGAGGTGGTGGTAGCCGGACGCGAGAAAGAACTCGGTGAAGTTCCTTGCGGTCCTCAGCCTTGATATCGCCCACACACGTAGTGTGCGATCAACGTACACGCCGGTAGGGTAGAGCCTCTCCGGCACGGTGGATGGGAAGCGATACGTTGGTCCGGTGTACTGCATGGCTGAGGGATGTGCAGAAGACGAAGAAGGGGTCGAAGAGCAAGAATGGCAGATGGATGAGGGATGGCAGAGGCAGAGGGTGGCTTAAATAGCTGTAGTGCTACGTGTTATTTGGCCGTGGCAATAACAGGGTCAAATGTGAAGTTAGTAGCCCGTTTTCAAACCCACCGCAGCAATCGGGAGTGTACACGCGTGAGAAAAGGTGGTTTGAAAAGAAGAAGAAAAACAAGCTAATTGCACACATGGGAATCTGTGGTCAAACCCTATATTATATGAACAAAAAGAGACAATTTTTGAAGAACTTGTGGCCATTTTGAATGATAAAAATAATTTGGCCCTTAAAAATTTGGTCATTTTGCATGATAAAAGGAGATAGAGGGCTTGTGGCCATTATACAAATGCAAAATGACCCATTTTTTTATAGTTTATGGCCATTTTACATGATAAAAATAAATTTAGCCCTTATAAATTTGGTCATTTTACATCTGTATAGAACAAAAAGAATGATGCAAAAACAGAGCAAATGATGCAAAAAACGATGCAAAAATACAGAGCCAACACGTTCACAAAAAACAGAGCAAACGATGCAAAAAAAGACGCAATTCGACGGCCCAACCAGAGCTTGGTTTCCTTTTGGGCCCAATAACAATGTTTTTTTTTCACGGAGTCAGTGGTGGACGAGCAACCGAGCACAACCAATAGGATCGCCTCTCGCGGATCGCCCCACGATCCAATGATGCGGAGCCGTCCTTGTGATCCAATGGCGCGGAGCCTGCACACAGCCAGCCCACCTAGTTCCTTTTAGAAGTCCATATCTGAGGGATGTTTCTTGGCGCGAGGGTATGATCGGACGGCTAACGTTGGGAGCTAGGGTTAGGCGAAACCCCGCGGGGTTTAGAGGGGTTTAGAGCTAGTCAACGGGGTTTCGAAGGCTTTAACTGTGCATAACTAATTAAAAAAATCGAAAAATATGAAACCTTCGCCGTTCGTCGTTTTATAAGACACACTAACGAGGAAAAATACTAAACTTTGTCTATGGTCATTTTCATGAAAAAACCCTAGTTGGCACGATCGAGGTCAAATGAGCATCATTAATTTAAAAAAAATCAAAAAATATAAAACCTGCTCACAATGTTGTCTTATGTGACATGTTACCAACCAAAAATCATAAACTTGCTCTATGGTCATTTTCATGAGAAAACCTTCACACATATGAGCTATCATGTACATGATTTCATAGAGTTCAAGGAGAGGAGGTGGTGTTACCTTCTGTTTTTGATTTTTTTTTAAAAAAACCACTAAAGCTTTATATTAAAGTGAATAAGAAGGATCTGAAGTTAGTTTTCCATTTTCATATTTCAAAACATGTTTTTAATAGTTTTTATATTAAAGCTTATGTTTTCAAAAGAAAATGTAAAAATATGAAGATTAATTCAAAAATAATAAACTTGGCCTATAGTTTTATATTAATGTTGTCTTATGTGACATGTTACCAACCAAAAATCATAAACTTGCTCTATGGTCATTTTCATGAGAAAACCTTCACACATATGAGCTATCATGTACATGATTTCATAGATTTCATAGAGTTCAAGGAGAGGAGGTGGTGTTACCTTCTGTTTTTGAAATTAAAAAAAAAACCACTAAAGCTTTATTTTAAAGTGAATAAGAAGGATCTGAAGTTAGTTTTCCATTTTCATATTTCAAAACATGTTTTTAATAGTTTTTATATTAAAGCTTATGTTTTCAAAAGAAAATGTAAAAATATGAAGATTAATTCAAAAACAATAAACTTGGCCTATAGTTTTATATTAATGTTGTCTTATGTGACATGTTACCAACCAAAAATCATAAACTTGTCCTATGGTCATTTTCATGAGAAAACCTTCACACATATGAGCTATCACCTACAAGATTTCATAGAGTTCAAATTTCTTTGACCTCCTCTAAATCACCTCAAATTTTGCACACATGATCTCCTACACAAACATAGATAGTTGATAATACCTCTTCATTAAAATGTTGTTTTTTGCTTTGTTGTTGGAAAATTTGATAAAAGGGAACCCTTGATAAAACACTCTATGAAATCTTGTTTCAGTGTTTTGAACCATGAAGATTTGCAGATAAATTTAAAAACAAATCATAGCAGATAAATTTTCATGAGAAAACCTTCACACATATGAAGATTTGCAGCATATGTGTAATCATTGCAGCACCTGAACTTTCAAAACACCGAAACAAATCATAGCAGATAAATTTAAAAACACATAAATACCCAACATAGATAGCCACATGCATATAAAATTCATCCAACCACCAAAAGGTAACCCACATCCTGTTCACAAACATAGTTCAGCAAACAACCTAAAGTACTTAAAACACATCATAACATCATAACATCGGGGAAGGGGGGAGACAGGACTTTGGCTAGGCCAGCATGCTGCTCCATGATCTTGTAGTCCTCGCCGTGGATGGCCACATCTTCTGCATGAGCTAGAAGGTGAACGAAGCGGCCGGACTTTGGCTTTGGCTTGGTGGTGCAGTAGGGGCAGTGCCAAGTTTTGGTCTTGCTCTTGTAGTAGTAATCCATGCCCTTGATCCCGATCTTCTCCTCTTCCTTCTCTTTGAAGGAGGCGAAGTTGCTGCGGTCCACATCCACATCTTCCCCAGAGATATACTGCACACACGAATGAATTACATTAGTACATTATGGATTCATGGGAATACACCATGTCAAACGAACTAAATGAACAATCTAAATTTCAAGTAGGCTTACCTCATACTCTTCGTCGTCACCATACGCTGGATCGTACGGGTCGTCGAAAGTATAGTCTATCTTCCTCCTCTCCCCCCTACCATCATCCTCCTGAATATACAATTACATCCGTCACTAGTAAATACATAAGCCAATTGAAAATTTAGATATGCACAGATGACACATTGATCATAGGGCTAATATACTATGATCCTATTTGCATTTTCCATTGTCATGCACAAACATTGAACAAAAGAGCTAATATAACTACATATTGAAATTTAGATATGCACACTTGATCATAGGGCTAATATACTATGATCCTATTTGCATTTTCCATTGTCATGCACACACATTGAACAACAGAGCTAATATAACTTGAAGCACATAACTTGAGTAGCATTTAAAACCCCAATCTGTGAGCACTAAAAACAAATCTAATAATCACCATAGCATTAAAAGCCCCAATCTGTTCACGACATCTAGCATTTTTGCAACGATTTTTATCCAAATCTAAAAACAAATCTAAAACCCCCAATCATTGCAGCACCTAAAATCATAGTTCACAACATCTAGCTAGCATTTTTGCAACCAATTTATCCAACAAACCCTTGTCCAAAAACCCCCATCCCCCAACCCATACAAAAAAATCCGGCCCATCCGTCAAACCAACTACTCTAACCATCTGAACTACGGTATGAATCACAATCGAACTAACTCTACAAGCTAAGCAAGTGCAAATGAATACCTGCTCCTCCACGGCAGGCGGCGCAACGGGGGCATCGGGATGGACTGTGCCACTCAACGCCGTCACCGATGTGGCGGAGCCCGCCACATCTGCAGCGGTTGTGAGTTTCCCCGCACCGCCATGGATGCCGCTGACATCTGCGGTCACCGCGCCCTGACCCTGCAGCTCCACCACATCTCCGGCCGCTGTGCCGGCGTCGCCAGGAGCGTCGTCCATCGGATAGATGGAGGCGATGAAGATGAGGAAGACGATGTGGTGGGGGAGAGCGAGACAGTGCGGTGGAGGCAGTGAAGGAGAGCGAGACGATGACGGCGTGTAGAGGAAGACGATGCGGCAACGAGTGGATTTGGGGGAAAATGGTAGGGGTGATGGAGGTGGTTGCCCTCTTTATATGATGGGACATTTCGGGCATGTCCATGGACACGTGCTACACCACAACCGCGGTCTTGCATGCGCCCACGTATACCCGGCCCCACTCGCCAGCTAACGGTCAAAGGCATTGACCCGACGACAACGTCTGTTATAACCTGTTATGAGGGTTTCGGGCAAGCGAGTGAGGAAAAGTGAGCAAAAGTTAACAGAGTGGGGATGAATGAGTAGAGCTAAGGAACCAGGGGCACAGAAATAAAAAACCCAAATAATATATAGGTCAAAAATATTTCCGGAGATGTTAAGTTAATATTAAAATACTCTAATAATAGTTAGGAGGATTTTTATTTAATTAAATATTAACGGGGTTAGAAGGCCAAGTGGTGGAAAGGATATTGGGCCACTTGGGACCAATAGGAGGTGGTGCCCCTTTCTTCTGGGAGAAGGAAGGGGGAGGCCGAATTGAGGGGGACTTCCCCTCCTCTTGGCCGACATAGGGGGGACCTTCCCCCTTGTGGCGCCCCCTCTCCTCTCCTCCAACCTATATATACTAGAGGTTTTGGACACTTCTGTACACGCAAGTTTTGGAGCCTCCTCTAGTTCTCTGATTATAGTTTCTAGTTCTAGTTGACCCAGTTAGAGCTAGACCTAGATCCTCTCTAATACTCATAATTAGAAGTCCAGTGTGGTTCTAATATCCTCCCTCTAATTCTCTAGTGGAGATTAGCTCTGGGCAGTGAAGCGTTGCCGGATCGTGAAGACCGTACGCTTGCAAAATATGGAGAAACCGTGATTTCGGTCTTCCATTTGAGGGATCATTTGTGAATGGTTCCAGGGACTTCAAGTACGTTCTACACTGACTCCTCTTCTTCTGTTGCAACTCGGTGTTGTTAACGATCCGATCTAAACCATTATTGCATCTTCATGACGTCGACATGGACCTTTCCTAGCTTCGACTGTTATTTCCATTGTAATGGTGGCAAGACACAGTTCTAGGAAGTGTCTTGGTTGCAAGGGAAGAGGTCGAAGGATATCGCCCCACTCATTTCTGCGGCTTGCAAGTGGAAGAAGTGGTTGGTGAGGGATGCATTGCGGGACCATGCTTGGGTGCACAAGATCAACACGTCCACTAATGTCACAGTCAATCACATTATTGAGTTTGTGGGCCTTTGGATCCAGCTGGAGCAAGTGCTGCTCCTTGAGGATGTCGAGGACGACATCACTTGGAAATTTGAGACGAATGGTGAACATTTTGCTACTTCCGTGTACATGGCCCAATTCTTGGGTCAATGTGGACTACCATGAACAAGAGTATTTGGAAGGTTTGGGCACCACGAAAGGTCAAGTTCTTCTCCTATCTTGCGATACAGAACAGAATTTGGACGACTGACAGGTTGACGAAGAGAGGATGGGAAAATTGTGGCCTCTGCACCCTTTGCAAGCGGGACAACTGAACATCCGCCCACTTGTTCTACAAACTAGATGATACCCCACACGTTGTTGCGGGAATGTTTTGCAATATATTCAGTTAGAATTGGTGTATGGAACATGAATATTTGAAGCAATAATATGGGAATTAAAGCTGAAAATAATATGATTTGTGGTGTTTCATTATTATATAATGTAAATATCATAATAGAATATAAATTCTCATGCATGTTTGCATGTTGAGGTGGCTTTTTATTATGCATGATTGCATGTTCTGGTGGACCTTTCTTCATGCATGTTGAATGATGATGTGGCATATTTGCATGTTAAGAGAAATGGGCTAGTGGGGGCTAGCTATTTAGATATAGAAGATGTCGATACACGATGCGCGCTTGGCGACTATTGAAGGTGTGGTTGGGGTTAGGAGCACTGGAGATTAATAGATGGGAAACAAAGCGCAGTACTAAGAGTTGGCGGACCAATATGTCAAAGCCCAATATCGCACACCGGACGGCTATGACTTTCCTCACCATGCTTGTTTGTTGTGTCCTCTGAAACGAGAGAAATTGTAGGGTGTTTCGAAAGAATTCCACACCCACCCACCCCTCCCCGCGCGCCCCCTTCTACATCCTCAAGCTCATCCGGACAAGGCATAGTGTGGATCACCGCAGGGGCTAGGCACCTGAGCACCATCATGTCACGAGAGTAATCCTTTTTTATTGATGGTGTTGTAATGACGGGCTATGATGTGGATCTGATGTAATACTATGGAATCTTTCTCTCTGAATTAATGGATGAGGCAAATCTTCTGCCTCGGTTAAAAAAAATGGAACCAAAACAGAAGTAGCCATGATATACAAACTCAAATTCAACTGAGAAGTGGTATATATGTAGTGAATCTCTCTGTCACGAGGGAAAACCCACAAAATCTTTAAAAGACCCTTCCTTAAAAAAAAGCGTCATATGCTGAGGGCAGGTGTGTTTTTTGTTACTTTTGGTTCAGCGCAATTTTTAATCCCTGTCGGGCGACGTACCATCCAAGAAAAAAAATGCTCCCATGAGTTTTAATGAAATATTATCTTCTCAAATGATAAGTGCCACATGTGTGGCACGAAGTAACACCGCCCTGCCGTGCTTACAACTAAAATTGACATAAAAAAACGAAACCTAAAAAAACTAAAACTTGCCACCCAAACAGAAAGTTGACATGCTTCACAACTAAAGTTGTTATCCTCGGGTAACTAAAGTTGTCATCAAAAAAGTCAGGGCGAAATTGTTTCGTGCCACACGCGTTCAATAGTCTTTTCTTGATGACAACCATTTTCTTTGATAATTATTAGATCTAAGATACCTTTTGAGTACCTTTTTCTCAAATAAAGAAAGATTGACTGAGGAAGTTGACTAGTGACCACAACAAAAATATTTACAAATAATTCACACAGAATAATTTCATTCTCCACCATACAGATTTGCGAAGGGAAGTATATATCTAAATTGTTTATCACAAAAACTAATATTGAACCAAAATAACTTTGATTTAGTACATATGTAGTGAATCTCTTAGTCACAAGGGAAGAGCCATTCAGACACGGATTCGTAAGAAGGCGGTGCACCGTCCAGTGAAACTGCAGTAACCGTGCCGCTCTTGACGTCATACACAAGATAGCTGGGAGGGAGTAACATGATTATTATTGTACATAGAACTACCATGCGCATGGTAGGCTGTCCGATCCCATTCGAGGCCCAAAATAAACACACGGTTCCCTCGAAATCTTTCATCGTAATGGGACGAATAAATCGACCTAGAGCCTGTTCTGCCAATGAAGAGAACCTGGTCACCCAAGTCCTTGACCTCCGACCACTGGTTTTTCTCAAAATCTGCCTCGAACACGTCCAACCTAATGCCATGATCAATTGCAGTCTTTTTCACCCCATAATTAGGAGGATCGATTCCCCATCGCACCATCAGTAGCTTGCCAGATGATGATGATACAACCAGGTGCTGGATGAAGGATCGACAGTCGTCAGGAAGCTCGCTGAATTTCGTCGCCGGAGGCGGTGTCTTGATGACATGCTCGACTTGACCACCCGAGTCATGACTCATGATGATGAAGGAAGAGCCCCCCTCTCCCGTTGAGAGCATACAGGTTTCCATGGAAAAAGGCAATGTCCTTGTACGTTATATAACTATCATCAGCCGGGCTGAACGACCACGAGAAGCCAGCGCCCGGCCGGAAAAACGCGACCCCGCTCGGCGCGAAGACCAGCGCCGCGACGAGCTCGGACGAGCACACGATCAACTTGAAAATAAACTCCATGAGCGGCCGTTCGCGGCCGTCGATGGAGCGCCACGGTATGTGTATGGTGGCTCCAGAGAACGGACTACGCAGCAAGCACCGTCGCCTGTAGGTGTGGTCCTCGTCATGGTGGTGCTCGTAGAGGACCCAGCTCCCGAAGTTGCAAAGCATCCCGTCAAAGGCGTCGCGGCCGGACGAGTTGCAGGGCGCCCGCGGCACAGCGAAGCGGTGCACCTTGCCGTCCGGCAGGCTTTGGTAGGTGTCCATGCGCTGGTGGAGCCACGGCAGAGCCGGCGGCAGCACCGGCCGCTGCTGCTGCGCGGCGATTCGCCACTGGTGGCAGACGGCCCGGAAGCTCAGGCGGTCGGCGTAGGACGGCAGTCGGCAGAGGATGAGCCCCGCAACCTCCGGCCGGAGGTCCGCCCACGGTGAAGAAGGGCTGCGTCTGCGTGGCTTGGTGAAGCAGGCGCCCATGATGCGATCGGCACAAAGAGAAGCTTGAAACTTGAAAGACAGACCGAGAAATTATCGATCTATATATCTTTTGCGGATCGATCATACTAGTAGTGCCTACTGCTGGTTTTATTGATGTTTTCTGATAGGAGTCCGATCCGGTCACGCTAGCGTGATTCTTGGAATTCGTTTCGGCAGCGGAAACCCTGGACGGACGCGGCTTGCATCCGTACGTGCTCCGCGACTACTTTTTGTGACTCATGTCTGCTCCACGATAGCAATTTTTTGAGGTAACAGCACCCTAGGTCCGTGAACTTGCATGTCAATTGATGGTTTAGTCCTTATAGTTCCAAAAGCAGATTATTTCATCCCTGAACTTGCAATAGAGGTGCATTCAGTCCACAGCCACTCACAGCTCGACAACTGGATGACAAGTGGCCTGGCTGGTCAGCGCATCGCAATTTGCACTTAGCCCCCTACCTTATTGCCTTATCAACCCGCACTTCATCACAATGTGACACCTGAATAAATGTTGTCTCCCTTGGGTCAATAACTCTTGTTCCTCCTTTGTCCTCGCCTCTCCGACCGCGCAAGCTGCTGCCGCTGGAGCTGGAGCCGCGGGCTGACGTCAGCCATAATGGCGACATCGCCGGAGCTCACCGGCGGTGTGCAGCCGCCTCCTTCCATCCATCAAGTTAGGCCGCATGGCGTCTTTCCTCCAGATTACGGTTCGTTTTCTTCATCTCCTCTGTTCGTCCTCCTCTGCTTTGCTCCTCCTCCATTGTCGCCTGTAGCACCGGCGGATCAGTTTGTTTTGAGAGCGATTCTTGTACATCCAGTGGTACCTGTTGCCTATTGTTCTTGCAGCGGATTAAAGAACTGATTTCGACCACAGATTTTGGTCTAGGGTTTAGGTATTTCTATTTTTGGCAAAGGTTTAGAGTTCATGTGCTGCTGTGTATTTAGTGACCCTGGGTAGCCATTGCAAAGTGTGTTGAATAGGTAGGAGATCACGACTGTAACATAAATAGCCAATTTTTACTAGATTTGTTCAGTTAATTTGCAAGATGTAGTTAACTGAACTTTTCTTCAGTTAACTGAACTTTTCTTCAGTTAACTATATTGCTGCACTTGGAGATGCAGTAGCTTATATTTCTTCATTTAACTATATTGCTGCACTTGATTTTGATTTCTCAATGGGTGCATATATTTTTGTTGCAGTGTCTTGGTCCCCTAAATCTGTAAGAGGTAGTTAACTGAATGTTTGCAGTTAACTAACTGCATCTAGAATGTTATGTTGATGTTTGTGCTTATATTATGCTCTGTGTGGGTGTAGTGTGTGATTCAGCAATGAGACAGAGTGTGGATACTCCTTTCTTTACACTAGAACTTGAGCATGGTGGAATCTTCTGTGGAGCAACAAATAGCATGGAGTATTACAATCCATCTGTGGAGGTGATTGATTATGTTGATGCTGGGTCATTCTCATATGCATTCATTGAAGAGCATCTAAAATGGCTGGGATATCCTGTCCATGAGCACATAATTTACTGGCCAAGACCTGGAAAAGCAATTTCAGATGGGATGGTGAGAATTAGAGGTGGTGAGGATGTGCAGCAAATGATCATAGAAAGTGCTAAGCAGAAAGTGCTTGTAATCATGGTGGACCATTCAGATTTCATCAGTAACTTTAGGCAAGATTTGATAGTGTCATCATTTCAGAGCCCAGACACATTGGCCACCTCAAATGTCACTACAAGAAATATGTCAACTTGTGACCTTCTGTCAGTGACCCTGGAAGAATTGGTCATAGATCTATGACCATTTCAGACCAATTGGTCAAAAGCTGTTCGGGGGGCTCCAAACCCTAAACCATTGTGACCATTTTGGTCAGAAAGGTCGTAATTTCCTTACACGAAATGGTCATAAAGCAAACAGCGCTAGTCCGCTGCCTTATTTCTAGTTGTTAACGACCAATATAGATGGTCATAGCCTTGTAAATTGTGGTGGGTTGCTATGACTAGGCGCCACCTCATCAGTTTTGCCTATGTGTCATGTCCATGTGGCAGTTTTTGCCCTAGGTTGTGAAGCAACCTATATTTCTGTCATTCCCAAAATTCCCAAAAAAATCTCATAAATTCTTTGGGTCATATCTTCGTCAAATATGTAAAAACCTTCCTTGCCTAGTTCAAAAGTAATTCAAAAATATTCATTTTCCTATTCTGTTCAGAGTAACAGTTTGTGAAGGAAGTACCACTTTGGCATGTCCAAATAGTATCCATTTTCTACAGTGCTTTCCTATGCCCAAATAACCATCCTCCACCAAATGCCAGCTCAATCCATTCATTATTTTGAGCCGAGCTTCAACATTCGTATTTATGTCCAGTGTGGTGGTTTGCAAAGCAAGTACCACCTAGGCTCCTCCTTTTGAGCTGAAAATTTGTGAATACGATCTTCTTAGTAACTGATCATCCTCAGCCAAAACTCACGCCCATTAGCCATGCACATTTCTCGTACCGCTAATCAAACACTTGGCTGCTAATTCATGTTTGAGCATCGATCGGTCTCCTCGCGAGAATCTTATGTTGTAATTTTCTTCCTAGCACCTACCTGGGGAGTGCCCAACCCACTAGACATGCCTAGGCCGCCCAGAACACATGGCAACGCCACGGTCAAGCGGTGACCACGCGGCGGGCATGCGAGTTTACGCGCTCTAGAGTTGGGGTCCTCGGCCACCGCCCAAACCTCAACGTATTGCCACCAAATCATGTATTTATGATTAAATAGGTACTTATGTAACTATAAATGATTTTTGGAAAAAATAAATAGCAAACTATGAGGCAGCTGCAATTCAAATTTGACCCGCTTCCAACTGAATCGGCAGAAATTTATCTTTTTCACGAGAGGTGGATCAAAACTTTTTGCACCCAACCATTTTGTCAATTGTGCATTAAATATGTCCTAGTATTTTAGAAAATTGATTTGGTCCAATTTTGCAACAATTATTTGGGAGGTCCTTCACAAAAAAACCTCCTTTTGGGCACTCGAAAAATGAAAAATGGTTTTTTCGTCCAAAGAAAATGAAAACTTCCTTAGGCAACATTGTTTGCCATTCCAACATGCACCCTTATGCACAATATGAGATTATTTGAACAAACTATGCCACGAATATGGCCATAAGATTGATCATTTGGCTTGAAAACCATTTATCTCCATACGTGATAGCTCGTTTCTGAGAACACTTTTTAAAAAATAATTGCCGTATTAAAAGTTTTTTATTTTTCCTGGGAACTTGGCCACATATAATGACACAATGCGAAGGTTCCCAATTTTTTGATTTTTTTTGAATTTTTTATGCCCGTTTCAAAATGCGGTCAAAACGGCGGGAATGACCGTTCCTAGCTAGTGGTTGAATCTTGGAACTTTTTTGGTGTTTCTATGATTAAATAGATACTTATGTACCCAGAAATGATTTTTGAAAAAAATAAAGAGCAAACTACAAGGTAGCTACAGTTCAAATTTGACCCGCTTCCAGCTGAATCGGCGAAAATTTGTCTTTTTCATGAGAGGTGGATCAAAAGTTTTTACACCCAACCATTTGGTCAATTGTGCATTAAATATGGCCTATTATTTTAGAAAAATGATTTGGTCCAATTTTGCAACAATTATTTGGTAGGTCCTTCACAAAAAAACCTCCTTTTGGGCACTCAAAAAATGGAAAATGTTTTTTTCGTCCAAAGAAAGTGACAACTTCCTTAGGCAACATTGTTTGCCATTCCAATATGCACCCTTGTGCACAATATGAGATCATTTGAACAAACTATGCCATGGATGTGGCCATAAGATTGATCATTTGCCTTTGAAAGTCATGAATCTTCACGCATGATAGCTCATTTCTGAGAACACTTTTTTAAAATAATTGCCGTATTACAAGTTTATTATTTTTCCTGGATACTTGGTCACATATAATGACACAATACGAAGGTTTTCCAATTTTTTGATTTTTTTGAATTTTGTATGCCCGTTTCAAAATGCGGTCAAAACCGTAGGCTTGACCGTTCCTAACTAGTGGTTGAATCGTGGAAAACTTTTGATGTTTCTTTGATTAAATAGATACTTATGTACCTAGAAATGATTTTTGGAAAAAAATAAAGAGCAAACTATGAGGCAGCTGCAGTTCAAATTTGACCCGCTTTCAGCTAAACCGACGAAAATTTGTCTTTTTCACGAGAGGTGGATCAAAGCTTTTGACACCCAACCATTTGGTCAATTGTATATTAAATATGGACTAGTATTTTATAAAATTGATTTGGTCCAATTTTGCAACAAATATTTGGTAGGTTCTTCACAAAAAAAATCATTTTTGCCACTCGAAAAATGATTAAAAATAGCTAGAAAGATCAGAAATGCATACAAATTGGTCCTTATCCATAAAATGTGGTCTAACTCTAGTGAAAATTTGTGTGGTGCTCTTTTGCAATTTTTTTGATAGCTACTTCACAAAATTCCTTTGTTTTTAGTACTTGAAAACTATTTTAAGTCACTGATTTTCCGAACCAATCAGAACTCTTCTCACGGATTGATGACATGGCGCCCATCCATCCATCCATCTCTCCATCCCACATCCATCCATCCATCCATATTTCTACAGAAAAAAGAAAAAAAGAAAAGATACCCCCACCCGCAGCCCAAACCCTAGCTCAGATCCATCCCCCGTCACACCCTTCTCCCTCCCATCTCCTCGTCGCCGCCGCCCCCCTCCCGATCCACTCCTCTCCCCGCCTCATCCCTCCCACAGCTCGCCGCCGACGACCTCTCCTCTCCCATTCGCTTCCGTCCCACAGCACGCGAAACGCCTCCTCCTTGATCCAACGCGCCGCCGCCTCCTCCCCGATCCAGATCCTAACACAACCCGCCCTCTCCCTTCCTCAGATCTTGATCCACCGCCGCCCCCACCACCACCATCGACGACCCTCACCGTAAACGAGATCGCCGCGTCTCCTCCTCCCCTCTCCACGTCCCATCCTGCACCCTCGGCCGCCGCCTCGCCCTCCACAGCGTCGCCTACGGCGGCTACCTGACGGCCATGGATGCACCGGCGCCGCTAGGCCACCGTGGGCGCCGCGTCGAGCAACGCGACTACGAGAAACGGGAGGAGGAGGACGTCAGGTGGCAGCCCGTCAGGCTCGTGCCCGGGGACTACATCCTGCTCCGCCACGCCAGCGGCCGCTTCCTCCGCGTGAACGGGAAGTAACTCCCCTGGAACAACGGCGCCAGCGTCGACGACTTCGACACCGTCAACACAATGACTCACTAGGTCGTGGAGCGCATCCCGTCCAGGGAGGGCATGCCTGAGGTGAGCCCGCTTCTTGATTCTTCCCGAATTTGCACGAATTTGATTGTGATGGGTTCGTTCTGTTCTTTTGGTGCTTGACCAGGCAGCATGTTCCAGGCCAGCACCGGATCGTCGGGAGGAGGAGCTTGCTGCAGACCAAGATGGGTACGTTGTCTCCTTTCTTATTCTTGCTCAGTTTAATCCCCTGACAGTTTCGGGGTAGGTGCAAAGGGTGAAGGGATTTGGTCTGATCTTATATACCACTCCTGTAGTCCTGTGTTACCTGAATTTGAGATAAGATCCCGCTTGTGTAATGAAACTGTTAATTAATCCCAAAAACATTTTACTGAAACTTCTGCTACTCTGGTTCAGTTAAGACTTGGGAGTTTGTCTGAACTGTTGTGTTTGATATAAGTAGAAGTAGTTGAATGCTATACAGTGGTCTGAAGCTAATTAGTTGATTTGAAAATTATTGGTTTTGAACTGTCCATGATTTGGTTGAATCCAGTTCTTCAATTTAATCTATATATGCCGTACGAAACTTCAGAACTTGAAAACCCAAATCTGGTTCAGTCATCGTAGTTTAGCTTTACAGATAAGACACTGATTTCTAATTGATTTAGCTAGCCTATTGTATTAATTGTTGTGAGTAAGATGTGAACAAAATTCAGGATGTATCTCACATCACTACATGAAATACATTGTTTTCAGGTTTTGTACATCAGCTGCATTCTTTAATTATCTACTTGGTGGATACTATTTTGTGGATGGCCATGCTTGTGTTGTAAGTAGAAGTTAAATGGAAATAATGTTCAGATTTCTTCAGAGAAACACTGAATAAAACAGTAGCCAGTAGGTGTGTACAAAACGTGGTCTGAAGCTTGTTGGTAGAAAATCATTACATAAGGCACATATTCACACTAAACCTTGACACAGAAATTATTTGTTTCATACTACTATCCTTGATACAGATAGTATTAATAATCTTTGACATTTTGTACTACTTCCTCCTGCTAGGGTTTCGGTGGACCTCTTCGTTGCGCACGGCTGAGCTGAACGTCCTCGGCGGTGGTGGCGGCGCGTGTGAGATCCTCCTCCATGACAAGGCCGCCGCCGGATCAGCTCCTCTCCGCCGGTGGATCCTCGCCTCTCCGACAAGGCCGCCACCGGTAGGAACAAGTGATACTATTTTGCAGGGCTTTATGGCCTGTGATGTAAACATATTTAGTTCTGAAATACGAAATTATTTGCAAAATTTGTCAAAAAGGTGCATCATATGTATGAATATGTGAATGGGCTGAAAAGAGTACTGGACCAACTCCAGGATTGAATTAATATTTGAATGTATAAAAAGGTCGAATGTAAACCAGAAATGGGCTGCACAAAATTGTACATATATTCTTGCAAGGCCAAACGTGCATAAAAATTGATGGGCTGACCAGTTGGGCTTGGCCCATGTAGCAGACAAAAATTAACAGAAATAAATATACCAAATGGGCCGAATTGTTGGGCTAGGCCCATGTAGAAAATCGAATTGGACCGGGCTGAATCTTGTGCCACGTCAGATTGCCACGCTGGATGCCTACGTGGCCTGGGGAGGTTGCTAGTGACCAAAACGCCACAGTAGACGTATTTTGGTCGTAAACGTCTTCGACCATTCCAGAAGAAAGGTCGCTATAGTCAGTTTACGACCGCCAGCTTTTGACCTTCTGTTTTTGGTCACAAAAAGGTCGCAAATGGAAATTTGTGACCTTTTAGTGACCAATAGTGGTGGTCACAAGTTGACATATTTCTTGTAGTGTGTTGTTGTAGCCAGTGCAACATCATCTCACAACGTCATTTTAGTCAATGTTGAATGTCCCCTTTTAGAGGTTGCAGCAGATTTTCAGTCTGAAGATAATTTGCTTAGTTATGGTGCACACTCTGAAGATACAGTTCTGTCAGATTCAGATTTCAGTGACAGTGATTATGACATAGTTGATGGTGATGATGATCTTTATGAAGAGAACATTGACTTTGATGTTAATGAACAAGCTCAGCTAGAGGAGGAAGAGGTTGAGCCTGACTATTTACTTGAAGATGAAGACCTTGACATCTCCACTGAATAACAGGAGCAACTTAAGTACAAGTTCAAAGCTTTCGATTCCAAGGTGGACATGAAATCCCCTGTTTCTAAAGTGGGCATGGTCTTTGCTGATGTGGTTGAGCTGATGAAAGCTCTTACTGCATATTCTAGAAGGAACAGAGTGCATATCAAGAAGGTGAAGAATGATAAGATAAGATTGGAGGCAGTGTGTACTCCAGGCTGCCCTTGGCTGCTTAAGGCTAGCTATGACAATAGGACTGGAGGATTTTTCATAAAGGCTTACAATTCAGAGCATGTTTGCCAGAAGAAATTGAAACTAAAAGATTTGACAGCTAAATTCTTGTGCAACTTTTTCATAGATTAGTTCAGAGATGACTAGAAGATGTCACTTGGCACATTTTCAAAAAAATGCACTAGTCAGTTCAATTGCACCCCTAACAGATGGAAGCTAGCAAGGGATAGAAAGCAAGCACTTAATCAGATCCATGGTGATGAGGAGGAGCAGTTCAACAGGTTAAGGGATTATGGGCATGAATTAAGGACCAAAAATCATGGGTCTACATTTCTGGTTACTACTGAACTTGTCAAGGATACCAAGTTTCCATTGGGCAGGAAGTGTTTGAAAACATTGTATTGATCCTATGATGCATGCAAAAGAGGGTGGCTAAAGGGCTGCAGGCCAATTATATTCATTGATGGTTGTCATATGAAAACAAGGTTCAAAGGAGTGCTGCTTAGTGCTGTAGGTATTGATCCTAATGACTGCATTTTCCCAATTGCAATGGGTTGGGTGGAAGTAGAATGCACTGGTTCATGGGAGTGGTTTATGACAAGTTTGAAAGATGATCTAAACATCATTAACACTGCTCCCTACACAATTATAAGTGACAAGCAGAAGGGTTTAATAAATGATGTGCATAAAGTTTGCCTGATGCAGAACACAGGTTTTGTGTGAGGCACATCTACCAGAACTTCAATGAGAAGCACAAAGGGGAGGTTCTGAAGCGAGACCTATGGGCCATTGCAAGATCACCTAACAAAGTTAAGTGGAGAGAAAATTGTAAGAAGATGGATGATCACTGCCCACCTGTATTTCATTGGACTGAAAGGCTGGAGCCAAAGACTTGGTGCAAAGCATTTTTTAGTGAATTTCCAAAATGTGATATTCTGCTCAACTATAACTCTGAAGTGTTTAACAGGTGAATTACTTGTAAAATTTGGTTTTTAACTATGTGCTTTGAACATATCAGTAGTACTGTTATGCACATCACACATAACTGAATTCTTCCACTCTTTGTGCAGCTACATCCTTGATGGAAGAGAGATGCCAGTGCTTAGTATGCTTGAATACATATTTTACAAGATCATGCACAGGCTAGTGAGTAAGCAGAGAGAAGCTATAGAAAAGTGGACTCACCAGAGGATATGCCCTAAGATCAAGAAGAAATTGGACAAGAATACGGAGTTTGCTGCAAATTGCCATGTATCAGAAGCTGGCCAGCAGATCTTTAAAGTTCATTCAGGTAATTCCAGCTACACAGTGAACCTGTGCTTGCACACTTGTGATTGCAGGTGATGGCAGTTAGGGGGAGTACCCTGTGGGCATGCTGTAGCTTGTTGCAGGGAGGAGAGAATTGATCCTCAGACAATGGTTCATGAATGCTATACTGTTGAAACATATCTCAAGGCATATGGGTACACTCTAGTCCCTCTAGGAGACCCAAAGGAGTGGGAGAAACATAATGGATATCTCAAGGCAAATGCTTGTACAGGAGCATCAGCATATGCAAATGCAAATGCTTCTACAGGAGCAGCAACATATGCAAATGCTTGGCCAGGAGGAGGAGCAAATGCAACTGCTTGGACAGGAGGAGAAGTTCCATCTTTAGGGAGAGGAACATCAAATGTTCCATATTCAGGATGGAGATGGCTACTGTTTGGAGATCAGAGGACAGTTCCTGATCTCAATGCTCCTGCTGATGATTCCATGGCACCACATCAGTGATTGCCTGCCAGTTGGTGGAAGTGATTGCCTGCCATTCTTTTTGATAAACAAACAGTGGCATAAACTGCCTCTTTTTTGTTAAGCAAACAGTGGCTTAAATTGCCTGTTTTTTGATGGCAAACTGTGGCTCACAATGGCATTCATTGCCCTTTTTGTAACTAACTTATATGATGCATTTCCAGTGATTTAGTTAAGTTAGGATGTGCTGCTTATTATTCATTGATGTGTTACTGAACTGAAGATGCAGTTAACAGCAAATGCAGATAACTGAAAATGCAGATAACTGCAGATGCAGTTAACTGCAAATGCAGATAACTGAAAATGCAGATAACTGCAGATGCAGTTAACTGAAAATGCAGATAACTGCAAATCCAGATAAAATGCAGATATGCAGTTAAATGAAGATGCAGAGAAATTTCAACAATGAGTAACCTAAATGATTGTGAAAAAATTCAAATTTTTTTAAAAATGGTGTGCCTGGGGCTCGAACCCAGGACCTGTTGTTACAATCGCTGAGAACAATGCCAGTAGAGTAGTAGTAGTAGTGACTTGTTAGGTTGTAGGTAACTAGGTAGTTATTATGGGCCATCGTTTCGTCCGCCCGTTCGGTTTCCAGCCCTTTAAGACCACCCACCGCTGAACTCTCCCACTCAACCAGCTCCACTCCCCTGCCCAGTCCACCCACGTCTCTTCGGTCTCGCTGCTCCACCAACTTCCATGCCTTGCATTGAAACCCTTGCTCGCCGCCGAGCTGAATGCCGCCGCCGACGCCATGGACAACACTCCATCGTGGCAGCGAGCGATCAAAGATCTGGCCCGTGAGGACGAGGCGGCCCGCGCGGATCTAAGGGAGATCGCGCATTGGTTCCCCAACATCAGCATGATGCGCCATCACGCCCGCGACCTCACCAAGATCATGACGGATGACGAGAAGCGGAGGGCATTTCCCCCCGGCCCGGGGGTTGCGCCTCCGCTGATCCTCCGCTTCGCGATGATGGAGACGCGCTCCGACGACCCGAGGCAGCGCGCGAGGTGGTGGATGTATCGCTCCACCACCACGCCCTCGCCACACCCGGATCCGTTCCGCGTCGCGTCCAGGGTGTAGAGCGTGCGTGCCGTCGTCCTGCCCCTCCCCACGCCGGTGAACACCACCTACTGGGATAGATTCCAGCCCGAGCTCCTCGTCCACGATGACATCTCCAATGCGGACTCGTCCAACGACGACGACTCCGAGTACTGCAAGGTCGACTCCGACAACGACTCTGGCTATAGGGGGGGACACTGGCACTTATGATGAGGAGGAGATAGAGGTCGTCGTCCTGTTAGACGACGAGCCGGAGATCTAGATGGTGGTGCCCGTCGTCGACCCCAGGGTGGGTGCTCACAGGGCTCGTCCAATCGAAGTGGACCTGCTTCCAGACATGCCCGACATCGTCAAGCAAGAGCTGGTGGAGGAGGTAGCGCAGGACGTGGTAGCGGAGCCGGCAAGGATCAACGACAAGGCTATGAAGAGGTCTTCTGCAGGGGAGGTGCACCGCTCCGAATGTCTCAAACGCCTGAAGATGTGAAGAAGAATGAAGGAAGACTGAAGAAGAAGATGAAGTAGTTAGGTATGCTGCCTATAAGTTCAGCATATAAGTTAGAACTATTTTGCGTTTAGTTAAGTTAGGCGTGCTGTTTATAGATTCAACACATTAGTTATTTGTAACGCTGCTATGGGAACTGCTGCAAGTTTATGGTTGAACTGATGCAAGGTTATCGTTGAACTGATATGCTATGATGTTAGGGTGATGATATGCTGCAATGTTGCTATTTTGGTCATGTTGCTTCAATTTGGTTACAATGTTGCTGCTGTTGTAGTTGCCATGCTGCTGTGTTTGCCATGCTCCTGCGTTTGCCATGCTGCAATACAAATGTGCTGTGGATAGCATGTGGTATGCTGTTCTGTCCAAAATTAGCATAAATTTAATACTGTAGATTCAGCAGATACTTAATCTGTACTACTGCATCTCTCCTTAGGTCAAAATCATATTTAGTTTACTATTCGGTTAGTACTACTGCATCTCTCTTTAGTTTACTCAATCTGATGCGAACGTTGACAGAAAAACGACGGCGCGAACAATTTCCCAATCTTTCACAGTACAGATCAGTTTATATATAGCAGCCTGACAACGATCTAGAATTAGGTTTACCAAGATGCAAACCCAACCAAACAACAAGTGAACCCCACGATGGCCGGAATCACCTGGACGATCTTTAGTAGATCACGTGTAGCAACTGGAGCAGCTCTCCAATCCACACGCACAAAAACAAACCACGATGGGTTCTCAACAGAAGCAAGAACACAGAATTGGCCGCCGCCACATCTCGGCGATTTTCTGTTTTAATTAATAACTCCAAAAACCTCACCTCCGATACACGGCCGGCTGGCCCTTTTAATAGTGCACGCAGGCACAAGGTACAACCGACCTGGTCTCTTTTTGTATTGGGCCGAATACTAATTGGACTCCAACCTAACCATAGCCACGGTCTGCTACTAGTACTAATCCAACTCTCCTGAATAATCACTAATTAAATAATTTAAAAATACGGCACACTGATCACAAAAGGCCAAAGCAACAAGTACTACTCCCTTACACGCTCACGTAGATGGGTTTGCATGCATGGAGTTCTAAATTGTGGATCGACGTCCTCTGCTGCAACAAGCTGAACATGTCCAATAGAAATACGTGTAGCCATCTTGCCACAACGTACACAGTTGTCTCTCAATTCAATTTCTTGATTGCCTTCATGCCCAACAGTAGCTTCTTTCTGTTTCTTTTTCTCATTGCGCTTGGCAGGAATTACATACTTTTCTGTCCTTCTCTGGTTGGTGTTATTGACCATACTTTTGGTGATAACACATGAGGTCACATCATCCTCCCTTCCTTGAAAGAAAACCGTCCTCGGTTTTGACCTATACTTTGCTGGTTTTTTCTTGAACACTTCAACAGTACACTTTATAGTGTTTGCATCTTTGGGAAAAATAGCATAAAACTCACCCTTATGCATAAAAGTGTACCTGTTTGTTCGCCCATGATGAAGAGCGTTAACATCATGCTGCCATGGACGCCCCAAAATAAGGTGACAAACATGTAGTGGCATAACGTCGCATTCCACCTTATCAACATAGCCATCAACAGAAAAAGGCACCTTCACCCTATGTGTTACCTTCACTTTGCCCACATCATTTATCCACTTCATATAGTATGGTTTTGGGTGCTCCCATGTTGACAAAGAAAGAGACTCCACCACATCTTTGCTAATCATGTTGCTAGCACTGCCGCCATCAATTATCAGTTTGCAAACCTCTCCCTTGATGATACATGCAGTTTGAAAAATACTCCGCCGCTGTCCTTGTTCAACAATGGTCTTGTCATCTCGCTGGACCTTATGTGCTAGTAAACTCTCCATATCAGGATCATCTTGAGGATAACATAGTATGGTATCACCATGACCTCTTTCAATTCCATCCTCTAACTTAGGCGTCTCATCTTCAGATTCTGAAATATATTCCGCATCAACAAGTAGAACCCTTCGTTGATTGGAACATTCATGCTTCATGTGTCCACGTCCTCCACACTTGTGGCAAATAATATTACGATGATGAGATGAAGACGCATTAGATGAAACCTGTGAAACCTACTTTGGCGCAGCCGCCACTTTGCTCTGTTCAATGCCTCCCGACTTATAAGAAGGAGTCAGTTTAGCACTAAACCCACCATCAATAGGAGAAGAACCACGTCGCCCACTGTTGTAAGTTGGACGAGTCTCTGAAGCTTGCTTCTCCAATACCCAACGTTTAGCACGCTCTGCTTGATGAAGCAACTCATGAATATCATTATATTGCATTAAATCAACACGGTCGCGAATCTTTTCTTCTAACCCCTCAAAGAAACGTACCATGGTCGCCTCCGCAGACTCACGCACAGCTGTACGGATCATCAAAACTTGCATCTCCTTATAGTACTCATCAACTGATTTCGTACCTTGCACTAGACGCCGCAGTCTACTATGAAGCTGGCGAGTGTAGTAAGCAGGCACAAAACGTTCCCTCATGATTCGCTTCATGTCAGCCCATGTTGTTGGTCGCTCATTAGTACGGTTCTTATTATCCCACCATACAAGAGCATACTCTATAAATTCCATATATGCAACACGAACCTTCTTCTCTTCGGAGTAGTTGTGACCGTCAAAAATCTGATTTACGCGCATCTCCCACTCCAAATATTTCTCCGGGTCAGCACAACGTCCCGAGAATTCAGGTATGGTTATCTTGATTCGACCTAAACCATCATCCTCGTGGGCACCATTGCCGCCATAGTCACGGTGCCGCCCAGCATGGCGGTGAGCCCTAGCATCATGTCGTGGTCGGTGAGGTAAGCCTCCACGGGCATCGGAATCCTCAGAAAAATCACCATCATCGTCATTGTCGCGGTCACGACGTCGTCGTGGTGAGCGGGACTGTCGGGGTGCCACATCTCTCGCCTGAAGGCGCTGAACTGCTGCGGTGAGCCGATTAAGACTCGCAGTCACCACCTGTAGACTATCAGTGCGTTGTCGGTCGCTGGCAGTCAAACGCTTGTTCAACCTGTCCTCGACGCCAACAATATTTGCAGACAACTCCTCAACCCTTGTCCCAAGCTTCTTGTTCGCTCCCTTGATCGACATCAGATGGATACGTAAATCATCACTTATATTCAGATCCTCCGGAAGTTCATCGCCCTCCTCATGATTAGATTTCTCATGCTGTGAGTTCACCATCTTTCAAACAATTGAAATCAAATAGCCGAGAAAAAAAAATTGTACCGTGATCAACCTTGCTCTGATACCACTTGATGCGAACGTCAACAGAAAAACGACGGCGCGAACAATTTCCCAATCTTTCACAGTACAGATCAGTTTATATATAGCAGCCTGACAACGATCTAGAATTAGGTTTACCAAGATGCAAACCCAACCAAACAACAAGTGAACCCCATGATGGCCGGAATCACCTGGACGATCTTTAGTAGATCACGTGTAGCAACTGGAGCAGCTCTCCAATCCACACGCACAAAAACAAACCACGATGGGTTCTCAACAGAAGCAAGAACACAGAATTGGCCGCCGCCACATCTCGGCGATTTTCTGTTTTAATTAATAACTCCAAAAACCTCCCCTCCGATACACGGCCGGCTGGCCCTTTTAATAGTGCACGCAGGCACAAGGTACAACCGACCTGGTCTCTTTTTGTATTGGGCCGAATACTAATTGGACTCCAACCTAACCATAGCCACGGTCTGCTACTAGTACTAATCCAACTCTCCTGAATAATCACTAATTAAATAATTTAAAAATACGGCACACTGATCACAAAAGGCCAAAGCAACAAGTACTACTCCCTTACACGCTCACGTAGATGGGTTTGCATGCATGGAGTTCTAAATTGTGGATCGACGTCCTCTGCTGCAACAAGCTGAACATGTCCAATAGAAATACGTGTTGCCATCTTGCCACAACGTACACAGTTGTCTCTCAATTCAATTTCTTGATTGCCTTCATGCCCAACAGTAGCTTCTTTCTGTTTCTTTTTCTCATTGCGCTTGGCAGGAATTACATACTTTTCTGTCCTTCTCTGGTTGGTGTTATTGACCATACTTTTGGCGATAACACATGAGGTCACATCAGAATCTTCAATAACACTGTCAATAATTCAGTTTACTGAATCTTCAGTAACACTGTCAAAAATTCAGTTTACTGAATATTCACTAGCACTGTCAAAAATTCAGTTTACTGAATCTTCAGTAACACTGTCAAAAATTTAGTTATGTAATAACACCTTCAAACAACATAACTTGGGTAGTGATAAAAATTCAGTTAACTAGATGCAGTCATACAAATTCAGTGCCTTACAGGACACTGGCATACAAATCAACCAAGTTCACTAAAGGAGTACAAGCAATTAATAGCTACTACTTAAGGCAGCATTACATCAACAATGAATTACTCAAATTCATCTAAGATCTCCTTCACCCTCCTTATCTTGCTCTTGGTCTCCTCCTTGTGCCTGAACAAATCACCAATCATGTACTCTAGTTTTTTCTTGTCCTTCAGCTCATCCCTCTGTGGCACCACTTTGTCCATCTCTTCCTTCATCTTCTCCATCTGTTGCTTCATCTCATCTCTCTCTTTCTCTGCCTTAGCCCTCACAACCTGATGAATGCTAGTGCTAGATTTATCAGACATCTTCTTCGTCTCAAGCTCTTCCTTTAGGTCAGAAACAACAATTCTTGCATTGCCCAACTCAGTAATTGCCTGGTCCTTGCCAGCCACCATCTTAGCAAAATCAAGTTTAAAAAACCTCAGGTCTTTTTCCATGGCTTCCCTCTCTTTCACAACCCCAAAATTTTCTTCAGCAAGAACTACACTTTCCCTGAGCCTTAACTTGTTCTCATCCTCATACATGCCCCAAACCCTAGCTAAACTCATCTTCAGAGTGGCAGGCCATTCAGGGTCAATCCACTCCACAAACTTGCATTTTGGTATTTCCTACAAAATAAGAAAGAACACAACTTTACATACATGAAAAAGTTTGGGTTTAGTTAAATTCACCAACAATATGCTCTTATGTTCAATTAAGTTCAATTAGTTCATTTAAATTCAGTTAACTACACAAACAAGATGCTGTTAACTGAAAAATTCAGTTAAGTTCAGTTCAGTTCAGTTAAGTCAGTTAAGTTCAGTTAAGTCAGTTAAATTCAGTTAACTCAGTTAAGTTCATTTATGTTCAGTTAAGTTCAGTTAAGTTAGTTCACTTAAATTCAACTAAGTACACAAACAAGATGTTGTTAACTATAAACAGTTCAGTTAAATTCACAAACAAGATGTTGTTCCAAATTTGATTGAACTGTAGATCTACTAACCTTTTGTGCACAAGCTAGATACCTCCTTCCACTATCAACAGATTCAAAGGAAACAAGCTTCTCACAGACACACTGGTGTTCACATCTAGCTGGAAGACCTGTAGCAAGTCATGTCCACTCAAAGCAAGAAATGGTGGCAGGAGCAGGAGCCTACAACACAATATAGTCAGCAAAATTCCCCCTTCTTTCCCAAACCCTAACTGGCAGAGTCATAGTAGATCTACTGACCTCACTTGTGATAGATTAGCCGTCGGACGACGAGCTGGAACCTTCACTCCAAGAAACCATGGCGGCGAGCTGGAGGCTGCGACGAGCTGGCGGCTACGGCGAGCTGGCGGCGGCGGCGAGCTGCATGGCGGCGACGAGCTGGAGTAGGGGAAGGAAGCGAGGGAGCAGAGAGGTGAGTGGAGGGTGAGCTGCCAACAAAGTAGAATATTCCAACACAGGTCTCACATTGTGATGAAGTGCGGGTTGATAAGGCAATCAGGCAGGGGGCTAAGTGCAAATTTTGACGCGCTGACCAGCCAGGCCACTTGGCATCTAGTTGTCGAGTTGTGAGTGGTTGTGGACTGAATTTGCACATCCAATGCAAGTTCAGGGATGAAATAATCTGCTTTTTCAACTACAAGGACTAAACCATCAGCTGACATGCAAGTTCGGGGACCTGGGGTGCTATTACCTCCAATTTTTTGTTGGGCAGTGATCTGCGCTCTAGTGCCTAGTAGCCGCACAATTCCAGCTTCCTCCTTCGTATCTCTTCTAATAAAAAAATACCAATGCGTTGCCATGGACGACGACGCACGAGCCTCGAAGCACCTCCCCGTGTGTCTCCCCTGTCGTTGCCCTTGCCGTCGTCGCCTCCTGTGTTTCTTGCCAGCAAATGTGCACCCCCGCGGTTGCAGCCCCCTATGACGATTGCAGCCCAGGTGGGTGGGCTGCATCTCTGGTGGCGCCGATCGCCGGTAGCAGCACGACCCATGCAACAAAAACTAAACATGTGCGACAGTCACACAGTCAGTCATCGCCATTGAATGGATGTAACAAAAAATATCACCGGTAATAACAAAAATTACAGACGGTTGCAACAAATCGTTGTCGCCACCGCCACAAGGTCACAGCTCCGCCTGTTGTATGTAGCAAAAAAAACTTTGCCGGTGGTAGCAAAATCTAACTACGGTTGAAGCTTTTCGTCATGCCCGTTGAAGCTTTATGCCTATTAGCAGTAGCCAACCCTAGCATCGGCATTCGCTCTTTGAAGCTTTTTTCAATGCTGGATGTAGCTTTTTGTTGTGGCATTGGTTGGTTCCAGCATTTGTCGTCGCTGGTTGAAGCTTTTGCCGCATCGATTGTACCTTTTCAGGACGTCGGTTGCAACATCAGGGGTTGTCCCCCACTTGGTGCTCCCAGCTCGCCGTCCGCCTCGAGCTTGTGAGCCATGGCCGACCTGCTTGTGAGCTTGCACGTGATGGCCCCCTGTCGTAGTAGCGCCAGTGCTCGGCCCCGTCGCGCGCGGCCATGGCATACGAGCTCGTCGACCCAGCCGATCCCGGCCGCCGCACTCGTCGTCTTTTTGCTAGGAGCAGCGCCGCACTTGCCGGTTGTGCCGCCGCCCATGCTCGTCGCCCGGGCCGCCCGCACTCGTCACGCCGGGCGCCGCGCTCGCCGCCCCAGCCGCCCGCGTGAAGGAAAGTGTTCCGCGTCAAAAAAGCTGTTGCAGGGTCCCACGCGCCGGCCCCTCGCGCGATGAAGCAACCGGCCGCCGCCCGCGTGAAGGAAAGTGTGCCGCGTCAAAAAAGCTGTTGTGGGCTCCCACGCGCCGGCCCCTCGCGCGATGAAGCGACCCGCCGAAAGATTCGGCCGGCGTGTAGACGGGGAGAGTTTTCCTTTTTTATTTATCCCGAATCAAGTGAAAGTTATTACTACCTCTCTTCCACAATGTAAGTGCGTATAGATTTTTTTAAATGTCAAATTTTACAAATTTTGATCAAGTTTATAAAGAAACTATTTCTATCTACAATACCAAAGATATAGAAATGAAACTACATCTTATATGAATCTAATGACATATGTTTAACAATTTTAGATGTAAATATTTTTCTCCACAAACTTGGTCAAAGTTCATGAGGTTTGACTTTTCTAAAAATCTCTATGCAGTACATTATGAAATGGAGGGAGTACAATACTTCTATTTAAGAGTGAATACCAAGCACACATATATACGGGTTAGGATCCTCTGCAGTACTGTACGGTGTTGTACAGTCACTGCCATGTGGGACCTGGATCTCAACCCCATATATACATACCCCAGTCTCCATGTATGTATGCAGTTATCCCAATACAAAGTGTCATCGGTAAAGCATACAAAAGGTCGGAGAGCATGGGACTTTGAGGCATCGGGAAATAATGATGCAAACTACTTGCGCCCACAACCGGGTTCACCATCCTTATCAGCATATCCATAAATCCCACCACACCAGTATCTCTATGCTTTGCACATCGAACCTTTCCAAGAAGAGTGACTAGTGTGTAGTTGTGGAAATCCTGGGGTTAGCCAGAATTTGGTTTAATATGTTAGGATGCGATGAAGTTGGAGTATTCTAGTCCACATTACTTTAAGCAATGTTCGGTGGCATACTCCCTCCGTTCTTGAAAGAAAGAGTGTACTTCCAACTTTGTTGGAGAGTCAAATTATATCAAAGATTGATAGAGTTTGTGCAAAAATATATCAATGTTTGTGAAACCAAATAGGTATATGATGAAAATATATTTTATCATTAATCTAATGCTACTAATTAGGTGGCATAAATGTTGGTGTATTATTATATAAATACGGTCAAACATAAAAAAGTTTGACTTTGCAATAAAGTTGAAAGTACACTCTTTCAAGGACGGGGGGAGTAGGTTAGAGCTTGACTCGTGGACAGCTGCGCCACGATGGTCGCCCTTTCTTTTTTTAACGTCAGTCAGACGCAAGCGCTCATACATATGTGCATACACTCATCCCTATGAACGCACACACGCACACCCACCCCTATGATCACCTCCGAAAGACTGAGCCGGCATTCATCTTGAAATTTACGAAGTCACTGTAGGCGCCTCGTCGTCGACGGGAACGTCTCCTCCCACTGAAAGCACATCGCCGGAAATCCTGAAATAAATTCAGGAATAATGCGAGCACCAGGACTTGAACCCTGGTGGGCTGGGGATACCACAGTCCCTCTAACCATCCAACCACCGGTTGGTTCGCGATGATGGCACATTCGTTCTCATCATGTGTGGGCTCTCCTTTTGTGTTACATGTACTATACCAATACATCCAAAACTCTTCCAGACTACTCATTTCAACAACATTGTGCAACTAAAGAAGGTCAGAGGATGCCCTAAAGGGTAGCCATTTGCGCGCTTAATGCCATGGGTTATACTTTAAATTTTTTCGCCTCCAACTTTCGTAGATGACCGATCAGATAATATAACCCCGTTTAGAGTTGGCAGGTAATATTAACATCCATTTTTCCGTAATTTATTAGTTAATCTATAAATACCACATGTCTACTTTCTTCCGCATTGGTATTCCTCTAGCAAGAGTGCATTTCCCAAGTTAGTGAGCTATTAGTGTTTGTGACACCCTTTATGTACCATTGCAATGGTACAATTTCATGTTATCTGGAAAAAATAGACACGTCGTAAGCAGGCCCCCTCTATCCATTCCCGCGTCTGCGAATGGGATTACCAACCTAGATTAATCAATGGGCAAATGAAATCTCTGTGAGAAGTTAGTGGACAAACATGGAGAGAAATACCACAATCATCACATGAAGGTGATGGGGTCTCTCACCATGCTTGTCTTTTGGGGGATTTGGAATGTGCCGGGATTTTCTGGGACATGGACAATTCCATCGATCATCCTTGCAACGATAAAAAAAAGAGGCCGCCAACTGGGCAACAGTGGGTGCAAAACACTTGGGTCACTACTTGATATTGGAGATGAATTGTTCTTTTGGCCATTTCCGCCCGTTGGGCGGTGTAATTCAACTATCTAAAACCTTTCATAATTTACAGGTTTGGGAAAAACTTTTGCCTCTGTTTCAAAAAAAGGATGTGTCTACATATGAAAGCATCATCAAAAGTAAGTAAAGAAACTTTACCAAGAATTAAATGCAGCAAAATTTCATGATATCTAGTTGGTCAAAATGGCAGTGAAACATAAGTGTATGTCACAAATTAATGAAGTGTGGGCCATTTGACTGACGATAACCAAAATTCACAACCGTGCTATTTAAGGGCAGCGGGAAGCTGAGAAGCACTTCAGGATTGCAGCGATGTGAATTTACATCAGAAGGAAAGGGCGGGCAGATACATACGCCCAGTAGTCTGATATTACCGTGGCCCTTTTGCACAAACCATTCCAAAATCCCACCACTAGCCATCTTTAGAAGAAAAGGAAGGCTCCTCTGATCGCTTATTGTAGTGAAACCGAATGGTTACCATATACCTTTTGGTGGCACACACTGACAAAATTAGGACTAGGAGGTATCAAGAAAGAAAGCAAAACTAAAGCTCTCTTTCGCACATAGGAAAATCAAAGGAAAACCAATAGAAAACGCGTTCCTATGGAATCTCCGCATTTATCAGAAGGAATCAGTCGTTCCAATCTGGTGGAAAGTTTCGATCCCCTGCGTTTTCACGGGAGAAAAATCATCCAACCATGGCTCATGTTTTCACATTGGCCCGAGGCAATGGAGTGGAAGCACTGCCGCGAACCATGCACCTAGGACCCATGTGGAGTTGATATGTGCACAGTTTGGACCCACATGCACAAGTACTGCTGTCAGTGCTCATATTTCTAGCATTTTAAAAATCACTAGATGGGACCCTTATGAGCTGATTCCATGTGATTCGCTTTCCTCTATTCCGAGTGGAAATTCCGCCTGCGGTAGTACAATGATTTTCTTTCATATGTTTTGTACCTCTATTCCTTTCCATTTCTTGTGTTTTTTCCCAGTCCTGCGGTTTTCTATCCTTTGTTCTGAACAGGCCCTAAAAGGCTTCATTAGTCCTCTTTGAATCTATCGGGCCGAAAGTTGTGGAACAAAGGGAAAGACTTAAACATATCATCACATTTTTGACATTTGATTGGAAACAACTGATGAAGCGATGTAAATGGATTCAAAAAAATATTAAGTTGAAGTGGACTGCCAATTTTACTGAATATGTCTGAAAAATTGTATGTCGATGTTTAGTTGATGATATCCATTGTTCTTGCCTTTTTCGCGGTTGCATTGTTCTTAGCTTTACCATCTTAGTTTATCTGATCATCTTTCCCGAACAATCATGTGGAGTTTGTCGAAAACTTCTACCAGCACTCACAAAAATAAAATTTGAATGTCTCATTTTCATATGCAGGTTTACACAAATTATTTGTAGCGTTATGGCATTATTTTGTGATAGCCTTTATTTTCAGGTCACCAAACTTGATAATTCTTATTGGACAATGTTTAAGAGTTCCACCAAAATCTGTTAGCACGTCATATATTTTTCCTTTAACCGGGAAGTAATGAGGTTCAGAGAGTAAGCTACACTGCAAAACAAAGACTGCTACCAAAAAAAGTATAAGACCTTACAATGCCGTCATAATGACAGGATGATGATATACATCCATTTCTGAAACCTTGACAGGGTAATATACATTCTCTTCTACAATCTAGTGAGGACAAAATCATGCAAGCTCAACAAAAGGATTGACGTCTATGTGCCTTTGATGCTCTGACCAATAACCACAATTTGATAATCTGGGTCAGTCGGTCAGCCTCTGCTCCCCGCAAAAAAAATTCCAGCCTCTCCTCTAGTGTCGTCCCAGTATATCGCAAGCAACAACCCAAAAGGCTTAATACCATCTGATGATACTGAATACATGTTCACAAACTAACTACGGTGGCACAAGTGATCAGTATTGAGTTTCTGTCTGCGATACAGCTGGTGAAGTCTAGGATGTGAAAATGTCAATAACCCAAATGTTTCATTCAATAAAGTGTGGCCATCACCAGTTTAAGTGCTGGACCCAGGTATTGTCTCAGGACGAACATGTAAGGTCCAAAAAACATTATATGTAAATGCAAGTCTACATAGCCAAACTTCATGAAATTCATCTACTAAAATATGAAAACATAAAAAGGCCTTAGAAACTATTAACATAGGATCTTGTCGCTTGAAATGCTCACTTTTAAGATGTTGACATCCTAGGATTAGCCAAGATTTTGTTCAATATGTTAGGAAGCAATTAAGTTGGGTTATTCAAGTCGGCATTATTTCAAGCCATGTTGGGTCATTCTAGTTGACATCATTTCAAGCAATGTTGGATTAATATGTTAGGTTAGATTTTCTCTCATGGACAGTTGTGCCATGATGGTCATCCAATGTTCTCATCATGTGGGGATCTATATCCTTTTATGTTCCATGTACTACAAACTAGATGATACCCCGCGCGTTGTTGCGGTAACTTTGTTAAAAATGCGTAGATAGTTGCTAAAAATAACTAAATCTAATGAAAAATATATATGTTTGAAAATCGGTGAAATAAAGTCTATAAAAATAGAATATAAACTTTTGAATTACTGCTAAAAATACTATTTCGAACAAAAAAAGTGAAGGATGAATAACATGCATGTATGATGTGGCAGCTTTACATGTGTAGACTAATGCAAAAATAATTATAATTTATAAGTTCGCTTATATGGTAGATTATGCATGGCTTAGTGGGAGAAAAGACTTAAATGCATGGCCTTAGTTGGGCATTTTCTTATGTGGTAGATTTTGCATGGTTTCTGGGACAGAAGACTTAAATGCATGGTCTTAGTGGGGACGACGAGGTGGACACTTTGCATGTTGAGAGAATTGGGACCAACTTCTTAAGAATGTAAGATTTTGTCCAAATGTAGCAAAACTTTTTTTATTCTCCTTTGTTGGCGGAATAGTATGTGCTGATCCAGATGTATCAAATACTAGATGATACCCGCGCGTTGCTGCGATAACTTTGTTAAAAAACTAGTAGATAGTTGCTAAAAATAACAAAAATTAATGAAAAAATATGCTTGAAAATAAATAAAAGAATGTCTCTAAAAATAGAATAAAAACTTTTGAATTACTGTTAAAAGTATTATCAGCGTTACATGCATAGACTAATGAAAAAATAATTGTGATTCATAAGTTCGCTTATGTGGCAGATTGTGTATGGCTTAGTGGGAAAGAAGACTTAAATGCATGGCCTTAGTGGGGACATTAGCTTATGTGGCAGATTTTCCTTGGCTTATGGGACAGGAGACTTAAATGCATGGTCTTAGTGGGGACGATGAGGTGGACACTTTGCATGTTGAGAGAATTGGGACCAACTTCTTAAGAATGTAAGATACAATGCAAGCATAGTCCGGTCTAAAGCTTCTGGGACATCCAAAACTCTTCCAAATTACTTATTTCAGCAACATTGTATACAAAAAGGCAGCGTGCGGATTAAATGAATGATGACATAGGTCATTATTTCTAGACACAAACGGGCCTCAGACAGGGGAACCCGATGTCTCCTATCTTATTCAACACAGCGGCAAATATGTTGTCAATTCTGATAGGTAGAGCTAAAGAGGATGGCCAAGTAGGAGGACTAGTACCCCGTCTTGTAGATGGTTGGGTGTACATACTACAGTACGCTGACGGTACTATTATTTTCATGGAACATGATCTCGCAAAGGCCATAAATATGAAGCTGGTGCTATGCTTGTTTGAGCAATTGTGGGGATTAAAGATCAATTTTAATAAAAGTGAATTGTCCTGTTTTGGGAGAGCCAAATATGAACATGAAGCTTCTAAACAATTGTTCGGATGTGAAATGAGTGCCCTTTCGTTTAGCTATTTGGGCATATCAATTCATCATTGCGAGCTATCCAACAAGGAGTGGAAGTGCATTGAAGATCGATTTGAAAAAAAACTAAGCAGCTGGAAGGGTAAGCTTATGTCTTATGGTCGGCGGCTGGTACTGGTAAATTCAATGCTCATAAGTATGCCGATGTTCCTATTGCCTTTGTTTGAAGTGCCCGTAGGGGTACGAAAAAGGTTAGACTTCTATTGATCATGATTCTTTTGGCAAAGCGATGAACTCAAGAGAAAATACAGGCTAACTAAGTGGGATATTATTTGTAGACCGAAGGACCAGGGTGGGCTCGGGATTGAGAACTTAGAGGTAAAGAATAGGTGTTTGCTCAGTAAATGGTTATACAAGATTTCATTGGAGACCGGAGGTACGTGGGTACATATTTAGCGTAATAAGTACCTGCAATCTAAGACCTTGGCCGAGATGACCATTAGACCCAATCATTCAATTTTCTGGAAGGGGATGATGAGGATGAAAGCAACCTTCTCCCATAGGACCAAATTCATCGTTGAAAATGGTAATTCAACTAGATTCTGGAAGGATACATGGTTAGGGGAGGCGCCTTTAGCCACACAATATCCATCCCTTTATAATATTATACATCGTAAGGATGCTTATGTTGCTACAGTATTACAGTATGTCTCTCTAAACATCCATTTCAGGAGATCTTTAGTAGGAGACCGATGGGGTGCGTGGTTACATCTCGTGTGGAGGTTGATGGACATTCAACTCTCTGATGATCCAGATGTGATTCACCAGAGACTATCTATTAATGGAATTCACTCAATGAAATATATGTCTTTAGATTTAATTGACTCTGGACCAATTCCAAAATTACTACATATTTGGAAGATTAAAGTGCCTTTAAGAATCAAAGTCTTCATGTGGTTTGTTCACAAGGAGGTGATTCTGACTAAGGACAACTTAGTAAAGCAAAAATGGGAGGGTAGTCAAAGATGTTGTTTTTGTGATCAGGATGAAACTATTAAGCACATCTTTCTTAATTGTCCTTTCACCAAAATTTTATTCAAATCGATTCATATAGCCTTTAATTTCAGCCCTCCAAGTAGTATTAACACATTATTTGGGATGTGCCTAATTGGAGTGGAGCTAAATACTGCGGGGCATATTCGGATAGGACTATGCGCAATACTTTGGTCTATATGAAATTGCAAAAATGACACAGTTTTTAACAGACAAACTCGTACAGATTTTTTGCAGATTATTTTCAAGGTCTAATACGTCTCCATCGTATCTACTTTTTCTAACGCTTTTGCTCTTGTTTTGGACTCTAATTTGCATGATTTGAATTAAGCTAACCCAGACTGACGTTGTTTTCAGCAGAACTACCATGGTGTTGTTTTTGTGCAGAAATAAAAGTTCTCGGAATTGGACGAAACTTTTTGGAGAATTATTTTGGAACAAAAAAAATACTAGAACCAAGACCCACCGGAGGGAGGGCCCAGCTGCCCACACGGCACCAGGGCGCGCCACCCCCCTCTGGTGTGCTCTGGTGGGTAGTGGGGCCCACGAGGCTCCGCTGACCCTAATTCCAACTCTATAAATTCCTATTTTTAGAAAAAAAATAGGAGAGGAAGTTTCATCGTGTTTTACGATATGGAGCCACCGCCACCTCCTGTTCTTCATCGGGGTGGCCAGATCTGGAGCCTGTTCGGGGCTCTAGAGAGGGGAATCTTCGGTCTTCGTCGTCATCAACTATCCTCCATCACCAATTTCATGATTCTCACTGCCGGGAGTGAGTAATTCATTCGTAGGCTTGCTGAAAGGTGGTGGGTTGGATGACATTCATCATGTAATCGAGTTAGTTTTGTTAGGGCTTGATCCCTAGTATCCACTATGTTCTGAGATTGATGTTGTTGTGACTTTGCTATGCTTAATGCTTGTCACTAGGGCCCGAGTGCCATGATTTCAGATCTGAACTATCTATGTTTTCACCATTATATCTATGTTCGTGATCCGTTCTTGCAAGTTATATGCACCTGCTACGTGTTATAATCCGCATACCCCAAGATGATAATAATTGAGATTCTTTCCGGTGATTACCGTAGTTTGAGGAGTCCATGTATTCACTATGTGTTAATGTTTTGTTCCAGTTATCTATTAAAAGGAGACCTTAATATCCCTTAGTTTCCTTATGGACCCCGCTGCCACGGGAGGGTAGGACAAAAGATGCCATGCAAGTTCTTTTCCCTAAGCACGTATGACTATTTACAAAATACATGCCTACATTATATTTATGAACTGGAGTTAGTTCTGTGTCGCCCTAGGTTATGACTGTTATATGATGAATATCATCCAACGAAATCAGCAATCCAATGCCTACGAGTTTTCCACATATTTTTTTTGCTAATTTATTACTATTGTTGCTACTGTTACAACTACTACAAAATTATTGTTATCATTGTTACCGACTGTTACCACTGCTATCAAAACTATCATACTATTGTGCTACTAATCACCTTGCTGCATATATTTAATCGCCAACTGTGGTTGAATTGACAACTCAACTGCTAATACTTACAAATAATCTTTGGCCCCCCTTGTGTCGAATCTATAAATTTGGGTTGAATACTCTACCCTCGAAAACTGTTGTGATCCCCTATACTTGTGGGTTATCAGGGTCACTACTTGGATCCGTATGTGTTCATTACTCACTCCTGCGGAAGCCAGGGAGCTTTTGGATACTAGGTGTACCCGGTGAAAGATGGTAGCTCAGGATATCTACAACCGGTTTGGGTGGCGGTCCAATAATAGGCTAGGTATTTAGTTATATCGATCTATTTTCACCTGTTGTGGCAACTTTATCTTCTTTTCATTTTTTTAAGCTTCGAGTGAGCCTGTAGTAGACTGCAAACCTTTTGGATATTTCTTTTAATAATATGGCTGCGTGCATCAATCTGATGTAGAGGCCGGGGGTGTTCCTCCTTTTCCAAAAAAAAACATTGTGGATACCCGGATTTCATGTAGGGATGCAAATTTTGACCCTCTGGGTACCCTCTAACAGTCCTCAGTTCAACTAGGTGAACTAAAATTTTGAACTGATGTGACCTTTAAAAAAATAGTTATTTAGTCTAACTAAAGAGGGCAGAGTTTAGAGGATACCCTAAAGGGCAGTGAGTTGCACGCTTACCTCCATGGATTATACTTTAAATATTTTCACCCCCAACTGAATGTGTTTACGCACTTAGTGTTTGTGACACTTTTTATGTGCCATTGCAATCGTGCAATTTTCTTGCTATCTGAACAAAAAGTAGACATGTCATAAGTCAGCCCTGTCCTTTATCATTCTTGGGTCTGTCAATGGGATTAACAACCTAAGCATTAAATTAAAAAAAGCTAAACATTAATCAATGGGCAAATGAAATCTCTGTGAGAATTAATTAATGGGAAAATATGGAAAACAATACTAATCATCGCATGAAGGTGATGGGGTCTCTCACCATTCTTGTCTTTTGGGAGATTTGGAATGTGTGAGGGGTTTTCGGGACATCGACAATTCCATCAATCATCTGTGCAAAGATAAGGAACGAGGCAGCAAACCAGCAGCGGTGGGCGCAAAACACTTGGGCCACTGCTTGAACTGGGAGATTCATTGTTCTTTTGGCCCTTTCCCGTGGTGGGTGATGTAATTAAACTATCTAAAACCTTTCACAGTTAACAGGTATAGGCAAAACTTTCGCCTCTATTTCAAAAAAGGCATGTATCTACATATGAAATGTATTAGATAAAAATATCATCGAATAGTAAGTAAAGAAACTTTACCAATAATTCAATGAAGCCAAATTTCTAGATAGAGTTGGCCAAAATGGAAGTGAAGCATAAGTGCATCTCCCAAATTAATGCATTGCGGGCCATTTGCCTGATGATAGGAAAACTTCACAACCATGCATAGTATTGCGCGGCCTATCATATAAGGGTAGCACGAGGCTGATAAGCGCTTCAGGATTGCATCAATGCCTCAAAGTCAGGTATTACCATGACAAGGGAAGGGTGGGCAGATACATATACCCAACACTCTGGTATTACCATGACAATTGTGCACAAAGCATTTCAAAATTCCATCGCTAGTCATCTTTAGATAAAAAGGAAGGCTCCTTCAATCGCTTGTGGTAGTGAAACCGAATGGTCACCATCTACTTTCTGGTAGCACACCCTGACAGGAACTAGGACTACGAGGCGTCAAGAAAGGAAGCAAAAGTAAGATGCTAGAAAGTTGTGGGAAAAAAGGCTCGAAAGAATTGGTGAAGCGATGTAAATGGACCCAGAATCTTTGTTAACTTGAAGTGGGCAGTCAGAAAAATAAAATTTGAATGTCCCATTTTCATATGCAGATTTGCGCAAATTATTTGTAGTGTTATGACATTATTCTAGGATAGCCTTTATTTTCACGTAACCAAACTTGATAATTCTTGTTGGTAAATGTTTAAAAGTTCCGCCAAATACCTTTTAAATCATGATCATTTTTGCTTAACCGAAGAAGTAATGCAATTCAGCGATTAATCCACACTGCAAAAAAAAGGGTGTTACCAGAGAAGCAGCAAAAGCTTACAAAACCCTCATAGTGAGACCTGATGATATACATCCATTTTTGAAACCTTGATGGGGTGATATACATTCTCTTCTACAATCTTAACAACCACAAACAGAAGTCTTGAAAGCTCAACAAAACGATTGTCGTCTATGTGCCTTTCATGCTCTGACCACTAACCACAATTTGACAATCTAAGTCAGACAACCTCTGCTTCAATGTCATCCGAGTAAACTGCAAGCACCTACCCAAGAGGATTGATACCATCTGATGATTCTGAACACGTATTCACAATCCACCTACAATAGCACAGATGATCACTAGTTCAGTACTGTGTTTCTCGTTGTGATGCAAATGGTGAAGTCTAGGATGAGAAAGAGGGGTAATAGTAGGGAAAGAGGAGTGAAATTATCACTAAATCCAACTTTATAAGAAAGAGAATAAAAGATACCGAGTAGTGCTGCAATGAGCTATCATTTCAAAGAAACCAAATACACATTGAAGAGACGGTGTAAAGATATATGAGTACATGAATTTCTAACACGCTATTATTTACTTTGTATATTAGTTGAAAGTGCAAATTGCAAGCTACAGAGGTGGAGTAAGATTGGAGGATAATGGGAACTATGAAATGCCATCAAAATGGAATAGGCTTCCGACAATTAGTTGGGCTCCAACTAGTTTTTCTTTTTGAAAGGGAAGAAAGACCAACTATTGGGTAACTATATATCAAAAAACTGGCCACATAAAAGTACCAGATATTTTTTTATTTTTGAAGGGGAACCAAAAGCAAGTATTCTGTAATCATATATCGACAAAGTAGCCCCATAAGAGGACCAGCTAGTTTTTCTTTTTGAAGTGGAACCAAGACAAACTATTCAATAATTATTGGCAAACTTATTCATTGCCTAGCACAATAAGACTCGTGTCTACTCCACAATAGCAAATATTTATTTATACCGAATCAAGTGAAAGTTATTGCAATACTTCTATTTAAGAGTGAGTCCAAAACACACGTGCACACACACACACACACACACACACACACACACACACACACACACACACACACACACACACACACACACACACACATCTTTGTGTGTGTATGCAACTATCCCAATACAAAGTGTCATCGGTGACGCAAACAATTCTAGTAGAAAGCAAGGACCAGTATGAGAGCATGGGACTCTGAGGCATCAGAAAATAACGTTGCAAACTACTTGCACCCAAAACCAGGCTCACCATGATTATCAGTGTGTCTTTAAATCCTGCCACACTAGTATCTCTAGGTTTCGTTCGCCGAAGCGCTCAAGAAAGAGTGGATATTGTGTAGTTGTTGACATCCTGGGATTAGACATGATTTTTTTCATATGTTAGGATGCGATGAAGTTGAATTATTCTAGTCGGCATTATTTCAAGTGATGTTGGGGGGCATAGGTTAGAGCTTGGCTCGTGGATAGTTGTGCCACCATGGTCGTCCTGTGTTCTCATCACCATGCTTGTCTTTTGGGAGATTTGGAATGTGCTAGGGGTCTCTAGGACATCGACAATTTCATCAATAATCATTGCAAACATAAAGAAAGAGGCAGCCACCCGGGCAAAAGTGGGTGCAAAACACTTCAGCCACTACTTAAACTGGGAGATTAATTGTCCTTTTGGCCATTTCCCCTGGTGGGTGTGATAACCCAAAAGTATAGGGGATCGCAATAGCTTTTGAGGGTAAGTATTTAACCCAAATTTATAGATTCGACGCAAGGGGAGCCAAAGAATATTTGAAGGTATTAGTAGTTGAGTTGTCAATTCAACCACACCTGGAGATTAATTATTTGCAGCAAAGTGATCAGTAGCAAAGTAGTTCGATAGTTTTGATAGTAGTGACAGCAGCAACAGTAACAGTAACAGTGATAGCAGTAATTTGTTGGAAGTGTAACAGTGATAATAGCAATAGTAACACAGCAAGATCAATAAGGATAAATTCGTAGGCATTGGATCGCTGACTTGTTGGATGATATTCATCATGTGACAGTTATAACCTAGGGCGATACGGCACTAGCTCCAGTTCATCGATATAATGTAGGCATGTATTCCGTAAATAGTCATACGTGCTTTATCAAAAGAACTTGCATGACATCTTTTGTCCTAACCTCCCGTGGCAGCGAGGTCCATATTGGAAACTAAGGGATATTAAGGCCTCCTTTTAATAGAGAACCATAACAAAGCATTAACACATAGTGAATACATGAACTCCTCAAACTACGGTCATCATCGAGAGTGGGCCCGGTTGTTGTCACTCCGGGGTTGTCGGATCATAACCGTAATAGGTGACTATAACTTGCAAGATCGAATCTAAAACATGAATATAATGATGAAGTCATAAACGGTTCAGATCTGAGTTCATGGCACCCAGGCCCAGAGTGACAAGCATTAAGCATAGCAAAGTCATAACAACATCAATCTAAGAACATAGTGGATACTAGGATTCGGGCCCTAACAAAACTAACTCGATTACATGATGAATCTCATCCAACTCCTCGCCGACCAGCGAGCCTACGAAGGAATTACTCACTCCCGATGAGGAGCACCATGGAATTGGCGATGGACAAGGGTTGGTGATGACGAAGAACGAAGACCCCCCTCTCCGGAGCCCCAAAAAGACTCCAGATCTGCCCTCCCGAGGAAGAACGGGGCTTGGTGGCGGCTCCGTCTCGTGGAATAATGTGATTTTATAGTATCAGGGGGGTCATCAGCGGGGCCACCAGGTTGGTACAACCCACCTGGGCGCGCCAGGAGAGGGGGGAGCGCCCTGGTGGATTGTGCCCACCCAGGGGCCCCTCTCTGGTGGGCCTTGGCTCCAAAAATTCTTATTATTGATATAAAAAATCCTCGCAAAGTTTCGTTCCATTCTGAGAACTTCCATTTCTGCACAAAAACAACACCATTGTATTTTTGCTGAAAACAACGTCAGTCCGGGGTCAGTTTCATCCAAATCATACAAATTAGAGTCAAAAACAAGAGGAAAAGCGTGAGAAAAAGTAGATACATTGGAGACGTATCAACTCACCCAAGCTTAAACCTTTGCTTGTCCTCAAGAAATTCAGTTGATAAACTGAAAGTGAGAAAGAAAAACTTTTATGAACTCTTTTGCTCTTGTTTGCATAAATAAGCTTAATCAACACCCAGGTTTTCATCCAACATTATAACTAACCATGTCAACAATAACTCTTAAAGATTATAGTGCTTCATATCAATGACATAATCAGCTAATGCACAATAATAAGATATCTCAAATAGCAACACGTTGTCAAAACAACCATGATATAATATGACAATATTGGTATCTCGCTAGCCCTTTCTGAGACTGCAAAACATAAATGCAGAGCACCTCCAAAGTTCAAGCAGCAACTAAACATTGTAATTCATGGTAGAAAAGATCCAGTCATGACGCACCCAACATTAGCTATACACAATGCATAAATCATGACAGTTGTGCTCTACTTAGTTTCTGGCGCTTGGTTTTAGAAGGTGGTGACACGACATAAAAGTAAATAGATAGTCCCTTCGTAGAGGGAAGCAGTGATTTGCAGAGGTGCCAGAGCTCAATTTTTAAAACAGAGGTAAATGATATTTTGAGGCATGCCCCCTTCTCATTCACTTAACAACCATCAGTTATCAACATCTTCCATGCTAAGCACGCTAGTGGCAGTCCCCAAGCAGAAAGTAAAGGTTTCGACTCCATTGGGAGTTTTTGTTTGATTATTCAAGAGATGAAATCTTTTTCATATTTGGAATTTGGGACCGGGCATCCCTAATACCGCCCATTTCCTTGTGCGATGGCGAGTGAATAAACACTCGAACTAAGGATAACATGCTTAGCACGGAAGATATCGACCACCTCCTGTCGTTCAATGAACGATCCAGGCACACAAAAAGGATAATTTTTTTAGAAGTTTTATAGGTGGCACATGCAAATTTACTTAGGACGGCAGGGTAATACAGCATATAGGTAGGTATGGTGGACTCATCTGAAATAACTTTGGGTTCAAGGTTTTGATGTACAAGCAGAATTCCCACTTAGTGCAGGCGAAGGCTAGCAATTAAGATTGGGAAGCGGCCAGCTAGAGAGCAACAACGATCATGACCAGGCAGTATGCATAAGTAACATTGGACACTAGCATGAGTAGGATATGAACACCATGAACATAAACATTATCGAGGCTATGTTGGTTTTGATTCAACTAATGCATGAACATGTACCAAGTCAATCCACTCGAACATTCGGAGGAGGATACCATATCATCATACTACATCACAATAATTTTAACGCTATGTTGATATCCAAGATAAATCATTATCAACTCCCAGCTACTTATGCATGGCATGAGAAACTATAATCTATAATTGTCATTGCAAACATGTTTAATCATAATGGGCTGAAGCCTGAATACTAGGTAAACATATTTACACAGACAGAACAAGTCGAGTTCATACTAGTTTCTCTTTGCCACGACCAGCTCATCGAATGTCGTCATTATTGCCTTTCACTTGCATGACCGAATGATATGAAAATAATAATAATAATGCAAGAGTGGCATAGACTAAGCTGGAATCTGCAAAACATTTTATTCAACAGGAGAAGATAAGGTAAAATGGGCTCTTTATTAGTTCAACAGTTATTCATATGAGATCCACTCAACATTTTCATCATGGTCTTCTCCTCGGTACAACTCGAATAAAAAGAAGAGAAATTCAGAGAAACACACTGAAATATTTTTGGAGTTTTTGGTTTTCTTCAACAAGCAAATAAAAGGGGAAAGCAAAAACGAGAAAAACTATTTACACGGGAAAGCTCCCAACAAGCAAAAGAAGAACAAGGAAATCTTTTTGGATTTTCTTTTTAATACTACTACTAAGCATGCATAGAAAGTAAATTACTACAACTAATTTTTTTTGTTTTTCTAAAGTTTTTCAAACACACAAGAAGAAAGCAAGAAAATAAATCTATGCATGGATGATACAATGGAAAAGTGTGAGCACCGACAACTAGAATGATATGTGATCATGAATATAATGTTGGTGAGAACACGTACTCCACCAAGCTTAGGCTTTTGGCCTAAGTTGGTTATCAATAAGTAGCTTGGAGGGTAGTAGTCGGCGTGGTAGCTCACGGAGGCTCTCGGTGCGGATGCCTCGGCCTGCCGGGCTGCCACCACTGCTGCGTTGTGGGCTTGGGCCTCGCCCTCAAGAACAAAATATCTCCCCTTGATGTGACTATCAAAGAGAGCAGGCGCAGGCAAATATGCGTCCACAACATGTGACTGGTTAAACAACAAATTATAAGTGAAGTTATCAGCCCTTCCCTTGAGAATCTTATGCTCCTTTAAGGCATTAAAATCTAAATATCGAGTGGGTAGGATAGGATCAAAGGGCAAAGGTGCAACACCCAGTCCTCGTGCTAGACGTGTGGCATAAATTCCACCATAGAACCAGCCACTTTTGGCGTTATGCTGAAGTCTGCGTGCAACAATTGCTCCAAGGTTATAATTCCTTTCACCAGTGAGAGCGGTGTGAATGAGGCTTAAGTCTGGCGAACAAAGTATGTTGCAGTATTGCTTGCCTACTATGCATTTCCCGTTAAATAATGCAAAATACTGGATTGCAGGAAAGTGAACACTTTTTATTCTTCCTTGTCTCACTGCTCTATTTTCACGGTAACAAAGGCTAGTAAAAAAGGTCTCATAGTCAGCCTTTGCTGGCTCATCAAGCGAACCCCAAAATGGAAGTTTGAAAGTAAGCAAAATTCTCTAGTGATATAGTAAATGGTTCATCATAAAGCATAAAAGACACCCTAGACTCACGTGGAAAATATTTAAATCCTTTGACAAATGATTCAGTGAGAAGATGGCGCTGCTCACACTTATCTGAGAGGTAGGGACCGAGATCAGCATTGTGAATATATTGATCAAATTCCTCCTTGATGCCCACCTGCAACATATATTCATCGCAAGGCCATAAGCATGTTTTGGTGACGGCATCTCGCGTGGAACTTTCACTTGGTTCAACATAGGACCGATGAGCAGAACTGTCACTAGAAGATGCCCCCGAGGATCGTCTCCTCGAGGAACTCCTTCCAAATAGGTTCATCATATCTACGTACAATTTTTCCTATGAACAAAAATCTGAATTTTTAGTTCACAAATTTTTTCCAACAAAACTGATAGCAACTACTCATAGGGATACATAGAGGCCATAGAAAGCATTCCAACTACTTAAGACACTAAGAATTGAACATGCAAGCACATCTACAGCAGCACCAAGAGTAGCTATTTATTCAAAGTATAAACCACTAAAACAAAAACTAATTGGACAAATCATGGAGTCACATACCAAGCAACAATCCCTAGAAACAGTTTCGAAAACGGGGCTTCGACCAAAGAGATCGAAATCCGCGGGTTAGATCTCAAGAACACGGGAGAGAGAGCAAGAGTTATTTTTTTCTGGAGGTAGGTGACAATGTGGGATGAAGAGATAAGTGAGGTGGCCCACATGGGGACCACAACCCTCCAGGGCGCGCCTGGGGGCTATGGCGTGCCCAGGTGGGTTGTGGCCACCTGGTGCACCTCCCTCTGGTAATTTTTGCACCAAAAATTCTTAAATATTCAGAAAAAAAATCATATAAAATTTTCAGGGCATTTTGAGAACTTTTATTTTTGGGTCATTTTTTATTGCGCAGGAAATTCAGAAAACAAACAAAACATGGCATTTTATTTTATTTAACTAATAAAAACAAAGAATAAAAAGTAGGGACAGAAGGTAGTGCTTACTAAATTCATCAACTTCATACCGCTCAAAAATGATTTCGTAAATAAGGTTGATCAGGTCTTATTAACAACCACTTTCGATTAGCATGAAACCGAAGAAATTTCGTAAATCACTCAGTTACCTCAATGGGGATATGCATTTCCCCAACAATAAGCATTTCATATTTCTTTTTGACAGTAGGTAGAGGTATTTGAAAACTTCCAATAGTGATTGTCAGAGATTTTTCAATAACATTAATACCATTCACTTGGAATTGTTTCTTCAGAAAGTGCACCGTATGCTCATTACCATTGATATGAAAAGTGACCTTGCTTTTATTGCAATCAATAACAGCCCCTGCAGTATTCAAGAAGGGTCTACCAAGGATAATCGACATGTTGTCGTCCTCGAGCATCTCAAGTATAACAAAGTCAGTCAAAATAGTAACATTAGCAACAACAACAACGAGCACATCCTCACAGATACCGATAGGTACGGCAGTTGATTTGTCAGCCATTAGCAAAGATATTTCAGTAGGTGTGAGTTTATTCAATTCAAGTCTTTTATATAAAGAGAAAGGCATAACACTAACACCAGCTCCTAAATCACACAAAGAAGTTTTCACATAATTCTTTTTGATAGAGCAAGGTATAGTTGGTATTCCCGGATCTCCAAGTTTTTTAGGTACTCCATCTTTGAAAGTGTAATTAGCAAGCATAGTGGAGATTTCAGCTTCCGGTATTTTTCTCTTGGTAGTGATGATGTCTTTCATATACTTTGCATAAGGAGGCATTTTCAAGATATCAGTCAAGCGAGTACGCAAAAAGACTGGTCTCAGCATTTCAGCAAAGCATTCAAATTCTTCATCATCTTTCTTTTTAGTTGACTTGGATGGAAATGGCATAGGTTTTTGAACCCACGGTTCTCTTTCTTTACCGTGTTTCCTAGCCACAAAGTCTGTTTTGTCATATCTTTTATTCTTAGGTTGTGGGTTATCAAGATCAACAGGTGGTTCTATCTCAACATCATTATCTGGTTCTTTTTCATTGGGTTGAGAGTCTTCATGAACCTCATCATTATCTTTTTCATTATCACTAGTTGAGTGTTCATTACCAGACTGAGTTTCAGCATCAGAGATAGAAGTTTCATTATCATTATCAGGAGGTTTTTCTATTTCAGGTTCACTAGAAGTATGCAAAGTCCTATCACTAATCTTTTTCTTTTTAGAAAGACTAGGTGCACTAGTGTTAGCTATTTGTGAATCTTGTTCAATTCTTTTAGGGTGTCCCTCAGGATAAAGTGGTTCCTGAGTCATTTTACCTCCTCTAGTTGCAACTGAGTTTGAACCATAGAAGCATGTTTTCCCACACCTCTAACATCATTTGATATTCTAAATAACAAGTCAATCAAGCGAGCAATCATATTATAATTATATTTCAATTGTTTCATAACATTGGCATTGAAGTGATCTTGTTTTCTAATGTAATTTTCAAACTCATAAAGGCATTGACTAGGATGCATATTGTGAGGATTATCATTATCATTGAGCTTCATAAGAGAATTTACCTCTACGACCTTAGGCAGCGGTGGTGTATTATGGCCATGTATTTCTTCAATAGAAGGTAAATTTTTAACATCCTCAGCTTTAATACCTTTTTATTTCATAGATTTCTTTGCCTCTTCCATATCTTCAGGACTGAGATATAATATACCCCTCTTCTTCGGAGTGGGTTTAGCCGGTGGTTCAGGAAGAGTCCAATCATCATAATTTTTCAGTATGTTATTCAATAATTCTTCAGCTTGTCCAACAGTTCTTTCCCTGAAAACACAACCAGCACAACTATCTAGGAAGTCCCTAGAAGCATTGGTTAGTCCATTATAGAAGATATCAAGTATTTCATTTTTCTTGAGAGGATGATCAGGCAAAGCATTAAGTAACTGGAGAAGCCTCCCCCAAGCTTGTGGGAGACTCTCTTGTTTAGCTTGCACAAAGTTAAATATTTCCTGTAAGGCAGCTTGTTTCATATGAGCAGGAAAATATTTTTCAGAGAAGTAATAAATCATATCCTAGAGACTACGCACACAACCAGGAGCAAGAGTATTGTACCAAGCTTTAGCATCACCCTTTAATGAGAAAGGAAATAATTTGAGAATAAAGTAATAGCGAGTTTTCTCATCATGAGTAAAAAGGGTGGCTATATCATTCAACTTAGTAAGATGTGCCACAATAGTTTCGGTTTCATAACCATGGAAAGGATTAGATTCAACCAAAGTAATTAACTCTGGGTCGACAAAGAATTCATAATCCTTATTAGAAATACAGATAGGTGAAGTACCAAACTTAGGATCACATTTCATTCTAACATTCAGAGATTTTTGTTTATACTTGCATAGTAATTTCTCTAGATCATCTCTATCATTGCAAGCAAGAATATCTCTAGTTGCTTCTTCACTCATAACATAACCTTCCGGTACCTTAGGCATTTCATATCTAGGAAGGCTAGTTCTAGCAGGTGTTTCAGGAGTTTCGGTTTCAAGCTCATCATCAGATTCAACAACATCATGTTGTATAACTCTAGCAATTTTTTTATCAAGAAAATCACCAAGTGGCACATCATCATTAGCAAGCAAGGTACTAGCATCATTCATAGTAGAAGTAGCATCATCAATAACTTGCGACATATCAGAGTTGATAGCATGTGGTGGTGTTGCAAGTTTACTCATAATAGAAGGTGAATCCAAAGCAGAACTGGATGGCAGTTTCTTACCTCCCCTCATACTTGAGGGAAATATCATCAGTTTAGTGTCCTTTAGATTCTTCATAATGATAATATGATAATAATCCCAAGTGACTCAACAAATATAGCTATGCTCCCAGGCAACGGCGCCAGAAAAGGTCTTGATAACCCACAAGTATAGGGGATCACAACAGTTTTCAAGGGTAAGTATTTAACCCAAATTTATAGATTTGACACAAGGGGAGCCAAATAATATTTGAAGGTATTAGCTTCTGAGTTGTCAATTCAACAACACCTGGAGATTAATTATCTGCAGCAAAGTGATCAGTAGCAAAGTAGTTTGATAGTTTTGATAGTAGTGACAACAGCAACAGTAACAGTAATAGTGATAGCATTACTTTGTAGCAAGTGTAACAGTGAGGATAGCAATAGTAACGTAGAAAGATCAATAAGGATAAATTCGTAGGCATTGGATTGGTGACTTGTTGGATGATATTCATCATGTGACGGTAATAACCTAGGGCGATACGACACTAGCTCCAGTTCATTGATATAATGTAGCCATGTATTCCGTAAATAGTCATACGTGCTTTATTAAAAGAACTTGCATGACATCTTTTGTCCTACCCTTCCGTGGCAGCGGGGTGCATATTGGAAACTAAGGGATATTAAGGCCTACTTTTAATAAAGAACCGGAACAAAGCATTAACACATAGTGAATACATGAACTCCTCAAACTACGGTCATCAAAGAGAGTGGGCCCGGTTGTTGTCACTCCGGGGTTGTCGGATCATAATCGTAATAGGTGACTATAACTTGCAATATCGGATCTGAAACATAGATATAATGATGAATTCATAAACGGTTCAGATCTGAGTTCATGGCACCCGGGCCCAAAGTGACAAGCATTAAGCATAGCAAAGCCATAGCAACATCAATCTAACAACATAGTGGATACTAGGGATTGGGCCCTAACAAAACTAACTCGATTACATGATGAATCTCATCCAACTCCTCACCGACCAGTGAGCCTACGAAGGAATTACTCATTCACGGTTGGGAGCATCATGGAATTGGCGATGGAGAAGGGTTGGTGATGACGAAGAACGAAGATCCCCCTCTCCAGAGCCCCAAAGGGACTCCAGATCTGCCCTCCCGAGGAAGAACAGGGCTTGGCGGCGGCTCCGTCTCGTGGATCGCGATAATTCTTTCTCCCTGGTTTTTTTCTGGAATAATGTGATTTTGTAGTATCAGGGGGGTCATCAGCGGGGCCACCAGGTGGGTACAACCCACCTGGGCGCGCTAGGAGAGGGGGCGCGCCCTGGTGAGTTGTGCCCACCCTGGGGCCCCTCTTTGGTAGGTCTTTGCTCCAAAAATTCTTATTATTGATATAAAAATCCTCGCAAAGTTTTGTTCCATTTCGAGAACTTTCATTTCTACACAAAAACAACACCATGGTAGTTCTGCTAAAAACAACGTCAGTCTAGGGTTAGTTTCATCCAAATCATGCAAATTAGAGTCCAAAACAAGAGGAAAAGCGTGACAAAAGTAGATACGTTGGAGACGTATCAGGGTGATGTAATTAAACTATCTAAAACCTTTCATAATCAATACATTTAGGAAAAAATAGGATATAACTACAAATAAAATGTATGAGATAAAGAAACGTCATCGAACAGTAGGTAAAGAAACTTTACCAACAATTATATGCAGCCAAATTTCATGATATAGAGTTGGTCAGAATGGTAGTGAAGCACAAATGCATATCAAAAATTAATGCATTGCGGGCCATTTGGCTGACAACAGCCAAACTTCACACCCGTGCTCACAATGTTGCGCGTTATATCATTTAAGGGCAGCAGGAAGCTGAGAAGCGCTTCAGGATTGCAAAGGTGCCAATTTTACATGAGAAGGGAAGGTGGGAAGATACATACGCCTAGAAGTCCCGTGTTACCATGGCACTTGTGCACAAACCATTCCAAAATTCCGCCTCCAGTCATCTTTATTAGATAAAGAGGAACGCTCCTTTGATCGCTTATGGTAGTGAAACTGAATGGTCACCATCTACCTTTTGGTAGCACACGTTGACAGAACTAGGACTAGGAGACGTCAGGAAAGGAATCAAAACTAAGGGCATGAATTATGGTGGCATTGCCTTGTTGATAGCTTCGGACAGCTAAATGCATTTTTTTCCTCCAACACAAGCTGCCACTGGTGGGGCTCGTCATCAAAAAGAGAAAAAATAGTTGGACATGCATGCATGCCATACATCTCTATTTCTATGCACCTTTTTCAACTCTTTGCACAAGACCACCCCCTCTCTCCATGAAGTACATGCCTCTTGATGAAGATACTCTGATACCATTTGAGGCAGCCCCTCCTAACACCTCGAGCCTACATCTGTTGTTAATCTGTCATGCCGAAAGTTGTGGAAAAAAGGGGATGGCCTAAAACATAACACCACATGTTGTGACATTTGACTTGAAAGAATTGATAAAGTGATGTATCATCACATGTTGTCACTTGGCTGGAAAGAATCAATAAAGCAATGTAAATGGACCAAGAAATTCTGCTAAGTTGAAGTGGGCTGCCATTTTTACTGAACATGTCCAAAAATTGTATGTCGGCGCTTAATATTTGTTGTTCTTAGCTTTACCATCTAGTTTCATCTGATCATCTTTCCCTAACAATCATGTGGAGTTTACTGAAAACTTCTGCATGCAGGGACATGGATAAAATTTGAATTTGGTAAATGTTTAAAAGTTCAACCACAATGTCTTTGAACACGTGATATTTTTAACTGAGGAAGTAATGAAGTTCGGAGATTAATCCACACTGCAAAAAGAAGGCTGCTACCAGAAAAGCACCAAAACCTTACAACACCCTCATAGTGAGACCTGATGTTATACATCCATTTCTGAAACCTTGATAGGGTGACATACATATTCTTCTACAATCCTAGTGACGACAAACAGAAGTCCTGAAAGCACAAAATGAATGTCATCTATGTGCCTTTGATGCTCTGAATAGTAACAAAAATTTGATAATCTAAGTCAGTCAGCCTCTACTCCAGTGTTGTCCAAGTATATACCACAAGCACCTACCCAAGAGGCTTGAAACCATCTGATGATTCTAAACACATTTTCATAATCCAATTACAGTAGCACAAATGATCACTATTGCGCTTCTCTTCATGATGCAACAGGTGAAGTCTAGGGTGAGATAACGTCAATAACCCAAACGATCATTCAATGAAGTGCGCCCATCACCAGTTTGACCTACAGATGATCAAACAATAGTATTGTCAAGGGATAAATTTACACATTTGGTGATTGTATGCTTTACTGATAAATTATTATTACCTTGAGGTGGCACCCATGTTTCATGATTGGACCAGCTACAAGAAAATCTGGTCTTGCAGGACCCAGTACACGTTTTTGTGTCGAATTTTTCCCTTTTCTCTTGCTAGCCTGTGGTTCATTCTCATTCTCAATGTCTTCTGCAGGTTGTAAACCACGTGTGTGCTTCGGCAGAAGGGCCACATCATTAGCTGTTGATGCTTCGGATACAACCGAAGACGATTCTGCCTCAACGCCAACTGACTGTTCAGCAGACTTTCTCTTCCGTAAGATAAGCCCAGGAGCAGCCCCTTCAATATCCTTTTCATTGGCTGAATTAGAAAGAATAGTTTTCCGATCTTTGTAGTCCACAAAATCATCAGGTTCCTCAGCATTCGTGTTTCCTTCTTTTATACAATTTTCTTCAGGTTCTATGATTCTCTTGTCACCAAGCCACTGAGGTTTTGGTATGGTGAATGCAGGTTTGCTGGCATTTTCTTGGTTTTGGGGAACATCTGTTTCTACCTCAGCAGGTTTATCCACTTCTGTTTTGGTAGAACAAGAATCCTTTGAGTTATCCTCTGTTGAGGTTTTGTGTTGGGCAATTTTGTCTTGTTTTTTGGATTCTGGTCTAGGATTAGCATTACATGCTTGAGGGTTTGCTTCTCTTGGCTTTAAATCCCTCTTGCGAGTTGCTTCTCCCATAGGATCAGCTTTCTTCAGTAGGTAAACTACTTTGTCTAGCTCAGCTTGAAGATCAGAAAGCTCCTTCTAAATTTTGGCAATATTATCGTGTACTGTTGAGTAGTTCAAATCAATTAGAAGACAGAAGTTAGTGAAATACTCAAAACAGGCAGAAAAATAGGCAATGGGTGTGTATGAATACATAATTTCAGGCTCTGTTCATCCATCTAAAAAGGATGACCTGATACTCAATACAAACAGAAAAGAAGGCTATAAGTTTTGCTGGATACTCACTTAATCATGTTTTGGACCAAGTCACACGAATCAAAATTGCAGAAAAAAATGACACTGATACAACTCAATTAATTTTTATTCCAGTTTGAGTTAACATCTCCACTCTATTAATCTAAACTCTAAATGATCTTAAAGCTGATATAGATAATTTCACTTGTTGCTAACCAAGAATCCTTCAAGTTATCCTCTGTTGAGGTTTTGTCTTGGGTCAATTTTGTCCTGTTTTTTGGATTCTGGTCTAGGATTATCATTAGATGCTTGAGGGTTTGCTTCCTTGGCTCAAAATCCCTCTTGCGAGCTGCTTCTCCCATAGGATCAGCTGCCTTCAGTAGCTTGAATATCGGAAAGCTCTAGCCCTTCCTTCAGGAAGTGTTGCTTCGGAAGGGATTTGACGACCGCTGGGTCATGAGGGTCATGCAGATGGTTTCCTCTAGGCAACCTACTGCCAACATCAATGGGGAGATAGGCCCCTATTTCCCCACACTATGTGGGGTCAGACAGGGCGGCCCTTTCTCCTCATTCCTATTCAACATGGTCGTTGATGCCCTTTCATCTTGAAGGAAATATGCCCTAGAGGCAATAATAAAGTTATTATTTATTTCCTCATATCATGGTAAATGTTTATTATTCATGCTAGAATTGTATTAACCGGAAACATAATACATGTGTGAATATATAGACAAACTAAGTGTCACTAGTATGCCTCTACTTGACTAGCTCGTTGAATCAAATATGGTTAAGTTTCCTAGCCATAGACATGAGTTGTCATTTGATTAACGGGATCACATCATTAGAGAATGATGTGATTGACTTGACCCATTCTGTTAGCTTAGCACTTGATCATTTAGTTTACTGCTATTGCTTTCTTCATGACTTATACATGTTCCTATGACTATGAGATTATGCAACTCCCGATTACCGGAGGAACACTTTGTGTGCTACCAAATGTCACAACGTAACTGGGTGATTATAAAGGTGCTCTACAGGTGTCTCCGTTGGTACTTGTTGAGTTGGCATAGATCGAGAATAGGATTTGTCACTACGATTGTCGGAGAGGTATCTCTGGGCCCTCTCAATAATGCACATCACTATAAGCCTTGCAAGCAATGTAACTAATGAGTTAGTTAGGAGATGATGCACTGCAGAACGAGTAAAGAGACTTGCCGGTAACGAGATTGAGCTAGGTATTGAGATACCGACGATCGAATCTCGGGCAAGTAACATACCGATGACAAAGGGAACAACATATGTTGTTATGCGGCTTGACCGATAAAGATCTTTGTAGAATATGTAGGAACCAATATGATCATCCAGGTTCCGCTATTGTTTATTGACCGGAGACGTGTCTCAGTCATGCCTACATTGTTCTCGAACCCGTAGGGTCCGCACGCTTAAAGTTTTGTGACGATCGGTATTATGAGTTTTTATGTTTTGATGTACCGAAGGTAGTTCGGAGTCTCGGACGTGATCACGGACATGACGAGGAGTCTCGAAATGGTCGAGACATAAAGATTGATATATTGGACGACTATGTTCGGACACCGGAAGGGTTCCGGGAGGTTTCGGGCATATACCGGAGTACCGGGGGGGCTACCGGAACCCCCCGGGGAGTTAATTGGGCCTCATGGGCCCTAGTGGGAGAAGAGGAGGGGCGGCCAGGGCAGCCGCGTGCCCCCTCCCCCTCTATTCCGAATTGGACAAGGAGGGGGGCGGCGCCCCCCTTTTTCCTTCTCTTCCTCTCTCCCTTCCTTCCCTTCTCCTACTCCTACTAGGAAAGGAGGAGTCCTACTCCCGGTGGGAGTAGGACTCTCCCCTTGGTGCGCCCTCCTCCTGGCCGGCCGCCTCCCCCTAGCTCCTTTATATACAGGGGCAGGGGGCACCCCATAGACACAACAACTGATCATTGATCTTTTAGCCGTGTGCGATGCCCCCTCCACCATATTCCACCTCGGTCATATTGTAGTGGTGCTTAGGCAAAGCCCTGCGTCGGTAACTTCATCAACACCGCCACCATGCCGTCGTGCTGACGAAACTCTCCCTCGAGCTCTACTGGATCGTGAGTTCGCGGGACGTCACCGAGCTGAACGTGTGCTGAACGCGGAGGTGTCATACGTTCGGTACTGAGGATCGGTCGATCGTGAAGACGTACGACTACATCAACCACATTGTCATAACGCTTCCGCTTAACGGTCCACGAGGGTACGTGGACGACACTCTCCCCTCTCGTTGCTATGCACCACCATGATCTTGCGTGTGTGTAGGGAAATTTTTGAAATTACTACGTTCCCCAACAGTGGCATCCGAGCCAGGTTTATGCGTAGATGTTATATGCACGAGTAGAACACAAGTGAGTTGTGGGCGATACAAGTCATACTGCTTACCAGCATGTCATACTTTGGTTCGGCGGTATTGTTGGATGAAGCGGCCCGGACCGACATTACGCGTACGCTTACGCGAGACTGGTTCTACCGATGTGCTTTGCACATAGGTGGCTGACGGCTGTTAGTTTCTCCAACTTTAGTTGAACCGAGTGTGGCTACACCCAGTCCTTGAGAAGGTTAAAACATCACTAACTTGACGAACTATCATTGTGGTTTTGATGCGTAGGTAAGAACGGTTCTTGCTCAGCCCGTAGCAGCCACGTAAAACTTGCAACAACAAAGTAGAGGACGTCTAACTTGTTTTTGCAGGGCATGTTGTGATGTGATATGGTCAAAACATGATGCTATATTTTATTGTATGAGATGATCATGTTTTGTAACGGAGTTATCGGCAACTGGCAGGAGCCATATGGTTGTCGCTTTATTGTAGGCAATGCAATCGCCCTGTAATTGCTTTACTTTATCACTAAGCGGTAGCGATAGTCGTAGAAGCAATAGTTGGCGAGGCGACAACGATGCTACGATGGAGATCAAGGTGTCGCACCGGTGACAATGGTGATCATGACGGTGCTTTGGAGAAGGAGATCAAAGGCACAAGATGATGATGGCCATATCATATCACTTATATTGATTGCATGTGATGTTTATCCTTTATGCATCTTATTCTGCTTTGATTGATGGTAGCATTATAAGATGATCTCTTACTAAATTTCAAGGTATAAGTGTTCTCCCTGAGTATGCACCGTTGCGAAAGTTCGTCGTGCCGAGACACCACGTGATGATCGGGTGTGATAAGCTCTACGTTCAAATACAACGGGTGTAAGCCAGTTTTGCACACGCAGAATACTCGGGTTAAACTTGACGAGCCTAGCATATGCAGATATGGCCTCAGAACACTGAGACCGAAAGGTCGAGCGTGAATCATATAGTAGACATGATCAACATAGTGATGTTCACCATTGGAAACTACTCCATCTCACGTGATGATTGGACATGGTTTAGTTGAGATGGATCACGTGATCACTTAGATGATTCGAGGGATGTCTATCTAAGTGGGAGTTCTTAAGTAATATGATTAATTGAACTTTAATTTATCATGAAATTAGTACCTGATAGTATTTTGCACGTCTATGTTGTTGTAGATAGATCGCCCGTGATGTTGTTCCGTTGAATTTTAATGTTTTCCTTGAGAAACCAAAGTTGAAAGATGATGGTAGCAATTACATGGACTTGGTCCGTAACTTGAGGATTATCCTCATTGCTGCACAGAAGAATTATGTCCTGGCAGCACCGCTGGGTGCCAGGCCTGTTGCAGATGCGTCTTACGATGTTAAGAACGTCTGGCAGAGCAAAGGTGATGACTACTCGATAGTTCAGTGTGCCATGCTTTACGGCTTAGAACCGGGGCTTCAACGACGTTTTTAACGTCATGGAGCAGATAAGATGTTCCAGGAGTTGAAGTTAATATTTCAAGCAAATGCCCGGATTGAGAGATATGAGGTCTCCAATAAGTTCTACAGCTGCAAGATGGAGGAGAATAGTTCTGTCAGTGAACATATACTCAAAATTTCTGGGTATAATAATCACTTGATTCAACTGGGAGTTAATCTTCCGGATGATAGTGTCATTGACAGAATTCTTCAATCACTGCCACCAAGCTACAAGAGCTTTGTGATGAACTATAATATGCAAGGGATGGATAAGACAATTCCCGAGCTCTTCGCAATGCTAAAGGCTACAGATGTAGAAATCAAGAAGGAGCATCAAGTGTTGATGGTCGATAAGACCACCAGTTTCAAGAAAAGGGGTAAAGGAAAGAAGAAGGGCAACTTCAAGAAGAACAACAAACAAGTTGCTGCTCAGGAGAAGAAACCCAAATCTGGACCTAAGCCTGAGATTGAGTGCTTCTACTGCAAACAGACTGGTCACTGAAAGCGGATCTGCCCAAAGTATTTGGCGGATAAGAAGGATGGTGTAATGCCCTCGATGCGGCTATATCTCCCGCGTGTCGAAGCACGACTTAGAGGCATAACCGCATTGAAAGCAATGTCGCAAGTGAGGTAATCTTCACACAACCCATGTAGTACATAAGGGAAAGAAATACATAGTTGGCTTACAATCGCCACTTCACACAATACATGAATAAAGCATTACATCATACAGATACAATCAAGGTCCGACTACGGAACCAAAATAAAAGAAGACTACCCCAAATGCTACACAGATCCCCGATCGTCCCAACTGGGCTCCACTACTGATCAACTGAAATGAAACAACACAATGAACAAGATCTTCATCGAGCTCTTTTTGAAATCGGGTGCATCACCTGCACGGTTTCATCGGCACCTGCAAACTGGTTTGGAAGTATCTGTGAGTCACGGGGACTCAGCAATCCCACACCATCGCAATCAAGACTATTTAAGCTTATAGGTAGGGTAAAAGGTATGAGGTGGAGCTGCAGCAAGCGACTAGCATATATGGTGGCTAACATACGCAAATGAGAGCGAGAAGAGAAGGCAAAAGCACGGTCGATGAACTATGATCAAGAAGTGATCCTGAAACTACTTACGTCAAGCATAACTCCAACACCGTGTTCACTTCCCGGACTCCGCCGAGAAGAGACCATCACGGTTACACACGCGGTTGATGTATTTTAATTAAGATCAACTTCAGGTTTTCTACAACCGGACATTAACAAATTCCCATCTGCCACATAACCGCGGGCACGACTTTCGAAAGTTCAAACCCTGCAGGGGTGTCCCAACTTAGCCCATGATAAGCTCTCGCGATCAACGAAGGATATTCCTTCTCCCCGGGAAGACCCGATCAGTCTCGGAATCCCAGCTACAAGACATTTCGACAGTAACAAAACAAGACCAGCAAAGCCGCCCGGATGTGCCGACAAATCCCGATAGGAGCTGCACATATCTCGTTCTCAGGGCACACCGGATGAGCCAGACGTCGGGTTTGCATAGACCCTGATTGCCCAGGGGGCGCCGGACATCGCTCGGTTTGGACCAGCACTCGAAGGAGAACTGGCCCGGGGGGGCTAAAATAAAGATGACCCTCGGGCTCCGGAAACCCAAGGGAAATAAAAGGGCATAGGTGAGGCAAATGGTAAAACCAATGTTGGGCCTTGCTGGAGGAGTCTTATTCAAAGCGAACTGTCAAGGGGGTCCCATAAATCACCCGACCGCGTTAGGGACGCAAAAATCCGGGAACATAATATCGATATGACGGAAACTAGGGCGGCAAGAGTGGAACAAAACACCAGGCATAAGGCTGAGCCTTCCACCCTTTACCAAGTATATAGATGCGTTAATAATATAAGAGATATTGTGATATCCCAACAAGTAAACATGTTCCAACAAGGAACAACATCTCCATGTTCCAACAAGGAACAAACTTCATCTTCACCTGCAACTAACAACGCTATAAGAGGGGCTGAGCAAAGCGGTAACATAGCCAAACAACGGTTTGCTAGGACAAGGTGGGTTAGAGGCTTGGTTTAACAATATGGGAGGCATGACAAGCAAGTGGTAGGTATCGCAGCATAGGCATAGAAAAAGAGCGAGCAACTAGCAAGCAAAGATAGAAGTGATTTCGAGGGTATGGTCATCTTGCCTGAGATCCCGCAAGGAAGAAGAACGAGTCCATGAAGAAGACAAACGGACGCAGTCGAATGAATCCTCACAACTCCGGAACGAAACCGAAGCTAACGAGAGAAGCAACCCGGAAACAAACAAACAACATAGTAAACAACCATCACATAAACATGGCATGATGCACAATCGAGTATGATGCATGTCCGGTTTAAATATGCATGGCATGGCAAAGTGCAACAAACAACACTACAACTTAAGTGGAGCTCAATATGCAACGAGTTGCATATTGACGAAACACCACGACAAGTTATTTAGTTCAATCTCGTTTATGTACCCAACAATATTAAATGTTATTAAACATGGCAAGGGGTGAAGCATATGAAAACTACCTAACTAGGCAAGTTTAAATGAGGCCGGAACAACAAACAACAAGTCCGGAAAATCCTCATATCCATATTTTAGATTTGGTACTGTTCTGCCTACAACCATATTTTATTGTTGTTAAATAGGAAAATAAAGTGCAACATGTTAATCTATGCATTTTCCTACCCCATTTACATATAAAGTATATTTAAAACCGAGTTACGGTTAATTAGTTATGAATTAAATCATTTTAGCATGGCATTTAAGCAAATTAATGCAAACAGCAATTAAAACATTTTTTAAGATGGATGAGAGTTGGATATTATGAAACTAGATGAAATTCTAAGCACTTTACATGTTTAAATCATTTTAATCTGATGCACGGTTTGCGAATTATTATATGCATGAAGTCAAGGGGTTTTCTGCAAATCTGTAATACTCTGGATAAATAAGAAATTCGTCCATGAAAAAAAAACAGTGACCCGAGCCAAAACGGGCTGGGCCAACAGGAGCAATGGGCGCTGGGGGTGGCCTCACCTAGTGGGCTGAAGCCCAGGCGGTGGAAGGGGAGGCCGGAAGGGGGCGCTGGGCCTCCTGGGCGCGGTCAACGCACGCAGGCGACGCGCAGGGTGTCGAGGCAGAGGCGCCATCCTCCTCTGCCCGAAGTGCTGCCGCTCGATGCAGCGAAGGAGGCCCGCGGCTGGAGGGGACTTGGCGCGGCGGGACGTCGTGGGGACGACCGGATCCAAGGCAGGGAGGCTCGACGGGAAGCAGGGGCAGCTGGATCCGGGGAAGGACGTCGTTCTCCGGTGAGACGCCAGATCCAGGCGGCTGCGAGGGAGCTCCTGGGGCTGTCCATGGCTACCGTTCAGAGAGCAAAAGGGATGTTAGTGGGGGAAGAGAAGACAGGAAGCACGGGAAAAAGGAGAAGGCAAGGGAGAAGCTTGGCTCACTGGCCTGGGTCTCTTGCCGGCGGCGGGCGTGCGCGATGGAGCTGCTGGTCTGGTGATGCTCCGATGAAGAAGGAAGGCGATGAGGACGAGTAGAGGCACGCACGGGAGGACCTCGGGAGGGCGCCATGGGACTGGGCTGCATGCTCGAGATAGAGCAGCGAGCTCCTCTCGCTCGGACGCGGGCGTAGAAGATGGAGCTTGGGCTCCTGGTGCTGCGGACGGAGAAAAGGAGTGGCTCTGGTTGCTGCTGCTTGCGGCGGCGCTCGAGACAAACCCTCGGGCACGAGCAGGAGGGAGGAGGCTACACGGGTGGAGGCCGAGAAGAATTTGGGTCGGGGCGCGAACTCTGGATCGAGGAGGAGCAGTGGAGAGCGATGGTTGGCTGGTGGCTGAAATCGAGGAGGGAAGGATTTGGATCTGGGAAGATCCCGAGGTGGAAGGAGAGACCGGGTGGAGTGGTGGCGCGGCGGGACAAGGGGGAGGATTTTTAGGGTTTGCCAAAATGGACTAGGGGTGGATGAATATATACATCACGGATTATGTTAGGGGTTACCTCGTCCCTCCGATCGCAATCGGACGTACGCAAATAAATAGGCTAGGAAGTCCAAATAAGAAAACGGTGATGTTTTATAGATGTTTGGGGATGATCTGAATGCAACGGTAATGAGTGAGCGGTTCGGGTTCGGGGCAGTTCGGACACGCACACGAGCGGTCAAGAGAGGTCAATGAGGACAAGGGCGTGACAAAATGACAACGGAGGCAAAGTGAGAAATGGCAACTGCGAATGGCTACAAGTTTTTGGAAAACATGCGATGCAATGCTCATGATGACATGATGAATGCAACAAACAAAAAATAAAACACACGGCGAACACGACATACATGGAAGTCTTCTGGAGCGTCGGTCTTGGGGCGTTACAACACTCCACCACTACAAGAGGATCTCGTCCCGAGATCTAGGACGGCACCGGAGAAAAGCGGAAGAGGAAGAGAAGAGGTAAGGCTAAGTTGCTTCTTTGACAAACGAGTGAAACCATGAACCTTGAGAGGTTGAAAAGTTGAAAGAAAGAACACAACAGATTTGAACACAATTGAGAGCACTCCTGTAGAACAGAGAACCAAGGAACACCATGTTAATGATGGAGGTTGCAAAGCTATGAATGACGAGCACAGTGGACAAGAAGGAATTGAAACCACTCTGGTTGAAACGAGATAAGAATGAATAAGAATGATATAATTTGGGCAGCACTCCAACTGTAAATGGAAGGAATTGAACATGATCTTGACAAGATGGGAGGATACTTGATGAAAGATGAGAGGATACTTGATGAAATCAACGAACACTGCCTCCGAAACTATTGAAAGAATGTCACAAGCGGTAAGAAAGATTTCAGACAGCACTTCGGTTGAGAAGGGAGGCAAAACTTGATAAGATGAGAGAACTTGAATGGAGGATACGACACTCCGGTTAAATGGATAAGCAAGGAAAAGAACACGATCTCCAAAATGAGATGATGGGTCGAAGAAAACATCACAATGCCTTTGGGACAAATGAAAGAGTGGAATCAAGAGAACAGAGAAGAGAACAACAACTTCTATCACAATTGAATTTGAAAGAGCCTCCTTAAAAAGAAGGATTGTACGGAGTTGTTTGAAAAACAACAACGGTAAGAATAAGCTTGTAGCGGGCTTATGGAAACATCTCAAAATTATGAGGTGAGCTTCTGCCACCAACGGAAACAAATGATTGGATTGATATCAACAAGGAGACGAGAAACTTATTTCACCGGGAGAACAAACGAAGAACTTGGGTCATTTATAAGCACCCTAAATAGCAACAATCCTTAGGAAAAGCTTTAGGTGAAATATAACCCAAGATAACTCCAATGAAGAGCTTGATGGATTTAAATACCTCATTCTTGACAACATGTGAATCATGAAGCACGAGAAGAAATTGCCAAGGATGACATAACACCATCTCAAAAGATAAGGTAGAAAGAATTGCACTTCGAAATGCAAGATGAAGAATACTTGAACTCCTCAAAACAAAACATGTGTTGGAACACCATGTTTATTTTAGAGTATAGCTTGGCGGATCTTAACTCCGAGAGAAATCTTGAAGAACAAAACGAGAATGAAAGGAATCCTTGATGAACCACCATGTAGAGCCTCCATGAAGAACTCCGGTAATAAAAGGATGATAGAAAGAAAGAGAAGTTGAAAATACAAGGTGAAGCCTTGCAATGATTTAGATGGAGCTTTGAGATGATATAACCGAGAAAACTTGGAACTCCGGAAAGAAAGATGAACAAATGAAATCAAGAATTTTGATGAACCTCCGGAATAAGGAATTGAATTTACTCGATGAAACAAGAATAAGAATTACATTATGCTCATCCTTCACCAATTAAATTGATGATAAGCAATGGATTTGGCATACCACTTATTCTCGTAGAAAGGATTAAGATATAATGGCGCAAACTTAGGAAGGACTTCAACGAACCACCGGTAACAACGGAAGAGAACTTGGAAAGAGCGAATGAATTGATACGATAACAATGGAAGAGAATTCTTGAATGAACCACCGTAAGAATTGATAATGAAAGTAGCAAGGCACAATTCACCGGGAAGAAATAAAAAACTTATAAAGATACTTGACAGAATTTAGATACATGAGAACGAAGAGATCATGAACTGATTAGAGGATATTTGAACGATGCACCGATAAGATCTGGAGAACGAGAGCTGAAACTTGGAATTGAATAATTCTGAGATGATGGGCTCTGAAGAATCAAACTGAAAAGACTCCTGAAATGCTCCGGATGGGTGAAAAGAATTCTCACAATCGAAAATAATTATGAGAGGATGGCACCAAGCTAGAACCATGAATCTTGAAGAGAATGAGGCAAGATTTAAGAGAAACTCTTCTTCGGTCTTCAAATGTTGAGAATGACGATGAGAAACACGACCATGAATTATTGAGGCACTCCGGAACAATGAAGAATAGAAAGGTTGAACCAACGATGAAAAGAATTTGAAAGATCTTGGAGAAAGACATTTGACTGATGACAATTCATTCTTACGTCAAGCTTCGAAAAGAATTTGAGAATAACTTCGGGATAATTAGAAGAGTCAGGTAAGATCCTGGGAAAAGACCTGTGGGTTAGGGCCCACTGAAAAGGAACACCGTTGAACGATTTAAAAGATAGATTGCGCCGGTTGAATTAAATGGCTTGAATGAGATAACAACCTGAAAATACCTTGAACGGATTGAGGATGGAAAGGAATCTTCTGAGATATCTTCAGCACTCCAGAACAATTGAATAGCGAGAAGTGGATGATTAAGAGATACACCGGCATGAGAAAACATTTGAAACGAGGAAAGGATATGATCGATAAAGCTTGAATTGAATCCACCGGAGAAGAAAAAAATGACGAGTGATGAACTTGAAACTGTTGAGCATCTTCATGGGAAATCACCGGATAAGAACATTGAAAGAAAAGAATGAAGAGACATCCCACAAATAAAAGGATACATGATTAAGAAATCTGAGTCCTTGAAGAAAAAGGGTGGGAGGGCGGGAAAACAAAGGCAACTTGGGTCGGATGAAACGAACACCGTTGAGAAAAAGATTAGAATTGATCTTGCGAATGTTGGAATGATCGGATTTACTTGGAGAGAAGCACACCAGTTGGAAAGGATTGAAAAGACAACCTTGATGAACAAGAAGGATTACCATCCACATAGAAACATGAGAACACCACTTGGAAAAAGGTATGGAATCAACACTTGGCATTGAAGCAACTCGAATACCACAAACCAAAACAAAAAACAAAGGATTTGGCTTGCAGAATAAGCCGGAAACAAACATATGATAGATCCCATATCGTATCATGTGTCTGTTGGAAAGATATCCTACGAGATACTTGAATTCCCACCTATAAACTCCCGAAACTTTCTGGTTATGCAATCAGGTGTTGGGGATACAGGGGACACAAAATATATCACCCAAACTAACAATACCTAGATCCAGCTGTATCCATCCTTCAACACATAACCAAGAAAACTCCGGAAATCGTTTACCTCAACCTTCGAAAAGCATCCGTTATACGAGTTATGGCAATACTCCCGCACTCGCCTCAGTACTGGGCTATCAGGGTTATCTCACCAACAACTGTACAAAAGAGATTTTCGATGTCGGCGTACTAAACTCAGGTATTCCAGAACTGCAACGATAAAATTATGATGACAACACCTCAGAGCTCAACTCCCCGGGACACTTCCACTAAACCCCTGCTGACAGGAGGCACCAAGACAATGTTGTCATCACAAAACCATCGGAACGATTCAAAGATACCCGCGTGATCCTAATTTTTTTTTTGTGAAATTTGAGAAGAGAAGAGTCAAAACTCTACGTCAGGATGCCTTACCAGAGCGATGAGGAGACTGGGAAGTAAAAACAATTGCTAAACTCTCCGATACATAATTCCTAAATGACTCAAAACATTTTTCTAGACACAACTCGGCCGCTAAAAACGATCAATCAGTGGGGGCTCCTAAGGTCGGGGAAGGCTCTGATACCAACTTGTAATGCCCTCGATGCGGCTATCTCTCCCACGTGTCGAAGCACGACTTAGAGGCATAACCGCATTGAAAGCAATGTCGCAAGTGAGGTTATCTTCACACAACCCATGTAATACATAAGGGAAAGAAATACATAGTTGGCTTACAATCGCCACTTCACACAATACATGAATAAAGCATTACATCATACATATACAATCAAGGTCCGACTACGAAACCAAAATAAAAGAAGACTACCCCAAATGCTACACAGATCCCCGATCGTCCCAACTGGGCTCCACTACTGATCAACTGAAATGAAACAACACAATGAACAAGATCTTCATCGAGCTCTTCCTTTGAACTCGGGTGCATCACCTGCACGGTTTCATCGGCACCTGCAAACTGGTTTGGAAGTATTTGTGAGTCACGGGGACTCAGCAATCCCACACCATCGCGATCAAGACTATTTAAGCTTATAGGTAGGGTAAAAGGTATGAGGTGGAGCTGCAGCAAGCGACTAGCATATATGGTGGCTAACATACGCAAATGAGAGCGAGAAGAGAAGGCAAAAGCACGGTCGATGAACTATGATCAAGAAGTGATCCTGAAACTACTTACATCAAGCATAACTCCAACATCGTGTTCACTTCCCGGACTCCGCCGAGAAGAGACCATCACGGTTACACACGCGGTTGATGTATTTTAATTAAGATCAACTTTAAGTTTTCTACAACCGAACATTAACAAATTCCCTTCTGCCACATAACCGCGGGCACGGCTTTCGAAAGTTCAAACCCTGCAGGGGTGTCCCAACTTAGCCCATGATAAGCTCTCGCGATCAACGAAGGATATTCCTTCTCCCCGGGAAGACCCGATCAGTCTCGGAATCCCGGCTACAAGACATTTCGACAGTAACAAAACAAGACCAGCAAAGCCGCCCGGATGTGCCGACAAATCCCGATAGGAGCTGCACATATCTCATTCTCAGGGCACACCGGATGAGCCAGACGTCGGGTTGGCATAGACCCTGAGTGCCCAGGGGGCGCCGGACATCGCTCGGTTTGGACCAGCACTCGAAGGAGAACTGGCCCGGGGGGGCTAAAATAAAGATGACCCTCGGGCTCCGGAAACCCAAGGGAAATAAAAGGGCATAGGTGAGGCAAATGGTAAAACCAATGTTGGGCCTTGCTGGAGGAGTCTTATTCAAAGCGAACTGTCAAGGGGGTCCCATAAATCACCCGACCGCGTTAGGGACGCAAAAATCCGGGAACATAATACCGATATGACGGAAACTATGGCGGCAAGAGTGGAACAAAACACCAGGCATAAGGCCGAGCCTTCCACCCTTTACCAAGTATATAGATGCGTTAATAATATAAGAGATATTGTGATATCCCAACAAGTAAACATGTTCCAACAAGGAACAACATCTCCATGTTCCAACAAGGAACAAACTTCATCTTCACCTGCAACTAACAACGCTATAAGAGGGGCTGAGCAAAGCGGTAACATAGCCAAACAACGGTTTGCTAGGACAAGGTGGGTTAGAGGCTTGGTTTAACAATATGGGAGGCATGACAAGCAAGTGGTAGGTATCGCAGCATAGGCATAGAAAAAGAGCGAGCAACTAGCAAGCAAAGATAGAAGTGATTTCGAGGGTATGGTCATCTTGCCTGAGATCCCGCAAGGAAGAAGAACGAGTCCATGAAGAAGACAAACGGACGCAGTCGAATGAATCCTCACAACTCCGGAACGAAACCGAAGCTAACGAGAGAAGCAACCCGGAAACAAACAAACAACATAGTAAACAACCATCACATAAACATGGCATGATGCACAATCGAGTATGATGCATGTCCGGTTTAAATATGCATGGCATGGCAAAGTGCAACAAACAACACTACAACTTAAGTGGATCTCAATATGCAACGAGTTGCATATTGACGAAACACCACGACAAGTTATTTAGTTCAATCTCGTTTATGTACCCAACAATATTAAATGTTATTAAACATGGCAAGGGGTGAAGCATATGAAAACTACCTAACTAGGCAAGTTTAAATGAGGCCGGAACAACAAACAACAAGTCCGGAAAATCCTCATATCCATATTTTAGATTTGGTACTGTTCTGCCTACAACCATATTTTATTGTTGTTAAACAGGAAAATAAAGTGCAGCATGTTAATCTATGCATTTTCCTACCCCATTTACATATAAAGTATATTTAAAACCGAGTTACGGTTAATTAGTTATGAATTAAATCATTTTAGCATGGCATTTAAGCAAATTAATGCAAACAGCAATTAAAACATTTTTTAAGATGGATGAGAGTTGGATATTATGAAACTAGATGAAATTCTAAGCACTTTACATGTTTAAATCATTTTAATCTGATGCACGGTTTGCGAATTATTATATGCATGAAGTCAAGGGGTTTTCTGCAAATCTGTAATACTCTGGATAAATAAGAAATTCGTCCATGAAAAAAAACAGTGACCCGAGCCGAAACGGGCTGGGCCAACAGGAGCAGTGGGCGCTGGGGGTGGCCTCACCTAGTGGGTTGAGGCCCAGTCGGTGGAAGGGGAGGCCGGAAGGGGGCGCTGGGCCTCCTGGGCGCGGTCAACGCACGCAGGCGACGCGCAGGGTGTCGAGGCAGAGGCGCCATCCTCCTCTGCCTGAACTGCTACCGCTCGATGCAGCAAAGGAGACCCGCGGCTGGAGGGGACTTGGCGCGGCGGGACATCGCGGGGACGACCGGATCCGAGGCGGGGAGGCTCGACGGGAAGCAGGGGCGGCTGGATCCGGGGAAGGATGTCGTTCTCCGGCGAGACGCCAGATCCAGGCGGCTGCGAGGGAGCTCCTGGGGCTGTCCATGGCTACCGTTCAGAGAGCAAAAGGGAGGTTAGCGGGGGAAGAGAAGACAGGAAGCACGGGAAAAAGGAGAAGGCAAGGGAGAAGCTTGGCTCACTGGCCTGGGTCTCTTGCCGGCGGCGGGCGTGCGCGATGGAGCTGCTGGTCTGGTGATGCTCCGATGAAGAAGGAAGGCGATGAGGACGAGTAGAGGCACGCACGGGAGGACCTCGGGAGGGCGCCATGGGACTGGGCTGCATGCTCGAGCTCGAGCAGCGAGCTCCTCTTGCTCGGACGCGGGCGTAGAAGATGGAGCTTGGGCTCCTGGTGCTGCGGACGAAGAAAAGGAGCGGCTCTGGCTGCTGCTGCTTGCGGCGGCGCTCGAGACAAACCCTCGGGCATGAGCAGGAGGGAGGAGGCTGCACGGGTGGAGGCCGAGAAGAATTTGGGTCGGGGGCCCGAACTCTGGATCGAGGAGGAGCGGTGGAGAGCGATGGTTGGCTGGTGGCTGAAATCGAGGAGGGAAGGATTTGGATCTGGGAAGATCCCGAGGTGGAAGGAGAGACCGGGTGGAGTGGCGGCGCGGCGGGACAAGGGGGAGGATTTTTAGGGTTTGCCAAAATGGACTAGGGGTGGATGAATATATACATCACGGATTAAGTTAGGGGTTACCTCGTCCCTCCGATCGCAATCGGACGTACGCAAATAAATAGGCTAGGAAGTCCAAATAAGAAAACGGTGATGTTTTATAGATGTTTGGGGATGATCTGAATGCAACGGTAATGAGTGAGCGGTTCGGGTTCGGGGCAGTTCGGACACGCACACGAGCGGTCAAGAGAGGTCAACGAGGACAAGGGTGTGACAAAATGACAACGGAGGCAAAGTGAGAAATGGCAACTGCGAACGGCTACGAGTTTTTAGAAAACATGCGATGCAATGCTCATGATGACATGATGAATGCAACAAACAAAAAATAAAACACACGACGAACACGACATACATGGAAGTCTTCTGGAGCGTCGGTCTTGGGGCATTACAGATGGCAAGGTGAACAAAGGTATATGTGATATACATGTTATTGATGTGTACCTTACTAATGCTCGCAGTAGCACTTGGATATTTGATACTGGTTCTGTTGCTAATATTTGCAACTCGAAACAGGGACTACGGATTAAGCGAAGATTGGCTAAGGACGAGGTGACGATGCGCGTGGGAAATGGCTCCAAAGTCGATGTGATCGCGATCGGCACGCTACCTCTACATCTACCTTCGGGATTAGTTTTAGACCTGAATAATTGTTATTTGGTGCCAGCGTTGAGCATGAACATTATGTTTGGATCTTGTTTGATGCGAGATGGTGATTCATTTAAATTAGAGAATAATGGATGTTCTATTTATATGAGTAATATCTTTTATGGTCATGCACCCTTGAAGAGTGGTATATTTTTATTAAATCTCGATAGTAGTGATACACATATTCATAATGTTGAAGCCAAAAGATGCAGAGTTGATAATGATAGTGCAACTTATTTGTGGCACTGCCGTTTAGGTCATATTGGTGTAAAGCGCATGAAGAAACTCCATACTGATGGACTTTTGGAATCACTTGATTATGAATCACTTGGTACTTGCGAACCATGCCTCATGGGCAAGATGACTAAAAAACGCCATTCTCCGGAACAATGGAGCAAGCAACAGATTTGTTGGAGATCATACATACTGATGTATGTGGTCCGATGAATATTGAGGCTCGCGGCGGGTATCATTATTTCCTCACCTTCACAGATGATTTGAGCAGATATGGGTATATCTACTTAATGAAACATAAGTCTGAGACATTTGAAAAGTTCAAAGAATTTTAGAGTGAAGTGGAAAATCATCATAACAAGAAAATAAAGTTTATGATCTGATCGTGGAGGAGAATATTTGAGTTACGAGTTTGGTATACATTTGAAACAATGCAGAATAGTTTTGCAACTCACGCCACCAAGAACACCACAGCGAAATGGTGTGTCCAAATGTCGTAATCGTACTTTACTAGATATGGTGTGATCTATGATATCTCTTACTGATTTACCGCTATTGTTTTGGGGTTACGCTTTAGAGACGGCTGCATTCACGTTAAATAGGGCACCATCAAAATCTGTTGAGACGACGCCTTATGAACTGTGGTTTGGCAAGAAACCAAAGTTGTCGTTTCTTAAAGTTTGGGGCTGCGATGCTTATGTGAAAAAGCTTCAACCTGATAAGCTCAAACCCAAATCGGAGAAATGTGTCTTCATAGGATACCCAAAGGAAACTGTTGGGTACACTTCTATCACAGATCTGAAGGCAAGACATTTGTTGCTAAGAATGGATCCTTTCTAGAGAACGAGTTTCTCTCGAAAGAAGTGAGTTGGAGGAAAGTAGAACTTGATGAGGTAACTATTCCCGCTCCCTTATTGGAAAGTAGTTCATCACATAAACCGGTTTCTGTGACACCTACACCAATTAGTGAGGAAGTTAATGATGTTGATCATGAATCTTCAGATCAAGTTACTACAGAACCTCGTAGGTCAACTAGAGTAAGATCCGCACCAGAGTGGTACAGTAATCCTGTTCTGGAGGTCATGTTACTTGACCAAGGCGAACCTACAAACTATGAAGAAGCGATGGTGAGCCCAGATTCCGCAAAACGGCTCGAGGCCATGAAATCTGAGATGGGATCCATGTATGATAACAAAGTATGGACTTTGGTTGACTTGCCCGATGATCGGCAAGCCATAGAGAATAAATGGATCTTCAAGAAGAAGACTGACGCTGAGGGTAATGTTACTGTCTACAAAGCTCGACTTGTTGCGAAAGGTTTTCGACAAGTTCAAGGGGTTGACTACGATGAGACTTTCTCACCCGTAGCGATGCTTAAGTCTGTCAGAATCATGTTAGCAATTGCCGCATTTTATGATTATGAAATTTGGCAAATGGATGTCAGAACTGCATTCCTGAATGGATTTCTGGAAGAAGAGTTGTATATGATGCAACTGGAAGGTTTTGTCGATCCAAAGGGAGCTAACAAAGTGTGCAAGCTCCAGCGATCCATTTATGGACTGGTGCTAGCCTCTCGGAGTTGGAATAAACATTTTGATAGTGTGATCAAAGCATATGGTTTTATACAGACTTTTGAAGAAGCCTGTATTTACAAGAAAGTGAGTGGGAGCTCTGTAGAATTTCTAATATTATATGTGGATGACATATTACTGATTGAAAATGATATAGAATTTCTGGATAGCCTAAAAGGATACTTGAATAAAAGTTTTTCAATGAAAGACCTCGGTGAAGCTGCTTATATATTGGGCATAAAGATCTATAGAGATAGATCAAGACGCTTAATAGGATTTTCACAAAGCACATACCTTGATAAAGTTTTGAAGAAGTTCAAAATGGATCAAGCAAAGAAAGGGTTCTTGCCTGTGTTACAAGGTGTGAAGTTGAGTCAGACTCAATGCCCGACCACTGCAGAAGATAGAGAGAAGATGAAAAGTGTTCCCTATGCTTCAACCATAGGATCTATCATGTATGCAATCATGTGTACCAGACCTGATGTGTGCCTTGCTATTAGCTTAGCAGGGAGGTACCAAAGTAATCCAGGAATGGATCACTAGACAACGGTCAAGAACATCCTGAAATACCTAAAAAGGACTAAGGATATGTTTCTTGTTTATGGAGGTGACAAAGAGCTCGTCGTAAATGGTTACGTCGATGCAAGCTTTGACACTGATCCGGACGATTCTAAATCGCAAACCGGATACGTGTTTACATTGAACGGTGGAGCTGTCAGTTGGTGCAGTTCTAAACAAAGCGTTGTGGATGGATCTGATACGTCCATTTTGCATCATGCTTTTATATCGATATTTATTGCATTATGGGATGTTATTTCACAATATGTCACAATACTTATGGCTATTCTCTCTTATTTTACAAGGATTACATAAGAAGGGAGAATGCCGGCAGCTGGAATTCTGGGCTGGAAAAGGAGCAAATATTAGAGACCTATTCTATGCAACTCCAAAAGTCCTGAAACTCCATGGAATATCTTAGAATAAATAAAGAAAAATCCTCGCCAAAGATGAAGTCCAAGGGGCCCACACCCTGCTCACGAGGGTGGGGGGCGCGCCCCCTACCTTGTGGGCCCCCTGGTGGGTCTCCGACGTCCATCTTCTGCTATATGAAGTCTTTTGATGAGAAAAAAATAGGAAGCAAACTTTCGGGACGAGACTCCGCCGCCACGAGGCGGAACCAATCTAGAGCTCCGGCAGGGCTGTTCTGCCAGGGGTACTTCCCTCCGGGAGGGGGAAATCATCACCATCGTCATCACCAACGCTCCTCTCATCGGGAGAGGGCAATCTCCATCAACATCTTCACCAGCACCATCTCATCTCCAAACCCTAGTTCATCTCTTGTATCCAATTCTTGTCTCAAAGTCCTGGATTGGTGCTAGTAGGTTGTTAGTAGTGTTGATTACTCCTTGTAGTTAATGCTAGTTGGTTTATTTGGTGGAAGATCATATGTTCAGATCCTATATGCATATTATTACCCCTCTGATTATGAACATGAATATGCGTTGTGAGTAGTTACGTTTGTTCCTGAGGACAAGGGAGAAGTCTTGCTATTAGTAGTCATGTGAATTTGGTATTCGTTTGATATTTTGATAAGATGTATGTTGTCTAGCCTCTAGTGGTGTTATGTGAACGTCAACTACATAGCACTTCACCATTATTTGGGCCTAGAGGAAGGCATTGGGAAGTAATAAGTAGATGATGGGTTGCTAGAGTGACAGAAGCTTAAACCCTAGTTTATGCGTTGCTTCGTAAGAGGCTGATTTGGATCCATATGTTTCATGCTATGGTTAGGTTTACCTTAATACTTTTGTAGTAGTTGCGGATGCTTGCAATAGAGGTTAATCATAAGTGGGATGCTTGTTCAAGTATGAACAACACCCAAGCACTGGGCCACCCACATATCAAATTATCAAAGTACCGAACGCGAATCATATGAACGTGATGAAAACTAGCTTGACGATATTCCCATGTGTCCTCGGGAGCGCTTTTCCAATTATAAGAGTTTGTTCCGGCTTGTCCTTTGCTACAAAAAGGATTGGGCCACCTTGCTACACTTTATTTACTTTTGTTACTTGTTGCTCGTTACAATTTACCTTGTCACAAAACTATCTGTTATCATTTATTTCAGTACTTGCAGAGAATACCTTGCTGAAAACTGCTTATCATTTCCTTCTGCTCCTCGTTGGGTTCGACACTCTTACTTATCTAAAGGACTATGATAGATCCCCTATACTTGTGGGTCATCAAGACTCTTTTCTGGCGCCGTTTCCGGGGAGTGTAGCGCCTTTGGTAGGTGGAATTTGGTAAGGAAAAATTTATATAGTGTGCTGAAATTTACTGTCACTTGTTACTATGGAAAGTAATTCTCTGAGGGGCTTGTTCGGGGTATCTTCGCCCCGTCCAGTAGAGCAAAGAGTTGCTCCTCAACCTACTGAGCCTATTGAAAATGAAACTCCTTTTGAATTTCCTTCGGGTATGATGGAAAGACTGCTAGCTAACTCTTTTGCAGGAGATGGAACAAAGCATCCTGATGAGCACTTATTATATGTGGATCAAGTTTGTGGATTCTTTAAGCTTGCAGGTGTACCCGATGATGTTGCTAAGAAGAAGGTCTTTCCTTTATCTTTGAAGGAAGACGCATTGATATGGTATAGGCTATGTGATACGAGATCGTGGGACTATAAAATATTGAAATTGGAATTTCATCAAAAGTATTACCCTATGCATCTTGTTCATCGTGATCGCAATTATATATATAATTTCTGGCCTCGCGAAGGAGAAAGCATCGCTCAAGCTTGGGGGAGGCTTAAATAAATGTTATATTCATGCCCCAATCATGAGCTCTCGAGAGAAATAATTATGCAAAGTTTTTATGCTCGGCTTTTTGAAAACAATCGCACCATGCTCGATACTTCTTGTGCTGGCCCTTTTATGATGAAGACTATTGAATTTAGATGGAACTTATTGGATAGAGTTAAACGCAACTCTGAAAATTGGGACCTCGACGAAGGTAAGGACTCAGGTATGACACCTAAGTTTGATTGTGTTAAATCTTTTATGGATACCGATATTTTCCATAAGTTTAGCACTAAATATGGACTTGACTCTGAGATAGTAGCTTCTTTTTGCGAATCTTTTGCTACTTATGTTGATCTCCCTAAGGAGAAGTGGTTTAAATATCATCCTCCTATAGAAGTAAAAGTAGCTGCACCTATTAAAGTTGAAGAAAAGACTGTCACTTATAATGATCCTATTGTTCCTACTGCTTGTGTTGAGAAACCACCTTTCCCTGTTAGGGTAAAGGATCATGCTAAAGCTTCAACTGTTGTTCGTAAAAGCAATATTAGAACTTATACACCTCCTGAGCAAGTTAAAGTAGAACCTAATATTGTTATTGTTAAAGATCTCTTGTCTGATAATATTGATGGGCATGTTATTCAGTTCGAAGGTGAAACTACTAGAGTTGCTAAGCCTTGTGATAAAGATAAACATAGACCTGTGGTAGGCATGCCCGTTATTTCTGTTAAAATAGGAGATCATTGTTATCATGGCTTATGTGATATGGGTGCTAGTGCTAGTGCCATAATTATTGACTTATACGAAGAAATTAAGAATGAAATTGCACCTGCTGAGTTAGAAGGAATTGATGTCACAATTAAACTTGCCAATAGAGATACTATCGCACCAATTGGGATTGTTAGAGATGTCGAAGTCTTGTGTGGGAAAACTGAATATCCTGCTGATTTTCTTGTTCTCGGTTCCCCACAAGATAGCTTTTGTCCCATTATATTCGGTAGACCCTTGTCTATTCCATCATGGCCATCGCCCACGAAGGACTTGCCTCACTAGCGGTAGATCTTCACGAAGTAGGCGATCTCCTTGCCCTTAAAAACTCCTTGGTTCAACTCCACAATCTTGTCGGAGGATCCCAAGTAACACCTAGCCAATCTAGGAGACACCACTCTCCAAGAAGTAACAAATGGTGTGTTGATGATGAACTCCTTGCTCTTGTGCTTCACATGATAGTCTCCCCAACACTCAACTCTCTCTCACATGATTTGGATTTGGTGGAAAGAAGATTTGAGTGGAAAGCAATTGGGGAAGGCTAGAGATCAAGATTCATATGGTAGGAATGGAATATCTTGAGCTCAACACAAGGGTAGGTGGTTCTCTCTCAGAAAATGTGTATTGGAAGTGAAGATCTGTTCTGATGGATCTCTCCACGAATGAAGAGTGGGTGGAGGGGTATATATAGCCTCCACACAAAATCTAATCGTTACACACAATTTGCCAAACTCGGTGGGACCATATCGTTAAACTCGGTCGAACCGATTTAGCAAACCTACTGACCGTTAGGATTTTCGGTGGGACTGAGATGCAACTCGGTAGGACCGATATGGTTAGGGTTAGGGCATAATGTAATCTCGGTGTGACCGATTACACAAACTCGGTGGGACCGATTTTGGTAATAAGCTAACCAAGGGTTGGTCAGGTAAACTCGGTGGGACCGATCCGCTCTTTTCGGTGAGACCGAAATGTTACGAAAAGGAAACAGTGAGTTTACATTGCAATCTCGGTGGGACCGATCGCTCACTTCGGTTAGACCGAAACGTTACGAAGGGAAACAAGAAAATTGCAATCCCATCCCGGTGAGACTGAGATCCCTATCGGTGAAACCGATTTGCTAGGGTTTGTGGCAGTGGCTATGACAAATGAAACTCGGTGGCTCCGGATAGAAAGAATCGGTGGGGCCAAGTTTGACTTTTAGTTTAGATCATATGTGGATATGGAAAAGTAGTTGAGGATTTTGGAGCATATCACTAAGCACATGAAGCAAGAGGCTCATTAAGCAACACCTCATCCCTCCTTAATAGTATTGGCTTTTCCTATGGACTCAGTGTGATCTTGGATCACTAAAACATAAAATGTAGAGTCTTGTCCTTGAAGTTTGAGCCAATCCTTTGTCCTTATAATTTTGAGGGATCTAGTTTCCTCATCCATGCCATGCCATCCATTGGGCTTTTCCTGAAATATTCATCTTGGAATAATGTTAGCTCATTGAGCTATATGTTGTTAGGAATTACCAAAACCACCCAGGGATAGTTGCACTTTCAATCTCCCCCTTTTTGGTAATTGATGACAACATATAGATCAAAGCTTCGACAAAAGATAATAAGAATGAAATATATCGTCGATTTGAGAAGTATGTGATAAGTAAGAGCTGCCCCTAAATTTGTGCATGTTTTAAGATTTGCTTTGGACTGCAAATGCACAAAGAGTTAGAATCATGGGTTACTCTTTCATGTCACATACATCTTGGTGGAGCGCTCAAAATGATAAGAATTAAATACATGCACTCATCACCAAGCAAAGTGAATGATCAAAATAAGGATAATCTGATAATAACATCCAACAAGCCTTAAGTGTAGCTTATGATCAAACACATGTCTCACAAATTACAGCATAGTATCTCAAGCACTCAAAAGCAAATAAAGTTCAACCAAGAAGACAAGAGAGAATAAATGCAAACTCTCTCTCTCTCGAAGCCTATGATCTATACATTTTCTCCCCCTTTGGCAACAAGTTACCAAAAAGTTCATAGAAAATGCATAGTAATAAACGACTCTCAGGCTTGGTCTTTAGTTGGTGGAGTCCAGATAACGCCAAGGACGAAGGCTTCAGTAGAAGTGGTTGGAGCTGCTGGGGTAGGAGCTGGAGCTGGTGGAACTGAAGATGTAGCAGGTGCAGAAGTGGTGGCTCTGGTGTCAGGAACTGGCACTGCAGATGATCTCTGAGCTCTGGGACTCTGGCAAATGCATCAATTGTGGTCTTGCCCTTCCTCTCATGCATATCATCTTGTAGTTGTTCCACGTCAGACTGAACCTCTGTTACTTTCACATCCAGGTCATAGAACTTTTGTTCCATGATTCTTTCCTCTCATGCATATCATCTTGGTTTCGAGTCAGGGTGGCCAATCCTTTCTCAATCCTCAGAGTGGATGCTATCAGGTAACTAAGCTGCTCCTGCTTGTTCTTCAAGAAGTACTCAGATGCCTCCTCTTGAGTTGGCATCCTGGCAGCTTTCTCCATCTTTGCCTTCTCCTTCTTTGCTTGAGCATGTGCAGATGATGCTTCATTCTCATTCATGACAACCTGATTGTCTTCAAAGTCTGGATGGATGGGCGGGTGTTCCTTGTCCGACAGGTACATGCATGTGCCCATCTTTGAGTTGATCAGCTCTTGAATTTGTGGGGCATATCCACAGCTCCTCTTCTGATCAGCTGTTGTCCTCTTAATGGTCTCTACCATGAGGCTCATCACCTTGAATTTCTGTGGCACATCAAATATGTGAAGCAAGTTTATTGCATGGCCTCGGATCATCTTGTGATCACCTGACTTGGGCAAGAGAGCGTGCCTTAGAATCCAGTTGATAGTGGGCAGCCCTGACAGAAGGAAGTGCACTGAGCCAAACTTGAAGGTATCAAGTGCTTTGTTTGGGATCTCCTTGTACATATTTGACATGGAATTGTGATCCATCTTCTTATTGGCATAGATGTCCAAGTCATCTTCCTGCTCTTCTGGGGCATTGATCAGCTGTGCCCATTCAGCAACTGTAGACTGATATCTAGTTCCTTCTGACATCCACATTATCCTGCCATCTGGATAGAAGTGTGCTGTGGAGTAGAATTGCATGATGAGCTCCTCATTCCACTTTGTGAGCTTCTGCCCAACAAAGTATGCAACTCCACAAGCACTGAAGCTGTCATATACTCCAGGATAGTGTTCTTCGTTCTCCTTGATGTATTCCCAGTCAACCCATCTCATGTCACACACTATGGGCTTCTTATCCAGCAGCACTGTCTCATAGAAGTCTTGCTGTTCCTTGGTGTGAAACCTGTAATCCACAGCAGTTCTTCTCCTTGAAGCATATGGATCTGCTTCTCTCCACTTCCTCAGCCCTGAATCTCTTCTAATTTTTCTGTCCTCAGCCACAGGATGAGCATCATTATGGTCTGGGATCTTGGGCTTGAGCTTCCTGAGCACTTGTCCTTCTTCTTCTTCAGCAATGTCAGGCACTGGGGCCTTGTTCTTTTCAGCAGCAGATATGTTCCTGGTGTTTCTCTTTGGTGCACTCTTGGGCTTAGATGCAGCTTTGGGTGATTCCTTGGGCTTGGATGCAGTAGCCCCTGTCCTTATGGCATCACCCATAAGCTTCTGTGCCTTGGGTGCTGGTGCAGCAACCTCTTCTTCCTCTTCTTCATCTGAGTTTCTCCTCATGGAGGGTTTGCCAAGAACTCTGGCAGTGGTAGTTCTGACTCTCTTCTTCTTCTTGTCTTGGCCACTTGCTTCCTCTTCAGATTCCATGATAAGCTTCATGGTTTCTTCAGTTACAGCCTTCCTAGGCTTAGAAGTGGGAACTCTCCTTGCAGGTGCCTTTTTGTGCATTCCAGGCTTGATGGCTGCAGCTGACCCATACTCTTTCTTGAGCACCTTCTTCTTAGATGTGGCTTCCTCTTCTGCCACATAATCCTCATCCTCTGACTCAGAAGTTCTCTTCTTGATAGCTCTTGTGGTAGCATTAGGCAAGTTGCTTGGGGTGCTCCTGCTACCCTCATCAGAGCTGCTAGATGGACTAGTGCCCTCACTCATATGAACCCGCTCCTCAGATTTGTTCTGGTCGTCACTCTGATCAGACATGTTGCAAACTCTGACTGCTGACCCTGTGAGTAGATTATAGATGAGATAGAGTGGATGAGCATCACAAAATGTTGAGATTTTTGCAAAAGAATGAGTCAAAAACTTAGTTTTAGTTTTCCATAGAAAGCATTTCGGATCAACCGATTTGCAAACTCGGTGATACCGAAGTAGCTTTTGGGACCAAAACTAGTGAACTCGGTCAGACCGAGTCACAGTTTGGTGGCACCGAGACTGCTAGGGTTTCACAAAGTCCTGAACTCGGTCTCACCGATTTGTAATTCTCGATCAGACTGAGAACCACATGTGCAATGGCCGTGGCCGAATCGGTGGAACCGAGTTCCACAACCCGGTGGGTCCGAGATGGTTTCGGCGGGAACCTAAACCTAAATTTTCGAATCTCAACTATTCTACGGATTGTTTTGACTGGATAGGAATGTTTCAATCGTAGCAAGAATCATAAAGAATACAATGTGCTAGGAATTGGATGGGGATTAGCACTGTGATCGAGTCCATACCCTAGTTCGGCGGCGGACTCGCTACGGCGGCAACGGCGGAGACGAATTCCGTTGACGGCGGCGGAGACCAGCGACAGGAGGCGGCTGGCGACGAGGAGGACGATCCGGAGACCCAGGAGGCAGAGCGAGCTATGCGCGGGCGAAGAGGTTTCGGAGAAATTTCCAAAATTTTGCCCATGAGTATATATAGCCCGACCCTGTCGGTGTGACCGAGTGGAACAACTCGGTGGCACCGAGATGCATAACTGTTGACAGTTATGGCAACTCGGTGTGACCGAACAGTTCAAATCAGTTGCACCGAGGTGAAAACCTAGATCGACTTAGTGATCTCGGTATGACCGAAATGGGGAAATTGGTCAGACCGAAAAGCACAAAGAAGTTTTGGAAGTTTAAGTCTATGACAAATCGGGGACTCCGAGTGCTCCTCACACAGAGTGGTTTGAATCTGACTTGATCAAGTTTTGTGATGTAGCATGAATAGAGTTTGAGATGAGAAAAGCATAGATATCTAGAGAAGGTTCTTAGGCATTCTTATCCATCCACTTGGCAAGAAAACCAATCAATCAAAACAACAAGTGGATGTCCTCGAATGAGTAAAATATGCACTCAACATGCTCACACAATAAAATGGCAATTGAAATATGTGGCAAAGCATGCACAACCAATTCTAGCATCTATCAAGCAATTGGCGATGACTAGGTCATCTATATATGAGTATATTGACTTAGGATTCAAATGAGAACATTTGATCATAGGTCATACTCATCGTTTAAGCACAAGTGGGGTTACCACTTTTACATAAAGCATTGTTGTGTTCACATCATTATAGTTGCTTTAGCTTAATTCTTAGAGTAAAGCTCCCCCTAGATGTGATATCCCCCCTAAGAGGGATGAACTAACCTTGGGTTTTGTCGATGATGACTTCATGTAGATGTTGAAGATGTGGATGCTCAATGTTGATGTAGATCAACTGGAGCTATCCATTGGAGTGAATTGCACTTTCAATACCTACATGGGTTAGTCCCACAAGGAACAAACAAGGATATCCATAGACATAGAGTGATGCACACATAAGATGATGTCTATGAAAGCTTTTAGGTTACCTTGTCCCTTGACTTACCAAAAAGAGGGTTTATGACTCCTTGAACTAGTGCAAGATATGGAAGTTGATTGCACTTGTTCTTGCCAAAATGATAAGAGTGAAGTATGTTGGTGGAGTCACCCTCAAGAACTCTCTAGTTCTTCTTCTTTTGGATCCACACCATCTTGATGGGAATCCTTGGAGTTGTAGTCGTGCTTGATGAAGTGGAACTTGAAGTAGTCTTGGGAATCCACTTGACTAAGGTCTTAGGAGCTTCTTCAAATGCATCAATTTCCTCTTGAAGCTTGTCCTTGCCTTTTTGCTTGTAGTCTTGTGGTGGAAGATCATCTTGAGTTTGTGTCCCCTTGAAAGAAGTAGGATCATACTTCTCTTGTTGTGGAACAAACTATGTCTTGGGGTATTGATCTTCTTCCCACTCAACTCCATTGGCATTGAACTTTCGTTCAAAACCAACACCTTGATTCTTCCGGTGCCTTCCTTGCTTGCGTACAATTTCCTCGAATTGCTTACTCCCGGCAAGGCTCTTGTACACTCCTTTATCTATAATTCCCTTCGATAGGCTATTTTGTTGCTCAAGTGTAACTTGGCTAAGAGAATCATTAGTGGAATCAAGAGATCTACTAGAAGCAACAATATTGGATTTAACATGACCATTGTTACTACTAGAGGAAGAATCTTTCTTGTTCTTGTTACTAGACTTGACTTGAGGCATGTAAGTGGATAAGAGTAAACGCTTGGCAATGTAAGAAGAAATTTTCTTACGAAGATCATCATTGATTGCTTTTAAGAACTCATGCTCTTGCTCAAGGTTGAGCTTTTCAAAGCGTAATTTCTCATGTGTTCTTAAAAGTTCTCGATGATCTTCTAAGATAGTTTCATGAGCTAACTTAAGAGTGTTTAGTTCTTTAGTTAGAGCCTCAATCTTCTCCTTATCATTGTCATTCGTTTTAGCATGATTCATCGACGTTTCATCATAGTATTCATCACTAGAGTTGTCAATAAGTAAATCGTCATCACCTAACAAGTCATCTTCATCGCTATTGAAATCAACATACTCGGGGTGCGATACCTTTGGGCCTTTAGCCATGAAGCATGTTCCAACTCCTTCATTTGGTGAGTCAAATATGTTGTACGAGTTGGTTGACACAAGTGCTAGACCGGCAACACCTTCATCTTTAGTATATTCGGAATCGGAGTGATAACTTCTCTCGGAGTGGTTGTCGGAGTCGGAGCCGGATACCCATTCACCAACATGAGCTTGATGTCTTCGTTTTGTGTAGCTCCTTGATGACTTTTCTTTTCTTTCCGAATCCTTGCTTCTCCGTGAGTGTCTTTGTTCATAACGATCATCTCTACTCCTTCTTTCTCTAGATGGCGATTCTTCTCTTCTACTTCTTCTTTTGGGAGAGTCTTCTCTTCTCTTGTAGGGAGCCGTACACTCATTGGAATAGTGTCTGGGTCTTCCACAGTTATAGCAGTTTCGCCCTCGACTAGAAGATCTTTTGTCATTGTAGGACCTTGACTTGGAGCTTCTATCTTTGCTTCTACTTTTGTAAAACTTGTTGAAGTTCTTCACCATTAAGCTCAATTCTTCATTGAAGGTTTGCTTCTCACTTGATGATGTGGGGGCTTCACATGAGGCTTTGTAAGCTCCACTTGATTTGTTGTGAAGTTCCTCTTTATCCTTGAGTGACATCTCATGATCAAAGATTCTTCCAATGACTTCCGTTGGCTTGAGATCTTTGTAATTGGGCATCATTTGGATCAATGTGCACACGGTATCATATTTTCCATCCAAGGCTCTTAGGATCTTCTTGATGATGAATCTATCGGTCATCTCTTCACTCCCTAAGCCGGCAATCTCATTTGTGATAAGAGCAAGCCTAGAGTACATTTCAGCGACACCTTCACCATCCTTCATTTTGAACTTGTCAATTTGACTTTGAAGCACATCCAATTTGGATTCCTTGACGGAGTCGGTACCTTCATGCATATCAATCAAAGTATCCCAAATTTCCTTTGCATTCTCAAGACGGCTGATTTTGTCGAATTCTTCGGGGCACAATCCGTTGAAGAGAATATCACAAGCTTGAGCGTTGTATTGCAGCATCTTCAACTCTTCCGCGGTAGCTTCACGGTTTGGTTCTTTCCCATCAAAGAAGTCACCTTGCAAGCCAACACACACAATAGCCCAAACGGCGGGGTTATGTCCAATAATATGCATTTTCATTTTATGCTTCCAACTAGCAAAATTAGTACCATCAAAGTAAGGACCTCTACGGTGATAATTTCCCTCGCTAGACGCCATACTCTCCTAGGTTGTGAAACCAAGGCTATGACCAACAAAAGCTATGGAAATCAAAGCAAATGGAGACCAAAGCTCTGATACCACTTGTAGGATCGGAAGTATGTCTAGAGGGGGGGTGATTAGACTACTTGACCAAATAAAAATCTATCCTTTTCCCAATTTTAGTTCTTGGCAGATTTTAGCTATCTTAGCACAAGTCAAGCATAATGCAAGCAAGCACGCAAAGAGTATATGAGCAGCGGAATGTAAAGCATGCAACTTGCAAGAATGTAAAGGGAAGGGTTTGGAGGATTCAAACGCAATTGGAGACACGGATGTTTTTGGCGTGGTTCCGATAGGTGGTGCTATCGTACATCCACGTTGATGGATACTTCAACCCACGGAGGGTAACGGTTGCGCGAGTCCATGGAGGGCTCCACCCACGAAGGGTCCACGAAGAAGCAACCTTGTCTATTCCATCACGGCCGTCGCTCACGAAGGACTTGCCTCACTAGCGGTAGATCTTCACGAAGTAGGTGATCTCCTTGCCCTTACAAACTCCTTGGTTCAACTCCACAATCTTGTCGGAGGCTCCCAAGTAACACCTAGCCAATCTAGGAGACACCACTCTCCAAGAAGTAACAAATGGTGTGTTGATGATGAACTCCTTGCTCTTGTGCTTCAAATGATAGTCCCCCCAACACTCAACTCTCTCTCACAGGATTTGGATTTGGTGGAAAGAAGATTTGAGTGGAAAGCAACTTGGGGAAAGCTAGAGATCAAGATTCATATGGTAGGAATGGAATATCTTGAGCCCAACACAAGGGTAGGTGGTTCTCTCTCAGAAAATGTGTATTGGAAGTGAAGATCTGTTCTGATGGCTCTCTCCACGAATGAAGAGTGGGTGGAGGGGTATATAGCCTCCACACAAAATCTAACCGTTACACACAATTTGCCAAACTCGGTGGGACCGAATCGTTAAACTCGGTCGGACCGATTTAGTAAACCTAGTGACCGTTAGGATTTTCGATGGGACTGAGATGCAACTCGGTAGGACTGATATGGTTAGGGTTAGGGCATAACGTAATCTCGGTGTGACCGATTACACAAACTCGGTGGGACCGATTTTGGTAATAAGCTAACCAAGGGTTGGTCAGGTAAACTCGGTGGGACCGATCCGCTCTTTTCGGTGAGACCGAAATGTTACGAAAAGGAAATAGTGAGTTTACATTGCAATCTCGGTGGGACCGATCGCTCACTTCGGTTAGACCGAAACGTTACGAAGGGAAACAGAAAAATTGCAATCCCATCCCGGTGAGACCGAGATCCCTATCGGTGAAACCGATTTGCTAGGGTTTGTGGCAGTGGCTATGACAAATGTAGAGTCTTGTCCTTGAAGTTTGAGCCAATCCTTTGTCCTTATAATTTTGAGGGATCCACTTTCCTCATCCATGCCATGCCATCCATTGAGCTTTTCCTGAAATATTCATCTTGGAATAATGTTAGCTCAATGAGCTATATGTTGTTAGGAATTACCAAAACCACCCAGGGATAGTTGCACTTTCAAGATGCCAAACCAGTTCGTGATCCTCAACGATGTTTGAATCCTAAAATGAAAGAAGTGGTAAGAAAAGAAATACTCAAGCTTCTGGAGGCAGGTATAATTTATTCCGTTGCTAATAGTTAGTGGGTAAGTCCTGTCCATTGTGTCCCTAAGAAGGGAGGTATTACTGTTGTTTCTAATGATAAAGATGAATTGATTCCACAAAGAATTATTACAGGCTATAGGATGGTAATTGATTTCCGCAAATTAAATAAAGCTACTAAGAAAGATCATTACCCCTTACCTTTTATTGATCAAATGCTAGAAATATTATGCAAACACACACAATACTGCTTTCTAGATGGTTACTGGTTTCTCTCAAATACCTGTGTCGGCTAGAGATCAATCAAAGACTACTTTTACATGCCCTTTTGGTACTTTTGCTTATAGACGTATGCCTTTTGGTTTATGTAATGCACCTGCTACCTTTCAAAGATGCATGATGGCTATATTCTCTGACTTTTGTGAAAATATTTGCGAGGTTTTCATGGACGACTTTTCCGTCTATGGTTCCTCTTTTGATGATTGCTTGAGCAATCTTGATCGAGTTTTGCAGAGATGTGAAGAAACTAATCTTGTCTTGAATTGGGAAAAGTGCCACTTTATGGTAAATGAAGGTATTGTTTTGGGGCACAAAGTTTCCGAAAGAGGTATTGAACTTGATAAAGCCAAAGTTGATGCTATTGAAAAGATGCCATGTCCCAAGGATGTCAAAGGTATAAGAAGTTTCCTTGGTCATGCTGGATTTTATAGGAGGTTCATTAAGGACTTCTCAAAAATTTCTCGGCCGCTGACTAATTTATTGCAAAAAGATATACCATTTGTCTTTGATGATGATTGTGTAGAAGCATTTGAAATACTTAAGAAAGCATTAGTCTCTGCACCTGTTGTTCAGCCACCTAATTGGAATTTACCCTTTGAAATTATGTGTGACGCTAGTGATTATGCTGTAGGTGTTGTTCTAGGGCAAAGAGTTGATAAGAAATTAAATGTTATCCATTATGCTAGTAAGACCCTAAGCAATGCTCAAAGAAATTATGCTACTACTGAAAAAGAACTTTTAGCAGTTGTATTTGCTTGTGATAAGTTCAGACTTTATATTGTTGATTCTAAAGTAACTATTCACACTGATCATGCTGCTATTAAATATCTTATGGAAAAGAAATATGCTAAAACTAGACTTATTAGATGGGTTCTCTTGCTACAAGAATCTGATTTGCATATTGTTGACAGAAAGGGAGCTGAGAACCCCGTTGCAGACAACTTGTCTAGGGTAGAAAATATTCTTGATGACCCACTACCTATTAATGATAGCTTTCCTGATGAACAATTAAATGTTATAAGTACCTCTCGCAGTACTCCTTGGTATGTTGATTATGCTAATTATATTGTTGCTAAATTTATGCCACCTAGCTTCACATACCAACAAAAGAAAAAGTTTTTCTATGATTTACGACATTACTTTTGGGATGACCCACATCTTTATAAAGAAGGAGTAGATGGTGTTATTAGACGTTGTGTACCTGAGCATGAACAGGAACAGATCCTACGCAAGTGTCACTCCGAAGCTTATGGAGGACATCACGCTGGAGACAAAACTGCACATAAGGTATTGCAATCCGGTTTTTATTGGCCTACTCTCTTCAAGGATGCCCGTAAGTTTGTCTTGTCTTGTGATGAATGTCAAAGAATTGGTAATATTAGTAGATGTCAAGAAATGCCTATGAATTATTCTTTCATTATTGAACCATTTTATGTCTGGGGCTTTGATTATATGGGACCTTTCCTGCCTCTAATGGATACACACATATTCTAGTTGTTGTTGATTACGTTACTAAGTGGGTAGAAGCTATTCCAACTAGTAGTGAAGATCATAACACTTCTATTAAAATGCTTAAGGAAGTTATTTTTCCGAGGTTTGGAGTCCCTAGATATTTAATGACTAATGGCGGTTCACATTTTATTCATGGTGTTTTCCGTAAAATGCTTGCTAAATATGACGTTAATCACAGAATTGCATCTCCTTATCACCCGCAGTCTAGTGGTCAAGTAGAATTGAGTAATAGAGAGCTAAAATTAATTTTGCAAAAGACTGTTAATAGGTCTAGAAAGAATTGGTCCAAGAAACTTGATGATGCATTATGGGCATATAGAATTGCATATAAAAATCCTATGGGTATGTCTCCGTATAAAATAGTTTATGGAAAAGCATGTCACCTACCTCTCGAACTAGAACATAAGGCATATTGGGCTATTAAAGAGCTCAACTAAGATTTCAAACTTGCCGGTGAGAAGAGGTTATTTGATATTAGCTCACTTGATGCATGGAGAGCCCAAGCGTATGAAAATGCCAAGTTTTTTAAAGAAAAAGTTAAAAGATGGCATGACAAAAGGATACAAAAGCGTGAGTTTAATGTAGGTGATTATGTATTGCTATACAACTCTCGTTTAAGATTTTTTGCAGGAAAACTTCTCTCTAAATGGGAAGGCCCCTATGTTATTGAGGAGGTCTATCGTTCCGGTGCAATAAAAATCAACAACTTCGAAGGCACATATCCGAAGGTGGTAAACGGTCAAAGAATCAAACATTATATCTCAGGTAATCCCATAAATGTTGAAACAAATATTATTGAAACCGTAACCCCGGAGGAACATATGGGACACTTTCCTGAACGTTTCAGACTCCGAAAAGGAATAGGTATGTGGTACGGTAAGTAAACCGACTCCAAAACAATTTTTAAGGCAATATCTCTTCGTTTTGGAATATTTAGAAAAATAGAAAAATAAGTGGCAGTCCGGAAAGGACACGAGGGCCCCACGAGGGTGGTGGGTGCGCCCCCACTGCCTGGGCGCGCCCCCTACCTCGTGAGCACCTCGTGTGCCCCCCGGACTCTGTTTTCTTGCACGATACGTATTTTGGTCGGTTAAAATTCACTATATATTCTCCCGAAGGTTTTGACTCCCGTATCACGCAAATCTCTTTTGTTCTTGTTTCGAGCTGTTTTTCTGACAGATCTAGGTTATCATGACGGCCCCAAGTGCTTCCAAGGACAAGTTCTTCGAGAAGGTCATCAATCCTTACCTTGCGGAGGTGCTGCGACACCCTCAAACAATTGAGTTGCGCGATGGGTTGCTGCACAGCAGCGATCAAGAGGGACCAAAGGGGACCGGAAGCACGGAGACGACGCTCGAAGCGGTGGAGCAACAAGTTTTCAAGTGCCAAGGGATGGTGGAACGTGGACTCAACTCCAACCATATGATGATCGCAGAGTTCACTAGCAACCACAAGTTGGATGCTGACAACATCGGGGAGGCCATCTTCAAGCTTCATGAGAAGATCGAGCATCTCCAAGCCCAAATCTATGAACTGCAAAACCAAAACTGTGAGTATGAATATAGATTCAAAAGGATGAGTTTGGCTGCAGATTTGAGGATCCCGGAGACTCGATCATCCTTCTATGATGGTGAGCCTATGCCTTGGAAGATGGACGACAAGCTTGCTTCAACAACAAAACCTCCACCCCCTTCTTCACCAACAAAGAGGGAGATATAATCACTTGGGTATGGGCACTCCCCTTGGCAACTGCCAAGCTTGGGGGAGGTGCCCCGGTATCTTATCACAATCACATCTCCTATCTTTACCGTTTTTCTTAGTTCAATCCTATTAGTAGTATCTTGATCTAGTAGAATAAAGTTTATGGCATGATCTAGTTTTGAGTTTTGCTTTATGATCTCTCTTTGTAATCGAGTCCGTGAGCTATATATAATAAAGATTAGTGTTGAGTCAAGGGCCTGATTATTTTGCCATGATCTTGGGTGAATAAAAGAAAAGAAGCAAAAGAATAAAAAAGGGAGAGAGGAACAAAGAGTTCATATTGATCTTATTGAGAGTAATGACTTCACATAGAAAGAGTATGATGATTAAAACTTGTTGGGAATTGGCAGACATATCTTTGGTCATCGTTGCAATTAATAGGAAGTAATAAGGAAAAGAGAGGTTTCACATATAGTTATATTATCATTGACATCTTTTATGATTGGGAGCACTCATTAAAATATGACATGCTAAAGAGTTGATGTTGGACAAGGAAGACAACGTAATGAGTTATGTCTTTCTTATATCTGAGATAAAGTATGTTGTCATGGATCCTCTAACTTGTTGAGCTTGCCTTTCCCCCTCATGCTAGCCAAATTCTCAGCACTAAGTAGAGATACTACTTGTGCTTCCAATTACCCTTAAACCAGTTTTGCCATGAGAGTCCACCATATCTACCTATGGATTGAGTAAGATCCTTCAAGTAAGTTGTCAACGGTGCAAAGCAATAAAAATTGCTCTAAATATGTATGATTGATTGGTGTGGGAGGAATTTGCTTTATACGATCTTGTGATGTGGAAGTAATAAAAGCGACGGACTGCATAATAAAGGTTCACATCACAATGGGCAATATAAAGTGACGTTCTTTCGCATTGAGATTTTGTGCATCCAACCATAAAAGCACATGGCAACCTCTGCTTCCCTCTGCGAAGGGCCTATCTTTTATTACTATCTTCTACCTTATGCAAGAGTCATGGTGATCTTCACCTTTTCTTTTTCATTTTATCCTTTGGCAAGCTCAGCATGTTGGAAAGAACATGATATATATATCTAATTGGATGTAGGGGAGCATGAACCATTATTGTTGACATTACCCTTGAGGTAAAAGGTTGTGGGGCAAAACTATAAGCCCCTATCTTTCTCTGTGTCCGGTTAAAACTCTGTAACCACAAGTATCGCGTGAGTGTTAGCAATCATGAAGGACTAGATGATAGTTGAGTATGTGGACTTGCTTTTAAGGTCTGACATAGACTCTTTCCAATGTTATGATAAATTGCAATTGCTTCAATGACTGAGATTATAATTTGTTGGAGCCCAATAAGGTTTATGATTTATACTTTTTCATTGTGAATAGATCATCGCTTGAACATAAGTAATCATATGACAAAATCTATATATATGTTGCTGTTATGAGAATAACCATGATGCCTTCATGTCCGTATTTTATTTCTATCGACGCCTCTACCTCTAAACATGAGGACATATTTATTGTTATCGGCTTTTCGCTTGAGGACAAGCGAGGTCTAAGCTTGGGCGAGTTGATATGTCCATTTTGCATCATGCTTTTTTATCGATATTTATTGCATTATGGGCTGTTATTTCACAATATGTCACAATACTTATGGCTATTCTCTCTTATTTTACAAGGTTTACATAAGAAGGGAGAATGCCGGCAGCTGGAATTCTGGGCTGGAAAAGGAGCAAATATTAGAGACCTATTCTGTGCAACTCCAAAAGTCCTGAAACTCCACGGAATATCTTAGAATAAATAAAGAAAAATCCTCGCCAAAGATGAAGTCCAGGGGGCCCACAACCTGCTCACGAGGATGGGGGTGCCCCCCCCCCCTCCTAGGGTGCGCCCCCCTACCTCGTGGGCCCCCTGGTGGGTCTCCTACGTCCATCTTCTCCTATATGAATTCTTTCGATGAGAAAAAATAGGAAGCATCCTTTCGGGACAAGACTCCGCCGCCACGAGGCGGAACCTAGGCGGAACCAATCTAGAGCTCCAGCAGGGCTGTTCTGTCGGGGATACTTCCCTCCGGGAGGGGGAAATCATCACCATCGTCATCACCAATGCTCCTCTCATCGGGAGAGGGCAATCTCCATCAACATCTTCACCAGCACCATCTCATCTCCAAACCCTAGTTCATCTCTTGTATCCAATTCTTGTCTCAAAGTCCGGGATTGGTGCTAGTAGGTTGCTAGTAGTGTTGATTACTCCTTGTAGTTGATGCTAGTTGGTTTATTTGGTGGAAGATCATATGTTCAGATCCTATATGCATATTATTACCCCTTTGATTACGAACATGAATATGCTTTGTGAGTAGTTACGTTTGTTCCTGAGGACAAGGGAGAAGTCTTGCTTTTAGTAGTTATGTGGATTTGGTATTCGTTTGATATTTTGATAAGATGTATGTTGTCTAGCCTCTAGTGGTGTTATGTGAACGTCGACTACATAACACTTCACCATTATTTGGGCCTAGAGGAAGGCATTGGGAAGTAATAAGTAGATGATGGGTTGCTAGAGTGACAAAAGCTTAAACCCTAGTTTATGCGTTGCTTCGTAAGGGGCTGATTTGGATCCATATGTTTCATGCTATGGTTAGGTTTACCTTAATACTTTTGTTGTAGTTGCGGATGCTTGCAATAGAGGTTAATCATAAATGGGATGCTTGTTCAAGTAAGAACAGCACCCAAGCACCGGTCCACCCACATATCAAATTATCAAAGTACCGAACACGAATCATATGAACGTGATGAAAACTAGCTTGACGATATTCCCATGTGTCCTCGGGAGCGCTTTTCCTATTATTAGAGTTTGTTCCGGCTTGTCCTTTGCTACAAAAAGGATTGGGCCACCTTGCTGCACTTTATTTACTTTCGTTACTTGTTGCTCGTTACAATTTACCTTATCACAAAACTATATGTTATCATTTATTTCAGTACTTGCAGAGAATACCTTGCTGAAAACTGCTTATCATTTCCTTTTGGTCCTCGTTGGGTTCGACACTCTTACTTATCGAAAGGACTACAATAGATCCCCTATACTTGTGGGTCATTAAGACTCTTTTTTGGCGCCGTTGCCGGGGAGTGTAGCGCCTTTGGTAGGTGGAATTTGGTAAGGAAAAATTTATATAGTGTGCTGAAATTTACTGTCACTTGTTACTATGGAAAGTAATTCTCTGAGGGGCTTGTTCGGGGTATCTTCGCCCCATCCAGTAGAGCAAAGAGTTGCTCCTCAACCTACTGAACCTATTGAAAATGAAACTCCTTTTGAATTTCCTTCGGGTATGATGGAAAGACTGCTATCTAACTCTTTTGCAGGAGATGGAACAAAGCATCCTGATGAGCACTTATTATATGTGGATGAAGTTTGTGTATTATTTAAGCTTGCAGGTGTACCCGATGATGTTGCTAAGAAGAAGGTCTTTCCTTTATCTTTGAAGGAAGACGCATTGATATGGTATAGGCTATGTGATACGAGATCGTGGGACTATAAAAGATTGAAATTGGAATTTCATCAAAAGTATTACCCTATATATATAATTTCTGGCCTCGCGAAGGAGAAAGCATCGCTCAAGCTTGGGGGAGGCTTAAATAAATGTTATATTCATGCCCCAATCATGAGCTCTCGAGAGAAATAATTATGCAAAGTTTTTATGCTCAGCTTTTTGAAAACAATCGCACCATGCTGGATACTTCTTGTGCTGGCTCTTTTATGATGAAGACTATTGAATTTAGATGGAACTTATTGGATAGAGTTAAACGCAACTCTGAAGATTGGGACCTCGACGAAGGTAAGGAGTCAGGTATGACACCTAAGTTTGATTGTGTTAAATCTTTTATGGATACCGATGTTTTCCGTAAGTTTAGCACTAAATATGGACTTGACTCTGAAATAGTAGCTTCTTTTTGCGAATCTTTTGCTACTTATGTTGATCTCCCTAAGTAGAAGTGGTTTAAATATCATCCTCCTATAGAAGTAAAAGTAGCTGCACCTATTAAAGTTGAAGAAAAGACTGTCACTTATAATGATCCTATTGTTCCTACTGCTTATGTTGAGAAACCACCTTTCCCTGTTAGGGTAAAGGATCATGCTAAAGCTTCAACTGTTGTTCTTAAAAGCAATATTAGAACTTATAAACCTCCTGAGCAAGTTAAAGTAGAACCTAATATTGCTATTGTTAAAGATCTCTTGTCTGATAATATTGATGGGCATGTTATTCAGTTTGAAGGTGAAACTACTAGAGTTGCTAAGCCTTGTGATAAAGATAAACATAGACATGTGGTAGGCGTGCCTGTTATTTCTGTTAAAATAGGAGATCATTGTTATCATGGCTTATGTGATATGGGTGCTAGTTCTAGTGCCATACCTATTGACTTATACGAAGAAATTAAGAATGAAATTGCACCTGCTGAGTTAGAAGGAATTGATGTCAGAATTAAACTTGCCAATAGAGATACTATCGCACCAATTGGGATTGTTAGAGATGTCGAAGTCTTGTGTGGGAAAACTAAATATCCTGCTGATTTTCTTGTTCTGGTTCCCCACAAGATAGCTTTTGTCCCATTATATTCGGTAGACCCTTCTTGAACACTGTTAATGCTAGGATAGATTGCGAAAAGAATGTTGTTACTATTGGCTTGGACGATATGGTTCATGAGTTTAATTTCTCTAAATTTAGTAACAACATCGTGAGGAAGAATTACCTAGTAAGGATGAAATTATTGGTCTTGCTTCTATTGTCGTACCTCCTAGTGATCCTTTAGAACACTATTTGCTAGACCATGAAAATGATATGTTCATGAATGAAAGAAGGGAAATAGATGAAGTATTCTTTAAACAGGAACATATTTTGCAACACAACTTGCCTGTTGAAATTAGGGGATCCTCCTCCACCCAAGGGTGATCCCGTGTTTGAGCTTAAACCGTTGCCTGATAATCTTAAATATGCTTATATTGATGAAAAGAAGATATATCCTGTTATTATTAGTGCTAACCTTTCAGAGCATGAAGAAGAAAGATTATTGAAAACTCTGAAGAAGCACCGTGCTGCTATTGGATATACTCTTGATGATCTTAAGGGCATTAGTCCCACTCTATGTCAACATAAAATAAATTTGGAAGCATATGCCAAACCAGTTTGTGATCCTCAACGACGTTTGAATCCTAAAATGAAAGAAGTGGTAAGAAAAGAAATACTCAAGCTTCTGGAGGCAGGTATAATTTATCCCGTTGCTAATAGTTAGTGGGTAAGTCCTGTCCATTGTGTCCCTAAGAAGGGAGGTATTACTGTTGTTCCTAATGATAAAGATGAATTGATTCCACAAAGAATTATTACAGGCTATAGGATGGTAATTGATTTCCGCAAATTAAATAAAGCTACTAAGAAAGATCATTACCCCTTACCTTTTATTGATCAAATGCTGGAAAGATTATGCAAACACACACATTACTGCTTTCTAGATGGTTATTCTGGTTTCTCTCAAATACCTGTGTCGGCTAGAGATCAATCAAAGACTACTTTTACATGCCCTTTTGGCACTTTTGCTTATAGACGTATGCCTTTTGGTTTATGTAATGCACCTGCTACCTTTCAAAGATGCATGATGGCTATATTCCCTGACTTACGTGAAAAGATTTGCGAGGTTTTCATGGACGACTTTTCTGTCTATGGTTCCTCTTTTGATGATTGCTTGAGCAATGTTGATCGAGTTTTGCAGAGATGTGAAGAAACTAATCTTGTCTTGAATTGGGAAAAGTGCCACTTTATGGTTAATGAAGGTATTGTTTTGGGGCACAAAGTTTCCGAAAGAGGTATTGAAGTTGATAAAGCCAAAGTTGATGCTATTGAAATGATGCCATGTCCCAAGGATGTCAAAGGTATAAGAAGTTTCCTTGGTCATGCTGGAATTTATAGGAGGTTCATTAAGGACTTCTCAAAAATTTCTCGGCCGCTGACTAATTTATTGCAAAAAGATATACCATTTGTCTTTGATGATGATTGTGTAGAAGCATTTGAAATACTTAAGAAAGAATTAGTCTCTGCACCTGTTGTTCAGCCACCTAATTGGAATTTACCCTTTGAAATTATGTGTGACGCTAGTGATTATGCTGTAGGTGTTGTTCTAGGGCAAAGAGTTGATAAGAAATTAAATGTTATCCATTATGCTAGTAAGACCCTAGACAATGCTCAAAGAAATTATGCTACTACTGAAAAAAGAACTTTTAGCAGTTGTATTTGCTTGTGATAAGTTCAGACCTTATATTGTTGATTCTAAAGTAACTATTCACACTGATCATGCTGCTATTAAATATCTTATAGAAAAGAAATATGCTAAACCTAGACTTATTAGATGGGTTCTCTTGCTACAAGAATTTGATTTGCATATTGTTGATAGAAAGGGAGCTGAGAACCCCGTTGCGGACAACTTGTCTAGGTTAGAAAATATTCTTGATGACCCACTACCTATTAATGATAGATTTCCTGATGAACAAATAAATGTTATAAGTACCTATCGCAGTACTCCTTGGTATGCTGATTATGCTAATTACATTGTTGCTAAATTTATACCACCTAGCTTCACATACCAACAAAAGAAAAAGTTTTTCTATGATTTACGACATTACTTTTGGGATGACCCCCATCTTTATAAAGAAGGAGTAGATGGTGTTATTAGACGTTATGTACCTGAGCATGAACAGGAACAGATCCTACGCAAGTGTCACTCCGAATCTTATGGAGGACATCACGCTGGAGACAGAACTGCACATAAGGTATTGCAATCCGGTTTTTATTGGCCTACTCTCTTCAAGGATGCCCGTAAGTTTGTCTTGTCTTGTGATGAATGTCAAAGAATTGGTAATATTAGTAGATGTCAAGAAATGCCTATGAATTATTCTCTTATTATTGAACCATTTGATGTCTGGGGCTTTGATTATATGGGACCTTTCCTGCCTCTAATGGATACACACATATTCTAGTTGCTGTTGATTATGTTACTAAGTGGGTAGAAGCTATTCCAACTAGTAGTGTTGATCATAACACTTCTATTAAAATGCTTAAGGAAGTTATTTTTCCGAGGTTTGGAGTCCCTAGATATTTAATGACTGATGGCGGTTCACATTTTATTCATGGTGCTTTCCGTAAAATGCTTTCTAAATATGACGTTAATCACAGAATTGCATCTCCTTATCACCCGCAGTCTAGTGGTCAAGTAGAATCGAGTAATAGAGAGCTCAAATTAATTTTGCAGAAGACTGTTAATAGGTCTAGAAAGAATTGGTCCAAGAAACTTGATGATGCATTATGGGCATATAGAACTGCATATAAAAATCCTATGGGTATGTCTCCGTATAAAATAGTTTATGGAAAAGCATGTCACCTACCTCTCGAACTAGAACATAAGGCATATTGGGCTATTAAAGAGCTCAACTAAGATTTCAAACTTGCCGGTGAGAAGAGGTTATTTGATATTAGCTCACTTGATGCATGGAGAGCCCAAGCGTATGAAAATGCCAAGTTTTTTAAAGAAAAAGTTAAAAGATGGCATGACAAAAGGATACAAAAGCGTGAGTTTAATGTAGGTGATTATGTATTGCTATACAACTCTCGTTTAAGATTTTTTGCAGGAAAACTTCTCTCTAAATGGGAAGGCCCCTATGTTATTGAGGAGGTCTATCGTTCCGGTGCAATAAAAATCAACAACTTCGAAGGCACATATCCGAAGGTGGTAAACGGTCAAAGAATCAAACATTATATCTCAGGTAATCCCATAAATGTTGAAACAAATATTATTGAAACCGTAACCCCGGAGGAATACATATGGGACACTTTCCTGAACGTTTCAGACTCCGAAAAGGAATAGGTATGTGGTACGGTAAGTAAACCGACTCCAAAACAATTTTTAAGGCAATATCTCTTCGTTTTGGAATATTTAGAAAAATAGAAAAATAAGTGGCAGTCCGGAAAGGACACGAGGGCCCCACGAGGGTGGTGGGTGCGCCCCCACTGCCTGGGCGCGCCCCCCTACCTCGTGAGCACCTCGTGTGCCCCCCAGACTCCGTTTTCTTGCACGATACGTATTTTGGTCGGTAAAAATTCACTATATATTCTCCCGAAGGTTTTGACTCCCGTATCATGCAAATCTCTTCTGTTCTTGTTTCGAGCTGTTTTTCTGATAGATCTAGGTTATCATGACGGCCCCAAGTGCTTCCAAGGACAAGTTCTTCGAGAAGGTCATCAATCCTTACCTTGCGGAGGTGCTGCGACACCCTCAAACCATTGAGTTGCGCGATGGGTTGCTGCACATCCGCGATCAAGAGGGACCAAAGGGGACCGGAAGCACGGAGACGAGGCTCGAAGCGGTGGAGCAATAAGTTTTCAAGTGCCAAGGGATGGTGGAACGTGGACTCAACTCCAACCGTATGATGATCGCAGAGTTCACTAGCAACCACAAGTTGGATGCTGACAACATCGGGGAGGCCATCTTCAAGCTTCATGAGAAGATCGAGCACCTCCAAGCCCAAATCTATGACCTGCAAAACCAAAACTGTGAGTATGAATATAGATTCAAAAGGATGAGTTTGGCTGCAGATTTGAGGATCCCGGAGACTCGATCATCCTTCTATGATGGTGAGCCTATGCCTTGGAAGATGGACGACAAGCTTGCTTCAACAACAAAACCTCCACCCCCTTCTTCACCAACAAAGAGGGAGATATAATCACTTGGGTATGGGCACTCCCCTTGGCAACTGCCAAGCTTGGGGAGGTGCCCCGGTATCGTATCACAATCACATCTCCTATCTCTACCATTTTTCTTAGTTCGATCCTATTAGTAGTATCTTGATCTAGTAGAATAAAGTTTATGGCATGATCTAGTTTTGAGTTTTGCTTTATGATCTCTCTTTGTAATCGAGTCCGTGAGCTATATATAATAAAGATTAGTGTTGAGTCAAGGGCCTGATTATTTTGCCATGATCTTGGGTGAATAAAAGAAAAGAAGCAAAAGAATAAAAAAGGGATAGAGGAACAAAGATTTCATATTGATCTTATTGAGAGTAATGACTTCACATAGAAAGAGTATGATGATTAAAAGTTGTTGGGAATTGGCAGACGTAGCTTTGGTCATCGTTGCAATTAATAGGAAGTAATAAGGAAAAGAGAGGTTTCACATATAGATATATTATCATTGACATCTTTTATGATTGGGAGCACTCATTAAAGTATGACATGCTAAAGAGTTGATGTTGGACAAGGAAGACAATGTAATGAGTTATGTCTTTCTTATATCTGAGATAAAGTATGTTGTCATGGATCCTCTAACTTGTTGAGCTTGCCTTTCCCCCTCATGCTAGCCAAATTCTCAGCACTAAGTAGAGATACTACTTGTGCTTCCAATTACCCTTAAATCAGTTTTGCCATGAGAGTCCACCATATCTACCTATGGATTTAGTAAGATCCTTCAAGTAAGTTGTCATCGGTGCAAAGCAATAAAAATTGCTCTAAATATGTATGATTGATTGGTGTGGGAGGAATTAGCTTTATACGATCTTGTGATGTGGAAGTAATAAAAGCGACGGACTGCATAATAAAGGTTCACATCACAAGGGGCAATATAAAGTGACATTCTCTCGCATTGAGATTTTGTGCATCCAACCATAAAAGCGCGTGGCAACCTCTGCTTCCCTCTGCGAAGGGCCTATCTTTTATTACTATCTTCTACCTTATGCAAGAGTCATGGTGATCTTCACCTTTCCTTTTTCATTTTATCCTTTGGCAAGCTCAGCATGTTGGAAAGAACATGATATATATATATCTAATTGGATGTAGGGGAGCATGAACCATTATTGTTGACATTACCCTTGAGGTAAAAGGTTGTGGGGCAAAACTATAAGCCCCTATCTTTCTCTGTGTCCGATTGAAACTCCGTAACCACAAGTATCGCGTGAGTGTTAGCAATCATGAAGGACTAGATGATAGTTGAGTATGTGGACTTGCTTTTAAGGTCTGACATAGACTCTTTCCGATGTTATGATAAATTGCAATTGCTTCAATGACTGAGATTATAGTTTGTTGGAGCCCAATAAGGTTTATGATTTATACTTTTGCATTGTGAATAGATCATCGCTTGAACATAAGTAATCATATGACAAAATCTATATATATGTTGCTCTTATGAGAATAACCATGATGCCTTCATGTCCGTATTTTATTTTTATCGACGCCTCTACCTCTAAACATGAGGACATATTTATTGTTATCGGCTTTTCGCTTGAGGACAAGCGAGGTCTAAGCTTGGGGGAGTTGATACGTCCATGTTGCATCATGCTTTTATATCGATATTTATTGAATTATGGGCTGTTATTTCACAATATGTCACAATACTTATGGCTATTCTCTCTTATTTTACAAGGTTTACATAAGAAGGGAGAATGCCGGCAGCTGGAATTCTGGGCTGGAAAAGGAGCAAATATTAGAGACCTATTCTGTGCAACTCCAAAAGTCCTGAAACTCCACGGAATATCATAGAATAAATAAAGAAAAATCCTCGCCAAAGATGAAGTCCAGGGGGCCCACACCCTGCTCACGAGGGTAGGGGCGCCCCCCCCCCCTCCTAGGGCGCGCTCCCCTACCTCGTGGGCCCCCTGGTGGGTCTCCGACGTCCATCTTCTGCTATATGAAGTCTTTCGATGAGAAAAAATAGGAAGCAACCTTTCGGGACGAGACTCCGCCGCCACGAGGCGTAACCAAGGCGGAACCAATCTAGAGCTCCGGCAGGGCTGTTCTGCCGAGGATACTTCCCTCCGGGAGGGGGAAATCATCACCATCGTCATCACCAACGCTCCACTCATCGGGAGAGGGCAATCTCCATCAACATCTTCACCAACACCATCTCATCTCCAAACCCTAGTTCATCTCTTGTATCCAATTCTTGTCTCAAAGTCCAGGATTGGTGCTAGTAGGTTGCTAGTAGTGTTGATTACTCCTTGTAGTTGATGCTAGTTGGTTTATTTGGTGGAAGATCATATGTTCAGATCCTATATGCATATTATTACCCCTCTGATTATGAACATGAATATGCTTTGTGAGTAGTTACGTTTGTTCCTGAGGACAAGGGAGAAGTCTTGCTATTAGTAGTCATGTGAATTTGGTATTCGTTTGATATTTTGATAAGATGTATGTTGTCTAGCCTCTAGTGGTGTTATGTGAACGTCGACTAGATAACACTTCACCATTATTTGGGCCTAGAGGAAGGCATTGGGAAGTAATAAGTAGATGATGGGTTGCTAGAGTGACAGAAGCTTAAACCCTAGTTTATGTGTTGCTTCGTAAGGGGCTGATTTGGATCCATATGTTTCATGCTATGGTTAGGTTTACCTTAGTACTTTTGTTGTAGTTGCGGATGCTTGCAATAGAGGTTAATCATAAGTGGGATGCTTGTTCAAGTAAGAACAGCACCCAAGCACCGGTCCACCCACATATCAAATTGTCAAAGTACCGAACGTGAATCATATGAACATGATGAAAACTAGCTTGACGATATTCCCATGTGTCCTCGGGAGCGCTTTTCCTATTATAAGAGTTTGTTCCGGCTTGTCCTTTGCTACAAAAAGGATTGTGCCACCTTGCTGCACTTTATTTACTTTTGTTACTTGTTCCTCGTTACAATTTACCTTGTCACAAAACTAGCTGTTATCATTTATTTTAGTACTTGCAGAGAATACCTTGCTGAAAACTGCTTATCATTTCCTTCTGCTCCTCATTGGGTTCGACACTCTTACTTATCTAAAGGACTACGATAGATCCCCTATACTTGTGGGTCATCAGGATCTACGTGTGAAGCGGAGTACATAGCTGCTTCAGAAGCAGCAAATGAACGAGTCTGGATGAAGGAGTTCATATCCGATCTAGGTGTCATACCTAGTGCATCGGGTCCAATGAAAATCTTTTGTGACAATACTGGTGCAATTGCCTTGGCAAAGGAATCCAGATTTCACAAGAGAACCAAGCACATCAAAGAGACGCTTCAATTCCATCCGGGATCACGTCCAGGTGGGAGACATAGAGATTTGCAAAATACATACGGATCTGAATGTTGCAGACCCGTTGACTAAGCCTCTTCCATGAGCAAAACATGATCAGCACCAAGACTCCATGGGTGTTAGAATCATTACTGTGTAATCTAGATTATTGACTCTAGTGCAAGTGGGAGACTGAAGGAAATATGCCCTAGAGGCAATAATAAAGTTATTATTTATTTCCTCATATCATGATAAATGTTTAGTATTCATGCTAGAATTGTATTAACCGGAAACATGATACATGTGTGAATATATAGACAAACTAAGTGTCACTAGTATGCCTCTACTTGACTAGCTCGTTGAATCAAAGATGGTTAAGTTTCCTAGCCATAGACATGAATTGTCATTTGATTAACAGGATCACATCATTAGAGAATGATGTGATTGAGTTGACCCATTCCGTTAGCTTAGCACTTGATCGTTTAGTTTACTGCTATTGCTTTCTTCATGACGTATACATGTTCCTATGACTATGAGATTATGCAACTCCCGATTACCGGAGGAACACTTTGTGTGCTATCAAACGTCACAACATAACTGGGTGATTATAAAGGTTCTCTACAGGTGTCTCCGATGGTACTTGTTGAGTTGGCATAGATCGAGAATAGGACTTATCACTCGGATTGTCAGAGAGGTATCTCTGGGCCCTCTCGGTAATGCACATCACTATAAGCCTTGCAAGCAATGTAACTAATGAGTTAGTAACGGGATGATGCACTACATAACGAGTAAAGAGACTTGCCGGTAACGAGATTGAGCTAAGTATTGAGATACCGATGATCAAATCTCGGGCAAGTAACATTCCGATGACAAAGGGAACAACGTATGCTGTTATGCAGTTTGACCGATAAAGATCTTCATAGAATATGTAGGAACCAATATGAGCATCCAGGTTCCGCTATTGGTTATTGACCGGAGACGTGTCTCGATCATGTCTACATAGTTCTCAAACCCGTAGGGTCCGCACGCTTAAAGTTCTATGACGATCGGTATTATGAGTTTTTATGTTTTGATGTACCGAAGGTAGTTTGGAGTCCAGGATGTGATCATGGACATGACGAGGAGTCTCGAAATGGTCGAGACGTAAAGATCGATATATTGGACGACTATGTTCGGACACCGGGAGGTTTCGGGCATATACCGGAGTACCGGGGGGGTTACCGGAACCCCTCGGGGAGTTAATTGGGCCTCATGGGCCCTAGTGAGATAAGAGGAGGGGCAGCTAGGGCAGCCACGCGCCCCTGCCCCTCTAGTCTGAATTGTACAAGGAGGGGGGCGGCGCCCCCTTTTTCCTTCTCTTCCTCTATCCCTTCCTTCCCTTCTCCTACTCCTACTAGGAAAGGAGGAGTCCTACTCCCGGTGGGAGTAGGACTCCCCCCTTGGCGCGCCCTCCTCCTGGCCAGTCGCCTCCCCCCTAGCTCCTTTATATACGGGGGCAAGGGGCACACCATAGACACAACAATTGATCATTCATCTTTTAGCCGTGTGCAGTGCCCCCCTCCACCATATTCCACCTCGGTCATATTGTAGCGGTGCTTAGGCGAAGCCCTGCATCGGTAACTTCATCAACATCGTCACCACGCCGTCGTGCTGACGAAACTCTCCCTCGAGCTCTACTGGATCGTGAGTTCGCGGGACATCACCGAGCTGAACGTGTGCTGAACGCGGAGGTGTCGTACGTTCGGTACTAAGGATCGGTCGATCGTGAAGACGTACGACTACATCAACCGCGTTGTCATAACGCTTCCACTTAACGGTCTACGAGGGTACATGGATGACACTCTCCCCTCCCGTTGCTATGCACCACCATGATCTTGCGTGTGCGTAGGGAAATTTTTGAAATTATTACGTTCCCCAACACATCTATCCTCGACAAGGCAAAGGTTGCAGGGCACATCCGCGGCATTGTTCCCCACCTTGTCGGAGGCAATGGGGTCTCTGTACTACATACACAGACGACACCATCATTATGGTGGAAGGGTCGACGAATGATATCATGAACATCAACTTCCTCCTTCTATGCTTCCAGTAGCTGCCGAGTTTCAAGATCAACTTCGATAAGAGCCAAGTCATGGTGTTGGGATACTCTCCTGAGGAGAGACAGAGTATTGCCGACTGGTTTAACTGCCCACTAGGTTCCTTCCCCACAACCTACTTGGGAATACCCATTATTGACTCTCGACTGTCTATTGCGGATTTGCGCCCCTCGGTGCTCAAGCTTCAACACCGCATTGAACCCTGGCAGGGTAGATGGCTCTCGAAGGCAGCTCGAACGATCCTCATCAACTCCTCCCTATCTAGCCTCCTACTGTTCATCACGAGCTTCTATAGCCTCCATGAGACCCTACACCATGAGATTGGCACGATCCAGGCATGCTTCTTCTGGGCAGGCGAGGGGGACAAGCAGAAATACCACATGGTCCGCTGGCCTGAGATCTGCAAACCTCGCGACCAGGGCGGCCTCGGCATCATGTCCTCCAAACGCATGAACATTGCCCTCCTGACTCGCTGGTTATGGCGGATCGCCAACGGTGAGGACGGTCTATGGCTGCAGATTATCCGAAACAAATACCTGCATGGACAGCCTCTGGCTTTCTACCACAGGGTGGGTGGCTCCCAGTTCTAGCAATCCATCATCCAGCTGCTCCCGGTCATCCGGATTGGGACTTCCATCGCTTTGGGAACGAGATCCACCACGCTATTCTGGTTCGATAGGTGGGCGGGTGAATCGCCCTTTGCGACTCGCTTACCGGACTTGTTCGCTATCACAGTAGACCCTCGGGTCTCCCTGGAGACGGCCCTTATTGACTTAGGGTGTCTCGCGTTTAGGCGGCCATTTGGGCTCTCGGAATCGATTGTGTGGCTTGAGCTCCTGGACATCGTTGCTCTCCACGAACCAGACCTCGCGCGCCCGCATGATCTCGTGTCCTGGCGCCTAGAGCCTTCGGGCACCTTCTCCATCAAATCCCTATATCGGGCCATCGTACCCACTCCTGCTCCTGAGCCACTTATTGCGATTTAGGAGATCAAGCTCCCCCTCAAGATCCAGATTTTCCTATGGCAATGGATCCGTGGACACGTCCCGTCTGGAGTGGAAGTGCTCAAACGTAATGGCCCCGGGGACGGGATTTGCCCCCTGTGTGGGATGCCCGAGGACTCCAACCATATCTTCTTCTCCTGCTTCTCTGCCCAGTTCCTCTGGAGTTGCCTCCACGAGACGATCAGCGGTCGTTAGTGCAACACCAACTTCCCGGACCTCTTCGCCGAGGTTTAGGCATCACCCCCATCTAGCCCCACATTAGGTGGCTGGCGATTGGGGTCCTTGCCCGTTGTGTACGGTCTGCAATAAGCTTGTGATTCAACGTGTTCGCCATCGGCATGCGACTGGCGCAATATTTAAAATATGTGGTTACTTGCAGCTCTGGCGGCTGCTTAGCCGCCCCCAGGATCACGGCGTCATCAACATCAACATTGTTGATCCGCGTGTGATGGGTATTCGCTTGGCACCTCCGCTCCCTCCGTCACCTCCAGAGCTGGACTAGATTTCGTCGTGCTGTGGCGTGTCCGCGTTGTAGTTTTTTGTTTTCTTTGGGCTTGTTGAGATGTGCCCTCAGCAAAACCCCGTACTATTTTTCTTGTTGGTACTCTGTGTGTGTGGGTGTGAACCTTCTTGTATTCGTTGGTTGTTGTGGTGGTTTGCTTTATTTATAAAGCAGGGCGAAAGCCTTTTTCGGTAATATTATCTTGTATTGTCAAGCTGTTCAAATCAATTAAAAAACAGAAGACAGTGAAATACAAACACACAGAAAAGCATGCAATAGGAATGTATGAATACATAATTTCAGGCTCTGTACATCCCTCTACAAAGGATGAGCATGATCATCAGGACTTAAACAAAGCTACTGGTACTTTTCAAGCCTAACAAAAACATAGGTAAGTGTGTTGCAACGAAGAAACAAAAATATACTTGAGAGGAAACTGTTGTGTATCGTGAACACCTCTCTGTGTCATGTTCTTCACTAACTTCTTTGCTAAGGAACAATGGACTCTCGAGCCTCGACCATTCACATATTTGTAACAGGTAAGTAGGTGAAATATTCAAGGTTATGTAGTATAAAATATCATAGCTATTATAATTAACTATGATCTTGAACTCATGAAACTAAGTAGGATATAACAGTATCTCCAACACGGACCCTCAAAATGCCCGCAAACGTCCAGACCGACGTGTTCGGATGATGCAAGCCATCCAAAGCGGTGCCCCACAAGTCCATGGGAGCGTCCGCATGTCTAAAATACCGCAAACTGGAGCAAAACAGAGGGAGGTTTGCGGGAGTCTGAATGTCCGCCATTTACGCGCATGACCACCACGTCCCACCCAAAACCTTCTCCGCCCGAAAAAACCCTCTCCGAGCGAAGCGGATGCCGCGCATTCATCTCGGCCCAGCCGCTCCAGAACAGACATGATTCCACGATATTGATGTCGGTCAGAGCGACGCGACCAGACAAGCGGCGGTGCCGCTTCAGTGCTGAGGGGGTGACCGAGAAGCCTACTCTGGTCGGCACGACACATTGAAACTGGATGCCCGTATGTTCGCCTGGGCATGGCTATTTAAGCATGGCTCTGTTGTCGTCCGCACCACACCTCACATCCTCTCCTCTCCGCTCACTGCCTGTCCGCTCCTCTCCATCTTCGTTCAGCACCATCTACGATGCTGAAATCCTAGTTCTCCACACCGGCATGTCCTGGCTCCAGATCCAGATAGTGCGGCGGCCGCCATCGTCCTCCATGGCGCCTAGCTCCTTCGAGAAGGAGGAGATCATCCTCTCCTCTAGGGACAAGGAGGACCAGGGTCCGAAGCTGCTGCAGTTGTGCCTCCTAGAAGAGGTCGCGGCAATGGACGGGGAGTACCTAGTGCACCTAGAACTCCTCTTCGAACGGTCGCTCAAAGACCGCGGTCCACTGCCGCTCCACTGTGTCAAGGAGGAGCCGGCGTCGTCGCCTCTCCGATGCATCAAGCCGGAGCCTCCCTCCCCCAGGCGCAAGTACGGCGTCCAAATCGGACGCTACATGGAGGAGGAGTTGGCGTCACCGCCGCACAGCCGGTACGCCCGCATCGATGAGCCGGCATTACCGCCACGTCACTTCTAGCGCAACAATGTCATGAAGGAGGAGGTGCCCCTACTATCGGGAAGGCGCGTGGGCGCCTCATGCACTACCTCGGTCATGGCTCCTGATCGCGGAGCATCGTGACGACGGAGTAAAGGGCGCCAGGAGGCTGCATGGAGGGATCGGCACAACGTAGCGTGCCGGGTGGTGTTCGCGAAGTTCGACACCGCGTCGGCATGGGTCCCTGCAGACTCCGACCTTGTGGAGGCTTGGGCCTGGGACCGGTCGGTGACCACTATGGAGACGTCCGCGTAGCGAGTGCGCTGCCTCGACGAGATGCTCACCAAGATCGGTGTGGAATGGTCGCTGAGTGACACCTCCGCCGCAACCGGCAAGAGCAAGGACAGGGCTCCCCAAACATGGTCGGTGTTGGCTGACGCAGCCCTGCGCATGGCGCAGGAGGAAGCCAAGCTCCAGGCGGTGGCCGGGCAGGGCTGTCGTGCCCCCCGTGCCCTTTGGCTGCTGGAAGGGTCACTCCAACAGTGACAGCGGCATTTGCGGCGAGGAAGGTGCCTCCGGCCAATCCAGGTCACCGTTCGCTACAAATTAGTTTAGTTTTTTTAAGTTTTAGTTGAACGGACGAAATATATCGTCCAATTTATATAAATTATATCAAACTTACGTTTGTTAGCATGAATTTTGTCTAAATTTATTTTTATTACGGCCGGAGGTATGGGGCAAGCTTGGATGACCACTTTTCGTATCATGTCCAAACAAATACTACGTCCATTTTGTGGCAGGCGTTGGAGATGCCCTAAGGCTGCACATATAAGTGTTATGTATGAACCCCTTTTAATTACAACTTACTGGATCAAAATCATTTCATTACCCAGTCAAAGTTGTTGCGTTAAATCAAACCAAACTGAAGTAAGTGTGCTTCTTGTATTTAACTAAGAACGAGAGGAGGGATGATGCAGAGTTTTAAAGAACAGATTGACTAATTCACATCTAGATGATTTTTAACTATGTCACATCTAAGTCATCCACCCTAGGATCATTGGCTACAAGATTCGTGCAAATCTTCTTGTTTTTTCATTGTCGTTGTTTCTCGCGCGCTCCAGCGTTCCTTTTATTGGAGTGTCCGCCAGCGTTGTTTGTATTTTTTTTCTTCTCAAGAGAGCCAGCTCTATTAGTTTTTTCTTGAGCGAGCGCTGTTAACTTTTTTTTTGCGATGAACTGTTAACTTTTCTTATCTGTTTGTGACCACTAGTCCTTTTGTGATATTGGGTGCCGCTTTTGATTTTTTGCTTTTTTACTCGTATGCTGCGGTATGCAACTTTTTATTCTTATCAAATGGTATACCCATATGAAGAAATATTTGTTTTCTTTTCTTTGAGTTGAAGAAATATTGTTTTCTCTACCGTTATAGTTGCATGTCCATAATTTACATGCAACTACACGCATTGTAACAGGTTTGTAATTGTATTTATTGACTGATTGTTTTATTTTATTTTATTTTTAGTTTTTCTCTTTATATGTTTTCCTATTTTTTGTTCGTGTCTTTTTGCTTTTTATCCTGAATATTTTCTTATTTGGGCTAATTATATGTCTATCGTTAAACATGCAGCCGCAAGCGTTGTGCCCGACTGCAATTGCACAGACACACAGTGACTGTAACTGGATGTGAAGAGATTTGACGGGGCCCGTTGTATGTCCATCACAAGACATGTAACTGCAAATGTTCGTGACTCGACGACAACTGCATGTGCACAGAGCGATTCCAACTTGATGCAACTTGAGGCCCCCAGTTGCATGTCAACCATCGACTCGCAACTAAGGGTGTGTGTATGTGTGTCTGTCGAGGGTCCCCGGTTGCATGCCGACCATCGACTTGCAACTAGGGGAGTGTGTGTTTGTCGAGGGTCCCTAGTTGCATGTTGACCATCGACTCATAACTAGGGTGTGTGTGTGTGTGTGTGTGTGTGTGTGTGTGTGTGTGTCAAGGCTCCCAGTTGCATGCCGACCATCGACTCACAACTAGGGATGTTTATATGTTTGTCGAGGGTCTTCAATTCCATATCAACCATTGACTCACAACTAGGGGTGTGTATTTGTCTAAGGTCCCCAGTTGCAACCCAACCATCGACTCACAACTAGGGGTGCGTGTGTGTTTGTCGAGGGTCCCGAGTTGCAACCCAACCAACGACTTGCAACTAGGGGAGTATGTGTTTGTCGGTGCCCCCAGTTGCATGTCAACCATCGACTCGCTACTTTGGGAGTGTGTGTTTGTCGAGGGTCCCCAGTTGCATGCCAACCATCAACTCGCAACTAGGTGTGTGTGTGTGTGTGTGTGTGTGTGTGTGTGTTTCTAGGGTCCCCAGTTGCAAGTCGAACATCCACTCACAACTAGGGGGGTGTGTGTGTTTGTCGGTGCCCCCAGTTGCAAGTCGACCATCAACTCGTAACTGGGAGGTGTGTGTGTGTGTGTGTGTGTGTCAAGGGTCCCCAGTTGCATGTCAACCATTGACTCGCAACTAGGGGGTGTGTGTGTGTTTTGAGGCCCCTAGTTGCAAGCCGACCATCGACTCACAACTAGGGGGTGTGTGTGCTTGTCGAAGGTCACCAGTTGCAACCCGACCATCCACTCGCAACTAGAGGTGCATGTGTGTTTGTCGAGGGTTCGCAGTTGCAAACCGACCAATGACTTGCAACTAGGGGAATGTGTGTTTGTCGGTGCCCCAATTGCATGTCAAGCATCGACTCGCAACTTGGGGAGCGTGTGTTTGTCGAGGGTTCCCAGATGCATGTCAATCACCGACTTGCAACTAAGGGTGTGTATGTGTGTGTGTTTGTCGAGGGTCCCCACTTGCAAGTCGAACATCCACTCGCAACTAGGGGGGTGTGTGTGTGTGTGTGTGTGTGTGTTTGTTGGTGCCCCCAGTTGCAAGTTGAACATCAACTCGCAACCAGGAGGTGTGTGTGTTTGTCAAGGGTCCCCAGTTGCATGTCAACCATCGACTCGCAACTAGGGTGTGTATGTGTGTTTGTCGAGGCCCCCAGTTGCATGTCAACCATCGACTCGCAACTAAGGGGGGTGCGTGTGTCTGTGTTTGTCGAGGATCCCCGGTTGCATGTCGGACATAGACTTGCAACTAGGGGAGTGTGTGTTTATCAAGGGTCCCTAGTTGCATGTCGACCATCGACTCACAACTAGGGGGTGTGTGTGTTTGTTGAGGCCCCCAGTTGCATGCCGACCATCGACTCACAACTTGGGGTGTTTGTGTGTTTGTCGAGGGTCCTCAGTTGCATGTCAACCATTGACTCACAACTAGGGGTGTGTGTTTGTCTAAGGTCCCCAGTTGCAACCCGACCATTGACTCGCAACTAGGGTGTGTGTGAGTGTGTGTGTTTGTTGTGGGTCCCCAGTTGTAAGCCGACGAGCGATTTGCAACTAGGGTGTGTGTGTGTGTTTGTCGAGGGTCCCCAGTTGCAAGGAAAGCATCCACTCGCAACTAGGGGTGTGTGTGTTTGTCGGTGCCCCCAGTTGCAAGTCGACCATCAACTCGCAACTGGGAGGTGTATGTGTTTGTCAAGGGTGCCCAGTTGCATGTCAACCATCGACTCGCAACTAGGGTGTGTGTGTGTGTGTGTTTGTCGAGGCCCCCAATTGCATGTCAACCATCGACTCGCAACTAAGGGTTTCTGTATGTGTGTTTGTCAAGGGTCCTAGGTTGCATGCCGACCATCGACTTGCAACTATGGGAGTGTGTGTTTGTCGAGGCTCCCTAGTTGCATGTCGACCATCGACTCGCAACTAGAGAGAGAGAGAGTGTGTGTGTGTGTGTGTGTGTGTGTGTGTGTGTGTGTGTGTGTGTGTGTGTGTGTTTGTCGAAGGTCCCTGGTTGCAACCCAACCATCGACTCGCAACTAGGGGTGCGTGTGTGTTTATCGAGGGTCCCCAGTTGCAAGCCAACCAACGACTTGCAACTAGGGGAGTGTGTGTTTGTCGTTGCCCCCAGTTGCATGTCAACCATCGACTCGCAACTTGGGGAGTGTGTGTGTTTGTCGAGGGTCCCTAGTTTCATGCCAACCATCAACTCGCAACTAGGTGTGTGTGTGTGTGTGTGTGTGTGTGTGTGTGTGTGTGTGTGTGTGTTTGTCAAGGGTCCCTAGTTGCAAGTCAAACATCCACTCGCAACTAGGGGTGTGTGTGTGTTTGTCCTGCCCCCAATTGCAAGTCGACCATCAGCTCGCAACTGGGACGTGTGTGTGTGTGTGTGTGTGTGTGTTTATCAAGGGTCCCCAGTTGCATGTCAACCATCGACTCGCAACTAGGGGGTGCGTGTGTGTTTTTCGAGGCCCCCAGTTGCAAGCCGACCATTGACTCACAACTAGGGGTGTGTGTGTGCTTGTCGAGGGTCCGCAGTTGCAAGCCGAACATCGACTCGCAACTAGGGTGTGTGTGTGTTTGTCGAGGCCCCCAGCTGCAAGTCCATCCTCGACTCGCAACTCGTATCATAGTTTTGTGTAGTGCCAATTGCAAGTTCGTCATCAACATACAACTGGGTCCATTGTTTGTTTGTTTTTCATCCCGGTTACAAGTCCAACCTCGACTCGCAACTAGGCATGTAGTTTATTTTTAATCCCAGTTGCAAATCCACCCTCGACTCATAACTAGGCCCATAGTTTGTTTTTCAACCCAGTTGCAAGTCCACCCTCGACCCGCAACTAGGACTATAGTTTGTTTTTCATCCGAGTTGCAAGTCCACCCACGAATCGCAACTAGGCTCATAGTTTTCATAGTTGCAAGTTCATCATCGGCTTGCAACTAGTCTCGCAGTTTTGTGTAGTTGTCTCAGTTGTAAGTCCAACATCGAGTCACAACTTGCCGACCTGACCAAGTTGCATGTCCACCCTAGACACGCAACTCGTCTGACCCAGTTGCATGTCCGCCCACGACATGCAACTCGCCTTACCCAGTTGTTTGTCGACCACCGATACGCAACTCGTCCTGACCTGGTCTAGTTGCCTGTCCACCATCGACATGCAATTTTCCCCGAGCCTGACCCAGTTCCATGTCCACCCTCGACACCAAACTTGCCCGACCCATTTGTTTGTCCACTCTTAACAGACAACTTGCCCTGACTCAGTTGCATGTCCATCCTTAGCTTATCCCCCCCCCTTTGATTTTCCTCCACCATGCAGTTTTTTGTGTTTAAAAAATGTTTACCATGTTCAATTTTTTTAAATTGCCTTGTTCTAACTCATAAAAAATATTAACGGTGTTTTTTTAGAAAAAAATTTCTGTGTATGTTGGAAATGTATGTTAAAAATGTTCATCATGCATCTTTCAAAAAGATTCATCGCTATTGTGAAAATATGTCAACACTTAAAAAAACATGAGCACTTCTTAAAATTGCATGAACATGATACACAAACATTTTTCTTCATGCAATACATGACCACATTTTCATCTTTTGTTTATTATTGTAAACAGGATTTACATCAAACTAGTGAAGTAGTTTTTCTTTAATATACATATAGATTAGAAGTTTTTTCATGCATGTGTCTTTTGGCCCTTCGGGCACACAGATTTTTGAAAGAGAATTGGGGACTACTAATTAATCAACGGTAGACAAATGCAATCTGGTGGTACAGGTACATGTACGTGTTGTGAGAGCGAGAGATGCATTATATATGAAGCTTAGCTAGCTAACATTTTGTTGCGTGAGCGAGCGCACGTATGTGAATGCATGCATGTGCGGTTAACCGAAGATAAAGACTAGCAGGGCTACTTGCATTGTGTGCGTGGCACCCAGGGAAAAGACATAACGATGAGTACAGATACATGTACGTGTGTATGAATACATATAGGTGCAGCCCAGATCTGTTGTAACAAACAACATATAAGGCCCAGGGAAGGCTATGGTCCAGTTTCCCGAAAACCTAGGAACCTCCTAACAGGCGATTAGGGTTTCAAGGGAAAAAGCAACGCACGTCCGATCTCGATCGATGGGGCGCGTCGGGGACAGCGCTGAGATGGCCTCGTCCGGCGCTGGAAAGGAGAAGGCAGGCGCCCTCTCACCACGGACGGCAAGGGCGCGGATGGAGGAGGCGATGGGCAAGCTGGATCTGACGAAAGAGGAGGCCACACCGCTTGTGATCGATGATATCGATGATGATGAGCCGACGAAGTGGTCGCTGGCGGGGAAAGTTCTACATCGCCATATGTTCCATATCCAAACGATCTGCAATGCTCTTCGTCCTACATGGGGGAACCCTAAAGGCTTGACCTTCAGGCCGGCGAGGGAAAATATTTTTGTGGCGGAATTCGCTGCTAAACGTGATCGCGATCGCGTACGGGATGGCAGTCCATGGCATATCAGTAAACATGGTCATCCTATCGGAGTTCTCTGACTGCATGAAGCCATCTGAACTTCAATTCGATAAGCTGCAGTTGTGGGCTAGGGTTCCCAACTTGCCCTTCAATCTCAGGAACGAGAAGCGAGGGCTGGCAGTGGCAAAACAAATTGACAAGAACGCTCAATCAGTGCAATTTGACCCAATGGGGGGTTTCTTGAGGACGCGAGTCACAATTGATGTCAGTAAGCCTTTGCGAAGGTGGATCCTCATAGATTCTGGGGCTAGAGGCAGCCGTGATTGGTATGACATACAATATGAAAACGTCCCGAACTTTTGTTTTTCGTGCGGCCGTCTAGGCAACTCGGATCTCCTTTGTCCGACGCCGGGGACAAGAGATGAAAACGGTGATCTTCCCTTCAAGACTAGTCTTCGTGCACCAGAAGACAAAAAGAAAACTCCTTCAAATGAGAATTCAGGGGCGAGTCAGACTAATACAAAACCAGGAGGAGGAAAAGAAGTACCTGAGTCCAGCTCCACGCGAGATGGCAATCCAGAGGCCACCTCGCCTAAGAAGAAGAATACTAATGGCAGGAACAAGAGGAAAGGTGGACCTCCGAATCAGGTGTACAGGAAAGTTGTTATGCCCTTGCTGACAGCAGAAGAGCATGTGGACACTCACAACAATGCCTTAATCCAGCATGAACCTGCACAAGCAAGTGGAGAGGATAATATTGGGGACGCAGAAGAGGAGCGTGCGCCAAAAAAGAAGAGAGATACACCAACAACTTCAGAGAACTCGGCGGGAGCTGCTAGTCAGCCCTGCCGTCGCAATGAGCTGTTTGAGCTGGAACTGTCGGGGGCTTGGGAACCCCGAGGCAGTTCGAGAGCTTCAAAAGTGGTGAAGCAAGAAGGGCCCGAGCTGGTTTTTGTTATGGAGACAAAGATCAGAGGTAGATGAGTGGAGGATTTGCGGCATACCCTAGGGTTTGCAGGCAATTTTGCAGTGGACAGTGACGGCCTAAGCGGTGGTGTAGGGCTGTTCTGGTCAAAAGAAGTGGATGTGGAACTTAAGTCGTACAGTAAATGCCACATTGATGTTTTGGTCCGGGATGGTTCACCAGGCTCAAATGCATGGAGGCTGACGGGTTTCTACGGAGCGCTGCGAGCAGCAGATCGTCATCACAGCTGGCGGTTCCTAAGAACACTTCATGCCATCCCTCATGCTGCATGGATGTGTATTGGTGACTTTAACGAAACTCTATATCAAGACGATCACTTCAGCCGATCAGCTCGCCCTGAGAGGCAAATGAGAGAGTTTCGGGAAGCTACTAGCGAGTTTTCTCTCCAAGATCTTGGGTGGACGTGTGTTGCATGCACCTGGGACAATCGCCAACCTGGGGATGCAAACGTGAAAGCAAGGATTGATAGGGCTTTTGCCAATGAGGAGTTTAGGAAGAAGTATGATCATATGCGGGTTCGGCATGTGTGTCCGGTGGGGTCTGATCATTGCTTTGTCCTTGTCGAGTTCAGAAATCACGCATTCACACAGAGGCCGATCGGAGCCAAGCAGTTCCGTTATGAGAACGTGTGGCAGTCACATCAGGATTACGAGTCCTTAATTGTACAAACCTGGTGAGAACGAGACCGCGATCCTGGGCTGTAGGGCATCATGGATTCGCTGGGAGCGTTACAGCGTCAACTCGAACCCTGGGGAGCCCGAGAGTTTGGCAGCTTAACAAGATCAGTCTGTAATCTTCAGAGACGGCTTGATAAGTTGCGCCAACGGTCAGTGGGGCGAGGTCCATCAGACGAGGACGAGAAGCGTAATGAAGAAACTCAGAGAAGCCATGCGTCTCGAAGAAGTCTGGTTGAGGCAGCGCTCCCGAGTTCCGTGGTTACGTGATGGTGATCGGAACACGGCTTATTTTCAAGCACAAGCAAGACAGAGAAAGCGCACTAACCGGATAGTTGGCCTGAGAAGAGAGGATGGCTCGACTTGTGCAAATGAAGAGGAAGATAAGGTAGAAATTCAAGCCTTTTATCAGGCACTTTATGCAACGCAAGGTGTTGGAGACACTGACGCGCTGTTATCGCATGTGCCCAGCCGGGTCACACCGGAGATGAACGAGCTTTTGTGTAAACCGTATGAGCCAACCGAAGTGCGTCGAGCATTGTTTCAAATGGCGCCTTCCAAGGCGCCGGGAGTGGACGGTTTCACGGCTGGCTTTTTCCAGCGCCATTGGAAGTTGCTCAAGGATGAGGTAACCCAAGCGGTGTTGGCTTTTCTCAATGGAGGTGAACTTCCAGTGGGGCTCAACGACACATCAATCACATTGATACCCAAGGTACGTCACCCCCAGAGTATCTCACAATATCGTCCAATATCACTTTGTCCCGTGCTTTACAAGCTGGCAGTGAAGGTTATTGCCAATCGTCTTCGTATGTGTTTGGATGATATTATAAGTGAGGAACAGAGTGCTTTCGTCCCGGGTCGGTTGATCATTGACAATGTGGTTGTCGCATTTGAAAGTGTTCACACTATGAGGCGACGGAAGAAAGGGAAAAATTACACTTGTGCAGTTAAACTTGACATGATGAAGGCTTACGATAGAGTAGAGTGGCATTTCTTGGAAGCAATGCTCTTGAAATTGGGATTCGATGCTAATCTAGTAAGATTGATCATGAAGTGTGTTACATCCGTGCGGTTCTCTGTCCGTGTGAATGGAGAGCTGCAGCCTTACTTCAACCCTTCTAGAGGTCTTCGGCAGGGGTGCCCGGTATCCCCCTACTTGTTTCTGTTATGTGCTGAAGGCCTCACTTCGCTCTTGAAGTCCTATGGTACCTCTATTGACAGAGGCATTAGAGTGAACTTTAGAGCACCTTGGGTGAGTCATCTACTATTCGCAGATGATAGTCTCATTTTCATAAAGGCGAATGAGGAAAGTGCAACTAGACTGAATGAGATCTTCCAAATATACGGTGATGCAACCGGACAGAGTGTAAACAGGAGCAAGAGCTCCATCTTTTTCAGTCCTAACACACCTGCAGATGTTTGGCAGGTTCTGAAGCAACTTCTTGGGGTGCAAGTTGAAGCATTTTCAGAGCGCTATCTCGGTTTACCAACCGCTGTGGGAAAGATAAACAGTGGAACATTTGAATATATAGGTGACCAAGCTCGAGGCAGCATGCAAGGTTGGGCGGAGCGACTGTTTGCTTGTGCAGGTAGAGAGACACTATTGAAATCTATTGTGCAAGCGATTCTGACGTTCAGCATGAGTTGTTTCCTCTTGACAAAAAAGGTGTGCAAGGGATTAACATCGAATATGGCAAAGTTTTGGTGGGGGAGCTCCATTGATCGGAAATCCCTCCACTGGATAGCATGGGATAAATTGGCTACACCTAAATGCAAAGGAGGAATGGGTTTTCGTGACTTTCGATTATTTAACCTCGCACTGTTGGGGAAGCATGGGTGGCGTTTCTTGATGAATCCAAATTCCCTGTGTGCTAGGGTTATGAAGGGCAAATATTTCCCCGACTCAGATTTCTTACATGCTTCGGCACCCAAGTCTTCGTCTGCCATTTGGAGGGCGATCATTGTAGGGCGGGAAGCATTGCAAGCGGGGCTGCTGAAGCGAGTCGGCAATGGTACCTCCATATCAGTGTGGGAGGATAAGTGGATTCCGTCCACTTTAACTATGGCTCCGTTGTTGCGGCCGGCGAACACGGCGGTTCATATGGTCAGCGACTTGATTGATACACGCAATTGGACGTGGCGGCAGGAGCTAGTCAGAGAGACTTTCATCGCACCAGACGCAGCAGCCATCTTAAACATTCCACTGCGATGTGGTGGTGGTGAAGACTTCATTGCTTGGGCACATGAGAATTCAGGCATCTACTCTGTTAAATCGGCATATCGAGCTCTAGTGAATCAAAAAGAGCGATTGGCTCTAGATGAGGGGTAGATTACAGGTACTTCAGTTGATCAACAACAGTTGTGGAATGCAGTTTGGAAACTCAAAGTAGTCCCTAAAGTCGGAGTTTTCTGGTGGCGGGTACTGAGAGGCATCTTGCCGGATGAGTGCACTCTTAAATTTCGCCACATGAGAACAATCAGTACATGCAAGATTTGTCTTGCTATGGATGAGGATATGGAGCATGCGATGATGCACTGCCCGCATGCCCGCAGATTCTGGGAGGAGGCAAGACTGCTTTTCGACATTAATCTACCTCGCCTCCACCCGCAAACATGGGCAAGAGATGTTGTCTGTGACTCTCGGTTCTCAGACAAGGAGAGGGCGATTTTTGTAACCGTGATGTGGGCCATCTGGATGTCACGCAATCGTCTAACTCATGACCGGGAAGGATGGGATCCTGCAACTTCTGTGAGGAGGATCCGAGAGGATCTGGCCATTCTCGAGCTGCCTCGACAATTTACTTCAACACTGCCAAGCTATGGTTGGCAACCCCCTGACGACGCGCATATAAAGATAAACACAGATGCGGCTATCCATCTAGATGATGGGAATGCAGGACTGGGCGGTGTTGCTCGTTCTTCATCGGGATTCAAGGGTGCATGGTGCAAGCCAGCTCCGGGTGTCACTGATCCTCTGATTGCAGAGGCTATGGCGCTGAAGGAAGGAGCGATTTTTGCTACACTTCGAGGCTACACGCATGTGATCATGGAGATCGAATGTCTAGAGGCAGTTAACCTCTGGAATTCTCGCTATACCGATCGTTCGGTGATAGCACCCATTTTGTTAGAAATTGGAGAGCTAGCTCCTAGTTTTATGTCTTTTCCTATTCAACATGTAATAAGAACAGCGAACGGTCCTGCACATCTTTGTGCTAAGCGTGGTTTGACGCTTACAGTGACTGATAGCTGGGTAGTCTCTACTCCAAGCTTCTTGATCAGTAGCCTGTTGGCGGACTGCTCGGCGAATGCTTTCGTTAAATAAAGCTCTCACAAGTTCCCTGCAAAAAAAGGCCCAGGGAAGGGAGTGTCGGGATTGTTTGTAGTGGGCCGGAGAATACACAAAAAAAAAGATATACAAACTAAGTCAAAGGCAGACAAAGAACAGAGGTGGGGTTTATTTTAGGAGTTGCTGATGTCACACTTAGATGTGACATATTATTCATGGGTTAGGGACTAGCATTGAACAAAGTTGGTGACAGCCGAAGAAAAAGTGAAAGGGCAAGTAAATAATCTAAACATGCGGGTAAGCAGCAAAAAAAGAATAAAAGTAACGCGCCCTACCTATTAGTAAAGTAAGGCCTTCCAGAGCCTATCTAACACAGACATACACGCGGATGAGGACACAGAAATAAATGGACGTCGATCCGGTACTGAAATTGCATAGCAAAAAATGCAATATGTTCATACTTGATGAAACGCACATCATCCAAACCAATGCCTTAAGCCACTCAGCCATACCTCCAAGTTGTTGATCGGAATTGGATGTGCCGGGTTGGTTGCCCGAAGATCCACTGCGTAAGCCGTAGCGCGCGTACTCTTCTTTACTGAGCGAGAAAGACTCTATCCAGATCTATGGATCTCCTCAGCGTCCAAGCGAGACCCCATCCAAACCAAATCCGCCACTCGTTGGGCGAGGCCTTGCTTTCTATGAACACCTCACCACTGAATGAGAAACTTAGCCTCCGACCCGACCAAGAGAGAAGACAGGGTCAAGCCGACGCCGCCCTTCCTCACCTGCCTGAATGGAATGAATATCTCCTTCGTCTAGTCGAGAAGGGAAAAAGCCCGGCGGGGAACAAATGTCACATCTAGATGAGGCTTAGACAGACCCAAGAAGAAGCCCACCAAAACTAAACAATGGTAGGTGGAAAGATACTGGACACTGCATTGACTCGCCCATGTAGTATATATGCAACCCCGGTATATCGGCATCCCATATATGCAAAACACAATAAGAATCTTCGTAGGTAATGACACTGAACTGCAGGAAAGCAGGGTCTGATATACAGGTGTCGGAATATGAGGCGTCAAGAAAAGCAGCAACATGGTTCTTGTATCAAAAGCAAGTTGGTCTAGCATGATCGGCGTGATGAGCTCAAGTAGCACGCCAAAGTCTCCCAGTTTCGCTAGAACCAACACCTGCCAATATCCTAAGCGCGTTATTTTTTTCAGTGGAAACTGCCCTTGAGGCCTCCTGAAGTTGGGAGCACTTGGTGTGTAAGGTTGTTGATGAAGGTGTCCAACTTGGCATGATCTTGACGTTTCTAAGAAAATTTTGGTCGTAATAATAATTTTTGTACTTGCCAATATTTTGGGATGCCAATGCACTCTAAGAAACTCTAGTTCATCTTGCTTACGGACATTGAAATTGAACAAAATATAGGAAACCAGAACCTTAACCAAAATAGTAGCTAGGCAAATTTTAGTGGGGTTAGCTTGAGCTCAAAACAAACACACCATGGTAAGTTGATCAGTTTTAAGGGCAGTTGTTTAGCTCCTGTTTGACCCCTGTAGCATTCCGTATTACTCACGAAATTGAAGGTTGTGATCTTTTAATATTGACATTACTAGAAGTGCGATTTATGAAGGACTCTATAAATGTATTGATTAAGGCTTCAAATAATTTGTCGTCTATTGGATAGAATTGTCCTTCTGTACAAGCTGCATCTACTAAAATCTCGTAATCAACAATAAGTTAGATCCCTTCAAAAAAACAATAAGTTAGAAAATCATGCTTATTATGTACCATTGCAATGTGCAATTTTGTTATCTGGGAAAAATAGACATATCGTAAGCCAGCCCCCTCCTTTGTCCATTACTGGGTCTGCCAATGGGATTAACAACCTAGATATTAATCAATGGGCATATGGAATCTCTGTGAGAAGTTAGTGGGCAAATATGGAGAGCATTACATAAAGGCGATGGGTCTCATCACCATGCTTGTCTTTTAGGAGATTTGGAATGTGCTGGGGGTCTCTAGGACATCGACAATTTCATCAATCGTCCTTGCAAAGATAAAGAAAGAGGCAGCCACCCGAGCAACAGTGGGTGCGAAATACTTCGGCCACTACTTAAACTGGGAGATGAATTGTCCTTTTGGCTATTTCCCCTGGTGGGTGTGTAATTAAACTATCTAAAACCTTTCATAATCAATACATTTAGGAAAAATGATTGCCTCTGTTTCGGAAAAAAAAAATAGGATGTATCTACAACCGAAATGTATTAGATAAAAAAACATCGTCGAACAGTAGGTAAAGAAACTTTACCAACTATTAAATGCAACCAAATTTCTTGATATAGAGTTGGTCAAAATGGCAGTGAAGCATAAGTGCTTATCACAAATTAATGCATTGCGGGTCATTTAGCTGACGACATCCAAACTTCACAACCATGCACGGTGTTGCGCGAGCTATCATTTAAGGGCAGCAAGAAGCTGAGAAGCGGTTCAGGATTGCGAAGGTGCCAATTTACATGAGAAGGGAAGGTGGGCAAATACATACGCCGAGTAGTCTGGTATTACCATGGCACTTGTGCACAAACCATTCCCAAGTTCCACTACTAGTCATCTTCAGATAAAAAGGAAGGCTCCTTCGATCGCTTGTGGTAGTGAGACCAAATTGTCACCATCTACCTTTTGGTAGCACACACTGGCAGAAGTAGGACTAGGAGACATCAAGTAAGGAAGCAAAACTAAGGCTGTCTCTGGAACGTAGGAAAATCAAAGGAAAACCCACAGGAAACACAACTCTACATGCAGTACAACGATTTTCCTTCCTATATTTTTTGTTCCTTCGTTCCTTTCCATTTCCTCTGCATTTCCGCAATCTGAGGTTTTTCTTCCCTTTGTTCCGAACAGACCCTAAGAGGCTTCATTAGTCTACTTGAATTTATCTGGCCGAAGGTTGTGCAGAAAGGGGGAAGACCTAAAACATATCATCACACGTTGTGACATTTGGCTGGAAAGAATTGATTTAGTGATGTAAATGGACCTGGAATTTTTGTTAGGTTGAATTGAAGTGGAATGCTTTTACTGAACATGTCCAAAAAATTGTATGCCAATGCTTAGCTGATGATATCCATTATTCTCAGATTTACCATCAGTAGTTTATTATCTAATCATCTTTCCTGAACAATCATGTGGAGTTTGCGGATAACTTCTACTAGTAGCCACAGAAATAAAATTTGAATGTCTCATTTTCATATGCAGAATTGCACAAATTATTTGTAGCGTTATGACACTATTTTGGGATAACCTTTATTTTCACATCAACAAACATGATAATTCTTGTTGGTAAATTTCAAAGTTCCACAAAAATGCCTTTTAACACGTGATCTTTTTTGCTTAACCGAGAAAGTACTGAAGTTCGGAGATTAATCCACACTGCAAGACAAAGGCTGCTACCAGAGAAGCAGCAAAACCTTACAACACCCTCATCCATTTCTGAAACCTTGACAGGGTGATATATATTCTCTTCTACAATCCTAGTGACGACAAACAAAAGTCCTGAAAGCTCAACAAAATGATTGTCGACTATGTGCCTTTGATGCTCTGACCAGTAACCACAATTTGACAATCTAAGTCAGTTAGCCTCTACTCCAGTGTCGTCCCAGTATACCGCAAGCACCTACCCAAGAGGCTTGATACCATCTGACGATTCTGAACACGTTTTCACAATCCAATTACAGTAGCACAGGTGATCACTACTGCGTTTCTCTTCGTGATGCAACAGGTGAAGTCTAGGATGAGAAAACGTCAATAACCCAAACGGTCGTTCAATGAAGTGCGCCCATCACCAGTTTGACCTACAGATAATCAAACAATAGCATTGTCAAGGGATAAATTTACACATTTGGTGATTGTATGCTTTACTGATAAATTATTCTTACCTTGAGGTGGCACCCATGTTTCATTATCTGGACCAGCTTCAAGAAAATCTGGTCTTGCAGGACCCAGTACACGTTTTTGTTTCGACTTTTTCCCTTTTCTCTTGCTAGTCTGTGGTTCATTCTCGTTCTCAATGTCTTCTGCAGGTTGTAAACCACGTGTGTGCTTCAGCAGAAGGGCCACAGCATCAGCTGCTGATGCTTCGGATTCAACCGAAGACGATTCTGCTTCAACGCCAGCTGACTGATCAGCAGATTTTCTCTTCCGTAAGATAAGCCCAGGAGCAGCCCCTTCAATATCCTTTTCATTGGCTGAATTAGAAAGAATAGTTTTCCGATCTTTGTAGTCCACAAAATCATCAGGTTCCTCAGCATTCGTGTTTCCTTCTTTTATACAATTTTCTTCAGGTTCTATGATTCTCTTGTCACCAAGCCACTGAGGTTTTGGTATGGTGAATGCAGGTTTGCTGGCATTTTCTTGGTTTTGGGGAACATCTGTTTCTACCTCAGCAGGTTTATCCACTTCTGTTTTGGTAGAAAAAGAATCCTTCAAGTTCTCCTCCGTTGAGGTTTTGTCTTGGGCAATTTTGTCCTGTTTTTTGGATTCTGGTCTAGGATTATCATTAGATGCTTGAGGGTTTGCTTCTCTTGGCTTTAAATCCCTCTTACGAGCTGCTTCTCCCATAGGATCAGCTACCTTCAGTAGGTAAACTACTTTGTCCAACTCAGCTTGAAGATCAGAAAGCTCCTTTTGAATTTTGGCAATATTATCGTGTACTGTCGAGCAGTTCAAACAAATTAGAAGACGGTGAAATACTCAAAACAGACAGAAAAGCAGGCAATAGGTGTGTATGAATACATAATTTCAGTCTCTGTACATCCATCTACAAAGGATGAGCCTGATACTCAAAACAGACAGAAAAACAGGCGCTTTAATGGATACTCACAGAATCATGTTTTGGACCAAATCACAGGAATCAAAGTTGCAGAAAAAAATTAGACACTGATATAACTCAATTAATTTTTATTCCAGTCTGAGTTAACATCTCCACTCTATTAATCTAAACTCTAAAATGATCTTAAAGCTGATACAGATAATTTCAGTTGTTGCTAACCAAGAAAATGCAAATATACTCCGAAGTACTTTGTTTCCAAGTCTTAACGAGATCCCTTAACAACTCTTTCAAAGAAATGAGTCATTTCACTTACTGATATTTTGAAGTAGCTGAGGGCATCGCAGTCATAGTTAGCAAAGTCAACTTGTCAAGTTTCAAGCAAAGGTCAGGCCACTAAAACACTCAAACCAGCATTTTAGCTATTACACAATACATGTAGCTCACTTACTTTTCCTTGATTTTCAGCAAACTCCCACATGCACTGATAACAACCATCAGGCAATTACTACGGCTGACATATAAAACCGTTATGCATTTTTTTCTGGTTCTACGGAAAATATGTGACAGGGCAACAGTCATGGTCATTAGTGGTACCATTAGACCTCAGACTTGAAAACAAAATCCTAGAATAGTCTAAGATTCATCGGTGTAAACTACATGGTTCAGAGTGCACTATCATACCTAATTGAGATGACAATCCACTCATGTAAGCATCAAGGTCATCCCCAAGATCTGCATTATCTCTCTGAGCCAGCTTAATCTTCTCTTCTTCAAGCAACTTCTTTTTACCTTCAATATCATTGTTGATGAAATCCTTTTTATCAAGGAGACTATCAGCGGTCTCAACTGACTGTTGCCCAGTAGATTGAGGATTGGATGATTTCTTCTTTGTCCGGTCAAAAAATTCATCGTCGTCACTAGAAAAAAAAAATCAAAATCAGTGAATCAGCACATGAGAACAAAAATGCAAAGCTATAACTCCAGCCAAGGTAAGGAATAATATACGATAATAGGCATGTACTTGCAGACGGCCACTAGTAGAAACTGAAGTAGTCTATACTTGACCAGTCAAACACAAGAAGCTTTGAATCTTTCTATCAGACTATTTGACAAAATGTTGTACGGAATCAATGAGAAAGTGAATTATATACGCTCCATGGAGAAACTCACATGTACATTGTGACTTTTCAAGGTAAGCAGAAGTGGCAGCATGGTACAAGTTTCCAATTACATATGTCCTACTGTAGTGGTGCCAATCATTCCCTAAAAGTCCATAAATTTCAAATGGGCTTAGTCTTCTAGATTAAATTTTCAATTTTACATGCACTGGTGTCAGTTGGAGAAGCAGACTAGGGAGAAGATTATTTAGCTATCTCTAATATCATCCTCTGTTCTTAACTAGAGTATAGGTTAAGATATGATACACAATACGAATGTGGCTGTCATAATTCAAATCTATCAGAAGTGCAAACCTAATAACGTCTTCTTCTTCCTCGAGACTTGCTTTATGGCTACCACGTTTTGGTTTTCCAGCACGTGCACCAAGACTTTCTTGTATACTGTCATTTAATGTTTCTTCTAGATTTTCTAGCTCCTCCATGATCTGGAAAAAAAAGGTTTGGTATTGATCTTCTAATAAGAAATGAAACCATGATGGCATATTTAGAAATGTAAGTAAAACCTGTTATGCACTAACCTGAGATATCCTTTGCTCATTTCGTGCAATCTGTGTTTGCTGACCTTGGGTTAACCCACCTTGAGAAATGTCCTTAACTCGTATTGCATCAATCTCTTTCTTCATGTTGGCAACCTGAGACAAGCAGAGATGCAAATCATATCAGAGAACATAGAGCAGATTTTTCTTAAGAACCAGAATTCAGAGGTTCAAGCATAATACTACTCAAGAGGACTGTCCTTAAAGAGAACATCTGAACATAGCTGTCCACCCAGAACATAGATCCAATGCAAGGAACTTGGTAGCTCAGGAAGAGGGATTCTACAAGAACTCACGCTTGCAGGCTCAAGCCCCTGGAGAACCCTGTGCTTGAAATGTGAATATGTGATTCTACCCAGGCCCATTTATAATTCTTGATACAGAAATTTTCAATGAAGATTTAATGATTAAACTAAACAAGATTGTATGTTGAGGCTACTATGACATGTGCTCACAGAGAGCTAGAAGACATACATCTGGAACACGGTGCACCATTTAGCCGATAGATAATACTAACGTAATCTTCTTCAAAATGATGATTTGGAAAGGCAAAAGCAACCCAAAGAGTTTCAGGTCAATGACCCTAACCTAAAAACTAGGGATATGACTACCCCGTCGATCCAACAGATAGCTTCAATCTGCTGGATCAAATGCTACAGCGGATAATACTGACAAGGCCGGTCCATGGCACCAACCTAAAAATCGGGGACAGGACTACGAAACAGTATATGTTTCCCTGTTGGTCCGACAGATAGCTTCAATCTGCTGGATTAAATGATGCAGCAGATGAAGACTGGCATGGCCTGAAGGGAGTTAAAATGCCACCATACTCATGCAGCACCACCGCAGTCTCATCCATCCCCACATACAAACCGCTGCTCCCTCTCCCATCTGCATTCAACAGCATCACCACTTACATCTGCACGATCCGCTAGATATTCCGCCACACGCTGCCCGCAGCGCCTCGACATTCCAGGCCACCCTTCTCCCCACCAGTAAAGTTCTTCCCTTCGTCGCCGCTAGAGGCCAAACACCCTGCCATCATACAACCTCCAGATTCTAGAATCTAATTCACGGACCATGATTGCCACAGCCTCACCCAAGATCGGTGATGTCATTGGCCACTACCCTACCTCAGGCTGCAAGTAGAAGCAGGCCGTCCAACACCAGCATGCCTCTTATGAGCCCACAAAGTCGGCAGCAACGCCATCCTCTCCATGACCATGGCAGCGCAGATTGAGCCCCCGGACATTAGGCGGCGCGGCGCACGATGCCCCCAACACAGGAAGTGGGATGATGCGGGTTTGTGACCACCGTGTACTCACTGTCGCTGATAGGCGGGTTACCGCGGCAGCCCACATAACAGATGTGGGATCAAGCGGGTTTTCTGCGGCAGCTCACGGTCAGTCCCACTTGCAGGCTGAAGAACTACTGAAACTTTTTTTCAAGACGGAGGCATAAGCTCTGCCTCATCCATTAATTAAGAAATTTAGAGAGTTTTGTTGCACAGAAGGCTAAAAAATTACAACGGTTACTACTCTCCTGGTAAGATTTGCCCAAGGCGCTTAGCACCCGCGAGCGCCAAAGCTTTGCCTCATCCTTTATGACCTCCAAAAGGACGGTTGCAGGAGGGCACTTGTGTCGGAAAACCCATGTGTTTCTCTCATTCCAAATGGTCCAAGAAATAAGCATAGTGAGGGATGCCATGGCACTACAATAGTACGATTTGCAATATGCGCACCCGACATGCTAGTCCACCACTCCTTGATGAACTACTGAAATTTGGAAACACACCAGGTGGGTGAATTCCTATGGTAGCAACTATGCCAATCACCATTGCTGGAAAGAAGGCAAGCCCATCCCATTTCGTTAGAGCGGAATTTACATTCTTTAGCATTTGCCATAAATTGACTCAACAATAAAAGGATCTCCCCTGGGAATTTTTGCGGTGTATACTTAACTATATACTGCAACCCACCGACCCAGACCAAAGCATCAGGTTACAGGTAAGTAGGTCGCTCAAAGGACAAAATAACATCTCCCCTGATGAGCTAGTAATGCAGAATGTAAGCACCGTTTTACTGAGGAAATGACATTGTGCAGTTCAAAAATAAACAGCTGCTCCAAATGCCCCATGAATGGAAATCAATACCAGAACTACTGGCTACAAGTATAATGCAAAAGAATTATAAACCTAAAATTTTGCCATTATCGCAAATCAGCCAAATTACAATTGGATGGGCAAGGCACTGCAAACAGCAATTATGTAATATTTGAACCAGACATAGGTGCATACAAATCACTATAAGAAATGGTGATTTTTCAAATGCAACCACACTCGATGTTTCATACTGTAGGTGCACATAGAAAATGAAATGCTGAGTATGATAATTTCGTTGTCGTTTCTTCAGTAAAAAATTGTTTACCTTTTCCATTCGCTTTATTAATTTGCTGCGTGTCTTTTCCTGTCTGTCCGTAAGCTGACCTCTGTAGGTTTGCCACGTGATCTCATCTGCCTCATCCTAAGATATGAAAAGATGTTCAGTAAAAAAACAAGGGCCATCATAACCAATTAAAAAAGAAAAAATCTCTAAAGATATATAATTATGCAGCTGAAACTTGGGAACAGTTGGTTTCTCACCAAAAGAATGGAAAGGCTCCATACGATTAATAACTAATGTAAGATTCTCAATATTGACAACCAAATGCTTGTAAAAACAAAAACAAAAACTAACCTCCCCGTCTTCTTCAGGTGCATCCTCAGACATACCCCATGAGATCCCATCTGCTAAAGCTGCTTGAGTTTTCGCTCGTAAAAGGGAAGCTTCACGATCAAGCATATTTTGCCGAATCTTAGCATCACGGAGTTTCTGCATATCTTTTTCCTGTTACATGAGACAAACAAGTAAATACAAGACTCACACAACTGAATATGGGGAGGTTGACTCTGTTCAATGATATATATCCCATTTGTGTTTTCCATGTCAACAAAAGCACAAATCTCTATTCTACTCCTAGAAAAGACCCAGTTGGTGATGATGGTGTGTGTCTGCCATCCATCATTTCTGTCATTTGATCTGCATCTAACAGATGTGAAGTAGGCTGTAGTATTTTTGCGAAAAGAATCAAAGACCCCGCCACTCTGTTCCACATTTTTGCAGAAAACTCCTTAGTCTCTCCCCAGCCTTTTTGTCCCAAGCAAGTCAGGGTGGGCTAGAGATAAGAGGAATAAAATTGGGTGAAACCCAACATATTTTTAGTGATATATACCAAAAACAGGGTGATTTTTTTTCAAGTTTGTGAACATGTATTAGACTATTTTGAATTCGTTCCACACACAGGCACTTTGCTAGTTGGGAACAATAAACTGTATGTTGCATCATCACTATAACTTTGATTAAGATGTGAATGCAGCAGCAAGCTAGTAAATACTTCAGAAATCAAATATGGCATAGTGGCAGATGAGCCAACTGAAGGAGTTTCAGAATCTTACTGGAGGCATCAGCTCAGATGGTCCTTGAAAAATGTACAAACGTGATGATCTGGTAAATAGAAAGAGTGAGAAAAGTTCAGTCCAAATTTACTGAGTGATAAGAGCGCAAATGAATACAGCAGTAGTGCCATTTTATTCATTTCTTCAATTGCTTGTTTGATATTTCGTTTTCAGTTTCAGAGCATTTGTTAAACTAACAAAAATGCAGTAATATTCCTACTAGATCATTTTTTAAATATGCATGAGGCTGACATATCTTTTCATTCAACTTTCCATCAGATGTATATAATTAAGTCAATTATAAGTAACAATATAATTTACTACGGAAAAATAAAAGTTAAGCTTTCTTTGAAGCCATGAACTCATTGCCACTGTTTTACAACAGTTCGCCAATGTTACTGTTTCACAACAGTTACCAATGCCACACATGATTATTAATTATAAAGGAAAAGGCTAGTCCATAATAAGCAGGTTATGAAATGAACAGATTTAAAGTTAGAAACCTAAAAATTCTGTCAGATGAAAGAACACAATTTGCAAAAAATTGAGCACCAGAAAGCAATTTGTTGCAATCTCTGCTAGAAATGATGCATAACACCGTCTGGCTGACAAACTTACTGCCCAAATCGAATTACATCTCCAACATGAATCGGTGTGTACATCTTCTTCTTGACCTGTTGATTAAATATATGACATCAGAACAATATTCTTGCCCTCATCAGAACAGTAGTTATGCTATCGTAAACCAACAAGCACGGCAACATTGGCAAGCTAATACAAGGTTCCTTTTGTGGGGAAAAAGGATGTTACAGGAATAGTCCAAAAGCAAATTAGCTCAGAAAGGCAGCAGTGTATTAAGCATGAAAAGAACAATGGATACACAAACAACTCTTTTGCTATTTCTAATATCAGAAAATGGCAGATATCTTTTCCCCAGTTTATAGTGTGACTCAGCAAGCCAAAGGTAGATGGATATACAAAATTACAACAGAATAAGAATGCCATCAGCACAAATTGCAGTGCTTTTTTAAAACAAAATAGCATGAACAATGATGCATTCTGCGTCATATTGACGCTCTTCTCCTTAATACGAAAATGTGTGTTCGAGAAACAATGAGGTGCATACATGAGAAGAGGACACATAGTTGCATGGTATCAAAATTTTCAAACAAACATATTAGAAGTCCTGGATGAATTGGAAATATTCAGTTCTGCTCTGAAGTAAGACAAAAGGGAAGAGATTATGCCTGAGTTTTGTTGATGGAAGAACCATGTGTGCTTCCAAGATCGTAAAGGAAAACCTGCCCATCATTTCTAAACTGCAGAACTAAAATAACACAAAAGAAGTCATGAGTGTGACGCATAAGAGTTACCAAGAAGATATTATACATTATTATTATGTGAGTGCTTGGATTCTATAATTACCATCTCTGGTTCACGAACAATAAATAATTATCACATGTCCACAAAACTTGCCCTCAGAGATTATTAAAAATATAAAGATGATAAAACAAAGTGAACAATTACTCATAAGAGAACACTTTATGTAATGATACATATAGTACATGGCATACTTATGCAAGAAAAAACAACTGCAGAACTTCAATACAGTTAACCACGTCCATATACTTTGTGACCTCTGCCAAAACAACATGGACAATACACTACACATAGAAGTCCTTAGACAAATTAGTGGAAGAATTCCTTCGATTCCAGTGATGGTCAATGTCTTGATTCAACCCTATTTCACCAGCAGGTTATCCATATAATTTTACTAACTAATAAACAGCTTTTCTAAGTCAAATACTACCCTCTGAAGAAAAGGATTATTTACAGCAAAGTTTCACAGTTCCCTGCATATCATCCCCCATATGTTTATGAATATCTTAGCACCATAAATAAAATTTATGTTCACTGACATCCCAAATGTTCAGAATATCAGCGACCAGTTTCCAGCCAGCTATCCGACGAATCAGTAAAAAGGTGACTAAGAGCCTGTTCGGCAACACTCCACTCCTCAAATTTCTCAACTCCACTCCTTACTTCTCAGCTCCCAACTCTACTTGCTATTTTAGAATTTTGCAAAACGTTCGGCCCCCAACTCCAGCTCTTCTACGCGTGCGCATGGAGAAAGAGAATCGGGGCAAGTGGGGACTACCGAGAGATCTGTGGGATTCTGTTTCCTATTTTTTCTCTCGAACCGGTAAGTGGGGGCTAAAAGCTGTACGAGGCATCGAGATGGAGCGCTCCGCGCGGCACTTTCTCAACTCCATCAGTTTGTACTACAGGCCGCTCCGCTCTGGATTATGAAATCCTCGGAGTTGACGCGTTCGGTGCGGCTCCGTTGGCTCCAGTAGCGGAGTTGAGGAGCAGAGGGCTCCCGAACAGGCCCTAAGTATATTGCTTCACACAAAATTCCAACTTCTGTTTGAAAACTGCAACCATCCTGACATCTAGTTAATGTAATGAAGCTGACTGAGATGGGGTGGGGGGTTACGGACGACCTTCCTTGATGTGAAAAGTATTAGTAATGGATTTCGTTTCGAACTGAAAAGGTCTACAAAAAACTAACTCTGCACTTAGTAACTAGATTAAATAGCTAGCTGGAGTTTGAGTTTTGGTACTAATGTTCTATCTATGGCATAGTTGACAAGAGCATCCGTTTCAAAAAATACTTGACAAGAGCATGGCGAAAATGAATATACCTGCATGAAAACGGGAAATGGTGGGATGCTCCAGCATGAAATCGCATAGATCAATTCGGCCGAACATGTAAGCTCCTTTCTTGGAGCTGCGATATGTAATGCCAGTCATTTCACCAACTATATCTAGGAAAATAAGTAGTCCAGCTAATTATGTACTAGCAGACAATGTCATGAACTTCGAATGTGAAGGTCTCAAAATCCACATATAATACAATGCATTGGATTGAAACATGAAATATATAGCTATGCAAGTACTCATTTCACGCAACTACAAACCATGAGTGATTGTAGAAATAAAAATAAGTCATTATCAACCGTTTGCACTAGGAACCACGCATTGCCCTTCTCCACTCCTATCGTACATGAGCTAGAAACCCCAGAGGCATCAGAATAAGCAGCCCCACAGCAAGACGAGAAACGCACGAATGCTGATGCAGAGACAGCAACTCACACATCAAGCTTTTCGAAGATGCGGCCTTCCTTGAGCACCTCGAGGAAGAAGGGGTGTTCCGGGGCGGCGCTCCAGTCGGGGATGGCGTATGGTGCGCGCGGCCGCGGCTGCTGCCGCTGCTCTGGCGCCGCCGCCTCGGCCATCTCGGTGTCGCCACCGGGGTTCCTTTCCTCCCCCGCCGACGAGTCGCTGACGCTAGGGCTGGGGTTAGCGCTCCCGTCGGCCGACGATTCAGACTCCGACGCTGCCTCCGCCTCCAGCTGCGGCGAGGGTCTTGGTGGCGGTGGAGGCGGCATAGAGGAGGAGGGGCTCGGTTTAGCACTCCCGTCCGCCTCGGCCATCGAGGCGTCAGGCCTCGGCTCGTCCTCCGCCTCCGGCTGCGCCGACGGGGCAGTCGGCGAGGGTTTGGGGGGCGGCGGAGGCGGCATGGAGGAGGAGGAGGAGGGGTTAGGGTTTCGGGGCGGGGGCGGAGGCATAGTAGGGTTCATAGCTGTGGAAGGGTGCGGGAGCGTGAGAAGTGGAGACGAATGGGAGGGGAAGAGACGACGGCGAGGAGGAGGTGGGGATGAACAGCGGAGCGGAGCTGGGTCGGTGATCCGGGCAAACGGACGGGGAAGAAGGGGGGCAGCAATCCTCGCCGTTGGCGAGAGAGATGGTGCTGCGCACGTGGAGCTCTCAGCCAAGCGCAATCTTCGCCGTTCGTTTTCCGTTCGGCGCGCAGGATTAGCTAGTGGCATAGTTACACGTGACCAATTTGAAACATCCCACACCCCCTCCCTTTCCCTCTCCTCCTTTCCTCTTGAGTTGGCAAATTGTGCCCAGCTCTTCTGCGTCGGAGAGGAAGGGGAGAGGAGGCGATCACTCTGTAGATAATATCATTTAAAGACATTATAAGCGAGTACTTTTCTAGCCATGTCAGGCTATTAGCATTCACAATTATTGGATCTTCAGTTTTAGACAGTTTCGGCCGTCTGATTTCTCCTAACCTAATCCAGCCTCTGCTCGCTTCGTTCGCTACCTTCGAGCTGAGCCGCTGCTCCAGTAACATTTTTGAGTGTCTTATGTGAAATTGGGCCTATTGTGCGTCTACCATTCACAATCCGTGCAGCCAGGAAAAAGTACAAGCCCGTATGCGTCCCTCCTTCGGTTCGCATGGACGCAGCCGTCAGTGTGGCGGCCGACGCTGAGCAGGAGTGATTCCGATGGCAACCGCGCTTGGATTATAACTGATGCGACCGGCGACCGATGGCAACGCATGCCGATTGCGCTTCGTGTCCGACCGAGATGGATCACGGGTAACCAATCGTCACCAGTCACCACTCGCCGGTGATTGAGGGAGTGATTTACCGTTCCTATAATGATTTAATGGCAGTTGATGCGCACCGCTGGTAGTCGGAGTTTATTTGCAGGTGAGTTACCATGGCGCTCATTCTTCCTGTACTCCACACCGTGTCCACATATATATTCCCTCCTTCCTACCTCGCATCTGGCTAGGTGGTGACCGAGACAGTGGGCCAATGGTTGTTCCTTTCCTCCTCGATCCCTCACTCCTCGTCCACGACACAGCGATCATGCCATTGGGAGCGAACTGGCTGCCAGGCCAACCGAGGTGCGGGCACGAGGCACGAGCTGGCCATTGAGGAGCGGGAGCGGCTCCATCGGGTGAAGCAAAAGAAGCGCAAGGAGCCGCTCTCCCACATCGCGGAGGTGGCTCACAAGGAGGCCGAATGCAAGCGCATTTGGGCAAGTGCTCCAATGCAAGGTACTACACAAATTCCAATAAAAAATAGGGGCACACGTGGCTCCAAAGTATCCATGGCTTGATTAGATCATTATGTTGGAGATATGCGGATTAAATTGATGCTACTCCTTGCTAAATTTACTGAAAAAATGCCTAGAAATTTTTGACTTAGCACTGATTTTTATTGCTCCACTGATTGTAATACAGATGCATGAAAACGTACTGATTTGTGAAGTGATATTTGCTTCAAAGTATCACCTTATTACTAATTTTAACAGAAAGTAGGTTTCATATTTGTGAAGTGATATTTGGGTTGACGCCACCAAAGTTTTGACACGTAGTACACATATTATTGATTACATTCATGCAAGATTTGGGTCTTCAATTTTGCAGCTTGCTAATGCTTTTGATAGAATTTATTGAATAGGTAGGACTTAATATTTACTGGCTATCAATCCTTTATGGGTACTAAAATGAATTCACAAAAATCTTATGATAGAGTTGCCAGTCAGGTGTGGCAAAGCTGGCGCACTGATTTACTTTCATCGATTTTTTCATGGTTATATATGTATTGTTTGTCTTATATAGTTCAGGAAAATAATTAGGTTGGTCACAATGTGCAAGAACATAAGCTAGTAACTTACACACTTCCCTAGACTATGTTACTACCTCCATAGTGGGTAGGAACATCTATATAATGTCATGCAACAATGTATTTATTAGGTTATAGACTCATTGTTTATTGGAGTGTGTGATATTCCGGTAACTTAGGGGGTGTTTGTTTCCAGGGACTTTTTTGTGTAGGGACTAGAAAAAGTCCCTCTTAGAGACTTTTTTACCAAACGAGAGGGACTTTTTAGGGCCTAAACTAGGCATTTGGGACTAAATAAAGAAGACTCTCAAGGAGAGTCTTTTTGGGACTTTTTAGGACTTTTCCAACAATGCCCCTCCATGTATCCATTGGCCCGCCACCTCATGGTGTTGTTTGATTGTTATTTTTCTATATACTAGGGGCAACACGGTCATTTAATAACCTCTAGAAAGGGACTAGGGACTTTTTAGTCTCTGGAAACAAACAGGGAGGGACTTTTTAGGGACTAGGGACTTTTTAGTTGGGACTAGAAAAAGTCCTAGAACTTATGAACCAAATAGGGCCTTAGCTAGTTACCACAAGCACCTCTCTCTTCATTAAATATGTGCCACATAAGCAAAGTTATATTGAAGTGTGTGATGTTACTCCTAAGTTCCTCCCCATTGTGATCAGCCTTAGCTAGACTTTGGTGGATGGGAGAACGGAAGGGATGAGGAAGCTAACAATATGTTGTTAACTGTGGTTATGGTTGGTTGGCAGGTGAGAAGATGTGCACAGTGGACGAGATAATTTTCTCTATTAGAGAAATGTATTGATCTGAAGGCAAAGGAAAACGCTCCAAAGACAAAGCATGAACCAAGATGGACGACACATATGCTGGATTTTCTGAATATACAAGCATGTATACAATTTTCTGAATTTATAATCTATTCCAAATTAGTAGTGTACTTACAATCTCTAAGTCAACGTGTACACCATGTTGCAATTTGACATATCCACTAAACAAATAAATTTTCCTTCTTCCAATATACGAAAATTCCAACAAGTTTATTGGACTAATGGATGGGTGATGTGGACTTTCGGCGTTTTGACTGTTTGATTATACTCACAATCTTGCATGGGTTTACTTGACTGGAGAATGTTGCACAAGCTAGGCCGCTGCTCTCATAACAAAATCGAAGCTCTTATGTCATTTGGAATCTATGGGCCTTCGTGTGTGAGCCGCAGCCAAAGAAAGCATCATAAATAGCCAAGGGCCTTGCAGTTGGGCGAATCGTTTCCGAACTGCAATCGTAATACTCAAGGGTTTGATCCATGAATGTCATCTCCTCTTCACAACATGAAAAACAATTCTTGCCAGCTCAACTAGCAAGTGGGAGAACCATTCGTATGAGGTGAGCGAACTAAGCCTCGCCACTGTTGAACACATGCCACGGAAACGTCCGTATGTGGTTAGGAACCAAATGAAAGTTCAGGCATCTCACAAAAACATACTAACCCTCCATTTTTGGCAAACGTCCTAAATAGTTGTACCAAATACCAACATTAAAGTGCCAAAATTGACGGGCGCGGCAACGCGCGCCTTCAATGATCTAGTATTAGTAGTAGTGGTGCTTATGGGAGGCGGATGTATGGACTTGCCATCTTGCACTATGCCAACGGGGTGTTGGAGGTCGACGAAGGTGAGTTGCGACTGGATATCCACGATGATGCTCCTCCTGGCCACGGTGCTCCTTCGGTGGGAGCCAAATATGGTGGGAGACGCCTTCTCCGTCACCCTGTAAATAAGCTTGTAGGATCCTCGGATATGGAGCTCGATCTTATTCTTCCTTGCTTTCCTCTAAGGCTGACGTGGTGGTGGACGGAAAGAAGTGGGAGGGAGGGGATCAAGCCGCCGACGAACCATCCATGTTCATCCTTGGAGATCAATCTCAGCAACACCTATGAGGAAGCTACAACCAGGCTCTTTGTGGTCCTCAACGACATGTTGTCGCATCTCCTAGTCAAAGGCCAGCCATCCGAAGCTCTGGCAATCAATTCCGACTCCTTTCTTTCCACCAAGTCATTGAGCCAAAAGGGAGGCATCTATGTTGGTGCTTCAACCTACTTGTTTAAGTGTCTAGTCGGCGGTGAGCTGCCTGATACGTCTCCAACGTATGTATAACTTTTGATTGTTCCATGCTATTGTATTATCTATCTTGGATGTTTTATATGCATTCATATGTCATTTTATATGATTTTTTGGACTAACCTATTAACCTAGAGCCCAGTGCCGGTTTCTGTTTTTTCCTTGTTTTTGAGTTTTACAGAAAAGAAATATCAAACAGAGTCCAATTGACCTAAATCTTTACGACGATTTTTTATGGACCAAAAGAAGCCCACAGAGTACTCAAGACGCACCGGAGGAGTTCCGAGGCCACCACAAGGGTGGGGGGCGCGCCCCCGGCCTTGTGGGCCCTTCGTGGACTCCCCGGACTTGTTCTCGACGCCAACACCTCTTATATATCCCCAAACCTCCAGAACATAACCTAGATCGGGAGTTCCACCGCCGCAAGCCTCTATAGCCACCAAAAACCAATCGGGGCCCTGTTTCGGCACCCTGTCGGAGGGGGAAATCATCACTGGTGGCCATCTTCATCATCCCGGTGCTCTCCATGACAAGGAGGGAGTAGTTCACCCTCGGAGCTGAGGGTATGTACCAGTAGCTATGTGTTTGATCTCTCTCTCTCTCTCTCTCATGTTCTTGATTTGGCACGATCTTGATGTACCGCGAGCTTTGCTATTATAGTTGGATCTTATGATGTTTCTCCCCCTCTACCTTCTTGTAATGGGTTGAGTTTTCCCTTTGAAGTTATCTTATCGGATTGAGTCTTTAAGGATTTGAGAACACTTGCTGTATGTCTTGCATGTGCTTATCTGTGGTGACAATGAGATATTCACGTGATCTACGTGACGTATGTTTTGGTGATCAACTTGTGGGTTCTGTGACCTTGTGAACTTATGCATAGGGGTTGGCACACGTTTTCGTCTTGACTCTCCTGTAGAAACTTTGGGGCACTCTTTGAAGTTCTTTGTGTTGGTTTGAATAGATGAATCTGAGATTGTGTGATGCATATCGTATAATAAAATTCGCGGATACTTGTGGTGACATTGGAGTATCTAGATGACATTAGGATTTTGGTTGATTTGTATCTTAAGGTGTTATTTTAGTACTAACTCTAGGGCTGTTTGTGACACTTATAGGAATAGCCCAATAGATCAATCACAAAGAACAACTTTGAGTTGGTTTCATAACCTACAATAATCTCTTCGTTTGTTCCGCTATTAGTGACTTTGGAGTGACTCTTTGTTGCATGTTGAGGGATTGTTATATGATCTAATTATGTTATCATTGTTGAGAGAACTTGTGCTAGTGAAAGTATGAACCCTAGACCTTATTTCCAAGCATTGCAATAATGTTTTCACTCACTTTTACCGTTAGTTACCTTGCTGTTTTTATATTTTCATATTACAAAAACCTATATCTGCCATCCATATTGCACTTGTATCACCACCTCTTCGTCGAACTAGTGCACCTATACAAATTACCATTGTATTGGTTGTGTTGGGGACACAATAGACTCTTTGTTATTTGGTTGCAGGGTTGTTTGAGAGAGACCATCTTCATCCTACGCCTCCCATGGATTGATAGACCTTAAGTCATCCACTTGAGGGAAATTTGCTACTGTCCTACAAACCTCTGCACTTGGAGGCCCAACACCGTCTACAAGAAGAAGGTTGCGTAGTAGACATCAAACTCTTTTCTGGCGCCGTTGCCGTGGAGGTTAGTGCTTGAAGGTATATCTTTAGATCTTGCAATCAAATCTTTTAGTTTCTTGTTTTATCACTAGTTTAGTTTATAAAGAAAATTACAAAAATGGAATTGAGGTTGACTCATATGCTTCATCTTTTTAATGTCTTTCGTGAAAATGATGGAAAAGAAAATTATGCTCAATTGCTAGAGGAAGAATGCAATAAAATATTTGACATACAATCTTTGAATGACGAGCATGCTTGCAATGTTGTTAGTATGAATTCTTTGAATATCCATAGTACTAATGATGATTGCACTAGTCATGATAAAAATGTTTCTTATAAGCATGTCAATTTTTGTGGAGTGCATAGAGTTTGCTGGTACATACCAAATAGGGAAGATAGATTTTGCAAGAGGCATAAGCATTTAGAAACTAAATGTTTGCAAGAGAGGCTAGATGTTTGTGCTGAAAAATTTAATATTTTTAGCCATCCTTGTGAACTTTGCAATGATTGTGGTCATTTAAATCTCCAATGCAAATTGTTTCATGATCGCATCGTGTCCAAAAATTATGATGACTTGATTTCCCTTGCACATCATAATAAATTTAGTTTGCTTTTGGGATATGAAGAAATGAAACATATAACTAAGGGTATTCCAGAATATAACCTTGAGAAAGTTCTTGATTTTGATCTAGAGGAGATTTATATGCATTGTGCGGTAAATTGCATTGAAAATCCTTATATTGCCAATTACTTAAAGACAAGAAAACAAATAGAAGATGAAGAGAATACTAATGAAGGGGAAGAGATTTCCTAATATCCTCCTATTTTTTCTTATGATGAATCAGGTAATGAGGAGGAGCTTTTTATTCAACCAATCTCATCAATAATGAGCTCCAAAAGGGTAATTAAACCCACACATGATGTGAAGAAGAAAAAGAAAATACGGAAAAGCAAAGGTAAAAAGGTATCTCTCCCAAATGATGTTTCTCCTATTATCGTTATGCCTCATGAGAGTGAATCAAAAATAAATGTGGATGATGATATACTTGATGATGATATTGATTCTTTACCTTATGGTACTATGTCCGAAGGAATTATTGAGGATGATTTTGTTATGCCTATTACTCATTGTGATGATTTTTATTGGGAAAGTAATGATACTTGTTATAATCTTGAAAATCTTTTTGGCACCAACTTAGAAAGTTGTGATGATAATAATTGCTATACTATTTGTGATATCCATACTATTAATGATGAGAGTGATTATGCTTATGATATGCAGAGGCCCAAGCTTGGGGATGCTATGTTTAACGAAGATGTTATTTTTAGTCCCCCAAGTTTAGATGTGCAAATTTATTATGATGATAGCATGCCTCCTACTTATGATGATTGCAATAATTATGAAAGTGGATTTGGAGAGGTCATGACTTTATTTAGTAATGATTCCACTATCTTGGAAGAGGTTTCAATTGATTATGATGAGAACAAAGTTGCTACTTATGATGATTATTGTGATGTCACTTATGTTATAAAAAGTAGTGATGATTATATTTATAAAGCTTGTCATAATTATGATTACCCTTTTTCTGAACATTATTTTTTTAATGTGGAAACAATTTATAGTATTCGAGTTTCTTATGATACTCCCACTATTCCGAATGAGAATAAATTTGCTTATGTGGAGAGTAATAAAATTTATATGCTTGTAGATCATGAAAAGAATGATTTATGTGATGGTTATATTGTTGAATTCATTCATGATGCTACTGAAAATTATGATGAGGGAGTAATATATGCTTGTAGGAGTTGCAATAATATCAAGTTTCCTCTCTATGTGTTGCAAATCTTGATATCATGCTTGTTTTGCCTTCCTATGCTAGTTTATTCTTGTTCCCATAAGTTGTTTGCTCACAAAATCTTTATGCATGGGAAGTGGGTTAGACTTAAATGTGCTTGCCAAATATGTTTCATGATGCTCTCTTTGTGTTTCAATTCTTCAGTCTTATGCGAGCATCATTGAAATCATTATGCCTAGCTAGAAAGGCATTAAAAAAGCGCTTGTTGGGAGACAACCCAATACTTATACCTACTATTTTTGTGTGTTAACATGATTATGCTACTGTAGTAATCATGTTTTATAGCTTTTGTTTCAATAAAGTGCCAAGTAAAGCCTTTGGGATAGTGTGTATGATAGTTGACTTGATTCTGTGCAAAAACAGAAACTTTTGCTCCCAGTCCAGGAATTTTGAAAATTCACTGGAACGTGCTTTTGATCTGAATTTTTTACACAAGATTGATATACAAATTTTATAGGTTTTCCTAATTTTTTCAGAATTTTTGGAGTTACAGAAGTATGATTTCAATTCAGTTCTTTACGGATTGTTCTGTTTTTGACAGATTCTGTCTTCGATGCATAGTTTGCTTGTTTTTTCTAGTTTCTATGGATTATATTGCTTAATATAAATTTTAGAAATGACAGGGTACAGTAGGGATCATGTGAGAAACATTATGAATCTTGTCTTGACACTACCAAAGTGAATGATTTGTTTTATTACACAAACGGAGCTTACGAGTTTTCTGTTGAGTTTTGTGCAGTGAAATTTTCAAGTTTTGGGTGAAGTTTCGATGGATGGTATATACCACACAACCTTCTTCTTGTAGACGTTGTTAGGCCTCCAAGTGCAAAGGTTTGTAGGACAGTAGCAAATCTCCCTCAAGTGGATGACCTAAGGTTTATCAATCCGTGGGAGGCGTAGGATGAAGATGGTCTCTCTCAAACAACCCTGCCACCAAATAACAAAGAGTCTCTTGTGTCCCCAACACACCCAATACAATGGTAAATTGTATAGGTGCACTAGTTCGACGAAGAGATGGTGATACAAGTGCAATGTGGATGGTAGATATAGGTTTTTGTAATCTGAAAATATAAAAACAACAAGGTAACTAATGAGAAAAGTGAGCACAAACGGTATTGCAATGCTTCGAAACAAGGCCTAGGTTTCATACTTTCACTAGTGCAAGTTCTCTCAACAAGGATAATGTAACATCCCAAAATTCTAAATTTTGGAATGTTATAATAAATAGATAGATTCGATTGATTGATTGAAAGTGAGTGAATTCAAAATCTTTTTGAAAGTTAAATGAGAGGGAATAAAAGGACTTTCCCAAACTTTCATTTTTCATTCGTGATCTCCGTGAATTCAAATTCTTTTCACCACAAAACCCTGGAGAGAAGATTACATGACTTCTTCCATTTATTTAAAAATATTTCCAATTCTGAAACTTTATGCAACTCAATGATTTTCACAAGAGAAGATAAAAAGACTTCTTCAAATTATATGAAATATGAGTTGGGAGTTTCAAAGAACTCAAATTTAAAATCCATTTGAAATTATTTTTCAATTTGGAGTTATTTGGGTTTTATTCAAATTATTTTTCTCCAAAAATAAAATACATGGAAAATAGGGTAACATGATTCCCTACATTAGAAAATTGGAGAAAAATTAATTTGAAATCATTTTGGTATTTTTAAAATGATTTTTTTGGATTTTATTAGACCTGTAGCACTCTTTGAATTATTTGAATATGTGTGGATTTTATTTGGCATTATAAAAATGTCCATGTTGTAGAAAATCTTTTTCTACAAATTTTGGTATATTATATGCCTATATAATATTTTATTTTTATTTGTTTTTATCTGTTTTGTTTGTCTGAAAAAAAATCTTTATTAAAAAAAACTTCTGGACCGACCGGACCGGGCCGGCCCAGCCAGCCCAGCGCCGCGCCCCGTCGTCCCAGGTCGGGATTCCTCCCGAGTCCGCATCACCGCCGCCGCTCGCCGTGGATGCTCCGGCCTCCTCTGCCCCTTCCCCACGCCACCTTGCCCCCCTCCTTAAATACGGCGCTCGGGCCCCGTCTCTCCTCTCCTCCTCCCGCGCTGCCGCGCCGCACCTCGCAGCACCCGCCGCCGCCCCGGCAAGATCCGCCACCGCGCCGCACCGCCGCCTAGTCCGCCGCCGCCTCCTACTGCTTGCGCCGCTGCCGCTTGCGCCGACGCCCACGCCGCCTACTGCCGTCGCCGGTGCTGCCTCGCTCGCCGGAGCCGCCGCCCCGCCTCGTCGTTGACCTCGCCGCCGCCGACGAAGATAACCGACAAAAACCGCCGGTAAACCGCCGAATCGTCCCGGTTTATTTTTTTTGTTTTTCTTCGGATTTTTTTCGATCGGTTTAGATTAGTGATCGTTCGCTCGTTTAGGTTCTGGAGCGGACAGGTTCGGTAGTTAACGTTCGGTAGCGAACGTTCGTTATTTAGATTTTTCTTTTTCTTTTAGTTTTCGGCCAGGGACCTATGCATGATAATTTTCTTCACAGATTAGTCCCTGTACTTCAAACGATCACTACTTTTCACTCGTTTATCCAAATTCAACGAAACCAACGCCCACGTCTTTGTTATGACCTCATCTATCCAGTAATCTAACTCAAACATGTTTTTTAAAGTTTTAAAGTTTGAATTCAACCAGATTTGTATTTGAACTTTGTTTGATCGTAACTTGAGTTTCGTAGCTCCGTTTGAGTTGATTCTTCTTGCTAATCGAAGCTCTTGACCTAAACTTTCTGATAAGGCCAAATTCACATAATTTTTGGTACTGTTAGAAATTGTTTTATGTTGCAAGAGTTATTTGCTTGGTTTTGATGTTCTTCGAACCGTCTTCTTCGATCTTTCTAGTGATTGCTTATGTGTGGTTACTATTGATTGCTTACGATAGATTGACCGGAGTGTGACGAGTAGATATATCAAGAGTTATGAGTGTGAATCATCTTCATCAACATTGCAGGCAAGTTCACACTTTGATCATACCTTTCTACTACCCAGTTTTTATTGCATTAGATCAATCCTCAAACATTGCATTGATTAGGATCTAATTAAATTATGGGATGGGAAGTTGGGGTAGAACCTATTATCTGCTTTATTATCAAACCTTTGGGAGTTACTTCTACATTTGCTTATTATGCCATGCTATGCTAGTAGACATGGATTGGGTGATATCCATGACAGATGTGAGTTTGTTAATTAATGGTTTATCTAAGGTGGCAACTTAAACACACATCTGGGTGGATTGAGGTACCTGGGTTTCCAGGATTTGCCTGTTTTTTTACGGACCGCCACCCAGGCTCAAAGGGATCATGAGATTATTCATACTAGAAACTTCCGTGTGCAGCCACAAGCTATTATGGGCTCTAGCATAGTTGATTAAGTTGTGTGAACTCTTACAGTGGTAGACTAGCTGATGTAGGGGATGTAGGTGTACCGGTCTACCCATCGTAAGGTGCTAACGCTTCTGAAAGACTGTGTCTTGGTTATCCGTTTCTCAAACATCATGTAGTGCGAGAAATCCAACGGAGGAGATCGAGTCTTGTGGGGAAAAGTGCGCAAACCTCTGCAGAGTGTATAAACTAATCATGGTTAGCCGTGTCCCCGGTTACGGACAATCTTGAGTATCTAGTTCTTGGATTATCCTGTTGATCTCATCATGTTACTTAAATAATTTGTTGGGTTGTTAATGATTACTTTTAATTGGGATTGAGAATGTTGTCAACCATTCTCAATGTTAAACAACCACCATGGTAGTTAAATAAAATTTATTCCTTTGCAGTAGGAAAAAAATTGGCTTTACGCAAAACCTTATAACCATAGAGCTTTTCCACCAGCCATATATGCATGTAGTGATAGCCATATTTCAGCATTGCTCTACAGTGTGAATTTGCCAGTACATTCAATGTACTGACCCTTTGTGGCTGCAACGTCTCATGTTGCAGGATTATCTTACGACGAGTAAGTGATACATTAGGGTTACGATTTCTACACTCAACTTTGCCGTTGGTGTTGATGGGAATCCACAACCTTATTACTTCCGCAATTGGGATTAAGGTAATAGTATTTACGTTATTTTATACATGTGATTTACCTCTGTTATAAATCCTCGAGTACTGTGTGTGTCAGCATACCGATCCAGGGATGACACTTAAGCACAGAGACTTGATCCATTCGGGTCGGGTCGCTACAAGATGGTATCAGAGCACATGTTGACTGTAGGACGTGACCCTAGAAACTGGCAAGCCCGTAGGAAAGATTTTTCTCTACTACTTCATTTTCAAAAAAGATCTTTTACCTCTCTTCTCTTCTGAGCTTATCCAAAATATTCCCTTTTAGTGAGACTATACCCCTTTTCCCTTTGGACCACTCGAAGATTCGACGGATGAGACCACTTCAAGGAGGATAAGATATCGGACAACCACGACCACTACGGAATGAAGGACATTTTACGGTGCATTTGAATAATGGAAACTACAACTGTTGAAGACTCTGAAGACTAGGAGAATTTGAAGGCTCTGAGGAATTCCCAGATTGGTATGATCTAGGAAGGCTACCCTTATGGAACTTGGCAGACTATGGAAGCTGTCAATAACCGAGCAAGGTGTATTGGAGAAAGACCGGAACATGGAGAGTTAAAAACTCAAAGTTCTGTCAAGGAAAAACCCTAAGGCAGGAGATATCAACTATGGAGAGATAGCTCATGGAAATGACAAGGGCAGAAACACGACTATCCATGATGTTATCGCCCGCTTATGCTATTTTCACCGTGCTGAGTTAAGCATGCATATGCATGGAAGGATTGGATGGTAGAAGGCTGATGGAGCACCTATCAGCAAGATGAAGTTTTAACTTTAGCCGGTGTATCACCAGGATCTGGAATGTTACATTAAGAAGTTAAGATGGACCAACAAGAAGCAGTATTTGACGAGAAAGCATTCAGTGAAGAACTTAGGACCAAGAAGCTGAAGTAGCCAAGCTGGAAGAGCAATACCTCGAGATACCGGAGATCCGTCAGGAACTGAAGGACAGTAGGACATGGTTCATGCCAAGAATGTTGAAATCCAGAAGTTGGAACGTAACTCCAGAAATATTGAAGGACGCCACAAGAGACTTTGCATCAATAGAGATGAACTGGCAAAAGAAACTTGATAAGGACAATCACGATCGGAAGAAGCCATCGGAGACATGAACAAGACTTGAGGAGTTTGGCGACTCCGAAGATTTATTGACCATTAGAAGACCAAACCCCGATATATACCCACGTTAGATGCGACGATTGTGAGCTGTCATTTGTTTGATGTTCTTCCGGCAGCCACAAATAAAATCTGTCTTTTCAAAACCTTGTTTGTATCGTGTGCATCTCTCTCGATCTCTCTTATCTCACCCCAAACCCCCGGACCCAATAGAGGATGAATGGAGATGAACTCATGTTTCCTGGACCGATAAGTCAATTGGAGACAGACCGATGGATTCAGAACATGGAGGATCATATGGAGAATAACACTATAGCCAGAAGGGATATGACCCAACATGCTCTTGAGTGCTTGGTAAGAGTTGTTGCTACTTGGTGGAGGATGTACCAAACCATCAATAGATGGCAAAGAGTAACCACTTGAGAAGAATTTAAGTTGACTCTGCAAAGATCCCGTCTTGTGTCCCAGAAGTTGAAGCCTTATGGAAATGATATGGAGAAACCTTGTGCATACAAGCTTTGTGGAGAAATAGGACACAACCATTAAAAAAACAAGGACGAATACCCTCATAATCAGAGGATTACCAAAGGAGTTAGCCTAGGATCTCAGGGAACTTCGGTTGGAGATTGTTCCCAAAGGTTTTGTTGCAGCAATGGAAGTTCAGTCTACATTGTTGGGAAAGATCCGTGAAGCTCAGAAGGATGACAAAGAGATTGCTGATGTAAAAGAGAGGATGAGCAAAGGAAAGGCCAAAGGTTTTCGTAAGGATGAGCATGACACCTTATGGTTCGAGGACCATGTATATGTGCCCAACAATGCAAAGATCAGGAAGTTAATACTTCAGGAGGCTCATGACTCACCATACTCGATTCGCCCTGGAAACATCAAGATGTATTTGGATTTGAAGGAGCGTTTCTGGTGGACTAGTATGAAGAAGGATATTGCGGAGTATGTAGTCGTAAGTGATGTATGCCAGAGAAAGTAAAAGCAGAGCATCAGAAGCCAGCAGGATTACTACAGCCTATGCCGATACTCGAATGGAAGTGGGATAAGCTTGGCATGGATTTCATTACTGAATTTCCCAGAACCCGAATCGGGATATGATTCTATCTGGATAGTAGTTGACTCGCTTGACCAAAGTGGCTCACTTTATCCCAGTGAAAACCACCTATACAAGTGCGAAGTTGGCCAAGATATATTTGACCAGGATCGTATGTCTGCATGGAGTTCCGAGGACCATCGTAGCAGATAGAGGAACACAGTTTACCTCAAAGTTTCGGAATCAGCCGCACCCGACTTTGGGTACTAGGCTAGAGTTCAGTACAGCCTTTCATCCGCAGACAGATGGATAGATCAAGAGAGTCAATCAGATTCTGGAGGACATGTTGAGAGCGTGTGCGCTAGATTATGGATCTAGTAGAAATGCTAACCTACCTTACACGGAGTTCTCATACAACAACAGTTACCAAGCCAGTTTGAAGATGGCCCCTTTTGAAGCTTTGTATTGGAGAAGGAGCCAGACACCGTTGATGTGGGATGAAGTTGGAGACCGTCAGTTGTTTGGACCAAATGTGATCAAGGAGTCAGAAGAGAATGTTAAGTTGATTCGAGATAGACTAAAGGTAGCTCAGTCCGGGCAGAAGAGTTATGCAGACTCAAAAACGCAAGGAGGTAGCCTATGAAATTGGAGACAAAGCATGTCTTCGTGTGTCCCCTCTGCGAGGAGTTAAACGAATTGGAGTTAAGGGAAAGTTAGCCCCGAGATTTGTAGGACCATACCGAGTTTTGGAGTGTATGGGAGAAGTGGCCAACAGGTTGGAGTCACCCGAAGGACTGTTAGGAGTTCATGATGTGTTTCCCAGTTGAAGAACTGCTATGCAGGAGATTGTAGTAATTTAAGGACCAATAAAGTTAGCATCCTTAGTACTGATTGGATCTTATGAGTTGTTACTCTGTGAAGGAAGATTTTGACCGTTTTTGAGGATATGAGAATATGGTCTATGGATGAGTTTGTGTCATTTTAAGGGTGGTAGTACCCTGTGAGGACACTTGACCCATGGAAAGGAGAATGATATACCACGAAGTGGATTTTTGACAAAATAAGAATGAGTCTTGTCTCGGTATGTGGGATATTCCACGAGGATGAAGAGATGAATTACTATTGGATATAAAGGAGGTATGATGTTGGAAATATGGATCAATGGAAACTCCATGATGAGTCTGAGTAATCATGTCCTAGTTTGGTGCTAATAGAAGGAAGGAAGACAGTACAATTGGATGGATTTAAGAATACTAGGAAGTTGGATGTCGGAATAATGATCCGTTGTCCCGATGATGAGTTCAAGGTTTACAAGTGATGAGATGGTCCATAACCCACAGGCCCCAGGACCTGCCAAGAGGCAAGCACAATCTTGATGAAGGAAAAACCTTGGAAGAAGTTATGATTTTATCAACCGACGATTTTATAGGAGCAACGCAAAACCTGAGAGTTGTGAAGGAATGATAGATGGTTGTTTGGCTTGCAGAATCTATGGATTTATCCGAACATGGTTCGTCGACAGGAGAAATTCTGCAATGCTTGTGAGGATGACCGAGTGTTAGAAAGCGAGATTCGCTAAACCGTATACAAGGTAATGATTTGGGTGCGGGATGGATTGATCACCATACCGACTTACTCTTATTATTCACTTTGCTATATGGGATGGTAAATCTGAGTGACGTACCCATAGTGGAGCGACGACGATATTAAACCTTGTTTAAACCTTAGAATGGTATAGCAATTTTTTCCCATGTACACGACAGTTGTTGCCAACCGTAGGTTATACGGTGAGGTTCAACCCAGACCCATTTCCTGCAGGACAAACCATGAATTGTTGATCACCATGAGATATCAATAGTTAGTTAGTATTGGTGCCAGACCCGTCAGCTAAGAAGACCCAGTCTCGGAATTACCTTACCAAGATGAAATGACAGAAGAATTGCGATAAAGGTTATGCCACTACCGGAAGAGCCCAGAGAAGGAATTTTCCTCGAGAATTTGAGAAGACCGGCCCCGTCAAGAATAAGGATGGAGTATATGAGTATTGATGGGACCGTAACAATGTTTCTAAGGGTGGTAGCACCCCCACCCCTGTGATGATCAATGGATTTTGAGAAGACCCCAAACCTAACCTATTTCTTTCTAGCCTCTCCGAATCTCGAGGACGAGATTCATTTTAAGGGTGGTAGGTTTGTAACATCCCAAAATTCTAAATTTTGGAATGTTATAATAAATAGATAGATTCGATTGATTGATTGAAAGTGAGTGAATTCGAAATCTTTTTGAAAGTTAAATGAGAGGGAATAAAAGGACTTTCCCAAACTTTCATTTTTCATTCGTGATCTTCGTGAATTCAAATTCTTTTCACCACAAAACCCTGGAGAGAAGATGACATGACTTCTTCCATTTATTTAAAAATATTTCCAATTCTGAAACTTTATGCAACTCAATGATTTTCACGAGAGAAGATAAAATGACTTCTTCAAATTATATGAAATATGAGTTGGGAGTTTCAAAGAACTCAAATTTAAAATCCATTTGAAATTATTTTTCAATTTGGAGTTATTTGGGTTTTATTCAAATTATTTTTCTCCAAAAATAAAATACATGGAAAATAGGGTAACATGATTCCCTACATTAGAAAATTGGAGAAAAAATAATTTGAAATCATTTTGGTATTTTAAAAATGATTTTTTGGATTTTATTAGACCAGTAGCACTCTTTGAATTATCTGAATATGTGTGGATTTTATTTGGCATTATAAAAATGTCCATGTTGTAGAAAATTGTTTTCTACAAATTTTGGTATATTATATGCCTATATAATATTTTATTTCTATTTGTTTTTATCTGTTTTGTTTGTCTGGAAAAAAATCTTTATTTAAAAAAAACTTCTGGACCGACCGGACCGGGCCGGCCCAGCCAGCCCAGCGCTGCGCCCCGTCGTCCCCGATCGGGATTCCTCCCGAGTCCGCATCATCGCCGCCGCTCGCCGTGGATGCTCCGGCCTCCTGTGCCCCTTCCCCACGCCACCTTGCCCCCCTCCTTAAATACGGCGCTCGGGCCCCGTCTCTCCTCTCCTCCTCCCGCGCTGCCGTGTCGCACCTCGCAGCACCCTCGTCGCCCCGGCAAGATCCGCCACCGCGCCGCACCGCCGCCTAGTCCGCCGCCGCCTCCTGCCGCTGCACGCCGCTGCCGCTTGTGCCGCCGCCTCGCCGTCTGCCGACGCCCACGGCGCCTACTGTCGTCGCCGGTGCTGCCTCGATCGCCGGAGCCGCCGCCCCGCCTCGTCGTTGACCTCGCCGCCGCCGACGAAGATAACCGACAAAAACCGTCGGTAAACCGCCGAATCGTCCCGGTTTATTTTTTTGGTTTTTCTTCGGGTTTTTTGATCGGTTTAGATTAGTGATCGTTCGCTCATTTAGGTTCTGGAGCGGACAGGTTCGGTGGTTAACGTTCGGTAGCGAACGTTCGTTATTTAGAATTTTCTTTTTCTTTTAGTTTTCGGCCAGGGACCTATTCGTGATAATTTTCTTCACAGATTAGTCCATGTACTTCAAACGATCACTACTTTTCACTCGTTTATCCAAATTCAACGAAACCAACGCCCACGTCTTCGTTATGACCTCATCTATCCAGTAATCTAACTCAAACATGTTTTTGAAAGTTTTAAAATTTGAATTCAACCAGATTTGTATTTGAACTTTGTTTGATTGTAACTTGAGTTTCGTAGCTCCGTTTGAGTTGATTCTTTTTGCTAATCGAAGCTCTTGACCTAAACTTTCTGATAAGGCCAAATTCACATAATTTTTGGTACTGTTAGAAATTGTTTTATGTTGCAAGAGTTATTTGCTTGGTTTTGATGTTCTTCGAACCGTCTTCTTCGATCTTTCTAGTGATTGCTTATGTGTGGTTACTATTGATTGCTTACGATAGATTGACCGGAGTGTGACGAGTAGATCTATCAAGAGTTATGAGTGCGAATCATCTTCATCAACATTGCAGGCAAGTTCACACTTTGATCATACCTTTCTACTACCCAGTTTTTATTGCATTAGATCAATCCTCAAACATTGCATTGATTAGGATCTAATTAAATTGTGGGATGGGAAGTAGTTGAGGTAGAACCTATTATCTGCTTTATTATCAAACCTTTGGGAGTTACTTCTACGTTTGCTTATTATGCCATGCTATGCTAGTAGACGTGGATTGGGTGAGTGATATCCATGACAGATGTGAGTTTGTTAATTAATGGTTTATCTAAGGTGGCAACTTAAACACACATCTGGGTGGATTGAGGTACCTGGGTTTCCAGGATTTGCCTGTTTTTTTTACGGACCGCCACCCAAGCTATTATGGGCTCTAGCATAGTTGATTAAGTTGTGTGAACTCTTACAGTGGTAGACTAGCAGATGTAGGGGATGTAGGTGTACCGGTCTACCCATCGTAAACGTGTGCCAAGCCCTATGCATAGATTCCCAAAGTCACGGAACCCGCAAGTTGATCACCAAAACATACATCAAGTGAATCAATAGAATACCCCATTGTCACCACGGGTATCCCACGCAAGACATACATCAAGTGTTCTCAAATCCTTAAAGACTCAATCCGATAAGATAACTTCAAAGGAAAACTCAATCCATTACAAGAGATAGAGGGGGAGAAACATCATAAGATCCAACTATAGTAGCAAAGCTCGCGATACATCAAGATCGTGCCAAATCAAGAACACGAGAGAGAGAGATCAAACACATAGCTACTAGTACATACCCTCAGCCCCGAGGGTGAACTACTCCCTCCTCGTCATGGAGAGCGCCGGGGTGATGAAGATGGCCATCGGTGATGATTCCCCCCTCTAGCAGGGTGCCAGAACAGGTTCTCGATTGGTTTTCGGTTGCTATAAACGCTTGCAGCGGCGGAACTCCCGATCTAGGTTTCTTTTCGGGGGTTTCTGTATTTATAGGAATTTTCGGCGTCGGGAACAAGTCAGGGGGGTCTCCGTGTCATCCACGAGGCAGGGGGACACGCCCTCCACCCTTGTGGATGGCTCGGGACTTTTCTGGCCCAACTCTTTTACTTCGGGGGCTTCTTTTGGTCCATAAAAAATCCACAAAAATTGGCAGGTCAATTGGACTCCGTTTCGTATTCCTTTTCTATAAAACTCAAAAACAAGAAAAAAATAGAAACTGGCACTAGGCTCTAGGTCAATAGGTTAGTCCCGAAAATCATATAAAATAGCATATAAATGCATATAGAACATCCAAGATGGATAATATAATAGCATGGAACAATAAAAAATTATAGATACGTTGGAGACATATCAAGCATCCCCAAGCTTAATTCATGCTCGTCCTCGAGTAGGTAAATGATAAAAATAGAATTTTTGATGTGGAATGCTACCTAACATATTTATAAATGTAATCTTCTCTATTGTGGCAAGAATATTCAGATCCATAAGATTCAAAACAAAAGTTTAATATTGACATAAAAATAATAATACTTCAAGCATACTAACAAAGAAATTATGTCTTCTCAAAATACATGGCCAAAGAAAGATATCCCTACAAAATCATATAGTCTGGCTATGCTCTATCTTCATCACACAAAATATTTAAATCATGCACAACCCCGGTTTCAGCCAAGCAATTGTTTGATACTTTAGTATTCTCAAACATTTTCAACTTTCATGCAATACATGAGCGTGAGCCATGGACATAGCACTATAGGTGGAATAGAATATGGTGGTTGTGGAGAATACAAAAAGGAGGAAGATAGTCTCACATCAACTAGGCATATCAACGGGCTATGGAGATGCCCATCAATAGATATCAATGTGAGTGAGTAGGGATTGCCATGCAACAGATGCACTAGAGCTATAAGTGTATGAAAGCTCAAAAGGAAACTAGGTAGGTTTGCATCCAACTTGCTTGCTCACAAAGACCTAGGGCACTTTGAGGAAGCCCATCACTGGAATATACAAGCCAAGTTCTATAATGAAAAATTGCCACTAGTATATGAAAGTGATAAAATAGGAGACTCTCTATCATGAAGATCATGGTGCTAATTTGAAGCACAAGTGTGGAAAAAGGATAGTAGCATTGCCCCTTCTCTCTTTTTCTCTCTTTTTTTATTTTTTTGGCCTTTTCTCTTTTTTTATGGCCTCTTTTTTTTCGTTCGGAGTCTCATCCCGACTTGTGGGGGAATCATAGTCTCCATCACCCTTTCCTCACTGGGACAATGCTCTAATAATGAAGATCATCACACTTTTATTTACTTACAACTCAAGAATTACAACCCGATACTTAGAACAAAATATGACTTTATGTGAATGCCTCCGGCGGTGTACAGGGATGTGCAATGAATCAAGAGTGACATGTATGAAAGAATTATTAAAGGGGGATTTGCCACAAATACGAAGTCAACTACATGATCATGCAAAGCAATATGACAATGATGAAGCGTGTCATAATGAACGAAATGGTGGAAAGTATGGTGGCTGTTTTGAGGAAGGTATGGTGGGTGTATGGTACCGGCGAAACTTGCACGGCACAAGAGAGGTTAGCAATGGTGGAAGGGTGAGAGTGCGTATAATCCATGGACTCAACATTAGTCATAAAGAACTCACATATTTATTACAAAAATCTAGAAGTCATCAAAACAAAGTACTACACGCATGCTCCTAGGGGAAGGGTTGGTAGGACTTAACCATCGCGCGATCCCGACCTCCACTCATAAGGAAGACAATCAATAAATAAATCATGCTCCAACTTCATCACATAACGGTTCACCATACGTGCATGCTACGGGAATCACAACCTTTAACACAAGTATCTCTCAAATTCACAACTACTCACTAGCATTACTCTAATATCACCATCTTAATATCTCACAACAATCATAAGGAATCAAACTTCTCTTAGTATTCAATGCACTTTATATGAAAGTTTTTTTATTATATCCCTCTTGGATGCCCATCATATTAGGACTAAATTCATAACCAAAGCAAATTACCATGCTGTTCTAAAAGACTCTCAGAATAATATAAGTGAATCATGAGAGTTCATCAATTTCTTCAAAATAAAACCACCGTCGTGCTCTAAAAGATATAAGTGAAGCACTAGAGCAAATGACAAACTACTCCAAAAGATATAAGTGAAGATCAATGAGTAGTTGAATAATTATGTAACTATGTGAAGACTCTCTAACATTTAAGAATTTCAGATCTTGGGATACTATTCAAACAGCAAGCAAAGAAAAATAAAATAAATTGACGCTCCAAGCAAAACACATATCATGTGGTGAATAAAAATATAGCTCCAAGTAAAGTTACCGATGAACGAAGACGAAAGAGGGGATGCCTTCCGAGGCATCCTCAAGCTTAGGCTCTTGGTTGTCCTTGAATATTACCTTGGGGTGCCTTGGTCATCCCCAAGCTTACGCTCTTGCCACTCCTTATTCCATAGTTCATCGAATCTTTACCCAAAACTTGAAAACTTCGCAACACAAAACTCAACAGAAAACTCGTAAGCTCCGTTTGTATAAGAAAATAAATCACCACTTAGGTACTGTTTTGAACTCATTATAAATTCATATTGGTGTTATATATACTGTATTCCAACTTCTCTATGGTTCATACCCTCCAACACTACTCATAGATTCATCAAAATAAGCAAACAACACAATGAAAACAGAATCTGTCAAAAACAGAACAGTCTGTAGTAATCTATAACTATCGAATACTTATGTAACTTCAAAAATTCTTAAATAAATTGGTGGTCTTGATGAATTTGTTTATTAATCTTTTGCAAAAAGAATCAACTTAAAATCACTCTTCTGTAAAAAATGACAGCTAATCTCGTGAGCGCAAAGTTTCAGTTTTTTACAGCAAGATAACATTAACTTTCACCCAAGTCTTCCCAAAGGTTCTACTTGGCACTTTATTGAAACAAAAGCTATAAAACATGATTACTACAGTATCTTAATCATGTGGACACACAAAAACAGCAAGGGTAAATATTGGGTTGTCTCCCAACAAGTGCTTTTCTTTAATGCCTTTTTAGCTAGGCATAATGATTTCAATGATGCTCACATAAAAGATAAGAATTGAAACATAACGGGAGCATCATGAAGAATATGACTAACACATTTAAGCCTAACCCACTTCCTATGCATAGGGATTTTGTGAGAAAACCATTCATGGGAGCAAGAATCAACTATCATAGGAAGGGAAGACAAGCACAACTTCAAGATTTTAAGCACATAGAGAAGAAACTTGATATTATTGCAATTCCTACAAGCATATATTCCTTCATCATAATAATTTTCAGTAGCATCATGAATGAATTCAACAATATAACCATCACATAAAGCATTATTTTCATGATCTCCAAGCATATAAATTTTAGTACTCTTCACATAAGCAAATTTCTTCTCATGAATAGTAGTGGGAGAAAACTCAACAAAATAACTATCATGTGAGGCATAATCCAATTGAAAATTAAAATCAAGATGAAAAGTTTCATGCTTATTGTCGGGGATATACCCCGCGGCGTAACCCGACACAAGTATAACCCGGCCGGACTTGGCGACTCACTGGTAACCTGGCGGGCGGGACAGACGGATGACAAGGCCCAAGGCCCAGAAGGCCGGTTCATACTATGGTGGGCCGGTTTACAAGGAAAGGCATAAGGAATATTTACCTTACAAGGTGTTAAGACCCGGACTTGTATCTGGTCTGTATTAGAAGGTAGACTAGTCCTAATCTAAAAAGGACTCCACATGTAACCCGCCCCTCTAACTTATATAAGGAGGGGCAGGGCTCCCAAAAGAAGGACAAGCAAGAAGAAACAATCTCTAGGGCTAGATACAAAGAGTCGGTTTACCGACGACTCTCTGATGATGATAATGAGACCTAGCCACAAACAACATGTAGGGTTGTTACCGGATGATGTTTCCCAGGGCCCGAAGTTGTCTAAACCCTTGTCTTGTGTTGCGTCCCTCGATTCCGCTCAACCCCTCTCAAGCTACCACATAGATGCGTTGGCCTCATGACTAAGTCCTCACACTAGGACATCTGTCAAGACAATTCCACGACAGTTGGCGCCCACAGTGGGGCCCACGCACAATCGTGTTAAGTTCTTGGAGGGATCTATCTCAGGAATTGAAAAATTCGCAGGATATTGGATGAAAAAGAGCCGGCGTAGAAGACGTCCGACGAACAGTCAAAGCGACATATACAAGATTTAAGATCAAGGGAAATTTAGGGTTGCATCTAGGCGATAGCGCACACGACCAGATGATCCGTCGAGACCGGGTTAATTTTCGTTGCCGCTGCAAGTCGAAGTTTCCTATCCGAAATCAATCGATACGAGACACAAGTCGCTGAAGTCCCGCCGAGTCCGACTGACAGCTCCGTGTCCGTATCTAAATCCAGTTCGGAGGTCTATTTTCCTCTGTGGCTTTTAAATCCAGACGTACTGACCCAGTACGAGTGACTCTGATGGTTGTTGCTCCTAAGGATAAATCATGGCAGCAGAGGCAAGGCTAGCAGCGTATGCGTCAAATCACCGAGTTATCATTGCCACTACTTTTTTTGGCCTGAAAACCAAGTCAAATCTAGAAAACCACCGTGGCGCTATAAGGGAAAAAAGGCCACGGCCCAGTCTGTTCAACAGGTTACAACTTGGGGGCTGCTACATCAGCCTCAAGGCTGCACCGGTCTCCTCATCAGCTTCCTCGGCCGTGACCCACCTTCGGGTTTTTTTCCGTTGCATCTGCTTGCTGGAGAGTTGCTGCCGCCTGCTGCTGAGCCGCTGCTCACCTTTTAGAGCCGAGAGCACAGTAGGGGCGGCCCAGTTTGATCCAGAACTTTCTACTCAAAGCCAAAGTCAACCCAGTCATCAAATACTTTCAACTAATACAATCCGAATTCTACTCAGTGCTGGTTCATGTCCAACAAGACAAAAACAAATCAGATGGCCACCTAATTAGCCAGTCTAGTCTGGAGTAGAGGTGATTCAAACTTGAATATCTGTGTACGAGGGAAAGGCCAGTCTATGTTTTGGACATTTGATACGTCTCCATCGTATCTACTTTTCCAAACACTTTTGCCCTTGTTTTGGACTCTAACTTGCATGATTTGAATGAAACTAACCCGGACTGACGCTGTTTTCAGCAGACTTTCCATGGTGTTATTTATGTGCAGAAACAAAACTTCTCGGAATGACTTGAAACTCCGCGGAACAACTTTTCAGAAATAACAAAAAATCCTCACCAAAGATGAAGACCAGGGGGCCCACACCCTGTCCACGAGGGTGGGGGAGCGCCCCGCCCTAGGGCGCGCCCCCTACCTCGTGGCCCCCTGGAGCTCCTCCGATGCCAACTCCAACTCTATATATTTGCTTTTGGAGAGAAAAAATCAAGGAGAAGAAATCATCACGTTTTACGATACAAAGCCGCTGCCAAGCCCTAAAACCTCTCGGGAGGGCTGATCTGGAGTCCGTTCGGGGCTCCGGAGAGGGGGATTCGTCGCCGTCATCATCATTAACCATCCTCCATCACCAATTTCATGATGCTCACCGACGTGCGTGAGTAATTCCATCGTAGGCTTGCTGGACGGTGATGGGTTGGATGAGATCTATCATGTAATCGAGTTAGTTTTATTAAGGTTTGATCCCTAGTATCCATTATGTTCTGAGATTGATGTTGCTATGACTTTGCTATGCTTAATGCTTGTCACTAGGGCCCGAGTGGCATGATTTCAGATCTGAACCTATTATGTTTTCATGAATATATATGTGAATTCTTGATCCTATCTTGCAAGTCTATAGTCACCTACTATGTGTTATGATCCGGCAACCCCGAAGTGAAAATAATCGGGACCACTCCCGGTGATGACCATAGTTTGAGGAGTTGTCATCAAATACTTTCAAGTAATACAATCCGAATTCCACTCAGTGCCGGTGCATGTCCAACAAGACAAAAACAAATCAGATGGCCGCCTGATTAGCCGGTCTAGTCTGGAGCAGAGGTGATTCAAACTTGAATATCTGTGTATGAGGGAAAGGCCAGTCTATGTTTTGGACATTTGATACGTCTCCATCGTATCTACTTTTCCAAACACTTTTGCCCTTGTTTTGGACTCTAACTTGCATGATTTGAATGGAACTAACCCGGACTGACGCTGTTTTCAGCAGACTTTCCATGGTGTTATTTATGTGCAGAAACAAAACTTCTCGGAATGACCTGAAACTCCATGGAACAACTTTTCAGAAATAATAAAAAATCCACGCCAAAGATGAAGACCAGGGGGCCCACACCCTATCCACGAGGGTGGGGGGCGCCCCGCCCTAGGGCGCGCCCCCTACCTCGTGGGCCCCCTGGAGCTCCTCCGATGCCAACTCCAACTCTATATATTCGCTTTCGGAGAGAAAAAATCAAGGAGAAGAAATCATCGCGTTTTACGATACGGAGCCGCCACCAAGCCCTAAAACCTCTCGGGAGGGCTGATCTGGAGTCCGTTCGGCGCTCCGGAGAGGGGAATTCGTCGCCGTCGTCATCATTAACCATCCTCCATCACCAATTTCATGATGCTCACCGCCGTGCCTGAGTAATTCCATTGTAGGCTTGCTGGACGGTGATGGGTTGGATGAGATCTATCATGTAATCGAGTTAGTTTTATTAGGGTTTGATCCCTAGTATCCATTATGTTCTGAGATTGATGTTGCTATGACTTTGCTATGCTTAATGCTTGTCACTAGGGCCCGAGTGCCATGATTTCAGATCTGAACCTATTATGTTTTCATGAATATATGTGAGTTCTTGATCCTATCATGCAAGTCTATAGTCACCTACTATGTGTTATGATCCGGCAACCCCGAAGTGACAATAATCGGGACCACTCCCGATGATGACCATAGTTTGAGGAGTTCATGTATTCACTATGTGCTAATGCTTTGTTCCGATTCTCTATTAAAAGGAGGCCTTAATATCCCTTAGTTTCCATTAGGACCCCGCTGCCACGGGAGGGTAGGACAAAAGATGTCATGCAATTTCTTTTTCATAAGCACATATGACTATATTTGGAATACATGCCTACATTACATTGATGAATTGGAGCTAGTTCTGTGTCACCCTATGTTATGACTGTTACATGATGAACCATATCCGGCATAATTATCCATCACCGATCCAATGCCTACGAGCTTTTCCTATACTGGTTCTCGCTTATTTACTTTCCCATTGCTATTGTTACAATCACTACAAAACACCAAAAATATTACTTTTGCTTCTGTTGCTTTTATTACCGTTACCACTACTATCATATTACTTTGCTACTAAACACTTTGATGCAGATATTAAGTTATCTAGGTGCGGCTGAATTGACAACTCAGTTGGTAATACTTGAGAATATTCTTTGGCTCCCCTTGTGTCGAATCAATAAATTTGGGTTGAATACTCTACCCTCGAAAACCATTGCGATCCGCTATACTTGTGGGTTATCAATACTATTTTCTGGCGCCGTTGCCGGGGAGCATGGCTCTATTCTTTGAGTCACTTGGGATTTATATCTGCTGGACACTATGAAGAACTTGAAAGACGCTAAGACAACAATTTATCCCTCAACTACGAGGGGAGGTAAGGAACTGCCATCTAGCTCTGCACTTGATTCACCTTCTGTTTTGAGTAAACTTGCGACACCTAAACCTGCTTCTGCTATTCGTTCTGATATGTCGCATGTTATTGATGATGCCACTTCTGCTTTGCATGATACTTACGATGAAACTACTTCTATGATTGATACTACCGTGCCCCTTAGTGAATTTCTTGATGAACAAATTGCTAGCACTACAAGGATACCCCCTATAAAGCAACACATAGTGTACAACATTTTGATTATATGTTGTAAAATTCACAGTAGATACACATATATAACCATTGTAGGATATGCGTTGTAGACTTGTAGCTCGTGACCCACATACTAGATTGTAACCGGCCACAACTAAGTAAAGCCCAAATGCACTAACCCAGCCCAGCCCAAGTTAGCTTTCACGATTAGGTCATTCCTTGTCCCCACATCGTCGCCTATTCCTCTTGAGCCTCCCATGCCGGCCGTCACCGCCCCTCGTCACCGCTCCCCTGCGACCAACTCCTTTGCACGGCTGTGACCTACCTGCATCCTGACGCGCCGCCCCTCACCACTCCCCTGCGATCCTCCGTCCTGGCGCGCCGCACCTCGCCACAACCCTGCGATCCTCCATCCGGGCGCGTCGTCGCTCATCACCACTCCCCTGCTGCCCTGCATACCGGCGCGCCGCCCCTCGTCATGGCACTCCTGCAACCAACGGTGAATCTAAGGTACGGCCATGTATAGTATCGGGCCTGCCCACCAAGGTTTCCCCCAAACCCAAGCCAATCTCATGTACCAACGGTGCATGTTCTTAGCACGCGAGCCGTCATCCAATTCGCAGCTGCTGCCGATGTAACCAGCGGGCCACACCCAAAATACCTGCCTCACAAATATACTTTGCTAAATTGACCATCCACCTCCACAGTACTATGCATGTAAACGCCATTTGAATTGGCATGACGAGTCAGAGAGGAAAGCAGGGCAGGACCTGAGCACGCTTACTAATAGGACTGGATGGATACTGCTGCCACAGATCTCATTCTAGGTATGACTACATCTATTTTTTCTTTGTAAAGGAAAGAAGATCAGCAAGGTAGCACCCAATCTGTTCAACCGTTCATTAACACACGATTAAGCTCGCAAAGTAGCACCCAATCTCAATAGTGATTCGTCCACTTATTAATATTACATGCAAGGTAATGATCGGGCCTCTCTATACTATGCAAATTGATATGCTTGAGCAACAACAAAGTGCAGCAATTAATTTAACTAACATATATTAACTACAAACATATCAGAGATTGTAAATCAAGTTTACTATCATGCACTATATATAAGACTTTTACTATTGTACGTCTTAACTTAGTCTGCATGGCTTGCAGTGCACTTGCTGCAACCAGAGTATGTATATGGTTTCTTCTGTATTGCCATGTTGGCTTTGAAATTGAGCAGAATTATTTAATTTGCTTATTATTATTAGTTATTTATTTATATTTTGCAGATTGGTGCTTCTTTTCCTTTCTAAAATAAAAGTTGATCTTTGAGTTATGTTAGTCAGATATGATTATTATGCCAGACTATATCATCAGCAAGGTGTTTTTAGTACCAAATGATGAATATCTCAACCACTATTTGGCGGTAAGTTAGATGCTTTCCCTTACTTTCCAAAAATAATATAGGTGGTTCTGTTACAGTTGGGAGTTGATGTATTGTTATCTCAGTATGATGGCCAATACAAATTATATTCTATATTCATATGCACTTTCAGACCAGATAAAGCGTAATTGTATTATCTTTTGACTCTCTTCGTGGTAACATGGTATCTTGATGTATCCTCTTAAAAAAATCATGAGAAATATTTTAATATTAGAAGTTTGCCTTTTCAACTAAAAAAGGATATTAGTATTTGTGGATATCATGAGTTCAGGACACGGTGCTCCTATAGACGTATTTTTGGGGTACTATTCCGCATTAAAAGTCAGGAACATGTTCTATTCTGCCTATTGTATGTATGAATGATGGAAAGACCAAACAGTTTTGTTTTGCAAATTCCATACGGGAAGGGAAAGAACAAACTAGATAAAAGGATTAACCTGTGATGTACTACTATTTTTTCAGTACTATGTACTCATGAAATACACTCCAAGGAAACAAGCGCCTACAAATTGTCCCTCTAAAATTAAGGTATTACTGTAGCCATTCCACGATAAATTAGTTACTCTTTTAGCAATTTCAATATAAATTTGCTGGTTTTGCCCAATAAGATGTTCGTAGAAAGCTAGAACAGTACACACACTATCGATTTGCAACCATCCTTTTTTGGCTCTAGAGATTCAACTCTCACTTTTGTTCGTTGCCCACAAAATATTTACTCATCATTATTTGTGCCATTTGTAATATTTATGTCACTATGCATCACAAAAAACATATGTTCTATTGTATTTGCAGCACACGAATTATCATGGTTTGTTTTCAGTTTAAAAGAAAACAAATGTTTACTTGAGCTAATTACCACGTGTACCAGTTAGGTATGTGGCATGCAAGTAGAGGAGAGGATGAACTTGAGAATTACCAACTTTGCCTCATATTTGATCTGATAAGGTAAGTTTCTTCATAGCTTTTGTCGATGGATGTGAAAATATATGTGCCATCAAGCATACTTTTATTTTCTATGATCATATCGATGCTTTAAATCTTAGGCCTAATATATTGCAAATTCTAAAGACATACGAATCTTCTTGCGTATGGTTTGTAAATCTAAGAAATTTCCCACCAATCCTTTTTGGTGTCTTCTCCTAACCATACCAGACCATGGCCACTGTCATGAGAATAAGTGTGCATTGTACAAGGTTTCCGTTGAAGCTAACTATTGATGTCATATTGAAGCTAACTATTTTAGATCACCATAGTAGTTATTCCCAGCTAACAATGTGTAACACAAAATGTTAGTCTGTGCATGGGTTCATGACTAGTATGAATAGTAGAATGACCTTACTAGCCTTTTTTCAATGTTTGAAGAAAATTCTGCGGTTGGTCCTTGCATTGTCGAAGAACGATATAATTGTCAATTCTATTGTACGACAATAGGGATTAAATCACAAATCCGATATTCATATGCTAAGCTTTTGCAATTCATTCATGGTTACACCGGCAGTAATATTTGTTATTTTTATGCAGTGTGCAATGGATATAGAATTCAACAAATTACTAATGTGATTTCCTAGAGAAAGTAAATAGTACTCAGCTTGTGTAGATGAATTTCTGGATTGAGTTTGCATAGAGAGATATATCAACATATACAATGACTAATATTCTATCTCTACAACTACTTGCATCATGTCAATGCACTGTGTGTTAACAGTTCATTTTGATTTTTTTGTTTGTAGATGCAAGAAATAAATGGATGATTATATGGGTGTGTGAAGATGATGATGCTCCTGTCCATGATGATGATGATGATGGATGCTTTTATTGTTCATTAAGTTGTAGGGATGTTCATTTTGGGTGATGGGTGATGTTCCTCGGTTAAGTTTTAGATAAGTTGTAGGGATGTTGATGGATGCTTTCGGTTGAACTTTCGATGTGTAGAAAATATTTAGATTATGCATCACATTCCGATGATGTTCCTCTTGTAATATCCAATATTCTAACCCACAATTTTATCAAATATATGATTTCTTCATTATATGTGAGTAATATTCTCTTGCTTTTTCTTCACTTGAAATACACATCTATCACCAATTACGTGGAGCATTAATTTAATTGCTGGCAATATATATATATATAAATAATAATATAATTCACATTATATATGTACAACACTTGAACCGTTGCAATTTTTTTGTTGCCAAGCAATGGGATTTTGATTACCGTACATTAATCACCAACGTATAAAACCGTTGCACAAGTCTGTTTTATGTGTTGCATTTTTGCAACGGTACCTTTTATCAACGCCGGTATAAGAGTTGCATTACGCACTAGCAACACTGGATAAGGCAACGCATCCCAAACGGTTGGTAAATACACTAACAACGCATATATGGACTTCTAGATACGAAAAAAAGCATTGCTATAGTGGGGGTCCTGTTGTAGTGTAGGGCTAGAGAGAAAGAAATTATTGAAACTGATTATATTGATGAAAGTGATGATGAAGATAGGCCTGTTATTATTGAGGGTTACGTTTTTGATATGGAAGCTTCTGCGGCTATTCTAGCTTGCAGAGATAGATATGAACTCAAGAGGTTATTAGCTGAATGGAATAAGCAATCTCTCAGAGATAGAATGAGGCCTGACCCTGCTTTTGCTACTTCACCTATTTGTGTTGTCGATAAGGATTATGAATTCTCTGTTGATCCTGATATAATTACTTTGGTTGAATCTGATCCTTTTCATGGCTATGAATCTGAAACTGTTGTGGCACATCTTACTAAATTAAATGATATAGCCACCCTGTTCACTAATGATGAGAGATCTCGCTACTTTTATATCCTTAAAATATTTCCGTTCTCATTAAAGGGTGATGCTAAGATATGGTTTAATTCTCTGGATCCTGGTTGTGTGCGTAGTCCCCAGGATATGATTTATTACTCCTCTGCTAAATATTTCCCTGCTCATAAGAAACAAGCTGCTTTGAGGGAAATATAAAACTTTGTGCAAATTGAAGAAGAGAGTCTCCCACAAGCTTGGGGGAGGCTTCTCAAGTTACTTAATGCTTTACCTGATCATCCTTGATATCTTTTATAATGGACTAACCGATGCTTCCAGAGATTACCTGGATAGTTGTGCTGGTTCTGTTTTCAGGGAAAGAACACCGGATGAAGCTGAAATTCTATTGAATAATATGTTCACAAATGAAAATAATTGGACACTTTCTGAGCCAGCGCCTGAGCCAATTCCTGAACCTATTCCTAAACCAACTCCAAAGAAGAGAGGTGTTCTATTTCTCAGTCCTAAAGATATGCAAGAGGCAAAGAAATCTATGAAAGAAAAAGGTATTAAAGCTGAAGATGTTAAGAATCTACCTCCTATTGAAGAAATACATGGTCTTAATCTACCGCCTGTTGAAGAAACATATGATCGTAATCCATTACCTATTGAAGAACCTCATGGTCTTGAAAACCCGACACAGGTAGTAAAGGTAAATTCTCTCTATAGATATGATAGAGCTAAAATCCCTCCTACTAAGATTGCTAGCCCATGCTTGGATGAGTTTGATAACTTTATTGTCAAACAAGAAAATTTTAATGCTTATTTTGGTAGACAATTGAAATACAATTCCGATATGCTTAAACACTTGGGTGATTATATGGATAATATTAGGGGTGAACTTAAACTTGTTAGCAAAGATGCTTCTGGTTACCACTCAAGTAGAACAAGTACTTAATTAAAGCTCAAAATGATTTGCTCAATGAAATGAATAGTAATAAAAATGATTATGTTGTTAGAGTGGCTACTAGAACTGGTAGAATGACTCAGGAACCTTTGTATCCTGAAGGCCACCCTAAGAGAATTGAGCAAGATTCTCAGAGAAATAATATTGATGTACCTAGTTCTTCTAAAAGGAAGAAAAATAAAAATGATAGGACTTTTCAAACTTCTAGTGAACCTATTGCTGAAACACCTGAGAATCCAAATGATATCTCTATGTCTGATGTTGAAACACAATCTGGTAATGAACATGAACCTAGTGAAAATGTTAATGATGATGTTCATGATGATGCTCAACCTAGTAATGATAATGATGTAGAAATTGAACGTGCTGTTGATCTTGATAACCCACAATCAAAGAATCAACATTATGATAAGAGAGACGTTGTTGCTAGGAAACATGGTAAAGAAAGGGAACCATGGGTTCAAAAACCCATGCCTTTTCCTCCCAAACCATCCAAGAAAAAGGATGATGAGGATTTTGAGCGCTTTGCTGAAATGATTAGACCTATCTTTTTGCGTATGTGATTGACTGATATGCTCAAAATGAATCCTTATGATAAATATATGGAAGATATTGTCACTAATAAAAGAAATATACCGGAAGCTGAAATTTCCACCATGCTTACTAATTATACTTTTAAGGGTGGAATACCAAAGAAACTTGGAGATCCAGGAGTACCTACTATACCATGCTCCATTAAAAGAAACTATGTTAAAACTGCTTTATGTGATCTTGGAGCCGGTGTTAGTGTTATGCCTCTTTCTTTATATCGTAGACTTGACTTGAATAAGTTGACACCTACTGAAATATCTTTGCGAATGGCTGATAAATCAACTGCTATACCTGTCGGTATTTGTGAGGATGTGCCTGTTGTGGTTGCAAACGTTGCTATTTTAATGGACTTTGTTATTCTTGATATTCCCGAGGACGATAACATGTCTATTATTCTTGGAAGACCTTTTTTGAATACTGCAGGGGCTATTATTGATTGCAACAAAGGCAATGTCACTTTTCATGTTAATGGTAATGAGCATACGGTACACTTTCCGAGGAAACAACCTCAAGTTCATAGTATCAACTCTATTGGAAAAATTCCATCGATTATATTTGGAAGTTTTGAATTTCCTATTCCTACTGTCAAGAAGAAATATGATATTCTTATTATTGGGGATGTGCATATCCCCGTTGAGGTAACATAGTGTTATTCGAAATTTCTCCGGTTCCGTGTTATTCAGAATGAGTTTGTTAACAAGACCTGATCAACCTTGTTAGTGGATTCCTTTTGATGAGCATGAGATGGATGAAACTAGAAGGCACAACCTTCTGTACCCTCTTTCTATTTTCTGTTATTTAGTTGAAATAAAGTAAAAATAGTATTTTTCTGTCTGTTTTCTGATTACCTGTGCAATATAAAAATACCCCGAAAATAAAAGTTCTCCAAATGCCCTGAAAATGGAATATGATTTTTTCTAGAATATTTGAGGAATTATGGAACTGAGAACACAACAGGGGGTCAACCACCTGGGCATGAGGGTGGAGGGTGCGCCCTACCCCCCAAGGCGCGCCCCCCTGCCTCGTGGGCCCATGGTGGCCCTCCTCCACTTATTCCTTCACCCATACAGTTCTTCTTCCTCCCACAAACGCGAATATCTAGCTCAAGCACGAGTTATAGCTCACCTTGCTGCGATTTTCGATCTCCTTGCTCAAAGCACCTCTCACAAAACTGCTTGGGGAGATTGTTACTTGGTATGTGACTCCTCCATTGGTCCAATTAGTTTTTGTTCTAGTGCTTTATTCATTGCAAATTTGTGCTGCCTAGGTGACCATGTTCTTGAGCTTGCATGTGAAATTTATATGGTTCCAAGTAGTTCTAATGCTTGATATATCCTCTAGGCACTTGTAGGAGTAGTTGCTATCAATTTTGTTGAGCTTGGTTCACTTTTGTTTGAAGTTACTAAAAATTTCAGAATATTTCAGAAAATGATGAAGAGAGTTTTGAGGGGCTCATCGAGCCGAAGCTCGAAGGAAAAGCAAAATGAAGAAGCACAGAGGCCCAAATATAATTTGCCTTGTACCGCGGAGGTCCGGCCGTGTGAATGGCCTTCCGATGACTTCTTGAGACAAGCCGGGATTTATGAGGATTTCTATTCATTGGCAGAGAATGCTGGCCTCACCGACTTCCTCCGCGACCAACGTCATCAGTATCTCTTACTCACTAATACTTTTGTGCAAAACTTCTACTATTTTCCTAAGGAATCACCTCCTTCAGTAGAGTTTCATTTATATGATGTTGTTGAGAAGATGCCATTAGCTGAATTTTGCAAGGTTTGCAAAATACCCTTTGAGGGTACCTTAGATGAACCACACCGTAAAGATGTGGAAGAATTTATTGACACCATCACTGTGGGGGAAACCAGGAAGGTTTCCGATGCAAGAATCACTAGCATACATTTTCTTGTTTTACGCTACTTTGCCATATTTGCTAGTCGTTGCTTGATTGGTCGCGGAAACTGTGGAAACCTTAGTGTTCCTGATATTATCATTTTGTTCCATGGTTTATTCCGCGATAACACTGTTAGTATGGGCAGAATTATTGCTAAAGGGTTAAGTTTGAACCGTACAAAGGGCCCATATTTGGAGGTATTTATGCTTCACGCCTAGCTGCACATTTTAACATACCCGTTAGGCTTTATGAGAAAGAAGAAAAATAGCTGCCTAGTGCTTATTTAGATTATAAGAGTATGCTAGCGCATGATTTTATTGTTAAGAATAGGGAAGGGGAGCTTAAATATAAATTGTACTTTAATAAACATCACCCTGAGACTATTACCTTGCCTGCTCCTTCCTTGTTTAATTTATCTGAAGGTCCATATCTCGTTCCGTGGGCGGCCGTTCAAGCCTACCGGAACCCTACACCAGCCCCGGAGCCGGAACCACAATTTGAGCCTCCACGACAGTCTTATTACTCTTGGGATCCGGAGATGGCTGCCAGCCAGTGGCAGTCAGAGTCCTCTTCATCTCAGTACGACCCGAGCTACACCTACGGATATCCGCCAGGCCATCCCTGGCAATGAACCAACTTAGGCCAAAAGCCTAAGCTTGGGGGAGTACGTATTTCCCACCGACATTACATTTATGTTTACACACACTCATTGCTAGATGTCGGTGCTCATACTTTTTCACTGTAATATCCATGCTAGTTTATTTTCCTTTTTCCTGCTTTCTTCTTGTGTGTTTGTTAAACCTTAAGAAATACCAAAAAAATTAGTAGTAGTTTTTAGTTGGTTTACTTTTCTTGCTGTAGTAGTAATAATTACAAAGAAAACCCAAAAAGATTTCTCGTTCTTCCTTTGCCTGTTGGGAGCTTTCCTGTGTAAATAGTTTTTATTTCTTTTCTTTTCTTTGGGGGTCGATAGGAGAAGACCATGATTAAATTGTTGAAGTGGCTCTTATATGCATTATTGTTGATTTAACCAAGAGCCCATATTGCTTTGTCTTCTCCTATTTATTGAATGCTCGCAGATTCCAGCTTAGTCCAATGCACGTGCACTCTTATTATTATTCACTCTGTTTGTTCATGCAGGTGAAAGGCAATTATGATGATATATGATGGACTGACTGAGATGAGAAAAGCTGGTATGAACTTGACCTCTCTTGTTTTTGTAAATATGATGAGTTCATCGTTCCTGATTCAGCCTATTATGAATAAACGTGTTTGCAATGACAATTAGAGATCATAGTTGCTCGTGTCATGCTTGATTAGCTATGAGTTATAATGGTTTACCTTGCGTGCCAACATGCTATTAAAATGGTTGTGATGTGGTATAGTGGGGTGGTATCCTCCTTTGAATGATTTAAGTGACTTGACTTGGTACATGTTCATGCATGTAGTTGAAACAAATCAACATAGCCTTCACGATATTTATGTTCATGGTGGATTATATCCTGCTCATGCTTGCATCCAATGTTTATTAATTTTAATGCATGTTCATGGCTGTTGTCGCTCTCTAGTTGGTCGCTTCCCAGTCTTTTGCTAGCCTTCACTTGTACTAAGCGGGAATACGCTTGTGCATCCAATCCCTTAAATCCCAAAGTTATTCCATATGAGTCCACTATACCTTCCTATATGTGGTATCTACCTGCCGTTCCAAGTAAATTTGTATGTGCCAAACTCTAAACCTTCAAATAAACATTCTATTTTGTATGCTCGAATAGCTCATGTATCAACTAGGGTTGCCCTTATCTTCCATGTTAGGCAGGTTATTCTCAAGAGGAGTGGACTCCGCTCCTCACTCACCAGAAAATGGCTAGTCTCCGGGATGCCCAGTCCCATGCTTTATGCAAACCAAATCAAAATAATTGCAAACAAAACTCCCCCTGGGACTATTGCTAGTTGGAGACACTCGTTGTTTCAAGCAAGTCATGGATTGATGCTTGTTGGTGGAGGGGGAGTATGAACTTTACCATTCTGTTTGGGAACTGTCGTGGACTTGTCACGTCAGATGTCCTGGCAAAAGGACTTAGTCGTGGAGCCATCGCAACGGGTTAGTTTGAAGGGGTTAGAGCGGACGCAAGGACACAGAGTTTATACTAGTTCGGCCCCTTCAATGAAGGTAAAAGCCTACGTCTAGTTGTGATGGAATTGATGGGTTTCGAGGGCTAGGGAGCGATAAGCTTCGCCTAAACCTCGAGTTGTTGTTCTCTGTCCTTAAACCGCCGTCGGGTCGTCCCCTTATATACACGGGTGACGCCCGTCGGTCTGTAAAGTTCCAACCCCCGGTTCATAAACGTGCCCGGGTCGGTCTCTCTATTCCTAACTTACAATGCAAGTTTATCTCAGGCCGGTTTACGCCCTGAGACCTCTAAACCGATTATAGGCTTTGGGCCCTTCTATTTCTCCTTGGGCTTTAACATCTCGGGTCCATTGACGGAGCTAACCCGGGCCCTGTAGGCCGGTTTACCTCAAATAGCAATATCCCCAACATTAGGCCCCAGATTGATTTGAACAAGTTCATGTCAATCCTTAATAAGAATTTCTGTCTTCAAATGTCTTCCAGTAACTGTTGAACCGCCGTTTCTTCGTCTCCTTTTGCTGCGGTAAACCGATATGACGTCAGTGCAAAGTTACCGTCTCCTTTTGCTAATCCGCAATAATCAGGGCGACGGCTGGGCTCCCGAAATCTCCGGCCCCTGGATTCGCGCGCCTGGCACGCGCGCCGCGCCTTATAAATAGGACTTGAAGGCCATCTTCCTTTCCTCCCTTTCGCCCCCTTCTTCGTCTTCCTCGCGACCCAGACCTCGGAGCTCCGCCGCCGCCGTCAGCTACTGCATCAACCCCGGCCGCTGCATCAACCTGATCGGACCAGAGCATCGCGGCGACCTTTCACATCCGTTTGGATCCCGGTAAGGCCCCTGTTCTTCTTGCTTTTAGATCTGTTCTAGGGTTCGTCATCCTGCCACTGTTCCTTGTTCATCCCCATAGCAGCTTTGACGCTAGGACGGCATCGTCAGTTCGATACCCGCTGAGAGCTTTTGCGAACAGATGATGATGCTATGTACTCATCTCTATAAATCTGTACTCATCTCCTTAGATCCCACTCATTTCCCTGCTTGTCGAACTTATGCTGTTCTGCTGTGAGCCAAACCTCATATTTTTACTTCTTTTTCGCCCTAGCTGTAGATCCATTGCTTTGAAAGAATCTGTATGGGATCTGTTTCTGCTTTCATATTCACAACTGTTAGATCTGGTCGGTTTAACTTCTAGCAAAGCGAGCAAACCAAACCACACATCCGTTAGTCCCCTTGATCAACCGCTGGATGATATCATCGTAGATAACCTTACTCTATATAACAGCATCTTCGGTTTACATTCACACTTGTTCTCAAACCGGAACACCTTTGTCTTGTAGATTTCCTCATGGCAAAACAGGTGTACGAATGCAACTGGGTTCCCTCTCGCATCACTGAGACCCAACTAAACAACTTAGTTCTGACTGGCGCTTTGAGTAGCAAAAATGCCATCCATTGGAGGGTTCCAGGAAACGAATGTCCTCCTACCCCACAGGAGGGAGAAGTGGTGGTGTTTGCGGATCACCTGGCCCGGGGTTTTAATCCACCCGGTTCAAAATTTTATCGGGACGTCCTGGCTAACTTTAGGTTGCGCCCACAAGACGTTGGTCCAAACTCAGTCACGAATATCTGCCATTTTCAAGTGCTTTGCGAGGTGTACTTCCAGGAGGAACCTACTGTAGAGCTGTTCCGGGACCTGTTTCATTTGAACCGACGTACTGAATTCACCGACGGCCCTAATATGGAACTGGGTGGTATGACGATTCAAAAGAGGAAAGAGGTGACTTATCCTCACGCCAAGTTGCATAGTCATCCGCAAGAATGGAATTACACTTGGTTCTATTGCAAGGATACTTCTCCTGCTAAAGAAAATCCTCTGCCTGGCTTTCGTCCGGAGAGACTTAGCAACACACACCCCTTCCCCCCAAGACTAACCGCCAAAGAGAGGAGTAAGTATGCCCCTCAGCTGTCCAAGCTCAGAGCCTTCATGGCTAACGGTTTAACGGGGGTAGATCTTGCCCGTTGCTGGATTTCATGGAGCATCCTGCCCCTTAGCATCCGCTCCGGTTTAATGTGCCAATACACGGGCCGGGTTGATGATCCTTTGAGGCACTGCAACATTCAGCTGACGGAAGATGAAGTCACTGAGGCTGTGAAAAAGATGCTGAATGAACCGGAATACGTGTGCGCCCGAACCGGCCTGCTTCCATTTTGTGCCACAAACAAACCACCTGCTGTAAGTACCTCCCCTCGGTTTGTTATAGAATTTATGATCTCCTTATACACATATTGCTAACACCGGTCCTTTCTGAGACAGGGAGATGATCCGTTTTGGAGCAAGAAGTTTCAAGAGCCGACCGAAAAGGTAACCCGACCTAAAACGAGGGTGAAGAAACCCGCTCAGAAGAAAAGGAACACCGCTTCCTCTACCCCGGATTTAGAGGAGGATGATGTGGGTAATCCGGACCTTGGGGTAGACCTCGATTCTGTTGGCTTACTTTTTATACGTCTTATTGATGATGATATTTGTCAGGACGACGCTGAAGCGAGCAATGCTGAAGGCCCAGAGGTAACTATTCTTTCTTCTGATGCAGTTCCTTTGCCTTTGAAAAAACCTCGCCAAGAAAACCGGAAAATTAAATTTTCTCATCCTCTTGCTTACTTGGATCCCAAATTTCTTGTGAAGACCCAGCAACATGAAGCTCGACGCACCACCCGGCATAGCGGCCAGGTAGTTACCTCCGCCGGTTTACCAAACAACCCGGTTCGGAAACGCCGCTCAGAGGTCTCCGATTTATGCGCTAGCTTTCCTCCTAAAGCAGGTTTAACTCGTCAGCCTCTTAATCCATCTGACTCCGATTATCAGGTCACTTCCCATTCATCTTCTGGTGAATCCTCAGCCACTCAACTGCCACCGCTAAAGACGGTTATTGGGTAAGTTGGACCGATCACAACATATTTCTGTATGAGTCTTTTAATCCATCTTACACCGTTTTTTCAATCTTTGGGTTTTTCCCAGGGCTAAACCTAGACCGAGCAAGAAGGCTCGTCTGGACAACCCGGCCGAAGGAACCGCCGCTCCTGAACCGGAGAAAACGCCTGGTTCTGACGCTCTGGGTCGTGAAGATGTTCAGAATTATCTATCTCCACAAGATGACACCTGTGTTGAAGAAAGGCCTACCAACCCTGCCGGCCGTACTGATCCGCCTGCCAGCCCTGTTCGGGTTGAGGGATCCATCCCCCCTTCTGGAACTGTTGATAAACCGACAGGGCCAATGCCGAGCAGTGACTCCAAGGATGATGATGTTGTGATTACCGGCATTGGTCGCTCTGAACCGGGGAACACTGCCACTTTAGCCAAGCATACTGCCAAGGACGAAATCTCGGCCATAAAGGGCAAATGGGATGTTGACTCCTCAACATACGCCGCTTTAAGCGCCCAAGATCTTTATTCTGGGTACCTGAACCGACTGTACACCAGTCGCGATTATGAAGCTGGTATGATCAGGATGATGAAAGAAAAACTTGAGGTAACTCTCTTGTGCTTCCTTCTGTTGCACCCTAGCTTATCAGTTTGATCAAAATCCGAGATGGTAACCCGAATCATGCTACCTTGACCACTAAGGTCCGGTTTAAAAACCCAGGGCTTCAACATAGGCCTTTAACCAGAAACATCATTAAATAACCATTAGCCCCCAAGTGCCAAGTTTTAATACTTGTATTAATCCTGGGACTTTTTGTAGTGGAAAACATGTGTTAAAATCAAGTATGCATTAGCCCCCAAGTATCGAGCACATAACTTGCTTGTGTGGTTGATACTTCCAAACCATGCACTATTTTCTGAACGCTGCTGATGACCTGCTGCAGGGGGATTCGAAGACCAAAGAGAAACAAGTCTCGGACCTTCAGGAAACTTTAAAAACCCAGCAGGCTGAAACTGAAAAAGCGAAGGAGGAATTGACCAATGCCTTAACCGTTATGGAACAGCTGAAAGAAGACCGCAAAAAGGAGCAAGCTGTTTGGGCTACTGAAAAAGCTCTTTTGACGAAGAGGGCCGAAAATGCTGAAGCTGCTCTCAAACCGGTGGTCGATGAATTATCCACCGTGAAGCGACAAATACACTCCATGACCTCTGCCGTCTTTGGTAAATTTTTCGATGCCCTTCTTCCGATTTGTACCTTGTCTGCTATATCCTATGTCCGGTTTGTAATCCATCTTGAAACACTGCAGGCTCATGTATTGGACACTTGGGTTCTGATGTGCGGATGAAACTCAAAGCTGCCTATACTCTGATTGAACAGTTGTACACCGGAGCACAGAGAGCTATCACCACTGCGTCGCACAACCACCCTGCACCGTCTCTGATTCAAGACACGTTAAAGAGGCTATCCATGCTTCCAGCCCGGATTGAAGAGTTGAAAAGATCAGCTGCTCGAACTGGAGCCATCACTGCCTTGATCCGGGCCAAAGCGTGGGTACCAGATTTCGATCCTGTCGAAGCGGCCCAAGGATACCCCAGCTTGAAAGAAGATGGTTCAGACTTTGGTGAAGATGATTTGAGGGCGATAAACCGGGCGGTGCGCCCCCTAGCTTGTCAATTGGCTGAAGAAGCAGATCTGACCCATTACCAAGCCCAATATGATAACCAGAACAGGCGAGTAGCTGCCCCGGTCCCTGAAGCGGAAAACCTTATTCCTCCAATCCGTAAGCATACCTACGCCCCTGACATTGAACCGTCCTTGCTGATTCACGAAGAAGCTGTCTTTCAAGCGCTAATGGGAATCGATTGGACCACTGCTGATTTCCAGCCAATGGGTAGTCAAGAGGATGCGGCACAAGATGATCCACAGCCTTCGAACCGAGGCGGCGAACAGGCGTAATCAACGCTCCGGTTCACCTTAATTGGTGACGTTTAATCCGTCAAAGAACAATATATTCAGGCACTACGCTGCCTTGTAATAAGATAGTTTAATACCTCTGCATTTGAATGTGCCTTCGCGCACGGGTACTGATGCTCTTTCCAATGACGTTTTCCAACTTTATGTTTCCTGTCTTTACTGAGTATACATGATCTTTCGACCCTATGAACCGTGCTGCGCCTTTGCCAAACCGGGCAACTTGCCTCCGGGTTAAAAAACGGACCAGGTTGTGTCAGCTGAATCGGTTTAAAAGCACTTGACGTTCCGAAGAACAAAAAATACCACAATAAAGGCAAAAAAACAAAAACCAAATACGAGAGGCCAACGCGATAGTAAAACGCATGCAAATAGTGGTTGCTATGAACCGTTTAGAAGGCGTGACCATCGTCAAGACAAAATAAACCAAGCCCCCAAGAGGTGTAGCTACGGTTTAGGTCGACTAGGTTCCTAACTGAATCGTGGCAAATATGCCGGTCAAATGGCATTGCATTGGTTCGGATTCGACCAGGCCCCCAAGTGACTCAGTGGCCAAGGGCCGATCAAGTGCATTGCATTGGTTCGGACACGACCAAGCCCCCAAATGATTCATTGGCTAAAAAGCCGACCAGAAGGCATTACCATCATCAAGACATGACCGAGCTCCCATAAGGCGTAATCTACGGTTCAAGTCGATTAGGTCCCCAACTGATTCAGTGGCAAATGTGCCAGCCAGAAGGCATTACCGTCGTCAAGACATGACCAAGCCCCCCGGAGGTGTAGCTACGGTTCAGGCCGACTAGGTCCCCAACTAACTTTATAGGGATAGCTATGTTCTCTTTGGTTCGAATACGACCTATGTTTGAACAGGAAGCCCCATGTTTGAATAGCTATGTTCTCTTTGGTTCGAATACGACCTATGTTTGAACAGGAAGCCCTATGTTTGAATAGCTATGTTCTCTTTGGTTCGAATACGACCTATGTTTGAACAGGAAGCCCCATGCTTGAACCGGGGTATTGAACCGGATATTAAGAGCTTCACAGCTTTGTGGGAGACATCTTCCCTTGAACCGGCTTTTAAACCGGAATCTTTAATTTGATCTTCTGTGAAGCGACCTCAAGGGGAAGAACACGCATGATGTGAAGAACAGCAGAGACCCCGCTTTACTCGAGGCTCCGGTTTATTGTATTAATCATAATATATACATGGTCATGATATGTACATAAACAGAGCCCAAGGCTCATGCATAATAAGGTCGAAGATGAGCTATGTTCCACGGCCTGCTGGTCTCCTCCTCTGATGTGCGCGAATCTTTGTGCTCTCGAATATCAATCAGGTAGTATGACCCATTATTCAGATTCTTGCTGACCACAAAAGGTCCCTCCCAAGGCGGGGATAATTTATGCTGATCAGACTGATCCTGGATGAGCCGAAGCACCAAATCCCCCTCCTGAAAGGTTCTGGTCCTAACCCGACGGCTGTGGTAACGGCGAAGATCTTGCTGGTAAATCGCTGAACGGGCAGCTGCTAAGTCACGTTCCTCATCCAACAAGTCAAGAGCGTTCTGCCGTGCCTGCTCGTTGTCCGCTTCAACATACGCTGCCACACGAGGTGAGTCATGTCGTATATCACTTGGGAGAACCGCCTCTGCTCCGTAGACCATAAAAAACGGCGTAAACCCCGTGGATCTGTTAGGCGTGGTGTTGATGCTCCATAATACAGACGGTAGCTCCTCCACCCAACAACCCGGCGTCCTTTGCAAAGGGACCAGAAGCTGGGGTTTGATACCTCTCAAGATCTCTTGATTCGCTCGTTCTGCCTGACCATTAGATTGTGGGTGCGCTACCGAAGAAACATCAAGCCGTATATGCTCCCGTGCACAGAACTCTCTCATGGCCCCCTTGGATAGATTGGTACCATTATCCGTGATGATGCTGTGTGGAAAGCCAAACCGGAAGATCACCTTCTTTATAAACCGAACCGCCGTGGCAGCATCACATTTACTGACAGGTTCTGCCTCCACCCACTTTGTAAATTTGTCAACCGCCACCAGTAGGTGGGTCTTCTTATCTTTGGAACGCTTAAAAGGCCCAACCATATCGAGCCCCCAAGTCGCAAACGGCCAAGTGATTGGAATCATCCTCAATTCTTGAGCCGGTATGTGTGCTCGTCTGGAAAATTTCTGGCAACCATCACATAACCTGACCAGGTCTTCTGCATCAGCATGAGCAGTTAACCAGTAGAAACCGTGGCGGAACGCTTTAGCCACCAATGATTTTGAACCGGCGTGGTGGCCGCAATCCCCTTCATGTATTTCACGTAATATCTCACACCCCTCCTCAGGGGATACGCACCGTTGCAGCGCTCCTGACACGCTGCGATGATGTAGCTCTCCTTTGAGAATGGTCATAGACTTGGACCGCCGTACTATCTGTCGAGCCAAGCTTTCGTCTTCTGGCAACTCACCCCGGTTCATATATGCCAGATAAGGGAGCGTCCAATCCGGGGTGACGTGAAGAGCCGCCACTAGTTGAGCCTCCGGATCAGGAACAGCCAACTCCAGCTCACCGGGTAGCTGTACCGATGGGTGATACAATACATCCAAGAAAACATTGGGTGGGACCGGTTTACGCTGAGAGCCCAAGCGGCTTAAGGCGTCTGCTGCCTCATTCTTTCTGCGGTCCACATGGTCCACTTGATAGCCTTTGAAATGCCCGGCTACCATATCTACTTCACGTCGGTATGCAGCCATGAGCGGGTCCTTTGAATCCCAGGTGCCAGATACCTGCTGAGCCACCAGATCCGAATCACCAAAGCACCTAACTCTGCTCAGATTCATCTCTTTAGCCATCCGAAGACCATGCAGCAAAGCTTCATACTCAGCCGCATTATTTGTACAGGGGAACATTAAACGGAGGACATAACAAAACTTATCACCTCGTGGGGAAGTTAAAACGACTCCAGCCCCCGAGCCTTCCAATTGTCTTGACCCGTCAAAATGAATGGTCCAATAGGTGTTATCTGGCTTCTCCTCAGGTGCTTGTAACTCTGTCCAATCGTTTATGAAGTCGACAAGTGCTTGTGACTTTATAGCCGTCCGGGGCACGTATCTTAAACCGTGCGGCCCGAGCTCGATAGCCCACTTAGCAATCCGACCGGTCGCCTCCCGGTTCTGTATGATGTCACCCAAAGGAGCAGAACTGACCACCGTGATGGGGTGTCCTTGAAAATATTGCCTCAGCTTCCGGCTTGCCATAAAAACACCATATACCAGCTTCTGCCAATGCGGATACCTTTGTTTGGACTCGATAAGTACTTCACTGATATAGTAAACCGGTCGCTGAACCGGATGTTCCTTTCCAGCCTCCTTTCGTTCTACCACCATCGCCACACTAACTGCTCTGGCATTCGCAGCAACATATAACAGGAGCGGCTCTTTATCTACAGGGGCTGCCAAAATTGGCGGATTGACTAGCTGCCGCTTTAAGTCCTCAAACGCCTTATCTGCCTCCGGACTCCAGACAAATTGATCCGTCTTCTTGAGCATTTGATACAAGGGGATCGCCTTTTCACCGAGGCGACTGATAAACCGGCTTAACGCTGCAATCCGCCCGGCCATGCGTTGAACATCATTGACGCATTTCGGTTTGGCCAGGGAGGTGATGGTTGTGATCTTTTCCGGATTGGCCTCAATTCCTCTATGGGACACTAAAAATCCCAACAACTTGCCTGCAGGTACACCAAAAACACATTTAGCTGGGTTGAGCATCATTTGGTACACTCTCAAGTTATCGAAAGTCTCCTTCAAATCGTCAACCAGGGTCTCCTCCTTTCGTGACTTAACCACAATATCATCCACATAAGCATGCACATTACGACCAATCTGCTCGTGGAGGCAATTTTGCACACATCGTTGATAAGTAGCCTGCGCACTCTTAAGCCCGAAGGGCATGGACACATAGCAGAAGGCTCCAAAGGGAGTAATGAACGCCGTCTTCTCCTGGTCCTTAACTGCCATCTTGATCTGGTGATAACCCGAATAGGCATCCAAAAAACTCAAACGCTCGCAACCTGCCGTAGCATCAATGATCTGATCAATCCGGGGGAGAGCAAAAGGATCCGCTGGACAAGCCTTATTCAAGTCTGTGTAATCCACACACATGCGCCAGGTGCCGTTTTTCTTAAGAACCAGCACCGGATTAGCAAGCCATTCGGGATGAAAAACCTCAATGATAAACCCAGCTGCCAGGAGCCTGGCCACTTCCTCACCAATCGCTTTACGTCTTTCTTCGTTAAACCGGCGTAAGAACTGCTTTACCGGTTTATACTTAGGATCCACATTAAGGGTGTGCTCAGCGAGTCGCCTCGGTACACCAGGCATGTCAGACGGCTTCCATGCAAAGATGTCCCGATTCTCACGGATGAACTCGATGAGCGCGCTTTCCTATTTTGGATCCAGGTTTGCACTGATGCTGAACTGCTTGGACGATCACCAGGTATGAAGTCAACAAGCTTAGTTTCGGCAGCCGATTTGAACTTCAAGGCCGGATCGTGGTCCGTGGTTGGCTTCTTCAACGAAGTCATGTCCTCCGGGTCAACACTGTCTTTGTACTGCTTTAGCTCCTCCGTAGCACAAACCGATTCTGCATAAGTCGCATCTCCTTCCTCGCATTCCAAAGCGATTCGACGGCTGCCATGAACCGTAATAGTGCCCTTGTAACCCGGCATCTTAAGTTGTAGATACACGTAGCAGGGCCGTGCCATAAATTTTGCATAGGCTGGCCGTCCGAACAAAGCGTGGTACGGACTTTGGATTTTAACCACTTCGAACGTCAGCGTCTCTGATCTGGAATCGTGACTATCGCCAAAGACCACTTCAAGGGCTATCTTACCAACCGGATATGCAGACTTGCCAGGCACCACCCCGTGGAACACGGTATTGGTCGGTTTGAGATCCTTATCCACCAGTCCCATGCGACGGAAGGTCTCATAATACAAGATGTTAATGCTGCTCCCTCCGTCCATGAGCACCTTGGTGATCTTATAACCTCCCACCTGAGGCGCCACCACCAATGCTAACTGACCCGGATTATAAACCCTGGGAGGGTGATCTTCTCGGCTCCATATGATAGGCTGTTCCGACCAGCGCAGATAGTGGGGCGTGGCCGGTTCGATAGCACTGACTGCCCGCCTCTGAAGCTTTCTATCCCGTTTATCCAAGCTTGTAGTGAAGACATGATACTGTCCACCACTCAACTGTTTCGGGTTGCTCTGATAACCTGATTGCTGCTGTCCGTAACCACTTTGATTATTTTGATTATTTCGGCTGTCCCGTCCGCCCGGATTACCCTGGACCCCTGGACCGGGATTTCCGCCACCGTATCCTGATCCGGAACCTGAACCGCCGCCGGAGCTGTGATCATATTGGAAAGTGTTTGAGCTTTTGAATTCCTTCATGATATAACAATCCTTCCACAGATGGGTTGCTGGTTCCTCTTTTGTTCCGTGCTTCGGACAGGGCTGGTTTAAGAAAAAGTTCAAACGCTCCGGATTAGGACCAGGATTTGCGCGGAAACTTGGCTGTTTCCCCTTACGCCGCTGGCCTTTATTCTGTGCACTTGTGTTGGCCACAAAGTCCATGCTCCCGTCCGGTTTACGCTTACCTCCGGCTCCATTACCTGTCGGTCGATATTGCTGGCCTTTGGTGTTGCTATTCTTCTTTCCCTTCCCTGCTTTGTCATCACCAGAGTCAGGATCCTTGGTACTGTCAGAATCCGCATACTTCACTAAAGCGGTCATGAGCGTTCCTATGTCTGTACAATCACGCTTCATCCGGCCCAGCTTTAGCTTCAAGGGGCCAAACCGATAGTTGCTTTCCAACAGCACCACGGCGGTGTCTGCATTGATGCGATCTGATGAGTGCAAAACTTCTGACACCCGCCGCACCCAATGGGTAGTTGATTCCCCTTCTTGCTGAACGCAGGCTGCTAGGTCAACAATCGACATTGGCTGTTTGCACGTGTCCTTGAAATTCTTGACAAACCGGGCGCGCAATTGGGCCCACAAACTAATTGAATTAGGCGGTAAGCTCTTTAGCCAAGTCCGGGCCGTTCCTTCTAACATCATAGTAAAATACTTGGCACACGCCGTGTCATCCACATCCAGCATCTCCATAGCCATTTCATAGCTCTCCACCCATGTCTCCGGAGGCTGATCTGCCGTGTAGTTTGGCACCTTGCGGGGGCCTTTGAAGTCTTTGGGCAGGCGTACGTTCCGCAAAGCGGGAACAAGGCACGGTACTCCCAAAGAACTGGAGACCACCCCCGGTTCAACCGTAGCCGCTGGGAAGATAGGTGTAAGCTGACGAGCCTGATGCTGCGCTGCTAATCCGGCCTCCCGCGCACGGGTGCGATCCACATTCTCCTGAGCATTGTCGACGCCCGCCGGATTGTTGCCGCGGAGCGCTTCACGCCTGGCATTGCTTGACACAGCCGGCTCCTCCATGCGCCTACTATAGCTCCCGCTGGGGCGAGGGGTGGAATGAATCCGATCACGGCTTTGCGAATATGCTTCTTGTTGGGCCAACGCGGTCCTAAGGAGCTCCTTGACCCGGCGTGTCTCTACGTCCTGCGGTGAATCGCCTTCGATCGGAATGGCTTCCAACCGAGCCGCCGCCGCGACGAGGTTATCCATCGGGTTGGAATAATGACCTGACGGTGTTGGCACGGCCGGTGGTGTACCAGTGTTGCGACGAGGCAGGTTTATTATCCGGTGCTGAACCGGGGCACCGACTGTCGCCTCCGCACGGTTTACCCCCCGGGTGTTGAAGAGATTTCGGGCGTCGAGGGCTGCGGGCAATCGAGATCGGGATTTCCTCTTCAGGACTTCCTGAGACGCATTCTGGTCCATCATGAGCCTGTAAGCCTGTGCATCCAAAGCGGCGCGCTCCGCCGTCATCCTGATCTCTTCTGCTGCCAGCTCCGCTTTAGCTTGAGTGATCTGCTCTCTTACTTTGGCAATCTCAGCATTGTGAACCTCCTGATCCACCGGGTTGGCTTCCGCCATGAGCGCTGCCAGTGCGTCAAATAGGTCTGACAAAACTTGGGCTGGTGAACCCGTAGGGCCTCCTGCCCGCGCAGCCGTTGCCGCTGCCGATCCGGAGATCGCTGCTGCTGCAGTTGATGATCGTGGCACCGCCTGCGTTCCAGCCATGAAGATCCCAACCCGATAGGGCAGATCAGAGGGGTCCGGAATACTGTTGCCATCGGAGCCGCCCCCAATCCGATCATCTTGCATCTGGTAAAGAGATTCGGTTTCCCCGGTCGACGCTTCATCGCCGGAGTAGATGGCGGTTTCGTCACCGGATTCGGATCCTTCCTCGTAGCTTCCTCCGTGGATGACTCCCACGAAGGCGTGCTTCCTGGTCGGTTTAGCCAGGGTCGATCTCGTGCACTGAGCTGTCTCGACGAGGTCGGCGCAGATGCCTAACTCGGGGCCTGGTTCTCCGATCTTGCCGATGAAAACATGGATGCCGCCAAAGGGGACCCGGTACCCGTACTCGATCGAGCCGGCGTCGGGGCCCCAGCCTGTGCTGTCGATGTAGAGTTTTCCGCGGCGGCTCTTGGTCATCCGACCCACAGCGTAACCCTCGAGTCCTTCAAAGCGGCCCTCCAAAAACTTGAAACCATCTCGCGATAGCCCCACGGTGGGCGCCAACTGTCGTGGACTTGTCACGTCAGATGTCCTGGCAAAAGGACTTAGTCGTGGAGCCATCGCAACGGGTTAGTTTGAAGGGGTTAGAGCGGACGCAAGGACACAGAGTTTATACTAGTTCGGCCCCTTCAATGAAGGTAAAAGCCTACGTCTAGTTGTGATGGAATTGATGGGTTTCGAGGGCTAGGGAGCGATAAGCTTCGCCTAAACCTCGAGTTGTTGTTCTCTGTCCTTAAACCGCCGTCGGGTCGTCCCCTTATATACACGGGTGACGCCCGTCGGTCTGTAAAGTTCCAACCCCCGGTTCATAAACGTGCCCAGGTCGGTCTCTCTATTCCGTCGTATCTACCTTTCCAAACACTTTTGCCCTTGTTTTGGACTCTAACTTGCATGATTTGAATGGAACTAACCCGGACTGACGTTGTTTTCAGCAGACTTTCCATGGTGTTATTTATGTGCAGAAACAGAACTTCTCGGAATGACCTGAAACTCCACGGAACAACTTTTCAGAAATAATAAAAAATCCACACCAAAGATGAAGACCAGGGGGCCCACACCCTGTCCACGAGGGTGGGGGGTGCGCCCCCCTACCTCGTGGCCCCCTGGAGCTCCTCCGATGCCAACTCCAACTCTATATATTTGCTTTCAGAGAGAAAAAATCAAGGAGAAGAAATCATCGCGTTTTACGATATGGAGCCGCCGCCAAGCCCTAAAACCTCTCGGGAGGGCTAATCTGGAGTCCGTTCGGGGCTCCGAAGAGGGGGATTCGTCGCCATCGTCATCATCAACCATCCTCCATCACCAATTTCATGATGCTCACCGCCGTTCGTGAGTAATTCCATCGTAGGCTTGCTGGACGGTGATGGGTTGGATGAGATCTATCATGTAATCGAGTTAGTTTTGTTAGGGTTTGATCCCTAGTATCCATTATGTACTGAGATTGATGTTGCTATGACTTTGCTATGCTTAATGCTTGTCACTAGGGCCCGAGTGTCATGATTTCAGATCTGAACCTATTATGTTTTCATGAATATATGTGAGTTCTTGATCCTATCTTGCAAGTCTATAGTCACCTACTATGTGTTATGATCCGGCAACCCCGAAGTGACAATAATCGGGACCACTCCCGGTGATGACCATAGTTTGAGGAGTTCATGTATTCACGATGTGCTAATGCTTTGTTCCGGTTCTCTATTAAAAGGAGGCCTTAATATCCCTTAGTTTCCATTAGGACCCCGCTGCCACGAGAGGGTAGGACAAAAGATGTCATGCAAGTTCTTTTCCATAAGCACGTATGACTATATTCGGAATACATGCCTACATTACATTGATGAATTGGAGCTAGTTCTGTGTCACCCTATGTTATGACTGTTACATGATGAACCGCATCCGGCATAATTATCCATCACCGATCCAATGCCTACGAGCTTTTCCTATACTGGTTATCGCTTATTTACTTTCCCGTTGCTATTGTTACAATCACTACAAAACACCAAAAATATCACTTTTGCTTCTGTTACTTTTATTACCGTTACCACTACTATCATATTACTTTGCTACTAAACACTTTGCTGCAGATATTAAGTTATCCAGGTGTGGCTGAATTGACAACTCAATTGCTAATACTTGAGAATATTCTTTGGCTCCCCTTGTGTCGAATCAATAAATTTGGGTTGAATACTCTACCCCCGAAAACTTTTGCGATCCCCTATACTTGTGGGTTATCAACATTCAAAAAAATTGAGGGAAGGAAAACCATGACTCGGAAGTAGGCAGCGGTATCTGCCTCCAACGGATTTTCCTCGTGCTGCTCCGTTTTGCTATGTTGAGCCGCTGCTCCATTTTGCCTTGGCCCACCATGTCGGCGCCCTCCAGGCCGCTGCTCCGCCTTAAAGCCGCCCGGATTGGGCCCTGCTGTGACCCGCCTCACCTGCTGTGAGCCGTCTCCGCCGCCTGCCCCGGATCAACCCGCGTCATTTCAAGCTGTTCAAGTCGCCACCTCCGTCATCTCGAACACGCCGCCGCTGCAGTTTCTAAGCCATCGCCATGGTGATGCCTCCGTTTCGCTGCCGTGTTGAGCCGCCAGGGCCGCGCTGAGTCGCCTCTATTGAGCCGTCCGGGTTATATCGAGTTGTCGGTTTGCCTGAACCGCCTCTGTTGTTTTGAACGGATCATCCGTCATCCAAACAATCAGGTGATACCTATCCGTTTAAATTTATTAGCATATATTGTTTTTTGAAAAAAGAACAGTTAATCTGGTTTACTGCAGCTCCTGCAACTTGCAAGTCGGGGGCAGTCTGCAGTGATGGATCAAATAGTGCTAAGCACTCCTGATTATATAATGTACCTTTGGTACAACATCACTTGAGGAACGAAGGCAATCAGCTCATATTTCGAGTACAGAGCAATGAATCATTATATCAAGTCTACACCAACATCTGCTATTTGTCTGACTACATCCAACAATATCTAGTGCCAGCAGTCGTGTTCATCTGACAAAAATACCAGGTGTTATTCACCTTATGTATACTTTTTGTATACATTATTCGTCTAAGAACAATTACTCTGGCCTATATCTTTTTTATACATGACAAGTGCTCACTATGAAAGTGATGCCCTACCGTGGACAGCGCGCGATAGCTGTTCTACACTGGCATCTGCACATGTCACACTGATGAACAGGAACACAAACCGCCGCCCCGCCAGTCCAGATTACATTGACAATGCCGTGACCGACTCTCTTATTCGCGTTGGCTTATAACACCGTGGCCGACTCAGCTATCTGTGCTGCCTCTGATGCCGCGGTCGTCTTTGTCATCTGTCTCTCGCGGCCTATTCTACATCAACACACCGGGCCGCACCTGTCTGCATGAGCTGTTTATTGAGTATAAAGCAAGTCACAGCTTGGGTAGCCCGATTTTCTTCCAAATTGGAGGCAAATTATCATATACTATAAACCGCCGTCTGCACTGGATGGCTCAATGGGCAGGCACACAAGTCCCCGCCACTACAGTTTGGTTAACTTCAAATAGCCAGTTGGAAGGAACCATTGGCCGAGTTGCTGACACGACTCATACGGGGTCATTTATAAACCCGCCGCAATCACCTCAACCTTCTATGGAGTCACACCGTGCTATCAACACCAATGATATACAAGTTATGCCAGTTTATATCACGGTCAAATATGGAGAGTCTCAAGCCAACTCCTCGAGTCACCTTTGAGACTCCGGGGCTATGATGACATGACTCAGCAAATCTTGCTAGTTTCAGCAAATTTAAGAACCCCAGGACGATGGAGGTAAAGATAACACGGTCCCGGAGGCTACTCTTATATTGATGAAAATTTAAAGGCCGTCAGAAAATTTCCGGCTTAGAAAGTATATGACAGTTACAAAATCCCGGCTCAATGAAGAAGTTCCAGGTCATTAGAAAGGATTCCGGTTTAAAATCCGGCTCAAGGGAAGTCAGTCTCACTGAAGCTCTCAAATATCCGGTTTACAATCCGGTTCAAGGGAAATCTATTCTCCCACAAAGCTCTGAAGCTCTCAAATCTGGTTTAAAAATGTCCGGTTCGAAAAGGAATTAACTTCTCGAAAGTTCGAGTTTAAAGGCCGTCAGAAAATTTCCGGCTAAAAATGAAGATTCCAGTTTAAAATCCGGTTCAAGGGAAACATGTCTCCCACAAAGCTTTGAAGCTCTCAATATCCAGTTCAAAATCCCGGTTCAAGAAGAATTTATCTCTTGCAAAAAGTTAAAGGTTGCCAAGAGGACCTGCTGCCATGATGCGCGGTTCAAACATGGGTATCCTGTCTTATTGGCTTATCATGTTATTGATCACGTGGAGGCTTCTGTTTATAAGCGGAGTTCTGTTTACCCATTGATCTGGCTTATAAAGCCATACATAAAAATCACTTGGGGGCTTGGTCGTATTCGAACCATAGCTACACCTCTTGATCAGCTCAAGGCCAAAAGGAAATTACTTAGGGGCTAAAGAGAGTGTTGCAAAAGCACAACTCAAACATAGGCACCCACTGAGCATAGCTCAAAATATTGCTTGGGGATTGTTTGCTATCGCAATGAACAAAGAATCTACACTTGTAATAGGCTATCAAGCCACGACTTGGAAGCCTGGTGTATACACCTAAAACCCCAGGTTAGTCTGCCTTTTTTAAGTAAGTCACTCCGTCCAGGTAAACCTGGTATGACCCGCCGAACTTTGACAAGTCAATCTCATAAGATCCTGAACTTGTCAAAGTTAAAACGATGATTGGTTAAAGATTGAGGTCCATCTTAAAAGGCTTTGTAAAATGGTTTAACTCAGCGGCCTGGCAGCCCATGAAAAGCCTCAAATTTGGGGCCTGGCAGCCCGTGAAAGGCCTCGACACAGGTTTTCATATGCTTTTATTTGCCAAGTTTTTTCTCCTATGATAAGATTTATGATGTTTTTGATAAACCGGCGTTCATTAACCTGGTTCGGCTTTCAACTACAAAGTGTCAGTACATGATCAGTTATAATCCGGCGCTTATTAACCCGGTCTGGTTTCGACTATAAGTCGCCAGTGTTATATATGGATAATCCGGTGTTTATCACAACACGGTACGATTTTATCATAAACTGGCACAATATGGAAGGAGTTATCAATACTCATGATTAGGGTTATCACCCTTACTACAAAAAGTTGGTAAACCAACGATGTGATTCAATGTCACAGGTATGATATATTTCATATTTGATTATTCTTAAGTGCAGCCTTGGTTATAAACCCGGGTTATATGTTGGGCATTATGACCCATCCGGCGGTAAACCGCCAAGACACTTTAAACTTGTTGTATGCAGAAACAGGTTGAATAAAGCATGATTATAAATCACCAGCGTTTATTAAACCGGCCTGGTTTTCAACTATAAGTCGCCAGTATGATGATAAATTATCCAGTGTTTATTAAACCCGGACTGGCTTGGGATTATAAGTCGCCAATATATATTTGGATTGCGCCATTGGAATCATGCGCTCATAAATCATTGGATTATATTATTCAAATCTTCAAATAGCCAACATGGCTGGATTTTATTATGGTTATCAGTAACCAGTGTTATGATTAAGGTTTTCAAAGTCGCTTTAGCGCAATGGCTATTATATTATCAATGGATATGATTTATTCTACAATTGAAGGAATAGTCCCGAGTCGCTGCAGGCTTACGACCTGACACTTGGGGGCTACATTATTCAAATTGAGATTATATCAAATATGCAAATCTCATGTCACTGCAAGCATGCACCATGACACTTGGGGGCTAATGCAAAGTCATTTTTATTGGCCTTATTGAAGAACCCGACTCATCATGTCATAATGAGCCGGCCCTTGGGGGCTACCAATTGCTCCTGTCAACAATTCAAGGTACACAAGTCTTAATCCATTATATTGAAGAGTCCACTGCTCAGTTGGTAAAGCACAAAGCTCTTAACCTTGTGGACGTGGGTTCAAGCCCCCTGATGGGGGTTACATCATATGATGTTCTTTTCAAAGAAGTATATACAAAGTCCCAACTCAATATTATCTTACTAACCCGGCCCTTGGGGGCTACTAGTTGCTGTTCAATCTACATGATCATATTTATAAAGTCCCTGCTCATTATTGCATAATGACCTGGCCCTTGGGGGCTACACTGGTTGAAATTTTTTGAGCATCAGGCACTTACAAGTCCTAGGTTGCTGCAAGCATGACAACCCGACACTTGGGGGCTACATAATATGGAGTATTCAGTTGTGACTGGTGACTGAGATGAACAATCTGGATTTCTTCAAGGTTGCAACATTTATATTGAAACAAGTCTTAAGCTATCACTATGTTCTCCTCTTAAGACTTGGGGGCTACAGGTAATACACATATAAAGGAGGAACGTCTTCAAATTCTCAGTTTTGGGCAAATCAGGAAGATTAATTGTGTGACCCGGCGTTGGCAACAATCATAACCCAGCGTCTATAAACGGTCATGACCCGGGATCATCAGTTTTTATAACCCGGCAATTTTGGCAATGATAAACCGGCAAGTTCTACATTTTCAAACCGGCTGATATCAGTTGAATATTTGAAGACCAATATTTTTGTCAAATCGGAGCATTGAAGGCCAATTCAAATGGATTCTTTATTTACAAAATATCTTCTGCAAGCTAATTGATTATGAAACTGGTATATTGACTCGGATTTTTCAGAAGGAAGAAATGACAAGGAATTAAGGATGATCAAGTGCCGGTTTAAGAATATTTAAAGCGGAGCACAGCCCGCCAAATTTGTTCTTGTGTTTATGTTGCAGATCAGTTTAACATGAATAAATCCAAATTAAACTGGGGGCTAATGTCGGGGATATACCCCGCGGCGTAACCCGGACAAGTATAACCCGGCCGGACTTGGCGACTCACTGGTAACCCGGCGGGCGGGACAGAGGGATGATAAGGCCCAAGGCCCAGAAGGCCGGTTCATACTATGGTGGGCCGATTTACATGGAAAGGCATAAGGAATATTTACCTTACAAGGAGTTAAGACCGGGACTTGTATCTGGTTTGTATTAGAAGGTAGACTAGTCCTAATCCTAATAGGACTCCACATGTAACCCGCCCCTCTAACTTATATAAGGAGGGGCGGGGCTCCCAAAAGAAGGACAAGCAAGAAGAAACAATCTCTAGGGCTAGATACAAAGAGCCGGTTTACCGGCGACTCTCTGATGATGATAATGAGACCTAGCCACAAACAGCATGTAGGGTTGTTACCGGATGATGTTTCCCGGGGCCCGAAGCTGTCTAAACCCTTGTCTTGTATTGCGTCCCTCGATTCCGCTCAACCCCTCTCAAGCTACCACATAGATGCGTTGGCCTCACAACTAAGTCCTCACACTAGGACATCTGCCGTGACAATTCCACGACAATTATCATTATTCTTTATAACATATATGTCATCACAATATTCATCATAGATAGCAACTTTGTTCTCATAATCAATTGGAACCTCTTCCAAAATAGTGGATTCATCACTAAATAAAGTCATGACCTCTCCAAATCCACTTTCATCAATAAAATCATCATAAATAGGAGGCATGCTATCATCAAAGTAAATTTGCTCATAAAAACTTGGGGGACAAAAAATATCATCTTCATCAAACATAGCATCCCCAAGCTTGGGCCTTTTCATATCATAAGCATAATCACTCTCATCATTAATAGTATGGATAGCACCAATAGTATAGCAATTATCATCATCACAATGAGTAATAGGAGCAACATCATTTGGAAGGGATACCTTTTTATCTTTGCTTCTCCGTCTTTTCTTTTTCTTCTTCGCATCATGTGTGGGTTTAATCATCTTTTTGGAGATCCTTATTAATGAGATTGGTTGAATAGAATGCTCCTCCTCGTTACCCGATTCATCATAAGAAAGAATAGGAGGATTTTTGGAAATCTCTTCCCTTTCATTAGTATTCTCTTCATCTTCTATTTGTTTTCTTGTCTTTATGTAATTGGCAATATAAGGATTTTTAATGAAATTCACCACACAATACATATAAATTTCCTCTAGATCAAAATCAAGAACTTTATCAAGGACAAATTCTGGAATATCCTTAGTCATATGTTTTATTTCTTCATAGCCCAAAAGCAAACTAAGTTCATTATGATGCAGAAGGTAAATCAAGTCATCACAATTTTTGGACACGATTCGATCATGAAACAATTTGCATTGGAGATTTAAATGATCATGTTCATTGCAAAGTTCACAAGGATGGCAAAGAATTTTAAATTTTCAGAACAAACATCTAGCCTCTCTTGCAACCATTTAGTTCCCAAATACTTATGCCTCTTGCAAAATTTATCTTCCCTATTTGGTGTGTACTTGCAAACTCTATGCACTCCACAAAAGTTGACATGATTGTAAAAGACATTTTCATCATGACTAGTGCAATCATCATTAGTACTATGGATATTCAAAGAGTTCATACTAGCAACATCGCAATCATGCTCATCATTCAAAGATTTAGTGCCAAACATTTTAATGCATTCTTCTTCTAGTACTTGGGCACAATTTTTGTTTCCATCATTTTCATGAAAGACATTAAAAAGATGAACCATATGAGGCACCCTCAATTCCATTTTTTTAGTTTTCTTTTATAAACTAAAATAGTGATAAAACAAGAAACTTAAAGATTCGATTGCAAGATCTGAAGATATACCTTCAAGCACTCACCTCCCCGGCAACGGCGCCAGAAAAGAGCTTGATGTCTACTACACAAGCTTCTTCTTGTAGATGTTGTTGGGCCTCCAAGTGCAGAGGTTTGTAGGAGAGTAGCAAATTTCCCTCAAGTGGATGACCTAAGTTTTATCAATCCATGGGAGGCGTGGGATGAAGATGGTCTCTCTCAAACAACCCTGCCACCAAATAACACAGAGTCTCTTGCGTCCCCAACACACCCAATACAATGGTAAATTGTATAGGTGCACTAGTTCGGCGAAGAGATGGTGATACAAGTGCAATGTGGATGGTAGGTATAGGTTTTCGTAATCTAAAAATATGAAAACAGCAAGGTAACTAATGATAAAAGTGAGCTCAAAGGTATTGCAATGCTTCGAAACAAGGCCTAGGGTTCATACTTTCACTAGTGCAAGTTCTCTCAACAAGGATAACATAATTAGATCATATAACAATACCTCAACATGCAACAGAGAGTCACTCCAAAGTCACTAATAGCGGAGAACAAACGAAGAGATTATTGTAGGGTACGAAACCACCTCAAAGTTATTTTTTCCGATCAATCCATTGGGCTATTCCTATAAGCGTCACAAACAGCCCTAGAGTTTGTAGTAAAATAACACCTTAAGACACAGATCAACCAAAACCCTAATGTCACCTAGATACTCCAATGTCACCACAAGTATCCACGGGTATGATTATACGATATGCATCACACAATCTCGGATTCATCTATTCAAACCAACACAAAGAACTTCAAAGAGTGCCCCAAAGTTTCTACCGGAGATTCAAGACGAAAACGCATGCCAACCCCTATGCATAGATTCCCAAAGTCACGGAACCCGCAAGTTGATCATCAAAACATACATCAAGTGAATCAATAGAATACCCCATTGTCACCACGAGTATCCCACGCAAGACATACATCAAGTGTTCTCAAATCCTTAAAGACTCAATCCGATAAGATAACTTCAAAGGGAAAACTCAATCCATTACAAGAGATAGAGGGGGAGAAACATCATAAGATCCAACTATAGTAGCAAAGCTTGCGATACATCAAGATCGTGCCAAATCAAGAACACGAGAGAGAGATCAAACACATAGCTACTGGTACATACCCTCAGACCCGAGGGTGAACTACTCCCTCCTCATCATGGAGAGTGCCGGGGTGATGAAGATGGCCACCGGTGACGATTCCCCCCTCTGGCAGGGTGCCGGAACAAGGTCTTGATTGGTTTTCGGTGGCTATAGAGGCTTGCAGCGGCGGAACTCCCGATCTAGGTTTCTTTTCGGGGGTTTATGTATTTATAGGAATTTTTGGCGTCGGGGACAAGTCAGGGGGGTCTCCGAGTCATCCACGAGGCAGGGGGCGCGCCCAGGGGGGTAGGGCGCGCCTTCCACCCTCGTGGATGGCTCGGGACTCTTCTGGCCCAACTCTTTTATTTCGGGGGCTTCTTTTGGTCCATAAAAAATCCAAAAAAATGGCAGGTCAATTGGACTCTGTTTGGTATTCCTTTTGTGTAAAACTCAAAAACAAGAAAAATAGAAACTGGCACTGGGCTCTAGATTAATAGGTTAGTCCCAAAATCATATAAAATAGAATATAAATCCATATAGAACATCCAAGATGGATAATATAATAGCATGGAACAATCAAAAATTATAGATACGTTGGAGACGTATCAATGGACTATGGAATAAGGAGTGGCAAGATCCTAAGCTTGGGGATTCCCCAAATGGCATCCCCTCTTTCCTCTTCGTTCATCGGTAACCTTACTTGGAGCTCTATTTTTATTCACCACATGATATGTGTTTTGCTTGGAGCATCATTTTATTTTATTTTGTTTTGCTTGCTGTTTGAATAAAATATCAAGATCTGAAATTCTTAAATGTTAGAGAGTCTTCACATAGTTGCATAATTATTCAACTACTCATTGATCTTCACTTATATCTTTTGGAGTAGTTTGTCATTTGCTCTAGTGCTTCACTTATATCTTTTTAGAGCACGGCGGTAGTTTTATTTTGAAGAAATTGTTGAACTCTCATGCTTCAATTATAGTATTTTGAGAGTCTCTAAACATCGTGGTAATTTGCTTTGGTTATGAATTTAGTCCTAATATGATAGGCATCCAAGAGGGATATAATAAAAACTTTAATATAAAGTGCATTGAATACTATGAGAAGTTTGATTACTTATGATTGTTTTGAGATATGAAGATGGTGATATTAGAGTCATGCTAGTGAGTAATTGTGAATTTGATAAATACTTGTGTTAAGGTTTGTGAGTCCCGTAGCATGCACATATGGTGAACCGTTATGTACCCAAGTTGGAGCATGAGATATTTTTTGATTGTCTTCCTTATGAGTGGCGGTCGGGGACGAGCGATGGTCTTTTCCTACCAATCTACCCCCTAGGATCATGCGCGTAGTACTTTGTTCGATGACTAATAGATTCTTGCAATAAGTATGTGAGTTCTTTATGACTAATGTTGAGTCCATGGATTATACGCACTCTCACCCTTCCACCATTGCTAGTCTCTCTTGTGCCGTGCAACTTTCGCCGGTACCATACACCCACCATATACCTTCCTCAAAACAGCCACCATACCTACCTATTATGGCATTTCCATAGCCATTCCGAGATATATTGCCATGCAACTTTCCACCATTCAGTTTTATTATGACACGCATCATCATTTTTCATTGCATGATCATGTAGTTGTCATCTTATTTGTGGCAAAGCCACCGTTTATAATTCTTTCATACACGTCACTCTTGATTCAATGCACATCCCGGTACACCGCTGGAGGCATTCATATAGAGTCATATTTTGTTCTAAGTATCGAGTTGTAATTCTTGAGTTGTAAAGTAAATAAAAGTGTGATGACCTTCATTATTAGAGCATTGTCCCATGTGAGAAAAAAAGAGGAAATGCCAAATAAAGAAAACAAGGCCCAAAAAACAAAAAAAAACAAAAAAATGAGAGAAAAAGAGAGAAGGGGCAATGCTACTATCCTTTTACCACACTTGTGCTTCAAAGTAGCACCATGATCTTCATGATAGAGAGTCTCTTAAGTTGTCACTTTCATATACTAGTGGGAATTTGTCATTATAGAACTTGGCTTGTATATTCCAACGACGGGCTTCCTCAAAATGCCTATGTCTTCATGAGCAAGCAGGTTGGATGCACACCCACTTAGTTTGTTTTTGAGCTTTCATACACTTATATCTCTAGTGCATCCGTTGCATGGCAATCCCTACTCACTCACATTGATATCTATTGATGGGCATCTCCATATCCCGTTGATACGCCTAGTTGATGTGAGACTACCTTCCTCCTTTTTGTCTTCTCCACAACCACCTTCTATTCCACCTATAGTGCTATGTCCATGGCTCATGCTCATGTATTGCGTGGAAGTTGAAAAAGTTTGAGAACGTCAATAGTATGAAACAATTGCTTGGCTTGTCATTGGGGTTGTGCATGATTTGAGTATTTTGTGTGATGAAGATGGAGCATAGCCAGACTATATGATTTTGTAGGGATAAGCTTTCTTTGGCCATGTTATTTTGAGAAGGCATAATTGCCTTGTTAGTATGCTTGAAGTATTATTGTTTTTATGTCAATATTAAATTTTGTTTTGAATATTATGGATCTGAATATTCATGCAACAATAAAGAAACTTACGTGGATAAATATGTTAGGTAGCATTCCACATCAAAAATTCTGTTTTTATCATTTACCTACTCGAGGACGAGCAAGAATTAAGCTTGGGGATGCTTGATACGTCTCCAACATATCTATAATTTTTGATTGTTCCATGCTATTATATTATCTATATTGGATGTTTTATATGCATTTATATGCTATTTTATATGATTTTTGGGACTAACCTATTAACCTAGAGCCCAGTGCCAGTTTTTGTTTTTCCCCTTGTTTTTGAGTTTTACAGAAAAGGAATATCAAACGGAGTCCAATTGACCTGAAACTTTACGATGATTTTTTATGGACCAAAAGAAGCCCACGGAGTACCGGAGATGCACCAGAGGAGTCCTGAGGCCACCACAAGGGTGGGGCGTGCCCCTGACCTTGTGGGCCCCTCGTGGACTCCCCTGACTTGTTCTCGACACCAACACCTCTTATATATCCCCAAACCTCCAGAACAGAACCTAGATCGGGAGTTCCGCTGCCGCAAGACTCTGTAGCCACCAAAAACCAATCGGGGCCCTGTTTCGGCACCCTGCCGGAGGGGGAAATCATCACCGGTGGCCATCTGCATCATCCCAGCACTCCCAATGACGAGGAGGGAGTAGTTCACCCTCGGGGCAGAGGGTATTGTTGGGTGTGATGCCCCCGATTCAATCATACACTAATCATGCACGCAAATGTGTACGATCAAGATCAGGGACTCACGGGAAGATATCACAACACAACTCTACAAATAAAATAAGTCATACAAGCATCATAATACAAGCCAGGGGCCTCGAGGGCTCGAATACAAGTGCTCGATCATAGACGAGTCAGCGGAAGCAACAATATCTGAGTACAGACATAAGTTAAACAAGGTTTGCCTTAAGAAGGCTAGCACAAACTGGGATACAGATCGAACGAGGCGCAGGCCTCCTGCCTGGGATCCTCCTAAGCTACTCCTGGGCGTCGCCAGCGGGCTGCATGTAGTAGTAGGCACCTCCAGAGTAGTAGGAGTCGTCGTCGACGGTGGCGTCTGGATCCTGGGCTCCAGCATCTGGTTGCGGCAACCGAGTAGAAGGGAAAGGGGGAAAAGGGGGAGAAAAGCAACCGTGAGTACTCATCCAAAGTACTCGCAAGCAAGGAGCTACACTACATATGCATGGATATATGTGTAAAGGGGCATATCAGTGGACTGAACTGCAGAATGCCAGAATAAGAGGGGGATAGCTAGTCTTACCGAAGACTACGCTTCTGGTCGCCTCCGTCTTGCAACATATAGAAGAGAGTAGACTGAAGTCCTCCAAGTAGCATCGCATAGCATAATCCTACCCGGCGATCCCCTCCTCGATGCCCTGTTGGAGAGCAATCACCAGGTTGTATCTGGCACTTGGAAGGGTGTGTTTTATTAAGTATCCGGTTCAACTTGTCATAAGGTCAAGGTACAACCCCGGGTCATCCTTTTACCGAGGGACACGGCTATTCGAATAGATTAACTTCCCTGCAGGGGTGCACCACATAGCCCAACACGCTTGATCCCATTTGGCCGGACACACTTTCCGGGGTCATGCCCGGCCGCGGAAGATCAACACGTCGCAGCCCCACCTAGACCAACAGAGAGGTCAGCACGCCGGTCTAAACCTAAGCGCCCAGGGGTCTGGGCCCATCGCCCTTAGCACACCTGCACGTTGCGAACGCGGCCGGAAGCAGATCTAGCCCCCTTAATACAAGAGCGAGCTTACGATCCAATGCGGCGCGGGCCGCTCAGTTGCTGACGTCACGAAGGCTTCGGCTGATACCACGACGTCGGGATACCCTTAACTACTCCCACGTAGATGGTTAGTGCGTATAGACCAAATGGCCAGACTCAGATCAAATACCCAGATCTCGTTAAGCGTGTTAAGTATCCGCGAACGCCGAACAGGGCCAGGCCCACCTCTCTCCTAGGTGGTCTGAACCTGCCCTGTCGCTCCGCCACAAAGTAACAGTCGGGGGCCGTCGGGAACCCAGGCCCACCTCTACCGGGATGGAGCCACCTGCCCCTTCAGCCCCCAACTCCGAACAGTATCACAGATAATGTAACAGTGTAAAGAATATAGTATGTGTCCGCGATCACTTCCCGAAGTGATCACGGCCCGGTAGTATAGCATGGCAGACGGACAAGAGTGTAAGGCCACTGATGGAACACTAGCATCCTATACTAAGCAAGTAGGATTGCAGGTAAAGGTATCAACAGCAGTATCAAAGACAGGCTATGCATCAGGATAGGAATAACGAAAGCAGTAACATGCTACACTACTCTAATGCAAGCAGTATAGAGGAGAGTAGGCGATATCTGGTGATCAAGGGGGGGGAGCTTGCCTGGTTGCTCTGGCAAGAGAGAGGGGTCGTCAACTCCGTAGTCGAACGGGGCAGCAGCAACGTCGGTCTCGGTGTCTATCGAGAGAAGAGGGGGGAGAAACAATAAATATTTAAGCAAGCAAATGCATAGTGATGCATGACATGACAAATAATGGCGTTAGAGGTGCCCTAACGCGGTATGGGATGATACCGGTGAAGGGGGGAAACATCCGGGAAAGTATCCCCGGTGTTTCGCGTTTTCGGGCACAGGAGCCAGAGGGGGAAAGTTGCGAGTTTGATATGTTAGGGGTGTGCGGCGGATGAACGGGCTGCGTATCCGGGTTCGTCTCGTTGTTCTGAGCAACTTTCATGTTGAAAACATTTTAATCCGAGTTACGGATTAAAAGATATGATTTTCTAAAGATTTTATTAATTTCTGGAATTTAATTAATTATTTAATTTGAACATTATCCAAAACAGTGTTTGCTGACGTCATCATGACGTCGGCATGACGTCAGCAGTCAACAGGGGTGTTGACTGGTCAAACTGACGTGTGGGTCCAGTGGGACCCACCTGTCATTCTCTGATTAGGTTAATTAGGGTTTAACTAAGTAATTACTGTTTAATTAAACTAATTAGTTAATTAGGTTAATCTAATTATGATTAATTAACTTAATTAATTCCTCGATTAATTAATTAATTAATTAATTAATTAATTAATTAATTAATATTTATTTAATTATTTTTATTATTATTATTTTTACTTAATTTTTTTTTAATTCCTAAAAACGTTCTGGGCGCTGGGGGGCACATAGGCCAGTGGCTCAAGGCCAGCGGGCCGGTGCGGGTTAACGGGCGGGCACCCGTGCCCGAGGGGCGCTACGCCCGGGCGAGGCTGTGGCCTCGGCGAGGCCAGCGGGAGCACCGGCAGGGTAGCCGCGGAGGGCGCCGGCCGGAACGGCGAGGGGACCGGCAGGGCACGGCGCGGCGGAGGCCACTCGGCCCGAGGCGGGCGCGCACACGGGCGAGGCGCGGCCCAGGCGCGTGCCGCGAGGCGCAGAGGAGAGCGGGACGAGCGCCGTGCGGGACCGAGCGCCGTGCGGGGCCGTGGCGAAGCAGCAGCGACGGCAAACGGCGAGCAGGGCACGGTCGGCGGTGCCGGAGCATGTCCAAGGGAAGAGGGCGCGGGGGAGGTCGACATGGCCGCGGGTCAGAGAGGGAGATGGGGGTGGCGCCCGTGCGGGCGGGTGGCCGCGGCGAGGCGTGTCGAGACGGGGCGACGGGCGCGGCCAGGGCGTGGCCCGGGTGCGGTGAGCACGCGTCTGGTGCGCCGGAACGTGGCGGCGCAGGCAGCAACGGCGCGGGAGCAGCGCAGGCGCGGCCCGGCGCGGTTGGTGAGGAAGAGAGAGAGGAGGCCGGGGGCCTCACCGCGGAACGTAGGGATCGGGACAGCATGCTCGGTGGAGCTGGGGGGGGGGGGGGCGACGGGGATGGCGTGCGGAGCGGGAGGTAGTCCGGCGAGGTGGCGGCGTCCTGGCGGTGGGGCGGCGCGAGCCCCGGGCGGCAGGGATCGCCGGCGGCGTCGGCGCGGTTCCCCTCCTCGATCCCGATCCAATCGGGGGAGAGGGGGGTATTTTCGTGGGGGGAGGTGTGGGGTGTCGGTGGGGGGTTTCGGTCGTGGGCAGGGGGAGTTAAGGGAGTGGGGGAATGGGCTGGCCTGGCTGGGCCTGGTGGGTTGGCCCAGTTGGGTCACGGCCCAGGGGGGTCTCCTCTTTTTTTGTTTTATGTTTGTTGTTTTCTGTTTTTGTATTTTCTTTTTGTTATTTATTTTCTATCCTGTTTTATTTCATTTTAAATCATTTAGTCATTTTATAAAAATGTGTTCTCTTTACTATAATTATCCTTGTAATATTCGGCACCCACCGAGCATTTTTGTTTCAACTTTTGAAAACTTTTGTTGTTTGACATATTTAGAATTTAAATTTTGAAACAGCTTCAAATCATTGCGAGGTTAGCAACAGTAACCGAGGTGACGTGGCGTGATTAGCGTGGGATCACTGTAGCATGATTATCCGGGCGTCACAATTCTCCTCTACTACAAGAAATCTCGTCCCGAGATTTAAGAGGGGAGTAAGGGGGAAAGGTTTGGTAACGAATCTAGCGGGTCTTCTCATCCTGGCTTGCTCTTCTCGAAGAGGCCGGTCGAATACATTGATGTCTTCATTTCTCTGCTTCAGGTCATCATGATGAAGTCAGCGCCCTTTCTTTAGGAACTCCTTCGTACTTACGAAATAATAAAGGGTGGGCATCCTGGGAGAACGGACGTCGGCAAGGTTGACTATCGGGTTGACAACATCAAGGAAGGTGGCGGAAAGTAACTCTCGAATTGAACCTTAAGAAATTATCGAGAGTAAAGTAAGGAGGTATCATGGGAAGTTTCAAGCGGGTAGGCAATCGTTCGATGCCTGAAACGGGGCGTGAAAGGGGTTCAAAGCAATGGAAATAAGTATTGTGTTTAATACCAGAATTGATGATCACAGGGAAGGTGGCTCATGAATTACACACCAAGCCAAGCGTGAGGAATAACTTTAGAAGCAGGGTTGCATAGGAGAGTCAGGTTTCGATCCTGTGGATCTGTGGGTTATGGGCCCACCATGTGGGTTAAAAAGCAGGAAAGGCAGTGACGTCTTGCACGATCATGAAAGCAAGGCATGTCAGAGGATCGTCTGTCGGTTATGTTGGCAACAACATCGGTACCAAGGGCGAGGGACGAAGAGAACCATTTTCCTACTCGTTGAACGAGGCGGACCATTAGGCAAAGTTCTCGTCCATCGACAGATACCGGAATGCTATCAATAATGGTATCAGGTTCTTACTGACAGAGTTGTACAACGAGGTGCTTACTAAGCAGGGAATTATCACTGCTCGGTTAAGTCAGATTACAAGAAAGCTTAAACAAGACAATGGAAAGGAAAATGCGATTATCAGGTTTAACCCGAACAATGGAAATGAAAATGTGTATACACACATATTTTGGGGGTATATCTTTCCCAAGGACAAGCGGAGCATGATATCCATGACAGGATAGAAAGTAGAAAACCATTAAGGTAAGGGGAAGGGATTTCATGATATTACCCATACAACGGTGTTTGGATAATTGAGTGAGAAAACATTTAGCATTGGGCTTCAAATGTTCTTGTCGAAAATCGGAGTACCACTGTCATGCTTCGAGATAGCATAGACATGGTCACTGGGTAAAGATCAGACTTTGGATACACAAAGGATCCATTAGGAACAACTTATAGAATAAGTCTTATAATTTCCTCATGGAAGAACGGATAGCATTGGTAAAAGGAAAATTATAACAATAGGTCCTCCGGTCAGGTGTGCTAGGCATGACATCACCTTACCGAGTCGTAAAAAGACCAACGTTATAACTCTTGGAAAATGCATCCCAACCATCATATCTGACCGGGATTCATATCTGATTGGTGTTAGGATATCTCCGACTCGGGGTGCCTGAGAAGAAGAGGTGCAACACAATTGACGAGATGACATTATATGACTCTTGGGAAATGAACTATGAAAGCAAGTTCCGATCAAGGTTTCATCATTAAGCCAAGGGGAGAATGAGGAAGTGGCTGATGGACTCAGCAATAATTCAACGAGGTATCCTAAAAGATGCATCTCCGCAATTATGTGGATAAGGAGGTAGCATTTGTCAGATCAAATAATATAATGAAGTATGCTCGAGGAAAACATACACAATTAAACATTGGTTGAAAGGTGCGCCCGAATTATGGGTTGGGTTGCACGGCCAATGTCAGAATGGTGATTCAATAATCCATAGTCTAAAAATGAACGGATATGGTAAGAAGTATCACTAGTTTCAAGAATTCTTAAGGGGTGGTGAAATTCTCACAACATTCTTGACATAAAAGATGGCAATACTCCAAGATAAAGAAGAATAAATGCTGGGTAGAAGGGATCTCAAGGTATAACACAAAACACGAACAAATTTGTGTTGAACGGAAGGCGTGGTCGATGATAACACAAATCATCGAGGGCAAGGGTGGTATTTCTCATCATGAATTCATTTGATATCCTGGAAGAGCTCAGAATGCTGATGATGATCACGACACATCTGTCGAGAGATTCCATGAAGATGTAATCAACCGGCGATGACATCAAGTCAAAGGAATGATGAAGCAAAAGGTTATTGAAACCATGGGTACGACACAAACTCCGAAGCAAGCTTGCTGTCCAAAGCGAAATGATATGATGAGGAAGATCGACGTAAGCTTAGCTCATCATAAAAAATTGTGCTCTGGGAAGAAGGACCAGGTAGCACATTTAAAATCGACACGACAAGGATATAGTCAAACAGGCTAGGAATGACGTGATCGAGTTCAAACTCGTAAGTAAAGAATATTAGTAAGAGTTGTTGAACCGTAATGCGGACTCGGTTCAGTTATCGGTGTTTTTGAGTGTTTAATAACTCAGAGCCCGTGAAAAATTGGAATTAGTGAGAATGTAGTACTTGATGAAGAACTCATAAGAAGTTATGCAGTTACGTGATAATCTCGAGATACCAAGGGGTAATACTTGACGACAGATCAAAGTAGAGGTTGGACAGGCGTACTGATCTGCAGAAGGCAAGTACTCTAACTGGTCTGAGAAATGGAATCAAGAAGAAAATATGGTCGGAACCACGATTGCAAAAGGTCAGATCCCAGATATAAAATGAACTTATACCAAAGGAATAATTAATTTAAGAGAAGTTTTAATGATAAGATCTACATCATGTCCATGGGCATGAACACAAAGTTCAAGGTCGACTCCCACTTCTTCAATGCATAACCTTTCATTCACTGCTCGTATTTCGAAAATGACATTAGTTGTTGAAAGTTTTACCTGGTGAAATACCAGATGAGTATGACTCATGAAAACTTTCGGGTTCACACAGATTAAGGAAGGCATAGGTTCAACCCATTGAGATATCTTAGAAACATATACCACAAGTTCCAAGAGTAAATATCACCAGCTGGAAAGCAGAGCATGGTTGAGAAAATAGAGGATACAATTTACCAAAGACATTATGTATCCGAGGGGAGGCTCACAAAGTTATTGAATATGAAGGATGTTGTCGGATAAAATCCAGCAAAGGATCTGACGGTCCATAGCGAAGCTGATGTGAGCATCGATACCCAATCAGAGGAAGAAAGAATGCAAATGCATCGGTTTATAGGACATCTGAATAATTCAACGTTTAAATAGCAAAGGAATTATGATTTTTAAATCAAGGGATCAGGAGCAACGCTCTGATCAAGGAAGGATAAGTTGAATAGACTTAGGGGTACCATCGATGGCAATCTGATTGGCCGAGAACCAGCCCATGTTCGAAAGACGTCTGAGCGGAAGGATAATTTATAAGGATCAACTGATGATTGCGTGCATTCGCACATAGATAGAATCAATGGACTTAAATGATAGTGACAAAGGATGACAATAAGATTACTAGACTTATGGGATTAACCAAAATGTAAGCAAGCAAGAATTTCAAGAGCAATAGGCTCCTGAGAATTTTTGGAAGATCGAATGGTATTTCGAAGACTGATGACATACATGAATCAACTGGGGATGAGTGGATATTCGATAAGTGTGAGAAATTATCTGTAGGGATATTCATGTGTGAAGAACTGCAAGGCAGTAAGCTCAAAGGATTATCGAAACAACAACGAGTGTTTCGGGGTATCTTGTAATAACAAGACCAACTGGGGATGAATGTAAGAATAACAACTGTAAGTAGTTATCCTTAAGGGTTTACGGTGGAAGGGGAATTGCAAGAGGGATGGCACAAAGTATCGAGGGAACATCTGAGAGTATTGTCAGAATCTTCCGTTGAAGCAGTCGATCATCCGTATTAAAGGGCTCTCCGGCAGGAAGTGGTAACGAGAACCTAGAGTTAGATTCTAGCAAAATCATTTAACCCGAATAGAAGAGAGATCAGAGTCCCGGAGTGTAGGTCGAGGAATAAAAGATCCTACTACCACCCAATGGCGACGTGGGCCCATGGGCCGCACAGCCATGTTAGTAAAATAGTTTTCATCGACTAGACTCAACTTCGGCCAAGGAGTTTGGAAGGGGGATTCCTACAGGAAGTCGGCTCTGATACCAACTTGTGACGCCCCCGATTCAATCATACACTAATCATGCATGCAAATGTGTACGATCAAGATCAGGGACTCACGGGAAGATATCACAACACAACTCTACAAATAAAATAAGTCATACAAGCATCATAATACAAGCCAGGGGCCTCGAGGGCTCGAATACAAGTGCTCGATCATAGACGAGTCAGCGGAAGCAACAATATCTGAGTACAGACATAAGTTAAACAAGGTTTGCCTTAAGAAGGCTAGCACAAACTGGGATACAGATCGAACGAGGCGCAGGCCTCCTGCCGGGATCCTCCTAAGCTACTCCTGGTCGTCGCCAGCGGGCTGCATGTAGTAGTAGGCACCTCCAGAGTAGTAGGAGTCGTCGTCGACGGTGGCGTCTGGATCCTGGGCTCCAGCATCTGGTTGCGGCAACCGGGTAGAAGGGAAAGGGGGGAAAAGGGGGAGAAAAGCAACCGTGAGTACTCATCCAAAGTACTCGCAAGCAAGGAGCTACACTACATATGCATGGATATATGTGTAAAGGGGCATATCAGTGGACTGAACTGCAGAATGCCAGAATAAGAGGGGGATAGCTAGTCTTATCGAAGACTACGCTTCTGGTCGCCTCCGTCTTGCAGCATATAGAAGAGAGTAGACTGAAGTCCTCCAAGTAGCATCGCATAGCATAATCCTACCCGGCGATCCCCTCCTCGATGCCCTGTTGGAGAGCAATCACCGGGTTGTATCTGGCACTTGGAAGGGTGTGTTTTATTAAGTATCCGGTTCAAGTTATCATAAGGTCAAGGTACAACTCCGGGTCGTCCTTTTACCAAGGGACACGGCTATTCGAATAGATTAACTTCCCTGCAGGGGTGCACCACATAGCCCAACACGCTTGATCCCATTTGGCCGGACACACTTTCCGGGGTCATGCCCGGCCGCGGAAGATCAACACGTCGCAGCCCCACCTAGACCAACAGAGAGGTCAGCACGCCGGTCTAAACCTAAGCGCCCAGGGGTCTGGGCCCATCGCCCTTAGCACACCTGCACGTTGCGAACGCGGCCGGAAGCAGATCTAGCCCCCTTAATACAAGAGCGAGCTTACGATCCAATGCGGCGCGCGCCGCTCAGTTGCTGACGTCACGAAGGCTTCGGCTGATACCACGACGTCGGGATACCCTTAACTACTCCCACGTAGATGGTTAGTGCGTATAGACCAAATGGCCAGACTCAGATCAAATACCTAGATCTCGTTAAGCGTGTTAAGTATCCGCGAACGCCGAACAAGGCCAGGCCCACCTCTCTCCTAGGTGGTCTGAACCTGCCCTGCCGCTCCGCCACAAAGTAACAGTCGGGGGCCGTCGGGAACCCAGGCCCACCTCTACCGGGATGGAGCCACCTGCCCCTTCAGCCCCCAACTCCGAACAGTATCACAGATAATGTAACAGTGTAAAGAATATAGTATGTGTCCGCGATCACTTCCCGAAGTGATCACGGCCCGGTAGTATAGCATGGCAGACGGACAAGAGTGTAAGGCCACTGATGGAACACTAGCATCCTATACTAAGCAAGTAGGATTGCAGGTAAAGGTATCAACAGCAGTATCAAAGACAGGCTATGCATCAGGATAGGAATAACGAAAGTAGTAACATGCTACACTACTCTAATGCAAGCAGTATAGAGGAGAGTAGGCGATATCTGGTGATCAAGGGGGGGCTTGCCTGGTTGCTCTGGCAAGAGAGAGGGGTCGTCAACTCCGTAGTCGAACGGGGCAGCAGCAACGTCGGTCTCGGTGTCTATCGAGAGAAGAGGGGGGAGAAACAATAAATATTTAAGCAAGCAGATGCATAGTGATGCATGACATGACAAATAACGGTGTTAGAGGTGCCCTAACGCGGTATGGGATGATACCGGTGAAGGGGGGAAACATCCGAGAAAGTATCCCCGGTGTTTCGCGTTTTCGGGCAGAGGAGCCGGAGGGGGAAAGTTGCGAGTTTGATATGTTAGGGGTGTGCGGCGGATGAACGGGCTGCATATCCGGGTTCGTCTCGTCGTTCTGAGCAACTTTCATGTTGAAAACATTTTAATCCGAGTTACGGATTAAAAGATATGATTTTCTAAAGATTTTATTAATTTTTGGAATTTAATTAATTATTTAATTTGAACATTATCCAAAACAGTGTTTGCTGACGTCATCATGATGCCAGCATGACGTCAGCAGTCAACAAGGGTGTTGACTGGTCAAACTGACGTGTGGGTCCAGTGGGACCCACCTGTCATTCTCTGATTAGGTTAATTAGGGTTTAACTAAGTAATTACTGTTTAATTAAACTAATTAGTTAATTAGGTTAATCTAATTATGATTAATTAACTTAATTAATTCCTCAATTAATTAATTAATTAATTAATTATTATTTATTTAATTATTTTTATTATTATTATTTTTACTTAATTATTTTTTTAATTCCTAAAAACGTTCTGGGCGCCGGGGGGCCCATAGGCCAGTGGCTCAAGGCCAGCGGGCCGGTGCGGGTTAACGGGCGGGCACCCGTGCCCGAGGGGCGCTACGCCCGGGCGAGGCTGTGGCCTCGGCGAGGCCAGCGGGAGCACCGGCAGGGTAGCCGTGGAGGGCGCCGGCCGGAGCGGCGAGGGGACCGGCAGGGCACGGCGCGGCGGAGGCCACTCGGCCCCAGGCGGGCGCGCACACGGGCGAGGCGCGGCCCAGGCGCGTGCCGCGAGGCGCAGAGGAGAGCGGGACGAGCGCCGTGCGGGACCGAGCGTCGTGCGGGGCCGTGGCGGAGCAGCAGCGACGGCAAACGGCGAGCAGGGCACGGTCGGCGGTGCCGGAGCACGTCCAGGGGAAGAGGGCGCGGGGGAGGTCGACATGGCCGCGGGTCAGAGAGGGAGATGGGGGTGGCGCCCGTGCGGGCGGGTGGCCGCGGCGAGGCGCGTCGAGACGGGGCGACGGGCGCGGCCAGGGCGCGGCCCGGGTGCGGTGAGCACGCGTCTGGCGCGCCGGAACGTGGCGGCGCAGGCAGCAACGGCGCGGGAGCAGCGCAGGCGCGGCCCTGCGCGGTTGGTGAGGAAGAGAGAGAGAAGGCCGGGGGCCTCACCGCGGAACGTAGGGATCGGGACAGCGTGCTCGGTGGAGCTCGGGGGGGGGGTGCGAAGGGGATGGCGTGCGGAGCGGGAGGCAGTCCGGCGAGGTGGCGGCGTCCTGGCGGCGGGGCGGCGCGAGCCCCGGGCGGCGGGGATCGCCGGCGGCGTCGGCGCGGTTCCCGTCCTCGATCCTGATCCAATCGGGGGAGAGGGGGGGATATTTTCGTGGGGGGAGGTGTGGGGTGTCGGTGGGGGGTTTCGGTCGTGGGCAGGGGGAGTTAAGGGAGTGGGGGAATGGGCTGGCCTGGCTGGGCCTGGTGGGTTGGCCCAATTGGGCCACGGCCCAGGGGGGTCTCCTCTTTTTTTTGTTTTATGTTTGTTGTTTGCTGTTTTTGTATTTTCTTTTTGTTATTTATTTTCTATCCTGTTTTATTTCATTTTAAATCATTTAGTCATTTTATAAAAATGTGTTCTCTTTACTATAATTATCCTTGTAATATTCGGCACCCACCGAGCATTTTTGTTTCAACTTTTGAAAACTTTTGTTGTTTGACATATTTAGAATTTAAATTTTGAAACAGCTTCGAATCATTGCGAGGTTAGCAACAGTAACCGAGGTGACGTGGCGTGATTAGCGTGGGATCACTGTAGCATGATTATCCGGGCGTCACATTGGGGAACGTAGTAATTCAAAAAATTCTTATGATCACGCAAGATTTATCTAGGAGAAGCATACCAACGAGATGGGAGAGTGTGTCCACGTACCCTCGTAGACCAAAAGCGGAAGCATTTAGTAACGTGGTTGACGTAGTCGAGCGTCTTCACGATCCAACCGATCCAAGTACCGAACGTATGACACCTCCGTGTTCAGCACACGTTCAGCACGATGACGCCCCTCGAGCTCTTGATCCAGTAGAGGGACGAGGGAGAGTTCCATCAGCACGACGGCGTGGCGACGGTGATGATGAAGTTATCGGTGTAGGGCTTCGCCTAAGCACTACGACGATATGACCGAGGTGTTAAACTATGGAGAGGGGCACCGCACATGGCTAAGAGATTGTCTGTTATGCTATTGGGGTGCCCCCTGGCCACGTATATAAAGTAGATAGGGAGAGAGGCCGGCGGCCAGGAGGGGCGCGCCAGGGGGGAAGTTCTACTTGGGCTCCTAGTCCAAGTAGGATTCGCCCCCCTCCCTTTTCCTTTCTTCCACCGGAGGGAGAGGAAGAAGGGGAGAAGGAGAAGGAAGGAGGGGGCCACGCCCCCACCCGTTGTCCAATTCGGTTTGTGCAGGGGGAAGCATGCGCCACCTCGTGGCCCTTCTTTCCTCTCTCCACTAAAGCCCACTAAGGCCCATTAACTTCCCCGGGGGTTCCGGTAACCCCTCGGTACTCCGGAAAAAAAAATACTCGGATCACTTGGAACCATTCCGATGTCCGAACATAACCTTCCAATATATGAATCTTTACCTCTCGACCATTTCGAGACTCCTCGCATGTCCATGATCTCATCCGGGACTCCAAACAAACTTCGGATATCAAATCACATAACTCATAATACAAATCATCATCGAATGTTAAGCGTGCGGACCCTACGGGTTCGAGAACTATGTAGACATGACCGAGACGCATCTCCGGTCAATAACCAATAGCGGAACCTGGATGCTCATATTGGCTCCTACATATTCTATGAAGATCTTTATCGGTCAAACCGCATAACAACATACGTCATTCCCTTTGTCATCGGTATGTTACTTGCCCGAGATTCGATCACTGGTATCATCATACCTAGTTCAATCTCGTTACCAGCAAGTCTCTTTACTCGTTCCGTAATGCATGATCCGGTAACCAACTCATTAGTCACATTGCTTGCAAGGCTTAAAATGATATGCATTACCGAGAGGGCCCAAAGATACCTCTCCGATACTCGGAGTGACATATCCTAATCTCGATCTATGCCAACTCAACAAACATCACAGCAGACACCTGTAGAGCATCTTTATAATCACCCAGCTATGTTGTGATGTTTGATAGCACACAAAGTGTTCCTCCGGTATTCAGGAGTTGCATAATCTCATAGTCAGAGGAATATGTATAAGTCATGAAGAAAACAATAGCAATAAAACTAAATGATCATTATGCTAAGATAACGGATGGGTCTTGTCCATCACATCATTCTCTAATGATGTGATCCCGTTCATCAAATGACAACACATTTCTATGGTTAGGAAACTTAACCATCTTTGATTAATGAGCTATAGTCAAGTAGAGGCATACTAGGGACACTCTGTTTGTCTATGTATTCACACATGTACTAAGTTTCCAGTTAATACAATTCTAGCATGAATAATAAACATTTATCATGATATAAGGAAATATAAGTAACAACTTTATTGTTGCCTCTAGGACATATTTCCTTCAGTCTCCCACTTGCACTAGAGTTAATAATCTATATTACATAGTAATGATTCTAACACCCATGGAGTCTTGGTGTTGATCATGTTTTTCTCGTGAGAGAGGCTTACTCAACCGGTCTGCAACATTCAGATCCGTATGTATCTTGCAAATCTCTATGTCTCCCACCTTGACTTGATCGCGGATGGAATTGAAGCGTCTCTTGATGTGTTTGGTTCTCTTGTGAAATCCGGATTCCTTCGCCAAGGCTATTGCTCTAGTATTGTCACAAAATATTTTCATTGGACCCGATGCACTAGGTATTACACCTAGATCGGATATGAAATCCTTCATTTGCTGCTTTCGAAGTAGCTATGTACTCCGCTTCACACGTAGATCCCGCCACGACGCTCTGCTTGGAACTGCACCAACTGACAGCTCCACCATTCAATATAAATATGTATCCGGTGTGTGACTTAGAGTCATCTGGATCAGTGTCAAAGCTTGCATCAACGTAACCATTTACGACGAGCTCTTTGTCACCTCCATAAACGAGAAACATATCCTTAGTCCTTTTCAGGTATTTCAGGATGTTCTTGACCGCTTTCCAGTGATCCACTCCTGGATTACTTTAGTACCTCCCTGCTAAACTTATAGCAAGGCACACATCAGGTCTGGTACACAACATTGCATACATGATAGAACCTATGGCTGAAGCATAGGGAATGACTTTCATTTTCTCTCTATCTTCTGTAGTGGTCAGGCATTGAGTCTGACTCAACTTCACACCTTGTAACACATGCAAGAACCCTTTCTTTTACTGATCCATTTTGAACTTCTTCGAAGCTTTATCAAGGTATGTGCTTTGTGAAAGTCCAATTAAGTGTCTTGATCTATCTCGATAGATCTTGATGCCCAATATATAAGCAGCTTGACCGAGGTCTTTCATCGAAAAATTCTTATTCAACTATCCTTTTATGATATCCAGAAATTCGGTATTATTTCCAATCAACAATATGTCATCTACATATAATATTAGAAATGCTACAGAGCTCCCACTCACTTTACAGGCTTCTCCAAAAGTTTGTATAAAACCATATACTTTGATCACACTATCAAAGCGTATATTCGAACTCCGAGAGGCTTGCACCAATCCGTAAATGGATCGCTGGAGCTTGCACACTTTGTTAGCACCTTTAGGATCGACAAATCCTTCTGGTTACATCATATATAACTCTTCTTTAAGATATCCATTAAGGAATGCAATTTTGACATCCATCTGCCAAATTTCATAATCATAAAATGCAGCAATTGCTAACATGATTCGGACAGACTTAAGTATCGCTACGGGTGAGAAGGTCTCATCGTAGTCAACTCCTTGAACTTGTCGAAAACCTTATGCAACAAGTCGATCTTTGTAGACAGTCACAATACCATCAGCGTCAGTCTTCTTCTTGAAGATCCATTTATTCTCTATGGCTTGCCGATCATCGAGCAAGTCAACCAAAGTCCACACTTTGTTCTCATACATGGATCCCATTTCAGATTTCATGGCATCAAGCCATTTCACGGAATCTGGGCTCATCATCGCTTCATCATAGTTCGTAGGTTCGTCATGGTCAAGTAACATGACGTCCAGAATAGGATTATCGTACCACTCTGGTGCGAACCTTACTCTGGTTGACCTACTAGGTTCGGTACTAACTTGATCTGAAGTTTCATGATCATCATCATTAACTTCCTCACTAATTGGTGTAGGAATCACTGGAACTGATTTCCGTGATGAACTACTTTCCAATTCGGGAGAAGGTATAATTACCCCCATCAAGTTCTACTTTCCTCCCACTCACTTCTTTTGAGAGAAACTCCTTCTCTAGAAAGGATCCATTCTTAGCAACAAAGATCTTGCCTTCGGATCTGTGATAGAAGGTGTACCCAATAATTTATTTTGGGTATCCTATGAAGAGGCACTTCTCCGATTTGGGTTCGAGCTTATCAGGCTGAAGCTTTTTCACATAAGCATCGCAACCCCAAACTTTAAGAAACGACAGCTTAGGTTTCTTGCTAAACCACAGTTCATATGCTGTCGTCTCAACGGATTTAGACGGTGCCCTATTTAACGTGAATGCAGATGTCTCTAATGCATAACCCCAAAACGATAGTGGTAAATCGGTAAGGGACATCATAGATCGCACCATATCTAATAAAGTATGGTTACGACGTTCGGACACGCCATTATGTTGTGGTGTTCCAGGTGGCGTGAGTTGTGAAACTATTCCACATTGTTTTATATGAAGGCCAAACTCGTAACTCAAATATTCGCCTCCGCGATCAGAACGTAGAAACTTTATTTTCTTGTTACGATGATTCTCCACTTCACTCTGAAATTCTTTGAACTTTTCAAATGTTTCAGACTTGTGTTTCCTCAAGTTGATATACCCATATCTGCTCAAATCATCTGTGAAGGTCAGAAAATAATGATACCTGCCGTGAGCCTCAACACTCATCGGACCGCATACATCGATATGTATTATTTCCAATAAGTCAGTGGCGCTCCATTGTTCCAGAGAACGGAGTTTTAGTCATCTTGCCCATGAGGCATGGTTCGCAAGTATCAAATGATTCATAATCAAGTGATTCCAAAAATCCATCCGTATGGAGTTTCTTCATGCGCTTTACACCAATATGACCTAAACGGTAGTGCCACAAATATGTTGCACTATCATTATCAACTTTGCGTCTTTTGGCATCAATATTATGAATATGTGTATCACTACAATCGGGATTCAATAAACCATTTACATTGGGTGTATCACCATAGAAGGTTTTATTCATGTAAACAAAACAACAATTATTCTATGACTTAAATGAATAACCGTATCGCAATAAACATGATCCAATCATATTCATGCTCAACGCAAACACCAAATAACATTTATTTTGGTTCAACGGTAATCTTGAAGGTAGAGGGAGTGTGCGATGGTGATCTTATCAACCTTGGAATCACTTCCAACACACATTGTCACCTCGCCCTTTAACTAGTCTCTGTTCATTTTGCAATTCCTGTTTCGAGTTACTAATCTTAGCAACTTTTTTTTGCATGGTAATACGTGTATCATTTATATCATAAGTATCATAGTACAAGTCACGTAACCGACCTGGCAAAACTGAAAAGATAGCAGAAAGCTAGCCTTTGCACAAAGGAACAACAACCCAGAAGTAAAATTACAATCAAGATTGAAGAAACCTCTGAACTTGACACCAACGTCCGTCACCTGTCTCTGGAACCACCACAGCAGCCACCAAAGGAAAAAATGACGGATCACCTTCACACCCGAGCTCGTAGCGGCTCCATCGCTGATATGCAGCTTTGCGGACCTCCAAGATGGCTCACCGAAGGCAAAACCATTACCGTTGAACGAATCAGACTGGGGCAACACCCCGGACACGCCATCGAACTCCAGATCTGGCACCCCCACACGACTAGAACGCCGGAGGAGAAAACCACATATGCCATCCACGAACCGCGAACCCAGCACACGATCCACCATCTTCCAGATGCCGCCGATGCAGACCACAATCTGCATCCGCTCTTGGACTACCTCTCAAGCTCCGCGCCGGCGCTGGAGCAAACGCCGTTGCAACGGCGGAGTCCGAGGACACAGGTCCACCACAAGGATGTCGCCGCCGCCACGCCATGTTTGCTTGAACAGACTGATTTTCAAATCCATCCCCAACCATAGGACCGATCGCCTCGTTGGAGTAGGATCCGAAGAAACTTTATTCAACGCCGCCATCACCGCCGTCGAAGCCAAGACGATGAACGGCCTAAAATCCTAATCTACGAGAGAAAAAACGACCCACACGCGTGGATCCGGCGACCCCCCTCACCACCGACGACCAAGGCCGCCGGCGAACGGGAGCCGCCGGATGGCGGCGGCGGGGAAGACTCCTGGCGGCGAGGTCGCATTTTCTTTCCTCTGGCGGAAGAAAGAAAAGCGAACAAACACGTTTAGGTATACTAATCTTAGCAACTGAATCGGTATCAAATACCATGGGGTTACTATGAACACTAGTAAAGTACACATCAATAACGTGTATATCAAATATACCATTGTTCACTTTGCCACCCTTCTTATCCGCCTAGTATTTGGGGTAGTTCCGCTTCCAGTGAATATTCCTTTGCAGTAGAAGCACTCAGTTTCAGGTAGGTCTAACTTTGGGTTTCTTCACGGGAGTGGCAACTTTCTTGCCATTCTTTCTTGAAGTTTCATTTCTTTTCCTTTGCCCCTTTTCTTGAAACTAGTGGTCTTGTTAACCATCAACACTTGATTCTCTTTCTTGATTTCTGCCTTCGTTGATTTTAGCATCACAAAGAGCTCAGGAATCGTTTTCATCATCCCTTGCATATTATAGTCCATCATGAAGTACCAGTAACTTGGTGATAGTGACTAGAGAACTCTGTCAGTCACTATCTTATCTGGAAGATAAACTCCCACTTGATTCAAGCGATTGTAGTACTCAGATATTCTGAGCACATGCTCACTGGTTGAGCTATTCTCCTCCATCTTGTAGGCAAAGTACTTGTCAGAGGTCTGATAAGTCATACCTCTCGACTCGGGCATGAGTCTGAAATACCAATTTCAGCTCTTGGAACATCTTATATGCTCCATGGCGTTCAATACGTTTTTGAATTCCCGGTCCTAAGCCGTAAAGCATGGTGCACTAAACTATCAAGTAGTCATCATACCGAGCTTGTCAAACGTTCATAACATCTGCATCAGTTCCTGCAATAGGTCTGACACCTAGCGATGCATCAAGGACATATTTCTTCTGTGCAGCAACGAGGATAATCCTCAGATCACGGACCCAGTCCGCATCATTACTACTATCATCTTTCAACTTAGTTTTCTCTAGGAACATAAAATAGGGAAGCTATACGCGAGCTATTGATCTACAACATAGACATGCAAAAACTATTTGGACAAAGTTCATGATAAATTAAGTTCAATTAATAATATTACTTAAGAACTCCCACTTAGATAGACATCCCTCTAGTCATCTAAATGATCACGTGATCCATATCAACTAAACCATGTCCGATCATCACGTGAGATGGAGTAGTTTTCAATGGTGAACATCTCTATGTTGATCATATCTACTATATGATTCACGTTCAACCTTTCAGTCTCAGTGTTCCGAGGCCATCTCTGCATATGCTAGGCTCGTCAAGTTTAACCCGAGTATTCTGCATGTGCAAAACTGGCTTGCACCCGTTGTATGTGAACGTAGAGCTTATCACACCCGATCATCACGTGGTGTCTCGGCACGACGAACTACGGATAGAGGAATACATAAAGTTGAACATAATAAAATGAGAAATTGAAAGATTTTGTTGAAATTGTTCGTTTGGAAATTTCTCGAAAAGCTAATTGTAGGTTCTTCTCTCCATCGGAACAATAGGGCCGTTATGCTTATTACTAAACTTGTTGAGGGGTCATCTTATAATGCTACCGCCGTACTAAGCAAAATAAGATGCATAAAGGATAAACATCACATGCAATCAAAATATGTGACATGATATGGCCATCATCATCTTGTGCCTTTGATCTCCATCTCCAAAGCACCGTCATGAACTCCATCGTCACCGGCTTGACACCTTGATCTCCAACGTAGCATCGTTGTTGTCTCGCCAACTATTGCTTCTACGACTATCGCTACCGCTAAGTGATAAAGTAAAGCAATTACATGGAGATTGCATTTCATACAATAAAGCAACAACCATAAGTCTCCTGTCAGTTGCCGATAACTTTTATAAAACATGAACATCTCATACAACAATTTATATCTCATCACGTCTTGACCATATCACATCACAACATGCCCAGCAAAAGCAAGTTAGACGTCCTCTACTTTGTTGTTGCAAGTTTTACGTGGCTGCTACGGGCTTCTAGCAAGAACCATTCTTACCTATGCATAAAAACCACAACGATTTTTCGTCAAGTGTGCTGTTTTAACCTTCAAGAAGGACCGGCCATAGTCAAACTCAATTCAACTAAAGTTGGAGAAACAGACAACCACCAGCAACCTGTGTGCGAAGCACGTCGGTAGAACCAGTCTCATGAACGTGGTCATGTAATGTCGGTCCGGGCCGCTTCATCCAACAATACCGCCGAATCAGAGTAAGACGTTGGTGGTAAGTAGTATGACTATTATCGCCCACAACTCTTTTTGTTATACTCGTGCATATAACATCTACGCATAGACCTGGCTCGGATGCCAATGATGGAGAACGTAGTATTAAAAAAAATTCCTACAATCAAGCAAGATCTATCTAGGAGAAGCATAGCAACGAGACGGGAGAGTGTGTCCACATACCCTTGTAGACCGAAAGCGGAAGCGTTTAGTAACACAGTTGATGTAGTTGAATGTCTTCACGATCCAACCGATCCAAGTACCATACGTACGACACCTCCGTGTTCAGCACACGGTTAGCACGATGACGTCCCTCGAGCTCTTGATCCAGTAGAGGGATGAGGGAGAGTTCTGTCAGCACGATGGCATGGCGACGGTGATGATGAAGTTACCAGTGCAGGGCTTCGCCTAAGCACTACGACGATATGACCGAGGTGTTAAACGGTGGAGGGGCACCACACACGACTAAGAGATTGTCTGTTGTGCTATTGGGGTGCCCCCTGGCCGCGTTAATAAAGGAGGGAGGGAGAGAGGCTGGCGGCCAGGAGGGGCACGCCAGGGGGAAGTCCTACTTAGACTCCTAGTCTAAGTAGGATTCGCCCCCCCTTTTCCTTTCTTCCATCGGAGGGAAAGGAAGGAGGGGAGAAGGAGAAGGAAGGAGGGGGCCGCGCCCCCACCCCTTGTCCAATTCAGTTTGGGCAGGGGGAGGCGCGTGCCACCTCGTGGCCCTTCTTCCCTCTCTCCACTAAAGCCCACTAAGGCCCATTAACTTCCCCTGGGGTTCCGGTAGCCCCTCTGTACTTCGGAAAAATACTCGGATCACTTGGAACCATTGTGATGTCCGAATATAACCTTCCAATATATGAATCTTTACCTCTCGACCATTTCAAGACTCCTTGTCATGTCCGTGATCTCATCCGAGACTCCGAACAAACTTCAGTCATCAAATCACATAACTCATAATACAAATCGTCATCGAACGTTAAGCATGCGGACCCTACGGGTTCGAGAACTATGTAGACATGACTGAGACACATCTCCGGTCAATAACCAATAGCGGAACCTGGATGATCATATTGGCTCCTACATATTCTACGAAGATCTTTATCGGTCAAACCGCATAACAACATACTTCATTCCCTTTGTCATTGGTATGTTACTTGCCCGAGATTCAATCGTCGGTATCATCATACGTAGTCCAATCTCATAACCGGCAAGTCTCTTTACTCATTCCGTAATGTATCATCCCGTAACCAACTCATTAGTCACATTGCTTGCAAGGCTTAAAGTGATATGCATTACCGAGAGGGCCCATAGATACCTCTCCGATACTCAGAGTGACAAATCCTCATCTCGGTCTATGCCAACTCAACAAACACCATCGGAGACACCTATAGAGTATCTTTATAATCACCCAGTTACGTTGTGACGTTTGATAGCACATAAAGTGTTCCTCCAGTATTCGGGAGTTGCATAATCTCACAGTCAGAGGAATATGTATAAGTCATGAAGAAAGCAATAGCAATAAAACTAAAGGATCATTATGCTAAGCTAACGGATGGGTTTTGTTCCTCACATCATTCTCTAATGATGTGATCCCGTTCGTCAAATGACAACACATTTCTATGGTTAGGAAACTTAACCATCTTTGATTAACGGGCTATAGTCAAGTAGAGGCATACTAGGGACACTCTGTTTGTCTATGTATTCACACATGTACTAAGTTTCCGCTTAATACAATTCTAGCATGAATAATAAACATTTATCACGATATAAGAAAATATAAATAACAACTTTTTTATTGCCTCTTGGGCATATTTACTTCAGGTATGTACCAGTAGCTATGTGGGTTTGATCTCTCTCTCTCTCTCTCTCTCTCTCTCTCTCTCTCTCTCTCTCTCGTGTTCTTGATTTGGCATGATCTTGATGTACCGCAAGCTTTGCTATTATAGTTGGATCTTATGATGTTTCTACCCCTCGACCTTCTTGTAATGGATTGAGTTTTCCCTTTGAAGTTATCTTATCGGATTGAGTATTTAAGGATTTGAGAACACTTGATGTATGTCTTGCATGTGCTTATCTGTGGTGACAATAGGATATTCACATGATCTACTTGATGTATGTTTTGGTGACCAACTTGCGGGTTCTGTGACCTTGTGAACTTATGCATAGGGGTTGGCACATATTTTTTTTCTTGACTCTCCGGTAGAAAATTTGGGGCACTCTTTGAAGTTCTTTGTGTTGGTTTGAATAGATGAATCTGAGATTGTGTGATGCATATTGTATAATCAAATCCGCGGATACTTGTGGTGACATTGGAGTATCTAGATGACATTAGGGTTTTGGTTGCATTTGTATCTTAAGGTGTTATTTTAGTACGAACTCTAGGGCTGTTTGTGACACTTATATGAATAGCCCAATAGATTGATCAGAAAGAATAACTTTGAGGTGGTTTCGTAACCTACAATAATCTCTTCGTTTGTTCTCCGCTATTAGTGACTTTGGAGTGAATCTTTGTTGCACGTTGAGGGATTGTTATATGGTCTGATTATGTTATCATTGTTGAGAGAACTTGCACTAGTGAAAGTATGAACCCTAGGCCTTATTTCCAAGCATTGCAATACCGTTTTCGCTCACTTTTACCGTTAGTTACCTTGCTGTTTTTATATTTTCAGATTACAAAAACCTATATATACCATCCATATTGCACTTGTATCACCATCTCTTCGCCGAACTAGTGCACCTATACAATTTACCATTGCATTGGGTGTGTTGGGGACACAAGAGACTCTTTGTTATTTGGTTGCAGGGTTGTTTGAGAGAGACCATCTTCATCCTACGCCTCCCACAGATTGATAAACCTTAGGTCATCCACTTGAGGGAAATTTGCTACTGTCCTACAAACCTCTGCACTTGGAGGCCCAACAACTTCTACAAGAAGAAGGTTGCATAGTAGACATCACTGCCCAAGTGGTCTCATCCTCTGGCGGTGGTGGGATTGGGTCAAGGCTAAAGTTTTGCGGCAATGTAACGCCCCGGACACACCCATCGGTTACTGGTTGTTACTCATGGCGGGATCTAGACTGGCCCCACAAATCAACACTAGTCTTTCCTGCGCACTTTGTCCTCAGTCATGCACACCTAGGACCAACTTCCTAGTCAGTCACCCATCCTGAAATTGCTCCAAGCTGAACACGCTTAACTTGGGAGCTCTTTCTGAATGGGCTCCCGGAATAGAAGGAATTCCTTATTGATACGAGTATTTCTATGTTGGGGAAACTGATCCACGAGCACCTATGGGGACCGGCGGACCGGGCCCCTTTCGGTTCGGCAGGGGCGGAGATCGCACGAAGAGCAGATCGAGGCGAAGCACATGAGCAGTTTACCCAGGTTCAGGCCGCATGGATGCGTAAAACCCTACTCCTGCTTTGTGGTTTGTATTGAGTTCTTGCTCGGGAGCGCCGAGTGCTACAGTACACACCAGCAGCTAATGAGACCGAGCATGAGTGTTTTTCTGTTTTCCCCCCTCTACGTTGCGCATGGGCCTCCTTTTATATGCTCAAGGGGTCACCGACAGGTGGCAACGTAGAAAAGGGTAAAAATGGAAAGGTGTTGCGGTTGGTACAGCTACCTGTACAGTGTATCATACCTAACCCTGACGGTAGGGGACAAGGGCATTAAATGCCCATCTGCGTCGCCCAAACAGTGCAGAAAGGGACCGTCAGGGACGCCACCATTCGCCATGATGGCAATCTTGTCAGCGCCGCTTGCCACCGCGTACCGCTGGCTGCACAGCCTCCCGCCACGTACGCCTGGAAGGGTCCCAGAGCGACACGTTGGTGGATGTGCTGGAGCGTGGGTACGGAGTGGTAGCTTGCCGCGGCAAACGCCTTGCCGCGGTCGTTGTCTTGGCGCGTCGTGGCAAGTTCCTTGAGATGCCTTGGTTGGCCTTCCCGGCAAGCTCCTCTTGCCGGGGCCTTGTGTCTTGAGTGGCCTTCCCGGCAAGCTCGTCTTGCCGGGGCCTTGTCTCCTTGGCTTGAATACTTTGTTCTTGAATGGCTCCAAAGGAACCACGGAGGACCTTGGCGGTCACCCGACAAGCCATGCCGAGGGGTGGTGCGACTGCCCGTGCACAAGTTCGGGATACTAGGGTACCCCTACTCTAGTACACCGACAGGAGCCCCCGGGCCTGGGCCATACACGGTGCCGAGCGCTGTTGGGCCAGGCCCAAAACAGGGCACGGGCACGCGCGGCCTGGGTTACGCCGTATCTTTCTCCGTATCCACCGCGCCCTCCCCGAACGGCACGCCTTGATTGCGGCGTCGTGGGAGAGATCGTGGGTGATTTCTTTATTCGGAAAGACGGAACGTCCGCCCCTTCCCTCCTTATAAGCAGGGGGAACAGGGGCAGTTCGCCCATCCGCCGGTTGCTATTCCAACCTCGAAAATCTCCGCCATTCCCCTTCTTCTCAAAGCCGAAAGAGAGCAGCGCTCCGTCCCCCATCGCCACCAGCACCACCAACGCCGTCGACCTCCCTCACCACTTCCGCCATGGCTCCGAAAGCCGAGAAGGGGAAGGTCGTGAAGTCGGCCGAGGCGCAGCGGCTCGCGGCGCTGCGAAAGGAGCGGGCAATCTCCCCCCCCCCCAAGCTTGCCGCGAGGGATCTGAGGGAGTACTACTACCTCTTCTGGTCGACGGAGACGCGGGCGCACCCGCGCACGAAGGTACTTCCAGCCGCCGCTTGGAAAATGGCTCCAACTGGATATCCCTTTTTCGCCTTGTTCTTCTACTGCGGGCTCTGCCCGCCTTTTTCTGAGTTCTTCTGTGATATTATGAACACCTACGGGCTCCGCCTCCTTGACTTCACCCCCAATGTTGTCCTGACCATGGCAGTTTTCGCACATCTCTGCGAAAACTTTGTCGGAGTCCATCCAAATGTAGCCCTTTTTTGCCACTTCTTTATGCCCCGAGTTGAGAAGGGAGAGCCTTTATCCGGCGGAATCGCCTGGATCTCAAAAGCCGGCAAGAAAGAAGCTTATCTGGAGGGAGAGCTCCGCAGCAAGTGGGAGGAATGGAGAGCAGACTGGTGCTGGATTGTCGAGGAGGACCCGCAGCCGTTTACCGCCCGACGCCAAACTCTAGTAGTGCACGGTAGCGATTGGAGCAACGTGGCCCCGGAAGACGACAGGCTGAAGATTGCCGTCGCCCGGATCCAACGCCTCAGGCTTGCCGGGCTCACTGTAGGCACCGTTGGCGCAGATTTCCTTCGCCGCCGCATTGCCCCCCTGCAGGAGAGGAGGAGGCCTGCCTGGGAGTTCAAGAATGCGGCGGATATCATGAGGCTGCGTCCGGGCCTCAACTTCAACTTCACTGTTCTGTAGCTTAACGCGATGCTCCAGGAGCTGTTCAAATACGACCCTCAACATCCCGAAGTGTTCAGGTTGCCGAGGGGTGTCGTTCCACTGTGCAACAATTCCTCGCTCAGCCGCATCCGTGCAATGATGTCGCTGTGCGACTCGCATGGAATTGACCCAGCTTGGCTAGAGTCTGCAGACGACGTCGTGCAGGCGTTCTTCGATGGCTTGGTAGAAATGCTGATCCGCCCCGACGAGCAGAGAGGCCTCACCTGGGACACCACCGATGAGGAGGTGAAGCGCATCGCCACTAGGTTGGAAGAGGCGGCGGCAGCCACAGCCGCGGGCAAGTTTGGGTTCACCGTGGAGGAGGCAGAGGCAGCGGAGGCGGCAAGCCTTGCCGAGCAAGAGGGGCTTGCCGGCGAGGAAGAGCTTGCCGGGCATGACGTCGGGTCAGGCGAGCCCGCCGAGGATACGAGCAGCTCGTTGGAGATCGACTCCTCTTCCTCCTCATCTTCGGGCAGCTTGCCGCAAGCAGAGCCCCCGGTTCCACCAAGAAGGCGTCTCCACAAGGCCGGGGATGTAGCGGAGCGGCAGACGAGTCGACAGCCGCCGCGCCGCATGACCTGCTCCACCGCGGCAAGTTCTGTTGCCGCGGAAGCACCTCACGCTGTTGCGGCAACTGGAGCGGGGTCTTCCCAGACCGCCGCTTCTGCTCCTGCCGCTTCTCATGCCGCGGCCGCAGCTGGAGCGGGGTTGTCTCAGACCACCGTCACTGCTCCCGCCAAGCGGCCGAGGGAACCTACTCCTCCGCCTCCTCGCGCCGGAGGTGAGCCAGGCTTTGACTTCTCTGCGCTCAGCTCCGACGAGGAAGAAGAAGAGTAAGATTCTTGTTGTACTTGTATTTCTTCAATTCTTGATGTTTTGTCTTGTATCTCATTTGCTTTACTCTGAACTTATTCCTTTTTAGGACTCTAGCCCAGAGGGCGGCAAAGAGAGCCAAGGTCCCATTGATTATCATCGAGGACGAACCCACCACGACAGCAGGGGGTGCGTCCGAGACAACCTTGCCGGACCCGGAAACTGTTCTTCAGAGCAGCCCCCAGCGTAAGTATATGGTTTGCTTCCCGCTGTTAGGCGCACATGGATACTCTTTGTTTGCTGATATCTGACTGCTAGTTTGTGTAGGAGCAGAGCAGCCCCACCAGGAGCGTCCGGAGACCGTCCCTGACATGCCATCTGCTTCGACTACACCGCCAAGGGAGAGTTCTCCGGCAAGGGAGAATCCTCCGACAAGGGAGAGCTCTCCGGCAAGGGGGAGTTCTCCGGCAAGGGAGAAGTCTCCAGCAAGGGACAGCACCAGCGGCCCCCCGGCGGCGGAGACCACAACTGCAGAGCCTGGTACAGGTAAACCTCTTGCTTCGAAACTTCCCTTGGGTTCTTCTTCGTTTGATCTTCTTTTTGGATATTTGCTTGACTTTTCTTCCTTTTCCGGCCGTCAGACCCATCTGTTGCGGAGCCAATGGAGACCGAGGTTGCTGTTGACGACGCCGCTGCCACTGAAGAAGCGGCCGACGCTGATGATCCCGCCGGCGAAGAGGCCGCCAAGGCTGCCGCCGCAGCAGTTGGCGAGGGGTCTGGCGAACGCACTGACGGCCCTGAGGCCGCAGGAGCGCCAGGCGCTACGCCGACCGCCGACCCTTCCGCCGCTGACATAGCGCCAGGCTCCGAAGAGCCCCAGCTAGGCGTCTACTTGAAGGCCGGCAATGGCGTCTTCATCAACCTCCCCTGGGCGTCAACATCCAGGGCGCCGGTCGAAGGGGAAAGCTTCGACGGAGAGGTGCTCGCCTTCGCTGGGCTGACGCTGGTTGACGCGCCAAGCAGCAGCAGCGGCGAGCCCGAGGAGGAGCGGCTGCTGCGGAAGCTGTTGTCGCTCTATCGCGCTCGGCAAGCCAAGCTGGAATCCCGTGATGCGCTTGTCGCGAAGGCGGGAGCAGACATTGAGAAGCGCGCGGAGGAGCTTTGAGGTCTCAACCAGGCAGCTCTCCGGTCCCTGGCGGAGGAGCGGGAGCAGCTCATTGAGGCGCAGAAGGCCTTCCTCCTCGAGAAGGCTGACGTCGAAGAGCAGCAACGGCTTGCCGCTGAGAAGCTGTCTGCGCAGGAGGGCGAGCTGGCGCAGCGGAAGGTCAACCTCGATAGCCACGAGGAAGAGCTTGCCGCGCGCGAGCAAACATTCGGTGGAGCTCTCAAGCAGGCAGAGGACGCTGCCGCAGCTGCCGAGGCCGCCAAGAAGGAGCTGGAGACGAAGGTGGCGCAGCTGGAGGCCGATCTCAAGGCGAGCGGCGAGGAGCTTGCCGCGCTCAAGCTTGAGCGGGAGAAGGACGCCTACAACCACTCAGAGCTGCAGGCCCGTCTCGCCGAGAAGGGCAAGGAGCTCAGCGCCGCCAAGGTCTCCAACGCAGATCTTGAGTTGAAGCTGACCACTTTGACCAAGACGCTGGACGGCGCCAGAGAGCGGGAGGTGGCCTTGAAGGAGGAGATCAAGGCCGACAAGGCGCTGCTGGAGAGTGCTGCTGCCGCTCAGAACACTTTTAGGGAGACTGTGGAGCACTGGGCGGAGGGTCTTGTGAATGCTGCCGCAGGCATTGACAGGGAGCTGGCGCAGCTGGGGATGGAGGATCTCGGGTATCCCTCTGATGAGAACCTCCAATCCAGCGACAAGCTCACCTTGTTCTTCAAAGGCGTGGCGACGGCCCTCTAGCGACTCCGGGAGAGGATTCCAAAGCAGCTGGCCGACGAGTCGCGCAAGATCTGCGCAGGAGCTCTTCAAAAGGTGTTGATGAAGGTGGCCTTGTGCAACCCGGGCCTCAACCTCACCAACGTCCTCAAGACCCTGCCGCCGGATGCTGATCTGGAGGCGCTCAAGGCCCTTGTCGCACCCATTGTGGACAAGGTGAGCGGGATCAAGAGGGTTGAGGGCGATCGTGTAGACTAGGCCGCCTGTTTTCTTCTTTTCTTGTCGCTGTTGGTCATGTTATGAAAACAATCTATTAGAGCCGCGACAAGCTATCTTGCAATATAACTCTATTTTGGGTAGTGATTGCAATGTTATTTCCTTTACTTGATTCCTTCCTTTGTATGTTTTTGCCCTACGCTTTTAGGGAACTTGCCGGCGCAGGCACCTTAGCCGCGAGCGCTGAGTGCGGGACGTCAGCAGCCTGCTGGCGGTGCTGTTACCGACAAGAAACCTTGTCGCAACTAGTCGCAGCTCACTTAAGTTGTTGAGTGGACTCAAAACAAAGTAAGGGCGCAACTCTAGTTGCAGCACACTTAAATTGTTGAGCGGACTCGAAACAAAGTAAGGGCGCAACTAGCCACAAGCTGGTTCCTCCGCGCACAGGTTTTCCATACAAAGCATGGTCGTTCAAGGAAGATAACTTAAAATTTTTAAAAATCTGATTGCTCAAATTTTGGCAACTTAGCTTTTCTGTCGTTTGATTTCCGGCAAGACGAAACTTTCTTGAACGACGCCTGGTCCATACCATTATCTTCTCCTCCCCCCCCCCCCCCGGCAAACTTGTGGGCGAGGGAACCTTCCTTTTCTTGAGAAAAAAGAAAGAAGAGAAAATAAAGATATGGAGCCTTATGGCTCGTTATTGCTTACCGGGGGTTGGCGCTGCACAAAGTGTCAGATAACTCATGCAAAAAATAAAAAGCATGAAATTGACAAGATGTGCGGAGCACATGAGCTTTATTTATGCACAGGGTCTGCGCCTGGCTTTGTACAAAGGATTACATGCAACAGCGGCAAGACTTGTACAAAAGGTGGTTGCCGGAACAGGGTCCGGCAACCGCGCCTTACGGGTAAAACTTACGAAGATGCTCAATGTTCCAGGAGTTGCTCACCGGAACGCCATCTTCGGTCTCAAGGCGGACAGCGCCAGGCCTAGTGACTCGTTTCACCCGGGAAGGGCCTTCCCACTTCGGCGTCAACTTGTTGGAATTCTTGGCGGACTGAACGCGCCGAAGAACAAGGTCGCCTTCCTCGAGACTTCTGGTGTTAACTTTGCGGCTATGGTAGCGGTGCAAAGCTTGTTGGTAGCGAGCAGCTCGTATAGCAGCCTGAAGACGGTCTTCCTCAAGGAGCAGCGCGTCATCTTGTCGCAGCTGCTCTTGCTCAAGCTCATCATAAGCGAGCACTCGAGGTGACCCGTATACGAGTTCCGTGGGGAGAACTGCCTCTGCTCCATAGACTAGAGCGAAAGGTGTCTGGCCAGTGGCTCGATTTGGCGTCGTCCTGATCGACCAAAGAACCACCGGCAGCTCCTCAATCCAGTTTCTTCCGCACTCGTGCAGCCTGTCGAAAGTCCTGGTCTTGAGCCCACGCAGCACTTCAGCATTTGCCCTCTCTGCTTGACCGTTGCTTCTGGGGTGAGCAACAGAAGCGAAGCAGACCTTGGCGCCAAGATCTTGGACGTACTACATGAAGGTGCGGCTCGTGAATTGCGTACCGTTGTCGGTGATGATCCTGTTGGGGATCCAGAAGCGGCAAACAATCTACCTGAAGAACTTGACTGCTGACTGTGCTGTCACCTTCCTCACTGCTTCCACTTCCGGCCACTTTGTGAACTTGTCGATTGCAACGTACAAGTACTCAAAGCCCCCGACTGCTCGGGGGAAGGGGCCGAGGATGTCGAGCCCCTAGACCAAAAATGGCCAGGATAAAGGGATCGTCTGGAGAGCTTGGGCTGGCTGGTGTATCTGCTTGGAATGGAACTGGCACGCTTCACACTTGGTTACTTGTGCAGTTGCATCCTGGAGGGCTGTCGGCCAAAAGAAACCTTGTCGGAATGCTTTGCCGGCAAGTGCTCTTGCGCCAATGTGGTGACCACATATGCCTCCATGTATCTCTGCCAACAGCTTTTGTCCGTCTTCCCGGTGAATACACTTCAATTTCACACCGTTGAGTCTTCTTCTGTACAGTGTGTTGTCGACAAACTAGTACATACTTGACTGCCGGGCTACTCTTTCTGCTTCTTCTTGCTCTTAGGGAAGTTCTCATGTCTGAAGGAAACGGACAATCTGCTGTGCCCATGCTGGAGCTTGCGGCTCGACAACAAGGACTAAAGGCATATCTGCTGCTGCGGGAACATCCGCTTCTACGGCAAGAACCTGCGGCTCAGCCGGAGCTTGACGTTCCCCGGCAAGCTTGCCGGAGCAAAACTTGTCGGGAGCGTCTGCTTCAACGGAACAAACCCTGGGGTCTGCCGGAGCAGACTGCTCCCCAGCACTCTTGGTGTTGATCTTGGGGTCCTTCTTGGCGGCGGCTTTGGGAAGCTCTGCCGGAAAATAGTCACCAGAAATCAACTTCCTCTTCCTGCTCTGTCTAGTTGATGGCGTTACAGACGGTTGAGTTAGCTTGAGCACGAAGATCCCTGGTTCCACAGGTAACTTAAGTGCTGCGCACTTTGACAGGCCATCGGCAATGTCGTTCTGAGCTCTTGGAACATGTTCCATCTGTAGGCCTTCAAAGTGCTCTTCTAGCTTTCTCACTTCATCAACGTAGGCTTCCATCAATGGACTCTGATAACTCTTATTCACTTGGCGGACGACAAGCTGCGAGTCACCCCTGACAATGAGCTTCTTGATCCCAAGATCTGCCGCGATCCTGAGACCGGCAAGCAAACCTTCATACTCTGCAGTATTGTTTGTTGCTTGCTCCTTGGGAAAGTGCATCTGGACTATGTACTTGAGGTGCTCTCCGGTGGGTGCGACAAGCAGCACGCCAGCACCGGCACCTTGCAGCGAGAAGGCACCATCAAAGTACATCAGCCACTCTTTGCTTGCTTCCTTGACGGGGATGCTCGTTTCTAGAATTTCTTCATCTGGTGTTGGCGTCCACTCTGCTATGAATTCTGCCAATGCTCTGCTTTGGATAGTTGAAGTGCTCTCAAACTTGAGGCCAAAGCTTGACAGTTCCAGTGCCCACTCAACAATCCTGCCTGTTGCTTCTGGATTCTGCAGTATCCTCTTCAGCGGAAAACGAGTGACAACTGTGATCTCATGTGCTTGGAAGTAATGGCGCAGCTTTCTCGAGGCCATGAGAAGGCCGAAAAGCAATTTCTGCACACCAGAGTACCTTGACCTAGCCCCCTACAGAAGGGAACTGACAAAGTAAACTGGGCGCTGCACCATTCTCTTCTGTATCTCCTCACGCGCCTGCGCAGATCCATCTTTGTCGGGACCAGAGCTTGTCGGGGAAGCCCCCTGCTTGTCGCTGGATGCGCCTGCCGTGGTTGCTGGCTCATCATCTGCCTTCCTCTCCGCTACTAACGCAGCACTAACCACTTGATTGGTTGCCGCCAGATACAACAGCAACTTCTCTTGTGGTTTAGGTGCGACAAGTATTGGAGTGGAGGACAGGTATCTCTTCAAGTCTTGCAGCGCAGCCTCCGCTTCCGGAGTCCATTTCATTGAACCTGCGTTTTTCAATATTTTGAAAAACGGCAGGGCGAGCTCAGCAGACTTAGAGATAAACCTGCTGAGAGCTGCTACGCAACCGGCAAGTCTTCGTACATCCTTGACGCGCTTTGGTGCTTCGATCTACTCAATGGCCTTGATCTTGTCGGGATTGGCTTCAATTCCCTGCTGAGACACGAAGAACCCGAGAAGCTTGCCGCAAGGGACTCCAAACACACACTTCTCGGGGTTGAGCTTGAGGCTGATCTTGCGCAGATTTGCAAAAGTCTTGTCTAAATCTTGAATCAGAGTTGCCTTGTCCTTGCTCTTGACCACTATGTCATCCATGTAGGCTTCCACATTTCTATGTATTTGTGGCTCAAAAGCGGCATGGACTATCCTTGCGAATGTTGAACCAGCATTCTTTAAACCGAAAGGCATCCGTATGAAACAGTACGTGCCACATGGAGTGATGAATGCGGTCTTCTCCTCATCCTCTTCTGCCATGAAGATCTGATGGTATCCTGAGTATGCGTCAAGAAATGAAAGCAAGTCACATCCGGCCGTGGAGTCAACAATCTGGTCAATGCGCGGCAAGGGAAATGGGTCTTTGGGACAAGCTTTGTTAACATCGGTAAAGTCGATACAAAGCCTCCATTTCCCGTTTGCCTTGCGCACGACTACAGGATTGGCCAACCACGTAGGATGGAGCACTCCTCTGACAAGGCCTGTTGCTTCCAACTTCTTGATTTCTTCTGCGATGAATTCTTGGCGCTCCACTGCTTGCTTCCTGACTTTCTGCTTGACGGGCCGCGCATGAGGACACACGGCAAGGTGGTGCTCATTTACTTTCCTGGGAACACCGGGGATGTCAGACGGTTGCCACACAAACACATCGACATTCGCCCGCACGAAAGCAATGAGCGCGCTTTCCTATTTAGGGTCGAGGGTGGCACTGATGGTGAAGGTACCACCAGTGCCGTCCTCCTTGGCGGACACCTTCTTGGTCTCTGGCGGAGCTGCCATTGTCTTCTTACACTTGCCGGTGGAGCTCGATGGTGCGTCCTCGACGGTAGCGTAGCACTCCGAAGAGGTGCGCTTGCCGGAGTGGGCATCAGAACTCTTGCCGGACTTGGTCTTCTTCTTCCCCCCGGGAGCTTCAGCGGCAAGTGACTTGCGATCCGTTGCGGCTGCCGCTTCCCGGTAAATCTTGTCGGCACAGATAAGAGCATCCTTCTTGTCGTCAGGGACAGAGATGACACTTATCGGGCCTGGCATCTTCAGCATGTTATATGCATAGTGAGAGGCCGCCATGAACTTGGCGAGCGCTGGACGGCCGAGAATCCCATTGTAAGGCAATGGAAAATCGGCAACGTCAAAAGTGACCCTCTCAGTTCTGAAGTTCAACTCGCTGCCAAATGTCACCGGCAACGTGATCTTCCCCTTCGGCTTGCTCCTTCCCGGGTTGATTCCTTGGAATGTGCTGGTCTCTTCGAGCTCGCTGTCAGGGACCTGGAGTTTCTGGAGCACAACGGAGGAGATCAGGTTCAAGCTGGACCCGCCGTCAACTAGCATCTTAGTGACCTTGAGGTTGCGGATAGTTGGTGAAACCAACATCGGCAAGCACCCGACCGTAGTTGTGCGGTCAGGGTGGTCCTCAATATCAAAGATGATAGGCGTGCTGGACCATTTTAGAAGCTTGCGTGACTCGACGGGTGGTTCTGCTGCATTGACTTCCCGCACCCACTGCTTGAGTTGGCGGTGTGAAGTATGCAGAGAAGCACCGCCGTTAACGCACAAGACCTCTGTGGCTTTCTAGAACTCCTGCTCACTGGTCTCGACATCATCCATGTCTTCGTCGTCGTCATCTTCATCCTTGTCGCGGCCGCGGGGAGGTCTGTCTCCTTGCCGCTGCTTGGCCTTGCCGTGGCGTCCTCCCCGGCCGGGGCGCTTCATGCCGGATCCTCCAGCACCTCCTTGGGCTTTCTCCTTGTCGTGTCGCTCGTATTCGGCCCTTTGTAGCTCGACAAGCTGCTCAACCTTCTTGCAGCTCTGGAGGTCATGGCCCTTGGTGCGGTGGATCTTGCAGTACTGTTTGTTGGTGCCGTCCTGCTTGTCGGCGACCGCCACAGCCTGGCAGTTGGCGCATGCGGCAACCTCCTTGCCGGAGCTACCAACTTTGGCTTTCTTGGCGCCACCTTCGTTGCCGGACTGCTCAACAACTAGCACATCTTTGCCTTCCCTCTTCCTGTTGTTCCGCCGCCGGTATTTCCTTGCCGGGGCAGCATCCTCGCTGTCAGATCCTCCTGCTCATGTATTCCCTCCGGGGAGTTTCCTCCCTTCCTCAGCACGTGCACACTTGTCGGCCAGGACATACAGCTCACTGACGTCTTTGATCTTACACATCACCATCTCCTCCCGCATCCTGCGGTTACGCACGTTCTGATGGAATGCGCTGATAACCGCGGCAGGGTGGACATCTGGGATGTTGTGTTGTACACGGCTGAATCTCTGAATGTACTTGCGCAGGGGCTCTCCTTCCTTCTGGGCGAGCAGATGAAGGTCACTCTCTTGGCCATGAGGTTTGTGGCCGCCTGTAAAGGCGCCGACAAACTGATGGCATAGGTCCGCCCAGGAGGATATGGAGTTGTCCGGCAAGTGCATGAGCCAGGACCTGACGTTGGGCTTGAGCACCAGTGGGAAGTAGTTGGCAAGGATCTTGTCGTCCCGCCCCCCAGCAGCTTGCACCGCGATGGTGTAGATGCTGAGGAACTCCGACGGATGCGACTTGACGTCGTACTTCTCTGGTACGTCTGGCTTGAAGTTCTTTGTGCTGGGCCACTGGACTTGCCGCAGCTCACGGGTAAACGCAGGGCAACCTACCGCGTACGGCAAGTCGCCTGGTTCCCCTGGCGCATGCATGTCGACAGAGGGCCCGGCGCGCTGGTCCGATTGACGCCGCGCTTCTCTTTGGCGCTCGATGCGAGTTCGAGCGTCTTCTTGCTGTCGTTCGTGAAGAACTTGGCGTTGATCGCGACGAGCTCGTGGATCCGATGACGCGGTGGAGTCGCTGTCGAGGTGGATCCGGCGAGGCGGCGATCTTGGCCTTCGCGGCGGGGAGTGCACAGTGGTTGCACCCCCACCGGTCCTGTCGCCACCGGCTCTTGCCTAGCTGACTCACCGCGGCTGCGATGTACTCGGCTGCCGTGGAGTGTCGCCGTTGGCAAAGCCGATGAGACTCTGAATGGTGGCCCTCCAGTCGTCGATCTTGTCCGTCGTTGGAGGGTAGTCTAGGAGCAGTTGAGCTCACGCCAAAGCTTCTGCTGGAGTGGCGGGTAGCGGTGGTGAACGGTGTGAGGAGCGGGATATGCTCGGACTTCTAACTATGTTAGAAGGAGCAGTATCCCGTCCAGGCGACCGTGCCTTGCTCGTGCCAGCATGTTGGCGTGCATGCTGGTCTTGAGCATTCCGAGATCCACCAGCTCGATCTAGGTCCAGCGAGCGTATGGTACCGTGAGTACCATGGCGCTGCCGGTCCCGCGCCTCCTGAGATGAGCGTGGTGCATGTACGGACGCCGAGGTCTTGGAGTGCGCCCGGTCGTTGTGGGAGCCGGCTACGCCGCCGATGGGCAGCGCAGCCTTGTCCTTGACCTGGCGGCACCGTGGGCTCCCTCGTCGACGCCCGTTCTTCCGCCGGCGTCTCCCCCACCAGCCGTTTGCTCCGGTGGTGGTGGGTTTGTCGCGGACGGAGCAGCCGCCTCCGAAGCCTTCTTCTTCGGCGGCATGTCGATGAAGATGATGAAGATCTAGCTCGTGTGAACGCCGGATCAGGTTCACGCAATCTCGACGCCCCCTACCTGGCGCGCCATAGATGTCGGGGAAGCTGATCCACGAGCACCTATGGGGACCGGGCCCCTTTCGGTTCGGCGGGGGCGGAGATCGCACGAAGAGCAGATCGAGGCGAAGCACACGAGCAATTTACCCAGGTTCAGGCCGCATGGATGCGTAAAACCCTACTCCTGCTTTGTGGTTTGTATTGAGTTCTTGCTCAGGAGCGCCGAGTGCTACAGTACACACCAGCAGCTAACGAGACCGAGCGTGAGTGTTTTTCTGTTTTCCCCCCTCTACGTTGCGCATGGGCCTCCTTTTATATGCTCAAGGGGTCACCGACAGGTGGCAACGTAGACAAGGGTAAAAATGGAAAGGTGTTGCGGTTGGTACAGCTACCTGTACAGTGTATCATACCTAACCCTGACGGTAGGGGACAAGGGCATTAAATGCCCATCTGCGTCGCCCAAACAGTGCAGAAAGGGACCGTCAGGGATGCCACCGTTCGCCATGATGGCAATCTTGTCAGCGCCGCTTGCCACCGCGTACCGCTGGCTGCACAGCCTCCCGCCACGTACGCCTGGAAGGGTCCCAGAGCGACACGTTGGTGGATGTGCTGGAGCGTGGGTACGGAGTGGTAGCTTGCCGCGGCAAACGCCTTGCCGCGGTCGTTGTCTTGGCGCGTCGCGGCAAGTTCCTTGAGATGCCTTGGTTGGCCTTCCTGGCAAGCTCCTCTTGCCGGGGCCTTGTCTCCTTGGCTTGAATACTTTGTTCTTGAATGGCTCCAAAGGAACCACGGAGGACCTTGGCGGTCACCCGGCAAGCCTTGCCGCGGGGTGGTGCGACTGCCCGTGCACAAGTTCGGGATACTAGGGTACCCCTACTCTAGTACACCGACATTCTATTAAGCCAAGATGCGATTATTTTGGTGTTCCTTGCAATGTGATCTTTGGCTAGACTTGAGGGGAGATTGATCTTGAGAATCTCTTCCCAGTCAAAACTATGGAACGGGGAGTCAATCAAAGGCATGTTCCAGTCATTGGTTTGGTTCAAGATTAATTGGTTGAACCACCTAATTATGGATCTGCTCTTTAGGGGTGTCACAGTTAAGCCAGAGAGCCGAGGTATCACATACACCCACGTTCAAAGGAACCGACGTCCTCATCGGCACACATGAACGTTTCCTCTTGGCACACATTTATGCGTCCGGTCAGGCAAATGTCTCATGCCATGTGCCACAACATGCCACACACGTCATGCACAACATGACCGTGCACCTAACTCACAAGCATATGTGTAACTGCGAGGGTTGGTTCTGATATCAACTTGTAATGCCCTAGACACACTCGTCGGTTACTAGCTGTTATTCCTGGAGGGACCTAGACTAGCCCCATAGATCAACACTAGCCTTTCCTGGGCACTTTGTCCTCACTCGTGCGCACCTGGGACCAACTTCCTAGTCGATTACCCATCCTAAAATTGCTCCAAGCTAAGCACGCTTGAATTTGGAGTTCTTTTTGAATGGGCTCCCTGGCAAAAAAGGAATTCCTTTTTATACCAACCCTATTAAGCCAGGCTATCACAAACAATGACTCAATTGCTTCTTAGTTCGGTCTTCCGGGATCCAGTTTGCAAACTGTCTGGATCGGACGATAATTTCCACTTTACTATTGGATCCATTTGTAAAATGTTGCATGGTTATCCAATATAACTTCGGGTCCTCTGGGCCCTTCGTGAGTTGAGAAACGCCATGGGCGCAATAAAATGTATTGTACATGAATTTGAGTGAGTCTTTGAAGGACAATTCCAATGAATCTCTTTCCTGGAGTATCTAGCAAAAAGAGGTGTTGATGCTAGTATTTAATTCTCGTATGCACTAAAAGTTACACATCAGGAATATGACTCAAATGAACTTCTCCCGCCATTTATTTGCATGGCGAGGTCATTTGGTTTTCTTACCCTCTGCATGTTGCTCTGGCAACGATGGTGGGGGCGTGCGCTTCATTCCGACTTATAGATAGGTTGGGGTAGGGATTCATGGAGGCTCCAATCAGACGACAAAGGTGACGGCTTCTTAGTGCTTAGATGTAGCGGGGCTCCACCATCTAAACAAGGTCCCCCGGGATGGAGTCAAGGAGTCTTTAGCGTAGATTCCTGACATTCCGGGCAATGTGGTTAGGGTTTTCTTGTTGGTATCTTGAGGTTGTGAGGCATGTATCCTTGGTTGGGGAGATGGCGATGGCGACTGATACGTCTCCAACGTATCTATAATTTTTTATTGTTTCATGCTATTATATTACCTGTTTTGGATGTTTAATGGGCTTTAATATGCTCTTTTATATTATTTTTGGGACTAACCTATTAACCGAAGGCCAGTGCCAGTTTCTGTTCTTTTGCCTATTTTAGTGTTTTGCAGAAAAGGAATACCAAACAGAATGAAACCTTTGTGATGATCTGCACAAGCGCAATCCAGAAGACTTGGAGTTGAAGTCTGGAACTCCGCGAGGTGGCCACGAGGCAGGAGGGCGCACCCAGGGGGGTAGGCGCGCCCCACCCTCGTGGGCCCCATGAAGCTCCACTGACGTACTTCTTTCGCCTATGTATATACTCTTATACCCTAAAAACATAAGGGGAGCCACGAAACCACTTTTCCACCGCCCCAACCTTCTGTACCCGTGAGATCCCATCTTGGGGTCTTTTCCGGCGATCTGCCGGAGGGGGAATCGATCACGGAGGGCTTCTACATCAACACCATAGCCTCTCTGATGAAGCGTGAGTAGTTTACCACAGACCTTCGGGTCCATAGTTATTAGCTAGACGGCTTCTTTTGTCTCTTTGGTTCTCAATACAAATTCTCCTGATGTTCTTGGAGATCTATTCGATGTAATACTCTTTTGCGGTGTGTTTGCCGAGATCCGATGAATTGTGGATTTATGAACTTGATTATCTATGAATGTTATTTGGTTCTTCTCTGAATTCTTATATGCATGATTTGATATCTTTGCAAGTCTCTTCGAATTATCGGTTTAGTTTGGCCTACTAGATTGATCTTTCTTGCAATGGGAGAAGTGCTTAGCTTTGGGTTCAATCTTGCGGTGTCCTTTTCCAGTGACAGCAGGGGCAGCAAGGCATGTATTGTATGGTTGCCATTGAGGATAAAAATGGGGTTTATACCATATTGCTTGAGTTTATCCCTCTACATCATGTCATCTTACTTAATGCGTTACTCCGTTCTTATGAACTTAATACTCTAGATGCATGCTGGATAGCGGTCGGTGTGTGGAGTAATAGTAGTAGATGCAGAATCGTTTTGGTCTACTTGACACGAACGTGATGCCTATATTCATGATCATTGCCTTAGATATCCTCATAACTATGCGCTTTTCTATCAGTTACTCGGCAGTAATTTGTTCACCCACCGTAATACATGCTATCTTGAGAGAAGCCACTAGTGAAACCTATGACCCCCGGGTCTCTTTCTTAGTAATTGCATCTCTTTTATTTACATCGCATCTCGTTTACTATTTTGCAATCTTTATTTTCTAATCTATACAACAAAAATACCAAAAATATTTATCTTACTATCTTTAACAGATCTCACTTTTGCGAGTGGCTGTGAAGAGATTGACAACCCCTTTATCGTGTTGGTTGCAAGGTTCTTGATTGTTTGTGCAGGTACTAGGTGACTTGCACTAGTCTCCTACTGGATTGATACCTAGATTCTCAAAAACTAAGGGAAATACTTACGCTACTTTGCTGCATCACCTTTTCCTCTTTAAGGGAAAACCAACACATGCTCAAGAGGTAGCAGCAACATCACCAGGGATTTGGTTTTCCAGCTTCGACCCTGTTATGGCGGTGCTTTCTCCTGTGCGTACGGGAAGCTAGATGGTGATCATGTGCATTAGATGGTCTGCTTTGCTGCTCTCCTTCTTAGTGGTAGTTGAGGAGATTGCAGTGCGACGACGAGAATGGTACAATGTTGAGGTTGGTGGGTGTCGGACCCGGCGTGGTAGCCTGGCCTCGATGATGGTTGGTGAGGGTTTTGATGCCAAATGTGTACTAAGATCCCCCTCACAACACACCCAAACCAAAAAGAATCAAAGCCTAGAATGGTCGATTGAGATACATCCAAGGTACAGATAAAGCATGTGAATGCAAAGACCCGCCATCGGTTAGTTGGCATCACGCCTCCCTTTTATATTGGTGCATGGTGGCTAAGGAGGATGGTGGGTGACGACTAGGTCTGACCTGGAAGACCCTAGGGAACCAGGTGCAGTTTCTTTTCTATAAGGGGTCTTTTCATTGTTGTACCAAAAAGTTGTGTCCCTTCTACATGTTTCCAGGGTGCCGTTGTATGTTTTGGTTTTTGCACAAATTTTTTAGAGGTAATATTATCAGGAGTCATAGAACTTGCGTTTAATGTTCAGTTTGGTGCTAGAACTTTAAAAATACGGAATTGCAGTCACTTAAGTTAACTCAAGCGTGCACATACGGTCACAACATGCACGTGCGGGCATATCCGCGTGTATGGCCCCACCCGTCTGTGAGTGCTGGCGCTCGGACCACACTTTTTTTGTGCAAAAAACACCATTGTATTTTTTTATTCATGGAAAAAGCCGACCACAACTACGCCTCTTTTTCTTACAAAAAACAAACCACTATAATGCGCGAATTAACACAAAAACCGGGTACGCCTGGAATCAATCTCACGACCCACGCTTACAACAAAAATAGCCACTCCACATGCTTTTTCGTTCGTGCATATTTCGTATCAACTGTAATTGCTCAAAAAATAAGTTATCAACTATAGACATGTGAACGTGTTTGGTGGAGTGGCTAAAGTGGCCAGTATTGTAAGCGTGGGTCGCGAGGTTGATACCTGGCGCACTAATTTTTTGTGTTAATTTGCATAATACAGTGTTTTTTTCTATAAATAAAAAATTAGAGGGGATTTTGTGAAAAATGCGTCGTGTGGTCGGCTTTTTCCGTAAATAAAAAATGCACGCATAGTTTTTGCAAAAATGCATCGTCCGAACGCCACCACTCACTGACAGGTGGGACCATACACACGGATACGCCTATATATGTATGTTGTGACCGTATGTGCACGCTTGAGTCAAGTTAAGTGACCGCAATTTCGTATTTTCAAAGTTCTAGCACCAAACTAAACATTGAGTGCAAGTTCTATGACTTTCGGTGATATTACCTCAACTTTTTATGTGTTTAATGAAAGGGCAGTGATCTGCCCCGGTGCGTCGGCCAACTGTTGGGCCGGTCATATCTGGAATGTTAGTTTGTCTTTTGCACACCGTCAGATCAGCCTTTGAATTGTTTTTTCTTCTCAATAGAAAATCGCGTCCAAATCCAAAACAGCTATTCGTGCTGGACACCCCGCCATGGACTCTTCGAGGGCTGACCTTGAAGCATCACCAGCTCGCCGCGGGTCGCCGTCCTCGCCCCCGGTCGCCGGTCGCCGTCCACATCGCCGTAGGTCGCCGTCCTCGCCCCCGGTCGCCGGTCCTCGTCATCGGTCGCCGTCCTCGCCGCCGGCCGCCGTCCATCTTAGTCGTCGCCGTCGTAGCACCGCCATGCCGTCAGCTGCAGCTCCTGGTGTCGCCAAGCCATGGTTGAAGCTTTTTTCATGCACGGTTCCAGCTTTTGCGCTTGCGTCATGGCCGGTCCCAAATTCCATCACCTTCGATGGGGTAGTAGCAAAAACAAAAGACGGTGGTAGCAAGATACAAAGACCATGGTAGCAAAACTTAAAGTGGTTCCAGCAAAAATAAGATGGATCCAACAAAAAGTCAAAAACAGGGTGGTAGCAAAAACTAAGACGGCAGAAGCAAATTTCAAAGACCATGGTAACAAAAAGTTAGAGTGGTTCCAGCAAAAAGATGGATGTAATTAAGCAAAAAAATATCAAAAGACGGACTGCAACGGTAGTAGCAAAAAACAAAATGATGGTAGCAAAGTTTTGGACTGGTTGCAGCAAAAGGCACTCAAACAAGGTGGATCCTAGCAAAAAATACTGCTGATTCCAGCAAGACAAGAAGCCAGATGTAGCAAAAAATACCACCGATTGAAGCTCCCGCCGACACCGATTCCAGCATCTCGTCCGCTCGTGCACAACGTAGTCGCCGTTCCCGCACGGGTGGAGCACGACAACGCTCGCCGGAGCGGCATGGCGACAGGTCGAGGGCGAGGCGCTCGCCGGAGCAGCGTGGGGGCAGGTCAAAAGGCTGGAGAAATGTGGAGGTAGGTAGATGCAGCCCCTCGTGAGAGCAGCACGGGGGCAGGTGGAGGCGAGGAGGTCGCCGGAGCAGCGCAGGGCGAGGTGGATGCGGCCGCTCGCCGAAAATGCGCGGGGCAGATGAAGGCGGATGTCGTCGGAGCAGAGCAGGTCCTGTTTGATTTGAGGGAAAACTGAGTGAAAAGGATAAGGAAGAAGGAAGATGGATGCGGTTTGCAGGGCCCATAAATGACGCGTGGGAGTGGACGTGGCTGATTCATAGGATCCAACGTGGCGCATGAGCCGGCCGAACGTTCGGCCGGCGCACCGAATATGAACGTTCGGCCGGCGCACCGAACATGAACGTTTTCCTTAATGAAATACGAGGTATCCCTCGGGAAAACGGAATGAGGCTCAAGGTCTCTAAAGTGAGAAGTTTTAATTACTCGGGGAACTCAATTCAGCGTATCATATAGGATACATAGGGGGGGTTGGGGTGCTAACAACATCTGCTGTAACGTTCTTCATGTACAACGGGTTTGGTTATTTGTGTTGTCCGTTGGCGTGGCGTGGCTCCATGTACATGGAGGTGGCAACATCGTCTTCCTCGACCACCTCTTCCTTTGAGGCTTTACGATCAAGGTCGCTGGCTTGGTCTGGCAACATTAACGTGATTGTCTGCCTAGATCATGGTGACCCCATCACTGATATGCTTGGCCCGATTGCCAGTCTCCACCATACGCGATGTGGCATACTATTTGCAGCGATCCAAAAAGATTTGTTCCTCTACCTTCAAGGGCTTGTTTCTCGATGTTGTCCAGTCTCCCCTTTATTCAGGGCTGTTTTCGTGGGCTATTCCTATATCTGATTGTTTTCTGTTGATTTAATATAAATTTTAAGAAATATTTGAGACACTGTTCATTTTAAAATTGCCGCGAACACATTTTACACGGGGCTAAAACACTAGTGCTACAAGCATTGATTTGTAAAAGAGTGTGTGTTTCTTCTTCTGATGGGTTTATTATGGTACATGGGTGTTTCCTCTGAAAGCAAATTTCTCCGCGCAAAGCTAATATTTGCTGCAGAAATTATGTATATTAAATTTGATAGTTATTTCCCTCTGAAAGCAAATAGTCTTGCAAGCAGGATCTAATCATAAAACAATAGAAGGATCTATAACAAACATCAGTCGATGTTAGTTTTGTATTTTATGTTCCCAAGTATCTGAAGACCAAACTTGCCATGAAACTGATGAAAGAGTAGCCTTTACATACCGTAAGCAATAAGCACACTGCTAATATAGAATTCATTATTCCAATATAAGTATCTCATAACAAATACAATGTCCTTGCAACAGCAAAAACAACCGTTTACATGTCACCGCAATAACTGTAATCTCACATTTGACAGGACTGTCTTGTAATGTACATTGCACAAAACAACCTTGTCCGAATTTTGCGCATCCATCCCATAGATACAAGCATCCGACTCAACACAATTGAGTCGACGGTGGTCCACCAAATAATTTGCAAAGCCGATCCACAAGTACCCTCTTAAATGATGTTCTTATTGACTAAGTAATGTACAAACCAGCATTCATATCAATTCACCCTTCCCCCTTGACTCCCCTATAGGTTATGCAGCTCAGGCATTGGAGGAGGCACTTTTCTTATGGAATATCGAATATGCATCACTGTACACTGCTACTACGTTCGAGGTGACTGCAAGAACAATCATGAAGATGGCCAGAATCTTGTCCCACTTTTTCGCTATGCTGTGCGGATCCCTGAGATATCGAAAGCCGCATGGATTAGATCACAAAAAAAGGACTGTGTTAAAGAACTAAACCTGCCCTTAATTGTATTAGGTCTACTGCCCACTGATAAAATGGTCATATAATACAGCCATAATCCACAAGCGCATTTCAAAGTCACCATGGACATCATTACAGCAGGTTTCTTTCTGCCTTATTTTAATTTGGTTTGGCACTGGTACTGTGACATAGTATAGGCAGAAATGAAGACGCATAAATTTTACGAAGATGGGAGGAGGTATAATGAGAAACTTGAAAGCATCAACTTACCTTAAAGTGATTGCAGCTGGGAAAATGAAGGCAATACAAACAGCAGCAGTAGCCCCAGTAAACTGGAAGGCATCCCAGATGCTAGGAATGAAGTTTGCGGATATGAAAATCACAAGGAGGAGCACCGCTGTCATTACACCAAACCTTCTGTTATCAGAAGATAAGGGCCTTGCAGAGGAAAAGAGAAGCCCATCCAAATTAAGCCGCAGTGCATGGAATATCATGGGGAACACGAGCATAAGGTGGATAGCATAGCTGACTCTGACAGCATCACTAAGAACTGAACTATATGGAATGCCGAGGTTTGAATCAAAGTTAGCAAGCACATCAGCGAGTGTAGATTCACCAAACAGAAGGTATCCAAAGAAACTTGTTGTGATATAGACAGTTGAGCATAGAGCCAGTGATGTGTGCACTATTGGCTTGATCTGGGAGGACTCCTTGAGCTCATTATGAATTGGGTGAACTGCAAAATATCAATAGGATGCCCTTAGATAACTGAGAAGCAAGCTACCTCTCGGGACATTAGCTACAGATTTCAAAAACTATATTGCTTAAACCAATATATAATCATTTTGGCTATGTCATGCATGTTTATTTTTATACCATTAACAATGAGATGAACATGATTAATGAAAATTTTCCAGGGCATGCAACTTTACAGGTCTTATTTCCCATCTTTCTGATAACTTTCTTCACGATTTTTTTTTTTTTTTGCAATCAGGACAAGGACTATCTCATACCATTATAATGGCAAACATAAGCAGTGACAAGAACTGGTACTGCTGTGAAAAGTTCCCATACAGATGCCAAATCAGGAACTACAGGGAACAATTTAGGCATTGGAATTTGCCCGCGTATCAGTTTTACAATAGCAATTCCTGCTGTAATGACAACAAATACAACTGCCAAAGCAACAGATATGGCGGATGTATAGCTCAGTGAATCTGCAACAAATAAACAAAAGAAATACATTATCAGATAGTGATGAACAAAACACAGTAGCAGAATGCAGAACTAGCCAAAGGCTTCTCTTTTTGCCAAAAGAAAAGAACAGTAATAACCAGCTTCCTCAAGCACATCACTTACCAACACGCTTGAAACACGCTAGTGGAGTAAATACACCGAGAGTAGTAACCAGGAGAACAAAGAAACGCCCATTCCACCAGTGTGTACCAAACCATCCTTCCAATACACCATAGTGGTGCTCACCACCAGAGGACGTTCCAGAAAGCACATCACCTAGAGATAAAGAGTAGTTGGTTGTATATTAGAACCAATTCCCACAATTCAAGCACCAACAACCGAGACCTTTACAAAAGGTGGCATTTAACCGAAAATGCAAAAAGTAACAAATATATATTCAGTGCTTCCACTTTGCATTTTTGTTGGGAGGTGTATATAGTGAAGCAGGAGTTAAACATTATGCAGCAACAAGAATGCAGGTGTGCTGACCAAGCATCACCGGAGAAACAAACAGAGTTGACAGAAAAAGAGAATTTATTCGTCAATCACTCTAACACTGCATTTCAGTTAGTACACCAACATTTCTAATAAGGCCAACATTTCTCTTCATCAACTCTGGAGTTAGAGGATTTATCAGAGCATTTCCACCTCCCTCAATCAGAAGAGCTCGAGTGTTAGTGGATTTGGTTCTCCTGGCCGCTGAGGTGCAACTTTCAACAGATGATGACATTTGGCAATACCCCTCTGTGGCTCTCAACTTTCAGGTCTCTAAAACCTATAAGCTCCTAATGGGGGAACACTTGGTTCTGCCTGTCATTAAGTGGCTCTGGCATAGCTGCTGTCAGTTGAAGCACAAAATTTTCTTTCGGCTCCTGGTGGACAACAGGCTTAACACTCGAGCTCTTCTTCATAGAAAGAATTTCTACATTGTGATGGAGACAAGAGACCACTTATTCTTTCATTGTCCTTCTGCAAGGACATGTTGGTCATATATTAAACCCAACTGGATGCCTCTGCAACAAGGGATTCAGGCAGACATAAACTCCCTGGAACTGGCCCTGAGAATACCATGTTCGTTAGAAATAATCATTCTAGTATCCTGGATTTTCAAAGGCATCCCACCCAGCTTATATGCTTGCAGAAAGAAGTTCAAAACAGAGCTTGGATGGCTCTCTTTCAGAGCTACCAGGAGGAACTATGCCAATTTTTGGGAGTTAGCTCAGCTCTTTGTATAGCTTTTGCCCCAGGGAGGATCTTTTCCTTTTAATTTGTTGTTGTTGTATTTACTCTATGTATAGTTCTTTTTTTTCCTGAACCATTTCGTTTGTACCCTATTTTTTGAAAATCAATAGAAATACGCAGCAGAGTCCTGCTGTTTCCCCCAAAAAGAAAGTTACCACATCAGAACTCATAAGCTACTCTACATGTAGCAACCAATAGTGGTGTACTAATACTAGCTGTTCTTAAAGTGGTACTGTACTAGTTACTGCCCAAAATGGTAGTACTACTAAGAAGCTATACTGATGGTTTCTGCCTAATAGTGGTGTATTAGCTGCCCAATGGAGTACTAAGTACAAATAAGATTCCAAAACCGCGAGAAGATTCAGCCTGTGCATAAGCAAACGAACACCATACTGAATAAATAACACCGAGACAGCATGGCTGAGACGATTTTACCTATAATAATCATGTACACGATCATGACCCCGACGTTGTTGACCACGACGCAGACCTGGAGCAGCCTCCTTCCCCACCACCCGAAGGCGTCCCCCATGACGGCGCCGTAGGACGGCGCGCCGACGACGCGGCTGAACCGCATGAGCAGCTCGACGGAGGCGTCGGTGAGGAAGGCCGCGAGCACGATCATGACCAGGCCGGGGACGAGGCCGAGCACCTTCATGGTCGCTGGCAGCGCCATGATGCCGGCGCCGACGATGGTGGTGGACAGGTTGAACACCGCGCCGGCGAAGGAGGCGCCGTTGAACTCGTGGAAGGCGGCCTCGTCGCCGTCCTCCCCCTCCCATCGCCGCTTCGTCGGGAGCAGCGGCTCGCTGCTCTCCGGGAAGCTCTCCGTGACGGCCCCGGTCGTCATCTCCGGAGAGGCCGCCGCTCTAATGGAAGAATCCAACAGAAGGAAAAAGCACAATCTTTGCGGGATAGCTGATTCCTATGACTCCGGGAAGAAACGATTTCCGAATCAGAATGCTTCAAGAGCCGGAGCTCGAAGAACAACCATGGATTTCAACGCGCGGCGCCGGGAGATACGGAGAGCGCTACTACAGATCTTCGAGCTGAGATCAGGTCCGCCACCAGATTCGGTGGGGAGGACCCAAGATTCCTCAGCTACCGGATTGGCGGCGGGGATTCCCTTCCGTGGCGTCGAAGCGACAGAAGCGGAACGGATTAACGGAGGAAATGGCCAGAGCGATGCTGTGGAGAAAGCTTCTTGAGCCCACTCTCGTCCTTGTGTGTTGAGACTTAGATAACGACAGCAGAGGTTGTCAGGTCAGGTGGGGCGCGGGCAAGCAGAGCAGAGCACAATTGCCAGGCTGCATCAGAAACCGGAGAAAAATGCCTTCTCGGTCTACGGTTGAAACTGATTTTTGAGTTTGTTATCGTATGATTTTTTTCGTAAATAGTTTCCTTATAATTTTCTGTAAAAATAGGAAGAATCACCTGTTTTTACAGCTTGTGATGAATCGCTTAGTGGAAAGAAAGAAAGAAACGCGTTCAAATTTTCATTTCTACTAAATGTTCTTATATTAGTTTACAGAGGAAGTATTAGGAACCAGCGTCTTAAGTTAATTTGAGATTTTGGTAAATATCTAATATACGCAGAGTCATGACAGTTTTAAGGAATTCAAACAGCCTCTGTTCTTTGGGTAGCAGATTTTCGTTCACTCGATTTACTTCAATTTTGACAATTTGTGCTTCCTTCTCTTTCATACCATCTTCTTCTCTCATCGGGCGATAGCTCTCACAATGATAACGACAAGCTAACCATCTGAGTGGTTACGCTCGGTTCACACATTTTATGTTTTTGTTGGTTCTTGTAAGCATATATTATGAAAAAAAAAATACATGAATGACGTAGTACAAAATTACTTATTTCTGCAAATTACGACCAAGCCTATGACTACCCCAGGATGAAGTGATCCACTCTCCATCACACATGGCCCCAACTAAACTAACTTATTCGATGGAAACTAGTGTCAGCATTTGTCCTTTGTTGTTGATTCCTCGTTACTCCTTGTGTTGTCTACACATCTTCGAGTACTCGTAGAATACACCCCACATTTGTATGTTTTCCCGAGTCGTCGCTTCCATGGTCCATGTGCCGGAACAAACTCGTTGGGTGATGTCCCCTAGATTGGAATCGCGCCTTGGCGCGAGGGTGCCGGTCCCAACTTTTGATCAAGCGGGTAATGCTAAGTCAGTAGTAATCCAGGTTCTCACGCCATATTTTGTTGCTGGCGGATGGCGCTTCAATGATGATCAACTTATAGGTGGTGCTTTGATGATGATCAACTTCATAGATGTCGCTTCGATGGTCAACGACATGGACTTTGTGTGGAGAAAGCAACTGGTGCAAACACCTCATTCTCATGTGCCTAAGACTGTCTTTTTATGATATGCAACCTCTTCTCCATATGATTTCTTATGTCCCTAAGATTATACGCCACCGCTTCAATATTCATAAGGATCTCGTTTGTTGTTTTATCCATGACATGAGTTGATGGGTAGGAGGAAAGCCATGTGCTATCACATTATGAATCTGATCTTAGAAAGAGCTCAATGTATGTCGCACCATACAAGTAACCTTTGTCAAGTTTGTTTATCACGTCAAATGCCTCATTGAGCCTGAGTCTTTCATAACCAAAGTCTCTCATCATGGGAAGAGTGCCTTACCCCACCCTTGTCGGGTGCATTTATATCCAACCAAGTGATATAGTCATTAGTGCATTTCATATAAAACACAATGCTGGTTAATTATGATGGGGACTTAATGAAAAAGGTATAGTGATCCGGATCAAAGATGTTGTAGCACACTCAAATTAGAACATCAGCAAGCAACAATCCGATAAACATATATACCAGAATTAAAATAGCTCAAAGCATACATGAAAGGCAAGGGTGCACAGGTTCAGAACTTTACAACAAAAGCAAAGCAAAATAATTAAGAAAATCAAAATAATAAGTGCGCCTACCACACCCACCTTGTACAATTCTAGGTAGCCGGTAGTGATTCCACAGGTCCACTGATTACAAAGGTATAAAGTCAACCAATAGATAAAAGGAAATATAGAAACTTTTGATCCAACATTTGGATTTCTCAAAAGACATAGGAGGAAATAACCACTTGTACACCCTAAGATAAGGCACCATTTGTAAGCAGGTGATATAAGCAAATTCAAAGTGGTTCTAAACATAGCAATCTCTGGTAATTCCAGGGTCCACCAAATAGACAACATAACGACCAAAAGGAAAACAGTTGATCTTGTAGTTGATAATGTACGAGCCAAAGAGTAGCTCCATTCTTTCTCTTTGTCGGCATGGTAATATTGTTCTCCTATAAAAAACATGAAACTGTTAGGTGAGGGTTAAGATGTTGCCGCTGAACCCAATCGATAAGTTGGTCTCAAGTGACCTTGCACACCTACCAAAAGGCTGAAAGTTTTTAACTTTCTACGGACAGTTAATACAGGTTGTTGATGCACGCCTACATATGAAATGGCGAAGATGTTATAGCTATCAAGTTGTTAAAAAAAGTATAAGAGCCAAAAAGAGAAACACCACCAGAATCGCAATTTCTAAAGATGCAACCAATTGTAGTTATGTTGCTAAGCTATGCCCGGGTTCAATTTTGGCAATAACTTCTGCAATGAATTAATTTAACTGGTGCAAACTTATACCATTGATTGATTTCATCACAATTCTAATTTACATCATTTAACACCTTAATTGGAGTAAATTGCAAGAAACCACCACTTTAAGGGCTAGGTTATCAGAAAACACTATGTCATATTTTTCTGACAGAAACCACCATGTCTAGCGTAATCTTTTTGCAAATAACACTGATCAGCGGATTGAAGCGTTTTAAGCACATTTATGACAGATGGGCCCAATTCGTCAGTAGTTGACTTGGCAAAAAAAGGCCACCTAGACACTTTGACTAGTCAAAAACGCCATGTCAACACGAGAAGGCCGCTCCCCAACTACGCCGAGCCGGCGATGCACCGCATCGTCACCGGAGAGATCCTGCCTGCTCTGCTCGGCGGCGTGTACGTCCGCATCGGCGCGAATTAACTGCTCCCGTCCACGGCGGCCAATTCGATGGCGTCGGGATGCTCGACGCCGTGTCGCTGCAGGCATCTTCGTCGTCGGCGGCATCGTACGCGCGCCAGTTCACGTGCACCAGTCGGCTCGCGCGGGAGTAGGCGCTGGAGCAGTGCGCGTTCACCGGCCCGGCAGTTGCCGTCCGCCACCCTCCCTACGCGCGCGCGTTCGTCACCCCTGGGGGGGCCCGCCGTCGGTCCTTGTCATGGGGCAGAGAAGTGGCTCGATCCAGATCGAGGACGGCGGCGGAGCGTCGCGACTAGGCCGGATCCGGTCAGGATGTTGTCGTTGGCGTAGTTGCAGGTAGAGCACAGCGGATGCGGCTGACGCGAGCACCGAGAGGAGGCAGGAGCGAGGGGTCGAGCACGGCGGACGCAGCCGACGCGAGCGCCGAGAGGACGCAAGAGCGCGGGGTCGAGCAGGGCGGACGCGGCCGACGCGAGCGCCGAGAGGAGGCAGGAGAGCGGGGTGGCCGCTGGGAGGGACAGGAGCAGCCGCTCGGCGGTGCGGCAGACCGGACCTTGTGCAGAGCGTCCGATATGAGGGACAACGGCTAGAGCGTTGCAGCCGTGTGCTGCCCCCGCCGCCGTCCACGGTAGCTCTGACGAAGAGGGTCGGCGATGAGCTCCATGAGGTACACTGAGGCGTGCGCCACAACGGCGGAGTACATCGACATAGGCCCTGCTCGTGGCTCGGCGGCCTTGCCCGGACTCCGGCGAAGGTTGCCGCGAGTGCATGTTTTCCAGTGAGCGCACACAAGCTGTTTGACATAATGCACAAGAGAGGGGCGAGAGAGGAGAAAGAGTGGACCAGTCAACACCGCTATGTGGCATTTTTCTGCCAAATCAGCTCCCGAAGAGTGAGCCCCACATGTCATAAACGCGCTCAAACAAACCTAATCCGCCGATCAGTGTTATTTGCAAAGAAATTACGCTAGACATGATGGTTTCTGTCTAAAAAAATGTAACGTAGTGTTTTCTGATAACCTAGACCTCAAAGTGGTGGTTTCTTGCAATTTACTCCCTCAATTAAGACTAGGAAACAAAATAGAAGTTCTCTTATCACCTATCAAGCCTCGACGCATATGATCTCCAACTTAATTTTTAAATAATAATATATGTGCTGCAAGTACATCTATTGTGTTCAATTTTTAGAGATGAAGAACTGGCATTACTTGCGGTTGAGCAAAAGGAACATGGAGCTTCTAAATTTTCATGGCCATGGAACACACTCCATCAGATCTTGTTGTCATGGCCATCACATGAAGTGAAGGAAGCTCCTATATTCGTAGTGGTGTCTTGAAGCAAAGCTGACATCCTAATCTCTTGAGTTATTCACAGCAAAACAAAAATAAATACATGAAAGTAAAATGTCCAGAGATACGTGCAACACGAAGATTGTAACAACAGAAGAACCCAGACCGAAGTATTGTAGCACCTAATCATTTTATAAGAAACAACAAAGCTTGGTAACCGAACCAGCATCATGTTCCTTTTGCCACCATAATTTGTGTTGTATTTTATAATAACATTTGAAGGAAAAAAGATTAGCTATTTTTAGGCGCAACTACCAGGGGAACGATTAGGGTGAAAAGACTAATAACATAAGCTAGGGAAAAGGTATACTATATAACTGGATGTGTGTCATTCTGCACTCTACCTCATCAAGCTTATCAAAACTATCAAAACTACCTGCATGGTGGACAGAAACAAACGGTCACCACACAAAAATATCTGGAACATGAAGCATGTCACAGCAACATATAATCCATTAAAAGAACAGAGAACACTTTCTGTGCATTGATACATACGCAATAAAAAACAGAGAATGGTAATTGTTCCTCTATTGTCTGGATGCGTCCACGTGCACATTAGAAAAATGGATAACACTATTTCGTGCTAACCAAGCTACAACTAGGAAAGCAGATACAAAGGTTGTATCTAATGATGATAGAAATATAAGGTTCAGCCTATAAAATTTGGCTAGCCATAAGTATGATTATAAGAACATACTTCAACTCTATGCAACATCAACACTACGATAAGATTATTCACGAAATAAGATAATATCACGGGCACAAAAGAGGTCGTTCCTAGATGTTCCGGACAATCTAATAGTTGGAACAATACACACAAAAAGGTTGGAACAAAGAAAAACTGAGAACCATAATACAATATTTGATAAAAACTAATGCACATATATATGCATGGTTACTAAAGATGGCAAGCTTTAGTTTAGTTTCAGGAAGTGGTTCACTTAAGGTCATTCATACTGCCCACTCTACTTATACAAGTGTGACAACAAAACCATAACAACACCCAACCAACTATTCAATTAGATATACATGCAACTATGTGTATATATACTAATAACAAATTTCACTCCTTCTCCCTATTTCTATTTTGGAACAAGCACAATAATTTACCCCCGTCACCGAAATCTGAAGTCAGTGTGCACGTATATGTTATACACCTAGCCAACAATCTAGGAAATGTTGGGGAACGTAGTATTTCAAAAAAAAATTCTACGATCACGCAAGATCTATCTAGGAGAAGCATAGCAACGAGCGGGGAGAGTGTGTTCACGTACCCTCGTAGACCGAAAGCGGAAGCGTTTAGTAACGCGGTTGATGTAGTCGAACGTCTTCACGATCCAACCGATCCAAGTACCGAATGTACGACACCTCCATGTTCAGCACACGTTCATCACAATGACGTCTCTCGAGCTCTTGATCCAGTTGAGGCCGAGGGAGAGTTCCGTCAGCACGACGGCGTGGCGACGGTGATGATGAAGTTACCGGCGCAGGGCTTCGCCTAAGCACTACGACGATATGACCAAGATGTGTAACTATGGAGGGGGGCACCGCACACGGCTAAGAGAAGACTTGGTGTGTCTTTGTGCCCCCCTCCCACGTATATAAAGGGGGAGGAGAGGAGGCCGGCCCAAGGGGGGCGCACCAAGGGGGGGAGTCCTACTTGGACTCCCGGTCCAAGTAGGATTTGCCCCTCCCTTTCCTATTCCAACAAGGAGGGAGAGAGGGAAGGAGGAAGAGGGGAGAAGGAAAGAGGGGGGCGCCACCCCCTCCTAGTCCAATTCGGACCAGCTCATGGGGGGGGGGCGCTGCCTCCCCTTGTGGCCCTTTTCTCCTTTCCACTAAAGCCCATTAAGGCCCAATACTTTCCCGGGGGGTTCCGGTAACCTCCCGTTACTCCGAAACTTATCCGTTACTTCACGAAACCATTCCGGTGTCTGAATATAACCTTCCAATATATGAACCTTCACCTCTCGACCATTTTGAGACTCCTCGTCATGTCCATGATCTCATCTGGGACTTCAAACAAACTTCCAGCATCAAATCATATAACTCATAATACAAATTGTCATCGAACGTTAAGCATGCGGACCCTACGGGTTCGAGAACTATGTAGACATGACCGAGACACATCTCTGGTCAATAACCAATAGCGGAACATGGATGCTCATATTGGCTCCTACATATTCTACGAAGATCTTTATCGGTCAAACCGCATAACAACATATGTTGTTCCCTTTGTCATCGGTATGTTACTTGCCCAAGATTCGATCGGCAGTATCCTCATACCTAGTTGAATCTCGTTACCGGCAAGTCTCCTTACTTGTTCCGTAATGCATCATCCCGCAACTAACTCATTAGTCACATTGCCTGCAAGGCTTATAGTGATGTGCATTATCGAGAGGGCCCAGAGATACCTCTCCGATACACGGAGTGACAAATCCTAATCTCGATCTATGACAACTCAACAAACACCATCGGAGACACCTGTAGAGCATCTTTATAATAACCCAGTTACGTTGACACGTTTGATAACACACAAGGTGTTCCTCCGGTATTCGGGAGTTGCATAATCTCATAGTCAGAGGAACATGTATAAGTCATGATGAAAGCAATAGCAATAAAACTTAATGATCATTATGCTAAGATAACGGATGGGTCTTGTCCATCACATCATTCTCCTAATGATGTGATCTCATTCATCAAATGACAACACATGTCTATGGTCAGGAAAGTTAACCATCTTTGATTAATGAGCTAGTCTAGTAGAGGCATACCAGGGACACTTTATTTTGTCTATGTATTCACACATGTATCAAGTTTCCGGTTAATACAATTCTAGCATGAATAATAAACATTTATCATGATATAAGGAAATATAAATAACAACTTTATTATTGCCTCTAGGGCATATTTTCTTCAGTCTCCCACTTGCACTAGAGTCAATAATCTAGTTCACATCGCCATGTGATTTAACACCAATAGTTCACATCACCATGTGATTAACACCCATAGTTCACATCGCCATGTGACCAACACTCAAAGGGTTTACTAGAGTCAATAATCTAGTTCACATCGCTATGTGATTAACACCCAAGAACATTAAGGTGTGATCATGTTTTGCTTGTGAGATAAGTTTTAGTCTACGGGTCTGCCACATTCAGATCCATATGTATTTTTGCAAATTTCTATGTCTACAATGCTCTGCACAGAGCTACTCTAGCTAATTGCTCCCACTTTCAATATGTATCTAGATCAAGACGCAGAGTCATCTAGATCGGTGTCAAAGGTTGCATCGATGTAACTCTTTACGACGAACTCTTTATCATCTCCATAATCGAGAAATATTTCCTTAGTCCTCTAAGGATAATTTTGACCGCTGTCCAGTGATCTACTCCTGGATCACTATTGTACTCCTTTGCCAAACTCATGGCGAAGTACACAATAGGTCTGGTATACAACATGGCATACTTTATAGAACCTATGGCTGAGGCATAGGGAATGACTTTCATTCTCTCTCTATCTTCTGCCGTGGTCGGGTTTTGAGTCTTTACTCGACTTCATACCTTACAACTCAGGCAAGAACTCCTTCTTTGACAGATCCATTCTGAACTCCTTCGAAATCTTATCATGGTATGTACTCATCGAAAGTCTTATCAAGCATCTTGATCTATCTTTATAGATCTTCATGCCCAATATGTAAGTAGCTTCACCGAGGTCTTTCTTTGAAAAACTCCTTTCAAACACTCCTTTATGCTTTCCAGAAAAATTCTACATCATTTCCGATCAACAATATGTCATTCACATATACTTATAAGAAAAGTTGTAGTGCTCCCACCCACCTCTTTGTAAATGCAGGCTTCACCACAAGTTTGTCTAAAACGATATGCTTTGGTCACCTCATCAAAGCGTATATTCCAACTCCGAGATGCTTGCACCAGTCCATAGATGGATCGCTGGAGCTTGCACACTTTGTCAGCACCTTCAGGATTGACAAAACCTTCTGGTTGTATCATATATAACTCTTCTTTAGGAAATCCATTAAGAAATACAGTTTTGACATCCATTTTCCAGATTTCATAAAATGCGGCAATTGCTAACATGATTCAGACAGACTTTAAGCATCGATACGAGTGAGAAAAATCTCATCATAGTCAACACCTTGAACTTGTCGAAAACCTTTTGCGACAATTCGAGCTTTATAGATAGTAACACTACTATCAGCGTCTATCTTCCTCTTGAAGATCCATTTATTCTCAATTGCGTGCCGATCGTCGGGCAAGTCAACCAAAGTTCATACTTTGTTCTCCTACATGGATCCCATCTCAGATTTCATGGCCTCAAGCAAATTCGCGGAATCTGGGCTCATCATTGCTTCCTCATAGTTCGTAAGTTTGTCATGGTCTAGTAACATGACTTCCAGAACAGGATTTGTCGGATTTCGGGTTCCGGCAAAACCCTTGAGGTTCGAACACTGGGGTGCGCACGAAGATCTCTCCCTACCTGGTCACGCCCTCAGCCTCACCGCTATCTCAAGGCCTAGCTCAACGAACCCGCAACACAAGAGACACGAGATTTATACTGGTTCGGGCCACCGTTGTGGTGTAATACCCTACTCCAGTGTGGTGTGGTGGATTGCCTCGTGGGCTGATGATAAACAATACAAGGGAAGAACAGCCTCCAGAGGAGAGGTGTTCTTGTGCTTGGTGAGTGTGAGGGTGATACCAATCAGTCCGTCCCCTCCTACTGTGGTGGCTAGTCCTATTTATAGAGGCCCTGGTCCTCTCCCCAAATATTGAGCGGGAAGGGAGCCAACAACGGCAAAATTCGAAGGAAGACAACTAGCACAAGTTATCCTGACTAAAGGTGGTCTTCGCCTGCCAAAGGCTCTGGTGGTGACGCCGTCATGGGCTCCACGGTGACCTCCATCCTGCCGTCCTGCTGGTCTTGGTCTCGTTGCACCGATATGGAAACCTTTGCCTGATGCCTTGGGACCCCTCGCCTGCGCTTGCCCCTTTAGCACCAAAGAGGAAACGAGGACACTGCGCGCGCTGGCGCCCGCCTGACTCTAGTCATCATGGCTTGCGTCACAGGAACCTCGCGAGGTGTCCCTTGCCTTGATCTCTCCGCCCCTCGCGAGCCAGCCTGGTGAGGCCGCTCCCGAGGAGGTCTTGTGTCGTCCGCCTCGCGAGGGTCTTGAGTGTTCGCTAGTGAAGATGGGCCGTACAGGGCCGCTGGTGGAGCCACGCCGTGGGCCGCAGGCAGGAAAGTCTTGGAAGCCCCGTTCCCAGGACGCCGACAGTAGCCCCCGGGCCCAAGGCGCGCTCGGACTTGGCTTCGGGGCGAAGCCAAAGGGCAAGTGCGGAGGGTTGCGGGCCCCAACAGCCTGCGGCCTTGGTCGATGCATAGCGATTGATTGGTCATGGACGTCTCCGCTTCCCCACGCTGCCTCGGCAACTGCCCGACTTGACGAGTCCCTACTGCATGCAGAGAAATATCATCATTACCTGTGACCGTGGGGATCGCCGGTTGGCCTTCTCCTGCTATAAATGAGGAGGGGGGGGGGGCGGAGCCCCCATTGCTCATCTCTTCCTGCTCGCTTCTCCTTCCTTGCCTCATTGCTAGCGGCAACATTCATGACGCCTGCGAAGAGGTTCTCGGCCGCGGAGAAGGGGAGGGCTCGCCGAGAGGGGCCCGGCTCCCCGCTGCCCAAGCGCGGGCACGGCCGTCCCTGCAAGCACACCGCGACCCCCGCCGTGGCCGTCCGTGGCCGCGGCGGCGCCCCTTCGCGTGGCGGGAGTCGCCCATGTCGTGGCAGCCCCGTCAATGAGGGGAGACGCGCCATGGTCGCACGACCTCCCCGACCGTGCTTCCACTCGGCGGAGGTGCTGCCGGAGTTCGTCGTGTGGTCGGAGAACCTGGCCGGCACCTGGCTTCAGCTCCCGCGCTTCTTCATCGATGAGCTGCTGGCCACAGGTCAAGGCGGGCTCTGGCTGCAGGCAGATGACTGCTGCAGCAAGGCTTCGTGGGTCGCAGTCGAGGTCTCCGTCGCAGGCAACACAGCCCTGGCCCGTGGGTGGCGGATGTTTGCCCGCGCGCGCGGCCTGGGCAGGCGGTGCACCCTCCACTTCAAGTATGACGGCAATGCGACCCTCTACGTGAGGGCGTTCGGGGAAGACGGCCGCCACGTCGGGTGCTGCCCGGAGGACAACAACAGCGATGAGGTGCTTGGCCTTGGAGACGGTTGAGACGAGGGTGAGGACGGCCTTGCCTTCGGTGCTGGCCGCCGCTCACCCAGCTACGTCGACTCCCCCTCCGGCGACAGCTCCAGCAGCGGCGGCTATGATCAGCCGCCACGCCGCCGCACCCGCTTCAAGGGTGGCAACGGGTCGTCTCGTCGCCGCGCCTCGGTAAAGCGCGAGGAGGGGTCCGACTGAGCCCGTGAGAGCGCCATGGGTCCATCCTCGCGAGCTGCCGCAGGGGCATGAACCGCTTTTATTTTGTTCTTCCTTTTCTTCGTGCATTAAGAGAGAGACAAGTATGGGGCCCCACGGGGGCGTGCAACAAACTATGATTCCCAAGTCGTTATGTTGTGTTTATTGTTCCTGTGTCGTGTTGCAATATCAATGTCTTATATAGGCACGCAGGAATAACCTATCTTAACGTGCTTGAAGTAGTTTCTGCCTCACGAGGCGCGCATTTCTCAGTACCTGGCGAGGCGTCTAGGAACTACAAAGATTTGTTAGGAGATCCCGAGCCCTGGTCGCAGGCGCCGCTGGCCATGACCCAGCGCCTCGCATCGCGGTACCCGAGGGGCACAGATTGAGAGAGGAGCGCCAGCTTGCGGCTCGAACGAGAGTGCCTCATGAAAAAATAGATAAGACGCTCACGAAGGCACCTGTCCAGCCCCCTCGCGAGGGACGCGGGAGAGAGTACAGGTCAAACAGTGAACTGAAGGCAGAAACAGAGGCAGAAGGCGATGGAACAAGACTGGCAAGGAACACCAGAAAGCAAATTTTGATTAAAGACGGGCAAGCCAACTACGGAAAGCAAATGAAAAGCCGTGTCCAACACCTAGTCTAGTCTTCTTGTCTTCTCACCAGCGCGGAGCTAACTGTTGCCACTAGGACATGGGAGGGAGCCCCAGAGGCCCGAGGGAGGCACTCCTGAGACTCCGGGGCATGTACAACCCCACTCATTATTACGTGAGAGTGTCACGAGAGGAGACCTTCACAGGCACTGGGCCTTCTTCACAGGCGCTGGGCCTTTCTTCATGGGTAGAACTTCCGGAGGTGCTGGATGTTCCAGGCGTTCTGGATGGGTACCCCGTCCTGCGTCTCTAGGCGCGCGGCGCCAGTCCTGGAGACGTGGGCGACCCTAAACGGGCCCCCACATGGGTGAGAGCTTATGCAGCCCTTCCCTGGAGAGCACCCGCCTTAGGACGAGGTCACCCACCTCAAGCGTCCTGGAGTGGATGTTGCGACAGTGGTACCGTCGCAGCGCCTGCTGATATCTTGCCACCCGTAGCGTGGCTTCACGGCGGTGTTCCTTCCCCAGCACGAGGTCCATCCCCCGCATGGCGTCCTGCTGCGCCTCATCAAACGCCAGGACCCGCGCGGAGCGATGCTTGACCTCATGAGGGAGAACCGCCTCTGCTCCATAGACGAGGAAGAATGGGGTCTCGCCCGTTGGCTTGGTGGCGGTGGTGCGGATGGACCACATCACGGACTGGAGCTCGTCGTGCCAGCCCCTGCCGCAGGCCTCGAGCTTCTTCTTGAAGCTCTTGGTCTGGAGGCCTCTTAGGACCTCCGCGTTGGCGCGTTCGGCCTGACCATTGCTCCGGGGGTGCGCCACCGAAGCGTAGCAGATCCACGTTCCAAGGTTAGCACAATATGTCTTGAAGAGATTGCTAGTGAACTATGGGCCGTTATCGGTGATGATGTGGTTGGGGACCCCAAACCGGCTCACGAGACCTTTAATGAACTTGACCGCGGAGCCGACCGGGATGGTGCGGACGGCTTCTACCTCCGCCCACTTGGTGAACTTGTCGATGGCGACGTAGAGGTAGCGGTAGCCCCCAGGCGCTCGAGGGAACGGGCCCAAGATATCCAGCCCCCAGACCGCGAATGGCCACGAGAGTGGGATGGTCTGGAGGCCCTGAGCCGGCTGATGGATCTGCTTGGCGTGGAACTGACAGGCCTCATAGGACTTCAAGAGCTCAGTCGCATCGTCATGTGCCGTAGGCCAGTAGAATCCGCTGCGAAACACCTTGCCGACAAGGGTCCGTGACGACGAGTGGTGCCCGCAGTCCCTGCCGTGTATGTCGGCTAGCAGCTCTTTCCTGTGCTCCCTGGAGATGCAATGCAGGGAAACATCATTTGGTCGCTTCCTGTATAACTCACCGTCCTGGATGCAGTATGCCGTGGCCTGTCGGGCCACACGCTCCGCGTCCTCCTCCTTCTCCGACAGCGTCCCTTGCGTCAGGTATTCCTTGAATTCCTTGGTCCAGCACCCCTCCTGAGGCTTGAGCGCTAAGAGTAAGCGCGCTCCCGAGGTCGGGCCGCAGGCCGGGGCTCCCGAAGCAGGTGGTTGAGGGAGCTCCTCCCGAGGCAGCACTGTTCTTGAAAGTGGTGGTGTTGCCGATGGCTTGAAGAGCAGCTCCTCGAGGACGCCAGACTCTTGGGGTAGCCGCTTGGATGCTCTCCTGGCGATGTCGTCGGCTTCTTTGTTGGTGCCACGAGGCACGTGCTGCAATTCCAGGCCCAAGAACTGCTTCTCCATCTTGCGTACCTCGGCGAGGTACGCTTCCATGTGCTCGTCCTTCGGCTCATATACCTTGTTGGAGAAGTTGATGAGGAGCTGTGAGTTGCCCTTGATGGTGAGGCGCTTCACTCCCAGTGCCACCGCAGCCTTGAGACCAGCTATGAGGCCTTCGTACTGTGCTATGTTGTTGGAGACCTTCTCGCCCTGCTGGAAGCAGAGTTGCACGGTGTAGTAAAGATTGTCCTGAGTGGGTGAGATGAGCACTGCTCCAGCCCCCGCGCTCCGGCGTGCAAAGGCGCCATCGAAATACATAACCCAGCCGTCTGGCGCTTCATTCCCTGGCGAGACGGACCGAACCTCGCCTTCTTCAAGCCCCGGGCCGTCCGTCCATTCTTCCATGAAGTCAGCGAGCGCGGATCCCTTGATGACCTAGTTGTGCTGAACTCCAACTGAAATGCCTGCAGCTCAATGTTCCACTCAGCGACTCTCCCGGCGGATTTGGGGCTCCTGAGCACTCTCTCCAACGGATAGGCCGAGACGACCTTGATGGGGTCACCTTGAAATTAGTGTCGCAGCTTACGCGAGGCCACCAAGAGCGCGAGCAGGAGCTTCTGAGGCACGGGGTACCGTGCCCTCGCGTCCCGCAACACCGTGCTGACAAAATACACAGGGTGCTCGACGAGGGCGGGTGCATTGACGAGGCTCACGGCTTCCGGAGGTTGGGGCGCCTCCTGAGATGACGAAGCCCCCAGAGCCTAGTCGCTCGTTGGGGCCTCCGCAGGCCCAAGTGCGCCGTCTTGCTGAGCCTGGTCCATTGCTGATGTTGCAACAGCCCTCGCGGTGCCCTCTGGGTCTTGCGCCGGCTCGACTGGGGGAGCGGCTTGGCGCGACGCATCCCTGACCCGGCGCTCCTCCCAGACCGCCACCAGAGCTGCGCTGGCGGAGTAAGGGGTGGCGGCAAGGTACATCACCAGGGGCTCGAGAGGTCAGGGCGCCACCATCACTGGAGGGCTGGTCAGGTATCTCTTGAGGTCTTGAAACGCTTGGTCGGCCTCCGGGGTCCACTCGAATGGGCCATTCTTCTTCATCAACTTGAAGAATGGTATGGCACGCTCTCCCAGCTTGGAGATGAAGCGCCCCAACGCAGTCACGCGACCGACAAGCTTCTGCATCTCCTTAAGGGTTTGTGGTGGACTCATGTCTTCGATTTCCTTGACCTTCTCTGGGTTGGCCTCGATCCCTCTGTGGGACACGAGGAAACCCAGCAGCTTGCTGGAAGGGACACCAAACACGCATTTCTCCAGGTTGAGCCACAAGTCCACCCGACGCAGGCTTTCGAAGGTCTCCTCCTGGTCCTGAATTAAGGTTCTCGCCTCCCGAGACTTCACCACAATGTCGTCGATGTAGGCTTCGGCGTTCCTCCCGAGCTGCTGACCCAGGGAGATGTGCATCAGCCGTTGGAAGGTCGCGCCCGCGTTGCGTAGCCCTAACGACATGCAAGTGTAGCAGTATACCCCGCACGGGGTTAGGAAGGTCGTCTTCTCGACATCTTCTACCCCCATCTTGATCTGGTGGTAGCCTGAAAACGCATCCAGAAAGCACAGCAGGTCGCACTCGACAGTGGAGTCGACGATCTGGTTGATGCGAGGAAGCGGGAACGGATCTTGGGGGCAAGCCTTGTTGAGGTTGGTGAAGTTGATACACATGGGCTCCTTTCTGCCTTTCTTGGGCACAACGACTGGGTTTGCCAACCATTCAGGGTACCGGACCTCGCGAATGGTACCTGCTGCCTCCAACTTACGAGTTTCTTGGACGATAAAGGACTGCTTCTTCGTGGACTGCCGCCGCGCCCTCTGCTCCACAGGGCGTACATTGGGGCACACCTTCAAGTGGTGCTCAATCACTCCTCTTGGGACCCCTACCAGCTGATCGGGCTCCCAGGCGAATACTTCCTTGTTTGCGCGCAAGAACTTCACCAGTGCCTCCTCTTGATCAGGGTCGAGGTTGGCACCTATGGTGAAGGTGGCCCCCGAGGACTCATCTTCCTCGATCGGCACCTGCTTGGTTTTCGCCCGGTCTTGAGTGAACAACTGCTTCTTCTTGGTTGGTGCGGCTTCCTTAACTCCGGAGGTGTCTGCATCGACCGATTGCGCTGTCGTGGCGGTCTTGATTGAGTGTCGCCAGATCCTCCTTGGTATCTCCTACTACGGTGAGGACGTCCTTGCTCCCAAGCATCTTCATGAGGTTGTAGGCCGGATGGGTCGCCGCCATGAACTAAGCCAGAGCCGGGTACCCGAGAATGGCGTTGTACGGGAGGCTGATGTGGGCGATGTCGAAGTCGATCAGCTCGGTGCGGTAGTTGTCGCGAGTGCCGAAGGTCACGGGCAGGCGGATCTTCCCCAGAGGACTGGCGGAGGCGCCGCCGACTCCAGAGAAGGGCTTGCTAGGGCGAAGCCACTCGAGTGGTACGCGAAGAAGGCTAAAAGCTTCCACAGAGAGCACGTTGAGGCTAGCGCCACCGTCGATAAGGGTCTTGGTGACGGCTACGCTGTAGATGGTGGGGGTGCAGAGCATTGGGAGCATGCCCGAGCCGACAGTGGTGACAGGGTGATCCCCCCGAGTCGAAGGTTAGGTCGGCCTCGGGCACCGCCCAACCCGGGGGAGCCCCCTGCCGCGTGGAGGTGGCGCCAATCTGGCGGAAGAATGGCTTGGTGTGGCGGTCCGAGGGCGGTGCTTGCGAGCCGCCGAGGAGGGCCGCGACCGCGTGGGGCGCCGGTGCCGGGAAGCGCACGGCCAAGAGGCCGCGCAACTCCTCCCAAGATGCCACCATGGATCCAGGGAGGTTGAGCAGCCAGGCGCGCGGTGCGCCAGTGAGGGCCATGGGAAGCCAGTTGGCCATGCCCTTGTCGTCGCCGCCGGCTTTAAGGACGGCCTCCTCGTACGCCAGCAGGAAAGCCATCGGGTCCGCTGCACCATCGTAGCGCGGTGCCATCTCTGGCTTGAACTTGGGCGGCCACCACACCTACCGTAAGGCGGGGGCCAAGGCTCGGATCCCCCTGGCCCCACCACTGGCACCAGTCATCGGAGCCGGAAGTGCGATGCGTACCATGGGGGCAAAGCGCGGTGGTGGTGAAGCACAGATCGACGGAAGGAGACCTCCGGCACACCCCTACCTGGCGTGCCAAATGTCGAATTTCGGGTTCCGGCAAAACCCTTGAGGTTCGAACACTGGGGTGAGCACGAAGATCTCTCCCTACCTGATCACGCCCTCAGCCTCACCGCGATCCCAAGGCCTAGCTTAACAAACCCGCAACACAAGAGACATGAAATTTATACTGGTTTAGGCCACCGTTGTGGTGTAATACCCTACTCCAGTGTGGTGTGGTGGATTGCCTCGTGGGCTGATGATGAACAGTACAAGGGAAGAACAACCTCCGGAGGAGAGGTGTTCTTGTGCTTGGTGAGTGTGAGGGTGATATCAATCAGTCCGTCCCCTCCTACTGTGGCCGCTAGTCCTATTTATAGAGGCCCTGGTCCTCTTCCCAAATATTGAGCGGGAAGGGAGCCAACAACGGCCAAATTCGAAGGGAGACAACTAGTACAAGTTATCCTGACTAAAGGTGGTCTTCGCCTAACAAAGGCTCTGGTGGTGACGCCGTCTTGGGCTCCACGGTGACCTCCGTCCTGCCGTCCTACTGGTCTTGGTATCGTTGCACCGATATGGAAACCTTTGCCTGATACCTTGGGACTCCTCGCCTGCGCTTGCCCCTTTAGCACCAAAGAGAAAATGAGGACACTTCGTGCGCTGGCGCCCGCCTGGCTCCAGTCGTCATGGCTTGCATCACAGGAACCTCGCGATGTGTCCCTTGCCTTGATCTCTCCACCCCTCGCGAGCCAGCCTGGTGAGGCCGCTCCCAAGGAGGTCTTGTGTCGTCCGCCTCGCGAGGCTTGGCCCCTCGCGAGGGTATTGAATGTTCGCTGGTGAAGATGGGCTGTACAGGGCCGCTGGTGGAGCCACGCCGTGGGCCGCAGGCAGGCAAGTCTGGGGACCCCCGTTCCCAGGACACCGACGGGATTACCGTACCACTCTGGTGCGGAACGTATTCTGGTTGACCTACGAGGTTCAGTAGTAACTTGATCTGAAGTTTCATGATCATTAGCTTCCTCACTAATTGGTGTAGGTATCACTGGAACTGATTTTTGTGATGAACCACTTTCCAATTCAAGAGAAGGTACAATTACCTCATCAAGTTCTACTTTCCTCCCACTCACTTCTTTCGAGAGAAACTCCTTCTCTAGAAAGGATCCATTCTTAGCAACAAAGATCTTGCCTTCGGATCTGTGATAGAAGGTGTACCCAACAGTTCCTTTTGGGTATCCTATGAAGACACACTTCTCTGATTTGGGTTCGAGCTTATCAGGCTGAAACTTTTTCATATAAGTATCACAACCCCAAACTTTAAGAAACGACAACTAAGGTTTCTTGCTAAACCACAGTTCATATGGTGTCGTCTTAACAGATTTGGACGGTGACCTATTTAACGTGAATGCAGCTGTCTCTAATGCATAACCCGAAAACAATAGTGGTAAATCTATAACAGACATCATAAATCGCACCATATCTAATAATGTACGGTTATGATGTTTGGACAATGGTGTTCTAGGTGGCATGAGTTTGTGAAACTATTCCACATTGTTTTAATTGAAGGCCAAACTCGTAACTCAAATATTCGCCTCCGCGATCAGATCGTAGAAACTTTATTTTCTTATTACGATGATTCTCCACTTCACTCTGAAATTCTTTGAACTATTCAAATGTTTCAGACTTGTGTTTCGTCAAGTAGATATACCCATATCTTCTCAAATCATCTGTGAAGATAAGAAAAAAATGATACCCGCCACGAGCCTCAACACTCATCGGACCGCATACATCAGTATGTATTATTTCCAATAAGTTTGTGGCTCGCTCCATTGTTCCGGAGATCGGAGTCTTAGTCATCTTGCCCATGAGGCATGGTTTGCAAGCATCAAGTGATTCCAAAATCCCATCAGCATGGAGTCTCTTCATGCGCTTTACACCAGTATGACCTAAACGGCAGTGCCACAAGTATGTTGCACTATCATCATCAACTTTGCATCTTTTGGCATCAATATTATGAATATGTGTATCACTACGATCGAGATTCAATAAACCATTTATATTAAGTGTATGACTATAGAAGGTTTTATTCATGTAAACAGAACAACAATTATTCTTTGACTTAAATGAATAACCGTGTTGCAATAAAGATGATCCAATCATATACATGCTCAACGCAAACACCAAATAACATTTATTTTAGGTTCGACACTAACCTCCAAGGTAAAAGGAGTGTGCGATGGTGATCTTATCAACCTTGGAATCATTTCCAACACACATCGTCACCTTGCCCTTAACTAGTCTCTGTTCATTTTGCAACTCCTGTTTTGAGTTACTAATCTTAGCAACTAAACTGGTATCAACTACCCTAGGGTTACTATGAACACTAGTAAAGTACACATCAATAACATGTATGTCAAATATACTTTTGTTCATGTTGCCATCCTTCTTATCCGCCAAGTATTTGGGGTAGTTCCGCTTCTAGTGACCATTCCCTATGCAGTAGAAGCACACAGTTTCAGGCTTAGGTCTAGCTTTGGGCTTCTTCACGGGAGTAGCTATCGGCGTTCTGGGAACGGGGGTCCCCAGACTTGCCTGCCTGCGGCCTGCGGCGTTGCTCAAAAGGGGGCCTAGCACGGCCCATCTTCATCAACATAAGACCCAAGACCCTCGCGAGGGGCCAAGCCTCGCGGGGCGGACGACACAGCGCTTCCTCAGGCACGGCCTCATCAGGATAGCTCATGAGGAGGCGGAGAGATCAAGGCGGGGTACCTCGCGAGGTGCCCATGATGCAAGCCCTGACGACCAAGGATGCCAGGCGGGCGCCAGCCCGCGCAGTGTCTCCCTTTCCTCTTTGGTGCAAAGGGGGCAAGCGCAGGCGAGAGGATCAAGCAAAGGCACCCATTTCGGTGCAATGAGACCAAGACCAGTCCAACGGTGGGAAGAAGGTCATCGTGGAGCCCAGAACGGCGTCACCACAGGGCCTTTGGCAGGCGAGGACCAACTTTAGTCAGGATAAGTGTACCAGATGTTCCCCTTCAAATTGACCAATTGTTGGCGCCCTTCCCGCTCAATATTTGGGAAGAGGCCCAGGGCCTTTGCCTATAAACAGGACTAGCCACCCCCAGGGTAGAGACATCTAGAGATCATCCAAGGATCATCGAGCCATCTAGCAATCGCATCAGGGGGAAGCCAGTAGAGAGACTCAGGCAGCAGAGAGTGAGAGAGAAGGGCGGCTGAACTCCTCCCAGCAGTTCATCCCCCTAGCCAAGAACAAACCCTCGCGAGGCTGTTCTTCCTTGTATTGTTCATCATCATCAGCGCAAGAGGCAATCCACCCACCACAAACTATAGTAGGGTATTACACCACAATGGTGGCCCGAACTAGTATAAACTCTGTGCCTCTTGTGTTGTTCTTTCAGTAGTTAGATCTTTGCGAGACGGAGAGGTAGAGGGCATAATCTCCGCACGCACCCCAGAGTCCGAACCTTAAGGGTCTGCCGGAACCCGAAATCCAACATTCGGCGCGCCAGGTAGGGGTGCGCCGGAATTTGTCTTCCACTGCTCCGCTCTCCGCCGACCGTCGCGTCCATGTCTGACGCTCGTCGGGCCCGCGCCGAGCGCCGGGCCGCCATCGCTTTCCGCATCGCCCAGACGGCTCCCGTCGGTGGGCGTCCTCGTCGTTCCCGTCGCCCGCCGTCAACGCCGCCACCGGCCCGGCGGGGAACGAGCAGCAAGCGTCATCTCAACACCCGTCCGTGCAGCAAGACGGCCGCACCGCTACTCCATCGCTCACACCAGCTGGCTCTTCGTCCCACGCGCCCCGCGCACCCTTGGAGGCTCGAGCTGCGCCCATCGTGGCAAACGAGCTCCTGCGCTACCATCCCGTCGATGACGTCTATGAAGAGTGGCTCGACCGCGTCGCCGAGCTCGTCCGCGCCACAGGGGGCTCTCCTGCGCCGTCCGCTCTGCTGCGCCGCACCCCGCCCCGCGCGGGCAATGAAGCTCTGGGGGCGTACCAGCCGCCTCCTCTCCGAGAAGACGCCATGGCTCCAAGGCGCGTGGCCCCTGGGCGGAACCCGCTCCGTCAGGCGCCAGCCCAGCAAGAACGGAGCTGCCAAGAAGTCCCTCGACCGCAAGAGGCTGCCCGGGCGCTTCCTGCTCCGGCTCGCCGTGACCCTGCTCCAGCTCCGGCACGTCAAGATCCCGCGCTGCTTCCAGCTGTGGCACATGGGGACCCGCAAGGCCAAGCTCTCCCTCAACCAAAGCCTCCCGTGGCCACCGCAGGCTGCCGCGCCTACACCACCGAGCTGCGCAGCGTCGCGTGGCCCGGCAAGTTCAAGCCAGACTCGCCTCCTCGCTATGACGGCACGACCGACCCTGCAGAGTTCCTCCAGCTCTATGAGCTGGGCATCGAAGCTGCCAGTGGAAGACGAAAAGGTCATGGCGAACTGGTTCCCCATGGCGCTCAAGGAAGGGGCTCGCACCTGGCTCCTGAACCTGGCCCCAGGCACGATCTCTTCCTGGGACCAGATGTGCACCCGCTTCATCGCCAACTTCCAAGGTACTCACGACCGGCCGCTGGCCGTGAGCGACATGCGCCGCATCAAGCAACAACCCGGAGAGATCCTGCAAAAGTACATCCAGCGCTTCAACAGTGCGCGCCTCAAGATCCCCAAGGTGTCCGAGGAAGCCATCATCTCGGCCTTCTCCGATGGTGTGCGTGACGTCAAGATGAAGGAGGAGCTGGCGATGCATGAAGACCTCTGCACCTCCCTGGAGCTGTTCAACTTGGCGAACAAGTGCGCCAGGGTTGAGGAGGGGCGTCTCTCCCTCCTCGAGCTGCTTGCCGCAGACCTAGAAGAGAAGAAGCCCAAGGCCAAGGATGTGAAGCGCAAGGGGGCTGCCGTGCTCGCGGCAGAACCGGACACCAAGCGGGGCAAGGATCTGCATGAATCCTCCAGGGGCAGCCGGTACTGTGTGTATCACGACCTCCACACCCACAACACCAACGAATGCCAAGAACTCCGCGCCATGCGAGAAGGAAGGATCGGCCGTCGTCCTGACCGTGCTGACCGGGGCTACGGCTGAGGAGGAGGAAGAAACGCAGGACGCTGGGAAGACCGCGGCCCGCGCCAAGGATGGCGTGGTCAACCTCGCGAGGACCGCTGGCGGGACCTGCCTCGCGAGGGGGATTGGCGGGATCAGCCTCGTGAGGATCGCCTGCAGGGCAACGCAGGCCTCCCTCCACTGCCGCCTCAGCCAAGAAGGAACGAGGACCACCACCAAGACGAGGGGGCTTGGGGCTTCCAGGAGCCGCGCGCAATCGCCTGCATCCTGGAGCTCAAGCCCCAGCCTCCCAACGCATCTTCAAGCAGTTTGCTCGCAAAGTGAATGCAGTCCTCCCCAAGCTCGAAGCCACGCGCCCTCTCAGGTGCTCGGCGTGCGCCATCACATTCAGCTCAGCAGATCAGCTCAAGTGCGTGGCCACGGCCGGAGTCCTCCCGATGCTTTGCTCCCCAGTCATCAGCAACGTACTGGTCACCAGGACCCTCATCGATGGTGGAGCAGGGCTCAACGTCCTGTCCGTGGAAACATTCAACAGTCTCCAAGTGCCCTACGACCAGCTTCAGCCAACCAAGCCTTTCTCCGGAGTCACCGACGGTTCCATGATCCCGATCGGGCAGGTCCGCCTCCCTGTCACCTTCGGGGCCCGCAGCAACTACCGCACCGAGCTCATCGACTTCGACGTCGCCCAGATCCGCCGGCCGTACAACGCCATCCTCGGGTACCCAGCACTGGCCAAGTTCATGGCTGTGACTCATCATGGCTACAACGTCCTCAAGATGCCAGGAAGTGGCGGAGTCATCACGGTGCCATGTGAAGAGAAGGATGCAGTGTGTTCCCTGGAGCGAGCCTTTCAGGCCGCGTCACTAGAAGACCCAGACCGCGGAAGCAGGAGGCTTCCCGAGATCACCCCCAAGAAGAAGAAAACATCGTCAGGCTCAGCCCCTCAGGTGGCAGGCCCCTCAGGGCCCGCGTCTGCCCAAGGGGACCCGCCTTCCATCACATAGGAAAGCGCGCCCGGCGCCCTCCTCAAGCAGGGCTCGGGGGCTCTCACCTAGAGGGCCACCGACCTGGCCAGGGTCACGAGGGAGGCGCTTGGGCACCACGTGGAGGCATGCCTCGAAGCACGTTTCACTCAAGAAGGAGCGAGGCAAGGAAGGTCAGACCAGCAGGAGTTCGTTAACAAGGCCGTTCAAGAACTACAGGAGTCAAGAATCATGAGAGGTTGCCGCCGTCTACCGGCTGTGGCTCCCCATCCAGGCGAGCATGGTGGGCTGCGCGTCTGCATCGACGTACCAGGGCTCAATCGGGTCGCCACGATGGAGCGCCTCTGGACCTCGCAAGTGGGGCGTTGCGGAGGCCCACCCCACAGCTATGTTCGCATGCCTTACGGCTTGCCGAGCGTGGCTGCTGTGTACCGGCGCCTCATGAGGGGCATCATGGAGACTCAGGAAGATAGGCGTTCCGCAGTCCTGGCGGAGATGGAGATGATTCGCGAGGAGCCACCAGCGCCTCCTGAGGCCCCTGGGCCTGGGGGCTCGCGAGGATCGGCTTCCGCAGCCCACCGAGTCTGCTGCACCAACACCACTTCATCTTCGACATCTTCAGGTGACATCCTTCAAGCTTCATTTCCAGCTGGGAGCGCCCTCCCAGGGCTGCATCATTCCCAGGCCGCGTGGGTCCGTCCCTGCGACATGTATCCCTTTTTATTTTTTGGTCATTAGCTTGCTTTGTTGGGGGCGCCCCTCGGGCAGCATCATCCCCAAGCCGCTCGGGCCAGGCCCAGCGGCGTGTATCTCCCTTGCGTTTATTTCCAGCTATGCTTTCGCCTATCATGCTTGATTACTTGATGCCTGTCCACGACACCCTTTCTCCTCCATGTCGACCACTTGCACGTTAAAGGGGGGGTACCTGAGCATCGCGACTCAGGGCTCTTACTGGCTCTCCAGCCCTCACCCTCTGGCCTTGTCCACGGCATTGCGACCTGGCATACCAGTGACCGCTGAGACAAGCTCGAGGGCCGGGACCCGAGGACGTAGAGTGCCGGCATCTAACCCAATTTGCAGGAACACATCTCAAGATACGGCCCAGTGCCAGGCGCAACCCGCCTAGAGGTAGGGCCCCGTGAGTCCCGCGCTGGCTCACGGGTGCCCAGATACACCTCACCTAGCCCTACCGTGCCGGCCACGTGTCAGGGCGGGGCTGTACACGCCCCGGGGGCTCCTCCCGGAGGGGAGCCCCCTCCCACGTACCAGTGGAAGCACCATGCTCCGCGCTGGCTGACGACACTGCCGAGGAGCGGCTATGCCCGTACACATACGGAAGCGCTATGCTCCGCGCTGGTGATAAACAACTGAGGGTGGCCTCCGGGCCACATTAACCTCAGGGAGCCCAGAGCTCAGTGGCTAGCCTCATCGCAACGCCTCCCCTCGGGAGCGCCGCGCGAGGGGGCTAGGCACAGGGGCTACGACTGGGTCACGCCCAGACGTACACCGCCCAGCCAGGCCCCTCGGGCCTAGTTCGTCGCGCGTCTCTCCTCGAGCGGAGCCAAGGTATGAAGGCCGTTTGAGCGTCAAGGGGGACCCCTGAGCATCGCGACTCAGGGGCCTAACTGGTCCTGTAGTCCCTCACTCCTTAGTTCCGAAAGGCTATGCTAGGTGAGGTATGCGCGGGGCCGGGCTTTGCAGACGTAGAACGGTAGTCCCGCTTGCATCTCACCTCATCGCCCCGCTGTTTGCGCATCAAGGGGGACTCCTGAGCATCGCGACTCAGGAGCCTAACTGGCTCCGTAGCCCCTCACTCCTTAGTTCCGAAAGGCTATGCTGGGTGAGGTACGCGCGGAGTCGGGCTCTGCAGACGTAGAACGGAAGATACACCTACATCACGCTTCCCTACTTGTTGTTCGTGCGCCAAGGGGGACTCCTGAGCATTGCGACTCAGGAGCCTAACTTGTCACGTAGCCCCTCACTTCTTTGGTCCCGTCCTGGTTTCTGGTCGGGGCTAATGCTGGGTGAGGTACGCGCGGGGCCGGGCTCTGCCGGCGTAGAACACAAGCAAGTAGGGAGGAAAAGCATAAAACTCAAGGAATTTAAAAGCAAATATTATAGTCCATACTGTCGTCTCAGTACCAAATGCAAGTTTAAATGCCTCCCCGAGGCGTGATGCATGTGCAGGAATTAAAAGAAGAACAGGAGCGGTAACGGAGTCACTTGTCGGCGGTGGAGCAGCGCGGAGTGGCTTCGCCTCGTGGAGCAGCAGGGCCGGCAGCGCCTTGCTTCGGCTTGGTGCTGAAGGCCCGGAACTTCCCCAGCAGTGCCTCCGTGCGCCCCTTCACAGCTTCGACAGCGGCGACAACACCCTCGCCGCTCACCGGCTCCAACAGGTTGTCGAGGTCGGCGCTGGGATCGCGAAGGTAGATGTGGGCGAAGACCCGCGTCAGCGCAGCAGAAGACAGGACACGCGCCTCGGCCTCAGCCGTGGGGCCAAGGCCAAGGGCGACATCCCCAAGGGCACGAACCAGGAAGGGAAGCAGCTTGGCGGGGACGTCCCCGGCACCGGCCAGCGGGCTCTCCAGGCCGCTCTCGTAAAGCGTCTTCAGCGAAGCATGAGCCTCCTTCTCCATGTCCGCGAAGGCCACGCGATCCTCAGCAAGGACCCGGGCCTTGCCGTCCAGCTCGGCCTTCGTCACCTCCAGCTCCTTCTTCAGCGCGCCTAGGCGGTCGCGGCGCTTCTTGAGCTTGGCCTCCCAGTTATCGATGGCCGCCTCGCGAGCCTTCGTGCCTTCTTCCTGCTCTTGGCGAAGGCGGACCTCCTTCGCGAGCTGGTCTCGCAGGCCTTGCAGCTCGTCCTCCAGCTCCTTGCAGCGACCACGAACTTCAACCACCTTGCCACCGACCAGAGATTGGAGAACCGCGGTCAAATCCTCGTCGCCCAAAGCCGCGGGGCTCGGATGAGGCCTCCACATCGGAGGTGAGTACTGCCGAAGCGGAGCCAACTGGTGCTCCAGGAACTCCTTCAGCAGCGACGCGCCGGTCAGCTTCGCCGCCGCCATGCTGGCCGGCTTCAGGTCCGCGTCCATCTTCTCCAGTACCGACTTCGCGCGGGGTCCGTGAGCTCCGCTCGGCACCAGTCGCTGGAACTCACGGGCTGCTCCGCCGGTAGGATCAGCCGAGGGTGGATGCGCCCGGCGTCTACCAAGACCCACTTGCTCCTGAAGCCCTCAATCCTCTTCCCGGGATTCGAAATGGCAATGGCGCCGCCGCACGCGATGAAGCTCGCGCATGCGGAAGGGGAACCACGGGTGACCCGGAGGTAGAAGTAGTGGCGCAGCAAGGCCACTGAGGGCTGCACACCCACATGAGCCTCGCAGTAGTAGGCGAAGATCGCCAGAAGAAGGATGGAGTTGGGGTGGAGATGCAGAGCTTGTAAGTTGTAATGGCGGAGGACAGAGAGGAAGAACTCGGAGAAAGGAGGCACCAGGCCCGCAGTAATGGAGCTTACGAAGAGATGGTAGAAGGTGCTTCCTCTGCCCTCAGGGGTGGCGGAGCCGACCTTGAACACCTGCGCCCCGTCGATGCCCTGCGCTGCTGCCATCCGGCGCAGCCGGGCAAGGCTCGCCTCCGACACATTGGGCAAGTCCAGAGCAGGCGAGAACCAAGCTTCGGCCGGAGACTGACGAGGCGCCATGTCTTCCTAGGTCACACGGGTAGAGCAGATCTGGGAATTGGGAGGAAGGAAGGAGAGGCGCAAGAAAGGGGATCTGAGCAGCGACCGGAGAAAGAGAAAAGCAAAGCCTGGCAGACACTGTACCTTTAATAACCTGCGCGGTTGCTGAAGTACTCGCGTCCAATCAACCGCCACGCGGCGCCCAAGGCCGCAGGCTGTTAGGGCCCGCGGCGCTTAGCCCTTGCCATTTCGCTTCTCGGCACGGCCAAGTCCACGCGCGCCTTGGGCCCAGGGGCTACTGTCGGCGTTCTGGGAACGGGGGTCCCCAGACTTGCCTGCCTGCGGCCTGCGGCGTGGCTCAAAAGGGGCCCCAGCATGGCCCATCTTCATCAACATAAGACCCAAGACCCTCGCGAGGGGCCAAGCCTCGCGGGGCGGACGACACAGCGCTTCCTCAGGCACGGCCTCATCAGGCTGGCTCATGAGGAGGCGGAGAGATCAAGGCGGGGTACCTCGCGAGGTGCCCATGACGCAAGCCATGACGACCAAGGATGCCAGGCGGGCGCCAGCCCACGCAGTGTCTCCCTTTCCTCTTTGGTGCAAAGGGGGCAAGCGCAGGCGAGAGGATCAAGCAAAGGCACCCATTTCGGTGCAAGGAGACCAAGACCAGTCCAACGATGAGAAGGAGGTCATCGTGGAGCCCAGAACGGCGTCACCACAGGGCCTTTGGCAGGCGAGGACCAACTTTAGTCAGGATAAGTGTACCAGATGTTCCCCTTCAAATTGGCCAATTGTTGGCGCCCTTCCCGCTCAATATTTGGGAAGAGGCCCAGGGCCTTTGCCTATAAATAGGACTAGCCACCCCCAGGGTAGAGACATCTAGAGATCATCCAAGGATCATCGAGCCATCTAGCAATCGCATCAGGGGGAAGCTAGTAGAGAGACTCAGGCAGCAGAGAGCGAGAGAGAAGGGCGGCTGAACTCCTCCCAGCAGTTCATCCCCCTAGCCAAGAACAGACCCTCGCGAGGCTGTTCTTCCTTGTATTGTTCATCATCATCAGCCCAAGAGGCAATCCACCCACCACAAACTAGAGTAGGGTATTACACCACAATGGTGGCCCGAACTAGTATAAACTCTGTGTCTCTTGTGTTGTTCTTTCAGTAGTTAGATCTTTGCGAGACGGAGAGGTAGAGGGCATAATCTCCACGCGCACCCCAGAGTCCGAACCTTAAGGGTCTGCCGGGACCCGAAATCCGACAGTAGAAATTTGCTTGTCATTCTTATTGAAGTTCCCTTTCTTTTCCTTTGCACTTTTTCTTGAAACTAATGGTCTTGTTAACCATCAACACTTGATGCTATTTCTTGATTTCTACCTTTGCCGATTTCTGCATCGCGAAGAGCTTGGGAATCGTTTCCGTCATCCCTTGCATATTATAGTTCATCATGAAGTTCTAGTAACTTGGTGATAGTGACTAGAGAACTCTGTCAATCACTATCTTATCTGGAAGATTAAATCCCACTTGATTCAAGTGATTGTAGTACTCAGACATTCTGAGCACATGCTCACTGGTTGAGCTATTCTCCTCCATCCTGTAGGCCTACTTGTCAGAAGTCTCATACCTCTCGACATGGGCATGAGACTGAATTACCAATTTCATATCTTGGAACATATCATATGATCCGTGGCGTTCAAAACGTTTTTGAAGTCCCAGTTCTAAGCCGTAAAGCATGGTGCACTAAACTATCAAGTAGTCCTCATACCGAGCTTTGTCAAACGTTCATAACGTCTGCATCTGCTCCTGCAATAGGTCTGTCACCTAGCACTGCATCAAGGACATAATTCTTCTATGCAGCAATGAGGATAATCCTCAGATCAGGGACCAAGTCCGCATCATTGCTACTATCATCTTTCAACTTATTTTTCTCTAAGAACATATCAAAAATAAACGGGGAGCTACATCACGAGCTATTGATTTACAACATAATTTGCAAATATTATCAAGACTAAGTTCGTGATAAATTAAAGTTCAATTAATCATATTACTTAAGAACTCCCACTTAGATAGACATCCCTCGAGTCATCTAAATGATCACGTGATCCATATCAACTAAACCATGTCCGATCATCACGTCAGATGGAGTAGTTTTCAATGGTGAACATCTCTATGTTGATCATATCTACTATACGATTCACGTTCGACCTTTCGGTCTCAGTGTTCTGAGGCCATATCTACATATGCTAGGCTCGTCAAGTTTAACCCGAGTATTCTGCACGTGCAAAACTGGCTTGCACAATGTAGAGCTTATCACACCCGATCATCACGTGGTGTCTCGGCACGACGAACTGTAGCAATGGTGCATATTCAGGGAGAACACTTATACCTTGAAATTTAGTGAGGGATCATCTTATAATGCTACTGCCGTACTAAGCAAAATAAGATGCATAAAAGATAAACATCACATGCAATCAAAATATGTGACATGATATGGCCATCATCATCTTGTGCCTTTGATCTCCATCTCCAAAGCACCGTCATGATCTCCATCGTCACCGGCTTGACACCTTGATCTCCATCGTAGCATCGTTGTCGTCTCACCAACTATTTCTTCTATGACTATTGCTACCGCTTAGTGATGAAGTAAAGCAGTTACATGGCGATTGCATTTCATACAATAAAGCGACAACCATAAGGCTCCTTCCAGTTGCCGATAATGGTTACAAAACATGATTATATCATACAACAATTTATATCTCATCACGTCTTGACCATATCACATCACAACATGCCCTGCAAAAATAAGTTAGACGTCCTCTACTTTGTTGTTGCAAGTTTTACGTGGCTGCTACGGGCTTCTTGTTGGGGAACGCAGTATTTCAAAAAAATTCCTACGAACACGCAAGATCTATCTAGGAGATGCATAGCAACGAGAGGGGAGAGTGTGTCCACGTACCCTCATAGACCGAAAGCGGAAGTGTTTAGTAACGCGGTTGATGTAGTCGAACGTCTTCACGATCCAACCAATCCAAGCATCAAGCGTATGTCCCTCGAGATCTTGATCCAGTTGAGGCCGAGGGAGAGTTCCGTTAGCACGATGGCGTGGCGACTGTGATGATGAAGTTACCGGCGCAGGGCTTCGTCTAAGCACTACGACGATATGACCGAGGTATGTAACTATGGAGGGGGCACCTGATAACCCACAAGTATAGGGGATCGCAACAGTTTTCGAGGGTAGAGTATTCAACCCAAATTTATTGATTCGACACAAGGGGAGCCAAAGAATATTCTCAAGTATTAGCAATTGAGTTGTCAATTCAACCACACCTGGATAACTTAGTATCTGCAACAAAGTATTTAGTAGCAAAGTAGTATGATAGTAACGGTAACAGTAGCAAAAGTAATATTTTTGGGTTTTGTAGTGATTGTAACAGTAGGAACGGAAAAGTAAATAAGCGGAGAACAATATGTGAAAAGCTCATAGGCATTGGATCGGTGATGGAGAATTATGCCGGATGCGGTTCATCATGTAACAGTCATAACATAGGGTGACAGAGAACTAGCTCCAATTCATCAATGTAATGTAGGCATGTATTCCGAATATAGTCATACGTGCTTATGGAAAAGAACTTGCATGGCATCTTTTGTCATACCCTCCCGTGGCAGCGGGGTCCTAGTGGAAACTAAGGGATATTAATGCCTCCTTTTAATAGAGTACCGGACCAAAGCATTAACACATAGTGAATACACGAACTCCTCAAACTATGGTCATCACCGGGAGTGGTCCCGATCATTGTCACTTTGGGGTTGCCGGATCATAACACATAGTAGGTGACTATAGACTTGCAAGATAGGATCAAGAACTCACATATATTCATGAAAACATAGTAGGTTCAGATCTGAAATCATGGCACTCGGGCCCTAGTGACAAGAATTAAGCATAGCAAAGTCATAGCAACATCAATCTCAGAACATAGTGGATACTAGGGACCAAACCCTAACAAAACTAACTCGATTACATGATAAATCTCATCCAACCCATCACCGTCCAGCAAGCCTACGATGGAATTACTCACGCACGGCGGTGAGCATCATGAAATTGGTGATGGAGGATGGTTGATGATGATGATGGCGACGGATTCCCCTCTCCAGAGCCCCGAACGGACTCCAGATCAGCCCTCCCGAGAGAGTTTAGGGCTTGGTGGTGGCTCCGTATCGTAAAATGCAATGAATCTTTCTCTCTGATTTTTTTCTCCCCGAATGTGAATATATAGAGTTGGAGTTGAGGTTGGTGGAGCTCGAGGGGGCCCACGAGGCAGGGGGCACGCCTCCCACCCTCGTGGACAGGGTGTGGGCCCCCTGGCCTTGATTCTTTCGCCAATATTTTTTATTATTTCCAAAAATAATCTCCGTGAAGTTTCAGGTCATTCCGAGAACTTTTGTTTCTGCACAAAGATAACACCATGGCAATTCTGCTGAAAACAGCGTTAGTCCGGGTTAGTTCCATTCAAATCATGCAAGTTAGAGTCCAAAACAAGGGTAAAAGTGTTTGGAAAAGTAGATACCTTGGAGACGTATCAACTCCCCCAAGCTTAAACCTTTGCTTGTCCTCAAGCAATTCAGTTGATAAACTGAAAGTGATAAAGGAAAACTTTTACAAACTCTGTTTGCTCTTGTTGTTGTAAATATGTAAAGCCAACATTCAAGTTTTCAGCAAAGTTTATGAACTAACCATATTCACAATAACATTTAGGTCTCATGTTTACTCATGTCAATGGCATAATCAACTAGCGAGCAATAATAATAAATCTCGAATGGTAACACTTCCTCAAAACAATCATGATATGATATAACAAGATGGTATCTCGCTAGCCCTTTCTGAGACCGCAAAACATAAATGCAGAGCACCTTTAAAGATCAAGGACTAACTAAACATTGTAATTCATGGTAAAAGAGATCCAATCATAGTCATACCCAATATAAACTAATAGTAATGGATGCAAATGACAGCGGTGCTCTCTAGCTGGTGCTTTTTAATAAGAGGGTGATGACTCAACATAAAAGTAAATAGATAGGCCCTTTGTAGAGGGAAGCAGGGATTTGTAGAGGTGCCAAAGCTCGATTTTTGAAATAGATATAAATAATATTTTGAGCGACATACTTTCATTGTCAACATAACAACCAAGAGATGGCGATATCTTCCATGCTACACACATTATAGGCGGTTCCGAAACAGAATGGTAAAGTTTATACTCCCCCTCCACCAACAAGCATCAATCCATGGCTTGCTCGAAACAACGAGTGCCTCTAACTAACAAGAGTCCCAAGGGAGTTTTGTTTGCAATTATTTTGATTTGATTTGCATAAAGCATGGGACCGGGCATCCCGGTGACCAGCCATTTTCTCGTGAGTGAGGAGCGGAGTCCACTCCTCTTGATAATAACCCGCCTAACATGGAAGATACAGACAACCCTAGTTGATACATGAGCTATTTGAGCATGCAAAATAGAATTTCATTTGAAGGTTTAGAGTTTGGCACATACAAATTTACTTGGAACGGCAGGTAGATACCGCATATATAGGAAGGTATAGTGGACTCATATGGAATTACTTTGGGGTTTAAGGGATTGGATGCACAAGTACTATTCCCGCTTAGTACAAGTGAAGGCTAGCAAAAGACTCGGAAGCACCAACTAGAGAGCGACAACAGTCATGAACATGCATTAAAAATTAATAAACATTGAGTGCAAGCATGAGTAGGATATAATCCACCATGAACATAAATATCATGAAGGCTATGTTGATTTTGTTTCAACTACATGCGTGAACATGTGCCAAGTCAAGTCACTCGAATCATTCAAAGGAGGATACCACCCTATCATACCACATCACAACCATTTTAATAGCATGTTGGCACGCAAGGTAAACCATTATAAACTCCTAGCTAATTAAGCATGGCATAAGCAACTATAATCTCTAATTGTCATTGCAAACATGTTTATTCATAATAGGCTGAATCAGGAATGATGAACTAATAATATTTACAAAAACAAGAGAGGTCGAGTTCATACCAGCTTCTCTCATCTCAACCAGTCCATCATATATCGTCATAATTGCCTTTCACTTGCACGACCGAACGATGTGAATAATAATAGTGCACGTGCATTTGACTAAGCTGGAATCTGCGAGCATTCAATAAACAGGAGAAGACAAGGCAATATGGGCTCTTGGTTAAATCAACAATAATGCATATAAGAGCCACTTCAACAATATTATAATGGTATTCTCCTATCGACCCCGAAAGAAAAGAAAAGAAATAAAACTATTTACACGGGAAAGCTCCCAACAAGCAAAAGAAGAACAGGAAATATTTTTGGCTTTTCTTTTTAATTATTACTACTACAACATGAAAATAAACTAGCTAAAAGTTACTACTATTTTTTTTGGTTTTCTTAAGGTTTTTCAAACACACAAGAAGAAAGCAGAAAAAGGAAAATAAACTAGCATGGATATTACAGTGGAAAAGTATGAGCGCCGACATCTAGCAATGAGTGTGTAAACATGAATGTAATGTCGGTGAGAGATACATACTCCCCCAAGCTTAGGCTTTTGGCCTAAGTTGGTCTATGGCCACGGCTGGCCTAGCGGATATCCAAAGTTATAGTTGGGGTCGCATTGAGATGCAGCGGCTATTGCATCGTGGGCTGCAGCTTGGAGGCGACCTGCCCTCGTCCTCCTCTCGTACTCATTTGCCTCCTCCCTGGTTATGACATATCTCCCCTTTGCCTGAAAGTCAAAGAGAGTAGGAGCAAGGAGGAAAATATTGACGGCATGACGCCTGTCAAAGATTAGTCGGTACTGGAGAGGCGGTTCATTCCTCTCAACAAACTTATGGTGAACCATGGCATTAAAATCTAGATAAAAAGGAGGCAATTCCATATCATAATCACAAATAGGTATATCAAGAAAATTAGCTAGACGGGTTGCATAAATTCCACCAAAGAAATCTCCATTAATTCTATTGTTATGCAACGCACGTGCAACAATGGCTCCCAAATTATAATGTTTATCTCCGAATACAACACTCCTAAGAACACTGAGGTCAGGGACACACATGTGGCATGCTTCATCCTTACCATTTATGCACCTACCTATGAAGAGAGCAAAATAATGTATAGTAGGAAAATGAATGCTCCCTATGGTAGCTTGTGTTATATCTCTAGACTCCCCCATAGTTATACTAGCAAGAAAATCTCTAAATTCAGATTTGCGAGGCTCACTAGTGCTACCTCATTGTAAAAGTTTGCAAGCAGTATTAAAATCCTCTAAGTCCATTGTATAAGAATTTTCATAAAGATCAAACGGGACAGTTTGAGAATTGCGTGATGATGAAAATTCAAACCGTCTCACAAAGGAATCAGTGAGATAGTGGTACTGGCGGCACTTATCTGCCTCGAAGCTCACAAGATCAGCGTTACGCACATATGCATTAAATTCTTCCTTGATTCCTGCTCGATCCATGAATTGCTTTGAAGGCCATTCACAAGCCCGCACTTGAGCTTCCCTCGGTGGTTCATCGTCTGCATCGCGTATTGCGGGCCTGGGCCCTTGCTTCCTTGAAGGACCACCTTGGTACATTTTCCAAAACATATTTCTTTCTCTGAAAAATTTCTAAAATTTTTAGTAACTTCAAATAAAAGTGAACCAAACTCAACAAAATTGATAGCAACTACTCCTACAAGTGCCTAGAGACTATATCATGCATTAGAACTACTTGAGACCATATAAATTTGACATGCAAGATCAATAACATGGTCACCTAGGCATCACAAATTTGCAATGAATAAAGCACTAGAACAAAAACTAATTGGACCATTGGAGGAGTCACATACCAAGGAACAATCCCTCAAAGCAGTTTTGTGAGAGGTGCTTTGAGCAAGGAGATCGAAAATTGCAGCAAAATGAGCTAGAACTCGTGCTTGAGCTGGTTGGTGATTTATTTGGGAGGAGGAAGGAGTGTGTGGTTGCAGGAATAAGTGGAGGGGAGCCACCATGGGCCCACGAGGCAGGGGGCGGGCCCTGTAGGGGTGGGCGCGCCCTGGACCCTCGTGGCCAAATGCTTTCTCCCCCTGCTGTGTTCTCAGTGCGAGATATTCTCAATATTCCAGAAAAAATCATATTTCAATTTCGGGGCATTTGGAGAACTTTTATTTTTGGGATATTTTTTATTGCACGGATAAATAAGAAAACTGACGGAAAATACTAATTTTACTTTCTTTCAACTAAATAACAGAAAGTAAAAGGAGGGTACAGAAGGTTGTGCTTTCTAACTTCATCCATCTCATGCTCATCAAAAGGAATCCACTAACAAGATTGATCAGGTCTTGTTAACAAACTCATTCCGAATTGCATGAAACCGGAGAAATTTCGAATAACACTATGTTACCTCAACGGGGATATGGACGTCCCCAATAATAAGAATATCATATTTCTTCTTGACACTAGGAAGAGGAAGTTCAAAACCTCCAATAATAATCAATGGAATTTTTCCAATAGAATTGATACTGTGAACTTGAGGTTGTTTCCTCGGAAAGTGTGCCGTATGCTCATTGCCATTAACATGAAATGTGACATTGCCTTTGTTGCAATCAATGACAGCCCCTGCAGTATTCAAAAAGGGTCTTCCAAGAATAATAGACATACTATCGTCCTCGGGAATATCAAGAATGACAAAGTCCGTTAAAATAGTAACGTTTGCAACTACAACGGGCACATCCTCACAAATACGGACAGGTATAGCAGTTGATTTATCGGCCATTTGCAAAGATATTTCAGTAGGTGTCAAATTTTTTAAATCAAGTCTATGATATAAAGAGAGAGGCATAACACTGGCTCCAAGATCACATAAAGCAGTTCTAACATAATTTCTTTTAATGGAGCATGGTATAGTGGGTACTCCTGGATCACCTAACTTCTTTGGTATTCCACCCTTAAAAGTATAATTAGCAAGCATGGTGGAAATCTCAGCTTCCGTATCTTTCTTTTATTTGTAAGAATTTCTTTCATATAATTGGCATAATGATTCATTTTAAGCATATCAGTTAAACCCATATGTAAAAAGATAGGTCTAATCATTTCAGCAAAGTGCTCAAAATCCTCATCATCCTTTTTCTTGGATGGTTCGGGAGGAAAAGGCATGGGTTTGTGAACCCATGGTTCTCTTTCTTTACCTTGCTTCCTAGCAACAAAGTCTCTCTTATCATAACGTTGATTCTTTGATTGTGGGTTATCAAGATCAACATCAGGTTCAATTTCTACATCATTGTTATTACTAGGTTGAGCATCAACATGAACATCATCATTAACATTATCACTAGGTTCATGTTCATTACCAGATTGTGTTTCAGCATCAGAAATAGAAATATCATTGGGATTCTCAGGTGTGTCTATAACAGGTTCACTAGAAGCATGCAAAGTCCTATCATTTTTATTTTTCTTCCTCTTAGAAGGACTAGGTGCATCTACATTAGTTCTTTGAGAATCCTGCTCAATTCTCTTGGGGTGACCTTCAGGATACTAAGGTTCCCGAGTTACTTTACCCCCTCTAGTTGCAACTCTAACAGCAAAGTCATTATTCTTACTATTCAATTCATTGAGCAAATCATTCTGAGCTTTAAGTACTTGTTCTACTTGAGTAGTGACCATAGAAGCATGTTTACTAATAAGTTTAAGTTCACCTTTAACTCTAGACATATAATCACTCAAGTGTCCAATCATAGAAGCATTGCGTTTTAATTCCCTACCAAAATAAGCATTGAAGTCTTCTTGCTTAACCATAAAATTATCAAACTCATCCAAACATTGTCTAGCAAACTTAGTAGGCTGGATTTCAGCTTTATCATATCTATAGAGAGAATTTACCTTTACTACCTGTGTCGGGTTATCAAGACCATGTGTTTCTTCAATAGGTGATGAATTAAGACCATATATTTCTTCAACAAGCGGTAAATTAAGACCATGTATTTCTTCAATAGGAGGTAAATTCTTAACATCTTCAGCTTTAATACCCTTTTCTTCCATAGATTTCTTTGCCTCTTGCATATCTTCAGGACTGAGAAATAGAACACCCCTTTTCTTCGGAGTTGGATTAGGAGTTGGTTCAGAAATAGAACACCCCTTTTCTTCAGGTTGATCAACAGTTCTTTCCCTGAAAACACAACCAGTACAACTATCCAGGTGGTCTTTGGAAGCATCGGTTAGTCCATTATAAAAGATATCAAGTATTTCATTTTTCTTGAGACGATGATCAGGAAAAGCATTAAGTAATTGGAGAAGCCTCCCCCAAGCTTGTGGGAGACTCTCTTCTTCAATTTGCACAAAATTATATATTCCCCTTAAAGCAACTTGTTTCTTATGAGTAGGGAAATATTTAGCAGAGAAGTAGTAAATAATATCCTGGGGACTACGCACACAACTAGGATCAAGAGAATTAAACCATATCTTAGCATCACCCTTTAATGAGAACGGAAATATTTTAAGGATATAATAGTAGCGAGTTTTCTCATCATTAGTGAACAGGGTGGCTATATCATTTAATTTAGTAAGATGTGCCACAACAGTTTCAGATTCATAGCCATAAAAAGGATCAGATTCAACCAAAGTAATTATATCAGGGTCGACAGAGAATTCATAATCCTTATGAGTAACAAAGATAGGTGAAGTAGCATAAGCAGGATCATATTTCATTCTAGCATTCAAAGTTTTTTCTTTAAGCTTAGCTAATAATTTCTTAAGATCACTCCTATCATTGCAAGCAAGAAGGTCTCTAGCAGTTTCTTCATCCATAACATAACCCTCAGGCACAACAAGCAATTCATATCTAGGGGGAGAATCTTTATCATCACTTTCATCAATATTATCAGTTTCAATAATTTCATTCTCTCTAGCCCTAGCAAGTTGTTCATCAAGAAATTCACCAAGTGGCACAGTAGTATCAAGCATAGTAGTTTCATCATAAGTATCATGCATAGCAGAAGTGGCATCATCAATAAAATGAGACATATCAGAATTAATAGCAGAAGCAGGTTTAGGTGTCGCAAGCTTACTCAAAACAGAAGGTGAATCAAGTGCAGAGCTAGATGGCAGTTCCTTACCTGCCCTCGTAGTTGAGGGATAAATTTTAGTTTTCTCGTCTTTCAAGTTCTTCATAGTGACCAGCAGATATAAATCCCAAGTAACTCAAAGAATAGAGCTATGCTCCCCGGCAACGGCGCCAGAAAATAGTCTTGATAACCCACAAGTATAGGGGATCGCAACAGTTTTCGAGGGTAGAGTATTCAACCCAAATTTATTGATTCGACACATGGGGTGACAAAGAATATTCTCAAGTATTAGCAGTTGAGTTGTCAATTCAACCACACCTGAATAACTTAGTATCTGTAGCAAAGTGGTATGATAGTAACGGTAACAGTAGCAAAAGTAATATTTTTGGGTTTTGTAGTGATTGTAACAGTAGCAACGGAAAAGTAAATAAGTGGAGAGCAATATATGAAAATCTTGTAGGCATTGGATCAGTGATGGAGAATTATGCCGGATGCGGTTCATCATGTAACAGTCATAACATAGGGTGACACAGAACTAGCTCCAATTCATCAATCTAATGTAGGCATGTATTCCGAATATAGTCATACGTGCTTATGGAAAAGAACTTGCATGCCATCTTTTGTCCTACCCTCCCATGGCAGCGGGGTCCTAGCGGAAACTAAGGGATATTAAGGCCTCCTTTTAATAGAGTACCGGACCAAAGCATTAACACATAGTGAATACATGAACTCCTCAAACTACGGTCATCACCGGGAGTGGTCCCGATTATTGTCACTTCGGGGTTGCCGGATCATAACACATAGTAGGTGACTATAGACTTGCAAGATAGGATCAAGAACTCACATATATTCATGAAAACATAATAGATTCAAATCTGAAATCATGGCACTCGGGCCCTAGTGACAAGAATTAAGCATAGCAAAGTCATAGCAACATCAATCTCAGAACATAGTGGATACTAGGGATCAAACCCTAACAAAACTAACTCGATTACATGATAAATCTCATCCAAACCATCGCCGTCCAGCAAGCCTACGATGGCATTACTCACGCACGGCGGTGAGCATCATGAAATTGGTGATGGAGCATGGTTGATGATGACGATGGCGACAGATTCCCCTCTCTGGAGCCCCGAACGGACTCCAGATCAGCCCTCCTGAGAGAGTTTAAGGATTGGCGGCGGCTCCATATCGTAAAACTCGATGAATCTTTCTCTCTAATTTTTTTCTCCCCGAACGTGAATATATAGAGTTGGAGTTGAGGTCGGTGGAACTCTAGGGGGCCCACGAGGCAGGGGGCGCTCCCTGGGGGGGGGGGGGGGCAGGCGCGCCTGCCACCCTCGTGGACAGGGTGTGGCCCCCCTGGCCTTGATTCTTTCGCCAATATTTTTTATTATTTCCAAAAATAATCTCCGTGAAGTTTCAGGTCATTCCGAGAACTTTTGTTTCTGCACAAAGATAACACCATGGCAATTCTGCTAAAAACAGCGTCAGTCCGGGTTAGTTCCATTCAAATCAAGCAAGTTAGAGTCCAAAACAAGGGCAAAAGTGTTTGGAAAAGTAGATACGTTGGAGACGTATCAGCACCGCACACAGCTAAGAGAAGAGTTGGTGTGCCTTTGGGGTGCCCCCTCCCACATATATAAAGGGGGGAGGAGAGGTGGCCGGCCCAAGGGGGGCGCGCCGTGGCGGGAGTCCTACTTGGACTCCCGGTACAAGTAGGATTCGCCCTCCCTTTTCCTATTCCCTCTAGGAGAAGGAGGGAAGGAGGAGGAGAAGAGAAGGAAAGGGCCCCCCAACCCTAGTCCAATTCGTTTTGGGCTTGGGGGGGGGGGCGCCACAACCTGGCCGCCGCCTCCTCTCTCCACTAGGACCCATGAACGCCCATTAGCTCCCCCCCCGGGGGGGGGGGGGGTTCCGGTAACCCCTAGTACTCCGGAGAATGTCTGAACCTTTCCAAAACCATTTCGGTGTCCAAACACAACCTTCCAATATATCAATATTTATGTCTCAACCAGTTGGAGACTCCTCGTCATGTCCGTGATCTCATCCGGGACTCCGAACAAACTTCGGTACATCAAATCTCATAACTCATAATACAAATCGTCATCAAACGTTAAGCGTGCGGACCCTACGGGTTCGAGAACTATGTAGACATGACCGAGACACATCTCCAGTCAATAACCAATAGCAGAACATGGATGCTCATATTGGCTCCTACATACTCTACGAAGATCTTTATCGGTCAAACCGCATAACAACATACATTGTTCCCTTTGTCATCGGTATGTTTCTTGCCCGAGATTCGGTCGTCGGTATCATCATATATACCTAGTTCAATCTCGTTACCGTCAAGTCTCTTTACTCGTTCCGTATTGCATCATCCCGCAACTAACTCATTAGTCACATTGCTTGCAAGGCTTATAGTGATGAACATTACCGAGAGGGCCCAGAGATACCTCTCCGATACACAGAGTGACAAATCCTAATCTCGATCTATACCAACTCAACAAACACCATTGGAGACACTTGTAGAGCATCTTTATAATCACCCAATTACGCTGTTACGTTTGATAGCACACAAGGTGTTCGTCCGGTATTCGGGAGTTGCATAATCTCATAGTCATAGGAACATGTATTAGTCATGAAGAAAGCAATAGCAATAAAACTAAATGATCATTATGCTAAACTAACAGATGGGTCTTGTCCATCACATCATTCTCTAATTATGTGATCCCGTTCATCAAATGACAACACATGTCTATGGTTAGGAAACTTAACCATGTTTGATTAACGAGCTTGTCTAGTAGAGGCATACTATGGACACTCTATTTTGTCTATGTATTCACACATGTACTAAGTTTCTGGTTAATAAAATTCTAGCATGAATAATAAACATTTATCATGATATAAGGAAATATAAATAACAACTTTATTATTGCCTCTAGGGCATATTTCCTTCACTTCTAGCAAGAACCATTCTTACCTACGCATCAAAACCACAACGATTTTTCGTCAAGTGTGCTGTTTTAACCTTCAACAAGGACCGGCCGTAGTCAAACTCGATTCAACTAAAGTTGGAGAAACTGACACCCACTAGCTACCTATGTGCGAAGAATGTCGGTAGAACCAGTCTCATGAACGCGATCATGTAATGTCGGTCCGGGCCGCTTCATCCAATAATACCGCCGAATCAAAGTAAGACGTTGGTGGTAAGCATTATTACTACAAAAAAAATACACTTCCGTGATGATACGTGTTTGTCACAGTAGGTCACGTTTTCTGTCATGCATGTACATTCATGACAATTTTATGACAGAATCAAGATAGTCATACATGTGCTGTCATAGAAGTGTTCCATGACATTACCAAAATTATCATCACGAAAGAGTCCACTTCCATGACAATAAATCGCGCGTCAGAGAAGTGCTTTCGGCAAGGGTGACCGACACGTGGCATCCACCGTAACAGAACGCCGTTAAGCTATCGGGTCCGGTTTTGGATCCGATAACCCGTTAGCAGCCTCGACCAATTGGGATTTTCCACGTGTAAAATCATCATTGGCTGGAGGGAACACGTGTCGGCTCACCGTTGGGACAGATGTCATCCACTCTTTGGACCCAAAGCGCCTATGATACGTCGACATGTGGCATGGCCCAACAGAGGCCCATTCCTGTTTAAAGGCCGGCCCGTTTGACTTGGTCAAAAGGTGGCGAGCCGGCCCACGGTAAGCCTGTTAATGGCCTGTTCGCATATAGCCCATTTATAGCCCGCTAACCCAGGGCCCGTTTACGGCCTATCCAAATTAGGCCCAGTAGCGTCATCTGGGCCGTCCAATATAATTCCAACCCGTTTTAACTTTTGGCCCATGTATGGCCCATGACGTGTTTCGGCCCATATGAGGCCCTTAGTAACCCTCGGCCCCTTAATGACCCGTGGTAAAACTGGCCTGTAATGAACAGTCTATCACTTTATACCCATTAACGATCGATTATTCAGTTGAGCCGTTTCCAGCCCATGTTATCTTTCGGCCTTCTCAGGGCCCATTTATTCTTGGGTTCATTTCCAGCATTCGTTTACTTACAGCCTGTTACTGTCATGTTCTGCTTGTGGGCCAAATTCAGCCCGTGGTTACAGTCGGCCCGTTTGTGGCCTGTTAATACGTTGGGCCGTTTTCATAGCATCATCAAATACGACCGATTAACGACGACCCGTTATGGTTGGCCCATGAACGAAAGATTTCAACTCTAGCCCATTTACGGCCATAATGTGGTCTGTTATTGGCCCATGTTTGGCCAACCGATCATACGGCCCGTAGAAGGCCCATTGATGATACGGCCCGTAGAAGGCCCATTGTGTCTACGACCCGTATAAGGCCCATTGTTTCTATGCCCCGTAGAAAGCCCATTGTTTCTACGGCCCTTAGAAGGCCCATTGTTTCTATGGCCCATAGGAGGCCCATGTTAACTACACTAAATATGTAGCCCATGGTTAATGTGGCCTAGTTTTAAAAAATAGATTATTGCGGCCACTAGCAAACCGCGGAAAAAGAACTGCACTGACTACAACAAAACAAATAAACAAGACAATAAGGAAATAAATAAGCAAGCAACTTACGCTAGGCTATCACGGCTATTACACATATTACTTCCACTGGGCATCAAAGTTTGCCACCAGTGCAAATATAGGGAACACCCTACACTATACAAAAATGGCTTGCTGTTTTCTTCAGCCGGTGGTTGCACGTTAAGAACAAATTTTGTATAGCACCAAAACAAATTACAACTATAAAACAAAAGGAAGGTTGGCATAAAAGTTAACAGTCTAGCAGATAAATGCACCACCAGAAGTTCAGAAGCTCCGTTCATTTGACCTGACTGTTATGTTTTCATGTTGTATTGTCCGATGGAGCACCATAACCTTCGCCTTCAGTTCTCCTAGGCTCCTGAACAACATAGCAAATGTCTGATAGTCTGGTTTCAAAACCATGCATATCTTGACAACGTCTAACAATGTCTCTCCTTGTTTCACAAAGGGTCTCTGTTAGGGAATGGACTTGTGTCTGGAGCGCAGATACAACATTGTTTTGAGCTTGCATATCTTGATCATGAGGTAGTTTGGACGAGATTGCCTTAACAACCAACCCAGTATTACGCAGGAATGTGCTTTTGGCACTGTTAGTTGGCAGGTACTGAGCCTGCAGCAAGAGTTAACATTGCGGTTATAGTTGCCTCGCCACCTTCAGAAGGTGGCGGTTCCACCATTTTTTCCATAGCTCGTTGAAAAGTTGAGGTTTTACATTAGTAGTACCAGAATAGAAGATATTAAGCAGGCAGAAAAACCAAACAAAATAGCTTTGGTCTATATATAGAACTTATTCTGGTGAACCCATGTAAAATATTAGTTGTATTTTATTGCAAAGTACATAATAAAACCAGGTTCCAAACATATGACCATGTAACATCGCTAATGTATTGTCTATTTCTTCACATTGTATTGAAGGCTAAGGATAAAGAGACGAAGTTTATAATACGGTAAGCATAGTATGACATCATTCATATAACAAAACAATTGAGAACAGATAAACAAGCAATTGTAACATTGTGTGGGCAAGTCCAGCACGGAACTAGATTACAGGTCAAGATCAAAGGAACATCACTCCTCTCTTTTAAACCTTGTAAGGTGCAATGATACGCTAAGACAATTGTGTATAAAATTGAAAAGAGTAATATACATTGGCTACAAACCATGCAGTTCAAGGCACAAGTCAGAGTAAGTAGTAGTTAAAAGGCATGAGGATTAAGGACTTACAACAGCGGCTTTGACTGGTGTAGTCATGCCCTTCTTCTTGCTGGTGTGATAGTCCTTGAAGATTTCCACAGCATTTGGTTCAGATACTTTTTGGTCCTTGCGGGCTTTCCTTTGCATTTGGAACAAGTCAATATAGATCTAATAATATGGTACAGCGAAAAGAGTGAAACAACAGCTAATTACAAGAGCCTCGCAGTGTGCAATATAGCTACGAGATCCTGTCATCTGTTGGAATTTCACTTTCGTACGGTTGGCCTTGTTCTTTGAACAGTTGACCTACAAGAAGATAGATTTGTGTGGCACATGCGTAAATAGGACTTCAACATGTGATCTGATCACATATATATAATGTACCTGATACTTCGGATCAGACCAGTGTTTAACGAGGCCTCTCTAGTCTTCATCAGATGTATTTTCCACTGGAGATGTTTGGGCAAGTTCACTATTAGCCTTGCCTTCAAAGTGAGTTTTCCTCAAGTTATACCAATACTGTCACAGAGCAGACTTGAAAACTTGGGTGCAAGCTTGTCTGGTTGCATCATCTTGGCTATCCAACTTGAACCTCATATGTTGAAAATTATGGGAGTCTCATTATCAGCAACCTAGAAAGTATTGGACAGAGCAAGACGATATTACTAGTTTCCATACATAACCATACTTACAGATAAATGGTCGAGGAAGGTGTTGAACTGGGTTTCGTCTTTGTCATTCCTGTACTGAGTCCATGTTGGGAGGATACATACATGACACCTGCAACAACCGCTGCCTCTGATACTAACTTGGCTGACTCTATAGCATCACGTGGCCTTTTTAAACCTGCCTCAAAACGGATCTGCATTCTTCCTCCTCTAGATTTACTTAACCTATCGAGCATTATCCCTAATGTTTGTTTCCTCTTGCGCCTAGGTGCTAGTCCAACAACAAACATAGGAAGTGTTAGTGTACATCAAACCGTGAGACTACATATAAACAAGCATGCAACTGTAACTTGACTCCAGCAACTACCTTCTTGCTGTTGAAGCTCACAAAGTTCATCTAATCTTGCCAACTCATCTTGTGTCAAGAGTGCTTCGGAAGTAGTGTCAGGTGGCAAGGGAGCTTGGGAACGTGCTGCTAGCTGAGTTGACCAATGAGTAAATCGTGCAGCTGGTGGTACTATGGAAGGTGTTGCAATAACTAGGGTTGTCTCTGCTTGTTTGGTGGTAGCTATTTGTTTCTGTTTGGCTTGTTCTGCAGCTCGTGTAGAACGGGATACCCTGTCGGTACAATTTTCCGCTAGACTTTGACCTTCTATTGCACCATCAGTACCAGCAGAATCTGCAGGATTCTTCCGCTTCCCTTTCCCGGTCGTTCTGTCTTGCTTCCTCTTTCTCTGTGCCATGTTAAGTCAAGCCGACAAGAAAAACGAATAACAATTTAGTTCTTCATAACAAATTGATGCGTGATACAGACGAACTGAACTTTGATGTTAGACAACTACATGATGGGAGGATGTAATATGTAAGAAAAACATGATGGCATGAGATAACCAGATCTATGATGTGTAAACTAAGCAGAAGACATTTCACTAAATTAGAAGCAATGCAATGGAAGGTAGACACCATATGAAAGAAGATACAAATATCGCTCTGCCAAGTTAACACTGTCTCATCATAAATGCCGTTTAAACAAATGTGAAACAGTACAAGAAATAAATCATATGCAAGATGCAAACAACATCACAGTATCAAGTTAATGGTCTCTCGTCATTAGTGCCATTGCATATTCATAGCTTATGATGTGTAAACTAATGAGAAGGCATTTCAACAAATTAGAAGCAATGAAAGCTAGACACCATATGAAAGATGCAACGAATATCACTCTACCAAGTTAAAACTGTCTCGTCATAAGTGCCATTTCAACAAATTAGTAGTACAAGCTAGAAAAGAATGTGAGATGTAACCTATATCACACTCTGAAGTCACACGTGTCTTATGATAAGTGATTGTTGCAGGTTACACAACAGTAGTAATTTGATGTAAGAACATGGTGTGATAGACAGATATTATATGTTCTAGAAACAGGAACACGTGTCTTATTCAAGTATAATGTGTAAAGTAAGCAGACGGAATTCGACAAAAGTAGAAGCAATACAAGCTAGACATCACACATAACATGCAACCACATATAACAGTGCCAAGTTAGAGGGAGCACCGGTGATGGTGCACTAGGGAGACGTGCTCATCATAAACACATCTACGTTGAGTGTCTATGCATGTGTTGTCTTGGGAATCATCTTGGGGGGATGGAGGAGTAGAAACTGTAGAGGCCCTCCGTTTGGAAGGAGCACCTTTATCCACTGCCTTGCTAACTTCCTTCCGCTTTATTGATTTTGAATTGTCAAGTAAAACCGACAAGAAAAATCAATAAAATTCTCTCTTCAGAACTCATTCATGCATAAAATTGACAATCACTACTTTGATGTAAGGCAAACACATGATACCAGGATGGAATATGTACGAAAAACAGGACGGCATGGCATGTTCACAACTGTTTGTGTAAACTAAGCAGAAACCATTCCAACAAATAAGAAGCAATGCAAGCTAGACACCACATGAAAGATGCAACCAATATGACTCTACCAAGTTAAAAGCGTCCCATCATAAATGGAATTTCAACAAATTAGAAGCAGTGCATGCTATAAATCATATGAAAGATGCAACTAATATCGCACTGCATATACTAAAGGTGTCTCGTCATATTGATTGATGCGGGATACAAAAAAATAGTTTTATGTAAGGACATGCTTAATAGACAGATGTACTATGTACTAAATACAAGAAGGCATGTCACATTAACAAGTATAATGTATAAGCTAAGAAGAATAGCACATGCAGTTTAACCAGATTGGAAGAATTACAATCTACTCCCTCCTTTCTGGTTTATAGGGCTCAATTCGAAAATCTCACCAACCAAGGTAGATGGTGAGTGGTGGAATACTTTTTGTAGTTTGCAAAAGCACCCAATTAATGCTCTTGTTTTCCTCAAAAAATTATGTTTACCAATGCATTAATTACAATGCATGCATGCATAAAGTACATGCATTGGTCAATTTTCTCTTAATACTTGCATGTAATGATTTAATGCACCTTGGAATCTGAATATGTGATGGGGAACAACCAAATTGAGCCTTATAAAATGGAAAAACTAAAATTTTGAGATAAGCCTTATAAACCGGAAAGGAGGGAGTAGACACCATATGCAACATGCAACCACATATCATGCTGCCAAGTTAGAGCAAGCACCTGCGATGCTATTGTAGGGGAAATGCGGTAATCAACTACAGAGCTACGTTCAGTATCTTCATCTAGCCTTGCTGTTTCTTGAGAATCATGTCGGGAGGCTGACGCTGCATTCTTTAAATGACGAGTAGTCCACTTGCCTGGCTGCCTCATCATAAGTGATTGATGAGGGATACACAAGAACATTAGTTTGATGTAAGAACATGGTTAATACACAGATGTACTAGTATGTACCAAAAATAGAAAGGCATGTCATATTTTCAAAGGTATAATGTGTAAGCTAAGCAGATGCAATTTAACCAAATTGGAAGCAATACAAGCTAGACATCCGGCTGGAGTGGTGAGCATGATCATCTAGGACCTGAGAGCCTGGTGGGAGGCGGGCTGGTTCGCCACCATAGCGGCTTTTTAGTTGGCTTCCAGGTGATGCCTATCTTTGCTGGGCTTGTCACTGGCTCGGCCAGTGCCCTGACTAACTATTTGTCTTCTGGTGCTCACGGGATGGTGATTCATGTAAAAAATATCTTTCCTTATCTTAATAAAGACCGACTTCGGCCTTTCGAATACAAGCTAGACACCATATGGAACATGCAACCACATATGACACTGCGGAGTTAAAGCAAGCACCTGGGATGGTGGTTCATTGTGAGCGAGGTCATCAACTCCAGAGCTACGTTTACCATCTCTATCTGCTGACACTGCACCCTTTAAAGCGCTGTAACATGCCGTGCTTACCCGCGTAGAAAGCTGGAGAAACTTCTCTCTTTTCTTTTCTTCTTCTCTCGAGGCAGACTCTAAGATACCCTTGCATAAAAACACAATAGTGAGAGTATGGGTGAAGTGTGTGCAGAACTAGTGCGCTGTAAAAGTAGCAGATAGCCGATGGTTGTTAAATAAATGACAGGAGACATATGATAGCTCTACAACATTGCATGGCAAACAAATATAGATTCTACTCCGTATGATTTTGTAATATATGAGCACAGAAATGCAGGTACTCCTCCAGCACACCACCACATGTGGTCATATCAAGATAACAGTCGACTGAAAATAAATAGGCCAGCCTATTTTTTAATGAACCGTCCGATCTATAAGGAACGGGCAGATGGCCTTCGTCTACCTCCCGCCAGTCACTGTTGACGATCTTTCTCGAACCGCCAGGGACCACCGGCCCAGACCCTTGCCTCCATCGCCCCGCCCTCCCCTCGACCTCACACCACCACCGTGCTTGGCAGCGCCCCCAGGCCATCCCTTTAATCGTGACCGACGTCCAGATCGGGCGCCAGCAGCTCTAGGCCCCACACGCCCCTAAGATAAACACCGAGGCACTGCTTCCCCGGTGTAATAGGCGGACTAGCGCCTGTTACGCCGGGGAATGCTTCCGTTAATTGGGAATCAACTGACCAGGAATTGAAATTAGGGGGCGACGGACCTCTAGATAAGGTGAAATAGTATATTAGGAGAAACCTTGTGCATCACGAGTAACTATGAACATCTAGTATCAAGAAGAAGCGGTCAACTCGTGTCTTCTGTGGGTTGAATACCGTGCAAGAACACACGTAAGATTTGCACGAATAAGGGAAGAGGAGAACCATTTTCGGTTGATGGTGTGGTCGCCTCCACATGTCGCACCGATCTTCTTCTTTTTGCCGGGGAAACCGATGTTCTGGAGGAGGGTGCAGGCTTGTACGAACCCATGGACAAATTGTTGACTGTGTTGCCGTGTGATGTCTACTACACAACCTTCTTCTTGTAGACGTTGTTGGGCCTCCAAGTGCAGAGGTTTGTAGGACAGTAGCAAATTTCCCTCAAGTGGATGACCTAAGGTTTATCAATCCGTAGGAGGCGTAGGATGAAGGTGGACTCTCTCAAGCAACCCTGCAACCAAATAACAAAGAGTCTCTTGTGTCCCCAACACACCCAATACAATGGTAAATTGTATAGGTGCACTAGTTCGGCGAAGAGATGGTGATACAAGTGCAATATGGATGGTAGATATGGGTTTTTGTAAACTGAAATATAAAAACGGCAAGGTAACAAGCAATAAAAGTGAGCGTAAACGGTATTGCAATGCTAGGAAACAAGGCCTAGGGTTCATACTTTCACTAGTGCAAGTTCTCTCAACAATGATAACATACATGGATCATATAACTATCCCTCAATATGCAACAAAGAGTCACTCCAAAGTCAATAATAGCGGAGAACAAACGAAGAGATTATGGTAGGGTATGAAACCACCTCAAAGTTATTCTTTCCAATCAATCCGTTGGGCTATTCCTATAAGTGTCACAAACAACCCTAGAGTTCATACTAGAATAACACCTTAAGACACAAATCAACCAAAACCCTAATGTCACCTAGATACTCCAATGTCACCTCAAGTATCCGTGGGTATGATTATACGATATGCATCACACAATCTCAATTCATCTACTCAATCCAACACATAGAACCTCAAAGAGTGCCCCAAAGTTTCTACCATAGAATCATGACGAAAATGTGTGCCAACCCCTATGCATAGGTTCATGGGCGGAACCCGCAAGTTGATCACCAAAACATACATCAAGTGGCACGTGATATCCCATTGTCACCACAGATACGCACGGCAAGACATACATCAAGTGTTCTCAAATCTTTAAAGACTCAATCCGATAAGATTACTTCAAGGGGAAAACTCAATCCATTACAAGAGAGAAGAGGGGGAGAAGAAACATAAGATCCAACTATAATAGCAAAGCTCGCGATACATCAAGATCGTGCCAAATCAAGAACACGAGAGGGAGAGATCAAACACATAGCTACTGGTACATACCCACAGCCCCGAGGGTGAACTACTCCCTCCTCATCATGGAGAGCGCTGGGATGATGAGGATGGCCACCAGTGAGGGATCCCCCCTATGGTAGGGTGCCGGAACAGGGTCCCGATTGACTTTTGGTGGCCACAAAGGCTTGCGGCGGCGGAACTCCCGATCTAATCTCCGTTCTGGAAGTTTTATGATACGTAGGTATATATGGGTGCAAGGGGTACGTCGGTGGAGCTTCGGGGGCCCCACAAGGCAGGGGGCCGCGCCCTAAGGGGGTGGGCGCGCCCCCCACCCTCGTGGCCATCTCCTGTATCTTCTGACGTAGAGTCCAAGTCTATCCGGTGGCTTTCCTTCCAAAAATAACTTCTCCAGTTGATTTCGTTCCGTTTTGACTCCGTCTGATATTCCTTTTCTTCAAAACACTGAAATAGGCATAAAACATCAAATCTGGGCTGGGCCTCCGGTTAATATCTTAGTCCCAAAAATAATATAAAAGTGGATAATAAAGCCCAATATTGCCCAAAATAGTAGATAATATAGCATGGAGCAATCAAAAATTATAGATACGTTGGAGACGTATCAAGCATCCCTAAGCTTAATTCCTGCTCGTCCTCGAGTAGGTAAATGATAAAAAAGATAATTTTTGATGTGGAATGCTAGTTGGCATAATTTCAATGTAATTCTTCTTACTTGTGATATGAATATTCAGATCCATAAGATTCAAGACAAAAGTTTATATTGACATAAAAATAATAATACTTCAAGCATACTAACAAAGCAATTATGTCTTCTCAAAATAACATGGCCAAAGAAAGTTCATCCCTACAAAATCATATAGTTTAGTCATGCTCCATTTTCGTCACACAAGAATGCTCTCATCATGCACAACCCCGATGACAAGCCAAGCAATTGTTTCATACTTTAATAATCTCAAACTCATAAATCTTCACGCAATACATGAGCGTGAGCCATGGATATAGCACTATGGGTGGAATAGAATATGATGATGGGGGTTATGTGGAGAAGACAAAAAGGAGAAGATCTGACATCAACGAGGCTAATCAATGGGCTATGGAGATGCCCATCGTTTGATGTTAATGCAAGGAGTAGGGATTGCCATGCAACGGATGCACTAGAGCTATAAATGTATGAAAGCTCAACAAAAGAAATAAGTGGGTGTGCATCCAACTTGCTTGCTCACGAAGACCTAGGGCACTTGAGGAGGCCCATTGTTGGAATATACAAGCCAAGTTCTATAATGAAAAATTCCCACTAGTATATGAAAGTGACAAAACAAGAGACTCTATCATGAAGATTATGGTGCTACTTTGAAGCACAAGTGTGAAAAAAGGATAGTAGCATTGCCCCTTTTTTTGGCCTTCTTTTTTTCTTTGGCCTTTCTCTTATTTTTTTGGGACAATGCTCTGTTGAATGATGATCATCACACTTCTATTTATTTAAAACTCAATGATTACAACTCGATACTAGAACAAAGTATGACTCTATATGAATGCCTCCGGCGGTGTACCGGGATATGCAATGAATCAAGAGTGACATGTATGAAAGAATTACGAACGATGGCTTTGCCACGAATACTATGTCAACTACATGATCATGCTAAGCAATATGACAATAATGAATGTGTCATAATGAAAGGAATGGTGGAAAGTTGCATGGCAATATATCTCGGAATGGCTATGGAAATGCCATGATAGGTAGGTATGGTGGCTTTTTTGAGGAAGATATAAGGAGTTTTATGTGTGAAAGAGCGTATCATATCACGGGGTTTGGATGCACCGGTGAAGTTTGCACCAACTCTCAATGTGAGAAAGGGCAATGCACGGTACCGAAGGGGCTAGCAATGATGGAAGGGTGAGAGTGCGTATAATCCATGGACTCAACATTAGTCATAAAGAACTCACATACTTATTGCAAAAATCTACAAGCCATCAAAAACCAAAGCATTACGTGCATGCTCCTAGGGGGATAGATTGGTAGGAAAAGACCATCGCTCGTCCCCGACCGCCACTCATAAGGAGGACAATCAAATAACACCTCATGTTTCAAATTTGTTACATAACGTTTACCATACGTACATGCTACGGGACTTGCAAACTTCAACACAAGCGTTTCTCAAATTCACAACTACTCAACTAGCACAACTTTAATATTATCACCTCCATATCTCAAAACAATTATCAAGCATCAAACTTTTCTTAGTATTCAACACACTCATAAGAATTCTTACAAATCTTTTATGCTTAGCATATTAGGATTTTAAGCAAATTACCATGCTATTTAAGACTCTTAAAATAATATAAGTGAAGCATGAGAGTTCATCTATTTCTTCGAAAGAAAACTACCACCATGCTCTAAAATATATAAGTGAAGCACTAGAGCAAACAACAAACTACTCCGCAAGATATAAGTGAAGATCAATGAGTAGTCGAATAATTATGCAACTATGTGAAGACTCTCCCATTTAATAATTTCATATCTTGGTATTTTATTCAAACAGCAAGCAAAGCTAAAGAAAATAAAATGACGCTCCAAGCAAAACACATATCATGTGGTGAATAAAAATATAGCTCCAAGTAAAGTTACCGATGAACGAAGATGAAAGAGGGGATGCCATCCGGGGCATCCCCAAGCTTAGGCTCTTGGTTACCCTTGAATATTACCTTGGGGTGCCTTGGGAATCCCCAAGCTTAGGCTCTTGCCACTCCTTATACCATAGTCCATCAAATCTTTACCCAAAACTTGAAAACTTCACAACACAAAACTTAACAGAAAACCCGTAAGCTCCATTAGCGAAAGAAAACAAAACACCACTTCAAGGTACTGTAATGATCTCATTATTTATTTATATTGGTGTTAAACCTACTGTATTACAACTTCTCTATGGTTTATAAACTATTTTACTAGCCATAGATTCATCAAAATAAGCAAACAACACACGAAAACGAGAATCTGTCAAAAACAGAACAGTCTGTAGTAATCTGTAACTAACGCAAACTTATGGAACTCGAAAAATTCTAAAATAAATTGGTGGAACTGAGGAATTTGTCTAGTAATCATCTGCAAAAATAATCAACTAAATATCACTCTGCAGTAAAACGTTCTAGCTAATCTCGTGAGCGCTAAAGTTTCTGTTTTTTACAGCATGATCATAAAGACTTCATCCAACTCTTCCCAAAGGTTCTACTTGGCACAAACACTAATTAAAACACAAAACCACATATAAACATAAGCTAGATGGATTATTTATTCCTAAACAGAACCAAAAAGCAAGAAACTAAAATAAAATTGGGTTGCCTCCCAACAAGCGCTAACGTTTAACGCCCCTAGCTAGGCATTATGATTTCAATGATGCTCACATAAAAGATAAGAATTGAAACATAAAGAGAGCATCATGAAGAATATGACTAGCACATTTAAGTCTAACCCACTTCCTAGTAAACAGAAGTTCATCTAGAGGAGGTGAAAATTTCAGGAAAAAAACCTCGGTTCATGTAAAAGAATGGGCTCATCTTTTTTATCTTATTCTAGTATCCAGTATCCACTCTCTAGGGTTTGTTAGATAAGATTGACCAGACGAAATTCAATGAGCCTGCTCGATCATGGATCCATACAACAAAGTAAAATTTCAGGTTGTAAATCATATCCTAGGATTTTGACAATCATCCAAAAATTGATGGAATATAAGAATACCTAAGCTTCTTAGATGAAACACAATCCTATGTGAAAGGAGAGGTTCATGATCGGTCTCCACATCTGTCATGCGTGTTTAGATTGTTGCTAAAAGGGAAATAAGGAAATAAGCATAAATACATAAATAAATCTATCAACGAATCCAAGGGAATTGACATAGGGTGGTTTACATAGGAAATGTTGGTCATATTGAAAGAGCTATCTAGCTGTAAATCACATGTTAAAGTCATACTATGTCTACCATAGGCAAAAATGAGAAGCTCAGATGCACAAATCCTAAGTGACCATTAGTATATAATTTTTGTGAGACAAAATCATAACCACAAGTACTTTGGAATATGAATCTAACAACACAAACTTTATCGCATAATTAAAGTATATACCTATAGAGTAATTATTGGTCAAAGGCGTCGTCCAAACAAAATCTTATACCCCATAGGGAGTATTTGTATTTTTATTTCACATTTATCTCTGAAGCCTTCCAAGAAAGTGACTTTGCAAAGTACAGATCCAGACACAAACGTCACATGGATTACATGAGCACAACTTAAAACCTGGGTAGTAAAATTATGGTGATGCAATATAAGGCGAAGAAGCTCATTTTGACTAAGTTGCGTAGCCACTGGGTTAAGACCTAAGTTTGGATGGTAGACTCCTGGAGAGGATAATTCTAATATACAATGAAGGGGATAAAATAAATTATGATATTTCACAAAAAAAACTATAGGCAGCCACAAAATTCTTGACTTCCATCCTTAATTACTTGCATCTACAAGCTCCAGTGTTGAGCCCATAAGAGAGTAGGTGTCGGTGCCAAAACCGGCGGATCTCGGGTAGGGGGTCCCGAACTGTGCGTCTAGGCGGATGGTAACAGGAGACAAGGGACATGATGTTTTTACCCAGGTTCGGGCCCTCTCGATGGAGGTAGAACCCTACTCCTGCTTGATTAATATTGATGATATGGGTAGTACAAGAGTAGATCTACCACGAGATCAGAGAGGCTAAACCCTAGAAGCTAGCCTATGGTATGATTGTTGTTGTGCTACGGACTAAAACCCTCCGGTTTATATAGACACCGGAGAGGGCTAGGGTTACATAGAGTCGGTTACAATGGGAGGAGATCTACATATCCGTATTGCCAAGCTTGCCTTCCACGCCAAGGAAAGTCCCATCCGGACACGGGACGAAGTCTTCAATCTTGTATCTTCATAGTCCAAGAGTCCGGCCAAAGGTTATAGTCCGGCTATCCGGACACCCCCTAATCCAGGACTCCCTCAGTATCCCCTGAACCAGGCTTCAATGACGACGTGTCCGGCGCGCAGATTGTCTTCGGCATTGCAAGGCGGGTTTCTCCTCCGAATACTTCATAGAAGATTTCGAACACAAGGATAGTGTCCGGCTCTGCAAAATAAGTTCCACATACTGCCGTAGAGAGAATAATATTTACACAAATCTAATCTGCTGACGTATTCTATGGCGTGACATCATACCACAACCAAGCCTTTATTCGAATCGTTTTTACTGTCCTACCTCAGCGCGTTTTGCGAGGCGGTTTCCTTGGCACGTCTTGTTGAAGCAGAGATCGTGTCCCCTTATCGCAGGATTCTCATCAATACGGGCGTGGGTAACCCAACCGCGCCATCGATTACGGCGCTTGGGGAACAAGCGAGTTTCACCAGGCGGGTGGGGACACATCGCTTCGTCCACCCATATAAGGGGATAAGGATCCACCTTGTCATCCATGCCTTCTTCCTCCTTTGCTCATCCATTTTCGCACACTCAAGCTCTAGCGCCCAAGTACGCATCCCTCACCTCAACCTTCTACAACCATGTCCGGAGCAGGAGGCAAGTGGATGGTCTCCTCCGTCACGGAGGGACACATCAAGAAGCTGAGGAGAGCCGGATACTTGTCTGACGACATCACGCACCGGCTCCCAGACGAGGGGCAACTCATCCCCACCCCCAGGCCCCATGAGAGGGTGGTGTTCCTCAACCATTTCCTCTATGGACTAGGCTTCCCTCTCCACCCATTCGTTTGGGGGCTCATGTTCTACTACGGCCTGGATTTCCACGATCTGGCCCCAAATTTCATCCTCAATATCTCAGCATTTATCGTCGTGTGCGAGGCCTTCCTCTGCATCCAGCCCCACTTCGGCTTATGGCTAGAGACTTTCAATGTCAAGCCGAAGGTAGTGGGCGGCCGCCAGGCGGAGTGCGGAGGCGCCATGGTGGGCAAGATGCCCAACGTCCTATGGCTCGTGGGCTCCTTTGTGGAGACCATAAAGGGGTGACAATCGGGGTGGTTCTACCTCGCCGAGCCGCGTGACCCTGAATGGGTCGCGGAGTCCGAGTTGCGATCCGGAATCCCTACGCGGCTCACCTCCTGGAAAGAGAAGGGCCTGCCGTGGGGTAGTTCGGGAGAGCTGACCGGACTTCAAACATGCGTCCAAAACCTGGTGAGCAAGAAGCTCAAACTCGTCAACACAATCCAGGTCATGCTCATCCGCCGGATCCTCCCGTGCCAACAACGAGCTTTCAGCTTGTGGGAGTTCGATTCGGCCCAGCACCGAACTCTAAATAGGCTCTTCGACACAACGTACGAAGATGCCTAGAAGGTGCTATTCAAGGGCGCCGAGGCTCCTGCTTCTGCCACCGAGGATCACGGATTCAGCGCGCAGCGTCAAGCCAGCGCGGTTAGCTGCTTTTACCTCTTACAGGATACTTGTCTTTCATAGTTTGACTCTATGCGGGATCTAAACTCCCATGCCTTTGACAGGACTGGCAGAGGACGGCCGAACAGATCAACTGTCCGGCTCCCTTGCCCGAAGATCCAGCAGACACCAGCTTGGCGGAGCTGCTGGTTCCGGCACCTTACGTGGTGCCGGAGAAGAAGGCCAAGAAGAAGGCCACGGGAATTCGGAAGAGTTCCAGGCGCCCGGTGGTGTCGGATTCATCGTCTGATGACTCCGAGGCGCACTCCTACCATGAAGATGAGGAGGAGGAAGAAGAGGCTTCTCCCCTCCAGCGGGGGGAGAAAAGAAAAGGATGGCCGCCCCAACTTGGGAGGCCGGAGGGTCCAAGAAGGGGAGGACCCTCCCTCCGGACTACTCCACCAACGCCGCCGACGACGAAGAGGAGTGGCCGCTTAGGGCCAAGCCCCTGGCGAAGTCGTAAGTATTCAGACGCCAGAGTGATTCATAGCGTTCCTTCATTGCAGAACTTCTCCTTACGCCGAATATGATTATGCAGTCCGCCCAAAGCCCGGCTCGATGTGTCGTCGAGCGGTTCCTTGGATTCGTCGGATGTGAACAACACTTCACTTCCGACCGCCTCCTCCCCTCGCCCTACGGACGATGCCGAGGTGTTGTCCCAAAAGGTTCCAAACCAAGGGGAGGTAGTCCTGGAGGCGCCACAAGGCGACATTCCAGACTCCAGGCGCAAAGGGGGCAAGACTCCCAAGGGCCCCAAGTCCGGCCCTGGGCCGGACACCGCGCCGGAACCTTCAGCGGTTCCGAACTCTGGCAGGTGGCCCCCTATTAAGAAGGGCAAGCCTACTGCGCCGGTGACCTCCGTCCAACCGGAGGCACTGGATAACTTGTTGGAGGTGCTTAACGGCGCCTCCATCGACGAGGAGCACCTCACTATTATGAGTGTGGTGATCCAGAAGGTTCAGTCCGCCAAGAGCGGGCTGACTGAAGCCTGTGCCAGCCTGTTGACAGGCTTTGAGGTATGTAGAAAATATATGAAAATATTTCCGCACAGACAGTAGCCCCTGATGCTCTGTTTGGCGTTCACAAGGAAAAGCCGAATAGAGGATCTAGTAATATTCACAGGAGTCTAACATAATTATGTCGATATGCTTATGCAGGCTTCGCTGCTGACCTCTGCCGCACTAACTGCGGAGGTGGACGCGCTGAAGCAGAATCTCGAGCGGTCCGAGCAAGAGCTCGGCCTTGCCAAGAAGCAACTCGAGGACAAGGAAGGTAAGTGATACCTTATGTAAGTATGAATCATAAAGATGTGGTTGCAAAGATAACATGATCAACGTGACTATTGTAGGGGCCACAAATGAGGTGGCGACCCTGAAGCAAGCGTTGTCCAAGGCCAAAGACAAAGCGGCCGCGGAGCGCACCGAGCGAGGAAAGCAGGAAGCGTGGATGGAGGAGGTGCAGAAAGAGCTTCGAGCTCTCGTGAAAGAACACGAGAGTTTGGAGCTTGACTCAAAGACGCGAGAGTCCGAGCTCGCGGCAGCCCTCGACAGCGCCAAGGCTGCCAAGGCCGAAGCCCAAAAAGCCCTCCAGGAAATTGAGGCGATGAAGAAGATAGCGGCGGGTAAGGCATTCATTATGCAAAGCAAGCATGTGAAAGTGAATTACTTCTTACTTACCCGAGTCCGGAGCTCTCCAGGAGCGTTCGTAGATTTGCCCCACAGCTTGTCAGATGCCGCCACCTACTACCGGGCCGAGGAAGGGAGCTCGACGGAGAAGGTGTTCTGGTCTCAGTATGCTGAGGCCGGACACCCTGTGCCCTTGAGCAATCAGCTAAAGCAGTTGGTCGAGCTCCATAAGGTGGCCGAGCAGGCCATGAAGGGTATCACAGTCTGGCTGTGGCCTGAGGAGGCCGTGCCTGGGAGCTACTTTGGGCTGGTGAGGCGGCTGGTGGATGCCTGTCCATGGCTTGAAGTAATCAAGCGCTCCGTCTGCATCGAGGGTGCCCATAGGGCGCTTTCCCGTGCTAAAGTGCACTGGGGCAAGATGTATGCGGAGAAGCTTATGAAGGACGGGCCACCGCAGGGCAAGGAGCATCGCCACCCCGAGATGTACTATGAGGGTGTCCTGAAGGGTGCCCGCCTTGTGGCGGAAGAGTGTTCCAAGGATGTAATATTTGAGTAAACTCGCTCGTGTTATCCTGTGCGCTAAAAACTTGTTCATATGCACTATGCAATGCTTGTTTTTAATTTAAAATATTACCTTCTATGCGGTCGTTTATAAAATCTGAGAGATGGCGAGTCGTCGGCTTCTGCCCCCATGCCACAAGTGCTGGGGTGTTCGGGATAAACCTGAGCACTCTTTTTCCCATTCTTGGGTCCTTCGAGGGAGGTTCTCAGCACAACGAACGAGGCAATCGGACTATAATGCGTTATCACTCTCACTTAGCCAGAGAATTCTATAATTTTAAATTTCGGCGAAGCCCCTAGTGTTCGAAAGACCGAGTTCGGGGCGCTAGACACGCCTAGGCCGGACAAAGCCGACTCCTCGCTCTAAGCGGCATAAGTCTTTAAGGACTCAAAACCTCTCGAACAGCGACCAACTCTCGCCTTATCATGACATTCAGTTTTAGCTTTCTCTACTAAGGTGCTTAGCCCAGCTCAACCGGGGCACAATCGCAGTAGTTCTCCCAGCGCTACCTTAGCCGATATAGCGGAACGTAAGGTACCAAAACATGGGAGCCGGGAAAACCCAACCATTGACCAAAGACATGATTCGAAGCTGATGCATATAATGCTATAAGTTCGGAGTGGCGCACTTGTGAAAGTGTTCGGACTTCTCATGCCGCATTGTGGGGTGCTTGAGCCCCTGGCATATTGGCCGTACCAAAGTGTACGGGTGCATAATGTCATAACTGAACATGTATATATAGGAAAAGGAATGAATAGAGAATGCAATAATAGGCTGAAGCTAAGCATTGTTTATTTGAAAAGGCTGCGGTAAAAGCAGAACGATACAAGTAGTGCAATAAGCAAGAGATGGGACTATTTGACATGTCCCCCTCCAGGGGTGAGCTGCGGGACGGTATGTAAGACAGGTATTTTGCTCATTATAGAGACCACCTGTGCATTCGACGTAGCTTTCTGCCTCCTTGGTTGCTGCATCGTGTGTTCGGCGATTGTACTGCCCGACAGGCCTTCTGTAGAGTGAAGTCCTGAAAGCAAGAAAAAATGACAAAATCAGGAGCCCCTAGTGCGGTTGAGCCGCATTTTGGGCGTGCCGTGGTCGTGCCCCTCCCCCTGTGCCCATGGTATTTCCAGAGCGTAATTATGTACGCGTAGTACTAGTTTCGCAATTGCGCGAGGGCTGGGGTTGGAGCCGCATTGCTACGCTTGCTCGGAACGTGCCAGGCGGTCTTGTTGTAGGTTACTCCGGGCGCGCTTGACGGTGTCCGGACGTTTTATCGTCGGACTGGAGAATTGCCTTGAGAGGCTGCTTTGTACTTCCGTTGCAAGGGCCGCCGTATGCTCCTCCGTTCGAAGGGAGCGTTCGGTGTTTCCATTAACCGTAATGACTCCTCGAGGTCCTGGCATCTTGAGCTTGAGGTATGCGTAGTGCAGCACCGCATTGAACTTTGCGAATGCGGTTCGTCCCAGCAGTGCATGATAGCCACTGCGGAACGAGACTATGTCGAAGATTAACTCCTCGCTTCGGAAATTATCCGAGGATCCGAAGACCACTTCAAGTGTAACTGAGCCTGTGCAGTTGGCCTCTACTCCTGGTATGACGCCATTGAAGGTCGTTTTTGTGGGTTTGATCCTTGAGGGGTCTATGCCCATTTTCCGCACTGTATCCTGATAAAGCAGGTTCAGGCTGCTACCGCCGTCCATAAGGACTCGAGTGAGGTGAAATCTGTCAATGATTGGGTCTAGAACCAATGTGGCGAATCTGCCATGGCGGATGCTAGTGGGGTGGTCCCTTCGATCGAAAGTGATCGAGCAGGAGGACCACGGGTTGACTTTGGGGCGACTGGTTGCAACGCGTATACGTCCCTTAGCGCACGCTTCCGTTCCCTTTTGGGGATGTGGGTTGCGTATATCATGTTCACCGTCCGCACTTGTGGAGGGAAGCCCTTCTGTCCACTATTGTTCGGCGGCCGGGGCTCCTCCTCATCATCGCTATGTAGCCCCTTGTCTCTGTTTTCGGCATTTAACTTGTCGGCCTGCTTGAACACCCAACAGTCCCTGTTGGTGTGATTGGCTGGTTTTTCGGGGGTGCCATGTATCTGGCATGAGCGATCGAGTATACGGTCCAAACTGGACGGGCCCGGAGTGTTTCTTTTGAATGGCTTTTTCCGCTGACCGGGTTTAGAGCCTCTGAATCCGGCATTAACTGTCGTATCTTCAGTATTGTCGTTGTTAATGCGGCACTTGTGCTTGTTGCGACACGACCTGCCATTGCTGTCCTTGGTATCCGAATTACCAGGGCTCTTGGTCATGTTATTGCTATGAGCCAGCCAGCTGTCTTCTCCCGCGCAAAAGCGGGTCATGAGTGTCGTGAGGGCTGCCATGGATTTCGGCTTTTCCTGTCCAAGGTGCTGGGCAAGCCACTCTTCACGGATGTTATGCTTGAAGGCTGCTAGGGCCTCTGCGTTCGGACAGTTGATGATTTGATTTTTCTTGGTTAGGAACCGTGTCCAGAATTGTCTAGCAGATTCTTCTGGCTGCTGAATTATGTGGCTCAGGTCATCGGCGTCTGGTGGCCGCACATATGTGCCCTGGAAATTGTCGAGGAATGCGGCTTCCAGGTCCTCCCAACAACCAATCGATTCTGCTGGCAAGCTGTTAAGCCAATGCCTAGCTGGTCCTTTAAGCTTTAGTGGGAGGTATTTGATGGCATGTAGATCATCGCCGCGGGCCATGTGGATATGAAGGAGATAGTCCTCGATCCATACCGCAGGATCTGTTGTGCCATCGTATGATTCAATGTTGACGGGTTTGAAACCCTCTGGGATTTGATGATCCATTACTTCATCTGTGAAGCATAGTGGGTGTGCGGCGCCTCTGTACTGGGCTATATCACGACGTAGCTCGAATGAGCTTTGTCTGCTGTGTTCGGCCCGGCCAGATTTACTTTATCCGGCGTGACGGTTATCGTCTCGTGTCATGGGGCGCCCGCGCGATCCATATATCGATCTTGTTTGACTTGCCTTGTCCTCCAACACATCTCGAAGGTCTAGCGCATTTCCCTGTGACTTGGTATTTTTTGAGCGACGCTGGGTGCGGCTTGAGTGGAGGGCCGAAAGGCCTCTCTATCGCGGCCGCGAGGTGGCCGGTCAGCCGCATCATGCGCTGGTGATTTAGGTGCTTCCTCCTCTAATCGGGGTAGCAACCTGCGCTTTGGGTAGCTCTTGGAGGGGCGTTCGAGTTCGTACTCTTTGGCGCAAGGACTTCAGTCCATCTGTTGGCTAACAAATCTTGATCAGCTCTAAGCTGCTGCTGTTTTTTCTTAAGGCTACTCGCCGTGGCCATAAGCCTGCGTTTAAAGCGCTCTTGTTTGACGGGATCCTCAGGCACGACAAATTCGTCGTCGCCGAGGCTTGCCTCGTCTTCGGAGGGAGGCATGTAATTATCATCCTCTTCCTCTCTGTCTGCCGCTCTCTCAGGAGGGCTGGCATCTCCATCCTCCTGCGCTGAATCTTGCTGGAGGGAGTTGTCTTCGGCACTGTCCGAGGTGTTATTGTCTCCCGTGCCGGTATCACCGTTTTTGCTTTGGCAGGACTTAGAGCGGCGCCGCTGACGCCAGCGCTTAGGTTGCTTCTTGGAGGGGTTATCCCCCGCTGTTCCGTCGCCATTGCCTTCTTTGGGTGTATCCACCATATATATGTCATATGACGAGGTGGCTTTCCAGTGCCCTATAGGCGCTGGTTCCTGTTCGTCTCCTACATCGTCGTCCATACCGTCGATGTCATCGGAGTCGAAGTCGAGCATGTCGGTTAAGTCATCGACAGTGGCTACGAACTGGGTGGTGGGTGGGCGTCAAATTTCTTTGTCGTCCGCATCCCAACACTACCAGGGAAAACCTTATACACAGAACTTTAGCAGTAGCGAGGGTCAAAAAAGCACGCTGGTGCTAAGTAGCAGTAGCGCGCCTGCTCAAACCGCGCTGCAGATAAAGTTCTAGCAGTAGCGCGTCTTGCTCTAAACGCGTTGCTACTAAAATTCCCACGGCTTAGCCGATAGGCTACACATAGTAGTAGCGACCTATAACGAACCGCGCTACCACTACTTTCTTTGTAGCAGCGCGTTTTATTCTAAGCTCGCTACTGCTAGAGGATATAAAATTAAATGGAAAGAAAATAGAAAGGTAATTGAAAATGAAAGAAATAGAATAAGGTGAAAGGAAAAAAATAAAATGTGAAGAAAACTAAATGAAAAAGGGAAAAAAAGAGAATGGTGTAGCAGTAGTGTGTATTCCAGAACGCGCTGTAGCTAACGTAGTAGTAGCGCCCTTTCTGGACGCGCTACTGGTACTTCTGACTTAACCACGGGGTTCGTCCTTCCCCACGGCCACTTCATCCCCCAAATCCAACTCCACTCTCGCCGCCGCCGTCGCCCGTCGGCCGCCGTGCTCTCTCCGCACACCCTCTACGCCGCCCCCGACCCCAGATTCAACGCCGCCCCCGCCCCCGACCTCAACGCCGCCCCGGACGCTGCCCCCGACCCCGACCTCAACGCCGCCCTGGAGCCTCGACCACGACCTCGACGCCGCCTGCCCCTCCCTCGTCGCAGGCACCCGAGGTGAGCACGCCTGCTCCTCCCTCTCCCCTACCTCTGCCTAGGGTTTCTACCTCCATCAAATTAGATAGGGTTCATGTAAGGGTGGAAACGAATCGGATGCGGATGCGGCTCAAATGAGTTAGGGTTCATGTAAGGGTGGAAACGAATCAAATTTCTAAGATGAATCATAAAACGAGTAAAATTTGACCACTTATTTCACTTTATAGTTGGATAATTGGAATATCCGCTACCACTTTCCACCCCTATAGGTTCATCAAATTAGATGGTAATTAGGGCAATTGTTCCTAGGTACTAATTATTTAGTAAGAACTAGGTACTAATTAGGTACTAGAATATTTTTATTTATAGTAAGTTTATTTTTAGTAAGAACTAGTTGAATTAATAGAACTAGTTAGTAAGAACTTGTTGCTATTTTTTTAGTTAAAGCAATATTCCCGCATCGACGTGGACGATGCCTATCCCGCATCCTCGTCGTCGAGTCGGCGGAGGACGACACCTGCTTGATGATGTCTACTACACAACCTTCTTCTTGTAGACGTTGTTGGGCCTGCAAGTGCACAAGTTTATTGGACAGTAGCAAATTTCCCTCAAGTGGATGACCTAAGGTTTATCAATCCGCGAGAGGCGTAGGAGGAAGATGGTCTCTCTTAAACAACCCTGCAACCAAATAACAAAAATTCTCTTGTGTCCCCAACACACCCAATACAACGGTAAATTGTATAGGTGCACTAGTTCGGCGAAGAGATGGTGATACAAGTGCAATATGGATGGTAGATAAAGGTTTTTGTAAACTGAAAATATAAAAACAGCAAGGTAACAAGTGGTAAAAGTGAGCGTAAACGGTATTGCAATGATAGGAAACAAGGCCTAGGGTTCATACTTTCACTAGTGTAAGTTCTCTCAACAATAATAACATAGATAGATCATATGACAAGCCCTCAACATGCGACAAAGAGTCACTCCAAAGCCACTAATAGAGGAGAACAAACCTAGAGATTATGGTCGGGTACGAAACCACCACAAAGCTATTCTTTCGGAATGATCTATAAAAGAGTTCGTACTAGAATAACACCTTAAGATACAAATCAACCAAAACCCTAATGTCACCTAGATACTCCATTGTCACCTCAAGTATCCGTGGGCATGATTATACGATATGCATCACACAATCTCAGATTCATCCAACCAACATAAAAGTACTTCAAAGAGTGCCCCAAAGCTTCTACCGGAGAATCAAGAACGTTTGCCAACCCCTATGCATAGGTTCCCAATGTCACGAAACCCGCAAGTTGATCACCAAGACATACATCAAGTGTTCTCATAAAGACTCAATCCGATAAGATAACTTCAAAGGGGAAACTCAATTCATCACAAGAGAGTAGAGGGGGAGAAACATCATAAGATCCAACTACAATAGCAAAGCTCGGGATACATCAAGATCGTGCCATAGAGGGAACACGAGAGAGAACACAAGAGAGAACACGAGAGAGAGAGATCAAACACATAGCTACTGGTACATACCCTCAGCCCCAAGGGTGAACTACTCCCTCCTCATCATGGATAGCGCCGGGATGATGAAGACGGCCACCGGAGATGGATCCCCCCTCTGGCAGGGTACCAAAAAGGGGTCCCGATTGGTTTTTCATGGCTCTGGAGGCTTGCGGCGGCGGAACTCCCGATCTAGGTTCTGTTCTGGAAGTTTTAGGGTACGACGGTATATATGGGTGAAGGGGGAACGTCGGTGGAGCTACGGGGGCCCCACGAGGCAGGGGGCGCGCCCAGGGGGGAGGGTGCGCCGCCCACCCTCGTGAGCACCTCCCGTATCTTCTGACGTGGGGTCCAAGTCCATCAGGTGGGTTTCCTTCCAAAAATAACTTCTCCAGGTGATTTCGTTCCGTTTTGACTCCGTCTGATATTCCTTTTCCTCGAAATACTGAAATAGGCATAAAACAACAAATCTGGGCTGGGCCTCCGGTTAATAGGTTAGTCCCAAAAATAATATAAAAGTGGAATATAAAGCCTAATATTGCCTAAAATAGTAGATAAAGTAGCATGGAGCAATCAAAAATTATAGATACGTTGGAGACGTATCAAGCATCCCCAAGCTTAATTCCTACTCGTCCTCGAGTAGGTAAATGATAAAAAGAAGAATTTTTGATGCGGAGTGATACTTTGGCATAATTTCAATGTAATTCTTCTTACTTGTGATATGAATATTCAGATCCGAAAGATTTAAGACAAAAGTTCATATTGACACAAAAATAATAATACTTCAAGCATGCTAACTAAGCAATTATGTCATCTCAAAATAGGATGGCCAAAGAAAGTTCATCCCTACAAAATCATATGGTTAAGCTATGCTTCATTTTCATCACACAAAGATGTTCCCAACTTCTATACCCCCGATGACAAGCCAAACAATTGTTTCATACTCAAATAATCTCAAACTTTTCAACCTTCACGCAATACATGAGCGCGAGCCATGGACATAGCACTATGGGTGGTATAGAATATGATGATGGGGATTGTGTGGAGAAGACAAAAAAGGAGAAAGTCTCACATCAACGAGGCTAATCAATGAGTTATGGAGATGCCCATCAATTGATGTTAATGCAAGGAGTAGGGATTGCCATACAATGGATGCACTAGAGCTAAGAATGCTCAACAAAAGAAAACTAGTGGGTGTGCATCCAACTTGCTTGCTCATGAAGACCTAGGGCATTTTGAGGAAGCCCATCATTGGAATATACAAGCCAAGTTCTATAATGAAAAATTCCCACTAGTATGAACAAGACAACTTATGAGACTCACTATATGAAAATCATGGTGCTACTTTGAAGCACAATATATAAGACTCACTACATGAAGAGCAAGGTGCTACTTTGAAGCACAAGTGTGGAAAAAGAGATAGTAGCATTGCCCTTTTTATTTTCTCTTTTTTGGGCCTTTCTTTTTTTTGGCCTTTCTCCTTTTTTTTTGATTGGGCAATGCTCTAATAATGATGATCATCACACTTCTATTGATTACAACATAATGATTACAACTCGATACTAGAACAAGATATGACTCTATTATGAATGCCTCCGGTGGTGTACCGGGATGGTGCAATGAATCAAGAGTGACATGTATGAAAAATAATGCATGGTGGCTTTGCCACAAATACGATGTCAACTACAAGATCATGCAATGGCAATATGACAAAAGTAAAGCATGTCATGATGATGATGATGATGGTGGAAGTTGCATGGCAATATATCCGGAATGGCTATGGAAATGCCATGATAGGTAGGTATGGTGGCTGTTTTGAGGAAGATATAGGGAGGTTTATGTGTGAAAGAGCTTATCATATCACGGGGTTTGGATGCACCGGAGAAGTTTGCACCAACTCTCAATGTGAGAAAGGGCAATGCACGGTACCGAAGAGGCTAGCAAATGGCGGAAAGGTAAAAGTGCGTATAATCCATGGACTCAACATTAGTCAAAAGAACTCGTATACTTATTGCAAAAATTTAGAAGTCATAAAAAATCAAGTACTACTCGCATGCTCCTAGGTGGATAGATTGGTAGGAAAAGACCATCGCTCGTCCCCAACCGCCACTCATAAGGATGCACAAGCCAGGTACACTTCATGCTTCAAATTTGTTACACAACTTTAACCATACGTGCATGCTACGGGACTTGCTAACTTCAACACAAGTATTTCTCAAATTCACAACTACTCAACTAGCACGACTATGATATTATCACCTCCATATCTCAAAACAATTATCAAGCATCAAACTTATCTTAGTATTCAACCCACTAAAAAGAAAGTTTCACATATCTTGATTACCAAGTATATTAACATTAAGCAAATTACCATGCTATTAACGACTCTCAAAATAATCTAAGTGAAGCATGAGAGATCAAGTTTGTTTAAAACAGTCCACCACCGTGCTCTAAAAGATATAAGTGAAGCACTAGAGCAAAAATTATCACGCTCAAAAAGATATAAGTGAAGCACATAGAGTAAACTATCAAGCTCAAAAGATATAAGTGAAGCACATAGAGTATTCTATCAAGCTCAAAAGATATAAGTGAAGCACATAGAGTATTCTAACAAATTTCAATTCATGCATGGCTCTCTCAAAAGGTGTGTACAGCAAGGATGATTGTGGTAGACTAACAAGCAAAGACACAAATAATACAAGACGCTCCAAGCAAAACACATATCATGTGGTGAATAAAAATATAGCTCCAAGTAAAGTTACCGATGAACGAAGACGAAAGAGGGGATGCCTTCCAGGGCATCCCCAAGCTTAGACGCTTGGTTATCCTTGAATATTACCTTGGGGTGCCTTGGGCATCCCCAAGCTTAGGCTCTTGCCACTCCTTATTCCATAGTCCATCGAATCTTTACCCAAAACTTGAAAACTTCACAACACAAAACTTAACAGAAAACTCGTGAGCTCCGTTAGCGAAAGAAAACAAAATACCACTTCAAGGTACTGTAATGAACTCATTCTATATTCATATTGGTGTTAAACCTACTTTATTCCAACTTCTATATGGTTTATAAACTATTTTACTAGCCATAGATTCATCAAAATAAGCAAACAACACAATGAAAACAGAATCTGTCAAAAACAGAACAGTCTGAAGTAATCTGTACCAAACGTAAACTTCTGGAACTCCAAAAATTCTACCAAAATTAGACGACCTGGGCAATTTTTTTATTCATCAGCAGCAATTGTAATCACTATTTTATCACGTTCTAGTGATTTTTAACAATTCGGGCACTGAGCGCAAAGATTCTGGAAATTACAGCAAGATCAAATAACTATCATCCAAGAAGATCCAATAGGTTCTACTTGGCACAAACACTAATTAAAACACAAAACCACATCTAAACAGAGGCTAGATGGATTATTTATTACTAAACAGAACCAAAAAGCAAAAAACTAAAATAAAATTGGGTTGCCTCTCAACAAGCGCTATCGTTTAACGCCCATAGCTAGGCATTAGGATTTCAATGATGCTCACATAAAAGATAAGAATTGAAACATAAAGAGAGAATTATGAAGAATATGACTAGCACATTTAAGTCTAACACACTTCCTATGCATAGGGATTTTGTGAGCAAACAACTTATGGGAACAATAATCAACAAGCATAGGAAGATAAAACAAGCATAACTTCAAGATTTTAAGCACATAGAGAGGAAACTTGATATTATTGCAATTCCTACAAGCATATGTTCCTCCCTCATAATAATTTTCAGTATCATCATGAATGAATTCAACAATATAACCAGGACCTAAAGCATTCTTTTCATGATCTACTTGCATAGAAAATTTACAACTCTCCACATAAGCAAAATTCTTCTCATGAATAATAGTGGGAGCAAACTCAACAAAATAACTATCATGTGATTCAAAATTAAGATCAAGATGACAAGTTTCATGGTTAATTATTCTTTAAAGCATACGTGTCATCACAATAATCATCATAGATAGGAGGCATGCTTTCATCATAATAAATTTGCTCATCAAAGCTTGGGGGACTAAAAATATCTTCTTCACTAAACGTAGCATCCCCAAGCTTGGGGTAAACATTAATTTCAGCAAATATATTCTCAAATATGTCATTCTCATCAAACATAGCTTCCCCAAGCTTGGGCCTTTTCATATCATAAGCATAATCACTCTCATCATTAATAGTATGGATAGCACCAATAGTATAGCAATTATCATTATCAGAAGTAGTAGGAGCAACATCCTTTGGAAGGGATACCTTTTTACCTTTGTTTCTCCTTCTTTTCTTTTTCTTCTTCACATTATGTGTAGGTTCAACCTTCCTCTTTGAGCTCCTTATTGATGAGATTGGTTGAATAGAAAGCTCCTCCTCGTTACCTGATTCATCATAAGAAATAATAGGAGGAGATTGGGAAGTCTCTTCCCTTTCATTAGTATTCTCTTCATCTTCTATTTGTTTTCTTTTCTTTATGTAATTGGCAATATAAGGATTTTCAATGCAATTCACCGCACAATACATATAAATCTTTTCTAGATCAAAATCAAGAAATCTATCAAGATTAAATTTTGGAATACCCTCAGTTATACGTTTCATTTCTTCATAACCCAAAAGAAGGCTAAGTTCTTTATGATGCTCAAGGGTAATCAAATTATCACAATATTTGGACATGACTTGATCATGAAACAAATAGCATCGGAGCTTTAAATGACCATGTTCATTGCAAAGTTCACAAGGGGCACGAAAAATATTGAATCTTTCAGCACATTCATCTAGCTCTTCTTGCAACAATTTGGTTTCTAAGTACTTATGCCTCTTGCAATATATATCTTCTTTATTTGGTGTGTTCATGCAAACATGCACTCCACAAAAGTTGACATGCTTATGAGATATATTTTCATCATGACTAGAGCAATCATCATTAGTACTATGGATATTCAAGGAGTTCATACTAACAACATTGCAATCATGCTCATCATTCAAAGATTTAGTGCCAAATAATTTAGAGATTTCTTCTTCTAGCACTTGAGCACAATTATCCTTTCCGTCATACTCACGAAAGATATTAAAAAGATGAAGCGTATGAGACAAACTCAATTCCATTTTTTGTAATTTTCTTTTATAAACTAACTAGTGCTAAAACAAGAAACAAAAGGATTCGATTGCAAGATCTAAAGATATACCTTCACTTACCTAGCCTCCCCGGCAACGGCGCCAGAAAAGAGCTTGATGTCTACTACACAACCTTCTTCTTGTAGACGTTGTTGGGCCTGCAAGTGCATAGGTTTGTAGGACAGTAGCAAATTTCCCTCAAGTGGATGACCTAAGGTTTATCAATCCGCGAGGGGCGTAGGAGGAAGATGGTCTCTCTCAAACAACCCTGCAACCAAATAACAAAAAGTCTCTTGTGTCCCCAACACACCCAATACAACGGTAAATTGTATAGTTGCACTAGTTCGGCGAAGAGATGGTGATACAAGTGCAATATGGATGGTAGATAAAGGTTTTTGTAAACTGAAAATATAAAAACAGCAAGGTAACAAGTGGTAAAAGTGAGCGTAAACGGTATTGCAATGATAGGAAACAAGGCCTAGGGTTCATACTTTCACTAGTGTAAGTTCTCTCAACAATAATAACATAGATATATCATATGACAAGCCCTCAACATGCGACAAAGAGTCACTCCAAAGCCACTAATAGCGGAGAACAAACATAGAGATTATGGTCGGGTACGAAACCACCACAAAGCTATTTTTCGGATCGATCTATAAAAGAGTTCGTACTAGAATAACACCTTAAGAGACAAATCAACCAAAACCCTAATGTCACCTAGATACTCCATTGTCACCTCAAGTATCCGTGGGCATGATTATACGATATGCATCACACAATCTCAGATTCATCCAACCAACATAAAAGTACTTCAAAGAGTGCCCCAAAGCTTCTACCGGAGAATCAAGAACGTGTGCCAACCCCTATTCATAGGTTCCCAATGTCACGAAACCCGCAAGTTGATCACCAAGACATACATCAAGTGTTCTCATAAAGACTCAATCCGATAAGATAACTTCAAAGGGGAAACTCAATTCATCACAAGAGAGTAGAGGGGGAGAAACATCATAAGATCCAACTACAATAGCAAAGCTCGGGATACATCAAGATCGTGCCATAGAGGGAACACGAGAGAGAACACGAGAGAGAGAGATCAAACACATAGCTACTGGTACATACCCTCAGCCTCGAGGGTGAACTACTCCCTCCTCGTCATGGATAGCGCCGGGATGATGAAGATGGCCACCGGAGATGGATCCCCCCTCCGGTAGGGTACCGGAAAGGGGTCCCGATTGGTTTTTCGTGGCTCTGGAGGCTTGCGGCGGCGGAACTCCCGATCTAGGTTCTGTTTTGGAAGTTTTAGGGTACGACGGTATATATGGGTGAAGGGGGAACGTCGGTGGAGCTACAGGGGCCCCACGAGGCAGGGGGCGCGCCCCCACCCTCGTGAGCACCTCCCATATCTTCTGACGTGGGGTCCAAGTCCATCAGGTGGGTTTCCTTCCAAAAATAACTTCTCCAGTTGATTTCGTTCCGTTTTGACTCCGTCTGATATTCCTTTTCCTCGAAATACTGAAATAGGCATAAAACAGCAAATCTGGGCTGGGCCTCCGGTTAATATGTTAGTCCCAAAAATAATATAAAAGTGGAAAATAAAGCCCAATATTGCCTAAAACAGTAGATAAAGTAGCATGGAGCAATCAAAAATTATAGATACGTTGGAGACGTATCACTTGACTAGATGGGCCATGTCCGGGACTGGGCTCCGCCGGGGTGGTACTGGGAGGCGCTACCTACCGGGGGTGCAGGTTGGTGAGGAGCCAGCCTGTCATTGACCCGAACCTTCTTTGGTGGCGGTCGCGTGGGCCAGTGATGGTCCAGAGGCTCGAGGACTCCGCGGAGGTGGTGCGTCACCGTGTCTGTGAGGAGGACGCAGACGTCCGTTGCTACTTGTTGGCGTTGGAGCACAGGTTCTCCAATACCTGGCAGGTTCTCCAAGGATCTCACTGGAGCTATGATCCCGTGATGGTTCCTTCTCTGTGGGTGTCCACTGCCCGCGCCGATACCCGTCGTGTGCTAGGGTTTTAGTTGTACTAGTGATGTTATATGTATGACACTATTCGGGATGTATTAGTGATAATATTCGACGATGTACGGACGCATGAGATGATTTACTTTTGCTTATTGAATGCATGCTAATTTGAGTCCTATAAGATATTTTGAAATGTATATCTTGTGTTTCTCAATGTCCAAGTGGCCGGTCATGTTTGCAGGTTACACCTCCGAGTGGCCTATGTTTTGCCGGAGTGTTGATTCATTTCGTTCCGGCAAATTTCAGGCGCTCGATATGTCCTATTTTAGCAAAGGTCATGCCGCATTTTTCCGTGAATTTTGGCATGACTTTTGCCAGAATATGTAGGAAATATCGAGTGCCCCGGATTTGTGTGTTGAGTATCCTGGTAGTTGTCTTCTATCGATTTTCAATTAATGTTTTAACTATGAACATAGGAAATGTCTGACGACAAAAAGGATTTCGGTATTTGCAAATACTGCGAAGACGAGCGCGGCCTGTGCGACGGAATCTTCCTAGATGATGATAGGCACTTCGGCATCAAGCTAGATGAGAACTTCGAAGTGGATAGAGTAAGTCACAACGACAAGTCTTTTTTCGTAATTAAGCATGACATCTGCTTCATTTGCTTCAACTTATATATTTTTTACTATTATACTAGCGTATCCCCTGCCATGCAAGAGTTTTTGTATTGGATAAGATAGGTTTCAGTCATACTATGGAGGTAAAGAAAGTTTACTTGAAGACCGAGCATGGTTATATTTTCCACGCAAAATTATACAATTCAGACGACTACACCTATTTTGGATGCAAAACATGGCGAGCACTATACAAGACTTATGCATTTGAGCCTGATATGGGTATCACCTTTGATATTCGTCCGGAAGATGATATTGAAGGTAATACCGACATCTGGGTCGATGTGTAGACGCCTCCAGTTACACCATTATTTAAGTTTCTCAACCATATTTATGTCTTTGATATTGTTTATTCAAAAATAGTTGACAACTAATTTGTATTGTCAGCTTATTTCGGTGCAAGCAAACATGTCCAGCGCTTGGTAGACAGGACCTACTACTGTCCCGGGGCTGAACTAAACTGCGAGGAGCTAAGTCATTATGTTTCATGGCTTGAGGATCTTGATACTGTCAAGACAAATTTTCTTCCTGGACTTAGAAATGTTAGTACTGAAAACATGCGACCAATAGTGTTCGTAATGAACTACGGTCACATCTATTTAGGAAGGATGGTAAGATTTTTAGTATTTGTCCTCAGTGCATCTTTTCCATACATTATTTGTGAAGCTAAACTTCATTGCTAAGTATGTTACCATACGATGTTCTTCAACAGGGACTCCCGATGAATGTTGTGCCTTATGGGATCGAGACTAAAGGTACCATGAGTATTATTAGCTTACGGCCAAGATATCCTACATGTTACTTTAGTGCATTCAAGATCAGCGATGAATGCTTAATAGTGCAAGACTGGACCAGATATGTGATGGGGGAGCGCAGAGAAGTACTAGGGGGTAGCAAATAGATGTGCTACCCAAAATTAGGAGACAGGTTCATCTGCATGCTCCAACTTGATCAAGGAGGAGAGCTACACATGTTTTATGTTATTTTACCTAAGAGAGAGCAGCATGAGTGATTAGCTAGCTAGAAATGAGTTTGAGGATGATGATGTGCTACACTATTACTATGATGATAAAATAGCTAGTGTTGGTGGTAATGACTATGATGATTATTATTAGCTAGTGTTAGTGGTGATTAAATAAATACTGTTGGTGGTAATGCCTATGATGATGATTAAATAGCTTGTGCTAGCGGATTAGATTCAAGTGGAGGCAACATGTGGTGCACATCAAAAGTACTACTAGTCCAAACTAGATCAAGTTTGGATTAGTAGTATACTTTTGACATGCACCACATATTGCCTCCACTTGAATCTAATCCACCTTCATTAGACACACTGTTATGGACATAATGATGTAAACCTCATAACTGGTATTGTACCATTATTTGTATGATGGCGCATAAATACACTAAAAATAAAAAAATAAAAAAAGAATACTAGTAGCGATGGAGAGAAAACACGCTGCCAGTAGTTACATTAGCAGTAGCGTGGGAGTGAACAAACGCTGCAGCTATTTGTCCTAGCAGTAGCGCGTGCGGACAAGCGTTACTGCTAAGCAATAGCTGTAGCGCCTTATTAGTAGCGCGCCTACCCGCGCTACTAGTGAGCACAAAACCAGCGCTACTGCTAGGGTTTTCCCTAGTGGTGCAGTCCTGCCGGTCATAATCCGGCCAGGACTCTCCTGCCAAAGAGAGAGACCTTAGTGAATTCAGAATGTCGCCGAAGGGCGAGTGCTGAAAGATACCCGTGGCGGTGAATTCCATGATCGGCGCCCAATCGGATTCGATTGGCAGGGGAACAGAGGGCTCGGAGCCCGGAGAAGAGTCCGAAACTTTGGAGTCACGCGCTTCGCAGAAGATAAGACCGGTGTTCAGCTCGATCGCCGTCGAGACTGCAGCCCTCGGGGCAGGGTCTAACCACCCGTCCTCGATCGACGCAGTCGGCTCCGAGCTAGGGGTCAGAGCGGATGCAGGTTCGGCCTCCAGGGCACTGTTCGGCGGCAGAGCTAAATCATGCCCGTCGTGACAGTGCGGCGCGCCCGGCTGTTGCTCGAATCCGTCGAAGATCAAGTCTCCGCGGACATCAGCCATGTAGTTCAAACTTCCAAATCTGACCTGATGGCCAGGGGCGTAGCTTTCGATCTGCTCCAGATGGCCAAGCGAATTAGCCCGTAGTGCAAAGCCGCCGAATACGAAGATCTGTCCGGGGAGGAAGACCTCATCCTGGACCGCATCGTTACCGATGATCGAAGGGGCCATCAAGCCTTACGGCGACGGCACAGTGGAACTCTCAATGAAAGCACCAATATCGGTGTCAAAACCGGCGGATCTCAGGTAGGGGGTCCCGAACTATGGTAACAGGAGGCAGGGGACACGATGTTTACCCAGGTTCGGGCCCTCTCTATGGAGGTAACACCCTAGTTTTTGCTTGATTGATCTTGATGATATGACTAGTACAAGAGTTGATCTACCACGAGATCGTAGAGGCTAAACCCTAGAAGCTAGCCTATGGTATGATTGTTGTTGTCCTACGGACTAAAACCCTCCGGTTTATATAGACACCGGAGAGGGCTAGGGTTACACAGAGTCGGTTACAATGGAAGGAGATCTACATATCCGTATTGCCAAGCTTGCCTTCCATGCCAAGGAAAGTCCCATCCGGACACGGGACGAAGTCTTCAATCTTGTATCTTCATAGTCCAAGAGTCCGGCCAAAGGTTATAGTCCGGCTATCCGGACACCCCCTAATCCAGGACTCCCTCAGTAGGAATAAAAGAAACTACGAGAGGCAGACATGTAGTGTTGAAGGAAGGTCTCCAAAATCTTTGACTTCCATCCTTAATTAATTACATCTACCAACAATTCTGAGCCACCACATGGACAATTTTTTAGTTCCAAATTTCAGATTCTTTTTTCATGAACCTTCTAGTTTGAAATTCCTCAGGAGAACAGTAATGTTTTCTTGTGAAACAAAACCCATCTTTTCAACCCCAGATTACTATGGATCAGCGACCATCAAGAACCAGACAGTTATTACTAACATTGCAAACCAAGGCATAGACTGCTGAGAACTCCTTGGTAATTAGTATTAATTCTACTATTGTTTCTATTGGCCCAGATCATAAGAATGTAGAAAAATAGGTACACACCATAGAAAAAAGCATGTGGGAGATATAGCATACCGTGGGAGGAATTCTGTAACAATACAAAGTCGTCGTTGTGATGCAACTGCAACCATGAAAATTATTATATTGGATGTAGTAGTTTCTTCATCAATGATACCTACAAATTTGATGGACGCAGGTATGGTTATGGACACAATCTATGAAAAGGAATCACAAGAACATGATTAATAAAGCTATGAACGTACTGCTAATTGATGTCCTACAAAAGAAATCAATGGTGAAATGTTGTTAACATCGCATCATTCTCTTCATAATTACCACATGATTATAACAACATAGAACAAAAAAACAATTATGGGTGCAACGAACAGCAAAGGGTACAACTCTAATCTAGAACCAGTGTCTGCACTGGCCTATCTGATTCAATAAGAACCAAATCAAGGTTAATTCTTTGATCCGTGGTATCTCACTCTTCAAAAAAAAGAAGTAACCTACAGTAAGGATTAGACGTGGGCATCAAAATGCAAGAGAGCATAACATAAATTTATGACACTCAACCGGCACCAACCTCACTGAGAAATACTTCAAATTGAAGAACAGAGAGATTCAGGAAAATAAATCCCATGTCCTCTGCTAATAAAGCTATACCTTCCCACCGCTCAAGACAAGGGTATCTGATTATGCGCAAAAGTTAAGCCTCAGTTCATATGCTACTCCATTCTTAAAAGAGGAAAGTTACATTGGATAGCATTGAACCATGAAAGATCCCAGGGAGCATAGCAATCTAATAGTCACACCAAAGAGATTTCCATGGTGATGCCATAATTGCAAGGTAGGCGATAATGATTTTTTTCGAAAAGGAGGTTATCCCCGGCCTCTGCATCAGAACGATGCATACGGCCATAATTATTAATAAGAAAAAGGTTCAACACAAGTCTTCATGTCTCTAACAAAGAACGGAAAAGGCCCACAAAGAGCTAAAAAATAATAGAGAAGCCACAACCGGCTGGCATAAAAAGATAGGAACACTAATTGCCTATCCTATTACATGACCGCCGTCCAAACCGGTTGAAAATAGCCCGTGCTACCATCTCCCATTGGGTAGACCCAGTAACCATACGCTCCCTGGCCTCCGTCGGAGTGAGTAGCGACCACATACGGATCAACGCAGTGGCTCGGAAAATAACCTGCAAAAAATGAATATTTGTTGTTCTGTTAAAGACCAAATCATTTCTGCAGTTCCAGATTGCCCATAATAAAGCACATACTCCTACACGAATGTGTCTTGCTGTTTCAGAATCTATCCCGTCTAACCATGTCCCAAATAACGTGTTGATAATATTTGGAGCAGTAATATTAAATGCTATGTGAACCATCTGCCACAATATTTTTGCCAAAGGGCAGTCAAGAAAGAGGTGTTTGATGGATTCATCATGGTCATAGAACTACATCTTGTAGATCCTGTCCAGTTGCATTTTGCCAAATTATCCTTGGTTAAAATGACCTGTTTATGCACAAACCACATAAACACTTTGATTTCCAATGGTACTTTGACTTTCCAAACATGTTTCGACCGAGGAATAGCGCTAGAGTTGATAACATCCAGATACATGGATCTAACCGAGAACTCTTCATTCTTAATTAGTTTCCAGCACAACTGATCAGACTGTTGAGACAGCTAAACATCCATCAATCTTCTCACAAGATGGAGCCAGGGGTCCCACCGGTTTCCCGCTAGCATCCTCCTAAACTGAATATTGAGAGGAGTTGACTGTAGTACTGTTGCAACGTAAGCGTCTCTTCGCTGGACAATGCTATAAAGAGAAGAATATTGGAGTGCGAGGGGCATCTCCCCTAGCCATGTATCCTCCCAGAATCTCATAGTGGTACCGTTTCCAACTATAAACCTTGTCCTATTGAAAAAGAGTGATATAACTCTCATCAGTCCTTTCCAAAAAAGGTGAATCAGTCGGCCTCACTGTCACCTGGGACAAGGTTTTAGAGTGAAGGTACTTATTACGCAAAATCTGAGACCATGTGGCCTCCGTCTCTACAGATAGCTTATACAGCCACTTGCTGAGCAGAGATTTGTTCTTCACCTCAAGATTTTCAATACCTAGACCCCCTTGGTCTTTCGGCCTACAAATGATATCCCATTTAGCGAGTCTGTATTTTTGTTTTAGTTCATCAGTCTGCCAGAAAAAATGTGATCAAAGTCAAGCCTTTTTCAAACTCCAACTGGTACCTCGAAAAAGGATAGGAGAAACATGGGCATACTCGTGAGAACCGAATTAATGAGAATTAATCAGCCTCCGTATGACATCAGCTTGCCCTTCCAGCAGCTCAGTTTCTTCTCAAATCGATCCTGAATGCATTTCCATTCTCTGTTTGTCAGCTTACGATGATGGATTGGTATACCTAAATACGTGAAAGGTAAAGCCCCCAATTCGCACCCGAACAATTGTTTGTACGCATCTTGGTCATCATTAGCTCTTCCAAAACAGAATAATTCACTTTTATGGAAGTTAATCTTTAACCCGGTCAATTGTTCGAATAAGCATAACACCAGCTTCATGTTTCGCGCTTTTGCCAAGTCATGCTCCATGAAGATGATAGTATCGTCAGCGTACTGTAGGATAGACACACCTCCGTCCACTAAGTGCGGGACGAGGACACCTACCTGGCCTGCATCCTTAGCCCGTCCTATTAGAATTGTCAACATATCAACCACTATGTTGAAAAGAATAGGTGACATTGGATCTCCCGTCCTCAAACCTTTGTGTGTTTGGAAGTAGCGACCGATGTCATCATTCACTTTAATTCCAACACTCCCTTTTTGCGTGAAAGATTCTACCTGGTGTCTCCAGGCCTGATCAAAACCTTTCATACGCAAGGCCCGTTGAAGAAAAGGCCATTTGACCTTATCGTACGCTTTCTCAAAATCCACTCTGAAAACAACTCCATCTAGTTTTTTCGTGTGAATTTCATGGAGCATTTCATGTAGGACAACAACCCCTTCTAGGATGTTTCTGTCCGGCATGAAAGCAGTTTGGGACGGCTGCACCACAGAATGTGTTGGGGATATTGCTATTTGGGGTAAACCGGCCTACAGGGCCCGGGTTAGCTCCGTCAATGGACCCGAGATGTTAAAGCCCAAGGAGAAATAGAAGGGCCCAAGGCCTGTAATCGGTTTAGAGGTTTACGGTGTAAACCGGCCTGAGGTAAACTTGCATTGTAAGTTAGGAATAGAGAGACCGACCCGGGCACGTTTATAAACCGGAGTTCGGGACTTTGCAGACCGACGGGCGTCACCCGTGTATATAAGGGGACGACCCGACGGCGGTTTGGGGAGAGAGGATAACAACTCGAGGTTTAGGCGAAGCTTATCGCTCCCTAACCCTCGAAACCCATCAATCCCATCACAACTAGACGTAGGCTTTTACCTTCATTGAAGGGGCCGAACTAGTATAAACTCTGTGTCCTTGCGTCCGCTCTAACCCCTTCAAACTAACCCGTTGCGATGGCTCCACGACTAAGTCCTTTTGCCAGGACATCTGCCGTGACAAATCCACGACAGTTGGCGCCCACCGTGGGGCTATCGCGAGATGGTTTCAAGTTTTTGGAGGGCCGCTTTGAAGGACTCGAGGGTTACGCTGTGGGTCGGATGACCAAGAGCCGCCGCGGAAAACTCTACATCGACGGCACAGGCTGGGGCCCCGACGCCGGCTCGATCGAATACGGGTACCGGGTCCCCTTTGGCGGTATCCATGTTTTCATCGGCAAGATCGGAGAACCAGGCCCCGAGTTAGGCGTCTGCGCCGACCTCGTCGAGACAGCTCAGTGCACGAAATCGACCCTGGCTAAACCGACCAGGAAGCACGCCTTCGTGGGAGTCATCCACGGAGGAAGCTACGAGGAAGGATCCGAATCTGGTGACGAAACCGTCGTCTACTCCAGCGATGAAACGTCGACCGGGGAAACCGAATCTCTTTACCAGCTGCAAGATGATCGGATTGGGGGCGGCTCCGATGGCAACAGTATTCCGGACCCCTCTGATCTGCCCTATCGGGTTGGGATCTTCATGGCTGGAACACAGGCGGTGCCACGATCATCAACTGCAGCAGCAGCGATCTCCGGATCGGCAGCGGCAACGGCTGCGCGGGCAGGAGGCCCTACGGGTTCACCAGCCCAAGTTTTGTCAGACCTATTTGACGCACTGGCAGCGCTCATGGCGGAAGCCAACCTGGTGGATCAGGAGGTTCACAATGCTGAGATTGCCAAAGTGAGAGAGCAGATCACTCAAGCTAAAGCGGAGCTGGCAGCAGAAGAGATCAGGATGACGGCGGAGCGCGCCGCTTTGGATGCACAGGCTTACAGGCTCATGATGGACCAGAATGCGTCTCAGGAAGTCCTGAAGAGGAAATCCCGATCTCGATTGCCCGCAGCCCTCGACGCCCGAAATCTCTTCAACACCCCGGGGGTAAACCATGTGGAGGCGACAGTTGGCGCCCCGGTTCAGCATCGGATAATAAGCCTGCCTCGTCACAACACTGGTACACCACAGGCCGTGCCAACACCGTCAGGTCATTATTCCAACCCGATGGATAATCTCGTCGTGGCGGCAGCTCGGCTGGAAGCCATTCCGATCGAAGGCGATTCACCGCAGGACGTAGAGACACGCCGGGTCAAGGAGCTCCTTAGGACCGCGTTGGCCCAACAAGAAGCATATTCACAAAGCCGTGATCGGATTCACTCCACCCCTCGCCCCAGCGGGAGCCATAGTAGGCGCATGGAAGAGCCGGCTGTTTCAAGCAATGCCAGGCGTGAAGCGCTCCGCGGCAACAACCCGGCGGGCGTCGACAATGCTCAGGAGAATGTGGATCGCACCCGTGCGCGGGAGGCCGGATTAGCAGCGCAGCATCAGGCTCGTCAGTTTACACCTATCTTCCCAGCGGCTACGGTTGAACCGGGGGTGGTCTCCAGTTCTTTGGGAGTACCGTGCCTTGTTCCCGCTTTGCGCAACGTACGCCTGCCCAAAGACTTCAAAGGCCCCCGCAAGGTACCAAACTACACGGCAGATCAGCCTCCGGAGACATGGGTGGAGAGCTATGAAATGGCTATGGAGATGCTGGATGTGGATGACGCGGCGTGTGCCAAGTATTTTACTATGATGTTAGAAGGAACGGCCCGGACTTGGCTAAAGAGCTTACCGCCTAATTCAATTAGTTCGTGGGCCCAATTGCGCGCCCGGTTTATCAAGAATTTCAAGGACACGTGCAGACAGCCAATGTCGATAGTTGACCTAGCAGCCTGCGTTCAGCAAGAAGGGGAATCAACTACCCATTGGGTGCGGCAGGTGTCAGAAGTTTTGCACTCGTCAGATCGCATCAATGCAGACACCGCCGTGGTGCTGTTGGAAAGCAACTGTCGGTTTGGCCCTTTGAAGCTAAAGCTGGGCCGGATGAAGCGTGATTGTACAGACATAGGAACGCTCATGACCGCCTTAGTGAAGTATGCGGATTCTGACAGTACCAAGGATCCTGACTCTGGTGATGACAAAGCAGGGAAGGGAAAGAAGAATAGCAACACCAAAGGCCAGCAACATCGACCGACAGGTAATGGAGCCGGAGGTAAGCGTAAACCGGACGGGAGCATGGACTTTGTGGCCAACACAAGTGCACAGAATAAAGGCCAGCGGCGTAAGGGGAAACAGCCAAGTTTCCGCGCAAATCCCGGTCCTAATCCGGAGCGTTTGAACTTTTTCTTAAACCAGCCCTGTCCGAAGCACGGAACAAAAGAGGAACCAGCAACCCATCTTTGGAAGGATTGTTATATCATGAAGGAATTCAAAAGCTCAAACACTTTCCAATATGATCACAGCTCCGGCGGCGGTTCAGGCTCCGGATCAGGATACGGTGGCGGAAATCCCGGTCCAGGGGTCCAGGGTAATCCGGGCGGACAGGACAGCCAAAATAATCAAAATAATCAAAGTGGTTACGGACAGCAGCAATCAGGTTATCAGAGCAACCCGAAGCAGTTGAGTGGTGGACAGTATCATGTCTTTACTACAAGCTTGGATAAGCGGGATAGAAAGCTTCAGAGGCGGGCAGTCAGTGCTATCGAACCGGCCACGCCTCACTATCTGCGCTGGTCGGAACAGCCTATCATATGGAGCCGAGAAGATCACCCTCCCAGGGTTTATAATCCAGGTCAGTTAGCATTGGTGGTGGCACCTCAGGTGGGAGGTTATAAGCTCACCAAGGTGCTCATGGACGGAGGGAGCAGCATTAACATCTTGTATTATGAGACCTTCCGTCGCATGGGACTGGTAGATAAGGATCTCAAACCGACCAATACCGTGTTCCACGGGGTGGTGCCTGGCAAGTCTGCATATCCGGTTGGTAAGATAGCCCTTGAAGTGGTCTTTGGCGATAGTCACGATTCCAGATCAGAGACGCTGACGTTCGAAGTGGTTAAAATCCAAAGTCCGTACCACGCTTTGTTCGGACGGCCAGCCTATGCAAAATTTATGGCACGGCCCTGCTATGTATATCTGCAACTTAAGATGCCGGGTTACAAGGGCACTATAACGGTTCATGGAAGCCGTCGAATCGCTTTGGAATGCGAGGAAGGAGATGCGACTTATGCAGAATCGGTTTGTGCTACGGAGGAGCTAAAGCAGTACAAAGACAGTGTTGACCCGGAGGACATGACTTCGTTGAAGAAGCCAACCACGGACCACGATCCGGCCTTGAAGTTCAAATCGGCTGCCGAAACTAAGCTTGTTGACTTCGTACCTGGCGATTCGTCCAAGCAGTTCAGCATCAGTACAAACCTGGATCCAAAATAGGAAAGCGCGCTCATCGAGTTCATCCGTGAGAATCGGGACATCTTTGCATGGAAGCCGTCTGACATGCCTGGTGTACCGAGGCGACTCGCTGAGCACACCCTTAATGTGGATCCTAAGTATAAACCGGTAAAACAGTTCTTACGCCGGTTTAACGAAGAAAGACGTAAAGCGATTGGTGAGGAAGTGACCAGGCTCCTGGCAGCTGGGTTTATCGTTGAGGTTTTTCATCCCGAATGGCTTGCTAATCCGGTGCTGGTTCTTAAGAAAAACGGCACCTGGCGCATGTGTGTGGATTACACAGACTTGAATAAAGCTTGTCCAGCGGATCCTTTTGCTCTCCCCCGGATTGATCAGATCATTGATGCTACGGCAGGTTGCGAGCGTTTGAGTTTTTTGGATGCCTATTCGGGTTATCACCAGATCAAGATGGCAGTTAAGGACCAGGAGAAGACGGTGTTCATTACTCCCTTTGGAGCCTTCTGCTATGTGTCTATGCCCTTCGGGCTTAAGAGTGCGCAGGCTACTTATCAACGATGTGTGCAAAATTGCCTCCACGAGCAGATTGGTCGTAATGTGCATGCTTATGTGGATGATATTGTGGTCAAGTCACGAAAGAAGGAGACCCTGGTTGACGATTTGAAGGAGACTTTCGATAACTTAAGAGTGTACCAAATGATGCTCAACCCAGCTAAATGTGTTTTTGGTGTACATGCAGGCAAGTTGTTGGGATTTTTAGTGTCCCATAGAGGAATTGAGGCCAATCCGGAAAAGATCACAGCCATCACCTCCCTGGTCAAACCGAAATGCGTCAATGATGTTCAACGCATGGCCGGGCGGATTGCAGCGTTAAGCCGGTTTATCAGTCGCCTCGGTGAAAAGGCGATCCCCTTGTATCAAATGCTCAAGAAGACGGATCAATTTGTCTGGAGTCCGGAGGCTGATAAAGCGTTTGAGGACTTGAAGCGACAGCTAGTCAATCCGCCAGTGTTGGCAGCCCCTGTAGATAAAGAGCCACTCTTGTTATATGTTGCAGCGAATGCCAGAGCGGTTAGTGTGGCGATGGTGGTAGAACGAAAGGAGGCTGGAAAGGAACATCCGGTTCAGCGACCGGTTTACTACATCAGTGAAGTGCTTATCGAGTCCAAACAAAGGTATCCGCATTGGCAGAAGCTGGTATATGGTGTTTTTATGGCAAGCCGGAAGCTGAGGCAATATTTTCAAGGACACCCCATCACGGTGGTCAGTTCTGCTCCTTTGGGTGACATCATACAAAACCGGGAGGCGACCGGTCGGATTGCCAAGTGGGCTATCGAGCTTGGGCCGCACGATTTAAGATACGTACCCCGGACGGCCGTAAAATCACAAGCACTTGTCGATTTCATAAACGATTGGACAGAGTTACAAGCGCCTGAGGAGAAGCCAGATAACACCTATTGGACCATTTATTTTGACGGGTCAAGACAATTGGAAGGCTCGGGGGCTGGAGTCGTTTTAACTTCCCCACGAGGTGATAAGTTTTGTTATGTCCTCCGTTTAATGTTCCCCTGTACAAATAATGCGGCTGAGTATGAAGCTTTGCTGCATGGTCTTCGGATGGCCAAAGAGATGAATCTGAGCAGAGTTAGGTGCTTTGGTGATTCGGATCTGGTGGCTCAGTAGGTATCTGGCACCTGGGATTCAAAGGACCCGCTCATGGCTGCATACCGACGTGAAGTAGATATGGTAGCCGGGCATTTCAAAGGCTATCAAGTGGACCATGTGGACCGCAGGAAGAATGAGGCAGCAGACGCTTTAAGCCGCTTGGGCTCTCAGCGTAAACCGGTCCCACCCAATGTTTTCTTGGATGTGTTGTATCACCCATCGGTACAGTTACCCGGTGAGTTGGAGTTGGCTGTTCCTGATCCGGAGGCTCAGTTAGTGGCGGCTCTTCACGTCACCCCGGATTGGACGCTCCCTTATCTGGCATATATGAACCGGGGTGAGTTGCCAGAAGACGAAAGCTTGGCTCGACAGATAGTACGGCGGTCCAAGTCTATGACCATCCTTAAAGGAGAGCTACATCATCGCAGCGTGTCAGGAGCACTACAACGGTGCGTATCCCCTGAGGAGGGGTGCGAGATATTACGTGAAATACATGAAGGGGATTGCGGCCACCACGCCGGTTCAAAATCATTGGTGGCTAAAGCGTTCCGCCACGGTTTCTACTGGTTAACTGCTCATGCTGATGCAGAGGACCTGGTCAGGTTATGTGATGGTTGCCAGAAATTTTCCAGGCAAGCGCACATACCGGCTCAAGAATTGAGGATGATTCCGATCACTTGGCCGTTTGCGACTTGGGGGCTTGATATGGTTGGGCCTTTTAAGCGTTCCAAAGATAAGAAGACCCACCTACTGGTGGCGGTTGACAAATTTACAAAGTGGGTGGAGGCAGAACCTGTCAGTAAATGTGATGCGGCCACGGCGGTTCGGTTTATAAAGAAGGTGATCTTCCGGTTTGGCTTTCCACACAGCATCATCACAGATAATGGTACCAATCTATCCAAGGGGGCCATGAGAGAGTTCTGTGCATGGGAGCATATACGGCTTGATGTTTCTTCGGTAGCGCACCCACAATCTAATGGTCAGGCAGAACGAGCGAATCAAGAGATCTTGAGAGGTATCAAACCCCGGCTTCTGGTCCCTTTGCAAAGGACGCCGGGTTGTTGGGTGGAGGAGCTACCGTCTGTATTATGGAGCATCAACACCACGCCTAACAGATCCACGGGGTTTACGCCGTTTTTTATGGTCTACGGAGCAGAGGCGGTTCTCCCAAGTGATATACGACATGACTCACCTCGTGTGGCAGCGTATGTTGAAGCGGACAACGAGCAGGCACGGCAGAACGCTCTTGACTTGTTGGATGAGGAACGTGACTTAGCAGCTGCCCGTTCAGCGATTTACTAGCAAGATCTTCGCCGTTACCACAGCCGTCGGATTAGGACCAGAACCTTTCAGGAGGGGGATTTGGTGCTTCGGCTCATCCAGGATCAGTCTGATCAGCATAAATTATCCCCGCCTTGGGAGGGACCTTTTGTGGTCAGCAAGAATCTGAATAATGGGTCATACTACCTGATTGATATTCGAGAGCACAAAGATTCGCGCACATCAGAGGAGGAGACCAGCAGGCCGTGGAACATAGCTCATCTTCGACCTTATTATGCATGAGCCTTGGGCTCTGTTTATGTACATATCATGACCATGTATATATTATGATTAATACAATAAACCGGAGCCTCGAGTAAAGCGGGGTCTCTGCTGTTCTTCACATCATGCGTGTACAGAAGATCAAAATAAAGATTCCGGTTTAAAAGCCGGTTCAAGGGAAGATGTCTCCCGCAAAGCTGTGAAGCTCTTAATATCCGGTTCAATATCCCGGTTCAAGCATGGGGCTTCCTGTTCAAACATAGGTCGTATTCGAACCAAAGAGAACATAGCTATTCAAACATGGGGCTTCCTGTTCAAACATAGGTCGTATTCGAACCAAAGAGAACATAGCTATTCAAACATGGGGCTTCCTGTTCAAACATAGGTCGTATTCGAACCAAAGAGAACATAGCTATTCAAACATGGGGCTTCCTGTTCAAACATAGGTCGTATTCGAACCAAAGAGAACATAGCTATCCCTATAAAGTCAGTTGGGGACCTAGTCGGCCTGAACCGTAGCTACACCTCCGGGGGGCTTGGTCATGTCTTGACGACGGTAATGCCTTCTGGCTGGCACATTTGCCACTGAATCAGTTGGGGACCTAATCGACTTGAACCGTAGATTACGCCTTATGGGAGCTCGGTCATGTCTTGATGATGGTAATGCCTTCTGGTCGGCTTTTTAGCCAATGAATCATTTGGGGGCTTGGTCGTGTCCGAACCAACGCAATGCCACTTGATCGGCCCTTGGCCACTGAGTCACTTGGGGGCTTGGTCGAATCCGAACCAATGCAATACCATTTGACCGGCATATTTGCCACGATTCAGTTAGGAACCTAGTCGACCTAAACCGTAGCTACACCTCTTGGGGGCTTGGTTTATTTTGTCTTGACGATGGTCACGCCTTCTGAACGGTTCATAGCAACCACTATTTGCATGCGTTTTACTATCGCGTTGGCCTCTCGTATTTGGTTTTTGTTTTTTGCCTTTATTGTGGTATTTTTTGTTCTTCGGAACGTCAAGTGCTTTTAAACCGATTCAGCTGACACAGCCTGGTCCGTTTTTTAACCCGGAGGCAAGTTGCCCGGTTTGGCAAAGGCGCAGCACGGTTCATAGGGTTGAAAGATCTTGTGTACTCAGTAAAGACAGGAAACATAAAGTTGGAAAACGTCATTGGAAAGAGCATCAGTACCCGTGCGCAAAGGCACATTCAAATGCAGAGGTATTAAACTATCTTATTACAAGGCAGCATAGTGCCTGAATATATTGTTCTTTGACGGATTAAACGTCACCAATTAAGGTGAACCGGAGCGTTGATTACGCCTGTTTGCCGCCTCGGTTTGAAGGCTGTGGATCATCTTGCGCCGCATCCTCTTGGCTACCCATTGGCTGGAAATCAGCAGTGGTCCAGTCGATTCCCATTAGCGCTTGAAAGACAGCTTCTTCGTGAATCAGCAAAGACGGTTCAATGTCAGGAGCATAGGTATGCTTACGGATTGGAGGAATAAGGTTTTCCGCTTCAGGGACCGGGGCAGCTACTCGCCTGTTCTGGTTATCATATTGGGCTTGGTAATGGGTCAGATCTGCTTCTTCAGCCAATTGACAAGCTAGGGGGCGCACCGCCCGGTTTATCGCCCTCAAATCATCTTCACCAAAGTCTGAACCATCTTCTTTCAAGCTGGGGTATCCTTGGGCCGCTTCGACAGGATCGAAATCTGGTACCCACGCTTTGGCCCGGATCAAGGCAGTGATGGCTCCAGTTCGAGCAGCTGATCTTTTCAACTCTTCAATCCGGGCTGGAAGCATGGATAGCCTCTTCAACGTGTCTTGAATCAGAGACGGTGCAGGGTGGTTGTGCGACGCAGTGGTGATAGCTCTCTGTGCTCTGGTGTACAAGTGTTCAATCAGAGTATAGGCAGCTTTGAGTTTCATCCGCACATCAGAACCCAAGTGTCCAATACGTGAGCCTGCAGTGTTTCAAGATGGATTACAAACCGGACATAGGATATAGCAGACAAGGTACAAATTGGAAGAAGGGCATCGAAAGAAATTTACCAAAGACGGCAGAGGTCATGGAGTGTATTTGTCGCTTCACGGTGGATAATTCATCGACCACCGGTTTGAGAGCAGCTTCAGCATTTTCAGCCCTCTTCGTCAAAAGAGCTTTTTCAGTAGCCCAAACAGCTTGCTCCTTTTTGCGGTTTTCTTTCAGCTGTTCCATAATGGTTAAGGCATTGGTCAATTCCTCCTTCGCTTTTTCAGTTTCAGCCTGCTGGGTTTTTAAAGTTTCCTGAAGGTCCGAGACTTGTTTCTCTTTGGTCTTCAAATCCCCCTGCAGCAGGTCATCAGCAGTGTTCAGAAAATAGTGCACGGTTTGGAAGTATCAACCACACAAGCAAGTTATGTGCTCGATACTTGGGGGCTAATGCATACTTGATTTTAACACATGTTTTCCACTACAAAAAGTCCCAGGATTAATACAAGTATTAAAACTTGGCACTTGGGGGCTAATGGTTATTTAATGATGTTTCTGGTTAAAGGCCTATGTTGAAGCCCTAGGTTTTTAAACCGGACCTTAGTGGTCAAGGCAGCATGATTCGGGTTACCATCTCGGATTCGGATCAGATTGAGAAGCTAGGTTGTAACAGAAGGAAGCACAAGAGAGTTACCTCAAGTTTTTCTTTCATCATCCTGATCATACCAGCTTCATAATCGCGACTGGTGTACAGTCGGTTCAGGTACCCAGAATAAAGATCTTGGGCGCTTAAAGCGGCGTATGTTGAGGAGTCAACGTCCCATTTGCCCTTTATGGCCGAGATTTCGTCCTTGGCAGTATGCTTGGCCAAAGTAGCAGTGTTCCCCGGTTCAGAGCGGCCAATGCCGGTAATCACAACATCATCATCCTTGGAGTCGCTGCTCTGCAGTGGCCCTGTCGGTTTATCAACAGTTCCAGAAGGGGGGATGGATTCCTCAACCCGAACAGGACTGGCAGGCGGATTAGTACGGCTGGCAGGTTTGGTAGGCCTTTCTTCAGCACAGGTGTCATCTTGCGGAGATAGATAATTCTGAATATCTTCACGACCCAGAGCATCAGCACCAGGAGTTTTCTCCGGTTCAGGAGCGGCAGTTCCTTCAGCCGGGTTATCCAGACGAGCCTTCTTGCTCGGTCTAGGTTTAGCCCTGGAAAAAACCCAAAGATTGAAAAAACGGTATAAGATGGATTAAGAGACCCATACAGAGATATGTTGTGATCGGTCCAACTTACCCAATAACTGTCTTCAGCGGTGGCAGTTGAGTGGCTGAAGATTCACCAGAAGATGAATGGGAAGTGACCTGATAATCGGAGTCAGATGGATTAAGAGGCTGACGAGTTAAACCTGCTTTAGAAGGAAAGCTAGCGCATAAATCGGAGACCTCTGAGCGGCGTTTCCGAACCGGGCTGTTCGGTAAACCGGCGGAGGTAACTACCTGGCCGCTATGCCGGGTGGTGCGTCGAGCTTCATGTTGCTGGGTCTTCACAAGAAATTTGGGATCCAAGTAAGCAAGAGGATGAGAAAATTTAATTTTCCGGTTTGCTTGGCGAGGTTTTTTCAAAGGCAAAGGAACGGCATCAGAAGAAAGAATAGTTACCTCTGGGCCTTCAGCATTGCTCGCTTCAGCGTCGTCCTGACAAATGTCATCATCAATAAGACGTATAAAAAGTAAGCCAACTGAATCGAGGTCTACCCCAAGGTCCGGATTACCCACATCATCTTCCTCTAAATCCGGGGTAGAGGAAGCGGTGTTCCTTTTCTTCTGAGCGGGCTTCTTCACCCTCGTTTTTGGTCGGGTTACCTTTTCGGTCGGCTCTTGAAACTTCTTGCTCCAAAACGGATCATCTCCCTGTCTCAGAAAGGACTGGAGTTAGCAATATGTGTATAAGGAGATCATAAATTCTATAACAAACAGAGGGGAGATACTTACAGCAGGTGGTTTGTTTGTGGTACAAAATGGAAGCAGGCCGGTTCGGGCGCAAGCATATTCCGGTTCATTCAGCATCTTTTTCACAGCTTCAGTGACTTCGTCCTCCGTCAGCTGAATGTTGCAGTGCCTCAAAGGATCATCAACCCGGCCCGTGTATTGGCACATTAAACCGGAGCGGATGCTAAGGGGCAGGATGCTCCATGAAATCCAGCAACGGGCAAGATCTACCCCCGTTAAACCGTTAGCCATGAAGGCTCTGAGCTTGGACAGCTGAGGGGCATACTTACTCCTCTCTCTGGCGGTTAGCCTTGGGGGGAAGGGGTGTGTATTGCTAAGTCTCTCTGGACGGAAGCCGGGCAGTGGATTTTCTTCAGCAGGGGAAGTATCCTTGCAATAGAACCAAGTGTAATTCCATTCTTGCGGATGACTATGCAACTTGGCGTGAGGATAAGTCACCTCTTTCCTCTTTTGAATCGTCATACCACCCAGTTCCATATTAGGGCCGTCGGTGAATTCAGTACGTCGGTTCAAATGAAAACAGTCCCGGAACAGCTCTACAGTGGGTTCCTCCTGGAAGTACACCTCGCAAAGCACTTGAAAATGGCAGATATTCGTGACTGAGTTTGGACCAACATCTTGTGGGCGCAACCTAAAGTTAGCCAGGACGTCCCGATAAAATTTTGAACCGGGTGGATTAAAACCCCGGGCCAGGTGATCCGCAAACACCACCACTTCTCCCTCCTGTGGGGTAGGAGGACATTCGTTTCCTGGAACCCTCCAATGGATGGCATTTTTGCTACTCAAAGCGCCAGTCAGAACTAAGTTGTTTAGTTGGGTCTCAGTGATGCGAGAGGGAACCCAGTTGCATTCGTACACCTGTTTTGCCATGAGAAAATCTACAAAGACAAAGGTGTTCCGGTTTTGAGAACAAGTGTGAGTGTAAAAAGAAGATGCTCTTATATAGAGTAAGGTTATCTACAATGATATCATCCAGTGGTTCATCAAGGGGACTAATGGATGTGTGGATTGGTTTGTTCGCTTTGCTAGAAGTTAAACCGACCAGATCTAACAGTTGTGAATATGAAAGCAGAAACAGATCCCGTACGGATTCTTTCAAAGCAATGGATCTACCGCTAGGGCGAAAAAGAAGTAAAAATACGAGGTTTGGCTCACAGCAGAACAACATAAGTTCGACAAGCAGAGAAATGAGTGAGATCTAAGGAGATGAGTACAGATTTATGGCGAACACTGAGAGGGACTACAAATCACGATACAGGTATCATCATCTGTTCGCAAAAGCTTCTATGGGGAAGAACAAGAAACAGTAGCAGGATGACGAACCCTAGAACAGATCTAAAGCAAGAAGAACAGGGGCCTTACCGGGATCCAAACGGATGTGGAAAGTCGCCGCGGTGCTCTGGTCCGATCAGGTTGATGCAGCGGCCGGAGTTGATGCAGTAGCTGACGGCGGCGGCGGAGCTCCGAGGTCTGGGTCGCGAGGAAGACGAAGAAGGGGACGAAAGGAAGGAAAGGAAGATGGCCTTCAAGTCCTATTTATAAGGCGCGGCGCGCGTGCCAGGCGCGCGAATCCAGGGGCCAGAGATTTCGGGAGCCCAGCCGTCGACCTGATTATTGCGGATTAGCAAAAGGAGACGGTAACTTTGCACTGACGTCATATCGGTTTACCGCAGCAAAAGGAGACGAAGAAACGGCGGTTCAACAGTTACCGGAAGACATTTGAAGACATAAATTCTTATTAAGGATTGACATGAACCTGTTCAAATCAATCTGGGGCCTAATGTTGGGGATATTGCTATTTGGGGTAAACCGGCCTACAGGGCCTGGGTTAGCTCCGTCAATGGACCCGAGATGTTAAAGCCCAAGGAGAAATAGAAGGGCCCAAGGCCTGTAATCGGTTTAGAGGTTTACGGTGTAAACCGGCCTGAGGTAAACTTGCATTGTAAGTTAGGAATAGAGAGACCGACCCGGGCACGTTTATAAACCGGAGTTCGGGACTTTGCAGACCGACGGGCGTCACCCGTGTATATAAGGGGACGACCCGACGGCGGTTTGGGGAGAGAGGATAACAACTCGAGGTTTAGGCGAAGCTTATCGCTCCCTAACCCTCGAAACCCATCAATCCCATCACAACTAGACGTAGGCTTTTACCTTCATTGAAGGGGCCGAACTAGTATAAACTCTGTGTCCTTGCGTCCGCTCTAACCCCTTCAAACTAACCCGTTGCGATGGCTCCACGACTAAGTCCTTTTGCCAGGACATCTGTCGTGACAAATCCACGACAGAATGCGCAATTTGCGTAAACCTATTAGTCCCAACCTTGGTGAAAATTTTGAAACTTACATTAAGAAGACAAATCGTCTGGAACTACTCAATTCGTACAACCTCTGTTTTCTTAGGAAGTAGAGTTATTGTTCCAAAATTTAAATGAAACAACTGAAGCTGTCCAGAGAATAAATCATGGAACATCGGTAACAAATCCCCTTTAACAATATGCCAACACTTCTTATAAAACTCCGCCAGGAAACCATCCGGCCCTGGAGCCATTTTATTTTTCATTTGTGAAATAGCTTCAAACACCTCTTTCTTCCTAAATGGGGCGGTTAAAATGTCATTTTCATCCGCAGCAAGTTGAGGGACATCCTCTACCCTTGACTCATCCAAGGATACGAAGTTATCCTTCGGAGGCCCAAACAGCTGCTTGTGCCCACTTCATTTCCTCCTCTCGAAGTCGTTCTTTCAGACTCATCTCCGCCTCCACTTTAGTTTCCAGCTCCCTGGTATCTAAAATGGTGGATTTGGCTTTTAAATCTAGGGATTGAATAAGAACAAGGAGCCTTTCCTTTTCAGCCTTATAAATCCCACTCATATGCTTAGCCCACCCACGAAGAAATCTCCGTAGATGCCTTATCTTATTCTGCCATCTTTCAATAGGGGACCTCCCTCCTGAATCTTTAGCCCATTCCCTTGCTATAAGTTCCAGGAACCCTTCTCTTTCAAACCATGCTAATTCGAAAGAAAAAATGTTTTTATTGCCCACATGGGTTGCCTTGCCAGAGTCCACGAGCAACGGGCTGTGGTCTGAGATCGCACGCGATAGCGCTTGGATTGTTACCAGGGGAAACTTCTGCTCCCATTCGACGCTAGCGAGGACACGATCCAACTTCTCGAATGTTAGGACTGGCAACGTATTATCCCAAGTGAATTTTCTACCAGAAAGCTCTATCTCTCTAAGATCCAAGCTTTCGATTATGGTATTAAACATAAACGACCATCTGCCGTCAAAATTATCATTATTCTTTTCTTCCCTCCTATGAATAATGTTTAAATCGCCCCCAACCAGAATTGGGAGCTGCTCACTACCGCAAATACGGACAAGATCAGCCAAAAAATCAGGTTTGAGTTCTGGCTGCGCAGCACCATACACCGCCACTAATGCCCAATTAAACCCATCGTCCTTTCATCTGACCCGAAACTTCACCGCAAAATCTCCCATGACCACACTCCGAACTTCCAAGGAATCGCATTTAACCCCAAGTAAGATCCCACCGGACCTTCCTCTTGGAGGTAGGCAATGCCAGTCGAAGTCGACACCTCCCGATAAAGTGCTAAGGAACTGGGGTGTGAAATTGTCCCTTCCAGTTTCGGAGAGGGCGATAAAATCCAACTGGTGCTCGATAGACGCATTTGCTAGAAACCTTCTTTTAGCCAAGTCTTTAAGACCTCTGCTATTCCAGAAAATTCCTCTCATATTTCATCATGAAATTTTTTAGAGGTACGGATCCTAGCACTTCTTCGCACATCTGAAGCTAGATAAATCTTTCGTTTCCACTTCCGCTTAGGCTTATTTTGATCCTCCAGCCGGTCCTCACAACCGGGCTCCGTGGACCTAATCTCCGGAACACCTACATGGGTAGAGTCCCTTGGGGAACTACATCCTTCATCCTCCTCTATCTCAGGAAGTGAAGGGGCAAGATCCGCACACAAACTATCCAGAACCCTGACGCCCAACGCATCTATGTCGGAATCGCTCATGGGTTTAACGGTTTCTAAGTTACGAATCATTTCTAAAGCGCGCCCCGCTTCAAGATCCAGGATATCATTAACTGATCTAGAGATTTCACTGCCATTACTACCTAGTGAAACTCCTAACTGGTTTGCATTACGAACAATCTCATCATTGAAAAAATGCAGAATAGAATTGGACGTATTAACCAACATACCAGTAGTGACCTCAATGTCACGAAGCTTGGCCGCCCGCATAGCGCACCTTAGCTGCACGTCATCAACATCCGGCTGATCCTGGAGACGATAGCTCACCCGTCGGCCTTCAGTGACAGGATCCGGGATACCTCCAAAAGCAATGATCTCCTCCCAAGTGGTCCCGTTTAGGGTGGGGCCTCCTGCCCAACTCCCTACAGGGCTTGTCACCTGCTGCGAGGCAACACTCCGAGTGGGTGTTGAGAACCCGAGTCCAGAAGACGCCACGGACATCGCCGCAGCTGTATGTGCCGTAGGAGAGGCAGGGGCGTAGGTCTCCTGCCCGTGCCCCCCTCCCGGTCCGGCCACCGCAGCCATGTGTGCCATGGGAGAGGCAGGGGCGGAGGCCTCCTACCCGCGCCCCCCTCCCGGTCCGGCAGCACCGCTGGCCCGCGGGACGGCCCTCGCCGCGCGCGCCATGGGAGAGTCAGGGGTGGAGGCCTCCTGCCCGCGCCCCCCTCCCGGTCCGGCCGCCGCAGCCATGTGCGCCATGGGAGAGGCAGGGGCGGAGGCCTCCTGCCCGTGCCCCCCTCCCGGTCCAGCCGCATCGTTGGCCCGCGGCACGGCCATCGCCGCACCAGGCTTCGCCAGGCTCCTCGCCGGCGTAGACGCACCACTCAGAGAGGGAGATCGTAGGGCCGCCTGCCCAATATCATCCCCACCCTCGAGGCACAACTGAGCGCCCAGACCGAACACAGCCGATGGATTCGGTGTACTCTCCACCAAGGTTATCGCAGCAACAAGCTCATTGGAACAACCACACACTGGTGTGTCAGCAGCAGCAAAATCCATGCGAGGAAGCGATCACTCATGCAAATCATCACACTCGCAGCATGGAGGATAAATTTCATCCATGATATTACTCTGCTCTCCCATAGATTCAAGCCTAGTTTAAAGCCTTTGTTTCTGCATTGGATTAATTCTTTGTCTTAATTGGCTGCTTGTATTTATGTTCCCACCTTGTAATTATGTACATAGGGCCATGGGTGAGTAGTCTAATTTCTAGGTGAGTAATTTAACTTTTCTTACCAGAACCTTCTGTATTTTGTTGCTTGCTTGAGTTTAATAAAGTACTATGGGGCTGTTGCCTCACAGTTTCCAGTCAAAAAAAATCATCACACTCCACCCGATCGCTCCACAATATAGGTGGAGCAGAGGCAGGCTCAAACGAACCAAATCTCAACATGATCATGGGTGCAGCAGTCGAGGGTATAGTCCCTTTCCCGGGCGCCGACGCGTCAGAACCCGGGATGTTAGACACATCATGCCCACGGTCATCCTCTCGCACCTCCTTGTTACCCGAGCCATCATCCTTATCAAGCATATCAACATCATTCCCTGCCAAGGCCTCTGAGAAAAGCTCGGTGTCCTCGAACTCGATCTCGAGGTTGTAAATCAAGCCTCTATGAGTCCACTTAACCACATATGGTACATACTCGATATCCAGAATACTGACAAGCAATCTGGCCACCCCGTTTGCTTGGGTAAAGGCCATATCCACCCTCTCAATTTTCCCAATCATTCAACGGCTTCGAAGGTGCCCCCGAGAAATGAAGCCATACCTGAGTGAGAGGCTTGCCCTTCGGATCAACCTTCTTCCACTCATGAAACTCGAGGATACACTCAGTGCCAGGTACTCTGCACAACCTAAAACTCAGTAACTGATGCAAGTACTCAGCCGAGGGAAAGTCAACCTTGTACATATTAGCCTCGATCCTAATGATCTCCCACTGAAGGTTACCTAGAGCCAGCTCATTAAGCCTATGCATGATCTGCGCTTCAGACAAGTCACCCTTGGTCACTTTCACCACCCCTGTGGTCGCACTCTGAGGAGCATATAGGATCTCCACAGCACTAGGAGATTTGAAAAACATCAACTCAGTGCAACACACACCATAAATGGTAACACCCGGCATCGATTCACGCAACATCGGGCAATCCCCCGTAGCATGCACCGGTTTGGAGCAAGTGTCACACAGTTCAGCAGTACATTCAGCAATGAAATGCCCCTGTTCACCACAGTGATAACAAAGCATTTTCCCCTTCTTACGGGCCCACTTGGTGGCTCCCTCACCATCTGGTTTGTCATAAATGCCAACAACACCCGCCACTGCCGGCTCATTTGCGAGCACTGCCGCCTTAGCCAGGGCTGAAACCGCGGCCATGACCTGCCCAAACAATGCTGGCGTCTGCACAGCGACCACCTCCGAGGACAGCGTCGGCTCAGCGACGTCGAAAATGGTAGTGGCGGGCGACGGAGGCTGATGGTTGCGGTTCTTGCCACCGCGACCAGCACGAAAACCTCTGAAACCACCTCTCCATCGATAGTCTGGGCTAGAAGCCCCCTCAACAAAACATCCCGGAGGGCCATAAAAAGGACGCTCCGCTGTCCCATCGCTCTGCCAAGCATAACCGCGACCTCCGCCCGAAGATGACGAAACGCGATGCTGACCCTCACCATACATGTCATATTCGTCATCCCCCCATTCACTCCGGGGTGGCCCGCAACTAGCATGGTTGTTATCTCTACCACGGAAGACCCGGTAGCGATGATGATGACCGGCGCCACCGCCGCCGCCACCACGGCACGCCGGCGGCCCGGCCCTAGCCGCGGTAGGGGGATGGCCCGCGGTCGCCACCTGCGCCGGTTCCTCTCGGCTCGGCTGCGGCTGAACGACAAGATGCAGCGGCGGGGCGCCCTTGGGCTTCTGTGCCAGCGCCGGCACCTGCGGAGCACCCCCTGCACGGGGCTGTGGCGGCTGAGCGAGCGGTGGGACACCCCCCGCACGAGGCGGCGGCTACCGAGCATGCGGATGCGCCCTAGGCCCGCAACGGCAGGCCTCGGCGCCGCGGGTCTAGGCCCCGGTGGATCACCACCTCCGCGACCCGCCATGGCCGCCGCGAGGGGTTGAATGCGAGCAGCACAGCCCGGCGGGCACGCAGGAAACCCGGGCACGGCGCAACGAGGACGAACCCTAGGCGGCGGCTGAGGAGGGCTTCGATCACGACACAAAGACGAAACCGTGCATGCATGTACGCTATCGTTGCCCATAGTAGAAACCAGTTTTGCCTGGGCCTCATACCCAGCTAATCCCGGCCCAATCTCAATCAACTCGCTCTGGGCCGAATACCCATTCGCAAGCCAGCCCACACTCGCCGCGCCCATAGCCAGCCCCTCTGGGCCCAACAACCAGTTCAATGCTGGATCCGTGCCTCACGGATCATGCCAGACCGGCCGGCCGCCGGCGCCTGCGCTGCTGATGGCCGCCATTTCTTCTTACACTGAACGATCTTCCAAGATCACTCCATAAAATAATCTGACAAAGTTAGTTTAGGGAGACTAACCTTAGGTTGTAGCCAAGTGAAAATGACTCGTGATAAGTAATCTAATAGCTCGGTTATGCAAAAACCTTAGGAAGAGAGGCCGTGGAAGTTAAATAGGGTGCTGCCCCTGATCTAGAATGTGTTGCTACATATCTCTTCTCCATCTTGCAGAGTAATTTCAAATGTCTTTTCATAGGCTGGTAGACATACATCTAATTGAGAATATCTATATAGCTTAACAATTTTGGCCATCATAGCACGTAATGTGACCTCTGGAGTAATAGGGACCTTATTATGCAAGATCGTTGATCTACAAAATGAAACTACAGCGGGGAAATAAAACTTCATGTAAAGTCCGTACATCGTATTGGTGAAGGTCTTTATGTTGGGAAACGTAGCATGCAATTTCAAAAAAAAATCCTACGCTCACACAAGATCTATCTAGGAGATGGATATATACGAGAGGGGGAGAGTGCATCTACGTACCCTCGTAGACCGAAAGCGGAAGCGTTTGACAACACGGTTGATGTAGTTGAACTTATTCTCGTTCCGACTGATCAAGCACCGAACATACGACACCTCCGAGTTATGCACACGTTCAGCTCGATGACGTCCCTCGAACTCTTGATCCAGCAAAGTGTCGAGGGAGAGTTCCGTCAGCACGACGGCATGGTGACGGTGATGGTGAGGTGACCCGCGCAGGGCTTCACCTAAGCACTATGACCGGAGGCGTAAACTATGGAGGGGGCGCCGCACACGGCTAACAATCGTTGTTGTGGGTTCTAGCGGTGCCCCCACATATATATAGGTTGGAGGGGAGGAGAGGCAGCCAAAGGGGCGCCCCAAGTAGGAGGAATCCTACTTTAGTGCCTCCCAATTCGGCCTCCCCCTTACCATATCCACCGGAGGGGGAAGGAAGGAGGAGGGAGGAGGGAAGGAAGGGGGAGGGTGAATCCCTCCCCTTCCTTCCCTCTCCCCCTCTTTACTTCTCCTCCTATTCAGCCTATATGGGGGCACACCAGTCCCTTAGGGGCTGGTCTGTCCCCCTCTTGGCCCATTAGGCCCATATAGTTGCCGGGGGTGCCTGGAACCCCTTCCGGTGACCCGATATGTACCCGGTACCCCCAGAACACTTCTGGTGTCCGAATATAATCGTCCTATGTATGAATTTGTACCTCTCAACCATTTTAAGACTCCTCTTCATGTCTGTGATTTCATCCGGGACACCGAACAACATTCGGTCACCAAATCACATAACTCATATAATACAAAATCGTCATCGAACATTAAGCATGCGGACCCTACAGGTTCGATAACTATGTAGACATGACTGAGACAGCTCTCCGGTCAATAACCAACAGCGGAACCCGGATGCTCATATTGGTTCCCACATATTCTACGAAGATCTTTATCGGTCGTACCGTAATGACAACATACGTTATTCCCTTTGTCATCGGTATGTTACTTGCCCGAGATTCGATCGTCGATATCTTCACACCTAGTTTAATTTCGTTACTAGAAAGTCTCTTTACTCATTCCATAATACATCATTCCACAACTAACTCATTAGCCACATTGCTTGCAAGGCTTATTACAATGTGCATTACCGAGAGGGCCCAGAGATACCTCTCCGATACTCGGAGTGACAAATCCTAATCTCGATCTATGCCAACCCAACAAACACCTTCGAAGATACCTGTAGAGCACCTTTATATCACCCAGGTACGTTGTGACGTTTGATAGCACACAAGGTATTCCTCCGATATCTGGGAGTTGCATAATCTCATAGTCAAAGGAATATGTATTTGACATGAAGAAAGCAATAGCAATGAAACTGAACTATCAATATGCTAACTAATGGATGGGTCTTGTCCATCACATCATTCTCCTAATGATGTGATCCCGTTTATCAAATGAAACGCATGTCCATGGTTAGGAAACTTAACCATCTTTGATTAATGAGCTAGTCTAGTAGAGGCTTACTAGGGACACGGTGTTTTGTCTATGTATCCACACATGTATCCGGTTTCTGGCTAATACAATTCTAGCATGAATAATAAACATTTATCATGATATAAGGAGATATAAATAACAACTTTATTATTGCCTCTAGGGCATATTTCCTTCACTCTCACACTTGCACTAGAGTCAATAATCTAGATTACATTGTAATGATTCTAACACCCATGGAGTCTTGGTGCTGGTCATGTTTTGCTCATGGAAGAGGCTTAGTCAATGGGTCTGCCACATTCAGATCCATATGTATTTTACAAATCTCTTTGTCTCCCTCCTTGACTTGATTATAGATGGAGTTGAAGCGTCTCTTGATGTGTTTGGTTCTTTTGTGAAATCTGGATTCCTTCGCCAAGGCAATTGTCCAGTATTGTCACAAATGATTTTCATTGGACCAGACGCACTAGGTATTACACCTAGATCAGATATGAACTCCTTCATCCAGACTCCTTCATTTGCTGCTTCTGAAGCAGCTATGTACTCCGCTTCACACGTAGACCCCGCCACGACGCTTTGCTTGGAACTACACCAACTGATAGCTCCACCATTCAATATAAATACGTATCCGGTTTGTGACTTAGAGTCATCCGGATCAGTGTCAAAGCTAGCATCGACGTAACCATTTACGACGATCTCTTTGTCACCTCATAAATGAGAAACATATCCTTAGTCCTTTTCAGGTACTTCAGGATGTTCTTGACCGCTGTCTAGTGATCCATTCCTGGATTACTTTGGTACCTCCCTGCTAGACTTATAGCAAGGCACACATCAGGTTTGGTACATAGCATAGAATACATGATAGAACCTATGGCTGAGGCATAGGGAATGACTTTCATTTTCTCAATATCATCTGCAGTGGTTGGGCATTGAGTCTGACTCAACTTCACACCTTGTAACACACGCAAGAACCCTTTCTTTGCCTGATCCATTTTGAACTTCTTCAAAACTTTATCAAGGTGTGTGCTTTGTGAAATTCCAATTAAGCGTCTTGATCTATCTCTATAGATCCTTATGCCCAATATATAAGCAGCTTCACCGAAGTCTTTCATTGAAAAATTCTTATTCAAGTATCCTTTGTGCTATCCAGAAATTCTATATCATTCCCAATCAACAATATGTCATCCACATATAATATTAGAAATGCTAAAAAGCTCCCACACACTTTCTTGTAAATGCAGGCTTCTCCAAAAGTCTGTATAAAACCATATGCTTTGATCACCTCATCAAAGCGTATATTTCAACTCCGAGATGCTTGCACCAGTCCATAAATTGATCGCTGGAGCTTGCACACTTTGTTAGCACCATTAGGATCGACAAAACCTTCTGGTTGCATCATATACAACTCTTCTTTAAGAAATCCATTAAGGAATGAAGTTTTGACGCCCGTTTGCAAGATTTCATAATCATAAAATGGAGCAATTGCTAACATGATTCGGACAGACTTAAGCATCGCTACGGTTGAGAAAGTCTCATTGTAGTCAAATCCTTGAACTTGTCGAAAACCTTTTGATACAAGTCGAGCTTTGTAGACAATAACATTACCATCAGCGTATGTCTTCTTCTTGAAGATCCATTTATTCTCTATGGCTCACCGATCATCGGGCAAGTGAACCAAAGTCTACACTTTGTTCTCATACATGGATCCTATCTCAGATTTCATGGCCTCAAGCCATTTATCGGAATCTGGGCTCATCATCACTTCCTCATAGTTCGTAGGTTCATCATGGTCTAGTAACATGACTTCCAGAACAAGATTATCGTACCACTCTAGTGTGAAATATGCTCTAGTTGACCTACGAGGTTCGGTAGTTACTTGATCTGAAGTTTCATGATCATTATCATTAGCTTCCTCTCTAGTTGGTGTAGGCATCACTGGAACTGATTTCTGTGATGAGCTACTTACTAATTTGAGAGAAGGTACAACTTCCTCACCAAGTTCTACTTTCCTCCCACTCGCTTCTTTTGAGAGAAACTCCTTCTCTAGAAAGGATCCATTCTTAGCAAAAAAAATCTTGCCTTCGGATCTGTGATAGAAGGTGTAGCCAACAGTTTCTTTTGGGTATCCTATGATTACGCACTTCTTCGATTTGGGTTCGAGCTTATCAGGATGAAGCTTTTTCACATAAGCATCGCAACCCCAAACTTTAAGAAATGACAGCTTACGTTTCTTGCCAAACCACAGTTCATACGGTGCCGTCTCAATGGATTTAGATGGTGCCCTGTTTAAAGTGAACGCAGCTGTCTCTAATGCATAACCCCAAAATGATAGTGGTAAATCGGTAAGAGACATCATATATTGCACAATATCTAACAAAGCACGGTTACGATGTTCGGACACACCATTACGTTGTGGTGTTCTAGGTGGCGTGAGTTGTGAAACTATTCCACATTGTTTTAAATGAAGGCCAAACTCATAACTCAAATATTCACCTCCGCCATCAGATTGTAGAAACTTTATTTTCTTTTTATGATGATTCTCCACTTCATTATGAAATTCTTTGAACTTTTCAAATGTGTCAGTTTGTGTTTCATTAAGTAGGTATACCCATATCAGCTCAAATCATCTGTGAAGGTCAAAAAATAACGATACCCGCCGCAAGCTTCAACACTCATCGGACCGCATACATTGGTATGTATTATTTCCAATAAGTCTGTTGCTCGCTCCATTGTTCCGAGAACGGAGTTTTAGTTGTTGGGGAACGTAGCAGAAATTCAAAATTTTCCTACGTATCACCAAGATCTATCTATGGAGAAACCAGCAACGAGGGGAAGGAGAGTGCATCTACATACCCTTGTAGATCGCTAAGCGGAAGCGTTCAAGTGAACGGGGTTGATGGAGTCGTACTCGTCGTGATCCAAATCACCGATGACCAAGTGCCGAACGGACAGCACCTCCGCGTTCAACACACGTACAGCCCGGTGACGTCTCCCATGCCATGATCCAACAAGCAGAGAGGGAGAGGTTGAGGAAGACTCCATCCAGCAGCAGCACAACGGCATGGTGGTGGTGGAGGAGCGTGGCAATCCTGCAGGGCTTCGCCAAGCACCGCGGGAGAGGAGGAGGGAGAGAAGCAGGGCTGCGCCAAGAGGGAGATCGAATCATATGTTGGGCAGCCCCAAAACCTCAAGTATATATAGGGGAAGGGGAGGGGCTGCGCCCCCATCTAGGGTTCCCTCCCTAGGGGTGGCGGCAGCCCCAAAACCCATCTAGGGTTGCGGCCAAGGGGGGAGAGGGGGAGGCGCACCAGGGGTGGGCCTTAGGGCCCATCTGCCCTAGGGTTTGCCCCCTTCCCCTCTAGGAGGCGCCTTGGGCCTTGGTGGAGGGGCGCACCAGCCCACCTGGGGCTGGTCCCCTTCCACACTTGGCCCATGCAGCCCTCCGGGGCCGGTGGCCCCACTTGGTGGATCCCCGGACACCTCCGGTGGTCCCGGTACACTACCGGTGATGCCCAGAACACTTCCGGTGGCCAAAACCATACTTCCTATATATAAATCTTTACCTCCGGACCATTCCGGAACTCCTCGTGACATCCGGGATCTCATCCGGGACTCCGAACAACATTCGGTAACCACGTACATCTATTCCCTATAACCCTAGCGTCATCGAACCTTAAGTGTGTAGACCCTACGGGTTCGGGAGACATGCAGACATGACCGAGACGTTCTCCAGTCAATAGCCAACAGCGGGATCTGGATACCCATGTTGGTTCCCACATGTTCCACGATGATCTCATCAGATGAACCACGATGTCGAGGATTCGATCAATCCCGTATACAATTCCCTTTGTCTAGCGGTATTGTACTTGCCCGAGATTCGGTCGTCGGTATCCCGATACCTTGTTCAATCTCGTTACCGGCAAGTTTCTTTACTCGTTCCGTAACACATTATCCCGTAATCAACTCCTTGATCACATTGTGCACATTATGATGATGTCCTATCGAGTGGGCCCAGAGATACCTCTCCGTCACACGGAGTGACAAATCCCAGTCTCGATTCGTGCCAACCCAATAAACACTTTCGGAGATACCCGTAGTGCACCTTTATAGCCACCCAGTTACGTTGTGACGTTTGGCACACCCAAAGTATTCCTACGGTATCCGGGAGTTGCACAATCTCATGGTCTAAGGAAATGATACTTGACATTAGAAAAGCTTTAGCATACGAACTACACGATCTTGTGCTATGCTTAGGATTGGGTCTTGTCCATCACATCATTCTCCTAATGATGTGATCCCGTTATCAACGATATCCAATGTCCATGGTCAGGAAACCATAACATCTATTGATCAACGAGCTAGTCAACTAGAGGCTTACTAGGGACATGGTGTTTTCTATGTATCCACACATGTATCTGAGTTTCCTATCAATACAATTATAGCACGGATAATAAACGATTATCATGAACAAGGAATTATAATAATAACTAATTTATGATTGCCTCTAGGGCATATTTCCAACAGTCTACCACTTGCACTAGAGTCAATAGTCTAGTTCACATCGCCATGTGATTAACACTCACAGGTCACATCACCATGTGATCAACAACCAAAGAGTTTACTAGAGTCAATAATCTAGTTCACATCACTATGTGATTAACACTCAATGAGTTCTTGGTTTGATCATGTTATGTGTGTGAGAGAGGTTTTAGTCAACGGGTCTGCAACATTCAGATCTGTATGTACTTTGCAAATCTCTATGTCATCTTGTAGATGTCGCTACTACGCTATATTTCAAACAACTGTTCTACTATACGAATCCGGTTTACTCTACTCAGATCTATCCGGATAGGTGTTAAGATTGCATCGATGTAACTCTTTACGTCGAACTCTTTATCACCTCCATAACCGAGAAACATATCCTTATTCCTCTAAGGATAATTTGGACCGCTATTTGGTGACCTACTCCTAGATCACCGTTGTACCCTCTTGCCAGACATGTAGCAAGGCACACATCAGGTGCGGTACTCAGCATGGCATATTGTATAGAGCCTATGACAAAAGCATAGGGGACGACCTTCATCCTTCCTCTTTCTTCTGCCGTGGTCGAGTTTAAGTCTTAACTTCATACCTTACAACTCAGGCAAGAACTCCTTCTTTGACTGATCCATCTTGAACACCTTCAAGATCATGTCAAGGTATGTGCTCATTTGAAAGTACCATTAAGCGTTTTCATCTATCCTTATAGATCTTGATGCTCAATGTTCAAGTAGCTTAATCCAGGTTTTCCATTGAAAAACACTTTTCAAATAACCCTATATGCTTTCCAGAAATTCTACATCATTTCTGATCAACAATATGTCAACAACATATACTCATCAGAAATTCTATAGTGCTCCCACTCACTTCTTTGGAAATACAAGTTTCTCATAAACTTTGTATAAACCCAAAATCTTTGATCATCTCATCAAAGTATACATTCCAACTCCGAGATGCTTACTCCAGTCCTTAGAAGGATTGCTGGGGCTTTGCATACTAGTTAGCATCTTTCAGGATCGACAAAATCTTCTGGTTGTATCACATACAACCTTTCCTCAAGAACAAGGAAACAATATTTTGACATCCTGTCTGCAAGATTTCATAAATAATGCAGTACCTGCTAATTCCAACAGACTCTTAGCATCGCTACGAGTGAGAAAGTCTCATCGTAGTCAACTCCTTGAACTTGTCGGGAAACATCTTAACGACAAGTCGAGCTTTCTTAATGGTGACATTTACCATCATTGTCCGTCTTCCTTTTAAAATCCATCTGTACTCAACAGCCTCACGACCATCGAGTCGTTCTGCCAAAGTCTACACTTTGTTTTCATACATGGATCCTCTCTCGGATTTTATGGCCTCGAGCCATTCATCGGAATCCAGGCCCACCATCGCTTCTCCATAGCTCGTAGGTTCATTGTTGTCTAGCAATATGACTTCCAAGACAAGATTACATACCACTCTGAAGTAGTACGCATCCTTGTCGTCCTACGAGGTTTGGTAGTTACTTGATCCGAAGTTTCATGGTTACTATCATAAGCTTCCACTTCAATTGGTGTAGGTGCCACAGGAACAACTCCCTGTGCCCTGCTATACACTAGTTGAAGTGACGGTTCAATAACCTCATCAAGTCTCCACCATCCTCCCACTCAATTCTTTCGAGAGAAACTTTTCCTCGAGAAAGGACCCGATTTTAGAAACAATCCCTATTGCTTTCGGATCTGAGACAGGAGGTATACCCAACTGTTTTGGGTGTCCTATGAAGATGCATTTATCCGCTTTGGGTTCGAGCTTATCAGCCTGAAACCTTTTCACATAAGCGTCGTAGCCCCAAACTTTTAAGAAACGACAGCTTAGGTTTCTCTAAACCATATGGTGTCGTCTCAACGAAATTGTGTGGTGCCCTATTTAAAGTGAATGCGGTTGTATCTAATGCCTAACCCATAAACGATAGTGGTAATTCGATAAGAAACATCATGGTATGCACCATATCCAATTAGGGTGCAGTTATGATGTTTGGACACACCATCACACTATGGTGTTCCAGGCGGTATTAGTTGTGAAACAATTTCCACAATGTCTTAATTGTGTGCCAACCTCGTAACTCAGATTTTCATCTCTATGATCATATCATAGACATTTTATCATCTTGTCACGACGATCTTCAACTTCACTCTGAAATTACTTGAACCTTTCAATAATTCAGACTTGTGTTTCATCAAGTAAATTTACTCAGCATCTACTCAAATCATCTGTGAAGTAAGAACATAACGATATCCACTGCGTGCCTCAGCACTCATTGGACTGCACACATCAAAATGTATTACTTCCAACAAGTTGCTTTCTTGTTCCATCTTACTGAAAACGAGGCCTTTCAGTCATCTTGCCCATGTGGTATGATTTGCATGTCTCAAGCGATTCAAAATCAAGTGAGTCCAAACGATCCATCTGCATGGAGTTTCTTCATGCGTATATACCAATAGACATGGTTCACATGTCTCAATCCTTTTAAAAAATGAGTGAGTCCAAAGATCCATCAACATGGAGCTTCTTCATGCGTTTTATACCAATATGACTTACATGGCAGTGCCAGAAGTGGGTGGTACTATCATTACTATCTTATATCTTTTGGCATGAACATGTGTATCACTACGATCGAGATTTCAATAAACCATCCATTTTAGGTGCAAGACCATTGAAGGTATTATTCAAATAAACAGAGTAACTATTATTCTCTTTAAATGAATAACCGTATTGCGATAGACATAATCCAATCATGTCTATGCTCAACGCAAACACCAAATAACAATTATTTAGGTTTAACACCAATCTCGATGGTAGAGGGAGCGTGCGATGCTTGATCATATCAACCTTGGAAACACTTCCAACACATCTCGTCAGCTCACCTTTAGCTAGTATCCGCTTATTCCGTAGCTTTTATTTCGACTTACTAACACTTAGCAACCGAACCGGTATCTAATACCCTGGTGCTACTAGGAGTACTAGTAAAGTACACATTTACATAATGTATATCCAATATACTTCTATCGACAGCCTTCTCATCTACCAAGTATCTAGGGTAATTCTGCTCCAGTGGCTGTTCCCCTTATTACAGAAGCACTCAGTCTCGGGTTTGGGTTCAACCTTGGGTTTCTCCACTAGAGCAGCAGCTAATTTGCCGTTTCATGAAGTATCCCTTCTTGCCCTTGCCCTTCTTGAAACTAGTGGCTTCACTAACCATCAACAATTGATGCTCCTTCTTGATTTCTACTTTTGTGGTGTCAAACATCGCGAATATTTCAAGGATCATCATATCTATCCCTGATATGTTATAGTTCATCACGAAGCTCTAGCAGCTTGGTGGCAATGACTTTGGAAAAACATTACTATCTTATCTGGAAGATCAACTCCCACTCGATTCAAGTGATTGTTGTACTCAAACAATCTGAGCACAAGCTCAACGATTGAGCTTTTCTCCCTTAGTTTGCAGGCTAAGAAAATTCGTCGGAGGTCTTATACCTCTTGACGTGGGCACGAGCCTGAAATCCCAATTTCAGCCCTCGAAACATCTCATATGTTCCGCGACATTTCAAAAATGTCTTCGGTGCCTCAATTCTAAACCATTTAACATTACCGAACTATCATGTAGTCTTCAAAACGTGTATGTCAGATGTTCGCAACATCCACAGACCACGTTCGAGGTCCAGCACACCGAGCGTTGCATTAAGGACATAAGCCTTCTATTGCTACTATCAACTTTCAACTATATTTTCTCTAGGAACATATCTAAAACAGTGGAACTAAAGCACGAGCTTACGACATAATTTGCAAAGATCCTTTGACTATGTTCAGGATAATTAAGTTCATCTTATGAACTCCCACTCAGATAGACATCCCTCTCGTCATCTAAGTGATTACATGATCCGAGTCAACTAGGCCGTGTCCGATCATCACGTGAGACGGACTAGTCATCATCGGTGAACATCTTCATGTTGATCGTATCTACCATACGACTCATGCTCGACCTTTCGGTCTCTTGTGTTCCGAGGCCATGTCTGTAAATGCTAGGCTCGTCAAGTCAACCTAAGTGTTTCGCGTGTGTAAATCTGGCTTACACCCGTTGTATGTGAACGTAAGAATCTATCACACCCGATCATCACGTGGTGCTTCGAAACGATGAACTTTCGCAACGGTGCACAGTTAGGGGGAACACTTTCTTGAAATTTTAATGAGGGATCATCTTATTTACTACCGTCGTTCTAAGCAAATAAGATGTATAAACATGATAAACATCACACGCAATCAAATAGTGACATGATATGGCCATCATCACTTTGCTCCTTTTGATCTCCATCTTCGGGGCTCCATGATCATCATCGTCACCGGCATGACACCATGATCTCCATCATCATGATCTCCATCATCGTGTCTTCATGAAGTTGTCTCGCCAACTATTACTTCTACTACTACGGCTAACGGTTAGCAATAAAATAAAGTAATTACATGACGTTTATGTTGACTTGCAGGTCATAAATAAGTTAAGACAACTCCTATGGCTCCTGCCGGTTGTCATATTCATCGACATGCAAGTCGTGATTCCTATTACAAGAACATGATCATCTCATACATCACATATATCATTCATCACATCCTTTTGTCCATATCACATCACATGGCATACCCTGCAAAAACAAGTTAGACGTCCTCTAATTGTTGTTTGCATGTTTTACATGGCTGCTATGGGTTTCTAGTAAGAACGTTTCTTACCTACGCAAAACCACAATGTGATATGTCAATTGCTATTTACCCTTCATAAGGACCCTTTTCATCGAATCCGATCCGACTAAAGTGGGAGATACTGGCACCCGCTAGCCACCTTATGCAACTAGTGCATGTCAGTCGGTGGAACCTGTCTCACGTAAGTGTACGTGTAAGGTCGGTCCAGGCCGCTTCATCCCACAATGCCGCCGAATCAAGATTGGACTAGTAACGGTAAGCATATTGAAAAAAATCAACGCCCACAACTACTTTGTGTTCTACTCGTGCAAAGAATCTATGCAATAGACCTAGCTCATGATGCCATTGTTGGGGAACGTAGCAGAAATTCAAAATTTTCCTACGTATCACCAAGATCTATCTATGGAGAAACCAGCAACGAGGGGAAGGAGAGTGCATCTACATACCCTTGTAGATCGCTAAGCGGAAGCGTTCAAGTGAACGGGGTTGATGGAGTCGTACTCGTCGTGATCCAAATCACCGATGACCAAGTGCCGAACAGACGCCACCTCCGCGTTCAACACACGTACAGCCCGGTGACGTCTCCCATGCCTTGATCCAGCAAGGAGAGAGGGAGAGGTTGAGGAAGACTCCATCCAGCAGCAGCACAATGGCATGGTGGTGGTGGAGGAGCGTGGCAATCCTGCAGGGCTTTGCCAAGCACCGCGGGAGAGGAGGAGGGAGAGAAGCAGGGCTGCGCCAAGAGGGAGATCGAATCGTATGTTGGGCAGCCCCAAAACCTCAAGTATATATAGGGGAAGGGGAGGGGCTGCACCCCCATCTAGGGTTCCCTCCCTAGGGGTGGCGGCAGCCCCAAAACCCATCTAGGGTTGCGGCCAAGGGGGGAGAGGGGGAGGCGCACCAGGGGTGGGCCTTAGGGCCCATCTGCCCTAGGGTTTGCCCCCTTCCCCTCTAGGAGGCGCCTTGGGCCTTGGTGGAGGGGCGCACCAGCCCACCTGGGGCTGGTCCCCTTCCACACTTGGCCCATGCAGCCCTCCGGGGCCGGTGGCCCCACTTGGTGGACCCCCGGACACCTCCGGTGGTCCCGGTACACTACCGGTGATGCCCAGAACACTTCCGGTGGCCAAAACCATACTTCCTATATATAAATCTTTACCTCCGGACCATTCCGGAGCTCCTCGTGACATCCGGGATCTCATCCGGGACTCCGAACAACATTCGGTAACCACGTACATCTATTCCCTATAACCCTAGCGCCATCGAACCTTAAGTGTGTAGACCCTACGGGTTCGGGAGACATGCAGACATGACCGAGACGTTCTCCAGTCAATAACCAACAGCGGGATCTGGATACCCATGTTGGTTCCCACATGTTCCACGATGATCTCATCGGATGAACCACGATGTCGAGGATTCGATCAATCCCGTATACAATTCCCTTTGTCTAGCGGTATTGTACTTGCCCAAGATTCGATCATCGGTATCCCGATACCTTGTTCAATCTCGTTACCGGCAAGTCTCTTTACTCGTTCCGTAACACATCATCCCGTAATCAACTCCTTGATCACATTGTGCACATTATGATGATGTCCTATCGAGTGGGCCCAGAGATACCTCTCCGTCACACGGAGTGACAAATCCCAGTCTCGATTCATGCCAACCCAACAGACACTTTCGGAGATACCCGTAGTGCACCTTTATAGCCACCCAGTTACGTTGTGACGTTTGGCACACCCAAAGTATTCCTACGGTATCTGGGAGTTGCACAATCTCATGGTCTAAGGAAATGATACTTGACATTAGGAAAGCTTTAGCATACGAACTACACGATCTTGTGCTATGCTTAGGATTGGGTCTTGTCCATCACATCATTCTCCTAATGATGTGATCCCATTATCAACGACATCCAATGTCCATGGTCAGGAAACTGTAACCATCTATTGATCAACGAGCTAGTCAACTAGAGGCTTACTAGGGACATGGTGTTGTCTATGTATCCACACATGTATCTGAGTTTCCTATCAATACAATTATAGCATGGATAATAAACGATTATCATGAACAAGGAAATATAATAATAACTAATTTATTATTGCCTCTAGGGCATATTTCCAACATTAGTCATCTTACCCATGAAGCATGGTTCACAAGCATGAAATGATTCATAATCAAGTGATTCCAAAAGCCCATCTGCATGGAGTTTCTTCCTGCGCTTTACACGAATATGAGATAAACGGCAGTGCCACAAATAGGTTGCACTATCATTATCAACTTTGCATGTGTTGGCATCAATATTATGAATATGTGTATCACGACGATCGAGATTCAACAAAAATAGACCACTCTTCAAGGGTGCATGACCATGAAAGATATTAGTCATATAAATAGAACAACCATTATTCTCTTATTTAAATGAATAACTGTCCCGCATCAAACAAGATCCAGATATAATGTTCATGCTCAGTGCTGGCACCAAATAACAATTATTCAGGTCTAAAACTAATCCCGAAGGTAGATGTAGAGGTAGCATGCCGACGGCGATCACATCGACCTTGGAACCATTCCCGACGCGCATCATCACCTCATCCTTAGCTAATCTTCGTTTAATCCATAGCTCCTGTTTTGAGTTACAAATATGAGCAACCGAACCAGTATCAAATACCCAGGCGCTACTACGAGCATTAGTAAGGTACACATCAATAACATGTATATCACATATACCTTTGTTCACTTTGCCATCCTTCTTATTCGCCAAATACTTGGGGCAGTTCCACTTCCAGCGACCAGTCCCTTTGCAGTAGAAGCACTCAGTTTCAGGCTTAGGTCCAGAATTGGGCTTCTTCCCGGGAGTGGAAACTTGCTTGCCATTCTTCTTGAATTTCCCCTTCTTTCCTTTGCCCTTTTTCTTGAAACTAGTGGTCTTGTTAACCATCAATACTTGATGATCCTTCTTGATTTCTACCTCCGCATCTCTAAGCATAGCGAAGAGCTCGGGAATTGTCTTATCCATCCCTTGCATATTATAGTTCATCACGAAGCCTTTGTAGCTTGGTAGCAGTGATTAAAGAACTCTATCAATAACACTATCATCTGCAAGATTAACTCCCAGCTGAGTCAAGTGGTTATGATACCCAGACATTTTGAGTATGTATTCACTGACAGAACTGTTCTCCTCCATCTTGCAGCTATAGAACATGTTGGAGACTTCATATCTCTCAACTCGTGCATTTGCTTGAAATATTAACTTCAATTCTTAGAACATCTCATATGGTCCATGACGTTCAAAACGTCTTTGAAGTCCTGATTCTAAGCCGTAAAGCATGGCACACTGAACTATTGAGTAGTCATCGACACGCGACTGCCAGGCGTTCACAACGTGTGCAGTTGCTGGGGGGTGGCACACCTAGCGGTGCATCAAGGACATAATTCTTCTGTGCAGCAATGAGGATACACAACTGCAGGATGCTACTAACGCGACACTACGATCAGAGACCCTTCGACGAAACTGTGTGCGATGCAATAATTGCAAACGGTGGTGTAAAAAAACTATCAAAAAAGGTGTAAAACGTTTGCGATGGAGGATGCATCAAACATGGTTTAGATTTTAGTTGCATGTGCGATTCAGGGCATACGGTTCAGTTCAATTAACCGTTTTTGATGAGGAGGAACAAAAGAAACAGGCAGCCAGATGAAGGTGTGTGCGATGTACAGCATATGGTTCACTCGGATGAACTGTTTGTGATTAGGCAACACAAAAGAAACGGTTAGCCAGATCAAGGTGTGTGCAATGTACAGCATACAGTTCACTCGGATGAACTGTTTGTGATTAGGCAACACAATAAAAACGGTCAACCAGATCAAGGTGTGTGCGATATACGACATGCGGTTCCCTCGGATGAACTGTTTGCACTGAGACAAGAGAACATAAACGGTTCAATATGACAAATGCCATAAATATTGCAAGGTTCAAATTCAAAGATTACAACACCCAAATTCAAACATTGCAAGATGCGTCATTTCTGAAAAGGGATCAGCCGCTGACAAGTCATGTATGGGTTTGACACAATGACTTCCAATTGCTTTGCCATATGCTCTTCCAATATAAAGTTTGGCATTTTTGGAGGCTCTTCATTCCGCAGAACCTGCCGGCTCTGATAATCATACCATTCATCATTCCTAATTAAATGCGTGTTCAACCTTAGTACCCTCAGCACCTTTGCTCTGGCAAGAAAGAACCTGGCGAGTGTAATCTCCGGTAAGGTCCCTCGGTACGAGTTCAAAGTAATATTTGAGAGATGCAGATCTAGGCATTCGATGTGATTGTCGTTATAAACATTATCCACCTACGGGCCTATTATTATCTGCAAAACAAGAGAACATGTTAGTTCCTACATGTAGTTTTGAACACTGCTACACGCCCATTTGGTTTGCGGGATTTGTAAAATGCACCAATGTGCCATCTTCGATCTGGCATGATTAACATGGGCATTTGATTACAATCTAGAAACATGTAGCCTTCTTCACAAGAGGTTGGATTGGATGAAAAATTCCCTAAGAAAACTAGTATAGATGAATCCAAAGGAGAAATGCTTATGGACGATTGTGACCATATGAATGAAGCAACTAATATGGGTGGGGTGTATGTCCTAAAATCCTCCAAAATTCCTTCAGAAATCATAGTACATTGTCATTGTAAACTTGGGAAAATGTGCAAAAAATTGAACTCCCTTATGGTTAACATTTAAGGAAAGGAACATCACCTCGATATAAAGCTTCTTCAGGAAAGGAAAGCATCTCAGGCAACTAACAACTTGGTCCAGGTTGGGGCCGATAGATTCTCGTACCAAGACCTTCACTGTGCCCAGAGTCTGGGTGAATCTTCGCTGGATGTCAGATGAACATACATCTTAAAAGCTAGAAATAACATTGATATCAAGAAGGAGAGGTATAAGGCGACTGATGTACCTGAAAGTTGTAGTATTTGATAGACGAGTAGCGCACCACTTTCAATTTTGGCGCAGAAATGACATTGATTCTTGTTGGACCTTGTTGATCAACTACAAGTAATCTCTCAAGTGAAGGTGTGTCCTAGATGACCATATTGTGATCCACCTTTTGTGATCTCTCGTTGCAGCACCAGCAACACACATAAATAGTCCAGAGAGTCCTGGGGGTGATGTGCAAGGTACTCGACCAATTCATCACCTGAAGACGAAGGAACTCGAGTGCAGTACAACAGCGGAGCAGGCGCTCCATGTCATCATTTGGGATGCGAACGGCGACGAGCTCGAGGTGCTTCAGTCGTGGTAGAAAAAGAGCAGGGGCGTCATTAAGGAGGGGGGGGGAATGGCAGTTCATGAACTTGGCGAGGCGCAGCATGGGCGCGAAGCGGAGCGCGGACGTTGGCAGCAAGCGCATATGCCCATCATTAAAACTGAGCTTCTCGAGCTGATCTATGGCGGGGGATCGGAACCACTCGTCAAGCTTGGCTCGTTCCTTGCCATTGGAACGGAACTTTCCCGTGATAAGGCCTTTGATTAGGCCATGGTGACTGCCGAGGATCTGGGAGAACGCATCCAAGCTTTGGCGATAGCCATGGCAGAGCTTGTGGGCGTCGAGGAGGTCGACACGGGTGAGGAGCCATAGGGGACGCCACCGCCAGGAAAGGGCGGCTGTCCTCGCCCGATATTTGATTGGGAGGAGGGATATGATGACTATCAACATATCATCGGGGAGGTTGTTGATGAAGTCTAGGCCTGCTGGAGTCGCTTGCGGTTCTTTCTCGACCCGCCTCTGCTTGTTGGCAGCCTCGTTCTCCACCTCGTCGGTGGCGACGCAAACCTCTGTCTCCATATTCACGCCGTGCTCCGGTGCTTCAGCAGCCCCGGCATCGCTACTCCCTCCGATGGCGCTTCGGTGGCATCCTCGTACACTGAAGGCTTTGAGGACTCAGAGCGGCGTTGAGGATGTGGGCGGAGAGAGAGGACTGTGTGTGTGGCGAGGTTGGGGGTGCGGCCGCTCAGCGGCGCCATTAATATAAACTAGTGGGAGCAAGGCGGGCGGCGGTCCAAGGTTGTCTCGCTTCCCGGTGAGAATGACTGCTTAATCTCTAGTATGAATGAAATCTATGCTGAATTACTGAATTTTAGTTGGAAAAAATAGATAGTGCTATTGATTTTTAGCTTCATATTTTGACAAATCGCAGTGTCTCTTGGCTTAGCGCCAAAGTCTGGCTTTAATTTGCATACCGTAATCTAAACCGTTTGTGTTGAAGAGATGCACAGATCCTACGTTGAATAGCTTGTACGCTTCCCGGTGAGCCTGGGCACCGGACTGCGCTTGCACGCCTCCTGTTCAGTCAAGCAGCCGTCCACACGGCACCTCCTATAGCCATTTAAACTAAGACACATGGCATCACATGAATGGTTAACAGAACACACACGGTTTGAATTATACAAACCTTTGAGATATTAAAGTGGCAACTTTTTTTCAAAATGCCTTTGTTGGCTGTCATTATTCGAGTGCGCCTTCTCTCAAAATGGACACAAAAAATACCACAGCATGTCGAGTGCCATTCCATGATATCATACCGACTTTCTTGAATTTCAGACGTGTTTTAGATTTACTAGAATTTAAAAAACAATGTATCTCAACATTTTGCCGGCAATCAACGGTGCCCTGGTGTTTGAAGTTCATTCTCATTTCTTCCATGGGACCTAAGCATGCACCCAAGGACACAGATTTGATTTTTCAACCAATTTATATGCACTGGAGCATGTGCATGTAGTTCAAATTTGAATTATGCACATAAATGCATTGAAAACTCAGTTGATGCATAAAAATGTCCAAACGAACCCCGAGAAATCACAAAAATTGACACAACACTCCTGTTGTTCTATGTTGACATGAGAAAAAAATTGAAAGCAATAAGAGGAATTGGATATTGTTTCGTCCCCAAAGGTGGGACGTTCCCTATCAAAACCATCATGCTTGTTGTGAGAAGCTCTGGTTTGTGAGAAGCATATACCCAAACCTGCCCAAAATGGGACAATTTTTTTACCACGGCGTGTTGATGCCGCTCCATGATACCATGCCAAGTTTCATGAATTTCAGGCGAGTTTTGGATTTACTAGAATTTAAAAACCAGGTATCTCAATGTTTTGCCGGCAATCACCGGTGCCCTGGTGTTTGAAATTCATTTTCATTTCTTGCATGGGACCTAAGCATGCACCCAACAACAAATACTTGATTTTTCAACCAATTTATATGCACTGGAGCATGTGCATGTAGTTCAAATTTCAATTATGCACATAAATGCATTGAAAACTCAGTTAATGCATAAAAATGTCCAAACGAACCCCGAAAAATCACAAAAATTGACACAACACCCCTGTTGTTCTACGTTGACACGAGAAAAATTTTGAAAGCAATAAGAGGCAATGGATATCGTTTCGTCCACAAAGGTGGGACGTTCCCTATCGAAACCATCACGCTTGTTGTGAGAAGCTCTGGTCTGTGAGAAGCTTATACCCAAACCTGCCCCAAATGGGACAAAAAAATTACCACGGCATGTCGGGTGCCATTCCATGATAGCATGCCAAGTTTCATGAATTTCAGACGATTTTTAGATTTACTAGAATTTAAAAACAAAGTATCTCAACGTTTTGCCGGCAATCAACAGTGCCTTGGTGTTTGAAATTCATTCCCATTTGTGGCATGGGAACTAAGCATGCACCAAAGGACACATATGTGATTTTTCAACCAACTTTGGTGCACTGCAGCATGTGCTTGTAGTTCAAATTTGAATTATGCACATAAATGCATTGAAGACTCAGTTAATGCATAAAAATGTCCAAACGAACCCCGAAAAGTCACAAAAATTGACACAACACTCCTGTTGTTCTATGTTGACACGAGAAAAAAATTGAAAGCAATAAGAGGCAATGGATATCGTTTCGTCCCAAAAGGTGGGACGTTCCCTATCGAAACCATCATGCTTGTTGTGAGAAGCTCTAGTTGGTGAGAAGCTTATACCCAAACCTGCCCCAAATGGGATAAAAAATTTACCACAGCATGTTGATGCCGCTCCATGATAGCATGCCAAGTTTCATTAATTTCAGACGAGTTTTGGATTTACTAGAATTTAAATACCAGGTATCTCAACATTTTGCCGGCAATCAACGGTGCCCTAGTGTTTGAAATTCATTCCCATTTCTTGCATGGGACCTAAGCATGCACCCAAGGACACAGATTTGATTTTTCAACTAATCTATATGCACTGGAGCATGTGCATGTAGTTCAAATTTGAATTATGCACATAAATGCATTGAAAACAAAGTTAATGCATAAAATGTCCAAACGAACCCCAAAAATCACAAAAATTGACATAACAGTCCTGTTGTTTTATGTTGACACGAGAAAAATTTTGAAATCAATAAGAGGCAATGGATGTCATTTCGTCCCCAAAAGTGAGACGTTCCCTATCGAAACCATCATGCTTGTTGTCAGAAGCTCTAGTTTGTGAGAAGCTTATACCCAAACCTGCCCCAAATGGGATAAAAAAAATTACCACGGCATGTTGATGCCGCTCCATGATAGCATGCCAAGTTTCATGAATTTCAGATGAGTTTTGGATTTACTAGAATTTAAATACCAGGTATCTCAACATTTTACCGGCAATCAACGGTGCCCTCATGTTTGAAATTCATTCCCATTTCTTGCATGGGACCTAAGCATGCACCCAAGGACACAGATTTGATTTTTCAACTAATCTATATGCACTGGAGCATGTGCATGTAGTTCAAATTTGAATTATGCACATAAATGCATTGAAAACAAAGTTAATGCATAAAAATGTCCGAACGAACCCCGAAAAATCACAAAAATTGACACAACACTCTTGTTGTTCTATGTTGACACGAGAAAAAATTTGAAAGCAATAAGAGGCAATGGATATCGTTTCGTCCCCAAAGGTGGGACGTTCCCTATCGAAACCATCATGCTTGTTCTGAGAAGCTCTGATTTGTGAGAAGCTTACACCCAAACCTGCCCCAAATTGGACAAATTTTTTACCATGGCATGTTGATGCCGCTCCATGATAGCATGCCAAGTTTCATGAATTTCACACGAGTTTTGGATTTACTAGAATTTGAAAACCAGGCATCTCAATGTTGTGTCGGCAATCAATGGTGCCCTGGTGCTTGAATTTCATTCCCATCTCTTGCATGGGACCTAGAAATTCACCCAAGGAGACACATCTGATTTTTCAACCAACTTTGGTGCACTGCAGCATGTGCTTGTAGTTCAAATTTGAATTATGCACATAAAATGCCTAGAAAACCCGGTTAATGTATAAAAAAGGTCAAATGAACCCCGAAAAATTCCAAGATTAAACACAACACTCCTGTTGTTCTATGTTGCCACTAGAAATTTTTTGAAAGCAATAAGAGGCAACGGATATCGTTCCGTCCCCAAAGGTTGCACGTTCCCTACTGAAACCATCACGCTTGTTGTGAGAAGCTCTGGTTTGTGAGAAGCTTATACCCAAACCTATCCCCAAATGGGACAAATTTTTTACCACGGCATGTTGATGCCGCTCCATGATACCATGCCAAGTTTCATGAATTTCAGACGAGTTTTGGATTTACTAGAATTTAAAAACCAGGTATCTCAACATTTTGCCGGCAATCAATAGTGCCCTGGTGTTTGAAATTCATTCCCATTTCTTGCATGGGACCTAAGCATGCACCCAAGGACACATATTTGATTTTTCAACCAATTTATGTGCAACGGAGCATGTGCATGTAGTTTAATTTTGAATTGTGCACCTGAAATGGCTAGAAAACCAGTTTAATGTATAAAATGTCCAAACAAACCCTAAATAATTCCAACTCTTTTACAACACACATATAGTTGCATGTTCACTGCAGATAAAAGGTCTAGCAATTCAAATAGTGTCCATTGCCGTTGTGACCCCATTACGTAATTCAAATCAAGTAGATCCCACATAGTTTATTATCACCAACCGTGTGAGATGTAGTACAAAATATCTTGGAGCACCGTCGGTGTATAGTACGCCTATGGCTTACGTGAGAAGGTGCGTCGGCTACAGTCCACAGCCGGCATGTCAAGCACACTAGCTCGCTCCCCAGATACTCCCGTCTCTGCATCCCTCGCAATCTCGAAAATATCTACCGCCTGCAAGGTTTTAATGTTTGATAGCACACGCTTAGTATGTGCATACCGTGTGCGATGTCTGTTACTCCCGCTTTGCTTCAGTCCCTTGATTCAAATTTTCAGTAGCCCCGGCATTTTACTCCCGCCTCTGCATCCCTCGCAATCTCAAAAATATCTGCTCGCCCTTGATCCAATTTTTTAGTGGCCCCGCCTTGTTACTCCCACCTAGTAAAATTTTCAGTTGTCGCAGTATTTCCTCAAACACAAACTTTCCCCCACCCCCCGCCCCTCCTCCACACACACCCCAAAACCTCTGCTCACACAAACACACACAACCCTTGAAACCATTGGTAGGTCGCCGCCATCGCCGGCGCCTCCATCCTCAACCTCTACCTGTCTGCCGGGGAGCTCGAGGAGACAATGGCCAAAAAGAGGTTTATCGCGGCCTTTTCACCCGACGCCGGCGAGGTGGCCGTCGAGGTGTCCCCGTAGTCCTCCGTGAGCCCAATCCGTCATTGCCGGTCCCCCGATCCGCCCGCCGCCGCGCCCCTACACCGGTTCGAGGACTTCCCCGTCCTCCCTCGGACCCGGCAGCCGACGAGGTCCTACCTCGGGGTCCGGCAGCGGCGGTGGGGGATGTGGGTCATCAAGATTACAGATCGAGAGACCCACACCCGCCGGTGGCTCGGTAGCTTCCACACGTCCGAGCTCGCGACCATGGAGTACGTGTTGGAGAACGTAGTAATTTCAAAAACATTCCTACACACACGCAAGATCCATCTAGGTGATGCATAGCAACGAGCGGGACAGTGTGTCCACGTACCCTCATAGACCGAAAGTGGAAGTGTTTTATCAATGCAGTTGATGTAGTTGTACGTCTTCACGATCCGACCGATCCTAGCACCGAACGTATGGCACCTCCGTGTTCAGCACACGTTCAGCTCGATGACATCCCTTGTACTCTTGATCCAGTTGAGGCCGAGGGAGAGTTGCGTCAGCACGACGGTGTGGTGACGGTGATAATGAAGTTACCAGCGCAGGGCTTCGTGTAAGTACTACGACGATATGACAGAGGTGTGTAACTGTGGAGGGGGGCACCGCACACGGCTAAGAGATTGTCTGTTGTCCCTTTGGGGTGTCCCCTGCCCATGTATATAAAGGAGGGAGGAGGAGGAGGCCGGCCCTAGTGGGCGCGCACCAAGTGTGGGGAGTCCTACTAGGACTCCCAAGTCCTAGTAGGATTCCCCTTTTCCTTTCCGGAGTAGGAGAGAAGAAAGAGGGAAAGAGAGAGGGAGTAGGAAAGGGCAAGGGGGGCGCCGCCCCCTTTACCCTAGTCCAGTTCAGACCCATGGGGGGGTGCGCCTCCTTCCCTTTGGCCTGCCTCCTCTATTCCCGTATGGCTCAATAAGGCCGAACACTTCTCTTGGCGAATTCCCGTAACTCTCCGGTACTCCAAAAAATACCCGAATCACTCGGAACCTTTCCGATGTCCGAATATAGCCTTCCAGTATATCGATCTTTACCTCTCGACCATTTCAAGACTCCTCGTCATGTCCCCGATCTCATCCGGGTCACCGAACAAACTTCGGTCATCAAATCACATAACTCATAATACAAATCATCATCGAACGTTAAGCATGCGGACCCTACGGGTTCGAGAACTATGTAGACATGACCAAGACACATCTCCGGTCAATAACCAATAGCGGAACCTGGATGCTCATATCGGCTCCTACATATTCTATGAAGATCTTTATTGGTCAAACCGCATAACAACATACGTTGTTCCCTTTGTCATCGGTATGTTACTTGCCCGAGATTCGATCCTCGGTATCCACATGCCTAGTTCAATCTCATTACCGACAAGTCTCTTTACTCGTTCCGTAATGCATCATCCCGCAACTAACTCATTAGTCACAATGCTTGCAAGGCTTATAGTGATGTGCATTACCGAGAGGGCCTAGAGATACCTCTCCGTTACACGTTGTGACAAATCCTAATCTCGATCTATGCCAACTCAACAAACACCATCGGAGACACCTGTAGAGCATCTTTATAATCACCCAGTTACATTGTGATGTTTGATAGCACACAAGGTGTTCCTCCGGTATTCGGGAGTTGCATAATCTCATAGTCTGAGGAACATGTATAAGTCATGAAGAAAGCAATAGCAATGAAACTGTAACGATCATAATGCTAAGCTAACGAATGGGTCTTGTCCATCACATCATTCTCCTAATGATGTGATCTCGTTCATCAAATGACAACACATGTCTATGGTTAGGAAACATAACCATCTTTGATAAACGAGCTAGTCAAGCAGAGGCATACTAGGGACACTTTGTTTTGTGTATGTATTCACACATGTACTAAGTTTCCGGTTAATACAATTCTAGCATGAATAATAAACATTTATCATGAAATAAGGAAATAAATAATAACTTTATTATTGCCTCTAGGGCATATTTTCTTCAAGTACATATACACATATCTACTCAAATCATCTGTGAAGGTCAGAAAACAATGATACCCACCGTGAGCCTCAACACTCACTGGACCGCATACATCAGTATGTATTATTTCCAATAAGTCAGTGGCTCGCTCCATTGTTTCGTAGAATGGAGTCTTAGTCATCTTGCCCATGAGGCATGGTTCGCAAGCATCAAATGATTCATAATCAAGTGATTCCAAAAGTCCATCGGCATGGAGTTTATTCATGCGCTTTACACCAATATGACCTAAACGGCAGTGCCACAAATAAGTTGCACTATCATTATTAACTTTGCATCATTTGGCTTCAATATTGATGAATATGTGTATCACTAGGATCGAGATTCAATAAACCATTTACATTGAGTGTATGACCATAAAAGGTTTTTATTCATGTAAATAGAACAACAATTATTCTTTGACTTAAATGAATAACCGTATTGCAATAAACATGATCCAATCATATTCATGCTTAACGCAAACACCAAATAACATTTATTTTAGGTTCATCACTAATCGTCTAATCCCGAAGGTAAAAGGAGTGTGCGATGGTGATCTTATCAACCTTGGAATCATTTCCAACACACATCGTCACCTCACCCTTAACTAGTTTCTATTTATTTTGCAACTCCCGTTTCGAGTTACTACTCTTAGCAACTGAACTAGTATCAAATACCGAGGGGTTGCTATAAACACTAGTAAAGTACACATCAATAACATGTATATCAAATATACCTTTGTTCATTTTGCCATCCTTTTTATCCGCCAAGTATCTAGGGGCAGTTCCACTTCCAGTGACCATTTCCTTTGCAGTAGAAGCACTCAGTTTCAGGCCTGAGTCTAGCTTTGGGTTTCTTCACGGGAGTGAGAACTTGTTTGTCATTCTTCTTGAAGTTCCCTTTCTATTCTTTTGCCCTTTTTCTTGAAACTAGTGGTCTTGTAAACCATCAACACTTGATGCTCTTTCTTGATTTCTGCCTTCGCCAATTTCAACATCGTGAAGAGCTCGGGAATTACTTTCATCATCCCTTGCATATTATAGTTCATCACAAAGTTCTAGTAAATTGGTGATAGTGACTAGAGAACTTTGTCAATTACTATCTTATCTGGAAGATTGACGCCCACTTGATTCAAGCAATTGTAGTACCCAGACAATCTGAGCACATGCTCACTAGTTGAGCCATTCTCCTCCATTTTGTAGGCAAAGTACTGTCAGAGGTCTCATACCTCTCGACACAGGCATGAGTATGAAATACCAATTTCAACTCTTGGAACATCATATATGCTCCGTGGCATTCAAAACATTTTTGAAGTCCCGCTTCTAAGCCGTAAAGCTTGGTGCACTAAACTATCAAGTAGGCATCATACCGAGCTTTGTTAAACGTTCATAACGTATGTATCTGCTCCTGCAATAGGTCTGCCATCTAGCGGTGCATCAAGGACATAATTCTTCTGTGCAGCAATGAGGATAATCCTCAGATCACGGACCAAGTCCGCATCATTGCTACTATCATCTTTCAACTTAGTTTTCTCTAGGAACATATCATAAATAAAACGGGGAAGATATTTGTGAGCTATTGATCTACAACATAGATATGAAAATACTATCAGGACTAAGTTCATGATAAATTTAAGTTCAATTAATCATATTACTTAAGAACTCCCACTTAGATAGACATCCCTCGAGTCATCTAAATGATCACGTGATCCATATCAACTAAACCATGTCCGATCATCACGTGAGTTGGAGTAGTTTTCAATGGTGAACATCACTATGTTGATCATATCTACTATATGATTCACGTTCGACCTTTCGGTCTCCAGTGTTCCGAGGCCATATCTGCATATGCTAGGCTCGTCAAGTTTAACCCGAGTATTCTGCATGTGCAAAACTAGCTTGCACCTGTTGTATGTGAACGTAGAGCTTATCACACCCGATCATGATGTGGTGTCTCAGCATGAAGAACTGTCGCAACGGTGCATACTCAGGGAGAACACTTATACCTTGAAATTTTAGTAAGGGATCATCTTATAAAGCTACCGCCGAACCAAGCAAAATAAGATGAATAAAAGATAAACATCACATGCAATCAAAATATGTGACACGATATGGCCATCATCATCTTGTGCCTTTGATCTCCATCTCCAAAGTACCATCATGATTTCTATCGTCACCGGCATGACACCATGATCTCTATCATCTTGATCTCTATCAATGTGTCATCATATGGTCGTCTCGCCAACTATTGCTATCGCATAGCGATAAAGTAAAGCAATTACATGGAACTTGCATCTTATGCAATAAAGAGACAACCATAAGGCTCCTGCGAGTTGTCGATAATTTCAAAAACATGATCATCTCATACAACAATTTATATCTCATCATGTCTTGACCATATCATATCACAACATGCCCTGCAAAAACAAGTTAGACGTCCTCTACTTTGTTGTTGCAAGTTTTACGTGGCTTCTACAGGCTTAGCAAGAACCGTTCTTACCTACGCATCAAAACCACAATGATTTTTCATCAAGTGTGCTGTTTTAACCTTCAACAAGGACCGGGCGTAGTCACACTCGATTCAACTAAAGTTGGAGAAAAAGACACCCACTAGCCACCTATGTGCGAAGCACGGCGGTAGAACCAGTCTCATGAACGCGTCATGTAATGTCGGTCTGAGCCGCTTCATCCAACAATACCGCCGAATCAAAGTATGACATGCTGGTAAGCAGTATGACTATTATCGCCCACAACTCTTTGTGTTCTACTCGTGCATATAACATCTACGCATAGACCTGGCTCGGATGCCACTGTTGGGGAACGCAGTAATTTCAAAAAAAAAATCCTATGCACACGCAAGATCCATCTAGGTGATGCATAGCAATGAGCGGGAGAGTGTTCCCACGTACCCTCATAGACCAAAAGCGGAAGCATTTTATCAACGCAGTTGATGTAGTCATACGTCTTCACGATCAGACCCATCCTAGCACCGAACGTACGGCACCTCCGTGTTCAGTACATGTTCAGCTCGGTGACGTCCCTCGTACTCTTGATCCAGTTGAGGTCGAGGGAGAGTTGCGTCAGCACGACGGCGTGGCGATGGTGATGATGAAGTTACCGGCGCAGGGCTTCGCCTAAGCACTACGACGATATGACCGAGGTGTGTAACTGTGGAGGGGGGCATCGAACACGGCTAAGAGATTGTCTGTTGTCCCTTTGGGGTGTCCCCTGCCCATGTATATAAAGGAGGGAGGAGGAGGAGGCCGGCCCTAGAGGGGGCGCACCAAGTGTGGGGAGTCCTACTAGGACTCCCAAGTCCTAGTAGGATTCCCCTTTTCCTTTCCGGAGTAGGAGAGAAGAAAGAGGGCAAGAGAGAGGGAGTAGGAAAGGGCAAGGGGGTGGCCCCTTTCCCCTAGTCCAATTCAGACCCATGGGGGGGCGTGCACCTCCTTCCCTTTGGTATGCCTCCTCTATTCCCGTATGGCCCAATAAGGCCCAATACTTCTCCCGGCGAATTCCAGTAACTCTCCGGTACTCTGAAAAATATCCGAATCACTCGGAACCTTTCCGATGTCCGAATATACCCTTCTAATATATCAATCTTTACCTCTCGACCATTTAGAAACTCTTCGTCATGTCCCCGATCTCATCCGGGACTCCGAACAAACTTCGGTCATCAAATAACATAACTCATAATACAAATCGTCATCGAACGTTAAGCGTGCGGACCCTACGGGTTCGAGAACTATGTATACATGACCGAGATACATCTCCGGTCAATAACCAATAGCGGAACCTGGATGCTCATATTGGCTCCTACATATTCTACGAAGATCTTTATCGGTCAAACAGCATAACAAAATACGTTGTTCCCTTTGTCATCGGTATGTTACTTGCCCAAGATTCGATCGTCGATATCCTCATACCTAGTTCAATCTCGTTACCGGCAAGTCTCTTTACTCGTTCCATAATGCATCATCCTACAACTAACTCATTATTCACAATTCTTGCAAGGCTTATAGTGATGTGCATTACCGACAGGGCCCAGAGATACCTCTCTGATACACGGAGTGACAAATCCTAATCTCAATCTATGCCAACTCAACAAACACCATCGGAGACACCTGTAGAGCATCTTTATAATCACCCAGTTACATTGTGATGTTTGATAGCACACAAGGTGTACCTCCGGTATTCGGGAGTTGCATAATCTCATAGTCTAAGGAACATGTATAAGTCATGAAGAATGCAGTAGCAATGAAACTGTAACGATCATAATGCTAAGCTAACGAACGGGTCTTGTCCATCACATCATTCTCCTAATGATGTGATCCCCTTCATCAAATGACAACACATATCTATGGTTAGGAAACATAACCATCTTTGATAAACGGGCTAGTCAAGCAGAGGCATACTAGGGACACTTTGTTTTGTCTGTGTATTCACACATGTACTAAGTTTCCAGTTAATACAATTCTAGCATGAATAATAAACATTTATCATGTAATAAGGAAATAAATAATAACTTTATTATTGCCTCTAGGGCATATTTCCTTCAGTACGACCGCTGGCAGGTCCGCTACCACGGCGCGGCGGCTAGGCTCAATTTCCCCTTTGGCACACGTCCGGTCGACCTCGTTCCGCCGGAGCCAGGGGTGGTGAGCTCGGCTATGGCATGGGAGGACCGCGAGGCATGGGACCACCTCGAGGCCGAGGCTGCCGACGAGGCCTACATGCAAGAGATCCGCCGGCAGCACCCGGAGCTCGTGGAGGCAGAGCGGGCGATCTTTGCCGGCTTGGAGGGCGGAGAGGTTATCGCGCTCTCCTCTGATGACGACATCGAAGGTGGCGAGGACGGCGGCGCGGAGGGCGGCGAGGTTACCGCACTCTCCTCCGATGACGAGGTCGAAGGCGGCGGCGACAGCGGCACGAAGGGCGTCGAGGTGGGCCCCGAGGACGAGAAGATCGACGTCGATGAGTGGAGGAGTGCCTTTCCCAACGACCCCTATGACGGTACCAGCCCGGACCCGGCTCCCGGCACACCATACATGACAAGGAAGGATTGGCTCGACCTCTACTTCGACCGAAAGTAGTTTAGCTTAGTTTAAATTTATGTTTTATGTTCGGTTATGCAAAACTATCTATGTTTATGTTTTATGTTCGGTTATGCATGATGCCATTAAGACGCATTTCCACTTCTTGTTTTGCTTAACTAGTGTGCTTAAGCCTGCACACTGAAGCTATCATTTGTAGATTATGTTGTCTACCATGGATATATCTGGTTGATGTTTAGCCTGTTGTGCTTAACATGCCTTTATATGTACTCATGCAGGACAATATTGAGAATAGTATTGTTTTCCATCGAGGTTAGTTTCATCGCATTGCTTATATGTACTCACTGTTCAGGATATCGGTAGCTGGTACCATATAGCCTGGGGCTGATAAGGGATTAATCGTCGAATCGGACATTTCACTGAATATATCTGTAAGCCATTCATCAGTAGGTTAACTAGGGCCATATTTAATATATTTGAGGCTACATAGCAACATGCAGTGTACTGAATGACTAAATATGCAATCCCAGGCTACATAGCAACATCGAAGAGTGGTACCTTAATGTTCTGATGATTTCTAGATATACATGTAATAAAATCTTATATACTGGGATGGAGGGAGTGTTGTACCACATCATTTTTCAATTATTGTTTAGCTTCTAATATTAGGTGCTTTTAGGTACATATATCATTGCCAAAGATCCACACTTACACCCTTTCTGCGTATGGGGCAATGAGATATTCATGAACCAGCATCAAGTGAGGAAACTGATAAAGATTTTTATTAAAATGGGTCAAAAGATGTCAATCGAACTATTTGTTTACACTTTATGCAAGACAACAGTGAACTGCAGGATGGTAATTAAGAACCCTGTAGCCTTCTTTTTACTGCCCGTAATGAGTTGTGTTAGATGACAATATCTGAATATTTTTTCTTTTGCAGTGGATCCTGAAGCAGTTTACTCAAGATTACCTCTCAAACTACATGATTGGTGGCCTGCCATCACAAGGGGTTGGATTAGAGTCCTGCATGCCTTGTGCATCCAGGAGAGCACAATAGGGCCATTCGCTTCACCTTGTTCAACAACCGAAGTGTCTGTCGCCTCTGATGGATATGAATAAAGCTATAGCCTACTTTCAAGTTTAAATTAGGTACAATTTTAAATAGCAGCAATTAAATTATGGCGAAATTACGTTGTGCAGGTCATTACGGCACACAAGGTTGGTAAAACACAAATGTTTGCGATATACACCATAATCCGAGACAGTTCACAGAGAGGAAACATGTGCAAGCACGCACACAGTTGTCGTTTGCAAAGCGTCTGTGATGTCAGACACTATCACATACGGTGCGGGAAAACTAAATGTGTGTGATTGTCTACCTATCGTACACGGTTTGTAATCGTGAACTGTTTGTGATGTGCCAGGCATCGTAAAACTCACGTGCCTGGAATCTTCCTGGAAAGCTCTTGTGCCTGGAACCTACCTGGTTTTAGGTAAAACCAGAAAACTCTGACTATGATGGCATTGCGAGCACAAACGAGTAGCAAGGATGAAGCGTTTGGGATATTCGAGATATCGGAAACGGTTAGATAGGGACAACTGTATGCATCAAGGCTCCCTATCCCCGACGGTTTCTGGGTCGTGTGAGAAGGACCCCCCCCCCATCGCCCACACTCACTTGGCGACGGTTCCAAATGCCATCGTGGAAAGGGGTTAAAAACCGTTTGTATAGCACCGACACGCACCAGTGATGAAACCACCAATGTCAGTGGTAAAACCAGCAGACCCCGGGGTAGGGGCTCCCGAGCTATGGATCTTGGTTCAATGGTAACAAGAGACAAGGGACACAATGTTTACCCAGGTTTGGGCCCTCTCGAAGAGGAAATGCCCTACGTCCTTCTTTGATTGTATTGATGGTTGTGTATCAATTACAAGCTTGATCTACCTCGAGATTGTAAGTTGTGTCCTAACCCTTAGACTGGGTGAAAGGGATTATGATCGGCCCCTTCTACAGACCAAACCCCTTGGCTTATTGATACGTCTCCAACGTATCTATAATTTTTTATTGTTCCATGCTATTATATTATCTATTTTGGATGTTTAATGGGCTTTAATATACTCTTTTATATTATTTTCGGGACTAACCTATTAACCGGAGGCCCAGTGACAGTTTCTGTTTTTTTGCCTATTTCAGTGTTTTGTAGAAAAGGAATACCAAACGGAATCCAAACGGAACGAAACCTTCACGATGATCTTTCTTGGAACAAACGCAATCCAGAAGACTTGCAGTTGAAGTCTGGAACTCCGTGAGGCCTCCACGAGGCAGGAGGGCACGCCCAGGAGCCGTAGGCACGCCCCCCCCCCCCCCCCCCCCCACCCTCGTGGGCCCCATGGAGCTCCACCGACGTACTTCTTTCGCCTATATATACTCTTATACCCTAAAAACATCAGGGGGGCCACGAAACCACTTTCCACCGCCGCAACCTTCTGTACTCGTGAGATCCCACCTTGGGGCCTTCTCCGGTGATCTGCAGAAGGGGGATTCGATCATGGAGGGCTTCTACATTAACACCATAGCCTCTCCGATGATGTGTGAGTAGTTTACCACAGACCTTAGGGTCCATAGTTATTAGCTAGATGGCTTCTTCTCTCTCTTTGGTTCTCAATACAAAGTTCTCCTCGATGTTCTTGGAGATCTATTCGATGTAATACTCTTTTGCGGTGTATTTGCCGAAATCTGATGAATTGTGGATTTATGATCAAGATTATCTATGAACAATATTTGGTTCTTCTCTGAATTCCTATATGCATGATTTGTTATCTTTGCAAGTCTCTTCGAATTATCGATTTAGTTAGGCCTACTAGATTGATCTTTCTTGCAATGGGACAAGTGCTTAGCTTTGGGTTCAATCTTGCGGTGGACTTTCCGAGTGACAGTAGAGGCAGTAAGGCACGTATTGTATCATTTCCATCGAGGATAAAAAGATGGGGTTTATATCATATTGCTTGAGTTTATCCCTCTACATCATGTCATCTTGCTTAACGCGTTATTCTTTTCTTATGAACTTAATACTATAGATGCATGCTGGATAGCGGTCAATGTGTGGAGTAATAGTAGTAGATACAGAATCATTTCGGTCTACTTGACACAGACGTGATGCCTATATTCATGATCATGCCTAGATATTCTCATAATTATGCGCTTTTCTATCAATTGCTCGGCAGTAATTTGTTCACCCACCGTAGTATATGCTATCATGAGAGAAGGCACTGGTGAAACCTATGACCCCCGGGTCTATTTTCCATCATATAAGTTTCCGATCTACAATTCTAGTTTACTATTTATTTATTTTGCAATCTTTGCTTTTCAATCTATACAACAAAAATACCAAAAATATTTATCTTACTATCTTTATCAGATCTCACTTTTGCGATTGGCCGTGAAGGGATTGACAACCCCTTTATCGCGTTGGTTGCAAGGTTCTTGATTGTTTGTGCAGGTACTAGGTGACTTGCGTGTAGTCTCCTACTGGATTGATACCTTGGTTCTCAAAAACAGAGGGAAATACTTACGCTACTTTGCTGCATCACCCTTTCCTTTTCAACGAAAAACCAACGCATGCTCAAGAGGTACCAAGAAGGATTTCTGGCGCCGTTTTGCGGGGATGTTTACGCCAAGTCAAGTCAAGATTTGATCTCCCGTCAACTTGCCAATTTCTGGCGCTTGCCGGGGAGATCTACGCTCAAGTCAAGACATACCAAGTACCCATCACAAACTCTTCTCCCTCGCATTACATTATTTGCCATTCGCCTCTCGTTTTCCTCTCCCCCACTTCTAAAACGATTTTCAAAAAGCTTTGCCTTTTCTTTGCCTCTTTTTCGTCCGCTTCTTTTCGCTTGCCTCTCGGGTGTCCGTGTGTTAGACCATTTGTTTAGCCATCATGGCTAGTCCTCCTATCATTGTTAATACTCCCGATAATGAAGTTCTCAATTTTAAACAGAGGGAGGGAGAAAATCTAAAAGATGCCTGGTATAGAATTTGCAATGCTCAAAATAGATCTACTAAAAATCAATCCACTTCCGTTCTTCTTCGCAATTTTTACGTAGGCATCACTCCTTGGAATAGATATATTCTTGATACCATTACCGGAGCGAATTTTTTGGGGAGCCATACTTTTAATTCTTATAATGCTATGATAGATTTGTTAGGCCCGCCACCCCGTTTGGTCAATGGAACTATTTTAACTTTGGAACATGTGATCCAAAGGCTTGATATTATTGAAAATAAAATTGCCACTGTAGAGTTAATCAAAAATTTGGATAAAAAGATCCATAACCACATTACCCAATATGGATCTAAGGTAGGAGTTACTCTGAAAAATCTTAGGGAAAAGGAACCCATGGTTAATGAGAAGATAGACCAAGATTCCACTAGAATTGATAAACTTGAAGATATTATTACCAATTTGGGATCCGCCTTTTCTTCCGTTAAAAATACTTCAAATCCTCCTCCTACCAAAGTTTCCAAGTTTATCTATCTTCCTAAAAATAAGGTTGAATATTCTAGTAAAGAAAATGAAGACCTCAAATCAATAAGTGTTCACCCCAATTTTTTCGATATCATTAAGGAACCTTTTGCTACAAATGAATTTCTTGATTTCTTGCCTAGGAATTTGATCATTAGTAAAACCAAAGAACCTCCTAAGGGTCATATGTGTTCAATTTAATAATTTCATACCGAAGATGACAATACCTAGATCTATTCTTGTTTTTATGCCTAGCTAGGGGCGTTAAACGATAGCGCGTGTTGGGAGGCAACCCAATTTTATTTTTGTTCCTTGCTTTTTGTTCTTGTTTAGTTATAAATAATTCATCTAGCCTCTGTTTAGATGTGGTTTTATGTTTTAATTAGTCTTTGCGCCAAGTAGAACCTTTGGGAAGACATGGGTGAAGTCTTTGATACAGATTGCTACACACTATTATGTTTCTAACAGATTCTGTTTTTCGTGTGTTGTTTGCTTATTTTAATGAATCTATGGCTAGTATCAGGGGGTATGGACCATAGAAAAGTTGGAATACAGTAGGTTTAACACCAATATAAATAAAGAATGATTTCATTATAGTACCTTAAAGTGGTGATTTGTTTTCTTATACTAACGGAGCTCATGAGATTTTCTGTTTAAGTTTTGTGTTGTAAAGTTTTCAAGTTTTTGGGTAAAGATTTGATGGATTTTGGAATAAGGAGTGGAAAGAGCCTAAGCTTGGGGATGCCCAAGGCACCCCAAGGTAAAATTCAAGGACAGCCAAAAGCCTAAGCTTGGGGATGCCCCGGAAGGCATCCCCTCTTTCGTCTTCGTCTATCGGTAACTTTACTTGAGGCTATATTTTTATTCACCACATGATATGTGTTTTGCTTGGAGCGTCTTGTATGATTTGAGTCTTTGCTTTTTAGTTTACCACAATCATCCTTGTTGTACACACCTTTTGGGAGAGACACACATGAATTGGAATTTATTAGAATACTCTATGTGCTTCACTTATATCTTCTGAGCTAGATAATTTTGCTCTAGTGCTTCGCTTATATATTTTTAGAGCATGGTGGTGCTTTTATTTTATAGAAATTATTGATCTCTCATGCTTCACTTATATTATTTTGAGAGTCTTTTAGAACAGCATGGCAATTTGCTTTGGTTATAAAATTAGTCCTAATATGATGGGCATTCAAAATGGGTATAATAAAAACTTTCATATAGAGTGCATTAAACACTATGAGAAGTTTGATACTTGATAATTGTTTTGAGATATGAAGATAGTGATATTAGAGTCGTGCTAGTTGAGTAATTATGAAATTGAGAAATACTTGTGTTGGGGTTTGCAAGTCCCGTATTATGCATGTATGGTAACCGTTGTGTGACAAATTTGAAGCATGAGATGTTTCTTTGATTGCCTTCCTTATGAGTGGCGGTCGGGGATGAGCGATGGTCTTTTCCTACCAACACTACTAGGGAAAATGTTATACACAGAACTTTAGCAATAGCGCTTGTTAAAAAAGCACGCTACTGCTAGATAGCAGTTGCGCGTGCAAAATAAGCGCGCTGCAGATGAATATATATCAGTAGCGCGTCTCATCAAAAACTCGCTACTACTAAAATTCCAACCACTAAGCCGATGGGCTACACATAGTAGTAGCAATCTTCCAGAAACCGCGCTACCGCTAATATTCTTATAGCAGCGCGTTTATGAGTAAAGCGCTACTGCTAACGAAAAGAAAATAAAATGAAAAATGAATAGAAAAGTAAATGAAAATGAAAGAAATAGAAAAAGGAGAAAGGAAAAATATAAAATGTAAAGAAAAATAAATGAAAAAGGGAAAAAAGCATGAAGACGTAGCGGTAGCGCGTTCGCTGAAACGCGCTAAAGCTAACTTAGCTCTAATGCGTTTTCTGTAACGCGCTACCGTTACTTTTGACTTAACCAAAAAACGGTTTCCCCCCGGCCACCACTTCTCCCCCAAATCCCTCGCCCCACTTCCCCTTCGCCCCCACTTCACCGCCATGTCCTGCCGGCGTCGACGCCGCGCTCATCCTCACCGCCGCCGCCCGAGGCCGCCCAGCCTCACCGCCGCTGCCTCTCAGGTCGCCCTCGACCTCACCGTCGCCTCCCTCGATCTCACCATCGCCGACCTCGACCTCACTGCCCCCGAGCCCGCCCTCGCCGCCCCTACCTCCGTCGTCGAGCACTTCCCTGATACGTCACTAACGTATCTATAATTTTGATTGCTCCATGCTATATTATCTACTGTTTTGGACATTATTGGGCTTTATTATCCATTTTTATATTACTTTTGGGACTAACCTATTAACCGGAGGCCCAGCCCAGAATTGCTGTTTTTTGCCAATTTCAGAGTTTTGCGGAAAAGGAATTTCAAACGGAGTCCAAACGGAATGAAACCTTCGGGAACGTGATTTTTAGGAAGATTATGATCCGGGAGACTTGGACCCTACGTCAAGAAATAAAAGAGGAGGCCACGAGGTAGGGGGGCGCGCCCACCCCCTAGGGCGCGCCCTCCACCCTCGTGGGCCCCCTTTTGCTCCACCGACGTACTCCTTCCTCCTATATATACCTACGTACCCCTGAATGATCAGATACGAAGCCAAAAACCTAACTCCACCGCCGCAACCTTCTGTACCCATGAGATCCCATCTTGGGGCCTATTCCGAAGCTCCGCCGGAGGGGGCATCCATCATGGAGGGCTTCTACATCATCACCATAGCCTCTCCGATGAAGTGTGAGTAGTTTACCTCAGACCTTCGGGTCCATAGTTAGTAGCTAGATGGCTTCTTCTCTCTTTTTGGATCTCAATACAATGTTCTCCCCCTCTCTCGTGGAGATCTATTCGATGTAATCTTCTTTTTCCAGTGTGTTTGTTGAGACCGATGAATTGTGGATTTACGATCAAGATTATCTATGAACAATATTTGAATCTTCTCTGAATTCTTTTATGTATGATTGGTTATCTTTGCAAGTCTCTTCGAATTATCAGTTTGGTATGGCCTACTAGATTGGTTTTTCTTGCAATGGGAGAAGTGCTTAGCTTTGGGTTCAATCTTGTGGTGTCCTTTCCCAGTGACAGTAGGGGCAGCAAGGCACGTATTGTATTGTTGCCATCGAGGATAACAAGATGGGGTTTTTATCATATTGCATGAATTTATCCCTCTACATCATGTCATCTTGCTTAAGGCGTTACTCTGTTTTCTTGAACTTAATACTCTAGATGCATGCTGGATAGCGGTCGATGAGTGGAGTAATAGTAGTAGATGCAGGCAGGAGTCGGTCTACTTGTATCGGACGTGATGCCTATATACATGATCATACCTAGATATTCTGATAACTATGCTCAATTCTGTCAATTGCTCAACAGTAATTCGTTCACCCACCGTAAAATACTTATGCTCTTGAGAGAAGCCACTAGTGAAATCTATGGCCCCCGGGTCTATCTTCATCATATTAATCTTCCAACACTTGTTTATTATCTTTGCTTTTTACTTTGCTTTTATTTTACTTTGCATCTTTATCACAAAAATACCAAAACATATTATCCTATCATTTCTATCAGATCTCACTCTCGTAAGTGACTGAAGGGATTGACAACCCCTTATCGCATTGGTTGCAAGGAGTTATTTGCTTTGTGCAGGTACGAGGGACTCGCGCGTAGCCTCGTACAGGATTGATACCTTGGTTCTCAAAAACTGAGGGAAATACTTACGCTACTTTGCTGCATCATCCTTTCCTCTTCAAGGAAATCCAACGCAGTGATCAAGAGGTAGCAAGAAGAATTTCTGGCGCCGTTGCCGGGGAGTCTACGCAAAAGTCAACATACCAAGTACCCATCACAAATCCCTTATCTCCCGCATTACATTATTTGCCATTTGCCTCTCGTTTTCCTCTCCCCCACTTCACCCTTGCCATTTTATTCGCCCTCTCTTTTCCGTTCGCCTCTTTTTCGCTTCCCTTTTTTTTGCTCGTGTGTTGGATTGCTTGTTTCTCACGATGGCTCAAGATAATACCAAATTGTGTGACTTTACCAATACCAACAATAATGATTTCCTTAGCACTCCGATTGCTCCTCTTACCAATACTGAATCTTGTGAAATCAATACTGCTTTGTTGAATCTTGTCATGAAAGATCAATTCACCGGCCTTCCTAGTGAAGATGCCGCTACTCATCTAAATAGCTTCGTTGATTTGTGTGATATGCAAAAGAAGAAAGATGTTGATAATGATATTGTTAAGCTGAAGCTATTTCCTTTTTCGCTTAGAGATCGTGCTAAAGCTTGGTTTTCGTCTTTGCCTAAAAATAGTATTGATTCTTGGGACAAGTGCAAAGATGCTTTTATCTCTAAGTATTTTCCTCCTGCTAAGATCATCTCTCTTAGAAACGATATTATGAATTTTAAGCAACTTGATCATGAACATGTTGCACAAGCTTGGGTGAGGATGATATTAATGATACGTAATTGCCCTGCTCATGGTTTGAATTTGTGGATGATATACAAAAAATTATGTCGGATTGAATTTTGCTTCTAGAAATCTTTTAGATTCGGCCGCGGGAGGCACTTTTATGGAAATCACTTCAGGAGAAGCTACTAAACTCCTAGATAATATTATGGTTAATTATTCTCAATGGCACACTGAAAGATCTACTAATAAAAAAGTGCATGCGATAGAAGAACTTAATGTTTTGAGTGGAAAGATGGATGAACTTATGAAATTATTTGCTACTAAGAATGTTTCTTCTGATCCTAATGATATGCCTTTGTCTACTTTGATTGAGAATAATAATGAATCTATGGATGTGAATTTTGTTGGTAGGAATAATTTTGGTAACAACGCGTATAGAGGAAACTTTAATCCTAGGCCTTATCCTAGTAATTCCTCTAATAATTACGGAAATTCCTACAACAATTCTTATGGAAATTTTAATAAGATGCCATCTGAATTTGAGACTAGTGTTAAAGAGTTTATGAATTCGCAAAAGAATTCCAATGCTTTGCTTGAAGAGAAATTGCTTAAAGTTGATGAATTGGCTAGGAACGTTGATAGAATTTCTCTTGATGTTGATTCTTTAAAGCTTAGATCTATTCCTCCTAAGCATGATATCAATGAGTCTCTCAAAGCCATGAGAATTTCCATTGATGAGTGCAAAGAAAGAACCGCTAGGATGCGTGCTACGAAAGATGCCTTTATTAAAGCGTGTTCTTCTAGTTCCTATGAAAATAAAAATGAAGATCTAAAAGTTATTGATGTGTCCCCTATTAAATCTTTGTTTTGCAATATGAATCTTGATAATGATGGGATTGGATATGATCCACCTTTACCTAGAAGTTGTTCCAAAAATTCGGAGTTTTTAGATCTTGATGCTAAATTTTATAAAAGTGGGATTGAAGAAATCAAAACCCTAGATGTTGCTAAACCCACTATTTTGGATTTCAAGGAATTTAATTATGAAAATTGCTCTTTGATTGATTGTATTTCCTTGTTGCAATCCGTGCTAAATTCTCCTCATGCTTATAGTCAAAATTAAGCCTTTACCAAACATATCGTTGATGCCTTGATGCAATCTTATGAAGAAAAACTTGAGTTGGAAGTTTCTATCCCTAGAAAACTTTGTGATGAGTGGGAACCAACTATTAAAATTAAGATTAAGGATCATGAGTTCTATGCTTTATGTGATTTGTGTGCTAGTGTTTCCACTATTCCCAAAACTTTGTGCGATTTGCTAGATTTTCGTGATTTTGATGATTGCTCAATAAACTTGCATCTTGCGGATTCCACTATTAAGAAACCTATGGGAAGAATTAATGATGTTATTATTGTTGCAAATAGGAATTATGTTCCCATAGATTTTATCGTTCTTGATATATATTGCAATCCTTCATGTCCTATTATTCTTGGTAGACCTTTCCTTAGAACGATTGGTGCAATTATTGATATGAACGAAGGGAATATTAGATTCCAATTTCCATTAAATAAAGGCATGGAACACTTCCCTAGGAAGAAAATAAAATTACCATACGAATCTATTATGAGAGCCACTTATGGATTGCCTACCAAAGATGGCAATACCTAGATCTATCCATGCTTTTATGCCTAGCTAGGGGCGTTAAACGATAGCGCTTGTTGGGAGGCAACCCAATTTTATTTTTAGTTTTTTTGCTTTTGCTTCTGTTCAGGAATAAATATTTGTTGTAACCTCTGGTTAGATGTGTTATTATGTTTTAATTAGTGTTTGTGCCAAGTTAAACCTATAGGATCTTCTTGGATGATAGTTATTTGATCTTGTTGTAATTTCCAGAAACTTTCTGTTCACGAAAACAATTGTTAAAAATCACCAGAACGTGATAAAATAGTGAATCCAATTGCTTCTGATCAATAAACAAATTGCCTAGGTCGTCATATTTTTGCTGATTTTCTAAAGTTCCAGAAGTTTGCTTTAGTTACATAATACTACAGACTGTTCTGTTTTTGACAGATTCTGTTTTCCGTGTTGTTTGCTTATTTTGATGAATCTATGGCTAGTAAAATAGTTTATAAACCATAGAGAAGTTGGAATACAGTAGGTTTAACACCAATATAAATAAAGAATGAGTTCATTACAGTACCTTGAAGTAGTGTTTTGTTTTCTTTCGCTAACGGAGCTCACAAGATTTCTGTTGAGTTTTGTGTTGTGAAGTTTTCAAGTTTTGGGTGAAAGATTTTGATGGATTATGGAATAAGGAGTGGAAAGAGCCTAAGATTGGGGATGCCCATGGCACCCCCAAGATAATCTAAGGACACCAAAAAGTCAAAGCTTGGGGATGCCCCGGAAGGCATCCCCTCTTTCGTCTACTTCCGTCGGTAACTTTACTTGGAGCTATATTTTTATTCACCACATGATATGTGTTTTGCTTGAAGCGTCTTGTATGATTTGAGTATTTGCTTTTTAGTTTACCACAATCACCCTTGCTGCCTTTTGAGAGAGCCATACATGATTTGGAATTTGTTAGAATACTCTATGTGCTTCACTTATACTTTTTGAGTTATATAGTTTTGCTCTAGTGCTTCACTTATATCTTTTAGAGCACGGTGGTGGATTTGTTTTATAGAAACTATTGATCTCTCATGCTTCACTTAGATTATTTTGAGAGTCTTAAACAACATCGTAATTTGCTTAAATAATCTTAATATGCTTGGTATGCAAGAATAGTAAAAACTTTCTTTTGAGTGTGTTGAATACTATGAGAAGTTTGATGCTTGATAATTGTTTTGAGATACAAAGATGGTGATATTAGAGTCATGCTAGTTGAGTACTTGTCAATTTGACAAATACTTGTGTTAAAGTTTGTGATTCCCGTAGCATGCACGTATGGTGAACCGTTATGTGATGAAGTCGGAGCATGATTTATTTATTGATTGTCTTCCTTATGAGTGGCGGTCGGGGATGAGCGATGGTCTTTTCCTACCAATCTATCCCCCTAGGAGCATGCACGTAATACTTTGCTTTGATAACTTATAGATTTTTGCAATAAGTATATGAGTTCTTTATGGCTAATGTTGAGTCCATGGATTATATGCACTTTTCTTCCTTCCACCATTGCTAGCCTCTCTAATACCGCGCACTTTTCGCCGGTATCATACACCCACCATATACCTTCCTCAAAACAGCCACCATACCTACCTATCATGGCATTTCCATAGCCATCCCGAGATATATTGCCATGCAACTTTCCACCGTTCCGTTTATTATGACACGCTCCATCATTGTCATATTGCTTAGCATGATCATGTAGTTGACATCGTATTTGTGGCAAAGCCACCGTTCATAAATCTTTCATACATGTCACTCTTGATTCATTGCATATCCCGGTACACCGCCGGAGGCATTCATATAGGGTCATATTTTGTTCTAGTATCGAGTTGTAATTGTTGAGTTGTAAGAAAATAAAAGTGTGATGATCTTCATTATTAGAGCATTGTCCCATGTTAGGAAAGGATGATGGAGACTATGATTCCCCCACAAGTCGGGATGAGACTCCGGACGAAAAAGAAGAGGCCATAAAAAAAGAGAAAAGGCCCAAATAAAAAAATGAGAGAAAAAGAGAGAAGGGACAATGTTACTATCCTTTTACCACACTTGTGCGTCAAAGTAGCACCATGATCTTCATGATAGAGAGTCTCTCATTTTGTCACTTTCATATACTAGTGGGAATTTTTCATTATAGAACTTGGCTTGTATATTCCAATGATGGGCTTCCTCAAAATGCCCTAGGTCTTCGTGAGCAAGCGAGTTGGATGCACACCCACTTAGTTTCTTTTGTTGAGCTTTCATATACTGATAGCTCTAGTGCATCCGTTGCATGGCAATCCCTACTCACTCACATTGATATCTATTGATGGGCATCTCCATAGCCCGTTGATACGCCTAGTTGATGTGAGACTATCTTCCCCCTTTTTGTCTTCTCCACAACCACCATTCTATTCAACATATAGTGCTATATCCATGGCTCACGCTCATGTATTGCGTGAAGATTGAAAAAGTTTGAGAATGTCAAAAATATGAAACAATTGCTTGGCTTGTCATCGGGGTTGTGCATGATTTAAATACTTTGTGTGGTGAAGATAAAGCATAGCCAGACTATATGATTTTGTAGGGATAACTTTCTTTCGCCATGTTATTTTGAGAAGACATGATTGCTTTGTTAGTATGCTTGAAGTATTATTATTTTTATGTCAATATTAAAATTTTGTCTTGAATCTTTCAGATCTGAATATTCATACCACAATTAAGAAGAATTACACTGAAATTATGCCAAGTAGCACTCCGCATCAAAAATTATCTTTTTTATCGTTTACCTACTCGAGGACGAGCAGGAATTAAGCTTGGGGATGCCTGATACGTCTCCAACGTATCTATAATTTTTTATTGCTCCATGCTATATTATCTACTGTTTTGGACATTATTGGGCTTTATTATCCACTTTTATATTACTTTTGGTACTAACGTATTAACCGGAGGCCCAACCCAGGATTGTTGTTTTTTGTCTATTTCAGAGTTTCGCAGAAAAGGAATATCAAACGGAGTCCAAACGGAATGAAACCTTCGGGAACGTGATTTTTAGGAAGATTATGATCCGGGAGACTTGGACCCTACGTCAAGAAAGAAAAGAGGAGGCCACGAGGTAGGGGGCGCGCCCTCCACCCTCGTGGGCCCCTTGTTGCTCCACCGACGTACTCCTTCCTCCTATATATACCTACGTACCCCCAAACGATCAGATACGGAGCCAAAAACCTAATTCCACTGCCGCAACCTTCTGTACCCACGAGATCCCATCTTGGGGCCTGTTCCGAAGCTCCACTGGAGGGGGCATCCATCACGGAGGGCTTCTACATCATCACCATAGCCTCTCCTATGAAGTGTGAGTAGTTTACCTCAGACCTTCGGGTCCATAGTTAGTAGCTAGATGGCTTCTTCTCTCTTTTTGGATCTCAATACAATGTTCTCCCCCTCTCTCGTGGAGATCTATTCGATGTAATCTTCTTTTTGCAGTGTGCTTGTTGAGACCGATCAATTGTGGGTTTATGATCAAGATTATCTGTGAACAATATTTGAATCTTCTCTGAATTCTTTTATGTATGATTGCTTATCTTTGCAATTCTCTTCGAATTATCAGTTTGGTTTGGCCTACTAGCTTGGTTTTTCTTGCAATGGGAGAAGTGCTTAGCTTTGGGTTCAATCTTGCGGTGTCCTTTCCCAGTGACAGTAGGGGCAGCAAGGCACGTATTGTATTGTTGCCATCGAGGATAACAAGATGGGGTTTTTATCATATTGCATGAATTTATCCCTCTACATCATGTCATCTTGCTTAAGGCGTTACTCTGTTTTCTTGAACTTAATACTCTAGATGCATGCTGGATAGCGGTCGATGAGTGGAGTAATAGTATTAGATGCAGGTAGGAGTCAGTCTACTTGTCTCGAACGTGATGCCTATATACATGATCATACCTAGATATTCTCATAACAATACTCAATTATGTCAATTACTCAACAGTAATTCGTTCACCCACCGTAAAATACTTATGCTCTTGAGAGAAGCCACTAGTGAAATCTATGGCCCCCGGGTCTATCTTCATCATATTAATCTTCCAACACTTGTTTATTATCCTTGCTTTTTACTTTGCTTTTATTTTACTTTGCATCTTTATCACAAAAATACCAAAAATATTATCCTATCATATCTATCAGATCTCACTCTCGTCAGTGACCATGAAGGGATTGACAACCCCTTATCGCGTTGGTTGCAAGGAGTTATTTGCTTTGTGCAGGTACGAGAGACTCGCGCGTAGCCTCCTACTGGATTGATACCTTGGTTCTCAAAAACTGAGGGAAATACTTACGCTACTTTGCTGCATCATCCTTTCCTCTTCAAGGAAATCCAACGCAGTGCTCAAGAGGTAGCATTCCTCGCCACCGTCTCTCCCCTCTCTGTAAGCCCCCTACCCATCCTTTTTAGTTAATAGATGTTAATGTTAAGTAGTAGATAATGCTGATGTTTTTTAGTTAGGGTAATAATATATGTTAAGTAGTAGATAATGTTGATGTTAATTACTTCAGTAGGGTTTAGTTTTTGAATTTAGTTTGTTTAACTAGATGTTAATTAGGGCAGTAGGGTTTAGTTTAGAGTAAAGTTTAGTTCAGTAGTTAACTAAATATAATCTATATTTGTTTTTTGAATTGAGTTTGAGAGAACATGAGATTTGTGTAGATTTTCTTGTAGTGTCAAACGCTAGGACATGCAAATTTGTAGTGGTCAGTATATATGCAAATTCCTCAATTGAGTTTGCACATGTTTCGATTGTGCCCAAGTGGCCTTTTATTGTTTCCAGGGAATGAAGCCGAGTGGCCTATGTTTTGCCGGAATGTTGATTCATTTCCATTCTGGCAAATTTTAGGTTCTCGATTTGTCCACTTTTTAGCAAAGGTCATGCCGAAATTTTCCGTGAATTTCGGCATGACTTGTGCTACAAACTAGGACATATCGAGTGCCCGGGATTTGCCGCACTGGGAAGGAGTCAACGTTCCTGCAAAACAATAGGCCTTTTTTATGTCATTATCCATTTTATTAGGTATAGAATTAATTGACTAGATTTAATTGTAGGAAACATGGCTAGAAACGATGAAGGACAGGGTTCTGGTGATTGCGATGACGTCTACGTGGCGGCAGACGAATTTTTGAGCCTTGCCAATGATCAACCGATGTTGTTTCTGGGCCCACCGGTGGCATCGAGGACTGAGACCGACACTCAAACCGGTGCTGAGACTGAGACCGGCATCGAGACCGGCGCTCAAACTGAGGCCAGCGCTGCCTCGGGGAGTGGAGCCGATGTAGAACCGAAAGCAAAGAGGCAACGGCTTCCTAACAAACTCAGGACTACTAGACTGGTGGTCACGGCGGTGGACGACGGCAATTTTGAGCCAACCGCGTTCGAGGAAGCGCGCGCGTGCTATGGCAATCAAATAGGCTGCATCGTACGGACAACCGCCACCATCAACGATGAGAAACTATAGAAGATAGATAATACGAGACCCTCCCTCCTAAAGAAGCTACACCAGATATTCTTTTTCCCGGGCCGGAATGAAAATGATTTTCAAGATCCAAATAAGGACCCGGCAATGAAGAAGATAAGCAAACACGCCATGTCCAAGTTTAGAGACGCGTTGGCCACCTGGAAAACAAGGGTGAAAGTAAGGATCATCGACAAAAAGGAACCCTACTCCGAGATTGTAAAGGATAATCCGACAATCACAGAAGAGCACTTTGAAATATTCAAGGCGGCTTGCGAGGCCGAAGATGCCAAGAAAAAGTCGAAGTACATGAAGGGGCTTCAACAGAGGAACATTGGGTGCCACCACCTCGGAAGTCGTGGTTACGGCGGGAAGAGGTCCATATGAGCCAAGGAGGACGCGGAAGCCGCGAGCCTGGGCATCCCAGACCCCTTGGCGGAGTTCACCGTCCCGCAGGAGCGTGACGTCCTCAGGGCCCGACACTGTTGGGACACAGTGAAGAAGGTTTTCGAGATGAACGCGGTCACGACGGAGTTCATGAGACTGCTGGTAATTTTAGTTTCTGGTTAATTCGACTGCACGTTAGTCATATTTGTAAACGGTCCTTGTGCCTTTTGCAGAGAGAGCAGCACAGGATTGCGGTCGAAAGCGACTCGCCGTCTGAGGCGTTGGCGAGGCCCAAGTGGGACACTCCATTCAACCGGGCGTTGAACATATTGAAACGACTCCCGGTGGAGACTCGACCGTCGTATGGACGCGTGCACGGTGTGGGAGACGGCGCCACGTGGAAGAAGTACTACCATGAGACCACGGAGGAGAGAAAGGAAAGACGGAGGTTAACTAAGAAAACATCAACAAGAAGGTTGAGATTGCGGTTGAGAAGAAATCATCTGAGACAGTCGCGACAGTGGTAGCTGCCGCAAAACAGGTGCTTGTAGATATGTCTACTACCTTGGTTCCGGCCGTTTTCAATTGGAGCAGGCAAAATCCAGATAAAAATGCAGAGGACTTTCCCTTTGCTAACTTCTTGGGGAGCAGCTCGACTAGCGTTGCACCAACACCTGCAGCTGCACCTGCTCCCGCACCGGCTCCCGCACCAGACATGCTCGGCGGTGCTTCGTCTTTGGCTGAGCTCGACGCCCTCACAGTATCTGTCACACCGGCCCCCTTCAATAAATGTATAATCTCCCGTTTTCGTTACCTTTCAGATATGTCTACTACCTTGGTTCCGGCCGTTTTCAATTGGAGCAGGCAAAATCCAGATAAAAATGCAGAGGACTTTCCCTTTGCTGACTTCTTGGGGAGCAGCTCGACTAGCGTTGCACCAACACCTGCAGCTGCACCTGCTCCCGCACCGGCTCCCGCACCAGACGTGCTCGGCGGTGCTTCGTCTTTGGCTGAGCTCGACGCCCTCATGGTATCTGTCACACCGGCCCCCTTCAATAAATGTATAATCTCCCGTTTTCGTTACCTTTCAGATGTCTCACGCGCAGACTTTTCTTTGCAGGCCGATGAAACCCCGTGCACCATATTGTACACCATCGGCGACCAGAAGGTGGACGTGGGGAAGGCGACGATAATGAAGCCGAAGGAACCATTGTTCCATAGCCGGCCGATCCCCCCGAACATCTTCAAGGTTTCCGTGGCCAGTGTCAAACCGGGCCACGAGAATTTGCCTCCACTGGCACTAGTAGGGGATGACGACGAGACCCTGCGGCGGCTTGGTGATTGTTGCAATGGGCGGGTCCTGTTGTGGTCAAAGAGTCTGCTTCGTCTGGGGGCGGCCGGGAGCACACCCACGAGCACGCAGCCTCAGCAATGTATGAACATCAACACCCCACCTACCCAATTAGCGTCGGGTGATAGCGGACGGGGTAAGGAAGAGGCTCAATTAGTTGCTGATGGCGTCGCCATGGATGAGGGTCAGGATGACGATGGCACTCAACTGTATGTCTATACTGGCGCCTATTTAGGGTTTGAGCGTCATGAGTCGGTGCCTGAATTGCCGTCTCCCGAGGCTGAACATATTATGGACGACCTTCTGGTAGTAAATAAGTCTAGGAAGAGAATGAGGAAAGGCAAAAAAGCTGATTCTATGATCCAGCCGCCTCAGCAGCGTCGGGTTCAAGACCGTATAGATATCCCCGGTGCGGAAAAATGGCATATCCCCGGTCAACCAATCCTACCTGCAGCAGCGCTAGGGGCCAGATTCGGCGATCTAAGGAGACTTCATGATGATGTGCTGCGGATAGAGAAAGGCCTCATCGCCTCGAAAGATCTAGGATACCCACTCTACGTGGTTAACGTTCAGCGGCAATTGTCGTATGTCGACTTCTTCCCCGCGGATAAGTTCTTCCTTCGATTCGATTACATATTCGACATGTTTCATGTGAAGAAGCTGGATTTTATGTTTGTCCGCCTTTATGCCTTGCACATGAACTACATCATCGGGGTTGAGCAGATACCTCATATCTGTGTCGCTGACCCGTACTTCATGCATGAGGGCTTCTTGGGAGTCTGCTCAAAGCACCGTGAATACGCGAGGGAATACATCGTCAATTTCATGCTCGCCAATAAGGACAAGGAGGCGATTCTCGTGCCTTATCATCCCCTGTAAGTCATCCACGTGGATATCCTTCCTTGGATTTCAATCATTCATTTGCACGGTGGAGGCTAATTAATTTGAGGTGTACTTATTTTGTGCAGCGGCGGGCGCGCCGTCCTCATCATCCTCTACCCCCGATACTCCCACGCTCTTTACTTGGACTTGTCAAAGAACATTAACAAAAAGGATTACACCCACATCAAGGATGTTCTTGACATTGCTATCTTTCACTACGGCGCACGGGGTCGAGAGGTCAACAAGGACAAGAAGAGAAGGGACGGAAGGCCCGGCTTCGGCCATAAGACCGACTTCTGCTGCATCCAGCAACTGAGTGATTTTCTTAATGATGGATTCTATGTCCTACACCACATGCTGGAGTACAGACGGGATCACCAGAACCTTCACATGTCAGCTAAATCCGGCGATGCCCATATTCTGTAATGGGCAAAGAACGTAGGAGATATCGAGGATCATTGACTTCGAGCTGAGTTCTATCACATCCAGCGCGAACTTGCCCAAATCATCATGAAGGAGGTCGTCGGAAAAACAGGGATGTTCTACGAAGAAGGACAAATGTCACGAGAAGACATCCGAACACGGGTAGCCTCTCAGCGTCTCGACCTGAAGCCTTTCCCTAGGCTCGGGGACTATCTGCCTGACTTGGATGGATTACACGACATGCTGGAGTGATTGTCGATATATGACAATGTGTCCGTTTAGTCCATACTTTCTGTATGACGAAACTTTGAGTTATGCACGAGAAAACTTTATTTGTGATGTAATTAAACCGTCCTCCTCGACTAGCGACGATCACTCTAGTTAGGGCATTTTGGGTACGATCAACTTCGTTATTTATGCTTATGATATGTTGCTTCTATTTTTGCCAAGTATGTCTCTTTCTGTTGCTCAACTATATATGTTGCATATCATCGACTCATGTGACGATGCAGGTGCATAGATCATCGATGGCGAAGAAGTGCTACGCTAAGAATATATAGGAGACTAGTGGCCGGAGTATCAGGCCCAGGTGTACCTGTTTCCGGTTTCCGAGCGACAGGCAGTAGTTAGTTTAGGTTCACGCTAATGCGAGAGAGGGATACGAACTCATGTACTGCATAGTTCCGCTCTCACTCATAGTGATAGCTCTTCTCGCGTATACCATTGTTTAGACGGATGACGTTGTAGTTGCAAGTATTCAAGACTTGCATGTATCGCTATTTTCAAGATGATACGAGATACCACTTTGTGTTGGATGATGATTATGATGAGACTATTTGTATGTATATGCTATGATTACATTTGTGGTCTCGCAGCCATTTGTATGTGTATCATGATGACATTTGTATCTGCTAAAGATTCTTGTATAAAGCATGTTCAAATACAAAAAAATTGCAGGAAAAAAAACAAAAACTACTAAAATTAGCAGTAGCGAGTGGAGAAAAGTTAGCAGCAGCGTCAACGTAGCAGTAGCGCATCCTCGCAAAGTGTGCTAGAGATATTAGCAGTAGCGAGCTTCCACGGAGCACGCTGCTGCTACACTTGTATAGCAGTAGCGCGGGTGTGCACGCGCTGCTGCTATGGGTTATCTGTAGCGCCTTATTAGTAGCGTCGGTCCGCGTGCTACTAATATACCTAGAACCCGCGCTACTACTAGGCTTTTCCCTAGTAGTTTATCCCCCTAGGAGCATGCGCGTAGAGCTTTGGGTTTGATGACTTGTAGATTTTTGCAGTAAGTATGTGAGTTCTTTATGACTAATGTTGAGTCCATGGATTATACGCACTCTCACCCTTCCATCATTGCTAGCCTCTCTTGTGTCGCGCAACTTTCGCCGGTACCATGAACCCATCACTTACCTTCCTCAAAACAGCCACCATACCTACCTATTATGGCATTCCCATAGCATTTCTGAGATATATTGCCATGCAACTTTCCACTGTTCCGTTTAATATGACACGCTCCATCATTTTCATATTGCTTTGCATGATCATGTAGTTGACATCGTATTTGTGGCAAGGCCACCATTCATTTTTCATACATGTCACTCTTGATTCATTGCATATCCTGGTACACCGCCGGAGGCATTCACATAGAGTCGTATTTTGTTCTAAGTATCGAGTTGTAATTATTGAGTTGTAAGTAAATAAAAGTGTGATGATCTTCATTATTAGAGCATTGTCCCATGTGAGGAAAGGATGATGGAGACTATGATTCCCCCACAAGTCGGGATGAGACTCCGGACGGAAAAAAAATTAAAAGAGGCCAAATAAGCCCAAATAAAAAAAGGCCAAAGAAGCCCACCAAAAAAATGATGAGAGAAAAAGAGAGAAGGGACAATGTTACTATCCTTTTTCCACACTTGCGCTTCAAAATAGCACCATGATCTTCATGATAGAGTCTCTTATGTTGTCACTTTCATATACTAGTGGGAATTTTTCATTATAGAACTTGGCTTGTATATTCCAATGATGGGCTTCCTCAAATGCCCTAGGTCTTCGTGAGCAAGTGAGTTGGATGCACACCCACTTAGTTTCTTTCATTGAGCTTTCATACACTTATAGCTCTAGTGCATCCGTTGCATGGCAATCCCTACTCACTCACATTGATATCTATTGATGGGCATCCCCATAGCTCATTGATACACCTAGTTGATGTGAGACCATCTTCCTCTTTTTTGTCTTCTCCACAACCACCATTCTATTCCACCTATAGTGATATGTCCATGGCTCGCACTCATATATTGCGTGAAAGTTGAAAAAGTTTGAGAATACTAAAGTATGAAACAATTGCTTGGCTTGTCATCGGGGTTGTGCATGATGGGAGCATTTTGTGTGACGAAGTTGAAGCATAGCCAAACTATATGATTTTGTAGGGATGAGCTTTCTTTGGCTATGTTATTTTGAGAAGAGATAATTTCTTCGTTAGTATGCTTGAAGTATTATTATTTTTACGTCAAGACTAAACTTTTGTCTTGAATCTTTCGGATCTGAACATTCATGCCACAATAAAAGAAATTACATTAAAATATTATGTTAGGTAGCATTCCACATCAAACATTCTGTTTTTATCGTTTACCTACTCAAGGACGAGCAGGAATTAAGCTTGGGGATGCTTGATACGTCTCCAACATATCTATAATTTTTTATTGTTCCATGCTATTATATTATCTGTTTTGGACGTTTAATGGGCTTTAATATGCTCTTTTATATTATTTTTGGGACTAACCTATTAACCGGAGGCCCAGTGCCAGTTTCTGTTTTTTTTTTCCTATTTCAGTGTTCTGCAGAAAAGGAATGCCAAACGGAATGAAACCTTCGCGATGATCTTTCTTGGAACAAACGCAATCCAGAAGACTTGGAGTTGAAGTCTGGAACTTCGCGAGGCCTCCATGAGGCAGGAGGGCGCGCCCAGGGGGGTAGGCGTGCCCCCACCCTCGTGGGCCCCACGGAGCTCCACCGACGTACTTCTTTCGCCTATATATACTCTTATACCCTAAAAACATCAGGGGGAGCCACGAAACCACTTATCCACCGCCGCAACCTTCTGTACCCGTGAGATCCCATCTTGGGGCCTTTTCCGGTGATCTGCCAGAGGGGGATTCGATCATGGAGGGCTTCTACATCAACACCATAGCCTCTCCGGTGATGTGTGAGTAGTTTACCACAGACCTTTGGGTCCATAGTTACTAGCTAGATGGCTTCTTCTCTCTCTTTGGTTCTCAATACAATGTTCTCCTCGATGTTCTTGGAGATCTATTCGATGTAATACTCTTTTGCGATGTGTTTGCCGACATTCGATGAATTGTGGATTATGATCAAGATTATCTATGAACAATATTTGGTTCTTCTCTGAATTCTTATATGCATTATTTGTTATCTTTGCAAGTCTCTTCGAATTATCGGTTTAGTTTGGCCTACTAGATTGATCTTTCTTGCAATGGGAGAAGTGCTTAGCTTTGGGTTCACTCTTGCGATGTCCTTTCCCAGTGACAGTAGGGGCAGCAAGGCACATATTGTATTGTTGCCATCAAGGATAAAAAGATGGGGTTTATATCATTTTGCTTGAGTTTATCCCTCTACATCATGTCATCTTGCTTAATGCGTTATTCTTTTCTTATGAACTTAATACTCTAGATGCATGCTGGATAGGGGTCGATGTGTGGAGTAATAGTAGTAGATGCAGAATCGTTTCGGTCTACTTGACACGGATGTGATGCCTATTCATGATCATGCCTAGATATTCTCATAATTATGCGCTTTTCTATCAATTGCTCGGCAGTAATTTGTTCACCCACCGTAATATATGCTATCATGAGAGAAGCCACTAGTGAAACCTATGGCCCCGGGGTCTATTTTTCATCATATAAGTTTCCCATCTACAATTCTAGTTTACTATTTATTTATTTTGCAATCTTTATTTTTCAACCTATACAACAAAAATACCAAAAATATTTATCTTACTATCTTTATCAGATCTCACTTTTGCGATTGGCCGTGAAGGGATTGACAACCCCTTTATCGCGTTGGTTGCAAGGTTCTTGATTGTTTGTGCAGGTACTAGGTGACTTGCGTGTAGTCTCCTACTGGATTGATACCTTGGTTCTCAAAAATTGAGGGAAATGCTTACCCTACTTTACTGCATCACCCTTTCCTCGAACCAACGCATGCTCAAGAGGTAGCACTTATATACACGCCAGAGGAGTGCCTAGGGTTACATAGTCAGTTATAGATCTAGGGATGTGTATGGCCATGGCCAGAGATATCCTTGGAGTACACGTCAGGTCTTCGGGAAAGGCTATCTTGATCACGTCGAGGTGCGAAGCTTCCGGAGTCCTTCCTTACAAGAATAAGGCCCATAAGCCCGGCCCGAGGACTATGGGACAACTAGGTTGGTACCCCCTAGTCCAGGACACCGTTAACCGTCATGCCAAGGCTACCAGATCAAGACGCCCTACCCGAGATCAGCCGGATTTAGCTCAAACAGTGACCGATCGGGTCGGAGATGTGTATCCCCAACTGCCTTGCGTGCCGCATCGACGCCCCCTTGTGTAGATCAAGCTGCTTGGCGAGATCTATGTGTTGAGGGCGCTCTGCGCCTCCAACCTTACACGGACTCACACCTTACGCGGTGGATGTTACCGTTCGCAGCCCAAACTTCAGAGAGTAGCATGGCTGGGGGAGAAAAATTCGGCAGAACTGGCTCTGGATACTAGTTGTAAATAAATTGTGGGAAGAGGAGGAGCAATAAGGGGTGGGACTTGGAGAAGGGGATTAGGATTTCAGAGCAAAGTTTGGGATAGAGAAAATGAGTTCAACACGCATGACTCTCTAGACCAATAGGCTAGTCTTTTAACCCACACATGCACGCACAAACCACTCTGGGTGGCCCCACACGTCGGGTGCTACGTCACACTAAACAGGAGATGGTTACGTGTGACCCGAACAAACTGTCGGCGACCGCCACACCATGCTTCCGTCTCCTACTCCGTCGCTCCCCTTCCCTCTAGACACGGAGATGACTTTATCATATCCAGCAGCAGCGTCACCCCGATTCCTAACCCAAAGTTTCTACCAAGCCTCCACCGTGGGTGACTGTGTCAGCCACGGGCCCATGGCTCCAACTCAATTTGTGGGGTGAATCTCGCTAGGCTGCCACAACCGCGGGCCCGTGGCCCAGCTCAATTTGTGGGGTGGATCTTGCCGTAAAATTTCGTGTTTTGACCCTTTTCGTGTACTTTAGCTGGATCTGACCCTGGTTGGAAAAAATCTAGATCTAACCCTTTTGCTACCGCCAAGGCCTGTGGTGGTATCATTGAACAACCTACCACCTCCATGCCTGGCGGTAGGGATGGTGACGGTCGTCAAGCCGTTAACGGATGCTTGCGTGGCAAAGGGCTTACCGCCAACGTGGACGGCGGTAGGTCGACACACCCTACCGCAAGGCACCCCGGTGGTAGGGTCGCATGGTGGATAAGGTGGTGGGGCCCACCCACCACCCATCCACCCAAACATCTTCTTCCCTCGAGCTCAATCTCTCTCCCCCTTTTCTCACCCACCAAAGGACACTCTAGATCCTCCTCCATTGCTTGAGATTTGTCCGGTGGATCTAGGGCATTTGCATCACCCAAGGTACCTCTCCCACTGCCCCTTCTTTTGGTTGGTTGGAATCACCTATTTTGGTTGGAATCAACTAGTATTGCAAACCCTAGGTGCACCTCAAGTTCTTGCATTTATGGAGCATTTATGATGCACTTATGGTGCATTTATGGTTTGCCTAAGTATTTTGTGTCAATCCTTTTTGTTGGAAGCTAGATTTTGTGTAAGGGTTAGTGATTTAGTTTGGGAAGGGCTAGGGTTAGGGTTTGGGTTAATTCTATGATTAAGGTATACTAGTTGTTTGATTCATAGTGTGCATATTTTACGTAGTTCATCCATATGAAATGGCCGGCCCATGGATGACTCAATTTTTTTCCATTGTTTTTAGATGGATAAACTAGTGAATGTGCATTATTTGGACAAGGCGGCTTTTATGAATGGAAATGCCGATGAAGGGGAGGAGGCCATGGTTTTTGACACAAGCCCGAGCTATGATGATATTGTCGTGAAAGTGAGAAGCGTCCTCAATTGGATTAACCCAAGTGATGAGGTGAAGCTTATAGGGAGGTATGATGTGGGAGTGGGAGTAAAGTCCCGATTAAAGAGTATGCCCATCACCTCTCAATTGCATTGGAATCTGTATAAGGATAAAGCTGAGGAATCACAAGACAAGTCACTTGAGTTATTTGCCATGAAGGTTGAAGTTCCTCCGCTACTACTCGACTTGAACCGGAATGTGTCCTCCCCAATACATGATGGTGTCGTGGTGTATGACCACAATGCTTGTAGCCAACCAAATGAAGAGGACATCAATGCTATAGCCATAGTTGTTCGGGGTGATGATATTGATCATGTTGGAGATGAGGCCATTGCTCATGTTGATGAACATGCCATTGTTCATGTTGATGAATATGCCATTGCTCATGTTGATGTAGATTTTATTGCTCAAGATGATGTGTATGTGGAACGAGAAGAGATTCATTACAATCCCGTTGGTGACTTGGATGTCATTATGCATCAACAAGACATGGACTATAACCTTCCTTATAGCCGTATGTGTAGGTATGAGTCGGATGATGAGGGTCCCCCAGAAGAATTGGACGAGGGTGGATTCACGGTGCAAGAAAATCAAATCTACAAGAAGGTCAGTGGCAAGGAAAGAGGACCCTCTTTGTTTCTTGATCTTAGTCTTGCCGACAAGGACGTTGTTGATGGTGGCATGAGGTTGTGTTTGGTCAAACCATCAACTTTCCCGAGGATGGGTGCTCTAAGGCCACCAGGTGAGGACGATAATGCTCATTTGAAGAAAGGGATCAAGTTTGGTTCTTTGCAAGAGTTCAAGATATGGTTGAGTGACTACACCATTCAGAACCATATGTCGTTTGTTGTTGGTCATTCCAACCAAAATGTGCGCTACACCATAAAATGTGACAAAGAAGGTAGCCCATGGAAGGTCCGTGGAAGAAAGATTAATGAAACCGGGCAATGGGATTTGAAGAGTTGTGTGGCCACCCATGAGTGCATGCCACCGTACAAAGTGGACCGAAGCAAGGGACATTGTCAACTCACATCCGAGTATCTAGGATACAAATTGTTGAATAAGATATCCCACGATCCAACCGTGAAGATGAAGTTCCTCGTGAGTTTGGTCTTCGAACGATTTGGGTACGAGGTCAAGTATGGAAAGGTGTGGATGGCCAAGGCAAACGCTATAAGGATGTTGCATGGTGATTATGCCGCCGCGTACAATATTATTCCGAGAATGTTGGGAGCCATTGCTCATCAGAACCCGGGCAAGCGCCATAGGGTCGACTCAATTGTGGGAGTGTCTCATCAAGCTTTTTGGAGCTTTGGGCAATGCATCAAGGCATTTAGGTATTGTCTCCCTGTCTTGTCAATTGATGGCTGATGTCTACTACACAACCTTCTTCTTGTAGACGTTGTTGGGCCTCCAAGTGCGGAGGTTTGTAGGACAGTAGCAAATTTCCCTCAAGTGGATGACCTAAGGTTTATCAATCCGTGGGAGGCGTAGGATGAAGATGGTCTCTCTCAAGCAACCCTGCAACCAAATAACAAAGATTCTCTTGTGTCCCCAACACACCCAATACAATGGTAAATTGTATAGGTGCACTAGTTCGGCGAAGAGATGGTGATACAAGTGCAATATGGATGGTAGATATAGGTTTTTGTAATCTGAAAATATAAAAACATCAAGTTAGCAAGCGATAAAAGTGAGCGTAAACGGTATTGCAATGATAGGAAACAAGGCCTAGGGTTCATACTTTCACTAGTGCAAGTTCTCTCAACAATAATAACATAATTGGATCACATAACTATCCCTCAACATGCAACAAAGAGTCACTCCAAAGTCACTAATAGCGGAGAACAAATGAAGAGATTATGATAGGGTACGAAACCACCTCAAAGTTATTCTTTCCAATCAATCCATTGGGCTATTCCTATAAGTGTCAGAAACAGCCCTAGAGTTTGTACTAGAATAACACCTTAAGACACAAATCAACCAAAACCCTAATGTCACCTAGATACTCCAATGTCACCTCAAGTATCCATGGGTATGATTATACGATATGCGTCACACAATCTCAGATTCATCTATTTAACCAACACAAAGTACTTCAAAGAGTGCCCCAAAGTTTATACCGGAAGTCAAGAAGAAAACGTGTGCCAACCCCTATGCATAGGTTCATGGGCGGAACCCGCAAGTTGATCACCAAAACATACACCAAGTGAATCACGTGATATCCCATTGTCACCACAGATACGCACGGCAAGACATACATCAAGTGTTCTCAAATCTTTAAAGACTCAATCCGATAAGATTACTTCAAAGGGAAAGCTCAATCGATTACAAGAGAGTAGATGGGGAGAAGCAACATAAGATCCAACTATAATAGCAAAGCTCGCGATACATCAAGATCGTGCCAAATCAAGAACACGAGAGAGAGAGAGAGAGAGAGATCAAACACATAGCTACTGGTACATACCCTCAGCCCCGAGGGTGAACTACTCCCTCCTCGTCATGGAAAGCGCCGGGATGATGAAGATGGCCACCGGTGAGGGTTCACCCCTCCGGCAGGGTGTCGGAACAGGGTCCCGATTGACTTTTGGTGGCTACAGAGGCTTGCGGCGGTGGAACTCCCGATCTATTCTGTTCTTCGGAAGTTTTAGGATACGTGGGTATATATGGGTGAAAGAAGTACGTCGGTGGAGCTTCGGGGGGCCCACAAGGCAGGGGGGCGCGCCCCCACCCTCGTGGCCACCTCCCTCCTTTCCTGATGTGCACTCCGAGCTTTTCCGGTAGCTTTCCTTCCAAAAATAACTTCTCCGGTTGATTTCATTCCGTTTTGACTCCGTTTGATATTCCTTTTCTTCGAAACACTGAAATAGGCAAAAAAAACAGCAATCCTGGGCTGGGCCTCCGGTTAATAGGTTAGTCCCAAAAATAATATAAAAGTGGATAATAAAGCCCAATATTGTCCAAAACAGTAGATAATATAGCATGGAGCAATCAAAAATTATAGATATGTTGGAGACGTATCAATGGCACATTCTTGACTGGCAAGTACAAGGGCACATTGATGGTGGCAATGGCCCACTCATCCAATGACAACGTATTGCTAGTGGAATTTGCGTTGGTGCCTTCCGAGCACGATGACAATTGGGAGTGGTTTATAGATCATGTGAGGACGAAGGTGATTGACCCCAAAAGAGAGGTGTGCATCATATTGGATCGCCATCATCGAATTCTCAAAGCAATAGAAGTTGACATTCCAGGCTATCCAAAACTCCAACACCGTTGGTGCATGAGGCATTTCGTGGCAAACTTTTACCAGGCATGCAAGGGTAAGGAAATTTGCAAGGATCTTACCCATGTTTGTGTGGCATCCAACATCGACACATTCCAAAGCCGCTATGATAAACTATTCAAGGCGTTGGAGAATAACAAAGGAGGGAGAGAATTCTTGACAAGGCATCTTCCGGGGAAGCATAAGTGGTCACATGCTTACGATGAAGGAGGTTTCCGATACAGAGACATGAGAAGTAACATGGTGGAATGCTTCAACAATGTGCTCAAGGGTGTCCGTTCCTTGCCAGTGACTGAAATAGTGAAATATACTTTCTTCAAGCTCAACGAGTATTTTCTGAGGCATTCCGAAGTCACCGCCAAATGGATAGGTGAAAAGATGGAGCTTCCCTTCAAAGTTCGGGATTGGTTGAAGCATCAAGCGCACAAGTCCTCGCGTCAACAAATCATTAGTTTCAATGAAAAAGAAATGATCTGCCGAGTCAATGAGCCGGGTGGCACAACAAGGGTCGGCGTGACGTACGGTGGAGTTGCATACGAGGTGCACCACAAGAACGGGTCGTGTCAGTGTGAGAGACCTCACAAGTATCATTGGCCTTGCTTGCACATGATGAAAGTGGCAAGGTTCAGAAATTGGAACGTATCCGATGGTACCACCGTGCGGTTGCATGAGTTCACATTGGAACAAATGAGGTTGACATGGTCTCCTAGGTTTCATCCCTTCCTCGATCATTCACAGTGGCCTGAGTATGATGGGCCACACATCGTCCCCGACCCCGAACTCATGGTGCCTACAAAGGGAAGAAGAAGAAAGAAGAGGTTTAGGGGTGACATGGATGATCTAGCTGGATACACCTGAATGAAACAATTTGGTAGCGGACATTTCATGGAGGCACCGGACATCAACAGTTGTGGTCAATGTGACGAGCCGGGACACAATGTTAGGAAATTCACCAAAAGGCCACGGATCGATGCCAACACTCCCACTAGTCAAACGGGTGGCCGAAGAGGAGGTTGCGGTGGCACACGACAAGGTAGGAGTGGTGGTCGTGGAGCACGGACGATCTTAGAGGTAGTGGACAAGGAGGCACTATTGATGGGTGTGGAGGACGGTCGAGTCTTAGAGGAGCTGGTGGTCGTGGTCGTAGGATGAGAAGAGTTGATTGAAGAAGGCCTATTGACATTTTGCTTAACCTTGATGGTTGAAATAATATGGATGGTAATTAAATTTATTGACTTAATTCATTCTTTTTTATTGTTTTTCTTGCATCCATACATGCTTATTTACTTTACTAACAACCCAATTGTTCTTCATAGGCATGGCTTCATCCGGTTCCATGACGAGGCCCACGTGTGCTAACCGTGAGGGCATGCCGGACAACTGGGCAGAGGCCAAGTTGGATAAGGTGAAGGACAAAGATATGAGGACTCCATCATGTTGGTGTGGAGATGTTTGCAAAGTGAAGGTATCCACCGACCACAAGAAGTCATGGACAGATGGAAGAAGGTATTTTGTTTGTCCCAACTATGCATATGATCATCCTCGTACAACTCACGCCTATGATGTACCGTCGGTATGTTGTTAAATTTCAAAGAGTATTCGCAACGTGGCTTCAACTTGAACCTATATTACTAATAACCAAATTTGTTCTTCCAACGTAGTCGTCGCCTCCACTTTGCAAGTACTTCACATGGATAGATCAAGATGTGCCAAAAGATGTTAGAAAAGATCAACATCGAGATTGTCTAAGGAGGCAACGATTGTTTGAAGATGCATTTCAGAGAGGCTTGGATGAAGAGCGTCGTCAAAAGGAGAAGATGGAGCGAAATAAGCATGAGGAGGAGAGGGCACGCAAGGAGAAGATTGCTCGTGAAGAGGAGAGGGCAAGAAAGCTTGCAAGGGCTCGTGAAGCCCAAGATGAGGATGAGGCGCGCGAGAAGAAAGGAAAATGGCCTCGCGTTACCCAATAAGGCTCTATCGTGAAATTGTAATGAACTATGCCTTCGATTCAAGAAACTTGTCATGAACTATGTCTTTGATTTGAGAAACTTGTAATGAACTATGTCTTTGATTCGAGAACTATACTTAATTTGCAAGTCATGAACTATGTCGCAGCCTTAATTTTACATGACTGTGCATTAAATTTGTTGTGTTGTGTTGTGACTTATTGCGGCACCTGAAAATGATGAAAAATAGGGCAAACTCTACTTTGCACCCCTACCACAAGGCATCTTAGCGGTAGGTTATGCCGACCTACCGCCATGGGCCATGGTGGTAGGGTGGGCGCCAGCCAGGTGCGTGCACTGTGACGAAAACATAACCCTGTTCTGCGGTAGGGTTGGCCACCCTACCGCCAAGGGCCATGGAGGTATGGTGGCCACCAGCCCTGTGACAAAATCGTCACCCTGTTCTGTGGTAGGATTGGCCACCCTACCGCCAAGGGACATGGCAGTAGGGTGGCCACCGGCCCTGTGACGAAATCGTCGCCCTGTTCTGCGGTAGGATTGGCCACCCTACCGCCAAGGGACATGGCGGTAGGGTGGCCACCTGCCATGTGACGAAATCGTCACCCTGTTATGCGGTAGGGTTTGCCACGCTACCGCAAAGGGCCATGGCGGTAGGGTAGCCACATGCCGTGTGGCGAAAACTTCGTCATGTTCTGTAGTAGGGTTGGCTACCCTACCGCCAAGGGCCATGGAGGTAGGGTCCTTTGCCTTTGCCTTTCTTTTTTAGCCCTTTGCATTTTCCTTTCTTTTTTATCCATACAATGTAAATGACATTACATCGTTACCATGTAAATGACTTAGAGCATTCATCTGTTCCGACCAACATTCAATCGACATGTTCAGATACCACGGAAATGCATAAATAATATCACATCATTACATGAAGTTCATTTCATCAAGTTTCATCTACCAAATTTAAATGACTTAGAGCATTGGTTCAAATAAACAATATAAATTACTTAATAACTATGTTTGAGAAACTCACATAGCGGTAGAATTGGAAGCGTATCAACAAGGACCCAAATGTCCATATTCTCTTGGGCGATGTTAGGATCACCAAGATTCATGGTGACAAGCATACCCTCATAAAAACTATACATCTTGCAAAGTGCTTCCCAATTTGTGCAACCAAAATGGGTTACGCTCTCAGAATTGTACATATTTACTTCAAAATCCATACCATGATGGGTCCTTAAGTGAATTTTCTTTGTTTCATACTTTCATGATCTTCAAAATCCATCCTCTCCAAGACATAGCGTCTTACATGGCATGGGATAAGCTAGTCGAATTTTAAAAGATGAAAATTACACGTTGAAATAGTTGAAGTCGTGCTTAATTATGAAAAAAAAACTTGTCATCGTTGCGTACTGTTTCAACATCGAAGGTCTCCTAGAGCTTACTGCTGAAGCGCCGATCTTCGTCCAGGTGAGGCCTGCCGCACAGACATCGGTCGTCGTTGCACCAGTCGCACTCCCCCGGGAGACTTTCGTCGTCCGATGACGACATTTCCTATGTTCATAATTTAAAGATTAAACCTGTACAATTAAATATATGTACTACAAAAAATAAATTAGATCATTATTATTCATCACGGGTTGACTATGGGTCTACCAAGTCTTTTCTTGAAAACTCTCAGCTCACGTGGTGTATATATTCGACCCCCACGATATTTCCTACATATTCTAGCACAAGTCATGCCAAAATTCATGGAAAAAATCGGCATGACCTTTGATAAAAAAGGACATATCGAGCGCCTGAAATTTGTCGGAACGAAAATTAATCAACACTCCGGCAAAACATAGGCCACTTGGAGGTGTAACCTGCAAACATGACCGGCCACTTGGGCAAGCACATATCCTATTTGAGCAACACAAGATATACATGTTTTTATCTACATCATATGAGCATTCAAACTTGATGGTCATTGCATTTCAATGGTTGAAAATATGAACAAAAACATTTCAAAATATCTTATAGGACTCATATTGACATGGAGATTTGGCTGGTCTCACCTCGAGGTCGGAGGGGGTCGATGACGGGGGACGGCGGCAGGGATGATGGAGGGGCTCCTTGATTTCTGCAAAAACAAAAACCCTATAAGCTATCAACTAATCAAATGCATACGCCTTGCATAGTGGCGTCCAATTTGAGCATTCAAAATAGGAGTACTTCTCCAATTTGAGCATTCAATAAGCAAAACCAAGTCATAAAACAAATAATATTCAAATTAGCATGCATTCAGTAAGCAAAACTAAATCATCTCGTGCGTCCGTACATCGTCGAATATTATCACTAATACATCTCGAATAGTATCATACATATAACATCACTAATACAACTATAACCCTAGCAAACGACGGGTATCGGCGCGGGCGGTGGACACCAAACTAAAAATAAACTAGTTTTATTAATTCAACTAAACACTTACTATAAATAAAAATAAACTAGTTCTTACTAAAAATAAACTAGTTCAACTAGTGCTATTAATTTTCTTACTAAAAATAAACTAGTTCTATTAATTCAACTAGTTCTTACTAAAAAGAAAAAAGTCCGTTTTACTACCCTGAATAAAGTGGGTGGTTCACTTTACCACCTGATCTATTTTTCGGCTTCTTTTACCCCCCAAACAAACCCAAACCGGACAAAACACCCCCCTGGCTGGTTTTTCTCCACCCTTTGCTGATGTGGCACTAGTCAACGGCGGTTTTGACCTGGGTGGGGCCCTCTTGTCAGGTTTCTCTCACCTCTCTCTCTCTCTCTCTCTCTCTCTCTCCAGGTACACCTGCCGGCGAGCAGAGTAGGGTGCGCACGGGGCCGAGGCGGTGGTGGCGACCATCGGCGGTGGGTACTTGGGGCGGGCTCGTGCGGCGGCGGGATGGCGTGGCCGGCAGGGTCGACAGGAGGCGGTGGCGCGCCGGTGAGTGGAGCAGGGCCAGGCGGGGTTGGCAGGAGATGGTGGCGCACGGGGTGGACGCAGTGGTGGCAACCACTGGCGGTGTGTACTCGGGGCGGGCTCGGGCGGCGGGATGGCATGGTCGGCGGGGTCGGCGAGGCAACGGCGGCGCTGGGGCGGGGCAATCTGCGGCGGCGCGGGACGAGGCTCCTCTGGCAGGACGCCGGCGCGATGGGGGGGAGAGGGCAGCGGCTCCTGGGCGACGTGGTGAGGGAGGTGGGGCGCGGGTGGCTCGGACCCGGGGCGAGCTCCTTCGGCGGCGGCGGTTCTGACCTAGAGAGAGAGAGAGAGAGAGAGAGAGAGAGAGAGAGAGAGAGAAACCTAGCAAGGGGGGCCCACCCAAGTCAAAACCGTCGTTGACTAGTGCCACATCAGCAGAGGGTGGAGAAAAACCAGCCAGGGGGGTGTTTTGTCCGGTTTGGGTTTGTTTGGGGGGTAAAAGAAGCTGAAAAATAGATCAGGGGTAAAGTGAACCAACCACTTTATTCAGGGTAGTAAAATAGACTTTTTTTTACTAAAAAAACTAGTTCAACTAGTTCTATTAATTTTCTTACTAATTCTATTAAACACTTACTAAAAAACAATAAAAAAACTATATTGAATTTTTTTTCTCTAAACTAAACACTACTGCCCTAATGAACATCTAGTTAAACCCTACTTCCCTAGTTCTTAAGCATATACAAGTACTAACTAATTAGATGAACCCTACCTAGGTACTTAAGCATCTACAACTACTTAAGCACCCATTCATGAACCCTAGGAATTTATCCTAAAAACTAATTAAGCATCTACAACTACTGTCCTAACAAACATCTAGTTTACAATTAAGCATCTACAACTACTGCCCTAATTAGCATCTAATTTGATGAACCCTAACTAATTTGATGAACTCTAAAATTTGATGAACCCTAGAGACCCTAGCTAGGCACAGGTAGGGAGGAGGACCTTGGGCGCCGGCGGAGTTAGGGAGCGGCCGAGGGAGAGGCAGGCGGCATCGAGGTCGGGGTCGGGGATCGGGCGCGCGGCGAAGGGCGGCGATGTAGGGCGGCGTCGAGGCCGGGGTTGGGGCGGCGTGGAGGGTGTGCGGAGGGCGATGGGAGAGCGCGCGGCGGCCGATGGCTATAGGGCGACGACGGTGGCGACATGTGACGCCCGGGTAATTAAGCTACAACAACCCCCTCGTAATAATGCCACATCACCGCAATTACTATTGATGATCTCGCGTTAGTTCGAAATCGATTCAAATTCAAAATTCAAAATCAAGCAAACAATAAAAATTTTCCCATATTAAAACTAAAATGTTCAATAAATATTAGATAACTCAGAGGCTCGGATAAAATTGTAAACAACATTATTGAAATTTGATAAGTCATTTAAACAACCTCAAACAGTGGCTGAATGCATTATTTAATAACCTTTTAATAAATCTAAATCTAATATGAAATAGTATTTCACCCAAACTAGTTTTTGGTGCTAGGATCTAATGCCCTGCAATTTATGAGCTAGCTCCCATATGTTATAAAAATCAATTAGGTGATAAACATTTAAAAAACTGAAAAGGGAAAACAAAGAAAAGAAATATAAAAACAGAAAACAAAAGAAAAACAAAGAAAGGCCCCACTGGCCCAACTGGGCTTTAGCCCAGTCAACCAGGCCCATCTGGCTGGCCCATCCTGCCTGCCTTATCCCCCTCACACCCCAACCGAACCCTAACCCCCCACTCCTCTCGATCCCACTCCCTCTCCCCCTCCCGATCCAATCTGGATCAGGACGAAACCCCACTCCCCTTTCTCCCCCCCCCCCACGAACGAATCTGGATCGGGGGGCAACCGACGCCCCCGACCCGTCCCGCTGCCGTTACGCGCCCTGGTCCCGCCGCCCTTGTCGCCGGCGGCCCGGACGTCGCTCGTTGCCGCCCCGCCACGCCTTCGTCCCCCTCCGCGGCATCACCTCGTCGAGGCCGCCCGAACACCGCCCCTCGTCGGCGCCACTTCCTCACCGGAGCTGCCCATCGTCTTCTCCGTCGACGACCTCGCCCCGTCTTCCGCCCCGAGCCCACTGCCCTGTCCCTACGCCCCGCGGTGAGCCCCCCCGCCGCGCTCGTCTCTGCCGCCCCGAACTACTTTGCTGCTGCTTCGCCCCGATCTCACCGCACTCGTGCGCCCGTCCCCGCCCATCCGGCCACGCCCCTGGCCGGGCGCCAGGCCCTAGGCCGCGCCGCGTGGTGCCTCTGATGCCTCGACGAGGCCATGGCCTTCCCCCCCCCCACGCACACGGTCACCGCGGTCGGGCCACGCCCTGGCCGCGCGCTGCTCCGTCCGGCCATGCCAGACGCCCCTCAGGCCCCCGCCGCCTCCCCTGACCTTCCCGTCGGGGCCGAACCCCCACCGTGTCGCCCCCCTCCCCTTGACGCGCTGCTCCGGCTACCGCCGTGGCCGGCGCCCCCCTTGGTGGCCTCGGGCCTGCAGGCGGGCGCACGCCCGCGCCCTACGCCCGCACCCGCAATGCCCGCTAAGGCCCTTCGGGCCACTGACCAGAGGGGCCTAACCCACAGAACATTTTAAAAGAAAATGAAAAATAAAATAAAAATGAATTAATAAAATTAGTTAATTAATTAGTGAATTACAAGTTAATTAATCATGTTTAAATTAATCAAATTAACTAGTTAGTTAATTAAAACAGTAATTAGATTAGCTAAGTCCTAATTAATTAAACAAACAATGACAGTGGGACCCACCTGTCTGTTTGACTAGGTCAACTGACTAGTTGACTGCTGACGTCAGCATGATGTCCTCCTGACGTGAGCATGATGTCATGCTGACGTCATCCAACACTATTCTGGATAATGTTAATTTAATTAATAATTAATAAATTAGAAAATGATTTAAAACTTTAAAAATTAATATAAAATAAACCGTAGCTCAGATGAAAATACTTTCTACATGAAAGTTGCTCAGAACGGCGAGACGAACCCGTATACGCAGGCCGTTCGTCCACTACACATTCCTAACATATCAAACTCGCAACTTTTCCCCTCCGGCTCCTCTGCTCGAAAACACGAAACACCGGGAAAACTTTACCGGATGTTCCCCCCTTCACCGATATCATCCCATACCGCGTTAGGGCACCTCTAACGCCGTTACTTGTCATGTCATGCATTACTATACATCTGCTTGCTTAAATATTTATTGTTTCTCCCCCCCCCCCTCTTCTCTCGCTAGACACCGAGACCGACGCTGCTGCTGCCCCATTCGACTACGGAGTTGACGACCCCTCTCTCTTGCCAGAGCAACCAGGCAATCCCCCCCCCCCCTTGATCACCAGATATCGCCTACTCTCCTCTATACTGCTTGCATTGGAGTAGTGTAGCATGTTACTGCTTTCGTTATTCCTATCCTGATGCATAGCCTGTTTTTGATACTGCTGTTGATACCTTTACCTGCAATCCTACTGCTTAGTATAGGATGCTAGTGTTCCATAAGTGGCCCTACACTCTTGTTCGTCTGCCATGCTATATTACTGGGCCGTGATCACTTCGGGAAGTGATCGCGGGCATACTATATACTTTACACTGTTACATTACATGTGATACTGTTCGGAGATGGGGGCTGAAGGGGCAGGTGGCTCCATCCCGGTAGAGGTGGGCCTGGGTTCCCGACGGCCCCCGACTGTTACTTTGTGGCGGAGTGATAGGGCAGGTTCAGACCACCTAGGAGAGAGGTGGGTCTGGCCCTAGTCGGCGTTCGCGGTACTTAACACGCTTAACGAGATCTGGGTATTTGATCTGAGTCTGGCCATTTGGTCTTACGCACTAACCACCTACGTGGGAGTAGTTATGGGTATCCCGGCGTCGTGGTATCAGCCGAAGCACTTCGTGACGTCAGCGACTGAGCGGCGCGCGCCGGGTTGGACCGCGTAATGTGACTTCCTTTGTAATGGAGGTTGCTAGGTCTGCTCTCCGGCCGCGTACGCAACGTGCAGGTGTGCTCAGGGCGATGGGCCCAGACCCCTGCGCGCTTAGGTTTAGACCGGCGTGCTGACCTCTCTGTTGTGCCTAGGTGGGGCTGCGACGTGTTGATCTTCCGAGGCCGGGCATGACCCAGAAAAGTGTGTCCGGCCAAATGGGATCAAGCGTGTTGGGCTATGTGGTGCACCCCTGCAGGGAAGTTTATCTATTCGAATAGCCGTGTCCCTCGGTAAAAGGACGACCCGGAGTTGTACCTTGACCTTATGACAACTAGAACCGGATACTTAATAAAACACACCCTTCCAAGTGCCAGATACAACCCGGTGATTGCTCTCCAACAGGGCAGCGAGGAGGGGATTGCCGGGTAGGATTATGCTATGCGATGCTACTTGGAGGACTTCAGTCTACTCTCTTCTATATGCTGCAAGACGGGGGCTGGCAGAAGCGTAGTCTTCGACAGGATTAGATATCCCCCTCTTATTCTGGCTTTCTGCGGTTCAGTCCACTGATATGGCCCCTTACACATATATCCATGCATATGTAGTGTAGTTCCTTGCTTGCGAGTACTTTGGATGAGTACTCACTGTTGCTTTTCTCCCCCCTTTTCCCCCTTTCCCTTCCACCCGGTTGCCCCAACCAGACGATGGAGCCCAGGATCCAGACGCCACCATCGACGATGACTCCTACTACACTGGGGGTGCCTACTACTACGTGCATCCTGCTGGCGACGACCAGGAGTAGTTTAGGAGGATCCCAGGCAGGAGGCCTGCGTCTCTTTCGATCTGTATCCCAGTTTGTGCTAGCCATCTTATGGCAACTTGTTTAACTTATGTCTGTACTCAGATATTGTTGCTTCCGCTGACTCGTCTATGATCGAGCACTTGTATTCGAGCCCTCGAGGTCCCTGGCTTGTATTATGATGCTTGTATGACTTATTTTATTTGTAGATTGTGTTGTGATATCTTCCCGTGAGTCCCTGATCTTGATCGTACACATTTGCGTGCATGATTAGTGTACGATTGAATCGGGGGCGTCACAAGTTGGTATTAGAGTCGACTGCCTGTAGGAATCCCCCTTCCACACTCCTTGGCCGAAGTCGAGTCTAGACATTGCAAAAACTTTTACTAACATGCCTGTGTGCCTTACGGGCCCACGTCGCCATTGGGTGGTACTAGGATCTTTTACTCCTCGACCTTTACTCTGGGACTCTTATCTCTCTTCTACTCGGGTTAAAAGATTTTACCAAATCTGACTCTAGGTTCTCGTAACTACTTCTCCCGGAGAGCCCCCTTATCACAGATGATCGCCGGCTGCACCAGAAGATGTTTAAGATACTCTTCGATCATTCTCGACACCCTTGTGCCCGTCACTTTTGCAATTCCCTATTATCAAGATATCCCTATGAATAAATACATACACTTGTCGTTCTTACATTCATCCCCAGTTGGTCTTGTTATTACAAGATAGCCCGAAATACTCGTCGTTGTTTCGATAAGCCTTTGAGCTTGCTGCCTTGCTGTTCTTTGTCACCTGAATACCCCTACGGATAATTCTCGCACTTATCGAGTATCCGCTCATCCCCTGTTGTTCAGGTGTTTCACAAAAGTCTTCGAAGTGCCATTCGACCTTCCGAAAACCCTGAGTAGCCGGTTGCTCTTGAAATTCTTGCTTGCTTGCATTCTGGTTAATGCCATAAGTCTGGAAATCTTATTTGCATTTCTTGTCATTATCATTTTGAGTCTATTGATTCAATTTGTTGCGAATGCTCGCAATCCTCAATCAGATCCTAGAATTCATCCTTCCGGCTCAGACGTCATTTTAAACGTGAGCTGATTCTCGCCAATCAAATTGTCGTCGATTGTGCCCCTAAGTATATTGAACTTATCCATCCTTGATCAGAGCGTCTGCTTATGATCCTTCGCTTGGTAAATCATAATTCCTTTGCAATTGAGCTCTAAGTTACTCAGTTGTTTCTATAATCCAATGTCCTTGCATTGATTCTCCCTCTGATTGAGTACCGATACGCACATCAGCCCCGTTGTGGACTGCCATACCCATTGCCGGGTTATTATCCAACAATGTCCTTCACAACCAAAATTCTTGTGAGTTCCTTACCTGGTACGTAATGTCCTTGGTAAACTGTATCATCTGCTTGGCCAACCATGCTCTGTTTTTGAGCTGGTGGTATTTACTATTGAAGCTTGAGGTATATGTTTCTAAGATGCCCCGATGGGTTGAACATATGCCTTCTCTAAACCGTGAGAACCCGAAAGTTTTCACGAGCCATACTCTTCTGATGTTTCGCCAGATAAAATTTCAACACTGCAACTTCATCGAACGCGAGAAGTGAATGAAAGGTTATGCATTAAAGAAGTGGCAGTCGACCTTGAACTTTGTGTTCATGCCCACGGACCTGATGTGGAACTTATCATGGAAGCTTCTGGTAGTAATAACTATTTCCTTGATATAATATCCTCTGGTAACAGTGAATTGATCCTTTGTAATCGTGGTTTCGACCATATGTTCTTCTTAGATCCCATTTCTCGGGCAAGTTTAAGCACTTGTCCTCTGTGGATTAATACATCAGTCCAACCTTTACTTTGATCTTTCGTCGAGTATTACCCCATGGCATCTCGAGGATATCATGCCATTGCACTACATATTATGAATTTTTGATGAAGTACTACCTTTCCCTGTCTTTGTCACTTCATGGGTTCTGGGTTGTTTGTCAACCGAGAACACCGAAAAGTGAATCAAGTCCGCACTCTGATTCAATAACTCTAAGTAATTTTCGTTAGTTACGAGTTTAATAATCCTTCCAGTCATCCCAAGCCTGATCAGCTATATCATTATCATGCTAAATTTTAACTGTGCTACCTGGTCCTTATTCCCGGAGCACAACTTTTGACGATGAGCTAAGCTTACGTAGATTTTCCTCGTCATATCATTGCCTTGAACAGCAAGCTCGATTTCGAATTTGTGTCGTACTAGTGGTTCAATTAACCTTCACTTCATCATTTGTTTGACTTGATGTCATCGCCGATTGATCACATCTTGAAATCTCTCGACAAATGTGTCGTGATCATCATCAGCATTCTGAGCTTTTCTAGGATATCAATTGAATTTATGTTGAGAAAGTCCATGCTTGCCCTCGATGATTAGTGTTATCATCAACCACTTTATTGCCTTCCGTTCGACACAAACTTGTCCGTGTTTTGTGATATACCTTGAGCTCCTCGCTATCTAGCTTATGTTCTGTTTTACCTTGGAGTATTACCATCTCTTTGGGTCAAGAATGTGGTGAGAATTTCACCACCTCTGGAGAATTCTTGATACAAGTGATACTTATCACGATCACCATTCTAATACTGATCATGCTACCTAAGCCCATATTTCGGGTGCACCTTTCAACCAATGTTTAAATTGTGTATGTTTCCCCCGAGCATACATCATTATGTCATTTGATCTGAAAATTGTTATCGCCTTGTTCACATGATTGTGGAAATCCACCCTTTTGGAATTCTCGATAAATGGTCGCTGAGTCCATCAGCCACCTCCTCATCCTCTCCTTGGATTAATGATGAACTCTTGTTTCGGGACTCGCTTCCATAGTTCATTTCCTGAAAATCTTACCATGTCAACTCGTCAATTGTGTTGCACCTTTTCTTCTCAGGCATCCCGAGTCTGAGGTATCCTGCCAATCAGATCTGAATCTCGGTCAGATATGATGGTTGTAACTTATTTCCAAGAGTTATAACATTGGTCTTTATGTGACCCGGTAAGGTGATGTCGTGCCTAGCACACCTGGCCGGGGGCTCTATTGTTAAAGATTCCTTTTTCAGCAAGGTTATCCATTCTTCCGTGAGGAAATTGTAAGACTTATTCCACAAGTTATTCCTGATGGATCCTTTGTGTTTCCAAGGTCCGACCTTTGCTCGAAGACCATGTCGGTGCTATCTCGAAGCATGTTTGTGGTACTCCGATTTTCAACAAGAACATTTGAAGCCCAATGCTAAATGTTTCCTGCTCAATTATCCAAACACCGTTGTATGGGTAATGTCTTGAAATTTCTCTCCCCTTTCGTAAAGGGTTTTCTACAATTATATCCTGTTATGGATATCGTGCTCTGCTTGACCTTGGGAAGGATATACCCCTGAAATATGTGTTAAAACTTCTGATTAAATCTGATAGACATTTTTCCCTTTCCATTGGTTTGTTTAAACCCTTTCTATGATCTATACGATATAAGCAGTAATAATTCACTGCTTATGTAAACACCTCGGTGTACAACTCTGCCAGTAAGACTCGGTTTCTACTGTTGATGACATTTCGGTAACCGCTGATGGATGAGAACTTTGCCTATTGGTCCGCCTCGTTCAACGAGCAGGAAAATGGTTCTCTTCATCCCTTGCCCTTGGTACCGATATTGTTGCCGACATAACTGACAGGCTATCCTCTGACATGACCTGCTTACATGATCGTGCAAGACATTACTGCCCTTTCTAATTTTAACCCACATGGTGGGCCCATAACCCACAGTTTCACAGAATCGAAACCTGACTCTCATGTATCCCCAGTTGCCAAAGTTATTCCTCGCACTTGATTTCGCTTGTTAGAATCCGTCCTTATAGGGTTCTCCCTTCTCACCCTTTCGTAAGTACGGTGAAGATCCTGAAGGAAGGACGACAAACTTCATCATGATGACCTGAAACAAAGGATTGAAGACATCAATATAATGGATCGACCCCTTCGAGAAGAGCAACTATGACCGAGAAGAATCATTAGAATTTCGTAACCAGATCCCTTCCCCCTTATAACCGCTCCTAAATCTCGGGACAAGATTTCTTGTAGTGGAGGAGAATTGTGACGCCCGGGTAATTAAGCTACAGCAACCCCCTCGTAATGATGCCACATCACCGCAGTTACTATTGATGATCTCGCGTTAGTTCGAAACCGATTCAAATTCAAAATTCAAAATCAAGCAAACAATAAAAATTTTCCCATATTAAAACTAAAATGTTCAATAAATATTAGATAACTCAAAGGCTCGGATAAAATTGTAAACAACATTATTGAAATTTGATAAGTCATTTAAACAACCTCAAACAGTGGCTGAATGCATTATTTAATAACCTTTTAATAAATCTAAATCTAATATGAAATAGTATTTCACCCAAACTAGTTTTTGGTGCTAGGATCTAATGCCCTGCAATTTATGAGCTAGCTCCCATATGTTATAAAAATCAATTAGGTGATAAACATTTAAAAAACTGAAAAGGGAAAACAAAGAAAAGAAATATAAAAACAGAAAACAAAAGAAAAACAAAGAAAGGCCCCACTGGCCCAACTGGGCTTTAGCCCAGTCAACCAGGCCCATCTGGCTGGCCCATCCTGCCTGCCTTATCCCCCTCACACCCCAACCGAACCCTAACCCCCCACTCCTCTCGATCCCACTCCCTCTCCCCCTCCCGATCCAATCTGGATCGGGACGAAACCCCACTCCCCTCGCTCCTCCCCCCCTCCCCCCACGAACGGATCTGGATCGGGGGGCAACCGACGCCCCCGACCCCTCCCGCTGCCGTTACGCGCCCTGGTCCCGCCGCCCTCGTTGCCGGCGGCCCGGACGTTGCCCGTTGCTGCCCCGCCGCGCCTCCGTCCCCCTCCGCGGCATCACCTCGTCAAGGCCGCCCGAACACCGCCCCTCGTCGGCGCCACTTCCTCGCCGGAGCTGCCCATCATCTTATCCGTCGACGACCTCGCCCCCGTCTTCCGCCCCGAGCCCACTGCCCTGTCCCTACGCCCCGCAGTGAGCCCCCCCCCCCCACCGCGCTCGTCTCTGCCGCCCCGAACTACTTTGCCCGATCTCACCGCACTCGTGCGCCCGTCCCCGCCCATCCGGCCGCTCCCCTGGCCGCGCGCCAGGCCCTAGGCCGCGCCGCGCGGTGCCTCTGATGCCTCGACGAGGCCATGGCCTTCCCCCCCCCCACACACACACGCACGCGGTCGGGCCGCGCCCTGGCCGCGCGCTGCTCCGTCCGGCCATGCCAGACGCCCCTCAGGCCCCCGCCGCCTCCCCTGACCTTCCCGCCGGGGCCGAACCCCCGCCGTGTCGCCCCCCTCCCCTTGCCGCGCTGCTCCGGCTGCCGCCGTGGCCGGCGCCCCCCTTGGTGGCCTCGGGCCTGCAGGCGGGCGCACGCCCGCACCCGCAATGCCCGCTAAGGCCCTTCGGGCCACTGACCAGAGGGGCCTAACCCACAGAACATTTTAAAAGAAAATGAAAAATAAAATAAAAATGAATTAATAAAATTAATAATTAATTAGTTAATTAATTAGTGAATTAATTAAGTTAATTGATCATGTTTAAATTAATCTAATTAACTAGTTAGTTAATTAAAACAGTAATTAGATTAGCTAAGTCCTAATTAATTAAACAGACAATGACAGTGGGACCCACCTGTCAGTTTGACTAGGTCAACTGACTAGTTGACTGCTGACGTCAGCATGATGTCATGCTGACGTCATCCAACACTATTCTGGATAATGTTAATTTAATTAATAATTAATAAATTAGAAAATAATTTAAAACTTTAAAAATTAATATAAAATAAACCATAGCTCAGATGAAAATACTTTCTACATGAAAGTTGCTCAGAACGGCGAGACGAACCCGGATACGCAGCCCGTTCGTCCGCTACACATTCCTAACATATCAAACTTGCAACTTTTCCCCTCCGGCTCCTCTGCTCGAAAACACAAAACACCGGGAAAACTTTCCCGGATGTTCCCCCCTTCACCGATATCATCCCATACCGCGTTAGGGCACCTCTAACGCCATTACTTGTCATGTCATGCATCACTAGTCATTTGCTTGCTTAAATATTTATTGTTTCTCCCCCCCCCTCTTCTCTCGCTAGACACCGAGACCGATGCTGCTGCTGCCCCGTTCGACTACGGAGTTGACGATCCCTCTCTCTTGCCAGAGCAACCAGGCAATCCCCCCCCCTTGATCACCAGATATCGCCTACTCTCCTCTATACTGCTTGCATTAGAGTAGTGTAGCATGTTACTGCTTTCGTTATTCCTATCCTGATGCATAGCCTGTTTTTGATACTGCTGTTGATACCTTTACCTGCAATCCTACTGCTTAGTATAGGATGCTAGTGTTCCATAAGTGGCCCTACACTCTTGTTCGTCTGCCATGCTATATTACTGGGCCGTGATCACTTCGGGAAGTGATCGCGGGCATACTATATACTTTACACTGTTACATTACATGTGATACTGTTCGGAGATGGGGGCTGAAGGGGCAGGTGGCTCCATCCCGGTAGAGGTGGGCCTGGGTTCCCGACGGCCCCCGACTGTTACTTTGTGGCGGAGTGACAGGGCAGGTTCAGACCACCTAGGAGAGAGGTGGGCCTGGCCCTAGTCGGCGTTCGCGGTACTTAACACGCTTAACGAGATCTGGGTATTTGATCTGAGTCTGGCCATTTGGTCTTACGCACTAACCACCTACGTGGGAGTAGTTATGGGTATCCCGGCGTCGTGGTATCAGCCGAAGCACTTCGTGACGTCAGCGACTGAGCGGCGCGCGCCGGGTTGGACCGCGTAATGTGACTTCCTTTGTAATGGAGGTTGCTAGGTCTGCTCTCCGGCCGCGTACGCAACGTGCAGGTGTGCTCAGGGCGATGGGCCCAGACCCCTGCGCGCTTAGGTTTAGACCGGCGTGCTGACCTCTCTGTTGTGCCTAGGTGGGGCTGCGACGTGTTGATCTTCCGAGGCCGGGCATGACCCAGAAAAGTGTGTCCGGCCAAATGGGATCAAGCGTGTTGGGCTATGTGGTGCACCCCTGCAGGGAAGTTTATCTATTCGAATAGCCGTGTCCCTTGGTAAAAGGACGACCCGGAGTTGTACCTTGACCTTATGACAACTAGAACCGGATACTTAATAAAACACACCCTTCCAAGTGCCAGATACAACCCGGTGATTGCTCTCCAACAGGGCAGCGAGGAGGGGATTGCCGGGTAGGATTATGCTATGCGATGCTACTTGGAGGACTTCAGTCTACTCTCTTCTATATGCTGCAAGACGGGGGCTGGCAGAAGCGTAGTCTTCGACAGGATTAGATATCCCCCTCTTATTCTGGCTTTCTGCGGTTCAGTCCACTGATATGGCCCCTTACACATATATCCATGCATATGTAGTGTAGTTCCTTGCTTGCGAGTACTTTGGATGAGTACTCACGGTTGCTTTGCTCCCCCCTTTTCCCCCTTTCCCTTCCACCCGGTTGCCGCAACCAGACGATGGAGCCCAGGATTCAGACGCCACCGTCGACGACGAGTCCTACTACACTGGGGGTGCCTACTAATACGTGCAGCCCGCTAGCGACGACCAGGAGTAGTTTAGGAGGATCCCAGGCAGGAGGCCTGCGTCTCTTTCGATCTGTATCCCAGTTTGTGCTAGCCATCTTATGGCAACTTGTTTAACTTATGTCTGTACTCAGATACTGTTGCTTCCGCTGACTCGTCTATGATCGAGCACTTGTATTCGAGCCCTCGAGGCCCCTGGCTTGTATTATGATGCTTGTATGACTTATTTTATTTGTAGAGTTGTGTTGTGATATCTTCCCGTGAGTCCCTGATCTTGATCGTACATATTTGCGTGCATGATTAGTGTACGATTGAATCGGGGGCGTCACACAACAGCAGACGAGTTGGATTTGGGGAAAGTGGTCGTGGGGAAGAAGAATCGCACGGTTAAGTCAAAAATAGCAGTAGCGCGGGTCAGGAAAAGCACTACTGCTACATTAGCTATAGCGCTGGCTGACAAAACGCGCTACTGCTAAGTTAGCTATAGCGCCTGTCCTGAAAGTACGCTGCTGCTACGCCTTTCTCCTTTATTTTTCTTTTCCATTTATTTTCCTTCACATTTTCTTTTTTTCCTTCCCCTTTTTCTATTTCTTTCATTTTCATTTACTTTTCTATATGTTTTCATTTTATTTTCCTTTCATTAGCAGTAGCACTTTCTGCGTAAAACACGCTGCTACAACAAACTTAGCAGCAGCGTGCTTTGCTTAAGCTCGCTACTACTATTGGTAGCCTGGTGAGAACAGTAGGGGAATTGTAGTTGTAGCGCTTCTTCCCTGAGAGGCGCTACTGCTATAAATTTAGTTGCAGCGCGTTTGTTTGCCACGCGCTAGTGGTAAGCAGTAGTAGCGCTTCTTTTTGACCCGCGTTACTGGTAAGATTTTGTGTATAAGGTTTTCCCTAGTAGTGCATTATAATCCAAATGACACTATGAAATCTTGTAGTTCAACCACCTTTATTCGTTCATCAACACGACATCTTTGTCGTACGGTCAGATACGGCTCAAATAGCTTTGAGTCGATTTTGTGGGATGTCCCTGATCTTTCACCGGCGCTAAGAGCTAGCAGAATATACTTGATCGGAAGCAGATGTACTAGAGCAGACAGAGATATATATGTGTAGAGATGTGTACGTGTGGAAGAACTTGGACTAGATGGATCGGAAGTAGTAGACGTGGTGTAGTAGTACTAGAGCTAGACTAGATGGATGGATCATGCTAATGATGATCGGTGGCGGCGGCGACGGAATAATTAGCAGATGAGAACTAAACAGCAGCAGACGGAAGGAAAAGAGATGAGATCGATCCTTGCAGGTCAAGAACCGAACTAACTAGTGCCCTGGAAATCAAGTCGCCGGAACACAAGCAATCACGAACCAAACTATGGAACGCAGGAAACAGGCTGCCTCATCATCGGATGCATCTGAGAATATTTTCCATCAACTAAAGCCTAACTTTTACATGGCCATATGACCTTTATTTATAGGCACACGCAGGCACCTAGGCTAAGCCCGTAACTAACAGAATCACAAACCAGACTCAACAAGGAACAAAAAAGATAAAGCATCCAACTAGGATACGGCTGGGACAAAACTAAAAACTAGGAGACTTTGACCTTCACGTAAGCTTGCTTTCCTGATTAGAGTTGTACAAGTAGTTGCATGGAGTTCTAAAACAAGGCTCCACTTCATCTGAAGGGATTAGCTCAATAGGCATCTCACCAATACTTGGACCCCTGAGTAAAATGTCTTGTTTTTGACTTCCTTGGATATTTCGTGAGCAAGGCATGGAGCCTAATATACCTCTTTGATTTGTTGAATGCAACACCTTGCTTTGGCGTAAAGCAGGCACAATATGTTTTGATGTATTTTCCTCACTATCAGAGTCTCGTCTCGAAGGTATCTTATTTAGCACCAATGGCGAAACAACAATATTACCTAGGGTGATCGCATCATCCTCTCCCCCTTCAAGCGAAACCGTCCTTGGTTTCGGGGCGGTCTTCAAAGGCTCCTTGCGTTTTGCAAACACATGATCAATCTTGATAGCATTGTTACCCATAGGTTGCAGCACCCGTTTGATGCCAACATCTCGGAACACATAAGTGTTAGACCTCCCCTCATGTATAGCATTGCGATCATATTGCCACGGACGACCCAATAGCAACTGACACACATCCATTGGCACAACATCGCAAATCACCTCATCGTAATATGTGCCAATATTGAACTTTACGCGTACCTTGTGAATCACCTTCAAACGTCCGGAGTTATACAACCACTCAATGCAATGTGGCTGCGAATGTGGCCATGCCTTCAGTCCTAAAGCATCCACCACACGCTTGCTTATGATGTTGGTGTAGCTCCCTTCATCAATAATCAACTTGCAACACTTGTTTTTGATCTTGCATTGTGACTAAAAAAATTTCCACCGCTGTCCCGAACTCGGAATTTGATCCTCTTTAGCTCGTTGCACCATGATGCATGGCAGATCATCATAATCTAAAGGATAGCACATGATAGGATTAGATTCACTTTCCCCTTCCTTGGGCTCATCAGACTCTGAGTCAATTTTGTCTTCGGAAACATATCCATCATTAACAAGGAGCACTCTCTTCTTGTTCGGACAATCAATGCGTTTGTGTCCCCTACCTCCACATGTGTAACAAACAATCTCACTAGTACGCATAGCAGACTGCACACTTGAATCAGCCCTTGAAGCCACTTTGCTCGCGGCCATAGATTCTTTGCTCATCTCCTTGTGCTCGGTAGCAGCTGACCTATAGGATGAAGCTGGCTTGACACTATCATCCTCGTGCGAATAGGAACGTCGCCCCATGCTGAAATTGGTGCGGCCTTTGGAAACTTGCTTGGCTTTGACCCACTGTTCGGCACGCTCCGCTTGATGAAGAAGCTCTTGCATATCATTATACTGCATCAAATCAACATGGTCACGTATATCCTCATTCAGCCCCTCAAAGAAGCGTGTCATTGCTGCAACATCAGACTCATGTACATTAGTTCTGATCATCAGAACTTGCATCCGTTGGTAATACTCATCCACCGTCATGGCTCCTTGAACAAGACGACGAAGCTTTGTGTGTTGCTCCTTCTGAAAATAAGCTGGCACAAAGCGAGCACGCATTGTACGCTCGCCATGACTCTGGTCGTGCGTCATTGCGGTTGAGCTGATCCCACCAAATTAATGCATAACCTGAAAATTCAAGAGAAGCAAAACGAATCTTCCGCTCTTCGGAGTAAAGGTGATTATCAAAAATCTGCTACACACGCATCCCCCACTCAAGATACTCCTCGGGACCGGCCTTGCCTGTGAACGAAGGTATAGTAATTTTTATTCTACCAATACCTCCGTCCTCGTCCTCATCGCGGCGCCGCCTTGGTCCATCATCATGGGGACGAGCATCCTGTCGTGGTTGGCGAGGCAAGCCGCCGCGAGCATCAGAACCATCCTCGGACTCACCATCATTGTCGTCGTTGGCAACGTCCGCGTTACGGACATGTCGAGGTGCTCGCTGCTGCAGGGCATGTTGTTCCCTCGCTGGAGCAGCCGCGCCGGTTGCCCTTGCCTCTAGGCGACGGAGGGCTGCTTGCATGGCCTGGAACCCGTCGGTCACCGTCTCGTCGAGGGCCTTCATGCGGTTGTCGAAGCGCTGGTATGTAGCCTTGAACATAGCACGTGGGTCCAGATCGGGACCATATTGTGGCGGCCCGTCATCCTCCTGCACCTCATCCGCGTCACGCTTGCTTGCAGTTGACATCGCGCGCAGTGATAAACATGGCGCTCTCTGATACCAGCTGATACGGCTCAAATAGCTTTGAGTCGATTTTGTGGGATGTCCCTGATCTTTCACCGGCGCTAAGAGCTACCAGAATATACTTGATCGGAAGCAGATGTACTAGAGCAGACAGAGATATATATGTGTAGAGATGTGTACGTGTGGAAGAACTTGGACTAGATGGATCGGAAGTAGTAGACGTGGTCTAGTAGTACTAGAGCTAGACTAGATGGATGGATTATGCTAATGATGATCAGTGGCGGCGGCGGCGACGGAATAATTAGCAGATGAGAACTAAACAGCAGCAGACAGAAGGAAAAGAGATGAGATCGATCCTTGCAGGTCAAGAACCGAACTAACTAGTGCCCTGGAAATCAAGTCGCCGGAACACAAGCAATCACGAACCAAACTATGGAACGCAGGAAACAGGCTGCCTCATCATCGGATGCATCTGAGAATATTTTCCATCAACTAAAGCCTAACTTTTACATGGCCATATGACCTTTATTTATAGGCACACGCAGGCACCTAGGCTAAGCCCGTAACTAACAGAATCACAAACCGGACTCAACAAGGAACAAAAAAGATAAAGCATCCAACTAGGATACGGCTGGGACAAAACTAAAAACTAGGAGACTTTGACCTTCACGTAAGCTTGCTTTCCTGATTAGAGTTGTACAAGTAGTTGCATGGAGTTCTAAAACAAGGCTCCACTTCATCTGAAGGGATTAGCTCAATAGGCATCTCACCAATACTTGGACCCCTGAGTAAAATGTCTTGTTTTTGACTTCCTTGGATATTTCGTGAGCAAGGCATGGAGCCTAATATACCTCTTTGATTTGTTGAATGCAACACCTTGCTTTGGCGTAAAGTAGGCACAATATGTTTTGATGTATTTTCCTCACTATCAGAGTCTCGTCTCGAAGGTATCTTATTTAGCACCAATGGCGAAACAACAATATTACCTAGGGTGATTGCATCATCCTCTCCCCCTTCAAGCAAAACCGTCCTCGGTTTCGGGGCGGTCTTCAAAGGCTCCTTGCGTTTTGCAAACACATGATCAATCTTGATAGCATTGTTACCCATAGGTTGCAGCACCCGTTTGATGCCAACATCTCGGAACACATAAGTGTTAGACCTCCCCTCATGTATAGCATTGCGATCATATTGCCACGGGTGACCCAATAGCAACTGACACACATCCATTGGCACAACATCGCAAATCACCTCATCGTAATATGTGCCAATATTGAACTTTACGCGTACCTTGTGAATCACCTTCAAACGTCCGGAGTTATACAACCACTCAATGCAATGTGGCTGCGAATGTGGTCATGCCTTCAGTCCTAAAGCATCCACCACACGCTTGCTTATGATGTTGGTGTAGCTCCCTTCATCAATAATCAACTTGCAACACTTGTTTTTGATCTTGCATTGTGACTGAAAAAATTTCCACCGCTGTCCCGAACTCGGAATTTGATCCTCTTTAGCTCGTTGCACCATGATGCATGGCAGATCATCATAATCTAAAGGATAGCACATGATAGGATTAGATTCACTTTCCCCTTCCTTGGGCTCATCAGACTCTGAGTCAATTTTGTCTTCGGAAACATATCCATCATTAACAAGGAGCACTCTCTTCTTGTTCGGACAATCAATGCGTTTGTGTCCCCTACCTCCACATGTGTAACAAACAATCTCACTAGTACGCATAGCAGACTGCACACTTGAATCAGCCCTTGAAGCCACTTTGCTCGCGGCCATAGATTCTTTGCTCATCTCCTTGTGCTCGGTAGCAGCTGACCTATAGGATGAAGCTGGCTTGACACTATCATCCTCGTGCGAATAGGAACGTCGCCCCATGCTGAAATTGGTGCGGCCTTTGGAAACTTGCTTGGCTTTGACCCACTGTTCGGCACGCTTCGCTTGATGAAGAAGCTCTTGCATATCATTATACTGCATCAAATCAACATGGTCACGTATATCCTCATTCAGCCCCTCAAAGAAGCGTGTCATTGTTGCAACATCAGACTCATGTACATTAGTTCTGATCATCAGAACTTGCATCCGTTGGTAATACTCATCCACCGTCATGGCTCCTTGAACAAGACGACGAAGCTTTGTGTGTTGCTCCTTCTGAAAATAAGCTGGCACAAAGCGAGCACGCATTGTACGCTCGCCATGACTCTGGTCGTGCGTCATTGCGGTTGAGCTGATCCCACCAAATTAATGCATAACCTGAAAATTCAAGAGAAGCAAAACGAATCTTCCGCTCTTCGGAGTAAAGGTGATTATCAAAAATCTGCTACACACGCATCCCCCACTCAAGATACTCCTCGGGACCGGCCTTGCCTGTGAACGAAGGTATAGTAATTTTTATTCTACCAATACCTCCGTCCTCGTCCTCATCGCGGCGCCGCCTTGGTCCATCATCATGGGGACGAGCATCCTGTCGTGGTTGGCGAGGCAAGCCGCCGCGAGCATCAGAACCATCCTCGGACTCACCATCATTGTCGTCGTTGGCAACGTCCGCGTTACGGACATGTCGAGGTGCTCGCTGCTGCAGGGCATGTTGTTCCCTCGCTGGAGCAGCCGCGCCGGTTGCCCTTGCCTCTAGGCGACGGAGGGCTGCTTGCATGGCCTGGAACCCGTCGGTCACCGTCTCGTCGAGGGCCTTCATGCGGTTGTCGAAGCGCTGGTATGTAGCCTTGAACATAGCACGTGGGTCCAGATCGGGACCATATTGTGGCGGCCCGTCATCCTCCTGCACCTCATCCGCGTCACGCTTGCTTGCAGTTGACATCGCGCGCAGTGATAAACATGGCGCTCTCTGATACCAGCTGATACGGCTCAAATAGCTTTGAGTCGATTTTGTGGGATGTCCCTGATCTTTCACCGGCGCTAAGAGCTACCAGAATATACTTGATCGGAAGCAGATGTACTAGAGCAGACAGAGATATATATGTGTAGAGATGTGTACGTGTGGAAGAACTTGGACTAGATGGATCGGAAGTAGTAGACGTGGTCTAGTAGTACTAGAGCTAGACTAGATGGATGGATTATGCTAATGATGATCAATGGCGGCGGCGGCGACGGAATAATTAGCAGATGAGAACTAAACAGCAGCAGACGGAAGGAAAAGAGATGAGATCGATCCTTGCAGGTCAAGAACCGAACTAACTAGTGCCCTGGAAATCAAGTCGCCGGAACACAAGCAATCACGAACCAAACTATGGAACGCAGGAAACAGGCTGCCTCATCATCGGATGCATCTGAGAATATTTTCCATCAACTAAAGCCTAACTTTTACATGGCCATATGACCTTTATTTATAGGCACACGCAGGCACCTAGGCTAAGCCCGTAACTAACAGAATCACAAACCGGACTCAACAAGGAACAAAAAAGATAAAGCATCCAACTAGGATACGGCTGGGACAAAACTAAAAACTAGGAGACTTTGACCTTCACGTAAGCTTGCTTTCCTGATTAGAGTTGTACAAGTAGTTGCATGGAGTTCTAAAACAAGGCTCCACTTCATCTGAAGGGATTAGCTCAATAGGCATCTCACCAATACTTGGACCCCTGAGTAAAATGTCTTGTTTTTGATTTCCTTGGATATTTCGTGAGCAAGGCATGGAGCCTAATATACCTCTTTGATTTGTTGAATGCAACACCTTGCTTTGGCGTAAAGCAGGCACAATATGTTTTGATGTATTTTCCTCACTATCAGAGTCTCGTCTCGAAGGTATCTTATTTAGCACCAATGGCGAAACAACAATATTACCTAGGGTGATCGCATCATCCTCTCCCCCTTCAAGCGAAACCGTCCTCGGTTTCGGGGCGGTCTTCAAAGGCTCCTTGCGTTTTGCAAACACATGATCAATCTTGATAGCATTGTTACCCATAGGTTGCAGCACCCGTTTGATGCCAACATCTCGGAACACATAAGTGTTAGACCTCCCCTCATGTATAGCATTGCGATCATATTGCCACGGGCGACCCAATAGCAACTGACACACATCCATTGGCACAACATCGCAAATCACCTCATCGTAATATGTGCCAATATTGAACTTTACGCGTACCTTGTGAATCACCTTCAAACGTCCGGAGTTATACAACCACTCAATGCAATGTGGCTGCGAATGTGGCCATGCCTTCAGTCCTAAAGCATCCACCACACGCTTGCTTATGATGTTGGTGTAGCTCCCTTCATCAATAATCAACTTGCAACACTTGTTTTTTATCTTGCATTGTGACTGAAAAAATTTCCACCGCTGTCCCGAACTCGGAATTTGATCCTCTTTAGCTCGCTGCACCATGATGCATGGCAGATCATCATAATCTAAAGGATAGCACATGATAGGATTAGATTCACTTTCCCCTTCCTTGGGCTCATCAGACTCTGAGTCAATTTTGTCTTCGGAAACATATCCATCATTAACAAGGAGCACTCTCTTCTTGTTCGGACAATCAATGCGTTTGTGTCCCCTACCTCCACATGTGTAACAAACAATCTCACTAGTACGCATAGCAGACTGCGCACTTGAATCAGCCCTTGAAGCCACTTTGCTCGCGGCCATAGATTCTTTGCTCATCTCCTTGTGCTCGGTAGCAGTTGACCTATAGGATGAAGCTGGCTTGACACTATCATCCTCGTGCGAATAGGAACGTCGCCCCATGCTGAAATTGGTGCGGCCATTGGAAACTTGCTTGGCTTTGACCCACTGTTCGGCACGCTCCGCTTGATGAAGAAGCTCTTGCATATCATTATACTGCATCAAATCAACACGGTCACGTATATCCTCATTCAGCCCCTCAAAGAAGCGTGTCATTGTTGCATCATCAGACTCATGTCCATTAGTTCTGATCATCAGAACTTGCATCCGTTGGTAATACTCATCCACCGTCATGGCTCCTTGAACAAGACGACGAAGCTTTGTGTGTTGCTCCTTCTGAAAATAAGCTGGCACAAAGCGAGCACGCATTGTACGCTCGCCATGACTCTGGTCGTGCGTCATTGCGGTTGAGCTGATCCCACCAAATTAATGCATAACCTGAAAATTCAAGAGAAGCAAAACGAATCTTCCGCTCTTCGGAGTAAAGGTGATTATCAAAAATCTGCTACACACCCATCCCCCACTCAAGATACTCCTCGGGACCGGCCTTGCCTGTGAACGAAGGTATAGTAATTTTTATTCTACCAATACCTCCGTCCTTGTCCTCATCGCGGTGCCGCCTTGGTCCATCATCACGGGAACGAGCATCCTGTCGTGGTTGGCGAGGCAAGCCGCCGCGAGCATCAGAACCATCCTCGGACTCACCATCATTGTCGTCGTTGGCAACGTCCGCGTCACGGACATGTCGAGGTGCTCGCTGCTGCAGGGCATGTTGTTCCCTCGCTGGAGCAGCCGCGCCGGTTGCCCTTGCCTCTAGGCGACGGAGGGCTGCTTGCATGGCCTGGAACCCGTCGGTCACCGTCTCGTCGAGGGCCTTCATGCGGTTGTCGAAGCGCTGGTATGTAGCCTTGAACATAGCACGTGGGTCCAGATCGGGACCATATTGTGGCGGCCCGTCATCCTCCTGCACCTCATCCGCGTCACGCTTGCTTGCAGTTGACATCGCGCGCAGTGATAAACATGGCGCTCTCTGATACCAGCTGATACGGCTCAAATAGCTTTGAGTCGATTTTGTGGGATGTCCCTGATCTTTCACCGGCGCTAAGAGCTACCAGAATATACTTGATCGGAAGCAGATGTACTAGAGCAGACAGAGATATATATGTGTAGAGATGTGTACGTGTGAAAGAACTTGGACTAGATGGATCGGAAGTAGTAGACGTGGTCTAGTAGTACTAGAGCTAGACTAGATGGATGGATTATGCTAATGATGATCAATGGCGGCGGCGGCGACGGAATAATTAGCAGATGAGAACTAAACAGCAGCAGACGGAAGGAAAAGAGATGAGATCGATCCTTGCAGGTCAAGAACCGAACTAACTAGCGCCCTGGAAATCAAGTCGCCGGAACACAAGCAATCACGAACCAAACTATGGAACGCAGGAAACAGGCTACCTCATCATCGGATGCATCTGAGAATATTTTCCATCAACTAAAACCTAACTTTTACATGGCCATATGACCTTTATTTATAGGCACACGCAGGCACCTAGGCTAAGCCCGTAACTAACAGAATCACAAACCGGACTCGACAAGAAAAAAAAGATAAAGCATCCAACTAGGATACGGCTGGGACAAAACTAAAAACTAGGAGACTTTGACCTTCATGTAAGCTTGCTTTCCTGATTAGAGTTGTACAAGTAGTTGCATGGAGTTCTAAAACAAGGTTCCACTTCATCTGAAGGGATTAGCTCAATAGGCATCTCACCAATACTTGGACCCCTGAATAAAATGTCTTGTTTTTGACTTCCTTCGATATTTCGTGAGCAAGGCATGGAGCCTAATATACCTCTTTGATTTGTTGAATGCAACACCTTGCTTTGGCGTAAAGCAGGCACAATATATTTTGATGTATTTTCCTCACTATCAGAGTCTCGTCTCGAAGGTATCTTATTTAGCACCAATGGCGAAACAACAATATTACCTAGGGTGATCGCATTACGGTCCCGGGTTACAACAAATGACATCATTTCATTCATGGACCCAAGCCTAAAGAGAAGCCCAACTAGCTATCGGCGATGATGATTGCCTAACTAGCCAGTCAATGATCTGGCCAGGGGTTTTCAGGTCCATCTCACACACTTTATCCCTTGTACAGCACAATGCAATTTGCCTTGCAAGAGCACGTCTATGAAATTTCTCTTACTTCTTGAGTTTGCCTATGTTTTTCTCTTTAGCTTCATACAACTTAACTTTGTCATCGTCGCACTTAGACACATAGTACTTTGAAAAGTCTCTACATGCCGCATTCAACGCATCGACGGCTTCGACCCATAGCTTCATCTTTTTCTCAATGACTTTACGTTCACGCTTCGCCGCCGCCTCCGCCGAAGTCTCAACAAAGATGATCGATCCCATCCTACAAGTCGAGGGGTAACTATACCGATCATCCAAGGAAAAAACCCTAACCGTCTCTTGACAAAAACTCTAACCGTAGGACTAGATCGAGCTACAATTCGAGGGGTAATACTATTAACGGTCCGTCATAGGCATATACTTAAGCATAACCCTAACCATAACCCTAACCATATCATTATACCTAACCCTAACAAAACCCTAAACCCCCAACAATGCTAGTCACACAATACATTGTCAAAGCACAAACATTACCCTAAATGCATCATATACATTGATGTCACCACAATAAAGTCATGAACTAGGGTTTGCAAGAAAATGAGCAAAATACATGATTCCAACCAACCAAAATTAGAGGGAGTGAGGGAGATACCTTGGGTGATGAAAGTGCTCCGGATCCACCGGACAAATCTCAAGCAAATGAGTGAGATTTGAGAGGACCTTCAGCTCGAAAGAGTGAGAATGGGGAATGGGGGTGAATGAGTGGGTGGGGGAGCACAACCCTCACCCCTCACAACCTTATCCACGAACCTACCGCCATGGAGCCCGGCGGTAGGTTCTGCTACCCTACAGCCAAGAGCCACGGCGGTAGGGTACTTTGCCACGTCATCGGCCGTTAACGGCCAAACAGCCGTCTATGACACCTATCGCCGGGGGGGTGCGACGGTAAGCTGTCAAAAGCTATCATCAGGGGCCTTGGCGGTAGCCAAAAGGGTCAAATCCCGAAAAAAAATGTAACCGGGGTCAGATCCAGCTAAAGTACATGAAAAGGATTAAAACACAAAATTTAGCCGGATCTCGCCAGGCCGATGGCGTTGAAGATTTCATGGTAGGATGCTGCGTCGGCCACAGTGGTATGCAAGGAAAGGAGATAAAAGAGTACGCTGAGCACCGGTACGAGAGGGGCAGGCGGGAAGAGCTAATGGAGATGGAGAGATAAGTGGAGAAGTGTGACAAATCCACTTATCTCGCACAACTTAATAAGACCGCTGGTGTGCATGTTTGACCTCTTTTTCCTATATAGTACTGTACATGGTTAGACTATAAAATTTGACTTGGGCCAAGGCAAGGTAATTTGAGACGGAGAGTGAACTGTATGGTTCGATAGCAGAAGAATTTCTTTTTTTCGCGAATACGCAAAGCTTGCGTATCATTGCATTGATACAAGAAAAGCAGAATGAGTATATAAGAGGGTACAACACAGCACGAACGCATACATGAGAAGGCGTGGACATGGGACCCAGAGCAGAGAGACCGGATGCTCAACCCGGACAAAGAGAAAACACAGCTAAATCACCAAGCTAAGCCTAGCTAGAGGGACAAGCCGAACGGGCTAGGCGACGATCATCTCTAACACCAACACCGGGGACGTCGCGAGCAAACAAGATGACGCCTTCAAGAAGGGGCACGACGTCCTGACGCCGTCGCCATCCGATCCGAAGAACCGGACCAAGGGTTTCCCCCGATGCTCGAAGAGGGGCACGGTAGAGGCCATGGCAGCGCCTCCAAGAAGGAAAATGACACCCACTGGTGCCGTCGCTGCCAGCGTCGGCGAGCCGAGCAAGGATTTCGCCCTGGCCTGAGTCCGAGCAATCCCATTGCCACGGATCAGGGGCCGGAGATGAGGAAGTCGCTTCGCTAGTCGAGATCACCACCTCAGGACATGGTTGGGTGGGGTTGCGCCTGCCGTCGGTGGGTGGCATCAGGCGACGCCGAAAAAAACGCAAGCTTTGGGATTGGCTCGCCGTGGAGGTGGATGGGGTCAAAGGGCGGCAGGGCCGAAAAAGCCGACGCGGAGGAAGGAAGGCAACTGACGCCGTCGACAAGCTAGGAGCCGGAAAGGGCCGCAGATCCAAGCTACCGAGGACGAAGTCACCAGGACGCCGACGAGCCAAAGGCCGGAGAGACGCAGCAATAGGAGCGCCAGCGCCGGAACCGTAGCAGCAAAGGACGCAGGCAGGCTATGGACACTGGAGGGGAGAACGCGGGTCCAAAACCGCCAAGACCGGAGCGGTGCCGACAAAGGGTCCACCGGAGGCCTCAACAGCATGCCAAGGAAGACCACCATAGCACACAAATCGGACGAAATCAACACCGCAGCTTGGAGGAGGCGTCGCCGGAGACGAGGAATAGCCTGCAGCAAGGCAGGGCCTGAGCCTCGGCTCACCTGGCCGCACCACCCAAATCAAGCCCAACCACCACCAGCAGCAATGAAGGGTGTGCTGCCGAGGGAGGATGTGGCCAGTGAAGGTGCAGACCAAGCCCGCACTGCCGAGGGAGGAGGCGGCCACGCCGGCCGGAGGACGCAGCAGCCGGACAGGAGGGGGTGGGACTTCGCCAGATCGGATCTGGGCTGGCCGGGCCGCGCGCACAGGGGGGAGTCACCAGGGCGCATTCGTCGCGGAACAGGGACAAGCTACATCGCCGGAGACGAGGAAGGCCACACGGGAGGGGCGGGGACGGTGGTGGAGGGGCTCCCGGCCAGATCGAGGTGTGGTGGGGTGGGGGCTCTGGCACGGGGGAGGGGGACGAAACGGCCCCGCCGCCGCCATCCCTGGGCGCTGCGCGGCTTCGCCGGCCGGCCCTCCGGCAGCGGCGCTACGGGGAGCGGTGGTGGCGGAGGTAACCTCGGCGGCGGCGCGGGTTTCCCGGCCGGCTTGCTCCAGCAGAAGAATTTCAGTCCTCGTAGTACATAACTAGTTTCAGCCAGACATTTCGGCGATTTCAGCCAAGGATTCTCATATGTGGTCATCTCTGCAGGTCTCTTGGGCCTTGAGCAAAAGCATGCTGAAGAGTGTCTGCTAAGGGGTGTGTTGAGCATTCGCATTGCACAACCATCCGTACGTGCAGCAGAGAGAGAGACAGAGAGAGAAAGAGAGACAACATCGACAGTAACCATGGATTGAGAAGCTACTCATTTTCGTCTAGCCGGTACTACATACTTGGCGCTCTTTCCATGGCTATGACCTATGGTGCCCACCTCCGTAGCCTCATTCACTTCATTTAACGCATTCTCCTTGATAGCCTTAGCCAGTTTCGCCGCTTTCTCCTCCTTGATAGCCTCGGCCAGTTTCGCCGCTTTCTCCTTCTTGATATCCTCAGCCACTTCCTCGAACACTTGTCTCACCCTAGCTTCCTCCTTTTCCAGCCAAGCCTCATCATGCACGGTAATTAACTGCAAAATGGGGAGGAGATATGATATTAACAATAAGCAGCAAAACTTTGAAGTGTCACAATCAAATGGACAGGCTATCTCGTCAAGGAATTCGACCCTGCAAAAATGAAAATAAAATAATGCTTTCATAGTAGATAAATCCCAGTCTTTAAATTGGCCTAAGATGTTTGTTTGCTGTTAGAAATGATTTTGTATATCCTATAAGAACAAGTTACAAATCTTTCTTGATACTAGGTATCTTGCTAGGTTTGCTTAAAACTGAGTTGCTCCATCATGATGCCATACTGATGTTGCTAGAAACTTAGTGGCTATAAACCATGTTTTGACAGGATACTTATAAGGTTGGTTGATACTCAAAAGATCACCATTATAGGTATCTTGCTAGCTCCGTAAATTGTTGTATGGTCTCATTTTAATGAATTTAATCACTTTCTTAAGGAAAAAAATAATCTTAGGATGGCAATTATTGTTGGTTTGCCATCAAGAGGTCATTAATCCAATGTTACAGCTGGGTAGTCAGCGACTACACAGCAATTTGGAACGTCGAAGACCACCATGTCTCTGTACCCCAGCGCTAAGAAACAGGTTCTGGAAACTGACCAAGACAGGCCCATCTGTTATCTGGTTTGCCTGTGATTTGCCTGGCCCATATAGCAAAGGAAAGTACACACAGACGTCCAAATTATAACTTCAATAATCAGTGGATTCTCAAATCCCGTGATTACTCTTTCTACTACTACTTCTCTCTTTTTCACCTTCCCATGTAATCCCTAATGGCCAACGGGGGCATAACGCCGGCATGGAGGAGCACATCATGCACAGATGCGCATGTTGCACGCCAAGAGTTGACGCCGCCCCGCCGCCCGGAATCACCACCGTGAGCACGGCCACCTCCTCAGCCAGTCTCCTACTCTCTGCAGTAATGTACCTCCGGCGACCGGCGAGTGCACCAGGAGTCTAGCACGAGGTCCTTTTTCTTCCATTTGGATGTTATATCTTCTTCCTCTTCCAATTTTTTTCTCGTACTAAGAAATTAAGATTTTGTTTTTCATAGTATAAAAGGCTTGTTTTGTCACTTCTTAGATCTTATGTTTGGTAATGACACCAATGATAAATTGATAAATTTGTCAAAGGGCTGCAACCAGAAATATGTGTAAAATGAAGTACAGTCTTTTATGTTCCTGTTTATTTTATCCAAAAAATCCATTTAAAAAGATTGACAACAAAAGGCTTGGATCCTGGCACCGCAACTGACTGAATATAAGGAAACATGCTAAGAAAGTATCGCGCAGTCCCCACAATACTCAATTAAACATAAGAAAAAGTTCGGCTTAGGAGGGTAGTAAATTATCATACCTCCTCACCCAAGGCTTTTGCACCTGCATGGGAACAACATCTAAAGATTGGCGTGGAGCGACCATGGTTGTATTGAGCATCAATGGGGTGCTTCATTTCATCTCCACAGACAAGGCATTCACCTTTAAAAGGAGTGCAACAGCAAATTTGAGAAATGAACACCGTAAAACTCAAAGCAAATAATAAAGTAAGTACAGAATACCATTGGCATCAGGTTCAACTGTGCAGATACAGGTGAGCACATACTCTTCATGTTCGCCTCTCATACAAGTGACTTCAGCAAAATACAGCTTCTTGCGGGGATCATCAGCTCCTTTAATCTTTATGGTCATATTCAAATGTGAATATGACCTATAATCACAGTCTTTCCCGTCAAAACATGGTTTATATCTCACTATTTCTTCTAGTCGATATGCAAGATCCTAAAATTGAGTATGGACATGAATATGACGGCATTCGACCCATGCAAACAAGCACAAGAGAGACTGAGGGAGGGAGGGAGCATACCCCCAAAAGATCATTGTCCTCGTTGTACTTGTCCAGTAGAGCTTTAACAACTTCCTGTTTAGGGCGACGGGTCTTCATGGCAGCAAAGGCTTCTGCAGAATTTCTTCTTGTGCCATCATGAGGCCAGTATAAAGCATACCGCACAGACTTCTCCCTAGATGAAAGTCCATCCATGCACCTAGTTTACATATAGAGCACTGTTAATGACACAACTCATGGTAGTAATAAGCAACAAAAGGCAAAACAAAACTGAACTCACGACATGCTTACAAAACTAAGTTCTCAACGCATTTCTTATGTGAAAAAATATCAACCTTTTGTTTAATAAGTGTGTCTGGCTATCGCCATCTTTATCATGTGGGTGCGGCGGCTAATAGCTACCCAAAATTGCACAAGTTAAGGGTCAAGTAATATACCTATAACAAAATAACTATATATATCTTCTGAATTTTAAGATCTGCTTACTATTTCAACTTTTTAACAGTAACAGAAAATATTCCCGTAACTTCAAAAAATCTCAAAAACTTCAAAATTAATGTAGCCTCGTTATCTAAATGAGAACACACAGACAGAAACAAAAATCTAAGGAAGTTGATAGACTTACAAGTTATTTCGCCCAACGACATGATGTGAGTCAATAGCTTGTTGAGCTTCATGTAAACTCTGAAAGGGTCCACCGCGATCAGGATATGTATGAAAACGTCCCTCCTTATCAACTCTGACAAAATATTTAATAAGTAGACCAGTAGGCGTCAATGAAAAGACACATGAAGACAATGAGGGAGTAGTGTTGAGCTCCAATTCCAAGATATCTGGCACCTCACACCTGAAATGGAACACAAAAAATTTGATTTCGCAAGATGAGAAATATGAAAGAAAATGGGACAAAAACAAACTGCTAGTTCATGCATTACAGAATTAGTTCACCCGTGCCTACTATCAACAGTCCCTCCCCATGGAAAAGATCACAGGGAAACAACTCATGATTTCAACAAAGAAGGAGAGAGGGAGAGTGAGAGAGAGGTTCATGCATACGATGGTGACTGTGGCAGAGAGGAAGAAGCAGCATTAGTGATGGATGATTCCACAAGTGTTGTACTGTCAAGCAACTCCTTAGGCCTGAAATAAAATAGAGGGACATTGTCGTGCACAAAAGACAGTGTGGTTTAAAGAGAGTAAAGCAAGAAGAAAGTAAACGTGACTTCTATTAGATAGATGGGCTGTCTAGGGCACATCTATATGTGCACTAGTTATTGCACATCTAATGACTCAATCAAATTAGAAAGGAACAGAAAAAGGACAAAAGAAAATGCTTGCATGAATCTTCACATAAAATCAATGACATATGACTTAGATGTGAAATACTTAGGGCACATCTAGATGTGCTTTAGCAAAACTGTAGATATAAATAATCTTATCTACACCCATGTACATTGATGAAAGATGATAGCTAGCTATGCACAGTTTTATTATAAACCCATGTCTATTGATGAAAATGGTAGGTGGCTATGCACAGTTTTACAGTGAGGCATGTGTCTGATAAAGAATCTACTTTGGTCTATAATGTCTACTTTTTATTTGTGATCCATAAGTTGGTGTTGCATTGCTAATTGTGGATTATTTGCAGCAAAGTATTACATTGTGGTTTTTCTTTTTCATTCACACCATGTGATGATTTCAGCAGCACTGGCACAAAAAGCTCGGATAAAAAGCGCATACCTTTGAGCCAGCTGCAGTTTGTGATCAGCATAGGCTTTGTTCAGCAGATCATCAACATATTGCGGGTTTGGAGTGGGCGTTTTTTGATCTTCCTCGGGGCGTTTGGACTCAGGGTCTGCGACCCTATTCAATTAAGTTCGGTCAGGACCATAGCCATATCATTCAACAAAACAAAAGAAGATATGATATACACTGAGAAAAGACGGCACTGCATAAAAAAATGTCGCATACGGCGGTGGGCGATCGGGGATGAGGCCGGGGAAGAGTTCATTGCAGACATCTGCGACGGGTCGTGTCGGCCCACAATGGTCGGTGAAGAGAACTCCCTGCCTATCTTTGTAGACAGGGATTTGCTGGCCATTGGGGAGGCGAAAGTGGAACCAAGAGTGTCCCTGGTCGGGGCGGTGGCGCTCGAGCGGCATGCAAGGAAGGGAGGAGCGCTCTGGTCTGTCGTCGCCGCGGTGGCGTTCGCGCGGCATGGGAAGCGGCGGAGGAGGGGAGGAGCCCCCTGGTTTGTCGTCGCAGCGGCGGGGTTCGCGCGGCATGGGAGGCGGCGGGGTTCGCGCGGCATGGGAGGCGGCGGGGGAGGGGAGGAATCCCCTGGTTTGTCGTCGCGGCGGCGGGATTCGCGCGGCATGGGAGGCGGCGGAGGAGGGGAGGAGCCCTCTGGCTCGTAGTGCGGCGGCGGCGGCGGGCTCTGGGCGCCAAGGGGGGGAGGTCCTAGGGCTTGGAGATTTCCTGCGGAGGGGAGGGGAAAGGTGCGCGGTTGGGTGGACCGGTGAAATGTCTTATTTTCCTTTTGATTAGTTTTTTCTTTTGAGACACTTCTTTTGATGAGTGAATAAACGTTATTTTCTTTATAAGAGTAGTATCTTTTTAATTAGCATGAATTATATAGCAAGCTGGCTATGAACTGAAATTATGCCCTCTTGTTCATTGATTATCTGTGAACTAAATATACCCTCCTGTAGTACATTGGTCTTTCATATGCTGGTTGTGCACGCATGACATTAGCTTCTCCTTTATTACTATACTAGGTAGGAAGTGCGGCTTGCCGCACATAGTCATGTTCAATCCGTTTGAACAATCATTGAGGCATTTCAAGTATAAAAAAATGCAAACACACAAAATTCATATAGAGATGGTACTCCTTTAGGGAAGAGTTGTCATGATATGCAGCCTATAGACATGGCAAAACCCGATCACTCAGGGGTAAGAGGCTATGCACCAGTTCAGAAGACATAAACATCATCCAATTCTCTCATTTCAAAGATTAAATAAAAGACTGCATGAATAGTCCATAGTTGTACAGATCCAGCGTGAATAAATTCTTATCTAATCCAACATTCGATGAATAAACAAAATAAAAAGGACATGGGAGTGATAGCACAGAGAGGCATCATCGACATTTGAGGCACAAACAGAGGGCAAAACTCCTTCAACACGGTCGCGTACGCTCGCCTTTGAGCAATGTCATCCACATCTATGTATCATGGATGTTGGGGGCGATAAAGAAGTTAGATGTGGATATTCAAAGGCATATCCATAGGTGCTATTGATGTATGCAACACCAGATAAATAAAGTCCTCTTGAGCTCATTGTTCATATGTATCCAACAATACATAAGCAAACTAACATTGAGTTACTATGCTACATTTTGATGTTCTTTGTCCAGGGTTAGCCAATGTGCTCTATATCTTGAAAGGAAACATGTATTCGTTTTCGGGTTCACATCTTGTTCAACATAACATTAATGCGTTGATAAGGGTGATTAATACTGAAAAATAAAAAACAGATAATCATAGGATGTGTTGAAGAAATCGAGCACATGTATTCTTTAAATTCTAAGCAGGATATAAACTTTCAGTAAAGCAAGCTATATATGTCGCAAGGAGAGTGGTGATGACAAACAAGGCATGTACAATTTTAAAGGACAATGCATATATCATTAACGCAGCACCAAGATTTATACTCAGTAAGCCATAACGACAAACACAAAATAATTAAAGGATGACATCTGTATGCAAGGCAAGCAAGGCCTGAGCAGTGCATCTGAGGATACTACATAGGAAACGATTTTAGAAACTATCTTACATCGCGATGCCCCCTTTCACAAGCGGTGGTATCCAGTCACCGGCAGATAGGGAGGCCTCCACCAGTGCTGTGGTCAGCAGTGTTTCCCTTTTGGGCTGTCTCGATGCCATGGTCTTCACTGGTCACTGCAGAGCAATGGCATGAGCGGCGGCCTACACAACCCTTCCAATGATGGCGACGGGCGAACCAACGGGGGACACAACGGCATCCAGCAAACCAAGACGATGGGTGGGGCAGTCAGAGAAAGAGAGAGAGACAGAGACGGCATGGTGGTGACCTGCAAGCATATGATTTCTCGGTAGTAAATATCATATGGCATTCTGAGAGAAAAGCTGAAGAATCAAATAAGGATCAAACAAGTTATATGGATTCCAATGTAGAACGGCCCACACAGCCCTCTCGACGATGGTGTAACTAAGTGAAACAAAGAGAGTCTAATGGCAGAGGGGAAACCGCAACAGAGCTAATTAGCAACTTGCTCATGCCTCCCAGCCTGTCGTGTCTCTACAGCAGCTGAACCTGAAGAAAGACATGTCTTACTTAGATGAAGGAAACCGAGTTCTAAGTGTATAAACAGTGATGATTCATTCATTGTAGAGAAATAGTAGTTTCTAACATATTGTATTGTCAACTAAACTCTCACAAGAAGCTCATCGGCAGGCTAAATGTCAAAGATCACAAGAAGTATCACTCCCGTCCCAAATTACTTGTCTTAGGTTTGTTTGGATACATCCATATGTAGACAAATCTAAGATAGTAATTCAGTATGGAGGGAGTACTTGTGAACTGTATCTTGCAAGTTCAGACCCTTGCTTGAAGCCAGACAAAAAGAAAATAGAATGCCCATAGCAAGAACAAACTGCTAGTGACAACACATAATGATAATTACCAATTGGTTAACACCACACGCATGGACAGGGTGCCACAAAATCAAACTGCATAATAGATAGGTGATAGTGCTCTTTCTGGGCCATCCATTAAAAAAATGTAAAATAGTGAATAGCAGCATGCACTCGTAAGTGAATATAAACCACCATAAAAACACACTCCAATGTAGGAAGAAACAACCAACAGGATATTGTAAGAGTTCAGAGGGAGGATTAAAATGGTAGTTGTTAATTGGATAAGAACACTTTACTTACAACATTTCACATAGAAAAAATAGATTAGGGATGTCTTGTTTTCTACGCAGTAAAAAAGGACCTTGCAAAAGTTTGGTAGTAAACATGCAAGCAAATTAATGTATGCAAGAAAAGAGACGGACCTAAGCAGCAAAGTAGTATCCTTTCCAACCAATCATTTCCATGCTTTTTATTTTAAATTTGTTGGCAATGATCGAATACTAATAGAAATTCCTCACGGAGATACTAAAATAGTAATCTTAAAGCAGTTTATACCAAATAAATTCTAAACCCCAGCTAGCAACATATTTGTGAAGCACAACTGAAAGCTTGTTTAGAAAAAATAAATCCATAGAAGAATCAACTCGTAGGTGTGCAATTCAAATTTGCAACACATGACATACACATGACCGTTCACAACTAAATAGCTCAAAATTCAATAGTATCAAGACGTACCTACATGAGTTTTTGTCCCAAAAAAACTCCACCGCTTATAATACAGAGGAGTGGAGAGGCCATCCATTACAAGGGTCTGTGGCGACGCTTGCTCTAGAGGGCGCGTCGTGGCCGGCGTGGACTCGTCGAGAAAGCGATCAAAGTCAAAGTGTCGCGGACATTTCTGATTGCACCACAACAAATGCATATAAGAAAATCTACATGTAGAAAGGAAGAGAAGCGCTGCTAGCTAAACTAAGTTGCCTGAAAATGGCACTCCTTACCTTTTTTCAGCTCTGATAAGAGCAAGCAACTTGTTGTGATCATCTGAAACAAGCATCAGACGCCCCGCCGACATGGCCACCTTTCTGTACTGGCACACCTCGGCGAGATGCTTTTCGTAGAGTCTGCATGGCCGCATGCTTTTGCTTCTTTGCTTTCAGACCTTGTTGCCAAGGAAGGCTGAAAAGAAAACAATGTTACATCTGATTCATTAATATATCTTATGTGGCACACAATAAGAATCCAGAAAATAAACCAACCTTCCCTGTAGGAAGTGCATAATAACATATCCAAGAGATTCCAAGTCATCTCATTGACTTGGTTCTCCTTCAGAGAAGTATTTATGCTGACCTGGTGTGTTTTTTATGGAAGGATACCAATTATTTGAAGAACTAAGGAAACAGTCATGTATGTTATTGTTGTAGAAGTGCAATTGCAAGTGAAGATACTGCGCACTCAAATACAGGTTTGTAAGAAATAAGAACCTCTACCAGGTCCTTGAGGGTAACATTCACGTTGCCATGAATCATAAAACCAAATCAAAAGTATCAATACTCAATAATATAGTTAGTTTGAAAATGGAAAAGGACATATTTAAATTCAAACATGACTGAGCATTACACTCATTCTTTTGCTGAAGGTAGAGATAAATTAAACAAAATCTTTGGAGTTCAATCCATCAACCATGCATGGCAACCACTTTGAGAAAGAATAGAAATGACAAATAAAACCAGCCTGATGTCTATAATTGACCAGTGTTGAGGAGCTAGCGGTTGGGGTGGCTTTCTTCTATGTGTAGCCCAGGACATCCATAACCAACATCACAGCGGAATCAGCAACACAAGCCAACTCACACGAGTTTCAAATGCTGAAAATATAAAGTTACACTTACTTTCAGCATGTGGCAGCATGGCATGCCCATATGCTCAAACAGACCACACTCACACTCGAATTTTCCGCCATTTTCCTGTTTTTTGCACCTCATAAACAACCCTTGACCACTTTTCGGGCCTCTCTGTCTGTGTGTGTCACCTAACTCACTCTTTTCCAGCTCAATGATCATCATTGCGTCATTCAGATTCTAAGATTTCTTGCCAAATTCAGGGTTTGTAACAACAGAAAACTTATAGAGCAACCGCGAACCACTTCTTGCATACACTTCTTCTTCTCGGCATTGAGCCTACTTTTGCCGTACCTTATGCCGAAACCATGCTCCCACGAGTACATGTTGTAAAAGTCATAGGCTTCACCCAATGAGTCAAAAGTTAAACCAATAGCAGGCCCAACTACATGGTCGCCCAGTTTATCTGCATATCCCCTACTTGTCTGTTCCAGCGCGCCTACTCTCTCGGGACATGGAGCCCTGTTCGGTGGCTGATTCCCAACTCTTTACCCTGCACCGTAAAGCAAACTTCTTATATGCAATAACCAAAAATTATTACTACTGGGTTTTATGTTTGTTCTAACCAAAATTTAATACAGGGCACACACAAACTGCCAGGGGGGACTACATTACCATGACAGCATCATCGCCTAGCAATTACAACAATCATATCCGACACACGACTTTCGATTTTTGACTTATTCAAAATCAAATCGCTGAAAAACATATTTTCCAAACTCACATAGCACCGGATAGCATCTAACAAACAAATGTAAACAGGAAATCATCCCAACTACGGCTGCAAGAGACAAAAATGCATTTTTCAAGAAAAATCTGATTACCTCTTGTTCCATCCAGGGGCTTGCCTATAGACTGCACAAAGCCTGCATCGCCACTTCATGTTCGATCTTGAATCATAGCGTCGTAGTCTCCATCCAGATGTGCTTCAACATCACCCTGGTCAATGGCATCTGCATTGTCTACCTCACTCTTGCTGAAACTGGACATGGCGGCGGCGCAGACAACCACACTTGTTTGCTCGACGCACACAGCAGCAGCCTCTAACTGCCTAGTTAAGCTACGCCCAGAAACTGAACTTGTGTGTTTAAGTTGAAACTGAAATTGCATGCTCAAAATTTATGAAACTGCATGCTCATTCACAACTCAGTGAAACCACAATGATCTGTGAAGATATAATTCGACCCTACAAGCATAATGAGAACATGAGTTAGCTCCGAAGCATTGAAATTTTGAAAGCAATCCCTAGGAATCCAACAAAACAAATGAGAAAAATCCAAAAATGCTAGTTACCTCATTGTACTGTCCTGCCCTGTCACCCTTGCAATATCAATTGTACTAAGTAAAAGGATAGCACATATAGCTTGGTCCGCTAATTTTGATCTGTTCTCATTCACTATGCCAGACAAAAGAGAGTACTCAGCGTACACAAAGTTCCTATCGATTTTGACCTAATCAGATACCTGCAAAGAAACACACCTCAGGGCGCAGCTGGTAGCAGGTGGCATCCATTTCCCATAATCGTACACACTTTCACCAATTTTCCACCCAAGATCCTGTCTTCCTCCTCGGGATACTTCTTCCAGTCTTTGACAAATCTACACCACAATCAAAGATCTTGTGTTTTATGACAGCTCATGTTATGACAACTATTAAAGATTCAATACAACTTAGTCTTATATGCTAACCACAATATTTGCTTGTCCTTGGACAGTACAATAGAATAAAATAGGAGGTGCAAATCCAGAACAATGTATGTTGGGTGACAGGGCATAATAATAACAAATCCATTGAGAACAAAGGACCAACTCAAGCTAGCATCTGTTGATATGCCCCTACAGCCGAGCCATCATTTCTTTGCACGGTCATGACCAAAATGATAAGGTCATGCATAGCCAATCCTAAAATGCACGTAAGAGGAATGTATAGCATATGGGTTAACTAACTAACGAATATGAGGATCACACAAAACACATCAAAAGTATGATTACTTTAAGAGATACCCAGTCTAGAGCCTAGGCTTCCTGTTCGGAGGGCAAAGCTTCTTTTCCCGTCAGTGTCTCATCGTGTCCACTTTAAGAGAAAAACAGTGAAATAAGCAGACATGACAAAGATAGATATTGTTATAAACTTACGGGGCAAGCAAAAGTACATACCTTGAAATACCATCGATCTCATCTGCTAAGGTAGAAGAATATCCACCCAGCATTGTATTCTTCTAGAAGAACAAAGCATAAAAGGCACATTAAATCAGCATTCAAATAATGGTCTTTGCTCAAACGAGATATGCAAAAGATCTCAACATTATTAACCCATGGCAGACCCCACATGGCCCCGTTTTAACTAACCCCGACAATAGACAATATATATGTATTACTCAATATATCTCATAATGGAAATGTCGAGAGGCAGCAGGGAGATGAAATAATATAACACCTTTTCATATTTTGCATAATTCCAAGAGCATGTATAGCCTTCTCAAAGAAGAAAACAAAATGGGTAAGAAAACATCTAGCCAATAAGTAGATACAGATGTACAGTAAAGGAAAAAACATTCAGCATCTCAGCCACAGGATCGGTCCCCCCCAAATTGAACTACTCTAGAGTTGCAGCAGTTACTTACTCCTACCAAACATGCTATACTCCAAGTTGAAGTACAAAACACGAAAATTAAATCCACCCAGTGTTGACCTCGGTTAATACCTCCAAGAACTGCTTCCCAATTTTCTGTTAATGTCCCACTCAAGAAAATATTTTATGTCGTATTTATGTCTTGAAATTAAAAGGTTCAGGCAACACGAACATACAGAATAAGTGAGATAACTCATCTCAAATGTTTTCCTCAAGGGGGGTTGCTGCACAGAATAATGTACAAGCCACGATTGAAGAAACAAACACATACATGCAACTACTGACTCTTAACATTCATAGTAGTCCTTAAGAAATGCCAAAATATAAGCGCATGGTACATGTAGAGCAATTTATTGATGAACTATGATAGACTTTTAGCATTCATAATAGTTCTTAAGCAATGCAAAATATAAGCACATGGTACATGTAGAGCAATTAATTGAAGAGCTCTGATTGTCGATCAAACCATTTCGAGGAAACATATAAAATTACCTGGTGAACTGCTCTTATTTGATGATGCTGGTACCCTCTTTGTAGTTACTGACATTTTTGCCTTCGCCTTCACATATCAACAATCTTCGATGTCTGGAACAATACCAACCTGCATATGTGTAAATATTTTCTTCAGTGGGACATGAATTGGACCAAAAACCAACTGTAGAAAAGGAAGCACTACTAAACTGACAACACGAATGCACAAATGCACTAAAAGGTTTAAACTCCAGTTGTGCAATTACAATCTCAGAATAATTGAACACTCAAGCGGACAGTAAGGTGCGCTCAGATCATGGACCAATGCTCAAATATGATGAACAAAATCAGTCTCTCTCTCTCTCCCTCCCTCCCTCCCTCTCTCTCTCTCTCTCACACACACACACATACACAAAGGAGTAGGGAGAGGGATGCACATGGCAATGGCCTTCATTGCCCGCTTCTGGTGTCCCGAGCCAGTCCAAGGCTTGCCACCGCTGCTGCAGAAGCAGCCGTCGGACGCAAATCGGGGGTGGCACACCTCGACTCGTGCTCCGCCTGCCAACCGCCGACAGTTAATGAAGAAGAGGAGAGGGGTTAGGGTTAGGGTTTGGAAAGGGGGCTGAGAGAGCAAGAGAGAACTGAGACGGGCTAAGAGGAGAGCCGCACTTCTCCTGTCGAGTGCACGCGAGGACGACGGCGACGGCGACGACGCCGGGGATGCGGACGACGGGATCCGGCAGGCCGGGAGAAGGAGCCGGCGGCGGCGTTGGGGCAGCTAGGGTTGGCGGGTTGAGGCTGAGCCCCTTGCTGCCCCGCAACGCCCTTGGGCTTCTGGGCAGAGAAGGAGCACCTGGAGCTCAAGCTCGTCCATGGCGATGGGGAGGAGCGTCGTGGTTGGTGGGAGGAAGAACGCGGGTGCGGGAGCCGCCGCCGCCGTCGCCAGATGAGGAGCGAGCAAGGGAGAGAGGCGGCTGCGTGGTAGGGAGGGAGATGCGGGGGAGGAGGAGCGAGTGCGGGGAGCGGCGACGGCGGCGGCGGGGCAGGGAGGGGAGCGGGAGGGAGAGTGACAGGCGGGCGCGGGAGGGGGAGAAGGAGGCGAGCGGGCTGGAAGGGGAGGGGGACGACGGTCTCTACGGTCTCGCCCCTGCCTGCGCTATAGGATCTTTTCCAGCCAAGTGAAATGACGAGAATGCCCTCGGCGGGGCAGCGTAATTACGCGCGGTGGCACGGCCGGGCGGGACACGGCTGTAGGAAAAATATCCGATGGCTGGAGACGACCGGGTAAACATCCCACGGCTGGAGATGACCGAGCCCGAGATCCAACGGCCAGAATCGCATCAGGAAACCGATCCAACGGCTGAAGATCCAAAGCGCTGAGGAGGCTCCATTTTGCTTCGCTCTCTAACAAGGGGATTTCATCAGTTTACTGGAAAAGAAATATCACTTGAAACTTCTATGCGTGTGGCACCTTCGATCTTTAGTTCATTGGTCTTTTATATGCTGGTGATGGAGGCGAGTGCTCTTGAGCTGAAAGTGGTAAATTATCCTTTTGAGTTGTTGCTTTCTGCAAGGTATTTTTGTCTCCATGAATGATATAATCATGTCTCTGCAATTTTACCTCGATGCACTCATTCAACTGAAAGAAAGTTTCACTAATTGCAATTCATTCATTATCCATGAGAGGAGTGATAAAGTGTACTAGCAATATGTATTCTCCCATTCAAGTGGCACTGTGTAGCTTATTAACATAATTTTCATTCTTGTCTGCAGATAGTCTTTATTTTGTTTGCCTGGCTACTCTAAACTGGAGTGATGTTTGTTTATTGGTTTCTATGCAAAGAAATGGATGATAGTACATCAAGTTTCTTAATATTTGTACCGCGACTAATATTTGAACTTCTACTTTACCCGAAACTCTCAGAGGGGTAGCATGTGAGACTTGAAAAATGGTTTGGGATTTCAGAGTTCATCTGTGCAATGGTGTGGGTTGGCGGTGTGTGAAGTTTGCGGGGGTTGGAGCGGTCTGTTGTGTGTGGGTTGTGGTGAGCTGCGACAAGTGGGTTGCGGCGAGGTGTGGTTGTTGCCGATGATGGGGCCGGTGTGCCGTAGGCCAGAGCCCGGGCATGGCAGCGTGATGGTGTTGTGGTTGCGGCAGCATGGTTTGCGGGTGGAAGAGGGTGCATTGGTTGGCAACAGTCAATAAACGATGCGGAGGTTCGGGGTGGTGTCCTGTTTGCCAACAATGATGGTGGTTTGCGGTCAAGTTGGAGTCGCTGGCTTGCGGAGGAGTGATGACGGTGACACTTGTAGCCCACCTCGACGGTGCTCCTCTTTCGACGACGTGTGTGTGTGTGTGTGTGTGTGTGTGTCTTGTGTGGATAGCCAGGTTGGTTGGTGGTGCCCCTTTGTGGGTTGTATCGGTTTTTGCTTGGTTTTTAGTAATTAACCGTGCAATTCTCTTCTTTATTAATGAGATGAGGCAAAGCTTTTGCCTCCGTTAAAAGAACTTTTTTCACAACTGTTAAACATCTCTAATTTTCTATTGTCTAACTTATATTTTTGTTCATTTTATTGATATATTTTATTTCTAGGACAAATGATAAAAAATCACACGATAATACATGTGTTACACGTGCAAGCTTACTATTTTTTTAGAAGGCCACTCGAGGCCTGTGGGCCGCATGGCAGCCCATCTTCATCTATAGGTCCCAAAAGAGACTTTGGGACCCCTAAAAAGGAATTTGGGTTTATCAAAAAGAAAAAGGAATTTGGGAACCAACTAACTAGAGATTACCAATTGCGGCGATTTGGGGCGTGCTAAAAAATAGGAATTTGGGAGTGCTAAAAAAAGGAAATTGGGAGCACAAAGCAATGTGATTCCTCTAGGAAGCGTTATTTGTGGATAAACTATATCACATCCTTTCTTACGGCTTGTGCAATGAAGTGTTGTAATCCTGCGTTTGTGGATAAAGCTCTTGATTTCCAAAAAAATGCGCGCGCGGGGGGGGGGGGGGGGGTGTGGCTACTTTGCTGCCGAAAAATACCCTCTCGATTAGGGTTTGCTATGCTCTGGCGGGGACTCACCTCGCCGACATGAGATCTACCTTTTCCATAACCATACCCACGCTTAGCAATCTCTGCTGCGGCGAGGGATTTAGGGAATACAGGGGAGCTCCTCATCCAAGTGCTTTCCCTTCTTCCATGGCGGCGACGAGTGGATTGGCGTCGGGGTCGCAAGCGATGGACGATGTCGATCTTGAGGAGATGCTCAAGAACATGGAGTTGATGGACGAGGAACTCGATGAAGTGGTGATAGGTATCCAACGTATCTATAATTGGTTTTGGGGATTTTAGAGTATTTATAGAGTTGGAGGTAGGTCAAGATGGTGCATGTGGGCCCCACTACCCACCAGGGCACGAATGGGGCCTCTAGTGCGCCCTGGTGCCTAGTGGGCCCCACAACCATCTTCTGGCTTCCTCTCGAAGCTTCCAGGGTCTCTTATCACCAGAAAAAAATCTCCAAAAAGTTTTGTGGCATTTGGACTTTGTTTCGTATTGATATTCTGCAAAGTAAAAAAACATGCAAAAACACTAACTGCACTTGGCACTAAGTTAATAGGTTGGTTCCAAAAAATGATATGAAGTTGCTTGTAAATGTATATAAAACATTCAAGATTGATAATATAACAGCATGGAACAATCAAAAGTTATAGATACATTGGAGACGTATCAGCTTCCCCAAGCTTTATTCCTGCTCGTCCTCGAGTAGGTAAATTATAAAAACAGAATTTTTGATATGGAATGATGCCTAACATGTCCATCACATATTCCTTCCTTTATAGCATGGACAATTGGACTTTTATATGGTTCGAAGCACACTGGTGCACGTCGGTCCTAAACAAACGGTTTTTACCCCTTTCCGCGACGGCATTTGGAACCGACGCCAAGTGAGTGTGGGTGATAGGGGGCCCTTCCCACATGACCCAGAAACCGTCGGGGATAGGGAGCCTCGATGCATACAGTTGTCCCTATGTAACCGTTTCCGATATCTCGAATATCCCAAACGCTTCATTCTTGCTACTCGTTTGTGCTCGCATTGCCATCGCAGTCGGAGTTTTGTGGTCCTGCCTAAAACCAGGCAGATTCCAAGCATGGGAGTTTTCGAGGCAGATTCTAGGCACGGGAGTTTTATGATGCCTGGCACATCACAAAACAGTTCATGATTATAAACCGTGTACGATGGATAGACAATCACACACATTTAGTTTTCCCGCATCGTATGTGATAGTGTCTGACATCACACACGCTTTGCAAACGGCAACTGTGTGCATGCTTGCACACGTTTCCTCTCTGTGAACCGTCTCAGATTATGGTGTATATCACAAACGTTTGTGTTTTAGCAACTGTGTGTGTTGTAATGACCTGCACAACGTAATTTCGCCCTAATTTAATTGCTGCTATTTAAAATTGTACCTAATTTAAACTTGAAAGTAGGCTATAGTTTTATTCATATCCATTAGGTTCAAACAACCAATGCATTATTCGATTCACAGGTACATATGTTTAAGAATTACATAAGCACCAAATAAAGAATGATGTAACAACACTACTGCAGGATGCTGCTAACGCGACACTACGATCAGAGACCTTTCGAGAAACTGTGTGCGATGCAATAATCGCAAACGGTGGTGTATGAAAACCGTCAAAAAAGGTGAAAACGTTTGCGATGGAGGATGCATCAAACACTGTTCAGATTTTAGTTGCGTGTGCGATGAAGGGCATACAGTTCAGTTCAATTAACTATTTGCGGTGAGGAGGAACAAAAGAAACGAGCTGCCAGATGAAGGCGTGTGCGATACACAACATACGGTTCACTCGGATGAACTGTTTGTGATTAGGCAACACAAAAGAAACGGGCAGCCAGATGAAGGTGTGTGCGATATACAGCATACGGTTCACTCGGATGAACTATTTGTGATTAAGCAACACAAAAGAAACGGTCAGCCAGATCAAGGTGTGTGCGATATACGGCATGCGGTTCACTCGGATGAACTGTTTGCGTTGACACAAGAGAATAGAAATGGTTCAACTTAACAAGACGTGTGTGTTGTGCGATGGGATTGCATGCGGTTCACTCGGCCCTTGTTGTCAGTGTGTGACCTCTATGGCAACCGTTCGCTCCCCAGGCGCCTCTTCGTGTACCGTGGCAACCGTCCACCGACTCTTCGCCTTTCCCTCTCGATTTGGAACTTCTATCGCACGCTAGCTCTTCCTCCCTCCTCCATTTGCCTTCACCCTTCCTTCTGCCATTGTTTGATCGTCTTCTCTATGGAGGGAACAAGCCGGAAACGACCCCGTTATTCTTGCCCCGATCTGAATGATGATGCGGTGGAGGAACTCATTGATCGGTGTGACGTCATCACCTCAGCTAGCATGGCAGGTTCATTCAAGACCATTCTCGACTCAACTAATAACATCATTATAAGGAACCCAAGGGTTTAGGAGCGGTTTGATCTCCCCTATCTTCTTCACCGTGACCCTGCTGACTGGCGCAGGGACAAGGGAAGCCTCGCCTTGTGTAAGCTGATGCCACTTGATAATGATACGTATGATGTTAAGATGCCATCGCTTGAGGGCAAGGCTTGGGCAGGCGCAAATGGAGATTGGGTTGTTTATATTGGGTACAACTGCGAGTGGGAACTTGTGAATGTGTACACTCGTCATCGGGTTCCACTTCCAAAAATCTCAGACGACTGCCCAGAGGTTGAGTACACCGGTATTCTACGTGAATTCAAATACGATCATGCTGACTGTCGTCTACGGAAGATAGCAATTTGTCGAGTTCCCAACCGCTATTGGGATTACACAAACTATGAAGTTGTTGCTATCTTCAACAAGCTTGTTGCCGTCCTTACTTCCACGCCTCGATGGATATTGCTCAAAAATCAAATTCTGTACACGGATGAGTACTGTGGTGCAATTCAATACGAGGGTCTTGTGTTTGCTGCCACCACTCGTGGCACTATTTTTTCATGGAATCCTGATGCTTTTGGTATGTTTGTCTTCCACCATAATTATAATTGTTTCATCCACATGCATGCGGGTTAGCTAGTTTCCCTTTACTAATTAACCTTCTTGTGTTTCCAAGGTCCTGTGAACATTCCACCACCTATACTTGAAAAATTTTATAACCAAGGGGGAGATGACGATGCTGATGATCACGAGCATGAGGACGAGCAGGACACATATAGTCAATGGCGCCTGGCAACTTATTCCGATGGATCACCTTTTCTTATCTATATACAAGGCACTGCTGATGTTACTAAGGAAGTAGGTGTTGTCTCGCATGGTCGCACTCTCCGGACCTATTCCAACATCCGTTGCAGGGTATTCGGGATGGATACTAGTGTACTAGCACCAACACCTTCTCCCTGGTTCAGTATTGAAAGTCTTGGAGAAAACTCGCTCTTCCTTGGACAAAACTATCCAATGATGGTGGAAGGCGATCCAACTGCTGTTGACACAACGTTACTACCATTTATGAGAAGCAACTGTATCTATACATCGGACATTACTATGCTTCCCTACCATCCCAATATGGGTCCTGACATAGGCCGCTTCAGCCTCAATGATCAGTCCTGCATTGGTCTCGAGATTGACAGTAGCTGGCCCTTCCCAGAGAATCATTTCTGGTTCAAAGAAAGCGTTTCCAACGCCGACGAGTGGTTGAGCTGAAGTTCATTTCATCGCTTTGTAATTTGTTGTGTGAGAAAAACTTTACTGAAATGTTTTGTTGGAAATGATCTATAATCCAACACTACAAAAAAAGACATATCCGTGACATTTTGGGCCGAACGAATTTTTTTTTCTGTCATACATATGACACTTCTATGACGATAATTGTGACAAAACCCGGTATCATCATAGATGTGGTGGGCTCCTACTTCTATGACAAAAAATCATGACAGAAAATGGGCTTTTCGTCTTGGTGACATTCTTTGGGCCGTCCATGACGGAAAAAACCGTGGTAGAAGCGAGGGGGAGGAAAATTTCGGGGAGTTCCCAGTTACGGTGGGAGGTCGGGGGCTGAGTGATGCGCGTTTCTCTTGTACACGTACGCGCGTGTGTGCGAGGCGTTGGCTCTAACTAAACCCGAGCGAGGCGTTAGGCTCTAACTGAACCCGAGCGATTGCACTGCAGGCTACGCGTTACTGAACCCGAGCGATCGATCGATGGCTGTTAACTGAACCCGATCTAGCGATTCCTTCGCTACTGCTACTAACTGAAGCCGATCGATGCTGCCTCTGGATGAACAGTGAGCGTTGCGGGGGGGGGGGGTGGATGAACAGTTCCCGGTGGGGGTGGATGAACAGGACCCCGTGGTGTTGCCTCTGGATGAACAGGACCCCGATCGGTCGAGCCGGTTGGGGCTGAATGAACAGGACCCCGTGGAGGGCTGGATGAACAGGACCACCCCGTGGAGGGCAGGATGAATAGTAGACGGTGGAGGGGTGCCCGTGGAGGGGTAGTTGAACAGGACCCCGTGGTGTGGAGGGCTGGATGAACAGTAGCCGGTGGAGGGGTGGTTGAACAGTAGCTGGTGGAGTAGCGCGCGGTGGAGGCTGGATGAACAGGAGCCCGTGGAGGCTGGAGGAGGTCGACGGTGGATGAATAGTAGCTCGTGGAGGCTGGAGGGGGTCGACGGTGGAGATGAACAATATCCCGTGGAGTCCCGTTTTGCGGTACGCCACACCCCTCTCAATGAACAGGACCCCCGTTTCGACCGTAGCGCTCCAACACAAGTCTGTTTCCTCCATTTTGCGGTACGCCACACCCCTCCCGATCAACAGGACCCCCGTTTCGACCGTGGAGGTACGTTTCCTCCGTTTTGCGGTACGCCAGACCCCTCCTGATGAACAGGATCCTGTTTCGAACGTGGCCGGTCGAACACAAGGCCGTTTCCTCCGTTCTGCGGTACGTCAGGCCTCGTTTCCATCGCCTGTTCCGTCCAAGCCCTCCCGATGAACACGACGCATTCATTTGCCTCCCCATGAACACGACGCATTCCGTTGCCTCCCCATGAACACGACGACGACGCTGTTTCTCCGTTCCGACCCAGCCATGTACACGAGCCCTGACCGTACGTATGCGCGAGTAGGCGTTCGAGACCTCGCCCGTATGTACACATACGTGGCCGTATTTTCTTTCTTGCACCCTGGCCGCCTCTACTACGACACGTGCGCGCCTCTACATCCACCAGTATATATGTACGTACACGTTCGCGACCAGAATGACAACGCTACGTACGCTTCGACCAGGTGGGTCCCGACTGTTAGGCACTTCCTTGCGTGCGAAGATGTAGCTGGTGGGTCCCAACAGTCAGGGGGGCGAAATACAGTGGCCCATCCGGTGGGTCCCTGCTGTCAGGTGGAGGAATAATTATTTTGCACGTAATAAGGAGGCACTTCCTTGCTGCGGCCGTGGACCCAGCTGTCAGCCTCTCCACGTACAGTCCACGTCCGATGGAAGTCGTTCCTTAACCATTGAGGGAGTCCTGGATTAGGGGGTATCCGGATAGCCGAACTATATCCTTTGGCCGGACTCCTGGACTATGAAGATACAAGATTGAAGACTTCGTCCCGTGTCCGGATAGGACTTTCCTTGGCGTGGAAGGCAAGCTTGGCGATACGGATATGATCTCCTCCCATTGTAACTGACTCTTTGTAACCCTAGCCCTCTCCGGTGTCTATATAAACCGGAGGGTTTTAGTCCGTAGGATGAACAACAATCATACCATAGGCTAGCTTCTAGGGTTTAGCCTCCCTGATCTCATGGTAGATCTACTCTTGTACTACCCATATCATCAATATTAATCAAGCAGGAGTAGGGTTTTACCTCCATCAAGAGGGCCCGAACCTGAGTAAAAACATCGTGTCCCTTGTCTCCTGTTACCATCTGCCTAGACGCACAGTTCGGGACCCCCTACCCGAGATCCACCGGTTTTGACACCGACATTGGTGCTTTCATTGAGAGTTCCTCTGTGTCGTCACTTTTAGGCCCGATGGCTCCTCCTCATCAACAGCAATGCGGTTCGGGGTGAGATTTTTCCCCGGACAGATCTTCGTATTCGGCGGCTTTGCACTGCGGGCCAATTCGCTTGGCCATCTGGAGCAGATCGAAAGCTACGCCCCTGGCCATCAGGTCAGATTTGGAAACTTGAACTACACGACAGACATCCGCGGGGACTTGATCTTCGACGGATTCGAGCCACAGCCGGGCACGCCGCACTGTCACGACGGGCATGATCTAGCTCTGCCGCTGAATAGTGCCCTGGAGGCCGCACCCGTGTCTGCTCTGACCCTTAGCTCGGAGCCGACTGCGCCAGTCGAGGATGGGTGGCTGGACACCGCCTCGGGGGCTGCAATCTCTACGGCGATCGAGCCGAACACCGTCCCTATTCTCCGCGAAGCCCATGACTCCAAGTGTCGGACTCCTCTCCGGACTCCGAGCCCTCCGCGTCCCTGCCAATCGAATCCGATTGGGCGCCGATCATGGAGTTCACCGCCGCAGACATCTTTCAACACTCGCCCTTCGGAGACATTCTTAATTCACTATAGTCTCTCTCCTTATCAGGAGAGTCCTGGCCGGACTATGGTCAGCAAGGTTGGGATATAGATGACGAAGAAATTCGACGCCCACCCACCACCCACTTCGTAGCCACTCTCGATGATTTAACCGACATGCTCGACTTCGACTCCGAAGACATCAACGGTATGGACGACGATGTAGGAGACGAACAGGAGCCAGCGCCTATAGAGCACTGGACAACCACCTCATCTCACGATGTATACATGGTGGACACGCCTAAAGAAAGCAACGACGAGGAACAAAGGGACGCAACGAGGGATCGTTCCCTCGAAAATCAGTCAAAGCGGCGACGTAAGCGCCACTCCAAACCCCGCCTCGACAGAGACAGCAGCCATACAGACCCAGCCACAGAGCAGGGCGAACCGGCGGACGACGAACATGCCATCGAGCAACCGTCCGAACAGGGCAACTTGGATAAACAAGCCGAACAACCCATCCCCAGCGAAGATAACAGTCCGGATGACCTCACGCCGGACAAGTTCCTGGAGCAGAAGAACCTCCACAAAAGGCTCATCGCCACCACGCGTAGCCTGAAAAAGCATAAGCGGAAGCTCAAAACTGCGGAAGATGCACTCAGAATCGGATGGAGCAAAGTACTCAACACCGCAGATAAATACGGCGGCAGTCGCCATACAAAGAGCTACCCGAAGCGAAAGCTACTGCCTAAATTTGATGAGGAGGCCCTAGAACCCCCTAAATCAAAAAACAAGGAAGCCACCCGGTCGGATAGACGACCTCATGGCCAACATAGAGCGGCAAACGGCGCCGCACCCAAGCCAGCACGCGATCCACCCAAGGATTCGCACCACAAAGATGGCCTAGCCAGGTCTATCTACGGGCCAAGAAAGCAAGCTCTAGTAAGCAATGAAATATCCGAACAACACGGCACACCCAAATGCAGGGGTGCCGCACACCCCCTCTGTTTCACCGATGAGGTGCTGGACCATGAATTTCCAGCGGGATTCAAACCCGTAAACATAGAGGCGTACGACGGAACAACAAGGGCTCGACACACCAAGTGAGGACGAGGACGAAACACCATTGGAAGTTGGGAGGAGCTCGAGGATGCTTTTCGGGCAAATTTTCAAGGGACCTATGTCCGACCTCCGGATGCGGATGATTTAAGCCATATAACTCAACAGCCCGGAGAGTCAGCCCGGAAACTCTGGAACAGATTTCTTACTAAAAAGAATCAGATAGTCGACTGTCCGGACACCGAAGCCTTAGCGGCTTTCAAACACAGCGTTTGAGACAAATGGCTCGCCAGACACCTCGGCCAAGAAAAGCCAAGAACAATGGCCGCACTAACAAGCCTCATGACCCGCTTTTGCGCGGGAGAGGACATCTGGTTGGCAAGATGCAGCACCAGCGACCCAAGTACATCCGAAGTCAGGGATGGAAATGGGAAACCGCGACGCAACAAGGACCAACGCCGGAATAAGGGAAGCAGCCCGAAGAGCATGGCAGTCAATGCCGGATTCAAAAGCTCTCGACAGAATCAGAAAAAGCTGCCCCTCAAGGATAACAGGGACGAGCTATCTAACCTGAACAACATCTTGGACAAGATATGTCAAATCCATAGTACTCCTGGAAAACCCGCAAATCATACCCACAGAGATTGTTGGGTATTCAAGCAGTCCGGCAAACTCAACGCCGAACACAAGGGGCTCGACACACCAAGTGAGGACGAGGACGAACCCCACAAGCAGAGCACCAGGAAACAAAAGAATTACCCACAAGAAGTCAAAACAGTAAACTTACTTCACGTGACAAAAGGAGTGACGCCTATAGAGATACGCGCCATACGGCCTATCCCAAAGGAGTCTCGCCACTGGTTGTTAAAACCAATCACCTTCGACCATCAGGATTACTCTAGAAGTATCCAGAACGCAGGCGGGCTGCCTTGATATTAGATCCAATAATCGACGGACTCCACTTCAAAATGTCCTGATGGACGGCGGCAGTGGTTTAAACCTGCTATATCAGGACACAATCCGCAAAATGGGGATAGACCCAATAAGAATTCGCCATAGCAATACTTCCTTTCAAGGAGTAACGCCAGGCCCGGATGCCCACTGCATGGGTTCTCTTCGGTTAGAAGTTATGTTCGGCTCCCCCGATAACTTCCGCCGCAAAAAGCTAACCTTCCACATTGCCCCATTTTCAAGTAGCTATCAAGCACTACTAGGACGAGAGGCTTTCGCCCGCTTTAACGCAATACCGCATTATGCATCTCTTACGCTTAAAATGCCCGGTCCACGAGGCATCATCTCACTAAAGGGAAACATCAAGTGTCCCTCGAGTGCGAAAGAATATGCAGCTGCCTTGACAGCCATGCATTAAAACAGCTTCACCAACAAAAGCATCTACCAGGTCGTCAAGACCACGGGCTCGGCTAGGCGAGTCCGGAGCAAACATATAATTGATAAATGTTTAGTAGCCATACACCCCTATACAAGGGGCTTTGCGTATGTAAAATACACGACAATAAGGCTCCATTTTACCCGTCTTAACTTACACATTGTTTATCTAGTACATCGTACATTCCGCACTACTATTCTTTTTCTTGTCAGCTAAGTTCCTCTCTTTTACAGATGAACACCATGCTACGCCCATCCAGGACACGACACAACGGAGACACAGGCGCAGACGTGCAACAGGGACCCGTCTCTAGGATTCTTTTTAGATTAAGACCCTGCGTAAACCTTTTTTACTATCTCTTGTTGATACACATCCCCCGGATTCTCTGTATAGCCGAGGAGGAGGAGGAGGCTGGCGTTTTGGCATGTGGCCACGTCAGAGTTTTTGCACATACCTGGACATCAGGGGCTTATTACCAAGGGCGTTGTTCCGCCCGTTTTCATAAAAGACCGAATACCTTAGGGAGTGTTCGGCGTCGCGAGTTTGGCCTTATATGCATCAGCTCCGAATAATGTCTTTGGTCAAATGTTGGGTTAGCCCGGCTCCTGTGTTTTGCTGCCTTACGTTCCGCTCTATCGGCTAAGGCGGCACCAGGAGAACTACTGCGATTGTGCCCCGGTTCAGCCAGGAGAGCACCTCAGTAGAGAAAGCCGAAAACTGACTGTCATGATATAGCGTGAGACTGGTCAACCACTCGATGACCCGCCGAAATCTTTAGGATTCCTCCGTATTAACGAAGGCCCATTTCCCGGCCAGACACACACGCGCCCCGAATTCGGGTGAGCACGGTGCCCCCAGGGGCTGTATAGTAGCCCCACTGTCAAACTCCGATGGCTAAGTGAAAGTGATAAAGCATTATAGTCCGGTTGCCTAGTTCGCTGCGCTATCACCTCCTTAATAGGACCAAGACGTTGGATCAAGTGTGAAAATGCACCTTCTGCGAACAGCCCTGCATTATATGCGTGGGGGCTGAAGCCGAAGACTGCCATCTTTCAGGTTATATACACATATACATTAACGGCTGCACAGGAGGTATTTCAATTCTTGAAGGCACAAGTATAAAAAGCTTTTATATTACACCCAAACATTATTTTACAATAATACATGTTATTCGAACATAATATCCTTCGAGCACTGCGTCTCTATTAAACGAGCGCGGGCAAGGGCCATCCGCGCACCCTCTATGCATGCTGACCTCTTCACTGCAGTGATATGCGGCACCGCACCAAGGAATTGCTGCACCAAGCTAAAATAGCTCTTCGGCTCAGGCCTTTCCGGCCACATATGACTCACGACACACTTCATGGCGAGTCCGGATAACCTACTCAGCTCAGCCTATTCGGCCAAACGATCGGTTAATGGAAGTGGACGCTCCGGATTGTGGAACTGCGACCAAAAAAGCTTTTCCACTTCATGATCCTCTTTATCTCGGAAGTGTTCGGCTGCGTCCGCGGCACTCGCTGCCAAATCCAGATAAGTGTCCGCCGCACTCCACAACTGGTCCAACGAAGCGTATTTAGGATCCCCGAACTTCCTTCGCAGCATAAAGGGCTTTCCAGCCGCGATATCTCCGGCCTGGCATAGCTCCTCCTTCACAGCTCTCATCGCAGAGCGAGCATCCTTGGCCTCGGTAGTGGCCTTCTCCAGGTCCGTCTGTTCCGCTCGATCTTCTTTTTCAACAAACTTGCAGCGGTCGGCAGCGCTCTTCAACTTTACAGCCATCTCGGCTATTTCCTTCTTGCTTCGGCAGTGAGCAGCATGTTCGGCTTTCAGCTCTTCAACCGCTTTTAAGGCTGCCGCATCGCTTTTCTTGGCCTGCTCCTTGGCTCGGGCAAGCTCTGCCCGAAGGTTCTCCATGGCAGCGGCACCATCTGCATCAAGCACACATGTTGTAAGATACGGGCATCAAGCTCCTCTTACCTGGTGTCTCCGGAGAAATTACATACCTTGTGCCTCGTCAGGCCGCTTGTTGACAAGCGCGATGTCGGCATCTGCCACGTCAAGTTGCCGCTTTAGCTTGGTAAATTCATCAGTCCGGCTAGCCACCGGACACTTCGCCACCTGCATAGGAAAGGCGAAAAATTATACCTGGGGTTATGATCCTCTGCGCACCGTCATTTTTGACAACGCGCAGAGTCTCAGGGGCTACTATCTATACATGACGCATCTTATATATGCAGAACTGTTAAAGGGTACATCATTTTGCGTACCTCAAAACCTGTCAGTAAACTCCTGACGGCCTCGTGTAACCCGCTCTCCGCGGATGCAATCCTTTCAATCACCGTACCCATCAACGCACGGTGTTCTTCTGAGATAGACGCTCGCCCGAGCAGATCCTTCAGCTCCTCCGACCGTGCACCTGACTGTGCCGGACTCGTCCGATGGCCTTTCTCGAAGGCCGGACACGGAGGGCTTTGGGGGGCCATACGGTCGCCTTCCGGCCCTGCCGGATTCGGAGAAACCCTCCGTGATGACACCTCAGGGTCGCCCGCCTCACAAGGCGGTACGACAGGGGGAGGCGTGCCGCTCTCCATCATCTCCGGAAGAAGATCCCCCGAAGATGAGCTCTGCTGAGAAGGGTTGAGGTCCGAACTACAAGGTAAAATTTCGGTTATTTTCCTCAGAAATAGAACAGGAATGTCTCTCATTTTAAATTCCCCTCTCTACTTACGGCTCGGTGGAGGGCTGATCCCCTTGGGGGCACAGTGCGGCCGAGGTATCCCCCGGCGTGGGACCCTCTAATGAAGATTTCTTCCCCCGCTTTGAGACCATGGTCTCCGGGTCTTCAGAGGCGGTCCTCTTCTTCCCCTGGGTGGAGGAACTCTTGATTCCTCCTTTCCTGACAGCCTCCTTCGGGGAGGCGGTAGCTTCCTTGTTCCCCCCTTCGCCTTCTTCCAAAGGCACGACCTCCAGCATCCTGGTTAACAAGGGAACCGGCGTGGTCTCCGGGAGGGGGGCCGGACACCTGATTAGCTTTGCTTTCGCTATCCACTCCTGTTTAAAGGACAGTTCTTTTAAGGGCAATTTTATGATAAAATACGGATAGCGTGTCCGGGTACGGGGCTACTTACTTGAGTATCCGGGCGATTGCAGCTCAGACCTGCGTCCTCGGTCGAGTCCGGACACATTGCTTGTGATCCGAAGAACAATTTGTACATCTCCATGGGTGTCGCGCCCATAAAATGTTGGAGAGCTCATGGTCCCTCCGGATTGAACTCCCACAGGCGGAGGGGGCGACGTTTGCAGGGCAGGGTTCAACGAATCAGGATGACCTGCGCCACTACGACCAGACTGATGTCTCTTTCTAGGAGATCTCGAATGCGGCCCTGCAACAAGGGCACATCCTTGGATGGCCCCCAGTACAACTCTTTATTGACATATGATGCTAGCTGTGGTGGGGGACCCGAGCGAAAAGCAGGCGGCGCCACCCACTTGGTGCCCCGGGGAGCTGTGATATAAAACCACTCTCGTTGCCATAAGCTGAACTCCTCTTGAAAAGGGCCCTCGAGCCATGGAGCGTCAACATTCTTTCTTACAACCGCGCCTCCGCACTCTGCGTGTTGTCCCTCGATCATCTTCGGTTCTACTTTAAAGGTCTTGAGCCACAATCCAAAGTGAGGAGTAATGCGGAGGAAGGCTTCGCACACGACGATGAACGATGAGATGTGGAGGATGGACTCCGGAGCTAGGTCGTGAAATTCCAGCCCATAATAAAACATGAGCCCCCTCACGAAGGGGTTCGTCGGGAAGCCTAGCACCCGAAAAAAGTGAGACACAAACACCACGCTCTCACCAGGATTGGGAGTGGGAATGGCCTGCCTTTGCGCAGGCAGCCTATGCGAAATTTCGCCGGTCAAGAACCTGGCATCTGTCAGCTTTAGCACGTCCTCCTCCGTGACGGAGGAAGGCATCCATCGGCTTCGAAGGTCGGAACCGGACATTGTCGAAGGTCCGAAGCGCCTGAAATCTAGAGCTTTGGGTGTTGGAACTCGAGGCGAAGGGCAAACTTGTTTGAGATTTAAAGAAAAGAGTAAGGCCTTGGTCTCTTTATAAGAGGTTGAATACCAAGGGGCCTCCCCGTGACCGTTTGGGACTCGCCTTTGCTCAAGAAAACATACCAACGGGCACGACTGGGTTACCCACGTCCGTATTGATGAGAATCCCGTAAATAAAGGGGACACGATCTCTGCTTCGATAGGACGTGCCAAGGAAACTGCCTCGCAAAACGCGTTGAGGTGGGACATTAAAAACGATTCGAATAAAGGCTTGGCCATGGTGTGATGTCACGCTACGGAATACGTCAGCAGATTAGATTTGCGTAAATATTATTCTCTCTATGGAAATATGTGGAATTTATTTTGCAGAGCCGGACACTATCCTTGTGTTCAAAATCTTTTATGAAGTATTCGGAGGAGGAACCCGCCTTGCAATGCCGAAGACAATTTGCATGCCGGACTCGTCGTCGTTGAAGCCTGGTTCAGGGGCTATTGAGGGAGTCCTGGATTAGGGGTTGTCCGGATAGCCGGACTATATCCTTTGGCCGGACTCCTGGACTATGAAGATACAAGATTGAAGACTTCGTCCCGTGTCCGGATAGGACTTTCCTTGGTGTGGAAGGCAAGCTTGGCGATACGGATATGATCTCCTCCCATTGTAACCGACTCTGTGTAACCCTAGCCCTCTCTGGTGTCTATATAAACCAGAGGGTTTTAGTCCGTAGGACGAACAACAATCATACCATAGGCTAGCTTCTAGGGTTTAGCCTCCCTGATCTCGTGGTAGATCTACTCTTGTACTACCCATATCATCAATATTAATCAAGCAGGAGTAGGGTTTTACCTCCATCGAGAGGGCCCGAACCTGGGTAAAAACATCGTGTCCCTTGTCTCCTGTTACCATTCGCCTAGACGCACGGTTCGGGACCCCCTACCCGAGATCCGCCGGTTTTGACACCGACAACCACGTTGACCATGCCGCGCCGAGAGCACCAGGGCGGTGGACGACGACGAGGCCTAGGAAGGGAACGACATGGAGCCAGGGAATACTTGGCAGTGGAAGCCCCCGCGCGCGCGGAAAGGAGTACGAGGGTTCACTGGTTCGGCTGCGGTGTGAGGCTGCCGTCGCCGCAGGGCCTGGCCAGCGGTGGGAATAGTAGGGGGCGTTGAGGCCTCCGCGGCAGCACAGCCGGCCACGGGAGCCAGGAGCATGCGGCACGACCGACGCTGCTTTGGGCGGCTGGAGCAAGAAGACCAGAGGTTGAAGAAGCACTACGCCCGTTGGATGCACATCGTACAGTCACTGGAGCTAGAATCGTTCATATTGACTAAAGTTGACAAAGGCCCCCGTCCCAGTCAACTTAGTGGGCCCACAAGTCAGTCTCCCACCATGGTGGGTCCCAGCTAGCAGGGGGAGTATTCATTTTTTTGTGCGTAATATGGAGGCACTTCTGGTGGGTCCGAGCTGACAGCGGGGGGAACATTTTTTTTCGCGAAATACGCTGGCCCGTCCGGTGGGTCCGAGCAGTCAGGGGGGCAATGTTTTTTTCGCGAAATAAGGTGGCCCGTTCGGTGGGTCCCTTCTGTAAGGTGGAGGAATAATTATTTTGCGCGTAATAAGGAGGCACTTCCTTGCGGCCGCCTGGACCTAGCTGTCAGCCTCTCCATGTACAGTACTCTTCCGATGGAAGTCGGTCATTGACCACGTTGACCACGCCGCGCCGAGAGCAGCAGGGCGGTGGTCTGGATGACGGCGAGGCCTAGGAAGGGGACGGTCCGGAGCCGGGGAAGATGCAATAGTGGAAGCCCACGCGGAGAGGAGCACGAGGGTTCACTGGTTCGGCTGCAGTGTGAGGCTGCCGTCGCCGCAGAATAACAGGGGGTGTGGGTGGGTGGAGGGATGGCCTGGCCAGTGGTGGGAGTAGTATGGGGGCGGTGAGGCCTCCGCGGAAGCACAGCCGGCCACGGGAGGCAGGAGCAGGCGGCACGACCGGTGCTGCTTTGGGCGGCTGGACCAAGAAGACCAGAGGTTGAAGAAGCACTACGGCCGTTGGATGGACATCGTACGGTCACTGAAGCTAGAAACATTTATTATTGACTAAATTGACAAAGCCCTTGGTACGCTCCAACTTAGTAGGCCCACAGGTCAGCCTCCGAAACGGTGTGCCCCAGATGTCAGGGGGAGGAATCATTTTTTGGGCGGCCGAAGCTAAGAATATCCGAAATTGAAGAAGAAGCACGACATCCGTTGGATAGACATCCAACGGCCACTACTGCTAGAACCGTGTGTTGACTATAATAAGTTGGCAAAGCCTTGCATACGCGTCAACTTACTTTTTTTAGGGACGCGTCACTTAGTAGGCCCACAAGTGTGTGGCAGAGAACTTATAGCCCATTTACGTTTTGTAAGAATGTACAGCCCATTTTGGAATTCTAATGGAATTTCCAACAGCCCATTTACAGTTTGTTAAAAGTACAACCCATTTTCTAGCTAGGACAATGATTAATAATTTCAACCAACCGTTGAAGACAAAATTCAATAAAATTTCCCACATTTTGATGGGCTCCGAAATATTTTTATCCCGAAATCTCTTGTCAGATTAAATATAAATTTGTATTACGTAAAAATCCAATGAAACATTGCGCGCGCAACAATGAAAATTTAAGATTTTCAAAATCCATAAATAATATTTTATAAACTAATTTCGTGTTTGGTGCATTTTTTTATAGTTACTGCCCAGTTTTTATAATTACATCCCATTTATTATTTTTTAAAGCCCATTTTCCTGTTAAGCCTAATGCATCCCTCCTAGGAAAGATTTGCAGCCCAGCGGGGCGGAGAATACCAAGTTGACCTTGCCTGGGTATTCCTCAAAAAGACGTATAGCTGGCTAGCCATTTTCATCTTCAAAAAATTAGTATCTGGGCTAGATATCTGGCCTGGGCTAGACGGGCCACAGCCCGCCCAGTTAATACCCTGCTCTCCTCTGAACAACAACGAAATCATCGCCAAGAAAAACTCTGCAGTGCTCACGCCTCAAAAACACAAATACTGCTCGAGCTGCTTGGTCCCAGCTGTCGGCCGCACCTTGTGCAATTCTCTCGTTTATATTGACTACATAGGTTGACAATGGTGTGGGACCGTGATGTCAGGAAACCAGGAGAAAGGGAAAAAACATAGTTGTACATAATAAGGAGGCACTTGCGTACGTACGGCTATGGCCCTAGTGGGTCCCTAGTGTCATCCAGTCAAAATAAAGTCATCTCCTGAATCCTCATGTTCGTTGACGATGTTAACAATGCTTGGCGCCACGGCGAGCGCAACAACTCGAAGGACAACGGAGAGGGCCTCGCAGGCCCTACGGATGGTCTGATACAGCGCCCACTACTCATTCAGGAAGCCAGGATCATCGGACACCTATGAGCACCTTCGAGAAACTGAGACGGCATGAAACAGTAAGGCCGCGCTTGGGAGCTCTGGTTTATTTCAAACCTGTATTAACATACAAGTGTAATTTACTCGTCATCGAAAACAACGCGTAAAATACAGGCGTAATGAAACCGAGGGCCTGAGGTCTGTAAGTAAAACCGGCGGGTTACGCGTGTAATTTGAGAGACCAGTGTATATTTTACGAGCACTGCTATATGGATGACATAACCATACGATACATGCACGACGTGCGTATCATGCCATCCATGGGCAAGGCTGAAACAATAGCTAACAACTGGATTAGCAATCGTCCGAGTGTCGTTCAGCGTTTTTATCGTGTGTCAAGTACTTTTGATATTTTACTAGTCGAAACCGACCAACCAAGCGCCTTCGCCTGAGACCATCTGCTTTAATTTACAAGCATCAGTTTTACAAGCGGTTTTGGTTGGAAAACGACGATCCAATCGTGGCCTAATATCATGAGTTGGTTGGAAGATCATATGGTTTCACGTCTAACCTACCCGACTTGTCGTATAGGCTATGAATGAAACATCAGACGATGAACTTCTTAAGCACGGAAACAACAGAAGAGGATGATCTTCTTAACAAGAAAATCACTGGCATTAGATCGACATGCAAAACAATACGAAGCATTATTCTTAGGAGGCACGGTGAACAGCTCATGATGCCGCATGCACAACATTCCAAGATCAACTTTGCAATCAAACACAAGGCCTGGCATTACATAGACAATATTCAGAACAAACTCTTAACACAGGAATATCTCAGCATAGTAACTATTTACTTCTAAACTGAACACAGGAATAGGAAAAAACACTCGACGCTGCTCACAGCAAGGGCGTCCCACTCAAAAATATCAAATGCATGTCTTCTGGCTAACATCAATGAGCAAATTTTGACAAGGTTTTCCAATTCCAATATATTAAACTAACGTCTTCTTGCTAACATCAATGATTAAACTTTGACAAGCTTTTCCCATTCAAAATATGTAATGCCTATGATCGTGGAGTCCTGTCGCTTCTTGCTAACATCAATGATTAAACTTTGAAAAGCTTTTCCCATTCAAAATATGTAATGCCTATGATCGTGGAGGCACTCCACGTGTTGTTAAATTGCCAATGGTCTCTGCAGACTAGTCATGTCACCGGTGTCTAATAATACTCTGTAAAGCTTCTCGGTCATTCCTTCTGTAATGTAGCGCAAACAGTGACTGCTTCTTTCTACAAAGTGGAACGACCAACTGGACCCAGTAATGCAGCAGTTTGCCTTGGACACATTGGCTCCTTTTGTGCAGTTGAACTAAAATCAAAGTCGGAATAAAACTGAGCTTTAATTTTGATATCCCTGTAAGCAACAAAAGGTATAAGGGAAACAATTACTGAGAAATAACGGTTGATGACTTGTACTACCAGAAGAAAAACATCTACTGATCTACCTTATCTTAATGGGAAACAAAGCAGAAGAGTAGCAATTCTCAATCAGTGTGATTCATTCATATTAACTGAGACATTATCTTAACAATGCCTTGTTTCAAGATGTATAAAGAACAAAAAAGCAGAAAAGTATCATTCCTAAAACAATGCGACTGATTCATTTTAACAGAGACATTATCTTAACAATACCTTGGTTAAACATGTAGAAAGAACTACAAAGCAGGATAGTACCATTTGTAAAACACTGTAACTGATATATAATAACAGAGACATTATCTGAACAATACATTTCTTAAACATGTACTCCGGTCGATCCCTAACAGAAATGGTACTCCCACCGATCCCTAACAAGTGTTGCAGTTTTGAACTAAGATTCAGTAGTTAATTCTGAGGAAAGTAGGTACTGACCTTTCAAGACCAAGATTTGAAACAACGCCTGAGGTGGATCTAAAAGAGATCTCAACACATATATGGAAATTCGGTCTCATTTTGTGCAGTTCCACCAAAATTAAGCGAAGCAAAATGTCGCAATAGCAACAAGTTGAATAGATATCCCTGTTTTAACAGAGGCAAAAAAGGAATCAATTACTGGCCAATAAAGGAGGATGAAACATGCGGCCACAAAAATGGTAATCCCGCCAATACCTAACAAGTGCTGCAGTTTTGAACTAAGATTCAATAGTTAATTAATTCTGAGAGTGGCATTGCTTAATTTTACCAGCGGCATTAGATTAACGAAAAGCATAAACAGTTCCAGGGTAGAGTGGGCACAATAATAGTATGTGCTTCCATCTACTTATAAAGGGGGTGATGCAGAGTTTGTTGTAACAAAGCAACAAGCATCATGTCTGGGTTGGTTCCATTTTTGTTCACTACTTAATGGGAAAAGACAACAATACAATAGCTTCAATTCATCATTTATTTAAAATAGTACCAATACAAGTAGCACAGCATCTCAAAACACACTGCACGATCATGTGGATGAAGGCAAGTACCAACCTGTCATGACGCACACAAGATAAAACACGAATCTGCCAACACGAATAGGAAATCCAATCTCGTTTTGTGCAGTTGCACTGAAATCAAGCAAAGTGTTACGTGTAGTGAAGCAAAATGTCGCAATAGCAACAAGTTGAATAGATATCCCTGTATAAACAGAGGCAAAAAAGGAATCAATTACTGGCTAATAAAGGAGGATGAAACATGCGGCCACAAAAATGGTAATCCCGCCAATCCCTAACAAGTGTTGCAGTTTTGAAATAAGATTCAGTAGTTAATTCTGAGAGTGGCATCAATTACTGGCTTATAAAGGGGGTGATGCAGAGTTTGTTGTAACAAAGCAACAAGCATCATGTCTGGGTTGGTCCCATTTTTGTTCACTACTTAATGGGAAAAGATAGCAATACAATAGCTTCAATGCATCATTTATTTAAAACAGTACCAATACAAGTAGCACAACATCTCAAAACACATTGCACGATCATGTGGATGAAGGCAAGTACCAACCTGTCATGACGCACACAAGATAAAATATGAATCTGCCAACACGAATAGGAAATCCAATCTTGTTTTGTGCAGTTGCACTGAAAATCAAGCAAAGTGTTACGCGTAGCGAAGCAAAATGTCGCAATAGCAACAAGTTGAATAGATATCCCTGTATAAATATAGGCAAAAAAGGAATCAATTACTGGCTAATAAAGGAGGATGAAACATGCGGCCACAAAAATGGTAATCCCGCCAATCCCTAACAAGTGTTGCAGTTTTGAAATAAGATTCAGTAGTTAATTCTGAGAGTGGCATCAATTACTGGCTTATAAAGGGGGTGATGCTAAATTTGTTGTAACAAAGCAACAAGCATCATGTCTGGGTTGGTCCCATTTTTGTTCATTACTTAATGGGAAAAGACAACAATACAATAGCTTCAATTAATCATTTATTTAAAATGGTACCAATACAAGTAGCACAACATCTCAAAGCACACTGCACAATCATGTGGATGAAGGCCTGCACTGACCTTTCATGAGACGACCAACATAAAATACGAATATACCAACACGAATAGGAAATCCAATCAAGTTTTGTGCAGTTGCACTGAAATCAAGCAAAGTTGCCGGTGTGACAATTAAGTTTTCTATAGCAACAAGTTGAATAGATATCCCTGTTTTAAGAGGCAAAAAAGAAAACAATTACTGGCCAATAAAGGAGGATGAAACATGCAGCCACAAAAAGAAGCATCTACCTTATCTTGATGGAAAACAAAGTATAGGACAATAGCATTTCTAAAACGGTTGCATTGATTCATATTAACAGAGACATTCTCTTGAAACAGATCAGTAGTTAATTCTGAGAGTGGCATCAATTACTCGCTTATAAAGGGGTGATGCTGAATTTGTTGTAACAAAGCAACAAGCATCATGTCTGGGTTGGTCCCATTTTTGTTCACTACTTAATGGAAAAAAACAGTACCAAAACAAATAGCACAACATCTCAAAGCACACTGCACATCATGTGGTTGAGACCAAGATTTGAAACAACTCACCATGAAGACTGGAAACAAATCTCAATCTCCTTTTATGCAGTTCCACAAAAATTAAGCAAAGTTACCGGTGTGACATTCAAGTTGAACTGCACAAAACACTCTTAAAACATAAGTGTTTAGAGTAGCGAAGCAAAATGTCGCAATAGCAACAAGTTGAATCGATACCCCTGTTTTAGCAGAGGCAAAAAGGAAACAATTACTTGCCGATAAAGGAGGATGAAACAAACGGTGACAAAGAAGCATCTAACTTATCTTGGATGGAAAACAAAGTAGGACAGTAGCATTTTTAAAACGGTTGCATTGATTCATATTAACAGAGATATTCTCTTGAAACAACATTCCTTAAAAAATGTAATTTACTTTTAACAGTGGCATTGCTTCAATTTTCCGGCGGCATTCTTAGATTAACAATAGCAAAATAGCTGCATGGGACATGCCAGCACCATGTGCGTCCACACGTATAAATGGGTGATGCAGAGTATGTAGCCAAGCAGCATATATGCACTGGTCCCATATTTGTTCTCTTTGAACCTTCTTCCTATGTGAGGGCAGCAAATCTAGTCGTGCACAAACTACCCGACCCCCCAGTTTCTTTCCCTTTTCAACAAAGAGATCGGTTCCTTACAGATGTGTGTACTGGGTTACCCCCTTTTCCCTTTTTGACCTACAAAGCGGCTGGATAGCCAGTCTATACTACTTTCTGCCCCTCCTTCCCTCATTGAACCACATCCTAGATTCTTGCTCCAGCCCACCGCACCCTTCTTTCCTCTTTGAACCAAGACCTAGATTCGACTACAGATCGAAAAAGATCCACATGCAGCTAGAGCAACGACGGTTTCAAAGAAACTTATCCCTTAGGGTTGTCGGGATGTGGCAAGGCGTGCGGCTGGAGGCCGGATCTGCCCACACTATGTACGAAAGCGAGGAAGAAGGGGTCGGTGGCCCTCCCGCACAGGCGCTGGGTGAAAGAGAACACAGTGAACGCTGCACCTCCTCCCCTTCCCGGTGCGACGGGATACGAACGCCTACTTCACCAGCTGTGAGGGGGGAGACAGAGACAAGAGGCCAACGCAGTCTTGTTTAGATCTGGTGAAGAGAGGGTGAGAGGCTGTGAATATAGCAAACCCTAGCAAATGAACGCTGAGCCTCCAGCATGTAACGTATATGTAGTGCGGCGAGCGTGTGGAGAGTGCAAACCCTAGCGAACAAGTGCTGAGGCTCCCGCTTATATATATACTACTGTAGTACGGACTGAGCTCCGATGCCTTCACTGCATCTGCTTTTGGCTGTATGACAGGTGAGCCAGCCACATTTTGGGCCCACCTGTCGTAAATCCAAAGGCAGGTGCACTAAGTCAATGAAGCTGCGTCCATATAGTACTCTCGTGTATACGACTAAAATATAGTGGAGTGGTTTTCTTATTCTCTCCGTAACAATCGTTTTAAATTGTGTAAGTATGAAACGAAACTCTTTATTTAATGTACAGTGAAGAAAACTAGTACTACTTCCGATGAACTAACGATCCACGCCCACGCGTCCTGGTCGCACTTCATGTCCTTCACGTGTGGTACGCTACCCTCCCTTAAGTGAACAACCACACATGCGCCAAATTATCGGAAACGTGTGAGAGTGTGTACAAATAAAGAAATTTAATTTCAATTATCGGAAAGGTTTGAGAGTATTACAAAGTTTGACTTCAGTCAAATCTAATATGCGGAGTAAATAAAAATGGAGGGCTACTACGTCCATCCAGGTTTTTAGTCCACACCATTTTTAAAATCAAAGTTAATAGCTGGACAAATAAAATTACAGGAGAGCTGGAGACAAAGTTGTGAGAAGGCTTAGAAATCAATACAAAACTTATGCTCTTAGTACCAACGTCGATCCTTCTTCGAGGAAACATTTGGTTCATAGCCAATTGTGTGATAAAATTGCACCAACGTGAAAGACGACTGCGTCTCCAACGCAACCAAGGTGGACTGACGAAGGATATCATCTTTGTGCGTAACAAGCAAAGAGCACTGATGGGAGACAGCTTGTTTTTCGTCGAAAATCGATCAGCTTCACCAGCCGAAGCAACCATGAGGCGCAACCATGAGCATCGATAGGTCATCGTGGTGATGCATCATCCATTTGGCATCAAGTTAGGGTGAGGCACCTAAGAAGTTCGACAAATCCTCACTGTGGTCTGTTTCTTCTCAATAATCAAGCTCGAGGAAGGAAGAACCACGTGGCAGAGGACAGTGAGGCGGAACAACAATGGCCATCCAATTTTGTGCAGTTCCACTAAAATTGAGGAATACATGCCCGGGTATGGAGACACGCACCGCTGTTTCCAAAAATATAAAAAAGGGTTAGCAACGACATCTCAATTGTCCATAAGAATTAATAAAAAGTACACCAACAAACAGAAGCATCATACTTGATGGGAACTATACCAGGATACCCGAGAAAAAAAGCATTTCTTCATTTAACCAGTGATAGTACTACCACCATATGGACAATGACCGCACAACCACCATGTACTTTTTGTCGAAACAACATGTATACCTCCACCGAGGCATAAATCAGGACAACTTTTTGAGTGGCATTTCCTCTATAATAGTAGTAGTACTAGTAGGTGATGTTGGACCAGCCGACGAACCCTAGCTACTATGCATGGGGAGCTGGGGAGTAGTCGCATAGAAGAAAACCCGCACGCAGTGACCTGGGGAGCTGGACAAGTACAAGAAGTTATACCTCAGGTGGGCGAGATGTCGTTTAGGCGGGCGGGCGGGATCTGCCCACACGACGGCAGTGAACAAGGGCGTGGAGGATCTTCGTCCGCGCCAGCGCCGGCTCCGAGAGGATGGTGCGCATCGGCTTCCTCTGTCGTCGACGGCGACAACGTCAATGCTGCACCTCCTAACCTCCCGCAGCGGACGGGATTTGGCCGGATCTGTGACCACCGGTGAGGAGAGAGATAGAGTGGACACTGTCATCTTGTTTTGATATGGAGAGGGTGCGAGAGCGAGACGGGAGAAACTCTATCAAACAAGAGGCTATAATGGAGTAAAAAAATCTCTCCATAGCAAAGGTTTTAAATAGAATACGCGCGTTCCCGGAAAAAAGAAACGAAAACTGGCGGACAATTTTTTAAGGGTCTGTCTAGGACACATCTAGATGTGACATAGTTATGTCACATATAAGTTGATGTCCACTCTGTTTGTGGTCTTTTCCTTGTTTTTTTTGTTTCTTGTTGCTACATTATATACTTATGGAAGCTTAGATGTGATATCCTTAAATAACATCTACATGTGAATTAGACAAACCGATTTTCTAACGTACCAAGAAAGAAAACTCGATAAAAAACACGCCCCCGCTTCCAGGTCGCGAGAGTCGTCGCGCACACACACATAGACATAGACATGCATATCCGTCTTTACGTAAAATTCCATTTCCATCTCCATCTCCAATCATATTTGTCCAACTGGCACATTATTTACGTTGTTAATTATATACGCATCAATATTAATGTACATCATCTCTTGTTTGCGCACGTCCGGGCCGCTGCCACGGCCGGTCCTGACCAACCCGAACCCTCTTCATCACCCGCGCGTGCTTCCCGCCCGAAACGGTCAGTGCCGCATTCATGCCCGGCCAGAGCGGATGCGACCTCTCACTGGCGCCGGCATTGAAGCGGTGCGCCGGCTGAGAGAGCGTCGCCCGCGCCGCTTCCGGGTGCACGCGGCTGCTCCGCGTTCAAAGGTCGCAATAGCTGGCTACAGCATGCATGTAAAAAGTTCTTGGGAGTCCGTGCTACAACTAGCTGTCCTCCCCCAACTCGTCAATCTCTTCCAGTAGTGCTAGTACTCCATGGCGCGATCCATCGGCAAGCAGGTGGGAAAGTTATGGTATACTACTCGGTTTGCGGTGAGTGGCATGCCGAGCGACCATGTGGGGTCGAGCCGTGGAGGAGAGTGAGACACGAACACGACAGACGTGATTTAAACGTTGGTTTTGCTCGATGGCGCAATCCAACGAAACAAAACGTTGGTTTCTCTCCGTTTCCATTTTTTCTCCGGAAAAACAGAAACTTTTCCACTGCATTTTCATTCCTATTCCAAGGTTGCCCCGTTACAACATTCCATCAAATACAAAGGAAAACTAACACGCATACTGATGCATCTCAGTGATTCACAGATCATAGCCAATATTTACTTCACAACTAAAGAAAAAAGTTGTGAGAGCGTGTACGAAAGAAAAACTATTGATGGGGTCACTACGACTTAAACCCTAAACCCTAAACATGATTTAATTTCATGGCCAGGTAGAACCTGTCGAAGGAAAGACGGCTGGCACCCTCGGATCATACGATGCTTCTGTGCAGTTCCACTAAAATTGACCTGAGCATCCCTGATGGCAAAGATATTGAAGAAGTGTGATTAGAATAATAGTACTAGCACTAGTTCATGAGACATAAACTCATCACAAGTAGAAGCCGGTAGAAGTAGAGAAAGATCGACATGGAGATGGAGCTACGGCAGTGGAGCAAGCCGGTTCCAAAAGGAAGATGGACTACCTGGGACGTTGGGCTGTAGCTAGAAGGGTGGTTGGGACGCGGCATCGGCCCATACCGCGGTGACCCCCGATTGGGACGCACCGACTGTGGGTTTTCTCCCTCGCCGATGTCGACCGCATCTACGCAGAACATTGTTCCCTTCCCCCAGCTGCGGGATCAGGCCCGTCGTTCTATGCTTGTGGAGAGAGCAACCTAAGCAAGCTGGCTTGTAGCTTAGGCTCCTACTAGTGTATATATAGTGGTTTCTTTTTCTCTCCATATCAACCATTTTATATTGCGTACGTGTCATTCAAGAGTGAAATGATGGTTGCTTCTTCCGACTAACTTACTGTGTGATTTGACTGCTCCTTAGTGGCCCCTACACGTACTCCCCCTACGTGTATGCAACAGTCATACGTACACATGGACGCAAAAACGCGCGCGACGCCCTAATGCATGCATGTCCGAGCACACGACGGAATACACAAACTCACGCTCAAGTGCTCAACCTACACGTGCATGCACACACATAATCAGTCAGGGTGAGCTAGTGACCGTATAAACACCGGAAAATATATATATTGAGCGCAATGAGCGTATTATGAAGTCCACTGACCATATTTTTACAAATATACAGTGACAAACAGTGTATTTATCTTGTTTGAAATTAAGCCATATTAACCGGAGAGGAGGCAGTATGGACTAGCATTACTTTGCTGTGTCCCGTCAACTTGCCGAACAAGAAGAAGGTTGCAGCAAGGGAGAAGCTTGCGCGCGGTGGCTCGCAGGACAAGGAGAAACTTTTGACTAATGCAAGCTCTCCCTCGCTCAGGCGGTGGACGTGCAACAGTTAATTCGGTGTCAGATTGCCAGAAGCATACATTATACTACTAGTGTTAGTATTATTGTTCGACTTCCCGAATAGGCGAATAGCCAAGCGCAAAGTTTACTAGGAGTAGTACTATAGTCCATAAAGGTACGTACTATACTAGTACTAGGAACCGGATGGAGGAGCATCTGCACTCTTATTATAATTTTAAAATATGATAAAGCAATCTTCAACACATTTGGTTCTCTTCGAGGGTTCTCGCATGTGATAATGGAAGTTGATTGCATGGAACACTCGCCACAATTCTCGCTTAATTCTGGCTCATATCCTGTTACAAATAGTAGCGCTTAGTAATATTTCCTCTTTTTTTGTTATTCAGCATGTAAACAGGTCAGCAAACCTTGCGGCACATCTTCGTGCGAACCGTGCTTGCTGCACTTTGAATGTGGCCGAGAGCTGGCTTGATGAAACACCTCGCTTCCTACTTCTTTTTTTGCGGGGTACCTCGCTTCCTAGTGACCAGTGTCTTGGCTGATCGTCCTAAGAATGCTTATATATGAATAAAGCTCTCTCATTTACCCGCAAAAAAGATTAAGCCATATTAACCAGAAAGGAGGGAGTATGGACTAGCACTACTTTTTGGTGTGTCCTGTCAACTCGCAGAACGAGGAGAAGCTTGCAGGACAAGGTGAAGCTCGCTTACGCCTTTTGACTAATGCAACCTACCCTCGGTGGACATGCATCAGTCCATTCGGTGTTAGATTGTCAGAGCCATACACTGTAGTACCCAACATGCGGAGTACCATCATTGTTCGACTTCACGAAGGGGCGAAGAGCCAAGCGCAGTAGTACGTGTACTCTACTTGGTTTTGCACCTTCATACTACTCCACCCTCCGCCACAGTTTACAGGGTGCGCTTCATTATGATGCATTTCTCTCAATGCATTTCCACCACCAGAGAGACTTTAGACGCGTTTGGTTTAATACTCAATTAATTAGGGCGTGGTAACCGCAATCAAGTCCACAATTTTCTCTCCATGTACTGTACTACTACGGAGTGCATGCATGTGTGTACCCGGGGTGGAAGCACTGCATGCATGTGTGTACGCATTATTCCCTCTAGTAATAGACGCCGTGCTATAACTACCAATGCTATTTTCAGGCTGATCGCTAGTCGCCTTGGTTCCACAGATTTTTTTCTTTTTTCTGAAGCGCGCTGTATAAACAGTGACGGATGGAGTAGTATGAGCGGATTCAAAGAAGAGCGTATTGATGGTTGCTTCTTCAGAGCAACTTACAGTGGGAAAGGTGGGGCTTATGATTTGACTGCTCATTACTCACTATTAATGCGGCGCAACGACCGGAGTATTTGTCTTTCTAGAGATTTCAACGAGTGACTACTCAAATATTTGTCTTTTTAGAGATTTCAAATGGACTGGCACATACGGATGTATATAGACATATTTTAGAGTGTAGATTCACTCATTTTGCTCCGTATGTAGTTATTTGTTGAAATCTTTGTTAAGACGAATAGAATATTTAGGAACGGATGGAGTACACATACGAAGCAAAATGAGTGAATCTACACTCTAAAATATGCCCGTTTGAAATTTGTAGAAAGACAAATATTTAGGAACGAAGGAGTATAATTTTGTGCATGGCACATGGACCCGGATGATGAAGAGGCTTCTGGCAATGCTATCAAGCTTCCATCATTTGTTTACATAATTGACGTACTATACAAATAATTTTCTAGCAACATGAAATTGTACAATGGTGTGAGCTTTCAGCTTTTGTTTCGCGTGTCTTGCCATCGATGCTCTTTCGGAAACAATAAAAAGCTAACTTCCTTGCTAATGGATGTCAATTATTAGCAGATCATAGCTAATAATTACATCACAACTGAAGACAAAGTTGTGAGAAGGTGTTAAATTAAAATTGATCCATGCTTTCATTGGAAGCAACGTCCACCCAGCCCTATCTAAATCAACAAGGCATGTTGGGAAAAAAGTAGCTGTCTGGAGCATGCAACATTCCGATCATTTTGTGCAGTTCCACTAAAATAGAGCCGAGCGTCCCTGTTCCAAAGATATCAAGTGTGATTATGATAATAGAGGACTGCTGATGAAACAATAAACACACAAATAGAAGCCGGTCACCTTTGCAGTCTCTCTTAAGACTAACTAGTTGGAGAAGATTAGGCTCGGAGTTGGATGAGGAGGATAGAGCAAAACCAATCTCCCTTTGTGCAGTCGCACTGAAATGTAGAGACGTTGCCCGTGTGACATTTTAGTACAACTGCACAAAACACTCTTAAGAAAAAAGTGATTTGTGCAGTTCACCAAAAGGTCGCAATAGCAACAAGGTGAAATGGATAGCCCTGTTTGCAAAAAAGAGGTAGAAAGGAAACAATTACTGGCCAATAACAGTTGATGACACATGCGACGACAAAAAAGAAGCATATTCCTTGTCCTAAGGGAAGATAACAACACAGTTGTGTTTGTCTAAAACGGTGTGAGGACGAGAATGCAATATGGAAAGTACGCCGGACGAGCTACGTTTTGGGCAAAGAACTATGGAAGATCCACATGCAGCGACGTGGGAAAACGAGCAGTGGAGCAAGGCCAGAGGGGATACCTGGAGGTCGTGGGGATGTAACTAGGTGAGCGGCGGCGGGCGGAATCTGCGAGCAGGTTTCGTAGGCCCTGCCGCGCCGGAGCTTGGTCAGAGAGAACGACGTGTATCGCAGATCGGGACGTGCTACCTCGGCGCCGTCGAACGGAGAAACTATGCACTTCCTCTCTTTCCCCCAGCGGACGGGATGCATCCGGATCAGTGACCAACGGTGAGAGAGAGAGAGAAAGAGAGGCCACCGCACTCCCTTTCCCCCGGCGGATGGGATGCGGCCGGATCAGTGACCAACGGTGAGAGAGAGAGAGAGAGAGAGAGAGAGAGAGAGAGAGAGAGAGAGAGAGAGAGAGAGAGAGAGAGAGAGAGAGAGAGAGAGAGAGAGAGGCCACCGCACTCCCTTCCCCCGGCGGACGGGATGCGGCCGGATCAATGACCAACGGTGAGAGAGAGAGGCCACCAGAGCCTTGTGTGAGATACTCTGAAGAGCGGACTACCTTTTCCTCCATAAAAATTGTTTTATATTCTATGTACGTGCCATTGAGCGCTATAACTTTATTTAAAAATAACGCGGCAACGCGTCAAGTCGAACTTTGTTTCGTGCACGCGTGGTACACGACCTCCCTAGGTAAACAACTACTACAGGCGTTCAAATTAGCACGTGGGCTGCCATTTCGTAAAGAAATGAGCTCCACCGTGTATTCGCGCGGGTGTGGCTGGGCACGAAGCGTGAGTACATGCACGGTGCACCTATTCTCTTCTTGTATACATACACCACCTACGTGGGGTTGTGTGAGAGAGATACAAACCTAGAGAGATATAGTGTGTGGGTTCTTGAGAGTTTTTTTTTGTGTGTGTGTGTGTGGGGGGGGGGGGGTCAATCAAAAAAATTTAACATATGCAATGTGTGTGAAATAGAGTCCTGGATATAACATATATATAGAGAGGGCGATCCATGAGAAGAGAGTGGAGGTATCATCGGCTTGAGGTGTCCATAGAATCGAAGAGAGGGATGATGTGTGTGTGTGTGCGCGCGCGATCGATAAAGAGTGCCATCGAATTTGTGTGTGCCCACGTCAAAGATATAGAGTGGCTGGCCTACTGGAACATGAGATGGGACATGTGCAGTTTGTCTCTGTGGCATGGATACCTACCTGCAGCGCTCGACTATCAGTGTGTGGTGGGGGAAGAGGGAGGCCTAATTAACTATAGAGGTTCAATGGCTGGTATATGTGTGGAGGAGGAGAGAGGCCTACCTCATGTATTAAGGAGATTGATCTGCCTCATGTATTAAGGGAGATCGATCGGCATCCATGCATATGTGCAGGAGATGAATAAGGTTGGGAGAGAGACAGAGCTAGAGTGTTGGAGGGGGTGGTAGTGGAGTTGCTTCTAACAAATGGTGGGATAGGCTTGCTAGACAAACGATGGTCATGCCCGCAATATCAATAAGAGAGGAGATGGCTGATTGTTGTCTGTGCACGTGCGTGTGAGAGACGGGTCAGGAGGCATGCACGAATGATGAGGGCGACGATGTGGCTGTGGTAAGTAGACATAACTACATAGGAAGATCAATCGCCCTTTGTAAGAGAAAGGAGAGACATAACTTGTGAGCTACGTCGATCGATGGGGGGGGTAGTTAAAGTCGATCTAGGTATATGTTGGGAGATCAATCCGTATACATGCATGTGTGTGTTAGAAGCAAATGAGGCACGAGGAGAAGGATAGAGAGAGAGGGATGCACGTAGGAGGTGGTACGAGAGGCATACTATATCGAGGGGGAGGAGTGTGCGAGTATGAGAACGATGAAAAGAGTGGTGGGAGTGAGGCATGGATGGTGACAAGAGAAGAGGGGAAGCTTGTGTTTGTGCTAGGCACACCTGGCTAGAGAGGCATATCGATCGATGTGTGCCGTAAAGAAGGAGCTGGGGGGCCTACACACACTGTGGGTGAACGACCTAAAGTGAAAAGACGAATTTGCACGATGGAGCTAGAGAATGATGAGGGAGGGTGAGAGGGATGCGGGTATGTGCATGCACAAGAGAAAGTTAGCGCTAGCTACAAAGATAAGAGGGTTTTGTGGGTGTAAAAGACGAATAGAGATCATATATACTTCATTATAAAAAGCGAATTCGGATATTTGAAGAATTTATCATACTGTTTCAAACCGACGGATGTGTGAATATATATGACGGTGATACACATGGTGTGGTTATGAACATGGTATACTACATTTAATATATTTTATCTCTACTCTTATAAAAAAACAGAGTTGTTGATGATGGTGTGCCTGCCATCCTGCATTATAGGCCGTCTGATTTATATCTGGCGGATAGCAAGGAAACTATGATGGTTGAAGTTGGCAACAATCATGATTGTAGATTCTTATTGAAATAGAGAAATGAATTCAAATTTAGTTCGAATTGCAGCAGTAGTATAGACATTTGGAATGCACTAAAATGTTGGTATGAGTAGGTTACATGCATTATACAGCAAGCGAAAAAATTTAATCGGACATAACATGGATTCATACTCCCTCCTTCCATCTATATAGGGCGTAATGAGATTTTAAGACCGCCATTGACTATTGACAAGATTAATAGTACATGACATGCACAATGTGAAAATTATATCATTGAAAGAACCTTTCACAAACGAATTTAACGGTGTGCTTTGTGTAAGTTGCATGTCATATATCATTGCTCTAATATTTGGTCAAAGTTAGCATCGAAAAACGCATTAGGCTCTATATAGATGGAAGGAGGGAGTAGCTTTGAATAGCATTTGTATAGTAAAACGGGGCAAGACTCTCTCTTTGTGTGGTGTGAATAGTTTTATTTTTTTCGTTTTCTTTTTGGTTGAGGGAAGTGCGAATTGATTTGGTACGTACAAGTACAATATTACGACACGTTAGGCTTGTCCCTAAAATTCAACCCGCGTCTTGTTATATCCCGAAAATTCAGATATCGTGCTCCCAAAACTGGCGCCTTCACAACCCGCGCTTTGCTATCCCGAAATTACAACGCGCGCAAAAACTCCCTTCAGCTGCCAAATCCCGACACGCGAAATCCCCCTTCTAATCCTGAGCCGAAAGGGCCGCTAGTTCAAATTGGTGGTGGGGGGTACTTTTGTAACACACCCTACATTTTGGACAAGCGCGTTCCTAAGTCATGCTTCACCCACTCACATCGCGCCCTTTTCGCCATTCGAAATCCCAGGCCGCCCTAACCTCTCCGCTCCAGCCGTGAAACCCCACCCTCCTCCGTCTGCCACGTCACCGCTGCCCAGCCAGAGCCTCTTCCCCGACGATGTCGTCCACCGCAACAGCTCGACGTCCCTCGTCCACCTCCCCGAACGAGGATCCGTTGTCCATCTTGCCGTCCCGCCAGTTCAGCCGCCCCGTCCTCCACCTCCAAGGAGCTGCTCCGACGATCGCCTCGTCTATCGCGGCTACTCCATCCCCACAGCCCCGCCTTAACCTGCTCCACCGGAACCGCAGCATCCTCACCGACTCCTCGGACGAAGCCGAGGCCTACTCGGCGCCACCAAAGAGGTTGTACACTCATCGCATCACACCTTCTCCTTAACTCGACCTCCCGGCGCCAACGGTGCTCAATCCCGCACCCCCATGGAGTGGCTACCTTGAAGCCGGCGCCGCGGGCAACATCTCCACGGCGGCTCTCCCCCAGTGCGAGGCCCCTTCGGCGGCGGCGTCCATACCAGCCGGATCTGCTGCTGCTGCTCCAGCTCTCGCTCGATCGCCCAGCTGCTGCTGCTGCTCTCCCCCTCGCTCGTGCTGCTGCTCTGCTCCGATTAAGCGACACTTCAGTCGACTGAATCGACTTTTGGGTCAGTCGATTTTCAGGGGTTGGGGGGGGGGGGGGCTCGCCGGAGTTAAGGAAGAACCACTCGTAGCGGGGACGGGGGCTCGCCAGAGAGGTACCCCACTATCTATCTTAGGGTTCAGGGTGGGGGGCTAGAGGGCTGGCCGGGGCGGCGGTGGCGAGTTGTTTCGGGGCGGCGAGGCGGCGCTGGGGCCGACAGTTCGGCCGGTGGTGGCTGGCGGCTCAGGGGGGTGCAGGTTGAAGATGAATTGCAGGCCCTCCCTAAACTACATGTCAAGTGCCTCTCTGCTACCATTGCGTTCAGTTTCGACAGTAGCATTCAGATTCCACAGTAAATTTTAGTTTTGATAGTTAAGTTCAGAGTCAACAGTTTTTACCTCATCTGTTGTAGTCAGGTGGTTTTTGGTGATGTTAATTTTACATCCATTTTACATCATCTATTGGAGATGCTATTAGAATCCCACTTGAGATTGACGATATCTGTCTTGTGCTGCTTCAGCCTTGACGTCTTACGGCTCACCGGGGCTGCTCCAACGACAGAACGATCCATCACAATAGAGCAGTGCCCTGGATGCCATCTACAGATTCCTCAGATCTTCCTCCACACCTCCGACAGCCACCTCTACCTCAACTGCTTTAGCGACCAACCCAATGATGCTGAGGTCGACACGGCTACGGCAAAGAGGTTGTACACTTGTTGCATCACTTATTACTATACATTCACGTCGATCCATTAGGGCTATCTTGGTTCAACGAAAAAACATCTTCCACTGGTTGTTACCATCACTCTAAATTTCTGCATGCTCTCCTTACATAATCTCACCATATTTTTTTCGTATGCATGTCAGATATTGTACACAGTCATGCTGAACATGTAGAGAAAAAGAGAAGAGTTTTGCGCGGCAATACAATGTCATGCAGACATCGCTCCATGGTGGGTTCAATGGCAAACCCTCCCCACCCCTCTCCAGATTGTAATCCAGAGGAAGATATCTGTTCTGAGGCGGATTCAGACGCTGCTGACCACTCCTATTTACCCCCCAAGGTGTTTGCTCTACCTTGGCATGATGATGTTAGTCATATCATGCATATGTTGCCTTGCAGTGCCTACTTTTGACATCATATATGTCATCTGCTTAGTTTAGACATGTTCTGTAATGCCACCTGTTTAGTTTCTATATCATATATGGGAATTATGCACTCTCATGTCTTTTAGCCAGCCATAATATATGTGAAATGTGCAATGCCATCCTGTTTAACCAGGCATCATATATTTGAATGATATCTTGCCCATCCTTTTCTTCATTACATTTCCATTTGTGGACAATGTTTGTACATTAAACTACTCTTCCTGTGAATCAGCCATTTGGGTGGGAGATGGAAAAATCTGGAGTGAAAACAAGGCCTTTAGAGCAGACAGTGCTACCTGTCAAAGCAGATCTCTTGTTGGGTCCCGATAGCTCCTCAGAGATGGATTCAGAGACAGATGACCAATCCTATTCCCCCACTGAGGTGTATGCTCTAACTTGGCACGGTTATACTGCTCATATCATGCATACGGTGTCTTGCATTGCATAGTTTAGACATCATATACACAATATTCAACACCATGTTCTTAGTTCAGACATCATATCGAATGCCCTCTGTTTAGCATATAAATCATATATGTGAATTAAATGATGCGATCCTGATTACTTAGATAACATGTAGGTGAATTATGTCATGCGATCCTGTTTAGTTATTCATCATATCTTTGAATTATGTTATGCTATGCTATCCAGTTTAGATAGACATCATATATGTGAAATTATGTCATGCTATCCGTTTTAGTTAAACAATATACATGTCAACTATTTCATGCCCTTTTTTTCCACACTATCTATTGCATCTGTCTCTCATGCAATGTCTGTACATTCAACTATGTTTCCTGTTTATCAGCCATTTGAATTGGAGTGGGTGATGCCAGTATCTAGCAGACTAAAAACACGGTCTTCAAATAAAACAGTGCTACCTCTTGGTGGAGATAGCACCCCGGTTGTACATGCACAAGAACCAGCCCTACCACACATAACCCAAACTCTCGTAGATTGTACCCCTACTATGATGGATAGAGAACCAGCTTCACCCAATCTAACCCCAACCCCAGCCGATAGTAACCCAGTTCCTGTTGACACAGCACCATCTCCACCACAGAGCTCCCAAACAAGAGCATTTAGTAAGGCAGCTCCAGTGCCCAAAGGGCCAGTACTATCACGGCGAACCCCAACTCCACGAGTTAGTACGCCTATTCCTGTGGAGGAAGCACAACCAGCTAGTCGTAGTTTAGCATCTATCGCATTTGATGTTGTTAAATCGTATGTGCGTATCTTCCCATCTTGGAAATATTATACTGAAGACGAAGCAAAATGCCAGTTGTAGGTGTTTGTCCAGGAGTTATGTGTAAGTAATGTTATTCATGGCAATTACTTTGCTTCGTCCCATACATCCTACCTCCATGATGGTTATAATACAGCAAATTTTCCCATTTTTCTCTATGGAGAAGGACCGATTTGGAAACTCAGGATGAGGTAACCTGTGCTAATACCTCTGCTATCTTCAAGAATGCTTGGTGGCAGTATCGAAATTACCTGTAGAAAACGTACTTCACCGGCAAAGAAACTCATCAAATTCCCTTACATTCTCCTAAGACACATTTACTGGATGATGACTGGGAACGCCTTGTTCTGTGTTGGTCCCGGACCAAGAATGTGGTAAGGTCTATGAGCTCATTAGTATTATATTCTTGTGTCTTACTGTACTCTGTTCATGTAGAACAAGTGCCTAAACTTGAAGAACAACTGTTCTAATTTAAGATTCCATTGCTACCATAGGACATAGATATATGTTTGTTTGATGCTTTTATTATGTACTAGTACTTGGCAGTAGAAGACTTGGTAGTTTAATCGTGTCCACCTTACTAATGAACTGGTTCACCGAAATGAGTTTCATATACTAATACATGCTAAACTTGTTATGTGTCTGCTTGTTTCTTCTTTTAGAATGCTGACAGAATATTGGGTAAGAGTGCCTTATTATGCAACGGTTAAGGAAGTAATGCAGATAAGGTTCAGGATAGTGACACATCCTGTCTTGGTTTAGTTTGGAGTTACTGGCCACTACCGCTTGCACAAGCTATTCAAACTCACTGTCTGAATCAGTTCGGTTTCTTGAGTCTCAACTACAAGTTGAAAGATATCGATCAGCTGTGCTGCGACAAGAAGCGGAAGGACTGCAGAAGTCCCTGGAGCATTCAGATGCATACTTTCTGGTGCAACAACAAGCGTTGGAGGATTTTAGCGCCAAATAGGACAAAGCTAATCAGCTTGCTAAGCTTATTGCCAGCATGGTGGATACCCAGGATAACGTTTCTTGAGCTCTTCTGAAATTGTTTCAGTTATGCTCTTGTTTTGCTGCCGCATTTATTTGCACTGGTGGCCAATTTTGACGGCCAGTGTATATGATATGCTGCTTTGTTCCCTATATTTGCACTGGTGGCGAACTTTGATGCCCAGTGGATGTAATATGTGTAATAGCCGTGATAGCCTAGCGTTAGTTGCTTGCTTATTTATTTCCTTGTTGTCTTGTTTATTTGTTTGCTTGTAGTCATTGCAGTTATTTTTCTGCGGTTAACTAGTGGCTGCAATAACCTATTTTTTAAAACTAGGCCACAATAACCATGAGCTAATATTTACTGTAGTGACACTGGGCCTCCTACGGGCCGTAGAAACAGTGGGCCTTCTACGGGCCATAGAAACAGTAGGCCTTCTACCGGCCGTAGAAACAATGGGCCTTCTACGGGCCGTATCATCAATGGGCCTTATACGGGTCGTATGATCGATTGGCCAAACATGGGCCAATAACAGGCCGCATTATGGCTGTAAACGGGCTAGAGTTGGAATAGTCCGTTCATGGGCCGATCGTAACGGGCCATCGTTAATAGGCCGTATTTGATGACGCTATGAAAATGGCCCAACGTATTAACGGACCACAAACGGGCCGACTATAACCACGGGCTGAATTTGGCCCACAAGCAGAAAATGACAGTAACGGGCCGTAAGTAAACGAATGCTGGAAATGAGCCCAAGAATAAATGGGCTCTGAGAAGGCCGAAAGATAACATGGGCTGGAAACGGCCCAACGGAATAACGGGCCGTTAATGGGTATAAAGTGATACACTGTTCATCACGGGCCAGTTTCACCATGGGCCGTTAATGGGTGTAAAGTGATACACTATTCATTACGGGCTAGTTTCACCACGGGCCGTTAATAGGCCAAGAGTTACATAGGTCCTCATATGGGCCGAAAGACGTCATGGGCCATACATGGGCCAGAAGTGAAAACGGGCTGGAATCATATTGGATGGCCCAGTGACGCTACTAGACCTAATTCGGATAGGGTGTAATGGGCCTTGGGTTAGCGGGCTGTAAATGGGCTATATTCGAATAGGCCGTTAACAGGCTTTCCATGGGCCGGCCCGCTAGCTTTTGACCAAGTCAAACGGGCCGGCCTTTACATAGGAATGGTCCTGTGTTGGGCCGTGCCACGCGTCGACGTATCATAGGCGCCTATCTGACCCACTGACGAGCTGACACGTGTTTCGTCTGGCCAATAAGAATTTTACACGTGGAAATTTCCCATTGGTCGGGGCTGTTAACGGGTTAACGGATCCAAAACCCGACCCGATAGCTTAACGGCGTTCCGTTACGGTGGATGCCACGTGTTGGTCACCCTTGACGAAAGCACTTCTGTGACGCGCGATTTATCGTCATGGAAGTGGACACTTCCATGATGTTATTTTTGGTAATGTCATGGAATACTTCTACGACAGCACATGTATGACTATCTTGATTCTGTCATAAATTTTTCATGGATGTACATGCATGACAAAAAAAGCGACCTACTGTGACAAACACGTATCATCACGGAAGTGTATTTCTTTTGTAGTGCAACATGTATCCTCGTTGTCATTTTTTTGACCATGAAGACTGCAGGGCTTGCACCCCACAGCATTTTATTAATTAAACCAAAGAAAAGTACAGGAAATCCTCAAGGCGAGGATGAAGAAAGAAAAAAGAAAAAAAACTCCCTAAGAAAGGCTATACAATGAAAGGAAAAGCTATACCTAGTAATTACAAAGAAAGAAAAGCTACCCCCCTCAAGGAGGAAGAAAGTCAATCCACTTCAGAAGAGCATCTCTATACTTCCGTTTGATCCGATGAGAAAGCAGAGTAAGGTCGTGAATGAAACCATTCCTCCACGCCCTGAAAGTCGGTTGGATGTTCCTGAAAGCTCTATCATTCCTGACCTTCCAAATATTCCACCAGGCCGTGAAAACCACCTCCCCAAAGAAAGGTTTGTTGAAGTCCTTCCGAGCATGATGAGCGATACTCACCATATCATTTCCATCAATCCATTCCATTTGCAGATAACTCCACACATGAGCACTATAATTGCACTGAAAGAAAAGATGATTTCTGTCTTCCAGGATTCCAGTGCGACAAAGAACACATTCCGGCCCATCATTAATTCTCCAGTGTCTCCTCTGAATCATGTCCTTGGTGTTAACCCTGTCCATAGTTACCAGCCAAGCAAACATCTTAATCGACATAGTGCAGCAACTTTGCCATATCCACCCCAGAATGGGATTTGACACCATTGGCTGATAGACAAAATCATAAAACTTCTTTGCAGTATAATCTGACTTCTTGCCATGCCTCCATCTCCAGCTGTCATGAGATGTATTATCCAAATGAAAAGTCCCCATTAAAGAGGAAAGTTGTTGTAATTCCTGAAAGGCTTGCTCAGTAAGAGGCAAGTAGAAAAGATCCTGAAAGCTACTAGCCTCAAAGACTTCCTTGACTGAGAGATTTTTGTGCAGACAAAAGGAATAGAGCCTAGGAAATCTCTCTTGCAGTGGGACAGAACTGCCACCAATTTGCCAAAAGTCAGACCAGAACAACACAGTATCTCTAGCAAAAACCTCAACCGAGGTAACAGACCTGAAATTATCCATCAACTTACAGACATCTCTCCACCAAAAGGAGCCACAAAGCACAGTATCATGTGGAATCCTCTGAAAGTAGTAAGAATCCCAAACTAATTGCACCCAGGGCACGTCCATCTTGTTATAGAATTTATTGAGATGCTTTAGCAGAAGAGCATCATTCTGCAAACCAAGGTTCAAGATTCCAAGCCCTCCCTTGGACTTAGGCCTACAGACAAGCGGCCAAGCCGCCAGCGAGTGTCCCCTTTCCTGACCATACTTCCTCCATAAACACTGCCTCTGTATTCTTTCCAATTGCTTCAAAATACCCTGAGGAATTGACAAACTGCAAAGGAAGAAGATAGGCAATGAAGAGATGACAGAGTTAACTAGTTGCAATCGGCTCCCTTGAGGTAAAAACCAAGAGCTGGCTGTCAATCTTCTCTCCATACAATCCACAAGAGGAAGAAGATCCACAATTTTTGGCCTGGTGGTCCCCACTGGCAGACCCAGATAAGTGAAAGGCATACTGCCTAAATTGCAACCGAAAAAGGCAGCAAGAGCTGAGGCCTCTTGGTCATTCACATTGATGGGGTACATGGAGGATTTGTGGAAATTAATTTGAAGTCCCGTTGCTTGTGAAAACGAGTGCAAAACTCCTTTCAAGGCCTCTAATTGATCAATATCAGCATTCAGAAAGAGCAGTGTATCATCAGCATATTGGACCACAGGGAAATCAGGATCATGAGTAGCCAAAGGCCTGCTAATAAGACCTTGATGGAGGAGATCATTAATCAATGTTTGCAAGAGATCTGCTGCAATGACAAAGAGCAAGGGAGAAATTGGATCCCCTTGCTTCACTCCACATTTGCACTTAAAATGGTTACCAGGCACTCCATTCAAAAGGACCGAGGAGGTGCCAGAGGACAGCAACTGTTTAATCCAAACAGTCCATCTTTCATCAAGACCTTTTGCAATCAAAATCCTTATGATAGCCTCATGTTGGATTGAATCAAAAGCCTTTTCAAAATCCAGTTTTAGCAAAATGATGGGCCTCTTAGACTGATTACATTGATGAATATACTCGAATGTCCAAGCAAGGCAGTCCTGGATTGTTCTTGATTTTATGAAACCATATTGATTTTTATGCACACATTTGGTGATCTCCTGCTGGAATCTGTTGGCAGCAAGTTTTGTAAGAAACTTCAAACCAACAGAGGTAAGAGAAATTGGCCTAAAATCCCCAACACCCTCAGGTGACAACTTTTTAGGAATCAAGGTAATGTATGCATCATTCAAATTCTCTAACTGAATAGTTCCAGCATGAAACTCATTAACCAACTGAATGAAATCAGCAGAAATTATGTGCCAACACTTGTTTAAAAAAAGTCCATAAAACCATCCGGCCCAGGGGCCTTGTCAATGGGCATTTCTTTGATAACCTGCTCAATTTCCTTTAGAGCAAAAGGTTTAGTGAGCACCTCCAAACCCTGGACCCTAGGAATAAGAGATAAAATGTTTTCATCCAAACAGATTAGCCTCACTGTCCCCATTCTGCTTCTGAATGATGACAAGAACTCGTTGGCCATTTCGTCATGATTTGACGTTGTGGACCCATCCGACAACAAAAGGCTAGCAATAGAGTTTTTCCTGTATCTCTCCGTTGCCATGGCCTGAAAGAATTTTGAGTTTTCCTCTCCCACTTTGATATACCTGATTGTACATCTCTTCCTCCAATACAGATATTGCATGTGTAGCAGACGCTCATGATGCAGCTTTGTGATTTTTCTGAAATTAAACTCAGGCCTGGACAGGGATCTTCTATCCTCAAGATTGTCCAACCAAAGAATTACCCAGTTGCACTTCTCAAGCAAAATTTTGATATGAGATAAACCCTTCTGCCACTTCTTTAGTGCAAACCTCAATGCCTTTAGCTTGTCCACAATTATTGCTGAAATATGAGTCTTGCGAGAGGGACGATTCCATACCTCCTGAACACACTCCATAAAACCAGCCTGATGGATCCAAAAGTTTTCAAATCTAAAGATATGTGCTTTTGGAATTGTTGTACTGATGGTCACCAGACAAGGCACATGATCAGATGCAGTCTTAGCCAGGGGGGGTCAGTTGTGTCATGGGGTAAATATGGATCCAACTAGCCGATGTGAAAACCCAATCCAACTGCTCCAAAAGAGGTCTATCCTGCATATTAGACCAAGTGAATTTTCGTCCTTTCAAAGGGAGTTCCAGTAATCCCAAATGGCCAATTATCTCATTGAAGATAAACATGTCATTTATATCCCCCCCAGGCAAGTTCCTATTATCAATGGAACGGATGAAGTTGAAATCTCCCATCAACATCCACGTCTGATCCGGATCAATATCTAAGTTATAAAGCCAGGAGACAAATTCATCCCGCAACTCACCCTGGCAAGGGTCATACACATTAACCATGAACCATTTCTCATTATTGTGAACTGAAGTAAACTGCATAACTATAGCAAAAGGTTTAACTTCAATCAAAGTGCCACAAAACATATCTGAACGCCACACAGTCAATAACCCCCCAGACGCTCCACAAGAGGGAGACTCCATGAATTGATCAAAGCCATGGGGACAAATGCTTTTAATGATTGAACGAGAGCAAGTGGAAAGTTTAGTTTCCTGCAAACAAAGCATTGAACACTGACTCTCTATCACTTTCTCCCTGACAGAACGTTGCCTAGCGTCAGAATTCATACCACGAACATTCCAACAAAGCACCTTCCAGCTACGCCTTGTAACACGATTCATAAATAACCATAGAGTAGAGTAGCAAAATAAATATGACACCTAATGCCATATCATCCAGAGAGGGATAAAGTTCAGAACCCCCAAGTGTCACGTCACAGACCGAACTCAGTTCAACATAAAAGAAAACATCCATGACAGGCGCCCTTGACATAGAAGATAACATAAAAAATCTAGGCCGAAGATGCAGACGAGTCCTCCTGTGGATTAGCCATAAGCTTGTCCACAGATAAAAGCGCAGGATGAATCTCCAGCTCCGCGCCCACCGCTTGAAGAACCGGAATGGAGGTGTGGGGTGGTGCAGTAGGTACAGCATCTTCAGAATTATCCACCGGAGTGGGCTGGGCCTTTTCCTCCATGGGCTTTGCTCGGGGACGCTTCTTAGCTGGCTGCAGTGAAAGCTGTTCAAAAACCACATTCTTGTAGCCATCTAATTTTGCCGCGCTCCGCGTGCAGCGCCTTCGTGATGAATCAACCACCGGAGCCTTCTTCTTTTCTCTCCGCTTACGCGCAGCAGACTGTTCAACAGAAAAAAACCAAGCTTGATTGAACTGGGACCTGAACAGCAGAATTGTCAGACACCACTTATTTAGAAACATAATCATGGACATTTGCAGCAGGTAGCTCCTCAAATAAAGCTCTGGCCACCGGACGCTTCGCCATTACAGACTGTCTGGTAGTAGGTATCACAGGCAGAGGGGCAGTTAAACAGGAAATCATCCTTGATTCATCAAACGCAATGGACCATGACCTCTTGGAGTAAATGACTGTGCCCAACGGCTTGAAGAAGATTCGCCATAACCGAGACCTGGGCACTTCCTTAACCGAGAAATCCGCCATAAGATTCTCAAAGGACCTTTTCCAAATCAACTCCGGAGGAAGGGGAGGTCCAGCCACAATGCGTGCCATACCAATAAAAACTTCATGCTGCTGAATCACCGGAGGCTGATATGGCACAATGGCAAGCTGGTTGTCATCAACGACAGGATGCTGGACTTCAGGGAGTGGCAAATCATGCTGCAGCTGAAAATCTCCCTCTTGTTCAAGTTGCTCAACAGAAACAGACCCTTCCGGCTGATCAATGACTATTGAAACTTGGTCCTGTTCGGGAGCAGCAGGATTGGGGGCCTGCTCGATCCCAGCTTCATCTCCCCACATGGCATTTCCCCAGCCATGGGCTTCGTCATTCACAGGTGGAGGAGGTGGGGCAAGTGGAGCATCATTCCAACCCAGCATTGGGTAAGGAGGCAAAACAAACATCAAATTATCCAGAACCAGATTACCAGGTAAAGGATGGGGATTTCCATCCAAGGTCATGGGGTCTTCGTCATTTGGCATCTGATCCGCAAAATCTGCACCTAAAACATAGCAAGCAGCAGTCCAAGACACTTGGGCACCTCCATACTCTGCGTAATCACCAAACACAACATCCCTTGGAACCAAAGGTGTATCTGTAAAACTAGCTTCAACCAGTGTCTGAACCAAATAGGGATCCTCACTGTCCCAAGAAATAAACTTTCCAAAAGTACCTACAGCCTGCGAGATGTATTCAGTGGTGCGGTAATCCAGAGGAATCCCAATGAAAATTATCCAGCCCTTACGAAAACCATGTGCCCCTTTGAAATTTTCTCCCTCATCATGCTTCATAAATCTGATGAAGCGATCATTACCCAAAGGAAAAGGTGCATGCTGAACCAAAGTGTATCTCACTGACGGATCCCTGACTTGAAACAGCCCTACCCCGTGAAACCAAGGCTGTGCAGATCGAACCAAAATACCTCTGTTTTGCAGGAACTGAACCACTTCTTCCCGCACAGGGCCGAGCGGCCCCTCCGGCGCCGGCATCACCTCGGCCACCATGAAGTCCTCATGCCGACGAGCCGGACGCGCCGCGGGTGTGAAGAAGGAGCATGGCAGCCGACGATCACCACCATCAATGATGTGATGGCCCGGCGGCACAAATCGCTGAGGATCGAGCTCATAGTTTGCCATGGAAGAAGCTTGACGGGGGTTTTCTTTGGCTTTAGGAGAGGGAAGAAGCAATGGGGGCGGCGGCGATGGGACTGGACAGTCTATCCCAATAACTCCGGCTCTGTTCCCATGAGAAGCGGCAGATTCCAATAAACTCGTATTTTGTTGCACCAAAATTGGCCTCCAAACCAATCCATTGGAGCGCGCGAAATCATTACAGTCCCGGCTAGAGTGACCAGGACGAGAGCAAGCCGTGCAGACCGCTCGCATTCCGCACGTCGTCGACAGGTGGCCCTTTTGAGAGCAAACAGTACAGGTAATCACACGGTCCACCATGTCATCGACCATGGCTTCAAATTGTCTTGCAGCCTCTTGAGACGAGGGGATATCTGGACAGCGGCTCAAAGGGGATTGGACCGGAGGTGAGGATGGCCCAGAGGCTGGTGGGCTTGGCTTCGTAAGTGGGCTAGTGATGGCACGGGCCTCCAGCGCCACTGGGTCGCAAGGAGTACTATTGATTTGAATAGCCGGCAATCCCGCCCTTGCGGGCGAGATCTCCGCATGCATAGGGGAGAATTCCTCCGAAACCGGATTAGACACCAGTGCAGATGATTCCGGCTGGATCACCGCCGGCAACGGAGTGACTATGCCAAAAACAATAGGTGGACGTGCCACCGTCCAACGAAGGCCCTCAGGTGGCGAGTGATGAAAAACCACACGTTCATGAGCAGGAAGATCATACCCCGCATCACGCATGGTATCAATGCACTTCTGCGTAGCCGGATATCTATATCCCTTGCAAGCGGAGTAGCGCTCAAACGTGGCAAAAGAAAGCTTTTTCTGTGCAGAATTAGCAGATTTGATAGCTGATCTCGCCGGAGGCTTATTCATGGCCAAAAGGCCTAAAGAGGATCGGCGCTTAGTAGGACTAACTAAAATCCATGCAGCATCACATTCCTTCCTCCAGATCCGGAGTTCTCTAGTCCAGTTAGGTCCCCCATTACCCCACAAATGAAAATAGCACTTGAACAGATCACATGCATATGAACGAAGATCCATAATAAGAAAACCCACTTGTTGGCAAGAGACGTGGAAGGAATAAACCTTATCCTTGATATGGTCAACATGAAGATCAATTGCCGAACCTCCAATAGCTGCTTCCAAGGCCGCCGCCACCGAGTCCTTTGTGAGACGAAAGACATGGCGGCTAAAAGAAACCACTAATACAAATGGTCTCCTGTGCCCTGGGGGATGGATCGTATGACCAGTAGATCTGAAAACCTCATCAGCAAAAACCCTACCCTTGGAGAAATCCAAGCCAAGAGTAGATCCACCAGAAGAACCCATAGAAGATGGGTATTCCCTTGATCCAGAGAGTACGCCGGAGACGATGAGTGGTGGGAATCCACAGATTAGTGGAGAGAGAGAGATCGCCGGAGAGGATGGGTGGGTGGGGGGTGGGAGCGCCATCCTCGTTGTCGTTGTGGGTTGATGACTTGTTGTATGTAATCAATGGTACATTTGCATATGCGTCCATCAACTCATGTCTGCTAGTGGTGTCCATACGAACAGTGCTAGTGATTTTAGGTGCAAAAATTAGATAGTGCTAGTGATTTGTAGGTGCATATTTTGACAAATTGCAGTGTTACAAGGTTGACAAATGGCAATGTTAATAGATAAACAAATGTCAATCTTTCCAATTTGAGAAATGGCAACATACCCAAAATGACAGATATGCAAATCTTACCCAATTGTTTGTACGTGGTTGCACACGGGTCATGCAAAACAACCGTTTGTGTTGAAGGGATGCATAAATCCTGCTCGACACATTTTCCTTTGGCTTCCTGGGGAAGCTGTCGGTTTGCATACGGGTATTCTAACTAAAACGTTTGCGATGAGTGTTTTATATTTAAAAATCTTTGACGTTTTTTTAAAAGAAAATCGTTTGATAAGTCTGTACATTAAGAGAGAAAAACGCAAGTTCGTTCAAACCATATCTTTCATTCAGTCACACTGCAAATTTATATTCATATGATCGAGAATTTGAGATACAGTATTAAACCCCAAAAACTATTTTCGGCGGCGGCGGAGGCGGCGTGCCGCGCCGTCGTTGTCGTTGTCGTCCTCCGGGACGCCGTTGTTGAAGTCTTCAAGGCAGCACAAAATGTTCTTCACTTATAAATCAAACATCATGTTGTCGCGCGATCGACGGGCGGGGCGCGGGAGGACGACAACTGGCACCGCTGAGAGGTAGCGGTCGACGGCAGCATCCCATGCCGCTGAGGGGGGGGGGCACGGGCACGGCGGGTGCAGCCAAACGCACGGGGACCGGCACTGCGGTGGGTGGAGGGGCACGCACTGGCGCGGCGGGTGCAGCCAAACGCATGGGGGCCGGCGCCACGGTTGGTGGAGGGGCGTGCACGGGCACTGGCGCTGGCGCTGGCATGTACACAAGCTCGCGCGGGTCCGCGGAGACCTCGCTGACGCCCGCGGCTTCTAGCTCTGTGATAGTGCTCAGCGAGCAGCCCGTCAATGCTACGGGGATGGTCGTTGCCGCGGGCACAGGGATGGGAGCTGGGACGGGAGCGGGGGCAGCAACCGTCGCGGCCAGCTTGTTCTGGGCCATGTCCATGAGGCCCCATTCCTCCTTATTTTCTATCTCCTCTGGCTCGGAGTCGACTTCACCAAACTTGAATACTAGTGGCAGATGATCATTGTGCGCCATGGCGGTGGAGGTCTGCGGGGGGGGGGGGGGGGGGAATGGGAGGCGAACAGTAAGGCCGCCCGTATTAAACAGCGGCTCAGGCCCCATTAATGGAGAGGAAGGCGGGTGGCCATGGAAGTCAAAGGGCTCGCTTCCAAGTGAACCTGCACATCGTACAGCTCGCACGCTTCCCGGTGAGCCTGCGCATTGGAGGACAGCTAGCACGCCTCTCGGTCAGCCTGCGCACCGGACTGCGCTCGCACGCCTCCCGTTCAGTCAAGGTCAAGCAGCTGTCCGCATGGCACCTCCTACAGCCATTAAAACCAAGACACGTGGCGTCACATGAATGGCTAACAGAACGCACACGTTTTGAATTATACAAACGTTTGAGATATTAAAGTGGCAGCTATTTTTTCAAAATGCCTTTGTTGGCTGTCATTATTTGAGTGCGCCTTCTCTCAGAATGGACACGAAAAATACCACATCATGTCGGGTGCCATTCCATGATAGCATGCCAAGTTTCATGAATTTCAAACGAGTTTTGGATTTACTAGAATTTAAAAACCAGGAATCTCATTGTTTTGTCGGCAATCAACGGTGCCCTGGTTTGAAATTCATTCCCATTTCTTGCATGGGACCTAAGCATGCACCCAAGGACACAGATTTGATTTTTCAACCAATTTATATGCACTTGAGCATGTGCATGTAGTTCAAATTTGAATTATGCACATAAATGCATTGAAAACTCAGTTAATGCATAAAAATGTCCAAAAGAACCCCGAAAAATCACAAAAATTGACACAACACTCCTGATGTTCTATGTTGACACGAGAAATTTTTTGGAAGGAATAAGAGGTAGTGGATATCGTTTCGTCCCCAAAGGTGGGACGTTCCCTACCGAAACCATGATGCTTGTTGTGAGAAGCTCTGGTTTGTGAGAAGCATATACCCAAACCAGCCCCAAACAGGACAAAAAATTTACCACAGCATGTTGATGCCGCTCCATGAATGCATGCCAAGTTTCATTAATTTCAGACGAGTTTTGGATTTACTAGAATTTTAAAACGAGGCATCTCAATGTTTTGCCGGCAATCAACGGTGCCTTGGTGTTTGAAATTCATTCCCATTTCTTGCATGGGACCTAAGCATGCACCCAAGGACACATATTTGATTTTTCAACCAATTTATATGCATTGGAGCATGTGCATGTAGTTCAAATTTGAATTATGCACATAAGTGCATTGAAAACTCAGTTAATGCATAAAAATGTCCAAACGAACCCCGAAAAATCCCAAAAGTTGACACAACACTCCTGTTGTTCTATGTTGACACGAGAATTTTTTTGAAAGCAATAAGAGGGAATGGATATCGTTTAGTCCCCAAAGGTGGGACGTTCCCTATCGAAACCATCATGCTTGTTGTGAGAAACTCTGGTTTGTGAGAAGCATATACCCGAACCTGCCACAAATGGGACAAATTTTTTAACACGACATGTTGATGCTGCTTCATGATAGCATGCCAAGTTTCATAAATTTTAGATGAGTTTTGGATTTACTAGAATTTAAAAACCAGGCATCTCAACGTTTTGCCGGCAATCAACAGTGCCCTGGTGTTTGAATTTCATTCCCATCTCTTGCATGGGACCTAGAAATTCACCCAAGGACACACATTAGATTTTTCGACCAACCTTAGTGCATTGGGGCATGTGCTTGTAGTTCAAATTTGAATTATGCACATAAAATGCCTAGAAAACCCAATTAATGCATAAAAATGTCCAAACGAACCCCGAAAAATCACAAAAATTGACACAACACTCCTGTTGTTCTATGTTGACACTAGAAAATTTTTAAAAGCAATAAGAGGCAATGGATATCATTTCGTCCCCAAAGGTGGGACGTTCCCTATTGAAACCATCATGATTGTTGTGAGAAGCTCTGGTTTGTGAGAAGCTTATACCCGAACCTGCCCCAAATGGGACAAAATTTTTACTATGGCATGTTGATGCCTCTCCATGATAGCATGCCAAGTTTCATGAATTTCATACGAGTTTTGGATTTACTAGAATTAAAAACCAGGCATCTCAAAAATTTGCCAGCAATCAACAATGCCCTGGTGTTTGAATTTCATTCCCATCTCTTGCTTGGGACCTAAAAATTCACCCAAGGACACACATGTGATTTTTCAACCAACTTTAGTGCATTGGAGCATGTGCTTGTAGTTCAAATTTGAATTATGCACATAAAATGCCTAGAAAACCCAGTTAATGTATAAAAAAGGCCAAACGAACCCCGAAAAATTCCAAGATTGAACACAACACTCCTGTTGTTCTATGTTGACCCTAGAAATTTTTTGAAAGCAATAAGAGGCAATGGATATCGTTCCATCCCCAAAGGTGGGACGTTCCCTATCGAAACCATCATGCTTGTTGTGAGAAGCTCTGGTTTGTGAGAAGCTTATACCCGAACCTGCCCCAAATGGGGCAAACTTTTTACCATGGCATGTTGATGCCGCTCAATGATAGCATGCCAAGTTTCATGAATTTCATACGAGTTTTGGATTTACTAGAATTTAAAAACCAGGCATCTCAACGTTTTGCTGGCAATCAACAGTGCCATGGTGTTTGAATTTCATTCCCATCTCTTTCATGGGACCTAGAAATTCACCCAAGGACACACATGTGATTTTCCAACCAACTTTGGTGCACTTGAGCATGTGCTTGTAGTTCAAATTTGAATTATGCACATAAAATGCCTAGAAAACCCAGTTAATGTATAAAAAAGGCCAAACAAACCCCGAAAAATTCCAAGATTTAAAACAACACTCCTGTTGTTGTATGTCAACACTAGAAAATCTTTGAAGGCAATAAGATGCAACAGATATCGTCTCGTCCCCAAAGGTGGTACGTTCCCTATCGAAACCATCATGCTTGTTGTGAGAAGCTCTGGTTTGTGAGAAGCTTATACCCAAACCTGCCCCAAATGGGACAAAATTTTCACCACATCATGTTGATGCCGCTCCATGATAGCATGCCAAGTTTCATGAATTTTAGAGGAGTTTTGGATTTACTAGAATTGAAAAACCAGGTATCTGAACGTTTTACCGGCAATCAACAGTGCCCTGGTGTTTGAAATTCATTCCCATCTCTTGCATGGGACCTAGAAATTCACCCAAGGACACACATGTGATTTTTCAACCAACTTTAGTGCATTGGAGCATGTGCTTGTAGTTCAAATTTGAATTATGCACATAAAATGCCTAGAAAACCCAGTTAATGTATAAAAAAGGCCAAACGAACCGCGAAAAATTCATTCCCATTTCTTCCATGGGACCTAATTATGCACTGAAGGACACATATTTGATTTTTCAACCAATTTGTATGCACTGGAGCATGTGCATGTAATTTAATTTTGAATCGTGCACCTGAAATGGCTAGAAAACCAGTTTAATGTATGAAATGTCCAAACGAACCCTGAATAATTCCAATTCTTTTAGGACACACATACAGTTGCATGTTCGCTGCAGATAAAAGGTCTAGCAATTCAAACACTGTCCATTGCTGCTGTGACCCCATTTTGTAATTCAAATCAAGTAGATCCCACACAATTTATTCTCACCAACCGAGTGAGATGTAGTACAAAATATCTTGGAGCATCGTGGGTGTATAATACACCTATGGCATACGCTAGAAGGTGCGTCGGCTACAGTCCACAACCGGTGTCCAAGCACACTAGCTCGCTCCCCCAAAACTCCCGCCTCTGCATCCCTCGCAATCTCAAAAATATCTACCGCCTGGAAGGTTTTAATGTTTGATTAGTATGTGCGGACTGTGTGCGATGTCTGTTACTCCCGCTCTGCTTCAGTACCTTGATTCAAATTTTCGGTAGCCCCGGCATTTTACTCCCGCCTCTGCATCCCTTGCAATCTCAAAAATATCTGCTCGCCCTTTATCCAAATTTTCAGTAGCCCCGCCTTGTTACTCCCGCCTAGTAAAATTTTCAGTTGCCACAATTTTCCCTCAAACACAACCGCCGCTCACACAGACACACACAAACCTCAAAACCATTGGTAGGTCGCCGCCATCGCCGGCGCCTCCATCCTCAACCTCTGCTTGTGTACCGGGGAGCTCGAGTAGCCAATGGACAAAAAGAGGTTTATCGCGGCCTTTTCGCCCGACGCCGGCGAGGTGGCCGCCAAGGTGTCCCCATCGCCCTCCGCGGGCCCGATCCGCCGTCTCCGGTATCCCGATCCGCCCGCCGCCGCACCCATATGCTGGTTCGAGGACTTCCCCATCCTCCCCCGGACCCAGCAGCCGATGAAGTCCTACCTTAGGGTCCGGCAGTGGCGGTGGGGAACGTGGGTCACCGAGATTACAGATCAAGAGACCCACACCCGCCGGTGGCTTGGTAGCTTCCACACGGCCGAGCTTGTGGCCATGGAGTACGACCGCTGGCAGGTCCGCTACCACGCCGCGGCGGCTACGCTCAATTTTCGCCTTCGGCACACGTCCGGTCCACCTTGTTCCGCTGGAGCAAGGGGTGGTGAGCTCGGCCATGGCGCTGCAGGACCGCGAGGTGTGGGAGCGTCTCGAGGCCGAGGCCGCTAATGAGGCCTACATGCAAGAGCTCCACCGGCAGCACCCGGAGCTCGTGGAGGCGGAGCGGGTGATCTTTGCCGGCGTGGAGGGCGGCGAGGTTATCGCGCTCTCCTCCGATGACGAGGTCGAAGGCGGCGAGGACGGTGGCACGGAGGGTGGCGAGGTTATCGTGCTTTCCTCTGATGACGAGGTCGAAGGAGGCGGCGACGGCGGCGCGTAGGGCGTTGAGGTGGGCCCCGAGGACGAGGATATCGACGTCGACGAGTGGAGGAGTGCCTTCCCCAACGACCCCGACGACGGTACTGGCCCGGACCCGGCTCGCGGCACACCGTACATGACGAGGAAGGATTGGCTCGACCTCTACTTCGACCGAAAGTAGTTTAGCTTAGTTTAAATTTATGTTTTATGTTCGGTTATGCAAAACTATCTATGTTTATGTTTGAATGCATGCTACTTTCGGTTGAAACTGCTTTGAACTTGATCAAATTGAAGTATACAACCTTAAGTTTAGGGGATCGACTAGAAAAGGCCAAAAATTGCTGGAGTATATATATAGGGGAAAACCGTTTGTTTAGGACCGACGCACACCAGTATAGGGTTCTATACTTGTACTATTACAGATGGTAAAGAAAGAGGCGACAGACATTCCAGTTGCTGAACAAGGTGAAGCGGAATGGCCCTATTGTGCTCTCCTGGATGCAGAAGGCATGCAGGACTCTAGTCCAATGGTCGGCCGCCAATGATGTAGTTTAAGAGGTAATCTTGAGGAAACTGCTTCTGGATCCACTTCAAAAGAAAAAAGATTTAGATATTGTCATCCAACACAACTCATTACAGGCAGTAAAAAGAAGGCTACAGGGTTCTAACTTACCATCCTGCAGTTCACTATTTTCTTGCATAAAGTGTAAACAAATAGTTCGATTGACATCTTTTGACCCATTTTAATAACAATCTTTATCAGTTTCCTCACTTGATGCTGGTTCATGAATATCTCATTGCCCCATACGCAGAAAGGGTCAAAGTGTGGATCTTTGGCAAAGATATATGTACCTAAAAGCACCAAGTTAACATTAGAAGCTAAACAACAATTGAAAAATGATGTAGTACAACACTCCATCCATCCCATTATATAAGATTTTATTACATGTATATCTTGACATCATCAGAACATTAAGGTAACACTCTTGTTGCTATGTAGCCTGGGATTGCATATTTAGTCATTCAGTATAATGCATGTTGCTAAACAACAATTGAAAAACTAAATGCATGTTAACTGCAATATCCTTAATAGCAACCAAATATCGTAATTCATAGTGGTATTGTAGAAACTGTTATTGATGAAATTGAACTGCACGGCAAATAGTTGCACATATAGAGCATCACATTGTGAAGAACTGTAATAAACAAGTCATAAGGACATCTCTAGGCGATCCTTAAAAAGTTAAAGGACTAAAACCCTTAGTGGATATATATATACTCCAGCAATTTTTGGCCTTTTCTAGTCGACACTATTACAACAAAGAGATCAAGCCATAGAAAGATAGAATAATCCTACACTATACAATAAAGAAATTACAGCCGATTATACCCACTGGGCATTATGGTTCGGCACAGGTGATAATAAAGCATACGCAAACAACAAATTACACACACTGGGCAAATACAACTCATACATCATGGACACGCATCAACTTAACTCCATTTGAACTATAATCTCTTCAGAAAATAGGATTGGCCGGATTTAGATAGCACAAATTTCAGTCTGCAAAATCTCCAATTCCTTCATGGTTACCTCAGTGTCTTGTTTCATTTTTTGACTCCTGCATCTAATACCTGCATGTCCAGTCTCAACTTGTTGATTATACGTTGACAATCATGTACACGTTGTCTTGCCACCTCTAGTTGATGCTCGAGAACATCAGCACATTCCAATTCTAATCCATAATCATTTGGTAACGGCCATGCCACACTGCTCGCAGATCTTTGTGTTGATGTCACTTCATCCTGAAATGTTTCTGTAAGTACACATGACTAGGGCAAAAATATAGTTACAACAGTGAAGCGAACAAGACACTATTTTGTACTACATGGCAAGACAGGACTAACAATGATGTTACACGACACTTTCAAAAAAAAATGTTACACGTCATGAAGCATAAGCAGGTGATATTTTAAAAATTATAAAAATGATGGTCTGTGCAGCCTACATACATAAATCCCTCTTAGCTCACCAGAGGAGCATGATGTTGGGGCCCAATCGAAAACACAGAAAAGTTACAAATTTAGACAACACGTTGCGTATAAGTAAGCAAGCAGTTGGGCATTTTGTGCCTCAATTAAAGTCTTAGGGAGCATAATGAACAGCAGAGGGTTTCATACAAACATACTACAACAGGCAAAACTATGCAATCATTAGCGTAGTATAAACTAGATTGTGAGCCTCATGCAATAATAGTTGGTTAATAGACTTCAAAGCTTCAGGCACACTTTGGCAGAGTAATTAAATGGTAAGGCCTTTAATTATGTCAACTAATAGTGATACAAGTATCGAAAATCAGGCATGATTATTTGGGCATCTCATTAACTGAGGACAAATAAAGCAATTGAAAAGAGAAAATTAACTATGCCTGAAACAAACAAGGAATTGAACTGTTGAGTTGCATACAGTGACTTACCTTAGCAGGTTGAAGAGGCTCAGCGCAGCTCCTACTTCTCTTGCAAGGCTCCTTCCTAACATCTTGTACTTGGAAATCCTCAATTTTATCTTCATTGCACCCCTCTGTAAGGTGACACAAACTAGTTACTCGTCTCCTTGGAAGATAAATATGCATAATTTCCAGTCTGTGAACACAAAAGGATGAGATTAGAACAAAACAACACCACATAATGAAACATGCCGCATCTCTTGCACTTGCACACAATGAAATGAGCATTTACTATGTCTGCACTATGTAAAAACTAGGCATACCTTCGAACTGGATCTCCGGGTACTCTTGGAGAGCCTACTGTAGTGTACAGCCAAACCTTTATGTCACCTATGAGTTAGACAAGGCCCCACTACAGCAACCCTTAGTGTTTAAATCGTTGACAAGCTTTGTTAGAGTGTTAGGTCAAGAAGAGCAAGTAATCAAAGCAAACAGTCCTAGTATGGCTGGCTGATGCAAACAAGCAATTGAACAGATGTGTGAGCAAATCTTACATATCAAGAAAAGAAGCAAAGAAGGAGGCTTAAAGACCATCACTTGACTGACCAGATTTAAGGGGCATTTAAACATCATGTGCAACGTATGAACTAACATAAACATTGCATATTCCAGATTCTACAATGGAATGCACATGTATTAGGTTATGCCATGTATGATGATGCCTAAATGTACAGATAGCAGGCAGGAGTGATTCATCATTGCACGCACAATTGAATTGCAGGTTAAGGGCCAGTTCGATTCCGCCTTTTCAGGGCATATTGTCAAAATAAGCCATAAAAGATGTAAAGAAGTCATTTTTGAGTTATGGGCTTGGGCTTAACTAATTTCGCTTTGGAGGGGGGTGTTTCGGGTAGAACCTCACTAAAAATTGAAGGGAAGGGGAATAGTGAAATGACTCTGTTGTCTGCCTATATTACACTCAAAATGCAACTGCTGACGCCCGTGTCACACCTGACCCTCAAGTAAAAACAAACACGCAAGCATTCATTGCCCTGCCCGCTTACATCTCCTCTCCCCTTTCCCTCTACCTCGATCCCCTGCCTGCAGCACTAGGGTTCCTCCAGCGAGCCGTCGCCACTGGTCCCATCTGGCCTGGTCCTCGACGATGCTATGTACAACTAGGCTACATGGCCGGCGGGTAGGGGTAAATCTCCCTGGCTTCTCCTCCCTCTGGCGCCGCCCCTCATTCTCATGGTCTCCAGCAGCTGCTCCACTATGGTTCGTCCAACGCACTACTTCGGCGGGCGCTGCACAACTACGGCTAATGCCACACTGCGGCAGAAGGCACCTTATTTCCCTCCCCTCCTCCCAGGCCATGGCCTTGAGGTGCTGTTGAAGGATGAGCTCATCCAACAAGGTGAGGATCTCCTCTGATTTTTTGCCAAATTTTCATTCTGATCCACTATACGATGAATTGCTATGAGCTGCTTCTGCTGCTGCTATATGATGCATTGCTATGAGCTGCTCCAGTTGCTGCTATATGATGAATTGCTATGAGCTGCTGCTGTTGTATGATGAGGTTCTATGAGCTGCTGCTGCTGCTATATAATGAATTTCTACGAGCTGCTGCTGCTGCTATATGATGAGTTGCTACAAGCTGCTCCTGCTGCTGCTATATGATGAGTTGCTACAAGCTGCTCCTGCTGCTGCTATATGATGAATTGCTATGAGCTGCTCCTGCTGCTGCTATATGATGAATTGCTATGAGCTGCTGCTGGTATATGATGAATTGCAGACTGCTGCTGCTGTATGATGAGTTGCTATGAGCTGCTGCTGCTATATGATGCTTTCAGGTGGTGCTGCTATACGATAATAACCAGCCACTTGGACCATCGAATTTCAATAAATAATTGTTCTTCATTTAAATGTGGGTCATGCGTTCTTCGTTTAAATTAGGCAATGGGATCTCTATGGAAAACATGAACCAAAGTAGATTGTGCCAAGTAGATGGTATCTTTGTATTTGCATTTTGAGAAAATAGTGATGGTCTGTTTTCCTATCATATTAATTACTGCACTGGGTTCAACTTGTGATGTTTGTAAGTCAAATTAATTTCCATATGGGCAGCAAAATGAAAAAAAATATAATGCAATCTAGACTTTCCACTGATCACACCAAAGATAAGCTGAAAACACATTGAAAAGAACTGGTTGGCTTATTACATGGAGCTTATATTCACATGTGCTTATTTTCTTAGGATAACTCGTAATAACTGTCCCTAAGAAATTTGGCTAATAGAACTGTCATACAAATAACATGTCACGATGATTGCAATGGAGGAGTGACGTACCATAGCACACTGTATAGGCTCACCACTGCCTCTCATTTTTTTGCGATGTTCCATGAAATTGCCACATACATCTTGTACTTTTTCATCGTGTAACCCTATCTGCAAGTTGACACGGCTAATTTCAGACATCTCTACATGATACTACATTGCATATCCCTTGCGCATATTTAAACCACCAATTAACGATTGTGTGCGTACCATAAACTAGCCATGACTCTGTATGCTGGACTAGCAGGCACTCTAAGGGAGCCTAATGTAGTGCACTGGAATTCCTACATGCCACCTATGATTTTGTGTAATGTACTGCCCCTATTCCTAAATATATGTCTTTGTAGAGGTTCTAGTATGGACCACATACAGATGTATGTAGATGCATTTTCGAGTGTAGATTCACTCATTTTGCTCCGTATGTAGCCTATAGTGGAATCTCTAGAAAGACTTATATTTAGGAACGGAGGTACGAGGTAGTATCATGTATGACATCTACATATCTAATTTAGCAGCCAGTAGTAGAAATCATTGTCTGCACAAAGGGATTACTGGTCGAAAATCCTAGCACAACACGCTGGCAGGCACAGAACAATACAAGAGAGAGAGACGCGCTTACAAGATCATAGCAATGCCTCAGTCCAGGATCTTGGTTGGCCAAGCTGTTAGATCCAGAAGAAACATCGTCCTTGTAATTTTTGCCAGTTGCATAACAGGTAGCAGCGACCGGTTAGTATATTTGAAGTACATCGGGCAGGTGATACTGGACGGGTTTAAAGGTGACAAGTACCTAGGCCGTGGCGGGTGCTTGGCATCTCTCCAGAAGGTGGGAATCGGGTTAGAAACATCGAGGGTGATGACGCTGCGCTGGCTGTCGGGGTTCGGTAAGGAGATCTAGAATCGTCGAGTAGGGTGTTTGTGGAGCGGCTCCGGTAGGGTGGACTACAGTGTGGGCGAAGCGGATCTGTGGCCATGGACGAGGGCGTAGGTGAAGCTGCTCCAGTGGTTGGGTTAAGGATGGTGTCGACGACGCGGATCTGCGGCCGTGGACGGGGCGTCAGAAGCTGCTCCGGTGGTTGGGTTAAGGATGGTGTCGACAATGCGGATCTGCGGCCGTTGACGGGGTGTCAGAAGCTGCTCCGGTGGTTGGGTTAAGGGTGGTGTCGACGATGCGGATCTGCGGCCGTGGATGTGGCGTCAGAAGCTGCTCCGGTAGGTTGGATGAGGGTGCCAGGAAGCGGATCTGAGGCCGTGGACTTGTGACTTGGCAAAGCAGCCCCTGTAGGGTTGAGAATGGTATAGGCGAAGCTACTTCGGTAGGGTTGAGGAAGGTGTCGGCGAAGCGGCTCCGGTAGGGTTGAGGAAGGTGTCGGCGAAGAGGATCAGAGGCCGTCGACGGGGGCGTCGGTGGGGCGGCTCCGGGGGGTGTGGATGAAGCGTCTCCGGTGGGGAGTACGAATGAGCCGCTGCAGATGCGCGGCGGTTGACGAGAGTACCGGCGAAGCAGATCCGGCGCCGTGGACAAGGCCGACACTAAATGGGTTGTGGTATAGTGGTGGATGAGCAGTCTACTTGTTTCTAGGGGAGGTGGGAGGGGTAGATGCGGCCGCAGAAGCAGATCCGGCGAGGTGGACGCCACTGGCAGTGAATGGGCTATGGTACGCCGGTGGATGAGCAGTCTAGGGTTTCGAGAGGGGAGGGGAGAAAGGGCGATGAAGTATGGACGGCGTGATGTAAGATGCTCTGGTGCTGTGGAGTTAGTCGTTTTTGCGGGAGGGGGAGAGGAAATGGGGGTGCCGTGTAGTGGGGGAACCAGAAGTTACCAAAGCAGCCCCGACCTATCATGTAGATGAGGGCGGTATTTTAACTGTTGGTCTCCGTGCACCAAGGACAAAAGGGGGATTTCGCATGCTAAAGACTAAGGTGGCGGGAATTTTAGAAGGAGGCGGGAGATTTTGCCGCCCGCGGGATCGTTTGTATCCAGTTTTTTTCAACTAATTTTGGACCGTGCTAGCGGGAAGGTCATGCTAGACTGTGTACATGGGGCACGCGTCAGCAGTTAATAACTGGTGTGAAGTCCACCCCAGAGAAAAAGACAATAACTCGGGATGATGCGCCGATAACTTGGACGTTCACACGGGCGCGGCCAACCGTACGGGTGCAGTGGCGCATTCACAAAAAAAGGGATCAAACGCTCAGCCTATGTATTTCTTATGTAAATAGATAATTTAGTGCCATTGGTTATTTACTTTAAACATAATGCATTGACATGTTAGTGTAGAGGCACACAAAAAGAAATGGATATTGTAGTCAGCTACTTAAAAGTGTTACCTCATATGATTACATAGCCTCCATTTCATAAATTGCGTACCCGTTGAATTCATATATGAATACTACATATATTACTTCAAAATAGAAACTTAAATCATCCAAGACTAATGAATTTGAATGCAAGAGTAACAATGGTGCATGTACATGATAGCTACATTGGTTGTTTGAAGAAACATCACTGTAACTTTGGCATGCACAACTGAAAAGGTTTATTTAAATAGAAAATAATGTGATATGTGAGTGTCCAATCTTTATAGCGTTGAATCGATATTGTACCTTTGGCCATGATACGAAGTAGATATTGACTTATGTTCAAGTGATGCACGTCCACGATTGCTAGATAGTGATACGTGAATGAATTGTGCAATCTCTCTCACACGCATACATATCTCATTTTCCTGTGGGCATCGGAATCACACACGCGCACTTCGTGTATTTCTCTCCCTCCGTCAGGGTTAAATTCGTCTTTCTAACCCGTCCTACAAGTCTCTCACACAGAAACACACACGCTCTCTATGTCTAACACGCCCACCCCTTTAATTTCGCCCACCCACAGCCACTAATGTCTCAAAGTATAATAATCTCTCTCACACATATGCTATCTACCCGTCCCTTAATATAGCTAGATATGTGTCACACAAACTCCTTCTCCCTACTAGCAAGATGCCCATGCGTTGCACGGAACATCAAGATGCATTTGTATGAGAATTTTATCTTGTGGGAGAAAAGGATGAACGAGGGAATGCCTTATTTGCAAATGTGGAGAGGGGTGTGGGTATCTTTTTGCAAAATTGCCATAGTTTCCTTCCTGTTCGTCGGATAAATCGGATGGCCTATATTGCAGGATGGCAGGAACACCATCATCACCAACTCTGTTTTTTTATAAGAGTAGAGATATGTGAGTGTCACTGCCCCCCCACACACACTTCCCAACACCGAAGGAGTAGGGTGACACCTCGATCTTGATACTAAACTATCGACTGGCTTCTCTCTCAAACATACACACACACACACACTACCCGGCACCGAAGGAGTAGGGTGGCACATCGATCTTGATAATAATCTACCTACTCCTCTTTCAAACACACACACACACACACACACACACACACACTCGCTAGTTGTGCCTCGGTGCCTACCGTGCACACTCTCGATACGTCTTTCTCTCCCTCCCCCTCCCCAACAATGATAGCAGAAGGGTGACAAGTCGATCTGATCATAATCTGTCAATTGGTTTCTCTCTCAAACATTGTGTCTCGGTGCCTCGCTCGGTAGCCCCCTCAATATGTAGACTTCTCGCGCGCGCACAACTGTAGTGACGATGACGCTAAACCCAGTGTGCCTTGTTTTTACCGGCCTCATGTGATAGTTTTCACCCTATTTTCTGTTAATTAACAAGGCAACCTTTTCTTTGTTACTACTAGTGAATCTAAAATCATTCGGGGTAGACGTAAAATATATCACTTCAACCCAATTATCGCAGCAGCTATTTTAAAAGAAATTAGCTAGCTGCCCGTTCATTGCACGGAACATCAAGATGCATTTGTATGAGTAGTTTATCTTGTGAAAGAAAAGGTTGAACGAGGGAAGGCCTTATTTGCGAACGTGGAGAGACATGTGGGCATATTTTTGCAAAATTGCCATAGTTTATTTCCTATTCGTTAGATATAAATCCGACGGCCTATATTGCAGGATGGTACGCACACCATCATCACCAACTCTGTTTTCTACTCCCTCCGTCCGAAAATACTTGTCATCAAAATGGATAAAAAGAGATGTATCTAAAACTAAAATATGTCTAGATACATTTCCTTTTATCCATTTTGATGACAAGTATTTCCGAACAGAGGGAGTATTTGTCTTTTTAGAGATTTCAACAAGTGATTATGACCGGACCTTACCAACATACTCAAAAAAGTAGTCCATAATTTTGATGTTACCCTCTTTTCTTGGCGGTGCAGTGCCATTTGGATACCTCATAAATAAATCAAGGACAAATATGACCCCTTCCTGAAAAGACATACGGAGCAAAATGAGTGAATCTACACTCTAAAATATGTCTACATACACACCCGTATGTGGTAGTCCATTTGAAATCTTAAAAATACAAATATTTAGGAACGAATGGAGTATATATAAGAGTATACATGGAGATATATCTCCAGCATGGTCTACAACAAAAATGTGCTGGGCTGGTTAGCGCCGGATGCTCGCAACGTGATGACATGAGTTCGTATTCTATCTTTTAACTTTATATTTTTATATTATATATTACTCTACTTATTTGATATATACTTCTTTCGCCACTGTACTGACAGTGGAACCCATAGAGTACTTAGAATACAAGATTAAGGATAGACTTGTTTCTTTTTAACTTTCTGTACAAAGTTGTAGCCACCCTGCAAGTCACGTGTACACTGTGCATGCAATTAACTTTTTATAGAGGGACAATCATACAGGCAATTAACTCAAATGGATTGGATGTCACTCTATTATTTCCAGCATAAAGAGCATCTCCAACGGCAGCCAGCAAATTTCCTCCCACTTCCTTAAGCGGAGGACGACATCAAACGCCAGTGGCATGCATTTTTACAACTCTAACCAACGAGATGAAATTCGTGCAAACACGGACTGATTTCATATAAGCATGAAGGATTTCGTATAAAAAGCCAGATCTTCAGATAAACATGATGGATTTCATTACATTTACATGAACTAAGAGGTGCCAATCCGTCTCTCTTGTATAATTAATACTCCCTCCGTCCGGAAATGGATGTATCTAGACTTATTTTAGTTCTAAATGGCCTCCCGCGGATCCCTTTGTCTTTCTCATGTCCGTCAAACACTTGCGGGGTCGACGAAGGTCCTCGAAAGAGATGAAGCAGCAAATAAACCACCTGAATCCGCGGTCGTCGCCTCGGCGGCGGCTTTCATGGGTCCCTAGTGGCGGTGGCCTCCCGTGTTCTACTTCTCCTCGATGATGGCGGCGGACACGGAGAAGCTGGCCACCGACTCGTCGCTCTCCACGCACCCGGCTTCTGTCTCTGCCTGCATGGCGCTGCCGCAGGCCCGGGAGGCGCGCCCACAGACACGGGAGGCGCGGCCACCGCAGACACTGGTGGCGCGGTACGACGCGGCAGCGACGGCGGCATGCTCGCCGCCGTGCCGGCGTGGAGCAACTCGCCACTCCTCATCGAGCTGAACTAGAGCGGCGAGTTGCTGGACCACGCGCCTGCTTGGGGCAGCAACTGGCTCCGTCGGGCCAAGCGAGGTTGGTGAAGCACCGAGCGGCCTCGCCCGTATTCGGAGGGCTCGGCGAGCCACCCAGCCGGGTAATATGTCGGAGAACGGCTCATCGTAAGCCATCGGAGGAGTGGAGAAAATGGTGAAGGAGGAGATGGGGGAGCGGCGGAGGGGTGCGATTCTTGCCCACTGTCTGTCTGGCCTCGTGTAAATAGAGGGCGGGCGGTAGGAGCTTGGCCGGCGTCTGGACTCGTTTAAACTGAGGGCGGACGGGAGGAGCTCGGCCGGTGTTGCGTTTAATTCCGCCCGCTCATGAACGGACGTGTGGCTGGAGTAGGATTCTCGGTTTGCATGCGGGTTTAACGGAGGGGTTTAATGGAGGTGCCGGGCGTGCAGCGGGCGGCGCAGTACTATTCGATTTGACAGCAGTAATGAGCCGTCAAATCACAAAGGCCCTCGCTTCTCGTGAAACCGACCGAGCTAGACTGCCCCGCCCTCTAGCCTTTTAAAAAATGTATATACTCCACTTTTGTACAGTAGTAGTATCGACGGATTGCGCCATGGAGCAAAAGTTGAAATTAAAAAAAAGGTGGTACATATAGATTGCGCTCGTCGCCAAATTATGCATGTAGTACTATTAAAAAGGCTTGTCACAATAATGGTGTCCAGCACAAGTGCACAACCCACCCCTCAAATAAAACTAAGCACCCTGGAATTCTTTGACAAAACTAAGCACCCTGAAATTCTTTGACAACTAAACTGCTGGCTATATGATGTTGGCCATATATATTGTACGTATATAATGTGAAGAAACGAGTGGTAGTACTATACCAACTAAAAGATGAAATGTAAGAAATACTAGTATGTACATACTGAAGAGTTAAAGTAACAAGAAGAAACATAACATAGTTCTGCTGGGGGCTCGGCACAACACACCCCTGAAATTAAATTAAGCACACCTGAAATTAAACATTGCAACTATTCTGGTAGACACTGCATTAGAACCACCATGAGCAACGACACTGCCACCTTATCGGAGTCCTCGTCCACGTCCTCGACTTCGTCCTTGTCCCTCTTCCTCTTGGCCAATACTTCTTTGCTTGAACCTCACACTTGGCTGTTGCTCTTCATCCAACCGTTGTAGATATTGAAGCAAAGGTAGCCATCCATTGCAGCGTAGTGGATGTGGTCTATATCTAGTACATTCCGCTGCCATGCATGACGATGAAACGTGTATGGAGGTTTCTCCAGTTTACCATACTAAGGATGAACCATGGCTCCTGCCAGGGTCAACATTGAAGGCTGAAGAGAGGACACCAGCCGATTCTTCTAGAGGTCGAAGGTGTTGCCTACAACGAGGCCTATACGACGCAGGACTTCTTTGTCGTTACCAAAGTCTACAGTAACGAATTTGACTAGGTTGCTCCCGAGGAAGTCCTTAAAATCATGGCACTCAACGTCGGCATGGCATATGTGGTAGACCAAGCATGCACGCAAACCTAGATCACGGCGGGCTTCTTCCTCTCTTCGTCCTTTAGATCCTTCTCTCTTCCCAGGACTGTGGTGTACTCAACATCTAGCCCAGCGACCCACTCATCATCTGAGTTTTCGAACATGCGTCTGCAGCGAGAAAGGCATCCTTTCACCATCGCGGAAGAACGGGTGTAGATGACGTCGAACCCATCGCTGGTGATGGTTCTAACCTTGTACTCACTGCCGATCGTGGAGATTTGGGACGCCATGGATTTGGGAGGAGGGTTAGGATTAGTGGAACTGCCATAATGTGAATGGACGGGACAACTAGGAGCGAACCGCCGTAGTATTGAAGGACATGCGGGGACGAGTAGGAGCAAACTGCCAGCGTGCGAACGACATGGTAGTGGCTTTCCATTCTCCCATGATACGGGCTTCTGAGAGCCCTTGGATCTGAGATCGAACGGTTGCATGGCGTGATTCTAGACCTATGGGTGAATATCCTATCCTGGAGGGTTATTCTGCAAATTTTCAGCAACTTAGCATGCGACTGTTTGATCTCAGATCCAAGGGCTGCCAGCAGCCCGTATCATGGTCGCGCCTACCACGACTGTCGCGTCGCTTGCGCGGTCGTGCCCTTGGATATTTAACATGGTGCGTTAGGCTATCTGAGGTTGGCATGTCATACATAGTCATCACTTAGTCACTCATACTACAACAAGGTTGGCTATAAGTGTATTTTTTTACTCATCTCTATCTCTCTATTCATACTCCCTCCGTCCCATAATATAAGAACGTTTTTCACACTAGTGTAGTGCCAAAAATGTTCTTATATTATGGGACACAGGGAGTACTAGTATTTATTGCATTTGCCAAGGAGTGACCTCTTCCAATGAAATGGTGTTGCTAAGTTTGCTTCATTTAATTAGCTATAGACTCAAAATTGTCTTTTCACCTAGGTGCACGCGCTTAGCACCGTTTCTTCCTTGGGTCACCAAACTAGTCTCTCTCTTCTTGATTAACTTGCCACATCAGACTATGCCTATGTGGCAAGCTTAAGCACCTATAGGAGCAAGTAAAAGTAAGTACAATAGTGCGCTTTACATGGCATTTTTGCATATGTGGAGGAAAGAGAGGCAAGGAAAAAGTGGAGAAGTGGGCTCTCATGCAAGAGCCAGCCTCTACTACATGGTGGAGCATTGGGAGAGGCACCTGTATGGAGGTGGCCAGGAATCGGGAGACTCACGCCGGTCGTAGCGCCACAGTTAAAATGATAATGGCAAGTCAAATCATGGGGCCCCACCTGTCCAGCAGTAACTCGCTGTCAAATCACACAGCCCTACGTTTGCAGCAGCCTACTCCCTCGTCTTCTCGCGTCTCTGTCAAAGCGACTAGGCGGAACTGCCCCGCCTACAACGCAGGAAAAGCCCGCGCAGTATACTCCCTCCATCTAGGTGACCAAGGTGGAGAGGAAAATGAGAGAACTTAATGTTTAGTATTTGCTAAGGCTGGTTGTAATGGTACTAGCCCTAGCAATTTTGATGAGGTGTCATAGAATTAAATGAAGAAAGAGAGAGAGTTGAGTACTATGTGTCATACATGGGAATAAATAAAGTACTACATGATACTAATATATGATACATGGCGCAGGAGTACTAAGTATTATTAATACAGTTTTGCTAGAACTCATCTAGATGAGATATAATTTGGTCTCATTCATCTTTTATAGCCATTGGATGTGATGCTATATAAGATGCGTGTGTGCTGACGTGGGTTGTATTTGTTCTTGTGCAACGAACTGACCGCTGCATGTCATGTTTGATAGTCTCAAGTCATTAAAAGCATACAAGCCCCACATCTCTTCTTGGTTGATTCCTCTATTTATGTCAAAAAATAAGAAACATGGTGAGAGTTAATGCACCACGCCTATGTGTTTACTATTTGGTTTTCGTAAGATGACTTAATACTTACCTAGACGGAGGGAGTATTCGATTTGACAGCGGGCGGCGCAGTTCCCGATATGGCTTTAATGCAGACGAGGGAGGGAGTAGCGGTTCCCGATATGTTGAACGACCAATGCATCCTCCTTCAATTAATGCATGAGGGAAGTAATGGGAGGAGGTCCAGGAAAAGAGGCTGCACGATGTGAATGCAACGCAGTTTGCCCTCATTGCCCTCATATAAAGGCGCCCCTCCATTCCAATGCATCTACCACATCGTACGCACCTAAGAATTTGCCTAAGCACCTACACTAAGCGCAAAAGAGCTCACTCCAGACCCATGGCGGCGATGCGCATGAGCGGCCAGTGGCTGCACCAGATGGTCCACGATGCCGGCCTGCGGCATGGCGCCGAGGATCGTCTCCAGACGGTGTTGGAGACCGGCTGGTGGATGGCCGCTGTCAACGCCAACTACGACTCTCAGTTGGACCAGATGATCGTTGCCACCAGCAACAAGTTCACCGTCATCAAGAAGCTCACGGACGACATCGCCGTACTCCTCCAGCCTGCGCGCCCGGGCTCCTCATTGCCTGCCACCCTAATCGGCCTCCATGGCCGGAACCTCTTTCAAGCACCGGTGGCCCTGCGACTGCCCGCCGACGCCACGAAGAATGTCCACCTGGAGGTCGCGCTCACCGCGAGGCGCCTCGCCCTGCAAAAATTCGTCGACCTACACATCCACGTGTACGAGAAAATCGTGTACATAGGTATCTACAAGGCCAGTGAGGACGCTACGAGGTTGGCCTTCCTCAACCGGCTGGAAGCCTTGGATGCCTTTGCTGAGAAGCACCTCAACCTCGCCACAAAAGCGGCCGCTCCTTAGCCGCCGGTCGGTGGCCCGGCGCACTAAGTTGAGGAGGAGGAGGTCGTACGTTCGTGGATCCATATTTCTTCTTGCCTTCTGTAACCACCACTGCGATCGCATCATCGTGGCCTTAATTCTTATTGTGTTGTTGCATTCTCGTTCCAGTCAATACCGACATGTGCGATCCCTTTGCTTAATTATATGCATCACTGTAACTAGTACTCCATCCGTCAATTTTATAAGTTATGCTTACCTTTTCCATCAACTTCGTGCAACGCGCATGCATCTTGCTAGAAACACTAGAATATGTCTATATAATCCGTATGTGATAGTCCATTTGAAATCTCAAAAAAGACAAATATTTAGGTACGGAGGGAGTAATATATTAGGAGTATATCAAAACAATAGTGATTTCTTTCAAGTTTGTGAACAAATACTACTATTCTACTACTTTGGATCCGTCGCAACGCACGGGCACATTGCTGGTAAAAGGAAAAGGCCTGCCGCGTTCGCGTCGCACCCCCACACGCCCGGGAATTGGGAGTACAACACGGCCCGTCCGGCACGACACATAGCTTAGGGAAGGCGTGTTACCTAGCACTTTCACTTTCATGTGGGACCGCCGTTGAGAAAACCGACACCGCGCCCGCCGCCGGGTTGGAAAATAGAAACGAGGGGAAGATCTAGCTGTAGCATGGAAGCCAAGAAATTTGGTGTCAGACGGGGCTCGTTGATAGAGTAGGAGCATTCCGTACTAGTACTACTCCTACTAGTACCAAGTTTGTACTCCTAATACTATATTACTAGTACTACCACTATCACTACAAAAAAAGACACATCCGTGACATTTTGGGCCGAACGAATTTTTTTTCTATCATACACATGACACTTCTATGACGATAATTGTGACAAATCCCGGTATCATCATAGATGTGGTGGGCTCCTACTTCTATGACAAAAAATCATGACAGAAAATGGGCTTTTCGTCCTGGGCGGGTCGGAGACGCAGCTGCATGACATTCTTTGGGCCTTCCATGACGGAAAAAACCATGGTAGAAGCGAAGGGGAGGAAAATTTCGGCGAGTTCCCGGTTACGGTGGGAGGCCGGGGGCCGAGCGATGCGCGTTTCTCTCGTACACGTACGCGCGTGTGTGCAAGGCATTGGCTCTAACTGAAACCGAGCGATTGCACTGCAGGCTACGCATTACTGAACCCGAGCAATTGATCGATGGCTGTTAACTGAACCCGATCGAGCGATTCCTTCGCTACTGCTGCTAACTCAAGCCAATCGATGGGATGAAAAGTGAGCGTTGTGTGTGTGTGTGTGGGGGGGGGGCTTGGATGAACAGTGAGCGGTGGCGTTGCCTCTGGATGAACAGGACCCCGTGGTGTGGTGGAGGCCTGGATGAACAGTAGACGGTGGAGGGGTGCCCGTGGAGGGGTGGATGAACAGGACCCCGTGGTGTGGAGGGCTGGATGAACAGTAGACGGTGGAGGGGTGCCCGTGGAGGGGTGGTTGAACAGGACCCCGTGGTGTGGAGGGCTGGATGAACAGTAGACGGTGGAGGGGTGCCCGTGGAGGGGTGGTTGAACAGGACCCCGTGGTGTGGAGGGCTGGATGAACAGTAGACGGTGGAGGGGTGGTTGAACAGTAGCCGGTGGAGTAGCACGCGGTGGAGGCTGGATGAAGAGGATCCCGTGGAGGCTCGATGAACAGGAGCCCGTGGAGGCCGGAGGAGGTCGACGGTGGAGATGAACAGTATCCCGTGGAGTCCCGTTTTGCGGTACGCCACACCCCTCTCGATGAACAGGACCCCCGTTTCGACCGTAGCGCTCCAACACAAGTTTGTTTCCTCCGTTTTGCGGTACGCCACACCCCTCCCGATCAACAGGACCCCCGTTTCGACCGTAGGAGGTCCGTTTCCTCCGTTTTGCGGTACGCCACACCCCTCCCGATCAACAGGACCCCCGTTTCGACCGTAGGAGGTCCGTTTCCTCTGTTTTGCGGTACGCCACACCCCTCCCGATCAACAGGACCCCCGTTTCGACCGTAGGAGGTCTGTTTCGTCTGTTTTGCGGTAGCCACACCCCTCCCGATCAACAGGACCCCCGTTTCGACCGTAGGAGGTCCGTTTCCTCCGTTTTGCGGTACGCCAGACCACTCCCAATGAACAGGATCCTGTTTTGAATGTGGACGGTCGAACACAAGGCCGTTTCCTCCATTTTGCGGTACGGCAGGCCTCGTTTCCATCGCCTGTTCCGTCCAAGCCCTCCCGATGAACACGACGAATTCCGTTGCCTCCCGATGAACACGACGCATTCCGTTGCCTCCCCATGAACACGACGCATTCCGTTGCCTCCCCATGAACATGACGATGATGTTGTTTCTCCTTTCTGACCCAGCCATGTACACAAGCCTTGGCCGTACGTATGCGCGAGTAGGCGTTCGAGACCCCGCCCGTATGTACACATACGTGGCCGTATTTTCTTTCTTGCACCCTGGCCGCTGTACGTACTTGTACATGCTACGTGCGCGCCTCTACTACGACACGTGCGCGCCTCTACATCGACCAGTATATATGTACGTACACGTTCGCGACCAGAATGACAACGCTACGTACGCTTCGACCAGGTGGGTCCCGACTGTCAGGCACTTCCTTGCGTGCGAAGATGTAGCTGGTGCGTCCCAGGAGTCAGGGGCGAAATACGGTGGCCCGTCCGGTGGGTCCCCACTATCAGGTGGAGGAATAATTATTTTGCATGTAATAAGGAGGCACTTCCTTGCTGCGGTCGTGAACCCAGCTGTCAGCCTCTCCACGTATAGTCCACGTCAGATGGAAGCCGTTCCTTGACCACGTTGACCACGCCGCACCAAGAGCACCAGGGCGATGGACGACGACGAGGCCTAGGAAGGGGACGACGCAGAGCCGGGGAAGATGCGGCAGTGGATGCCCACGCGTAGAGGAGTACGAGGGTTCACTGGTTCGCTGCGGTGCGAGGCTGCCGTCGCCGCAGAATAACAGGGGGTGTGGGTGAGTAGAGGGATGGCCTGGCCAGTGGTGGGAGTAGTAGGGGGCGGTGAGGCCTCCGCCGCATCGCAGCCGGCCACGGGAGGCAGGAGCACGAGGCACGACCGGCGCTGGTTTGGGCGGCTGGAGCAAGAAGACTAGAGGTTGAAGAAGCACTACGGCCGTTGGATGGACATTGTACGGTAACTGGAGCTAGAATCGTGCATATTGACTAAGTTGACAAAGCCCACCGTCCCCGTCAACTTAGTAGGCCCACAAGTCAGCCCGCCACTATATTGGGTCCCAGCTAACAGGGGGAGTATTCATTTTGTTTTGTGCGTAATAAGGAGGCACTTCCTTGCGTGCGAAGATATAGCTGGTGGGTCCGAGCTGTCAGCGGCGGTAATGTTTTTTTCGCAAAATACAGAGGCCCTTTCGGTGGGTCCCTGATGTCAGGTGGAGGAAACATTATTTTGCGCGTAATAAGGAGGCATTTCCTTGCGTGCGGCCGTGGACCCAACTGTCGGCCTCTCCACATACAGTCCACTTCAGATGCATGTCGGTCATTGACCACGTTGACCAGGCCGCGCCGAGAGCACCAGGGCGGTGGACGACGACGAGGCCTAGGAAGGGAACGACACGGAGGCAGGGAAGACTCGGCAGTTGTTTCCCACGCGGAGGGGAGTACGACTGTACGTGGGTTTACTGGTTCGTCTGCCGTCGCCGGAGAATAACAGCAGGTGTGGGTGAGTAGAGGGATGGCTAGGCCAGCGATGGGAGTACGGTGGGGCGATGAGGCCTGCGCGGTAGCATAGCCGGCCGCGGGGAGGAGGGAGCAGGCAGTCCCGTCGGCGCTTGTTTGAGCGGCTGGAGCAGGAAGAGCAGAGATTGAAGAAGCACGACGGCCGTTGGATGGACATCCAACAGTCACTGCTTGTGCGTCAACCTTTTTTTAGGAAAGCCTCAAATCTGTGGAAAACAGCATACAACCCATCTGCCATTATTTCTAATAATTTTCAGCCCATTTGCTAATTCTTAAGGTTTTTTTTGGAGCCCATATTCTTTTTGTTAGCATTACAGCCCAAATTGTGGCCACGGTTAAAAAATTATACGAAATTTTGCATATTTTGGTGCGGTCCGAACTATTTTTAATCCCGAAATTTCGACTCACATTCAAACTGATTTTGAAAATAAATGTATATCAACATAAAATCCAACAAATTCTCCACGCATAAAAATTAATGTAATTTAAAATCTTGAAATGAAAAAAAAGATATTTGAAACTAATTGCCGGTTTGATGTGTTTTAAAAATGTACAACCCATTTGTCATTACTGATGGGCCATTTTCTTGGCCAGCCGAATGAAAGCTCTCCTCGTCTTGAAAGATTTGCAGCCCAACAGGCCTGACAAAGCGACTTACTTGGCAAATCACAAAAAAACTGGGCTGTGGCCGTGGACCCAGCTGTCAGCCTCTCCATGTACAGTACTCTTCCGATGGAAGTCGTTCCTTGACCACGTTGACCACGCCGCATGGAGAGCACCACGGCGGTGGACGACGGTGAGGCCTAGGAAGGGGACGATGCGGAGCCGGGGAAGACGCGCCAATGGAAGCCCGCGCGGAGAGGAGTACGAGGGTTCACTGGTTCGGCTGCGGTGTGAGGCTGCCGTCGCCGCAGGGCCTGGCCAGCGGTGGGAATAGTAGGGGGCGGTGAGACCTCCGCGGCAGCACAGTCGGCCACGGGAGGCATGAGCATGCAGCACGACCGGCGCTGCTTTGGGCGGCTGGAGCAAGAAGACCAGAGGTTGAAGAAGCACTACGGCCGTTGGATGGACATCATACGGTCACTAGAGCTATAATCGTTCATATTGACTAAGTTGACAAAGCCCTCCGTCCCCGTCAACTTTGTTGGCCCACAAGTCATCCTCCCACTATGGTGGGTCCCAGCTAGCAGAGGGGGTATTCATTTTTTTGTGCGTAATAAGGAGGCAGTTCCTTGCGTGCGAAGATATAACTGGTGGGTCCGACATGTCAGCGGGGGGAATGTTTTTTTCACGAAATACAGAGGCCCTTCCGGTGGGTCCCAGCTGTCAGGTGGAGGAATCATTATTTTGCGCGTACAGTCCATGGCCGATGGATGTCGTTCGTTGACCAAGTTGACCAGGCTGCGCCGAGAGCACCATGGAGGTGGACGACTGCGAGGCCTAGGAAGGGAACGACACAGAGCCGGGGAAGACTCGGCAATGGTTGCCCACGCGGTGGGGAGTATGAGGGTTTACTGGTCCGGCTGCCGTCGCCGGAAAATAACAGGAGGTGTGGGTGAGTAGAGGAATGGCCTGGCCAGCAATGAAGTAGGGTGGGGCGGTGCGGCCAGTGCGGCAGCACAGCCGGCCACGGGAGGCGGGACCAGGCAGTCCCACCGGAGCTGGTTTGGGCGGCTGGAGCAAGAGGATCAGATACTGAAGAAGCATCACGACCGTTGATTAACATCCAACAGTCACTACTGCTAGAATCGTTTGTGGACTAAGTTGACAAAGCCAAAGTACACGTCAACCTAGTAGACCCACAAGTCAGCCTCCAAATCTGTCCCAAATAGCATACAACCCGAAATTTCTAGCCAGATTCAAATTAATTTTAAATCTAAATATACCTTAATTTAAATTCAATGAAATTTTATCCGCACAAAAACAATGAAATTTAAAATATCAAAATCCGAAAGAAAACAATATTTTGGAACTAATTGTCTGTTTACTGTACCTTTTCATTTTACAGCCCATTTCTTATTACTTATAGCCCATTTTCTGGTCAAAATGAATCCCTCCTCGTCTTGAAAGATTTCCGGCCCAGCAGGGCGTAGAAAAGCAAGTAGGCCTACGTTGGTTATTCTGCAAAAAACAAAATAGCTGGCTAGCAATTTTCAGAAAGGAAAAAACAAACTGGGCTGGTTGTATGCTAAACATATGAAATAAAAGCCTGGGCTAGATGGGCCACGGGTCCCGCACAACCTAGTTGATACCCTTCTCCGTCCTGAAAAAACAAAATTACTGCATGCGCTGTTGGGTCCCTACTGTCATCCTCACCATGTACAGTCATCTCCTTATTCCTCTCGGTTGTTGTCCATGTTGACAACACTGGAGGGCGGCGCCGCGGCGAGCGAACCAAGGCGGAGGACTATGGTGAGGCCTCGGACGGGAACGAACAGGAGCCGGGGCAGATCACAGCCAGCCGTGGGAGGCGGGAGCAGGCGGTCCCGCCGACACTGGTTTGGCTTTGGCGGCTCGAGGAAGAAGAGACTGAAGAAACGCGACAGACGTTGAATGTCAATCCAACGGTCAACGTTCGCACAATTGTTTGTTGACTAAGCGGACACCAAGTAGCATACTTTTTTATATATAGGAAGAAAACTGCGAGGAAAATGCGTTCGTCTGCCGTCCTCCTCACAGGGAACGTTCGCCACATAAGTGACTAGCACCCTTGGTTTTCAACCGAGAGGTCTTGGGTTTGAGTCCCAGGAACTCTCAATTTTGTCCTCCTTCCTTCCTCGCAAAAAAAGGGAAAGAAAATCAAAGACTTGGGAAGGTGTACAGAACAAGCTAGCGTACCAGTAAAGAGACGTTGCCGAGTTTTAGAAAAAAGGAAGATGTGCTCCTATAGCTGGTTCGAATCCAAAACTAGACACTGACTATATATGATGCTATGCTACTCTGCAAGTAATGAAACTGACATATCCAACGTTCGCTTCTCCTCTTCTCTACTTACTCTGCCTAGCATCAGAAGCTCTGGCCGCAGCAACCATGTCCGCTGGCTACTCGTCCACCTGCTCTTCAGCAGGCAACAACCAGATATGTGCCAAGTCGCAACCCGTACCATCGCCCGTGGGTCTCATCACACCCTCGCCGGCACGCGCACTGCAGCCGATTTCCCATCGCAACTCGCTGCCGTTGGTGTGGTGCCACTGCTGCAAATCACGCGGAGTCATCCATCGCGTCTCAACCACAATCCGCAACCCTGGCCGAGTCTTCTACAAATGCCCGAATCATGGGGTAATAATATGTTTAAGTGTTGTTCTGCTGCTTTCAGTTGCTGATTTTTTAATAGTTTGGTTGATGATCTACCAATTTGATTCGTGCAGAAAAGGGAGGATTCGTGTGATTTGTATTTCTGGGAAGTTGCTGATGTGGGGGAATGAAACTACGCTGATTATTTGGTTAGCCGAGGAATCCCAATACCAGCAGGTTGGGGTGTTGGACAAGTAACTGAAGGAACGGTAGAAGAGGAAGATGCAAAGCAGAAGGTTAAAGATGCAGTTCCTCTGATCATGGCCAAGCAACAGCTGCTGAACGACCTTGACAGCAATGAGGAGATGAAAGAGCTTGTGAAGATACTGGGCAAAATCGATGTGCTCTGTAGGATGATTGTCTCTTTATTTGCAGTGTATGTAGCACTCGTGATGTATTCAGTGGCTACGACATGAGCACTTTGCTAAAACTAGTAATGAATGAAACCTGTGTAGCAGGCTGGGCGTAGTGTTGTGAACATCTAATGATTTCTATTAACGGAAATTAGGGGGTATCCCCTTTTGCTCATATAAATAAATAAATAGCAGAGGACCTGTTGGGTCAGCTTTGTTCTCATTCGAAGACGTCGAGAAAATTGCAGTCCAACAGCAAACTATGTCATCAAATTCAAGTTTCACAGCCAAATATGAGTACAACTAAACAACAATGTCATCATGTTTTAGTTGTCATACAATCACCAAACACAAATCAGCATACATAACAAGTGGTGTTCTCACAGCAAAATACTAAACAACATGTTCATCAGGTTTGAATTGTCATAGCAAACACAATTTCATATAGTAGATAAAAAAAGGTCTTTTGACAGGAAAATATGACAAAAGCAATGTAATCATCATCCGCAGCAGCAGCGTCAACATCTTCGCCATGTGTATCAGTCTGAATCATAATTCCCCACGGTGTCATCTTCTTCTTCGTCCTCAACATCCTCAAACGTTGGCTTCTTCTTGATCAACTCTTGTATGTCCACAGCACGTCAGGCAATCTTTTCGCCGGCGTCATTGACATGACGGTTCTCAAAGATATTAGGAACATCTGTGTTATCTTGTACATCAGGAGCAGTGTAAGCATCATCTTGTTGTGCAACTTCATTAAACGAATTCCTCTGCTCAAACCTTTGCAATACTCTCCAGTCATCGCTACGTGCAAATGTGTCTTCCAAGAAAAATATCTGTGTTGCTTGATTTGCCAAAATAAAAGGCTCGTTGGTCTGGTACGCCGCCTTGACATTGATGGATTTGAAATAATCATCAGCTCTGGGTTTTGCGATCCTTGAAAATAGGTTATACCAACGATAGCACAATAGAACCACACACCGATGATCCTCGAAACTGGAGATATACTGCAACTGAATAATGTCTGTTATGTTAGCATACATTTCAGTTGTCTCTTTGTCATACGTATCCATGCTCATGATGGCACTGTTTTGTGTCTTCCTGCCTTCGTATCATGCAAGGGTGCTGTAGCGCACATCTCCAACAACGCAAGATTCATAATGTCTTACCCGAGTATCAGGACCCATTGCTAGTGAGTAAAGGGCATCATCAACTGCCTGCCCATCCTCCCGCATCTTCTTAACCTATGGTTAGAAAATAGACAAGCTGATCATCTTATGTACTCAATATATTAAAAAAACTGACAGTGCACTTCAAAAGCTTACATGGTTCTTGAACCATTTTGCAAATCCTGACATAACCAGTTTGTCAATGTTTCTTGGATTTTGCTGCAGTAACTCCTCTTTGTAGATGTTGCACAACATAGTGATCACGTCAAACATCTAAATATATAAGAATGTGCTGCAAGTTTAGTAGATTACGATGTATAAGCTGCAGTACTCCACTTACTTGATATAAGGTAGTATCTCAGGACAAATTTTCAACACATACCAAACCATTTTGTCCAAATCTTTAGGTTTGTCCTCTTGTCGACTCTTCCCGGTAACTCGAACAGAATAATCAAAAACATTGAGCCCGGGATTGTCTTCACCCACCTCTTTGCTAAGCTGATCAACTATTTCAATGTATTTTGAGCAGAATGTCAACGCTTCTGTAGCAATGTAGGCCTATGCAATGGAACCCTCGGGTCTAGCTCTGTTCCTAACATAGCCCTTGAAAGTGCCTAGCCGCCTGTCAATAGGGTACATCCAGCCATACTGTACTAGACCTCTAAGTAGTGCCTCATCAGGTAGATGAACAACCAAACGCACCATCACATCAAAGAAGGCTGGAGGATATATCTTCTCAAGGTCGCATAGGATAGTTGGTATCTTGTCTCTAAGACGCTCCAAATACTCTATCCTAATATTCCTACTGCAAAGTTCCCTGAAGAATTGTCCCAACTCTGCAACTGCTCCGTATAAGTCAGGGCGGCCCAATCCTCTAAGGATAACAGGTAAAACCCTTTGAAGTAGGACGTGGCAGTCATGAGTTTTCAACCCTTGTACCTTGTTTCCATCTGCACTGATGATACGTCTCCAATGTATCTATAATTTTTGATTGCTCCATGCTATATTATCTACTGTTTTGGACTACATTGGGCTTTATTTTCCACTTTTATATTATTTTTGGGACTAACCTATTAACCAGAGGCCCAGCCCAGAATTGTTGTTTTTTGCCTAATTCAGTGTTTCGAAGAAACGGAATATCAAACGGAGTCCAAACAGAATAATCCTTTCTGGAACGTGATTTTCTTCCCGAACAAGACCCAGAATACTTGGACCCTACGCCAAGGAAGCCCCGAGGAGGTCACGAGGTAGGGGGCGCGCCCTACACCCCCAGGCGCGCCCCCACCCTCGTGGGCCCACCGAAGCTCCACCGACGTACTTCTTCCTCCTATATATATCCACGTACCCCCAAACGATCAGAAGAGGAGCCAAAAACCTAATTCCACCGCCGCAACTTTCTGTATCCACGAGATCCCATCTTGGGGCCTGTTCCGGAGCTCCACCGGAGAGGGCCGTCATCACGGAGGGCTTCTACATCATCATAGCCTCTCCGATGAAGTGTGAGTAGTTTACCTCAAATCTTCGGGTCCATAGTTATTAGCTAGATGGCTTCTTCTCTCTTTTTGGATCTCAATACAAAGTTCTCCCCCTCTCTTGTGGAGATCTATTCCATGTAATCTTCTTCTTTTTGCAGTGTGTTTGTTGAGACCGATGAATTGTGGGTTTATGATCAAGTCTATCTATGAATAATATTTGAATCTTTTCTGAATTATTTTATGTATGATTGGTTATCTATGCAAGTCTCTTCGAATTATCCGTTTGGTTTGGCCAACTAGATTGGTAGTTCTTGCCATGGGAGAAGTGCTTAGCTTTGGGTTCGATCTTGCGATGTCCTTTCCCAGTGACAGAAGGGGCAGCAAGGCACGTATTGTATCGTTGCCATCGAGGATAACAAGAATGGTTTTATTTCATATTGCATGAATTTATCTCTCTACATCATGTCATCTTGCTTAAAGCGTTACTCTGTTTTTAACTTAATACTCTAGATGCAGGCTAGATAGCGGTCGATGAGTGGAGTAATAGTAGTAGATGTAGAATCGTTTCGGTCTACTTGTCACGGACGTGATGCCTGTATACATGATCATGTCTAGATATTCTCATAACTATGCTCAATTCTGTCAATTGCTCAACAATAATTTGTTCACCCACCGTAGAATACTTATGCTCTTGAGAGAAGCCACTAGTGAAACCTATGGCCCCCGGGTCTATTCTCATCATATCAATCTCCATCACTTTAATCTTGCTTTGTTTTTACTTTGCCTTTTACTTTTCACTTTGCATCTTTATACCAAAAATACCAAAAATATTATCTCTATCAAATCTCACTCTCATAAGTGACCGTGAAGGGATTAACAACCCCTAATCGCGTTGGTTGCGAGTAGCTATCGTTTTGTGCAGGTACGAGGGACTTGAGCGTGGCCTCCTACTGGATTGATACCTTGGTTCTCAAAAACTGAGGGAAATACTTACGCTACTCTGCTGCATCATTCTCTCCTCTTCGGGGAAAACCAACGCAAGCTCAAGAGGTAGCAAGAAGAATTTCTGGCGCTGTTGCCGGGGAGTCTACGCAAAAAGTCAACGTACCAAGTACCCATCACAATCCCTATCTCTCGCATTACATTGGTTGCCATTTGCCTCTCGTTTTCCTCTCCCCCACTTCACCCTTGCCATTTTATTCGCCCTCTCTCTCCCAACCTCCTTCTCCTTCTCTTTCTCCGTTTGCCCTTTCTCTTGTTGCCTTGTCGTTATGGCCAATCTTATTTATTCTCCATTATCTCCCGAGAATGAAGTCCTAAATTTTAAACAAAGGGAGGGAGAAAATCTAAAAGACGCCTGGTATAGAATTTGCAATGCTCAAAATAGAGCTACCAGGAAGCAATCTACTTCAGTTCTTCTTTGCAATTTTTATGTAGGTGCTAGTCCTTGGTATAGATATATCCTTGATACCATTACCGGAGGGAATCTCTTGGGTAGCCATACTTTTGACTCTTATAATGCTATGATAGATTTATTTGGCTCACCACCTCTTTTGGTTAATGGAACTATGTTAACTTTGGAGCATGTTATGCAAAGGCTTGAAATTATTGAGAACAAAGTTGCTACTATTGAATCAATTGAAAATCTAGATAAAAAGATCTATAATCAAATTACTCAATATGGATCTAAGGTAGGAATGACTTTGAAAAATATTAAGGAAAAGGAACCCATGGTTAATGAGAAAATAAATCTAGATTCCTCTAGAATCGATAAACTTGAGGGTATCATTACTAACTTGGGAACCGCTTTTTCTTCCATAAAGAATACTCCTAGTCCTCCCACTAAAATTGCTAAGCTTATGTATGTTCCTAAGAATAAGGGTGAATCATCTAGTAAGGAAACCGCGGATCTTAAATCTATAAGTATTCATCGCGATATTTTTGCCTTCAATAAGGAACCATTTGCTACAAATGAATTCTTCGATCTTGTGCCTAAAAGTTTGATAATTACTAAAAATAAAGAAATTTCTAAGGAAGGTAGATGCCTCATTAAAGAATTTCCTTCCAAAGATGGCAATACCTAGATCTATCCTCGCTTTTATGCCTAGCTAGGGGCGTTAAATGATAGCACTTGTTGGGAGGCAACCCAATTTTTATTTTAGTTTTTTATGTTTTTCTTCTGTTAGGAAATAAATAACCCATCTACCTTCTGTTTGGATGTGGTTTTGTGTTTTAATTAGTGTTTGTGCCAAGTTAGACCTATTAGATCTTCTTGGATAATAGTTATTTGATCTTGCTGTAATTTCCAGAAACTTTGCGTTCAGTGCCCGAATTATTACAATCAGAACATGATAAAATACTGATTCCAATTGGTGATGATCAATAAACAAATTGTCTAGGTCTTCTAATTTTGGTAGATTTTTTGGAGTTCCAGAAGTTTGAGTTAGTTACATATTACTACAGACTGTTTTGTTTTTGACAGATTCTGTTTTTCATGTGTTGTTTGCTTATTTTGATGAATCTATGGTTAGTAAAATAGTTTATAATCCATAGAGAAGTTGGAATACAGTAGGTTTAACACCAATATAAATAAAGAACGAGTTCATTACAGTACTTTGAAGTGGTCTTTTGTTTTCTTTCTCTAACGGAGCTCACGAGATTTCTATTGAGTTTTGTGTTGTGAAGTTTTCAAGTTTTGGGTGAATTCTTTTGATGGATTATGGAACAAGGAGTGGAAAGAGCCTAAGCTTGGGGATGCCCATGGCACCCCCAAGATAATCCAAGGACACCAAAAAGTCAAAGCTTGGGGATGCCCCAGAAGGCATCCCCTCTTTCGTCCACTTCCATCGGTAATTTACTTGGAGCTATATTTTTATTCACCAACATGATATGTGTTTTGCTTGGAGCGTCTTGTATTATTTGTGTCTTTGTTTGTTAGTGTGCCACAATCATCCTTGCTTTACACACCTTTTGAGAGAGCCATACATGAATTGGAAATTGATAGAATACTCTATGTGCTTCACTTATATCTTTTGAGCTATGTAGTTTTGCTCTATGCGCTTCACTTATATCTTTTGAGCGTTATAATTTTGCTCTATGTGCTTCACTTAGATCTTTTAGAGCACGGTGGTGGTTTGTTTTAAAGAAACTATTGATCTCTCATGCTTCACTTAAATTATTTTGAGTCTTAATAGCATGGTAATTTGCTTAATAATAATATGCTTGGTATTCAAGATTTGTGAAATTTTCTTTTGAGTGCGTTGAATACTAAGAGAAGATTGAAGCATGATAATTGTTTTGAGATATGGAGGTGATAATATTAGAGTTATGCTAGTTTAGTAGTTGTGAATTTAAAGAATACTTGTGTTGAAGTTTGTGATTCCCGTAGCATGCACGTATGGTGAACCATTGTGTGATGAAGTCGGAGCATAATTTATTTATTGATTGTCTTCCTTATGAGTGGCGGTCGGGGACGAGTGATGGTTTTTTCCTACCAATCTATCCCCCTAGGAGCATGCGCGTAATACTTTGATTTGATAACTTCTAGATTTTTGCAATAAGTATATGAGTTCTTTATGACTAATGTTGAGTCCATGGATTATATGCACTTTTTCCCATCCTTCCACCATTGCTAGCCTCTCTAATACCGCGCACCTTTCACCGGTATCATACACCCACCATATACCTTCCTCAAATCAGCCACCATACCTACCTATTATGGCATTTCCATAGCCATTCCAAGATATATTGCCATGCAACTTTCTACCGTTCCGTTTATCATGACACGCTCCATTATTGTCATATTGCTAGCATGATCATGTAGTTGACATCGTATTTGTGGCAAAGCCACCGTTCATAATCCTTTCATACATGTCACTCTTGATTCATTGCATATCCCGGTACACCGCTGGAGGCATTCATATAGAGTCATATTTGTTCTAAGTATCGAGTTGTAATTGTTGAGTTGTAAGAAAAATAAAAGTGTGATGATCATCATTTTTTAGGGCATTGTCCCAAGTGAGGAAAGAATGATGGGGACTATGATTCCCCCATAAGTCGGGATGAGACTCCGGACGAAAAATAAAAAAATAAAAATAAAAAAAGAGGCCATAAAAAAGGGCCCAAATAAAAAAAATGATGAGAGAAAAAGAGAGACGGGACAATGTTACTATCCTTTTACCACACTTGTGCTTCAAAGTAGCACCATGATCTTCATGACAGAGAGTCTCTCGTTATGTCACTTTCATATACTAGTGGGAATTTTTCATTATAGAACTTGGCTTGTATATTCCAATGATGGGCTTCCTCAAAATTGCCCTAGGTCTTCGTGAGCAAGCAAGTTGGATGCACACCCATTTAGTTTCTTTTGATGAGCTTTCATATACTTATAGCTCTAGTGCATCCGTTGCATGGCAATCCCTACTCACTCACATTGATATCTATTGATGGGCATCTCCATAGCCCGTTGATACGCCTAGTTGATGTGAGACTATCTTCCCCTCTTTTTGTCTTCTCCACAACCACCCTTCTATTCCATATATAGTGCTATATCCATGGCTCACGCTCATGTATTGCGTGAAGATTGAAAAAGTTGGAGTATGAAACAATTGCTTGGCTTGTCATCGGGGTTGTGCATGATTTAAATACTTTGTGTGATGAAGGTAGAGCATAGCCAGACTATATGATTTTGTAGGGATAACTTTCTTTGGCCATGTTATTTTCAGAAGACATAATTGCTTTATTAGTATGCTTGAAGTATTATTATTCTTTATGTCAATATGAAGTTTTGTCTTGAATCTTTCTAATCTGAATATTCATAATGCAATTAAGAAATTTTGCATTGAAATTATGCCAAGTAGCACTCCGCATCAAAAATTCTCTTTTTATCATTTACCTACTCGAGGACGAGCAGGAATTAAGCTTGGGGATGCCTGATACGTCTCCAACGTATCTATAATTTTTGATTGCTCCATGCTATATTATCTACTGTTTTGGACTATATTGGGCTTTATTTACCACTTCTATATTTGGGACTAACCTATTAACCGGAGGCCCAGCCCAAAATTGTTGTTTTTTTGCCTATTTCAGTGTTTCGAAGAAACGGAATATCAAATGGAGTCCAAACAGAATAATCCTTTCTGGAACGTGATTTTCTTCCCGAACAAGACCCAGGAGGCTTGGACCCTACGCCAAGGAATCCCCGAGGAGGTCACGAGGTAGGGGGCGCGCCCCCACCCTCGTGGGCCCACCGACGCTCCACCGACGTACTTCTTCCTCCTATATATATCCACGTACCCCCAAACGATCAGAAGAGGAGCCAAAAACCTAATTCCACCGCCGCGAGTTTCTGTATCCACAAGATCCCATCTTGGGGCCTGTTCCGGAGCTCCGCCGGAGAGGGCCGTCATCACGGAGGGCTTCTACATCATCATAGCCTCTCCGATGAAGTGTGAGTAGTTTACCTCGGACCTTCGGGTCCATAGTTATTAGCTAGATGGCTTCTTCTCTCTTTTTGGATCTCAATACAAAGTTCTCCCCCTTTCTTGTGGAGATCTATTCGATGTAATCTTCTTCTTTTTGCGGTGTGTTTGTTGAGACCGATGAATTGTGGGTTTATGATCAAGTCTGTCTATAAATAATATTTGAATCTTTTCTGAATTCTTTTATGTATGATTGGTTATCTATGCAAGTCTCTTCGAATTATCCGTTTGGTTTGGCCAACTAGATTGGTAGTTCTTGCCATTGGAGAAGTGCTTAGCTTTGGGTTCGGTCTTGCGGTGTCCTTTCCCAGTGACAGAAGGGGCAGCAAGGCACGTATTGTATCGTTGCCATCAAGGATAACAAGATGGGGTTTATTTCATATTGCATGAATTTATCTCTCTACATCATGTCATCTTGCTTAAAGCGTTACTCTGTTTTTAACTTTATACTCTAGATGCATGCTGGATAGCGGTCGATGAGTGGAGTAATAGTAGTAGATGCAGAATCGTTTCGGTCTACTTGTCACGGACGTGATGCCTATATACATGATCATGCCTATATATTCTCATAACTATGCTCAACTCTGTCAATTGCTCAACAGTAATTTGTTCACCCACCATAGAATACTTATGCTCTTGAGAGAAGCCACTAGTGAAACCTATGGCCCCGGGTCTATTCTCATCATATCAATCTCCATCACTTCAATCTTGCTTTGTTTTTACTTTGCCTTTTACTTTTCACTTTGCATCTTTATACCAAAAATACCAAAAATATTATCTCTATCAGATCTCACTCTCGTAAGTGACCATGAAGGGATTGACAACGCCTAATCGCGTTGGCTGCGAGTAGCTATCGTTTTGTGCAGGTACGAGGGACTTGAGCATGGCCTCCTACTGGATTGATACCTTGGTTCTCAAAAACTAAGGGAAATACTTACGCTACTCTGCTGCATCATCCTCTCCTTTTCGGGGAAGCCCAACTCAAGCTCAAGAGGTAGCAACTGACTCTCCTTTCAGGGTTGGAAGCAAATCCATGTGGGAATCTCACACGTGACAGGACCTTGCAGGATTCTTTTCTTTTTACCTTGTCCAAGACGTACACAGCTGGTGCCATATCCCGTGGTTTACCTTCATCTTGCACCTGCAAATCCTTTCTGATACCCAGGTGTCTCAAATCAATCCTAGATTTTAAGGTATCTTTCGTCTTGCCTTCAATATTAAGAAGTGTGCCGATAATGCTGTCACATATATTTTTTCTCGACGTGCATCACATCGAGATTATGCCGCTGATCCAAGTCTTTCCAATACTCCAAGTCCCACAAAGTGGACCTGCGGGTAAACAATAATCTCTCTTCTACCCTGCCACGCTTCCTTTTCCCGCTACCATTACCAGGATGGTTTCCTAGTGTAATATGCCTGACCTTCTCTAATTCCACTTGCAACTCATCGGTGGTGAGCCTCTTTGGTGCATCACGGTTTTCATGCTTCGCATTGAACACATGTCTTCGGTATTTTCTAGGATGCGGCTTGTCCTTGGCAAGGAAACGGCGGTGTCCAATGTAACAGATCTTGCTAAGTATTGCGTATGACAGCGGATTCCTGTCATAGCGAACACATGCATTGTAACCATGTATTGTTCGCCCTGACATAGTGCCCAAAGCCGGATAATCATGGATGCACCAAATTATAACAGCACGCAGAAAGAAATCAGCTGGTGGGCTGCTATATAGGTCTCGAGTGAGAACACCCTTCCATTGCTGTTGAAGTTCCTCCACAAGAGGCTCCATGAACAAATCAAAATCCTTTCCAGGACTTTTTGGACCTGGGATGAGCAAGGCCATCATGTAGTTTGATTCTTTGGTGCAGACATTTGGAGGCATGTTGTAAGGGATAACAAGCACTGGCCACATGCTATATGTGGCGCTCTGGTGGCCAAATGGTTAAATCCATCTGAAGCTAAGCCAAGTCTAATGTTTCTCGGGTCAGCATCAAACTCTTTGTGTTTATCATTGAAGCTTTTCCACTCACTACCATGAGATGGATGGCTCATTACATTCTGATCTTTGTACTCCTGGTTCCTAGAATGCCACAGTACATCATCTCTTGTTTCAGCATCATGAAACAACCTCTGCAATCTTGGTGTAATTGGAAAATGTGTCAGAACATTATGAGGAATCCTCTTCACAGCATCGCCATCTTTCCATCTTGATGATTTGCATTTCGGGCATTCACTTAAGTTGGCATAATCCTTCTGGAACAGAACACAATTATTCTTACAAACATGGATCATATCATATCCAATTCCAACTGCACGAAGGAAATTCTTCATTTTACTGTAGGTGTGTGGCGGCTCAGACGAATCTGGGAAAGATTCGCGGAAAGCAGCCAACATCGCATCGAATGATTTGTTGGTCATCCGCTCAGATGTCTTCACCTGAAGAAAGGTAACCATAGCTGAGAATACTGACAACTTATTTCCTGGGGTGACAGCAACGTTGCATTGTTCCGACATGCGGGCCCACCGTTTTTCTTTTGCACGTGAAAGTTCACGGAATGCACGAGCATTTCGTAGCATTGTTTCAATGTTGGTCAAACTCACTGGCTCCACCACCACCACCTCCTCCTCCTCTTCCACCTGAGCATCAGGAAGATCAAGATGGTGATCTACTGCTTCCACGTAGTCAATAACATTGACGTTCACAGCTTCACCATGATGAACCCACCTAGTATATGTGACCGACATCCCATACAAGTGTAGATGATTTTGCACAGTTGACTGGGGTCTTGTAACTGAATTCATACAACTGCTACACGGGCAGAGCACATCTGATTTCGGACCACCGTACTCAGCTCTGATAAAGTTCATGAAGTTTTCAACCCCCTCGACATATGCAGCGGAGAATCTTCGAGCAGAAGTTATCCAAGTCATGTCCATCTGTTAGACATACAAATTAGTTCTTCTACTAGATATTACAGGAAAAACATATATGCTTTTTTATGAAGTACAGAAAAAAATACCTAGGTCGATGTCTAAAGCTATGGCAAGATATTTGGACGAGCAGATCTAAGTAACAAAATATATGTAAAGCTAATTCAGCAAACAGATTTGAGTGCCAAATTATGGCAGGCTGTTTCAGCAGTCAATGAGGCCGAGCACACAGCCATCAAACTATCGAAGGCCATCGCAGCAACAAAGATCGAGTATAAAACGGTGTAGAGCTATTTCACCTAACAGATTGGCTACTAGACCATGGCAATCTACGTCGCAATAAATATATGGCAGGATATTTTAGCAACTAATCGGCCTTGGCATGCCATCTCAGCTAAGCAGATTGAGTGCAGAACAGGGCAAGGAAGCTTCTTAAGCAGAGCATATTGACAGTAAACTACTTCGGTAAACAGTGAGATTAACAACGTCTATAAGCTAGCATTCAGCGCTACACCGACATGAACGGGGCCTCAGTCTAGAATGCGCGTACCATGGAAGAAGCGGACCGCCGTGCGTTTCTACACGAACGTCGCCAGCGGTGGCGGCGCTGATCGCCGTGCGCCTCCACAAGAACGTAGCCAGAGGTGGCTACGCGGCTAGAGGACGACAGTCTACGAGAGCGTACTGTGGGAGCGAGAGGATCGCCGAACCGCGGCGCTGACGTATCAGCGCCGCGGGGAGGGAGGCTTTGGCGGAGCGAATGGAGTGGAGGGGGATAGGGGGGAGGGGGGTTTGGGGAATATTATTGGCTAGTTGGCCGAAGGACGGTTGAATCGGATTTGGGGGGAATTTTTGGGTGTGGGGGAGGGGAGGATTTTCGCGCGGTGGGCGGGGGGAGTTTGGCGCATGGTCGGTTTCTCGAAGTACAGTCCCACGTGTCAGTGAAGAGGCAAGCCGAAGCGCGTTCCGTTTGCGTGAGCCGTGTGCAGGACCGAACGTGTGTGGGGTGCAATGCGACCGCGAGAGGAGTGCTGTGAGTGTACCGCATTTTTTCCTTTTAAACTAGGTGCTTCACCCCCTCAAAAAAAAATATGTTGCTTCGCGCGATCCATCGATACTACTACTAGTAATCCGGTAATCCCGACTAAAACGGCGCGGCCGGGTCTTTTCCCGCGCGATATGCTGGGAGGTTGGCTTAGTTGGGTTTTTTAGGACGAGTAATGCTACACCTACGTAATCCCAGTTACGTAATTAATGTAATGTGAAACGTGTGAGCTGTTGATTGTAGATTGGGGGGAGGGAGGGGCCCACCACCATGAAAATCAGGGGAGGAGAGAGAGAGAGGCAATTTACGTTAACCCTTTCGTAGGTTCCCGTAGATGTAGAAAGATGTGTCCGATCCTGCAATATAGGCCGTCCGATCTATATCTAACGGATAGGAAGGAAACTATGACAAGTTACCCACACTCCTCTCCACATTTGCAGATAAGGCTTTCCCTCGTTCATCCTTTTCTCCCACAAGATCTTCATCTTCCGTGCAACGCACAGGCATCTTGCTAGTACTCCTACAATATGTATATTATTGTGAAAGTTCATATACACCGGCCGAGATTAATGCAAACACGACAGATTTTCATTACATTTCGAACTTTTATAGAACAAAAAAATAAAAGAAACCCGACCCTAAACCTATTCTACGGTGGCGACCGATGTCCTCCATCTGTGATCTCCATGTACGGGGGCGGGGTTCAAGACCCGTGAAGTGAAGGTGCGGTCTCCGGCGAGGAAAAGTAGAACACGGGAGACGGACCGGCCAGGTGGCACACCATGCCCTGCCGTCTCCCATGCCCTACTCATCCTCGGAGGAGTCCCCGACCTCGGCGGTGCCGGACGTTGGACGGCGGCAAGTAGGACGTGTGGCTGACGGTGCTCCCGTCGTCGGCCACCAGCGTGGCCACCGCTTGTGCGACGACTTGAGCGAGGGCGGCGACCTCGAGCTCCATCCCCGAAGACAAGCTCTCCCGTAGAGCGTTCGCGCTTGCGGTCATGGCGGATGTGGTTCCAGGTAGGAGGACGATGCGCTATGGTGTGGAGGTTAGCTGGGCGTTGCCGCTTTAAGTAGCGCATTCCGGTGAGGCCAAGCGTCCGGGTGCGTCATTAAGTCACCGGAGTTGGTTCCTCGGGCACCGAGCCTCTTAACGACGACATATGAACGAACGACATGAATGCGGGCAGCTGGTGCCGGCTGGGAACGCACCACGCGACGGTGCAAGGGACGAGGGTTTTGGTGTGCCAGGGTAGTCAGCTGCGGTCGTGGCAACTTTGGAGATGCCCTTTGCTCACATGCGATCCCCGCATGTCATTGAAAAAGCAAGACGACCCGTCATGGTCTCAGGTCCAGAGGATGCAGTTGGCCATGCTACACCACTCCGCAGACGCGTCGCGGCACCCCATGCATCCTCGACAAGCCGGGTGTTGGGGTGTGTTTGGATTGTGGCCAAAGTGCACCTTGCCAAAATTTTGGTCATGACCAAAAGATTGGTCTTTGTTTGGATGGTTGCCATTTTTTTGGCATGCCAATGAACTCTAGCCAACTCTAGTTCATTTTTCTTGCCAATGTCGGCCAAATCATGGGCAACCAATACCTCAACCAAAATTTTGGTCATGACCCAAAGATTGGTCTTTGTTTGGATGGTTGCCATTTCTTTGGCATGCCAATGAACTCTAGCCAACTCAAGTTCATTTTTCTTTCCAATGTCGGCCAAATTATGGGCAACCAATACCTCAACCAAAATTTTGGCTACCCAATGCTTTGATGGGGCAACCTTGGTGTCGGTGGGAAATCTGCCTCCACGAACACCTATGGGGACCGAGCCCCTTTCTTGGTTCGGCGGGGGGCGGAGGTCGCACGAAGAGCGGATCGAGGCGGTGCACATGAGGGGTTTACCCAGCTTCGGGCCGCACGGATGCGTAAAACCCTACTGCTGCTTTGTGGTTTGGTATTGTGTTCTTGCTCGAGAGCGTGTGGTGCTATAGTACACGCGAGCTGCTGGCGAGCCCGAGCGTGAATGGCCTCTTCCCCTCTTGTTGTGCATGGGGCCTCCTTTTATATGTGCAAGGGGTTACCCACAGGTGGCAAAGTAGGCGGGGGTAAAACTGGAAAACACTATGTTGGGTACAACTGTTTGCACAGTGCTATCATACCTAACTCTGACGGCAGGGGACAAGGGCATTAAATGCCCGTCCGCATCGCCCAGACGGTGCAGGAAAGGGGGTCGTCTGGAGCGCCACCGTTTGCCACGATGGCTACTCTGTCAGCGTTGTTTCGCCACCGCATGCCCCTGGCTGCGCAGCCTCTCGCCACGTACGCCTGGAATGGCCCTAGAGCGACGCGTGGGTGGATGAGCTGGAGCGCAGGCGCGAGGTGGTGACTTGCCGCGGCAAGCGCCTTGCCGCAGTTGGTGCCTTGTCACGCCCGGGAGCTTGTCGCTCACCGGTCCTTGCCGGGACGCGGGGCGCGTCGCAACAAGTATCTTGTCATGCCTCGGTCGGCCTTCCCAGCAAGCTCCTCTTGCCGGGGCCTTGTGCTTCGAGCGGTCGTCCCGGCAAGCTCCTCTTGCCGGGGCCTTGCTCTCTCCGGGGGGGGGGGGGGCCTTCCCGGCAGGCTCCTCCTGCCGGGGCCTTGGCTTAAATACTTTGTTCTTGGATGGCCCAAAAAGGGACCACGGAGAGTTTTGCCGATCGCCTGACAAGCCTTGCCGCGGGGTGCTACGACTACCCGTGCACAAGTTCGGGGGACTAAGGTACCCCTACTTTAGTACACCGACACGAGCCCCCGGGCCTGGGCCATACACGGTGACGAGCGCTGTTGGGCCAGGCCCAAAACAGTGCACGGGCACGCGTGGCCTGGGTCACGCTGCATCTGCTTCTGCGTCCACCACGCCCTCCCCGAACGGCACACGTCGAATACGGCAACGTGGGGAGCGGCGTGCGTGTCGTGGGCGGCGTGCGCGGGGCTGAGCCCCGCAGGCATGCGTCATGTCGTAATAAAGGGGGACGGTTCGCGCTATCCCCATAAGTGGAGGAAGGCGTGGAGGCGCGGCTCGTTTGCGGGACGGGGCCGAGGCACGGTTTTCGAGGTGCCCGCTCCCCACGATCACGGGGCGAGGGGAGGTCGCCTCATCCGTCGCCTTGGTCCTGCACGCCAGCCACGCGGCTTCCATGCGCCTGGGGTCGCGGACGGTGGAGGCAGGAAACCGGGCCGAGGCAGCAGGCCGGTCCCAGTCTCCTGTTCTTCCTGCGTCTTGATTGGCTGAGCGGGGCGGTCGAGCCCCCACCCTGCTCCTTTATAAGGAGCAAGAGGGAGGGGCGACGAAAACCCACACTCCTCCATCTTTGCTTCTCTTCAGCTTCCGATCCCCTCTCTCCATTCGCCATGGAGAAAGGGAATCCTGGTCCTTCATCGGTGGCGGCGAGGGTTGCCGCTAGGCAACGCGCCCCTCCTCCCCTTGCACCCGCGGTGGCAGAGCCAACCATAAGGGGAAGGGGGAGGGGGCGAGGTCGTGGACGAGGCCGTGGATGAGGTCGTGGACGAGGCGGACGGGGCGACGCGCCGGCCTCGCCTCCGCCGGCGGCTCCTCTTCTCACGGCAGTCCACATCGGGGACGACCCCTGCGAGTTCTTCGTCAGGCTGCGCCGGGCGCCTCGCTGCCGCCTCCGCCTCCCGGCTCCCTTCGCAAGCGTGATGGAGATGGAGCAACACGAGACGCTAAGGCTGCGCACGAAGGGCTGCGGGATCAGCGGCACGCGGGTCCACGTCGAGTCCCCAGCCCCCGGCCTGGTGTATCTTGGCCGAGGGTGGAAGACATTCGCCCGCATCCACAGCTTGATGGAGGGGTTCACCCTCCATTTTAAGTTGATGGAGGGCGATCTCCTCTCCGTCAAGGCCTTCGGGGACTTCGGGACCCGGGCCCGGTGCTGCGTGGATAGCTCCTCCGACAGCGAAGGCTCCTCCTTGAGCGAGAGTGACGAGGAGGGGAGCGACAGCGACGACGAGGGCAGCGGAATGACGGGTCCGACTAGGCGCCGGCAGCGGCTCCGCGTGGCACCGGCGACCCCATCATCCGTGTCGCCGGCTCCTTGAGCTTCCCGGGGTCGTCTTCTTGGGCGGCTGGAGTGGCGAGGCTGCGAAAGAGGAAGAGGGCTAGCGGCAAGGCCGTCAACTCGGAGTACGAGGGCCAGATGCCCTTGACAGCGTGTTGACGTCCCGCTGCCTCATCTTCGAGCTCCACTTCCGGCGCCGCCGTCACCATCCAGCCTCCGGAGCCCCCGGACGGCCCTCCGGGCGTTCTGTTGGTGTCTTCTGCCACCCGTAGCTCGCCTAGGCGCCCCTTTTGCCCTTTTCGCCTCCTTGTCCTACTTCCTGAGGAGAGAGACATGAAAGGGATTACGGGCATCTTATCTTTTTTCAATCTGTAAGCCCTCGGGCCTTAGCTGTGTTTAAAACTTGTAATCCCATCTTTCATGTTTTTCATTCTCTCTGAACTGTACCTGAGCGGAATGTTTTTAATGAAAAGGTGATGTTTGCCGGGCCATTTGTCCCGTGGGTAAAACCCACGCCAAGGAGCGAATCCTTTATGTCGTTAAGATAGACACTTCTTTGCCCGGCAACAGGCCCTGCCGTCTTCCCGCGCCACTCGACCTTCCTCACGCCTTTGGCGGAGGCAGGGATGAGGCGGGTTCGGGCTCCTCATTTCGTTCCTTTGCCGCCACGGCTACTACCGAAGCTGGCCCCAGGAACGCGCTCCGGGGCCCAGAGTTAAGGGAGCACGGCAGCTTCTTAGGAAGGAACAAGGTTTTCGCATTCCTCAGTCCATAAGAGAATGCATGACAAGGGATGAAAGACTTATCTGGGATTGCAGCCCCCGACAACTTTGGCTTGCCGCGGGTGAATCTTCGTACTTGCAGCCCCCGGCAACACTGGCTTGCCGGGGACCAGATGCTGGTCCGCCCTTCTTCTCTTCTTCGTCCTTAAGCGGTCTGGCCAGGATATGCAAAACCCTGCGAACCAAAGGAAACGAAAGAACAGGAAAAAGGAGGAAGACTCGACCTCTAAGCTAGGGGTTAGCAGCTGTTAGGCACTATCAACCCTAACCAAGGACGAGACTCGACTCAGCATGCATGCTAAAACTTAGGGCGCCAGCGCTTCATTTACTGCTGCTCAGGGTCTGCGCCTGGCTTTGTACAAAGGATTACATGCAACAGCGGCAAGACTTGTACAAAAGGTTGGTTGCCGGGCGGGGCCCGACAACCGCGCCTTACGGGTAAAACTTACGAAGATGCTCAATATTCCAGGAATTGCTCACCGGAGTGCCATCTTCGGTCTCGAGGCGGACAGCGCCGGGCCTTGTGACTCGTCTCACCCGGTAAGGGCCTTCCCACTTCGGGGTCAACTTGTTATGATTCTTGGCGGACGGAGCGCGCCGAAGAACAAGGTCGCCTTCCTCGAAGCTTCTGGCTTTAACTTTGCGGCTATGGTAGCGACGCAAAGCTTGCTGGTAGCGAGAGGCTCGCACAGCAGCCTGAAGACGATCTTCCTCAAGGAGCAGCGCGTCATCTTCACGCAGCCGCTCTTGCTCAAGCTCATCATAAGCGAGCACTCGAGGTGACCCGTATACGAGTTCCGTGGGGGTAACTGCTTCTGCTCCATAGACTAGAGCAAATGGTGTCTGGCCAGTGGCTCGATTTGGCGTCGTTCTGATCGACCAAAGAGCCACCGGTAGCTCCTCGATCCAGTTTCTTCCGCAGTTGTGCAGCCTGTCGAAAGTTCTGGTCTTGAGCCCGCGCAGCACTTCGGCATTGGCCCTTTCCGCTTGATCGTTGCTCCGGGGATGAGCAACAGAAGCGAAGCAGACCTTGGCGCCGAGATCTTGGACGTTTTGCATGAAGGCGCGGCTCATGAATTGTGTACCGTTGTCGGTGATGATCCTGTTGGGGATCCCGAAGCGGCAAACAATCGACCTGAAGAACTTAACTGCTGACTGTGCTGTCACCTTCCTCACTGGTTCCACTTCCGGCCACTTTGTGAACTTGTCGACTGCGACGTACAAGTACTCAAAGCCCCCGACAGCTCGGGGGAAGGGGCCGAGGATGTCGAGCCCCCAGACCGAAAATGGCCAGGATAAAGGGATCGTCTGGAGAGCTTGAGCTGGCTGGTGTATCTGCTTAGAATGGAACTGGCACGCTTCACACTTGGTTACTTGTGCAGTTGCATCCTGGAGGGCTGTCGGCCAGAAGAAACCTTGCCGGAACGCTTTGCCGGCAAGTGCTCTGGCGCCAATGTGGTGACCACATATGCCTCCATGTATCTCTGCCAACAGCTTTTGTCCGTCTTCCCGGGAAATACACTTCAATTTCACACCGCTGCGCCCTCTTCTGTACAGTGTGTTGTCGACGAACTGGTACATACTCGAGCGCCGGGCTACTCTTTCCGCTTCTTCTTGCTCTTCGGGAAGTTCTCCGTTCTGGAGGAAATGGACAGTCTGCTGCGCCCATGCTGGAGCCTGTGGCTCGACAACAAGGACTGAAGGCACATCTGCTGCTGCGGGAACGTCCGCTTCTACGGCGAGGATCTGGGGCTCAGCCAGGGCTTGACGTTCCCCGGCAAGCTTGCCGGAGCAAAACTTGTCGGGAGCGCCTGCTTCTACGGAACAAACCCTGGGGTTTTCCGGAGCAGACGGCTCCTCAGCGCTCTTGGCGTCGATCTTAGGGACCTTCTTGGCGGCGGCTCCGGGGAGCTCTGCCGGAAGATAGTCGCCGGAGACCAACTTCCTCTTCTTGCTCTGTTCGGTTGATGGCGTCACGGATGGCTGAGTCAGCTTGAGCACAAAAGTTCCTAGTTCCACAGGTAACCTAAGTGCCGCGCACTTTGACAGGCCATCAGCAATGTCGTTCTCGGCTCTTGGAACGTGTTACATTTGCAGGCCGTCAAAGCGCTCTTCTAGCTTCCTCACTTCATCAACGTACGCTTCCATCAACGGACTCTGGTAATCTTTGTTCACTTGGCGGACGACAAGCTGCGAGTCACCCCTGACAATGAGCTTCTTGATCCCAAGTTCTGCCGCGATCCTGAGACCGGCGAGTAGACCTTCATACTCTGCAGTATTGTTGGTTGCTTGTTCCTTGGGGAAGTGCATCTGGACTACGTACTTGAGGTGCTCTCCGGTGGGCGCGATAAGCAACGCGCCAGCACCGGCGCCTTGCAGCGAGAAGGCACCATCAAAATACATCAGCCACTCCTTGCTTGCTTCTTTGGTGGGGATGCTCGTCTTTGGGATTTCTTCATCTGGCGTCGGTGTCCACTCCGCTATGAACTCCGCCAAGGCTCTGCTTTGGATAGTCGAGGTGCTCTCGAACTTGAGACCGAAGCTCGACAGTTCCAGCGCCCACTCGACAATCCTGCCTGTTGCTTCTGGATTCTGCAGTATCCTCTTCAGCGGAAAGCGGGTGACAACTGTAATCTCATGTGCTTGGAAGTAATGGCGCAGCTTTCTCGAGGCCATGAGAAGGCCGAAAAGCAATTTCTGCACACCAGAGTACCTTGACCTAGCCCCCTGCAGAAGGGAGCTGACAAAGTAAACTGGGCGCTGCACCATTCTATTCTTCTGCACCTCCACTTGCTCCTGCGCAGATTCATCCTTGTCGGGGCCAGAGCTTGTCGGGGAAGCCCCCTACTTGTCGCTGGACGTGCTTGCCGCGGTTGCTGGCTCATCATCTGCCTCCCTCTCCGCTACTAACGCAGCACTAACCACTTGATTGGTTGCCGCCAGGTACAACAGCAACTTCTCTTGTGGTTTAGGCGCGACAAGTATTGGAGCGGAGGATAGGTATTTCTTCAAGTCTTGCAGCGCAGCCTCCGCTTCCGGAGTCCATTTCACTGGACCCGCCTTTTTCAAAACTTTGAAAAATGGCAGGGCGCGTTCTGCAGACTTGGAAATAAACCTGCTGAGAGCCGCGACGCGGCCGGCAAGCCTTCGTACATCCTTGACGCGTGTTGGTGCTTCAATCTGCTCGATGGCCTTGATTTTGTCTGGATTGGCTTCGATTCCTCGCTGAGACACGAAGAACCCGAGAAGCTTGCCGGAAGGGACTCCAAACACGCATTTCTCGGGGTTGAGCTTGAGGCTAATCCTGCGCAGGTTCGTGAAGGTCTCTTCTAAATCTTGAATCAGGGTTGCCCTGTTCCTGCTTTTGATCACTATGTCATCCATGTAGGCTTCCACATTTCTGTGGATCTGTGGCTCAAAAGCGGTATGGACAACCCTCGCAAACGTCGAACCAGCATTCTTCAAACCGAAAGGCATCCGTACGAAACAGTACGTGCCACATGGAGTGATGAATGCGGTCTTCTCCTCATCTTCTTCAGCCATGAAGATCTGATGCTATCCTGAGTATGCGTCAAGAAATGAAAGCAGGTCACATCCGGCCGTGGAGTCAACAATCTGGTCAATGCGCGGCAAGGGAAAAGGATCCTTGGGACAAGCTTGGTTAACATCAGTAAAGTTGATGCAAAGCCTCCATTTCCCATTTGCTTTGCGCACGACAACAGGATTGGCCAACCACGTCGGATGGAGCACACCTCTGACGAGGCCTGCCGCTTCCAACTTCTTGATTTCTTCTGCGATGAACTCTTGGCGCTCCACCGCTTGCTTCCTGACTCTTTGCTTGACGGGCCGCACATGAGGACAGACGGCGAGGTGGTGCTCAATCACTTTCCTGGGAACGCCGGGGATGTCAGATGGTTGCCAGGCAAACAAATCGACATTCGCCCGCAGGAAAGCAACGAGCGCGCTTTCCTATTTGGGGTCGAGAGTGGCACTGATGGTGAAGGTACCACCAGTGCTGTCCTCCTTGGCGGACACCTTCTTGGTCATTGGCGGAGCTGCCATTGCCTTCTTACTCTTGCCGGTGGAGCTCGATGGCGCGTCCTCGACGGCAGCGCAGCACTCCGAAGAGGTGAGCTTGCCGGAGTGGGCACCAGAGCACTCGCCGGGCTTGGTCTTCTTCTTGCCGGCGGAGCTCGATGGCGCGTCCTCGACGGTAGCGCAGCACTCCGTAGAGGTGCACTTGCCGGAGTGGGCGCCAGAGCACTTGCCGGGCTTGGTCTTCTTCTTCCTCCTGTTGCTCCGCCGCCGGTTCTTCCTTGCCGGGGCGGTATCTTCACTGTCAGATTCTCCTGCTCCAGCGTTCTCTCCGGGGAGTTTCCTCCCTTCCTCATCACGTGCACACTTGTCGTCCAGGGCATATAGCTCGCTGACGTCTTTGATCTTGCACATCGCCATCTACTCCCGCATCCTGCGGTTACGCACGTTCTGATGGAACGCGCTGATAACCGCGGCAGGATGGACGTCTGGGATGTTGTAGTGTACGCGGCTGAATCTCTGGATGAACTTGCGCAAGGATTCCCCTTCCTTCTGGACGAGCAAATGAAGGTCGCTCGCTTGGCCATGGGGTTTGTGGCCGCCTGTAAAGGCGCTAACAAACTGATGGCACAAGTTTGTCCAGGAGGTTATGGAGTTATCCGGCAAGTGCATGAGCCAGGATCTGACGTTGGATTTGAGTACGAGCGGGAAGTAGTTGGCAAGGATCTTGTCGTCCCGCCCCCCAGCAGCCTGCACCGCAATGGTGTAGATGCTGAGGAACTCCGACGGATGCGACTTGCCGTCGTACTTCTCTGGTACGTCTGGCTTGAAATTCTTCGTGCTGGGCCACTGGACTTGCCGCAGCTCACGGGTGAACGCAGGGCAGCCTACCGCGTACGGCAGGTCGCCTGGTCCCCCGGGCGCATGCATGTCGACAGAGGGCCCAGCGCGTTGGTCTGATTGACGCCGCGCTTCTCTCCGACGCTCGATGCGAGTACGAGCGTCCTCTTGCTCTCGCTCGTGAAGAACTTGGCGTTGATCGCGACGAGTTCGCGGATTCGACGACGCGGTGGAGTCGTTGTCGTGGTGGTTCCGGCGAGTCGGCGATCTTGGCCGTTGGGGTGGGGAGTGCACGGTGGTTGCGCCCCCACCGGTCTTGGCGCCATTGGTTCTCGCCTGGACGACCTGCCGCGGCTGCGACGCACTGTGCTTCCGCGGGGTGTCGCCGTTAGCGAAACCGATGAGGCTCTGTATCGTGGCCCTCCAGTCGTCGAGCTTGTCCGCTGTTGGAGGGTAGTCTAGGAGCAGTTGAGCTCGCGCCAGAGCTTCTGCTGGAGTGGCGGGCAGCGGTGGCGAACGGCGCGTAGAGCGGGATGTGCTCGAACTTCTAACTACGTTAGAAGGAGCAACACCCGGACCAGGCAGCCGCGCCACGCTCGCGCCAGCACGTTGGTGTGAGTGCTGGCCTTGAGCGCCCTGAGATCCGCCGGCTCGATCTGGGTCCAGTGAGCGTATGGTACCGTGAGTGCCAAAACGCTGCTGGTCCCGTGCCTCCTGAGAGGGGCGCGATGCATGTTCGGACGCCGTGGCAACATGAGCTGGCTCGGTGGCGCCCGTTCCGCCGCCGGTGTCGTCCCCACCACCCGTTTGCTCCAGGGGCGGTGGGTTCGACGCGGACGGACCAGCCACCTCCCGAACCTTCTTCTTCGGTGGCATGTCGATGAAGATGATGGAGATCTAGCCTGTGCAGACGCCGGATCAGGTTCGCACAACTTCGACGCCCCCTACCTGGCGCGCCAAAGATGTCGGTGGGAAATCTGCCTCCACGAACACCTATGGGGACCGAGCCCCTTTCTTGGTTCGGCGGGGGGCGGAGGTCGCACGAAGAGCGGATCGAGGCGGTGCACACGAGGGGTTTACCCAGCTTCGGGCCGCACGGATGCGTAAAACCCTACTGCTGCTTTGTGGTTTGGTATTGTGTTCTTGCTCGAGAGCGTGTGGTGCTACAGTACACGCGAGCTGCTGGCGAGACCGAGCGTGAATGGCCTCTTCCCCTCTTGTTGCGCATGGGGCCTCCTTTTATATGTGCAAGGGGTTACCCACAGGTGGCAACGTAGGCGGGGGTAAAACTGGAAAACGCTGTGTTGGGTACAGCTGTTTGCATAGTGCTATCATACCTAACTCCGACGGCAGGGGACAAGGGCATTAAATGCCCATCCGCATCGCCCAGACGGTGCAGGAAAGGGGGCCGTCTGGAGTGCCACCGTTTGCCACGATGGCTACTCTGTGAGCGTTGTTTCGCCACCGCATGCCCCTGGCTGCGTAGCCTCTCGCCACGTACGCCTGGAATGGCCCCAGAGCGACGCGTGGGTGGATGAGCTGGAGCGCAGGCGCGAGGTGGTGACTTGCCGCGGCAAGCGCCTTGCCGCGGTTGGTGCCTTGTCGCACCCGGGAGCTTGTCGCTCACCGGTCCTTGCCGGGACGCGGGGCGCGTCGCAGCAAGTATCTTGTCGTGCCTCGGTCGGCCTTCCCAGCAAGCTCCTCTTGCCGGGGCCTTGTGCTTCGAGCGGTCGTCCCGGCAAGCTCCTCTTGCCGGGTCCTTGCTCTCTTCGGGGGGGGGGGGGGGGCTTCCCGGCAGGCTCCTCCTGCCGGGGCCTTGGCTTAAATACTTTGTTCTTGGATGGCCCCAAAAGGGACCACGGAGAGTTTTGGCGATCGCCTGGCAAGCCTTGCCGCGGGGTGCTACGACTGCCCGTGCACAAGTTCGGGGGACTAAGGTACCCCTACTTTAGTACACCGACACTTGGGCACAAACCAAACATACCGTTGGTCGTGCCACAGCACTAACACCACCCTCGGCAAACTGAAACTGACCGTGTCTAGCGACGATATGAGCGTGTCGCTCACCGCGGTCGCCGTATCCAGAGGGGTGCTGGAGCTGCGCCCCGTTGTTGGCCCCAATGACCCACATGAACGGTTGTCGGTGGCGAGGAGGTCGTGGGCCAGCTCCTCCATTGGACTAGTCTGCGCTATGTCGTCCCAATGGGTGTGCCCCACATGTCTGTTTCCCTGTTTTCTCGGCCATATTCGAGCGTCAGTGCTCCGCGTTGCGCATTAGGCCTTTCACTATGTAGGCAAAGCGAGACAACTTATTGTTTATTTGAGCCATTCAAGTATAATCATGTGGCGTTTGCTTATTTCTCATTCCTCTCCAACCCTCTTCTCCATCGATCATGTCGCCCTCCAGTCGAGTCCATCCTCCCGCATGCCTCATTTGAACATTCCGCCAAGAATCATTCGCATGTACCCACCCTAGTCCTCTTTCATTAGATCTCCGGACCCCGAGATGAAATCGAGAGGGAACGAGTGGGGGCACGTGATACCTAAGGCGGATTCAAAATTTTGAACCGGTGATCATAGCATCCGCAAATCATATATAAAGGGTATTCAATGTTCGTTTCGTTTTTGAACGTACAATATACTCCCTCCTATCCTTTCTAGTTTACATATAAGTTTTATGTGTAGTCAAAGTATATCTACTTTGATAAAAAAGGTATCAACATTCAACAACGCCCAATCAATATTGTTAGACTCTGTCGGTGGGAAATACACCTATGGGATCACAAGAATCCCTACTACGGCTGCGGGGCGCGGGGTCGTGAGAAGAGCGGATCAAACAGATAGCACACGGTACGTTTATCCAGGTTCGGGCCGCGAGGATGCGTAAAACCCTACTCCTCCTTTGTTGGATTGTATATCTGTGTTCTTGAGCTAGCTATGGGGCGTGAGGAGCTCCAAAAAGCCGAATCCTCTTCCTGGTCACCTTGGGCCTCCTTTTATAGGGAAAGGGGTTGCCACAGTGGCACACAGGAGGTGGAAAGGGTACATTGATGCGAGGTTATCCCTCGCATTACATGTCAAGGCGCATTTAATGCGTCTTGCTTAGGTGTCCTTGCTTTATCGGGGACGGGGGAGAGCCCTGTCTCGTCCGTCGCCGCTCCCTCTCGCGTCGACACGCACCCTGGCCAGCGGTGCTCGCGGTGCCATGTAGGCAGACAGGTAGCTGAGGTGGCGCAGTGGTGGGTCTCCATGAAGATCCGCATGCCGCCACGCAGGTGCTTGCCCAGCTGGTTGGGTCGGCAGCTGCATCCGAACGGCGGCGGAGGTCTGATTGGAGTGGGCCTGATGGTGGCCCCACGGGTGTTCTTGGCAAGGGCCTTTCCGCGGCCCCGGCAAGGGTCTAGTCGTGGCGCCTGCTGTCATCCCCGGCAAGGCTCTTGCCGGGGGCCATGTGGTCCTCCTTGGCTGGGATCCCGCCAAGGATCATCATCTTCGAAAGTGTGTATCTGATCTTGAATGTCTTCACAAAGATCTGCATGCCACCACGGGGATGTCTCCCGAATCCTTGCCCCATGGGGGCAGTGGACTCAAGGGTGACTCGCTTCGTAGGTGTGGGGCGAGCTGCCACGGCAAGGGTCTCGGGGGAGTCCGCTTCGTCCCCTTTGCTCTTTGTAGTCTTGGTTTTGGCGTCGTTCTGCTTCTCTTGAGCTTCGGTCTTACCTTGGCTCACCTCCCTTGCCTTGCTCAGTGTGGTGGTGCCCGTGGCTCAGACTTCCCGTGCACAGTTATAGGGGTACAAAAAGTGTACCCCTCTTTTGTACACCGATAGGAGCCCCCGGGCCTGGGCCACACGTAAGCGCAATCGCGTCGTTGGGCTAGACCCAAAAACGGTGCGCGGGCAGGCGGGGCGGTTTTTACCGCGGTAAGTTCCTTCGCGCGCTGCGCTTCCCACGCTTGTCGCGCGTGGCGCGACGTGGGGAGGCATGTGTGACGTGGGCGGCATGCGTGGGGTTGCTTCCCGCGGGCATGTGTCACATCACAGTTAATGCGAAAGGAGGCGGCCCACGTTTTCCCCCATAAGAGAGAATTACCGCGGGTGCGCTGCTCACTTTCTCCTCTTCCCTCGTGCCTTTTCCAATCTCATAGCCACCGTTCCCTCTCTTCCTTCCCTCGCAAGCTTTCGTCATCGCCCGCCGTTGCTGCTTCACCACCCCCCTTCCTCAACCCTCTAGACGTCTCGGCCGCCATGGCGCCCAAATCCGCCAAGGGCAAGGGGGTGGCTAAAGGCTCCGGGACCATGGAGCCACCGGAGAGCGCGCTGTTGGGGGACCGAACAAAGTCCGCCTTCTTCTTCCCCTCGACGGTTGATGTTCATGAACTCCGGGCCTCCTTCAAGCCCCTGTGGGGAGTGAACACGGGGGGAGAGAATTCGGGACACCCGGCGACGCGCGGCATTCCTGCCGCTTGCGCTGATCCTGCCCCAAATCGGTACCCCTTCTTCATTGACTACTTTTCTTGCGGGTTATGCCCTCCTTTCTCCGATTTCTTCTGCGACATTATGCACACCTTCAGTTTTCGCCTCTTGGATTTTACTCCAAATGCGGTGGCATGCATGTCTTTCTTTGCGCATCTCTGCGAGGGCTTCGCCGGGGTGCAGCCCAACATGGTGCTCTTCCGCCATTATTTCTATCCTCGAATCCAGACGGGAGGAGCCATCTCTGGTTGCGTCACCTGGATCCCAAGATCCAAGGGGGCGTACCCGGATGGTGCCGTGAAGGAGAGGTGGGAGGAACGGCGTGACCAGTGGTGCTGGATTGAGGACGAAGACCCGCCGGAATTTTGCAAGGTCCGCCGAGTGCCGCCGGTCCGCGGCAGCGATTGGGGTGATGTCGACGCCGCCGACGGGAGGCTTACTGTCGCCACCACCAGGATTCTTCGGCTGACCCGGGCTGGGCTCACCCTTGAGATGATCAGGGCGGACTTCATTCGCCGCCGGATCGCCCCGTTGCACAACAAGGGGAGGCCAGCCTGGCTTTTTATGAATCCGGCTGACATTATGCAGCTCCGCCCTAGCCTCGACCACAACTTCACGGTGATGGGGCATGCCCACTTGTGCCAGCGGCTCTTTCAGCTGGATGTGGATCGCGACGGCGAGGTCGAGCTGACCGGCAAGGCCGCAAGGGTTGCCGTAAAGGCCGGCAAGTCCGTCAAGGGGCCGCTCTTCAAGTTGCCAGCAGGGGTGGTCCCGTTGTGCAATAATTCATGCCGGTCCGAGATCATCGCCATGATGCCGGATTGCAATGCGCACGGCCCCATCCCGAGCTGGAGGGAGCCGACGGCCGCAGATGTGCAGCAATTCTTCGTCACCTTGATTGAGGTGTACGTCAATGCTGACGCCGAGCGGTGGCTTGTCATGGACACCACCCAGGCAGAGCTGGACTATATCGCCACCAGGGCGAGGGAGGCACAGCTTGCCATGGAGGCCGGCAGCGCCGGGGGCGTGGAGGACGAGGCCGCCACGACCACGAAGGAGGAGCAGTTCACCCTGTGGGCGGCGGCCACCGAGGAGGCCGGCAGCGCCGACACCGGAGCTCCGCTTGTCGAGGACGCGACTGACGAGTAGTCGGAGGAGGAGGGCGTGGCGGCGGGCTCGACGCCAGCCAGGGGAAGAGGGCGAGTCCTGCAGCGGTCTGGCTCCAGTGAGCCGGTCCATCCCGGCAGGGCTACGCGGCCTCAATTGACCCTGGAGGGGTCTGGGCGCCACACGAGGGCTACGGCAGCGAAGAGGCTGACGAAGGCCGCCGAGAAGAAGAAGGCGACAGCCCCTTCCTCATCTGGGCGCGCACAAACCCCGCCGCCTTCTTCGCCTCCTCCGGCAGGCGTCGACTCAGATGATGATGTGGAGCTCCCTTTTGATCTCGGGCCTCTCAGCCCGGAGAGAAAAAGGAAACTGGTGGAAGAGGAGGAGACGGATGACGGGTAAGTGCTCCGTTCCTTACTGTCATTTCCATTTCCCCGAATTGGGTCGCTTGTCTTGACCCGCTTTTGCTTTTGTAGGGATGCAGAGACGTTGGCCCAGAGGGTGAAGAGGGGAGGACCTCGGCGAGCAACCAGCCCCCGGCTGGGGCTTCAAAGACACCACTGGTGGTGCTGAGCAGCCCGGACATCAGCCCCCGGCGCAGCCCCCAGCGTAAGTTCGTCACCCTGTTCTTACTCGACATGCGGTAGGCGCTCGATGCTATGATGCTGACCTTGCCGGGTTTGCAGGAGGGGAGCGGCAGCAGGAGGAGCCACAGAGGGCTACTCCTAACATGCCACCCCCATCGACTACGCCGCCGTGGGGGGCGTCCCCGGAAAGGGCATCAGGCACGGAGCCCACACCCATGGAGGAAGAGGGGAACTTGGGCGCTGGTGGCTCTGCCATGGCATCAAATGCTGGCAGAGAGGGGACTTCTGCTCCACAGCCTGGCACTGTGAGTCGCCTATCCTTCGTCTCTGTTTTTTTCCTTATTCTTTTCTTGGCTTCATTGCTCCCATTGCTGCCCAGGCCCTCCTTCAACAGACATGGAGGACGTGGACACTGTTGTCGGAGACATTGCCGAGGAGGCCGTGGCTGAGGCCGACAAAATTGCCGCCGAGGAGGCCGCCAAGGATGCTGACGAGGCCTCTGCTGATGAGGCCGCCAAGGGTGCTGCTGAGGATGCCGCTGCGGGGGCCGCCAAGGCTACCGGCGAGGCTTCCGCCAAGGGCGCCAGCGGTGGTCCTGCCGGGGAGGCCGGCAAGGCCTCCGCCGAGGAAGAGGTGATGGATGATCAGCCTCCCTCCTCCTCAACCTCGGGCCCCGGCAGATATCTGAAGGTGGGCGATGATCTTTTCGTCCACCTCCCAGGGGCGTCAAGCCGAGCGCCCGCCGAAGGGGAAATTTTTGACGGCGAGGTGCTTGCCGCCACCGGGCTCGAGGTTGTCGACGCGCCGGGTGTTGGCGGCGACGGTTCTCCAGAAGAGCAGTTCTTCCGCGCCATGGGGGCCAATTTCCGGAAGCTCCAAGTGCTCTACTATGCCCGCCTGGACAAAGTCAAGTCCAGGGCGGCAGTGGTGGACAACGCGGAGGTGGACTTCAAGGCGCGCGTCGCCGAGACGCAGACCTGGTTCCACCAGACTTGCGAGGAGCAGAGGGCCTTTCAGGATAAATTGGCCCTGCGCGATGTGGAGCTCACCATGAAGATGGCCGACATCGAGAAAGCCTAGGAGAAGGCGGCGAACTTGGCTGCCGCGGCCGAAGCCACCCGGAACCAGCACCAAGCCGCCTTGGACTCCCAGGAGGAGGACCTCTCCATGCGCGAGGCGAAGCTTGCCGCATCGCTCCGCGGCAAGGACGAGGAGCTCGAGGCCCTTGTCGCGCGACGGACCCGCGAGCTGGAGCAGAGGCACAAAGAGGCACTCGATGCCCAAGCCCTGGCCCATGCCGGCACGGTGAAGGAGTTGGAAGTAGAGCGGGACGAGCTGAAGGAGCAGGCCCTCAAGCTGTCCGGCGAGAGGAGCACGCTCAACCGCGCCTTGGTAGAGGCGCAAGGAGCGGTCATCAGCAGGGCTGGAGAGCTCTCCGAGGCGCAGAACTCCATCGGAGACCTCAAGCTGAAGCTGGAGGATCTCGAGAAGCTATTGTCGGAGAGCAGGGCTCAAGAGGAGACCTTTACCAGGAGCCTGGAGGAGGAGAAGCAGCTGCGGGCGAACGAGGCCGCCTCCCACCAGGAATACATGGTGGGCGAGAACAGGTGGATCAGCCATCTGGAGGTCGTCGCCGGCAGGGTCACCTCGCAATTGGCCACCATGGGGATGCCAAACGTGAGGTACGCCCCTGAGCGCAGCGGGACCGTCAACGCGAAGCTGACCCAGTTCTTCGAGGGCGTCCTCGGATCCTTGGCCTATCTCCACTCCAATAGGACGGCCACGCTGGCCTAGGAGGCCCGGCGACTTTGCCGGAGGGTCGTGACCAAGGTCCTCACCAAGATGGCGTACTGGAACCCCGACCTTGACTTCGCAGCCGTGATGAAGAGCTTGCCGGGGGGTGCCGACCCCACGGTGCTCAAGGAGCGCATCAAGTCCATCACCGACTGCATCGACGAAATCGAGAGGGTGGAAGGCCAGCGCCGGGATTAGGCGTCCCGTTCTTCTTCGCCGCTGCGGGTTCCCGACCAAGACAAATTTCATCTTTAGTTAGAACCGCAGCTATGATGTGATGTAATATAACTTTGAAGCACTCTTAATTTTCATGCATGTTATTTCCCCGCTCAATTCCTCTTTGTATGTGTGCCCTACGTCGATCCGAAAGGCTTGCCGGTGCGGAAGCCCCAAGCGGCGTCTTGGGGACGGATCCCCATGGCCTGCCGGGTACGCGTGCTGCCGGAAGAGCCACCTTCCCGTTCCGAACGCGGCCGCTCGAACTGTCGAGCTTGACTCGAGTCAGAATCGAGGGCGTTGTTGATCGCGGAAGGCTACTCTGCCACTCTCAACGCAGCCGCTTGAGCTGTTGAGCGGACTCGAAACAGGGCAAGGGTGTTGCCGATCGTGGTAGAGCCCCCTGGCGTGCAGGTTTTTCATACAAAGCAAACATCTCCGAGGGGAATAACCTCAGATAAGAAAGGTAGCACAAATAAGGGTTCGGTGCAACTTAGCTTCTGTTTGCGATCGCTCGAGTGTCGATCTTCTGGCCTCCTTTCTTCTTCAAGGGCCACGAAGATGAAGGAGTGCCGGGCTAACTACTAGAGCCGATTCTCGCAACTGCGCCCCCTACCTGGCGCGCCAAAGATGTCGGTGGGAACGACACCTATGGGATCACAAGAATCCCTACTACGGTTGCGGGGCGCGGGGTCGTGAGAAGAGCGGATCAAACAGATAGCACACGGTTCGTTTATCCAGGTTCGGGCCGCGAGGATGTGTAAAACCCTACTCCTGCTTTGGTGGATTGTATATCTGTGTTCTTGAGCTAGCTATGGGGCGTGAGGAGCTCCAAAAAGCCGAATCCTCTTCCTGGTCGCCTTGGGCCTCCTTTTATAGGGAAAGGGGTTGCCACAGTGGCACACAGGAGGTGGAAAGGGTACAGTGATGCAAGGTTATCCCTCGCATTACATGTCAAGGCGCATTTAATGCGTCTTGCTTAGGTGTCCTTGCTTTATCGGGGACGGGGGAGAGCCCTGTCTCGTCCGTCGCCGCTCCCTCTCGCGTCGACACGCGCCCTAGCCAGCGGTGCCCGCGGTGCCATGTAGGCAGACAGGTAGCTGAGGTGGCGCAGTGGTGGGTCTCCACGAAGATCCGCATGCCGCCACGCAGGTGCCTGCCTAGCTGGTTGGGTTGGCAGCTGCATGCGAACGGCGGCGGAGGTCTGATTGGCATGGGCCTGATGGTGGCCCCACGAGTGTTCTTGGCAAGGGCCTTGCCGGGGCCCCGGCAAGGGTCTTGCTGTGGCGCCTGCTGTCATCCCCGGCAAGGCTCTTGCCGGGGGCCTTGTGGTCCTCCTTGGCTGGGATCCCACCAAGGATCATCATCTTCTAAAGTGTGTATCTGATCTTGAATGTCTTCACAAAGATCTGCATGCCTCCACGGGGATGTCTCCCGAATCCTTTCCCCATGGGGGTAGTGGACTCTAGGGTGACTCGCTTCGTAGGTGTGGGGCGAGCTGCCACGGCAAGGGTCTTGCCGGGTTTGCTAGAACCTCCCCCGGCAAGGATCTTGCCGGGGGAGTCCACTTTGTCCCCTTTGCTCTTTGTGGTCTTGGTCTTGGCATCGTTCTGCTTCTCTTAAGCTTCGGCCTTACCTTGGCTCACCTCCCTTGCCTTGCTCAGTGTGGTGGTGCCCGTGGCTCAGACTGCCCATGCACAGTTATAGGGGTACAAAAAGTGTACCCCTCTTTTGTACACCGACAAATTCGTACGTACTCCTAGATTTGTTCTCGAGATGGTTTCCAATTTGACTATTGACAAGATTAATAGTACATGAGATGTATACTGTGAAAATTATATCATTGGAAACTCCTTTCACATACGAATTTGACCGTATGCTTTGTGTAAGTTGCATGTCATATATTATTACTCTAACATTTGGTCAAAGTTAGCCTCGAAAATTGCATTAGACCCTGTATGCTTTGTGTAAGTTGCATGTCATATATTATTACTCTAACATTTGTATAAGTTGCATGTCATATATTATTACTCTAACATTTGGTCAAAATAGTATAGTGGAAGTGGATCCTCTGACGTAGGTATCCCTGCCTTACCCTCCCTTTCGGTCATTTACTGGCGGACCCCATGCTTGCTAGGCCCCGCATGTCAGTTACTCAATGGGTTCGGCCACGTCAGGGGATCCTCATCCGTAGTATACTCCCTTTGTTTTAATTAACTCCGCATAAAACGGAGGGAGTGGTGGTATAATAAATGACGCGGGCGAGGGAGGGGGAGGGGCGTCGGTTTGCTCTCAACTACGGTCCCACAAGCAAGCGAAAACGCAAGACGAAGCGTGTTCCATTCGGTGAGCGACGTGGAGGGTCCAGCGTGCCGGGCTGCAACGCGAACGCGACAAGAGCGATGTACAGTCAAAACCAATTGACCGGTCGTCACAGGAACCACTATTCACACCAGAACCTTCGCTGCTCGGCCTACGCCAGCCATTGCCCTAAAACCACAGCAAATCTCCAGCCCATTCCCCCACCTTTCGATCCCCTAGCCCGCATCAAGCGTCCCCTAGTTCGCCGGAAAGCCATGGTGCGCCGCAAGATCACTTACTACAAGATGCTGACGCCGGAGCGCCACGTAGAAATCATCGCGGCGGTCGGCACCACAGACCTCCGTTCCCAAGCTCGCTTTACGGCGGGCCAATCCCCGAGTTCTCTGGAGCCAAGCTATGAGGAGGAGGAAGCCGATCCAATGTTCATGGCGGAGGTCGCGGCGCAGAAGGCCCCCGATGGGTATGAGACGATGGACGTCGACTTCGTGCCGGCGTCCGAGTCCCCCATGGTGCAGGCGGACCAGCGGTTCAACATGGCGATACTAAAGGAGGACCGGGAGGCAGAGGCTCAACTCGACGCGGAGCGCGCGCATGCCGCTGCCATCGAGGCTCTCCTGCAGGCGGAACCGGATGTCATGGATGTGAACCGGGCGACGGAGGCTCAACTTGAGGCGGAGCGCGCGGATGCCGGTGCCATCGAGGCCCTCGTGCAGGCGGAACCGGATGTCCTGGACTTGAACCGGGCGGCAGAGGCTCGACTCGACGCTGAGCACGCGGATGCCGCTCTCATCGACGCCCTCCTGCAGGCGGAACCGGACGTCCTGGACTTGAATCGGGCGGCGGAGGCTCGACTCGACGCGGAGCGCGTGGATGCCGCTGCCATCTAGGCCCTCCTGCAGGCGGAACCGGACATCCTCGACTTGAACTGGGCTGTGCTCTCGTTCGTGCAGAGCGCCCGCACGCTCCGCTTGAACGATTAGCTGGAGGCCGAGGACAACCACGGTGCGGAGACACACGTCGGCAGCGACGACTGGTTCACGCCAGCAGCCAAAGACGACGAGGCCGTCTCTTTCCGCGAGCAGTGATAGTTTTTCTTTATGTTGTTGTTTTCATGGATCTTTTGCTGTGTAAAAACATATATTTGTTATGCAAGTCGCCTGACTTGGGTCAGTCTACCATTTCAGGCGGTTTGATGAATATCCTACGTCTCCTAACCCTTCTTTCCTTCTTCCTCACCTCTTCTTCTTCCCCAATAGACCACCGCACGGGCCTTACGGATACTCCCCAACATGCGGTTGGATAAACATACTCTATGAACGAAAATTATGTGTCAGCGATAGGATGGCTGAGTTTGGTGTGTTCACATGCGACAACACGTGTCAGTGAGGGTGTGTTCCCTTTGTTGGGTTTGCGGCGTGCAGGAGCGACTGTGTGAGGGTGCGGTGTGACCGCGGCGTGCAGGAGCGACCGTGTGAGGGTGCGGTGCGACCGCGATAGCCGTGCGCAAGTGTACCTCCTTCTCATTTTGAAAACTTTAGGCAAGCTTGGCAAAAAAGTGTGGCGAAGTTTGGCAATGCAAGCCCTAGACCCAAACAGGATAAGTACGTACGTACTAGGAGTACTAGTGTTAAAAAAGAAAGGCTCGGTTTTCCTTCGCGGGATTTAATCGATACAAATCCTCGTTTCACGTGTCAATTAATGCGAATTTTTTTCTCCAAAGACCAAAGAGCTAACCATCTCACTCCTCATCGCTTGATTAATGTAGCGCCATGCAAACCAACCTTCTCACTTCCGCATGCATGCAGGGGATATTAATGTCCTTGGTTGCTAACCCCATCAATTTTGCCTCGATTAGTGGCCCTTTGCAAATTGTAATTTTGATATACTGGCCTTGTGTACAAAAAATGGAGGTAGTAACTATATTTGACTTCCTTCCCCATTGCGGTGACGTCGATGATATTTTTTTTTGGTGGTTTGGCGAAGTGCGTTCGACGGAGAACACCATTGAGGGAGACCACTGTAAGTCGTTCGCAAGTGTCGCCTGCAAGCCGAGACAACCGCCTTATTTGCATCCAGGAAGTCCTTTACTAGTACTACTAGGAGTAACTAATGCGGTGAGATGGCTTCTCGAAGAAGACGATGGAGAAGTGGAGTCAGCGAAGAGTGAAATGATGGTTGCTTCGTCCGTGATTTTGTGATTTGACGCCTCATTGCTTTGAGATTTGTGATAGAAGGGGCAGGGGAGTAGACTCTGTGCTCTATACTGTACTACATGCGTCCAAGCATGGGAGAAAGAGGAGAGACGTTGCATTTTTCTATTCCTTCAATCAATCAACCAGGGAGCTTCGGTTCCATCTTTTTGGCTTTGGCAACATCGTCCACAATGGTTCCCATGATGCCAAAAGCTATTTTCACATTTGGCTACACATTGTGGATGCCCTTAACCGTACCACTTGGTTTTGCTCCTGTGTGCTATCTATACAAATCTCAATTATATTGATCTAACAAATTATAGAATCGAGATTAGTAAAAAGGAGGTGATTTTGCCGCACGGATGGCGGGGGAGGTTTCTTATTTGAGCAATGCTAAATCCACATAATGGTTTACGTAAAGTTACGAACTGATGTGATGTGGGACTATTTGATTGGATTAAAGGAGAGGATTAGGCCCACCCCACCTGAAAATCAGGGGGGGCATATATAAATTAGATGGAAAGTATACGTAGCAGCTACGTAGCCCTTTGTAAGTCTAGGATTAGGCTTCTTATTTTTGGAGGACGTTGTCCTGGCGGTTTGCTAACATGTGGTCCCACGTGTCAGTGCTTTACCAAGCCGATCCGCGTCCCACATGAGGCAGAACAATGGCAGAAGCAACACGTGGTTAAGTTGAAGAAGATGAGGGAGAAGCGGATTCATCAACAAGTGAAATGATGGTTGCTTCGTCCCTCCAACTTAACTGCGGGAAAGGTGATTTGATGCCTCATTGCTCATTACTACGCCGGCGCCATGACTAGTGTGCTTCACCCCGGCTGCTCTGCACTGTATTCCGGTATGGCACGTGGACCCGGTAGCTTGATGTCCCACATGTCGGCGAAAGGGACTAGAAGATTTATGAAAGCGAGCGCTCCACTCTTACGACGGAGGAGTAGACGACACGACGGCCCAGTGAACTGTCACTTGTACTGTATAGTACTATAGTGTTGCTGTTTCGCACGATCCATCGATACAAACCTGATTAAATAGGAAAGGGCGGGGTTTTTCCCGCGCGGTAGATGATACTGGCCATACATTTCAAAGGCAATTTTAATGTATGCAAATTGAATAATTATAAGTAACAATATGATATCTAGTAAAACTAAAAACACATATGATTTATTGTGTTAGAGTGTAGTAGTAGTGCTGTATTGCATAGTGGTTAGATGTAACATGCGAGAACATGTAGAGATGTAGTTTTGGAGGGCCTACAGAGAGAAAAGCGTAATACGGTCACCGAACTTCAGAATAAGCTGATTACGGTCACTATATACGTTTTGCGGTGATTATACGGTCACTTGCTCACAACTCAGCATCGGATTGCACTCTGTTGACCGGCCAAATAGTCTGCATGGCGCCATGTTGACTAGTTAAATTGACCATGTTCGTTGTGGGTCCCACCTGTCAGTTCGCATAGGCAAAAGGTCAGATAAACACAAATTTACGCAGGCACGACAAGGCTCCAACCCGTGCGCGGGAATCACCTGGTTGTGTATGTGTCTGTCAGGGCCTGATGTGTGCGCATGCACGTGTAGGTTGAGCACTTGAGCGTGAGAGTGTGTGTTGGTCGTGTGGTGTACTGGTGTGCATGCATGCGTGCATGTGTGCGTGTGAGTGTTGCGTGCGTGCGTGGCTGCGTGTGTACGTGTGAGTGTTGCGTGCGTGCGTGGGTGCATGTGTTTGTGTGAGTGTTGCGTGGATGCAGTTTGTGTGCATGCGTGCGTGTGTGTATAATCACCACACCAGCTCCTGTGTGTTAAAACAGACGGCTCAACATACCAATACAAGGCCACCTTGTCTGCTGTGCCCGCGGTCATGACTTCGAACCACCATCCAAATATTTTTTTGTCCTTTGTTTTCATTCTTACTAGCAAGATGCCCGTGCGTTGCACGTAACATCAAGATGCATTTGTATGACTTGTTTATCTTGTGAGAGAAAAGGATGAACGAGGGAAGGCCTTATTTGCAAATGTGGAGAGGTGTGTGGGTACCTTTTTGCAAAATTGCCATAGTTTCTTTCCTGTCCGTCAGATATAAATTGGACGGCCTATATTGCAGGATGGCAGGCACACCATCATCACCAACTCTGTTTTTATAAGAGTGTATTTTATGTATTTTATAAGAGTGTAGATGTAGAGTAGATACAAGTCGATAGGTGGGCACGATGGTAGTGAGATAATGTGATGCAACACTAGAGGTGCCACATGGAGCGTTTAACTGGTCAACTAGTCATGTCATGAGCAAATACAGAGTTGTACGGTGAGCCCATGACTGCATAATAACCACTAAACGTAAATGGTGACCGTAATGAGTGGATTCTGAAGTCAAATGTACGTATCGTGCTTTCGCTTCAAATACAATGATCGTCATTGCATATATCGCGAGAGAAAGATGAAACATGCGTGAATTTTCTGGGGGCTTACTTTTAGAGGACCTGGAGATAGTTTTGTGTGCATACGTGAAAGGGGCGTACAGGGGGGGTATGCGATGGAGAGAGAGAGATGCTCTTCGTTTCTCTTTATTATGACTAACTTTGTATATAGTATAAAAATATACAAATTCACAGTGCGGAATAAATATCATTGTGGGCACCATGCAATGCAAATTAGCGTTCGTACTCCTCCATATAGCTTTGTAATGTTGTATATATGTAGAAACTCTAAAATAATTTTTTGGCCACACTTTATTCAAAAGGAATGTTGTATGCGAAATAAACGTGAAGAGAGGGCTTTTTAGATCAATGGGGTACGTGATGTAACATGTGTGAATGTGTAGTTGATGCATTTGGTGGGGCCTAGAGAGGTATGTGTGTGTATTATGTATTCGAGAGAGGCATGGATAGAGGGGCCGATGGGGGGGCGTGGGAGAGATAGCACGAGAAATGAGAGTGGTCTAGAGAGAGAGACGAATATGACGTCACGACAAGAGACTCCATTCCCTTGAGTGTGTATATGCAAGGGGGGAGGGAACAGAGGCACCAGGAGAAATTTTCTGTGCGTGTGGTGTTTGTGTTGGTATGTGTGGGTGTGAGAAGATAATGAGACGTTGGGGCAGAGGGTGTGTCACCGCGTGAGGTCCGGTGGGTCGAGGTGAGGCCCTTCGTTCTGTTCCATCCTGCGCCACATTGGTCGGCCCGTGACGCATTTAGGAAGACCCATGGATGACTAGTCGTACAAAACAAAGATAGCAGAATTGTGAAGGACTCTGTGTCCACTGACAAAGCCGGCTAAGATTTGTAACCCTAGGTTCTTGGACTAAGGTAACCCATTTATCTCTGATATTACTATTCATCCAACCTAACTTTAAGGGGCATCCTACAGAATGCTCTGCTAGAATCATACTCGTCGATTAGGAAGAGAGGTGTGAGACAATGTGTGAGAGACAGGCGTAAAGATAATGTGCGTACATGAGACACGTAGGCAGGTCCATGTATATAGAAAGGGTCGATGATGATTGTGTGTGTGTGTATGTTTGCGAGAGGAAGAGTGCTTGTGATAAAGGTTAGTGAAAACAGTTGTAAGTGGTTACGAGAGGGATGGAGGGTTATATCTAGAGCATGTGTGCGAGAAAGACACCTCGGGAGAGAGTGTGTGAGCATGTGTGAGAGACCACCGATGGAGAGTGAAACTACACGTAAAAGACTGCTCTACACATTGATTAAAGATATAAATTGCATCCAAATGTTAGGATGGGATCATGATATTTGCAATTCGCGTAAGGAGCGGTCATTGATCCATCAGACATCTAGATTCTATCGAATTTGAGCATGTCGATGTTATTATTCGACACAATTGATCCAGATAGTTAGTATTTTGAACTCCAGACAATGCATCGTTTTAGCAATCGAATATAAACGTGAGTATAGTTCATGTTGTGTGTGGAAAGCACATTATACACACGAAAGTTACACAATGGACATTATAAATAGCTACTACCTATGAACTAGCACACATTTGAATTCAACTTAAGGTGGTTTAAAAAAAATCGAATTCAACATGAAGTCCATTCAATTATTTGAATTTGATGTCGTGGCATTTGTAAACCATACCTAAATTATGGGGGCACCAATCTTTGCTCTGATTTTGTACATAATAGCATATGTAGTCGTGTACAAAATAGATTCAAATTTAGCTCCTCCATTCCAAAATAATCGTAGTTATAGGATTTTCAAGTGTCAAAATTTCAAAAAGAAGCGGATAATTTAATGAGGTTTTCAAACATACAAGGTCAAATATAACATTGTATATTTAGGTCAATCCTCATAGTTCAAGAGTACCCTAAACGTGAATGCTTGTTTTTCAAAATTTCGAACGAAGCGCCAAAAGAGCCTCTACTCGCTCGAAACCGCGTGAGACCAATATTTGGTAGTCCAAGGAAATTACTTTTCTAATAACTCTGACCAGTGAAACCTACCGGCCTGACGTCCAAAGGTCTAAACCGGGGTAGGTTTGTAGCTTCATCTAGACGCCACACAACCACATCCGAAAAACATTCATACACAATGGCCGCCTAAGTACACATGCGCGCGGCCGAAATCGCTCCCGCCCACTATTTGGGACACCTAGGATTACCATCCTACCCCCGACCCGCAGTAGGTCAGAAATTTAAGAGGGGGGCAAAGTCTGTTTAAAAAAGTCAAAAACAAGCGCGTCCCAGACCGAAACATGGTTCCCCCCACCCGTCCGATTCCCCATTCGTACTCCGTGGGCGCCAAAACTACCTCTCCACCAGCCGCGAAACCCCGGCGTCCTCCGTCCGCCACCCCATCCCACCCATCAACCGCCGCCCTCCTCCATCACGCCGGAGCCGATACCCCGACATCGTCTTCCACCGCAACCTCAACCGCAGTGCCTCCACCGCGCCAGAGCTGTTCCTGCTACGCCGTCCTTCGCCGCCTCGGATTTGCTTCCCATCCGCCGACATACGACCACGGCAACACAGTCAACAATTTGGCCATGGGTTCGTCCAAGCGTGCACCCTCCAGAACATTGGTTTCCCGGTAAAAAGAAGAAAATCGGCGCGACATGCGGAGGTGACTACACCGGCAACCGAAAAAGGTACTCCTCTTCCCTTATTCATGCAAATCTTACGTCTCTGCTTGCAGGGTATTCATCCCACAGAAGACACTAGTTGACTGCTTCTTCTTGATACTAGTAACTCGCGATGCACAAGGTTTCTCCTCATATACTATTTCACCTTAGCTAGAGGTCCATCGCCCCCTTGAATTTCAATTTCTGGCCACTTGATTCCCAATTAACGGAAGCATTCCCCAGCGTAACAGGCGCTAGTATGCCTATTACGCCGGGGAAGCAGCGCCTTGGTGTTTATCTTAGGGGCGTGTGCGGCCTAGAGCTACTGGTGCCCGATTTGGAGGTCGACCGGGATTAAAGGGATGGCGTGGGGGCGCTGCCAAGCACGGCGGTGGTATGAGGTCGATGGGAGGGCGGGGCGGCGGAGGCAGGGGTCTGGGCCGTTGGTCGCTGGCGGTTCGAGAAAGATCGTCAATAGTGACTGGCGGGAGGTAGACGGAGGCCATCTGCCCGTTCCTTATAGATCGGACAGTTCATTAAAAAAATCGACTGACCTATTTATTTTAAGTCGACTGTTATCTTAGATATGACGACATGTGGTGGTGTGCTGGAGGAGTACCTGCATTTCCTGTGCTCATATATTACAAAATCATACAGAGTAGAATCTAATTTTGTTTGCCATGCAATGTTGTAGAGCTATCATATGCCTCCTGTCATTTATTTTTCAGCCACCTGCTATCTGCTACTTTTACAGTGCACTAGTTCTGCACACACTTCACCCTTACTCCCACTGTTGTGTTTTTATGCAAGGGTATTTCAGACTCTGCTGCCATGAGAGAAGCCAAAAAGAAAAGAGAGAAGTCACTCTAGTTTGGTGTGCGGCTAGGCAAGACACGTTTCAACGCTTTAAAGGATGTAGTGTTAGCAGATGGAGACGGGGAACGTAGCTCTGGAGTTGATGACCTCGCTCGCAATGAACCACCATCCCAGGTGCTTGCTTTAACTTCGCGGTGTCATATGTGGTTGCATGTTCCATATGGTGTCTAGCTTGTATTCGAAAGGCCGAAGTCGGTAAGATAAGGAAATATTTTTTTACATGAACCACCATCTCGTGAGCACCAGAAGACAAATAGCTAGGGAGGGCACTGGCCGAGCCAGTGACAAGCCCAACAAAGATATGCATCACCTGGAAGCCAACTAAAAAGCTGCGATGGTGGCGAAGCAGCCCGCCTCCCACCAGGCTCTCAGGTCCTAGATGATCATGCTCACCACTCCAGCCGGATGTCTAGCTTGTATTGCTTCCAATTTAGTTAAATTGCATCTGCTTAGCTTACACATTATACCTTTGAATATGACATGCCTTTTTGTTTTTGGTACATACTAGCACATCTGTGTATTAACCATGTTCTTACATCAAACTAATGTTCTTGTGTATCCCTCATCAATCACTTATGACGAGGCAGGCAGGCAAGGGGACTACTCCTCATTTAAAGAATGCAGCGTCAGCCTCCGGGCATGATTCTCAAGAAACAAAAATGCTAGATGAAGATAGTGAACGTAGCTCTGTAGTTGATTACAGCATTCCCCCTACACTAGCATCGCAGGTGCTTGCTCGAACTTGCCAGCGTGATATGTGGTTGCATGTTGCATATGGTGTCTAGATTGTAATTCTTCCAATCTGGTTAAACTGCATGTGCTAGTCTGCTTAGCTTATACATTATACCTGTTAATGTGACATGCCTTCCTGTATTTAGTACATAGTACATCTGTCTATTAAGCATGTCCTTACATAAAACTATTGTTTTTTTGTATCCCGCATCAATCAACATGACGAGACACCTTTAGTATATGCAGTGCGATATTAGTTGCATCTTTCATATGATTTATAGCATGCGCTGCTTCTAATTTGTTGAAATTCCATTTATGATGGGACGCTTTTAACTTGGCAGAGTCATATTGGTTGCATCTTTCATGTGGTGTCTAGCTTGCATTGCTTCTTATTTGCTGGAGTGGTTTCTGCTTAGTTTACACAAACAGTTGTGAACATGCCATGCCGTCCTATTTTTCATACATATTCCATCCTGGTATCATGTGTTTGCCTTACATCAAAGTAGTGATTGTCAGTATCATGCATGAATGAGTTCTGAAGAGAGAATTTTATTGCTTTTTCTTGTCAGTTTTACTTGACAATTCAAAATCAATAAAGCGGAAGGAAGTTAGCAAGGTAGCGGATAAAGGTGCTCCTTCCGAACGGAGGGCCTCTACAGTTTCTACTCCTCCACACCCCCAAGATGATTTCCAAGACAACACATGCATAGACACTCAACAAAGCTGTGTTTATGATGAGCACGTTTCCCCTAGTGCAGCATCACCAGTGCTCCCTCTAACTTGGCACTGTTATATGTGGTTGCATGTTATGTGTGATGTCTAGCTTGCATTGCTTCTAATTTTGTTGAATTCCATCTGCTTACTTTACACATTATACTTGAATAAGACACGTGTTCCTGTTTCTAGAACATACAATATCTGTCTATCACACCATGTTCTTACATCAAATTACTACTGTTGTGTAACATGCAACAATCACTTATCATAAGACACGTTTGACTTCAGAGTGTGATATAGGTTACATCTCACATTCTTTTCTAGCTTGTACTACTAATTTGTTGAAATGGCACTTATGACGAGACAGTTTTAACTTGGTAGAGTGATATTCGTTGCATCTTTCATATGGTGTCTAGCTTTCATTGCTTCTAATTTGTTGAAATGCCTTCTCCTTAGTTTACACATCATAAGCTGTGAATATGCAATGCTGTGAATATCAATGGCACTAATGACGAGAGACCTCTAACATGGTAGTGTGATGTTGTTTGCATCTTGCATATGATTTATTTCTTGTACTGCTTCACATTTGTTTAAACGCCATTTATGATGAGACACTGTTAACTTGGCAGAGCGGTATTTGTAGCATCTTTCATATGGTGTCTACCTTCCATTGCATTGCTTCTAATTTGGTGAAATGTCTTCTTCTTAGTTTACACATCATAGTTCTGGTTATCTCTTCCGTCCTGTTTTTCATACATATTACATCCTCCTATCATGTGGTTTTCTAACATCAAAGTTCAGTTCGTCTGCATCACGCATCAATTTGTTCTGAAGAACTAAATTGTTATTCGTTTTTCTTGTCGGCTTGACTTAACATGGCATAGAGAAAGAGGAAGAAACACAGAATGGCAGGGAATGAGAATTGGATGAATCCTGCTGATTCTGCTGGTACTGATGGTGCAATAGATGGTCAAAGTCCAGCAGAAAATTCTACAAACACGGCATCCCATGCTACACAAGTTACAAAAAAACACAAACAGAAACAAATAGCTGCCACCAAACAAGCAGAGACAGCCCTAGTTCTTGCAACACCTACCACAGTACTACCAGCTGCACGACGTACTCGTGCGTCAACTGAGCTAGCAGCATGTTCCCAAGCTCCCTTGCCACCTGACACTACTTCCCAAGCACTCTTGACACAAGACGAGTTGGCAATATCAGATGAACCTTGTGAGCTTCAACAGCAAGAAGGTAGTTGCTGGAGTCAAGTTACAGTTGCATGCTTCTTTATATGTAGTCTCACAGTTTGATGTACACTAACACTTCATATGTTTGTTGTTGGACTAGCACCTAGGCGCAAGAGGAAACAAACATCAGGGATAATGCTTGATATGTTAACTAAATCTAGAGGAGGAAGAATGGAGATCCATTTTGAGGCAGGTTTAAAAAGGCCACGTGATGCTATAGAGTCAGCCAAGTTAGTATCAGAGGCAGCGGGTGCTGTTAGGTGTCATGTACGTATCCTCCCAACATGGATTCAGTACAGGAATGACAAAGACGAAACCCAGTTCAACATCTTCCTCGACCATTTATCTGTAAGTATGGTTATGTATGGAAACTACTAATATCGTCTTGCTCTGTCCAATACTTTCTAGGTTGCTGATAATGAGACTCCCATAATTTTCAACAGATGAGGTTCAAGTTGGATAGCCAAGATGATGCAACCAGACAAGCTTGCACCCATGTTTTCAAGTCTGCTATGTGACAGTATCAGTATAACTTCAGGAAAACTCACTTTGAAGGCAAGGCTAACAGTGAACTTGCCCAAACATCTCCAGTGGAAAATATATCTGATGAAGACTGGAGAGGCCTCGTTAAACACTGATCCGATCCAAAGTATCAGGTACATTATATATATATATATGTCATCAAATCACATGTTGAAGTCCTATTTACGCATGTGCCACACAAATCTATCTTCTTGTAGGTGAACTGTTCAAAGAACAAGGCCAACCGTACGAAAGTGAAATTCCAATAGACGAGAGGATCTCGTAGCTATATTGCACACTGCGAGGCTCTTGTAATTAGCTGCTGTTTCACTCTTTTCGTTGTACCATATTAGCAGATCTATATTGACTTGTTCCAAATGCAGAGGAAAGCCCGCAAGGACCAAAAAGTACCTGAACCAAATGTTGTGGAAATCTTCAAGGACTGTCACACCAGCAAGAAGAAGGGCATGACTACACCAGTCAAAGCCGCTGTTGTAAGTCCTTAATCCTCATGCCTTTTAACTACTACTTACTCTGACTTGTGCCTTGAACTGCATGGTTTGCAGCCAATGTCTATTACTCTTTTCAATTTTATAAACAATGTCTTAGCGTATCATTGCACCTTACAAGGTTTAAAAGAGAGGAGTGATGTTCCTTTGATCTTGACCCGTAATCTAGTTCCGTGCTGGACTTGCCCACACAACGTTACAATTGCCTATTTGTCTGTTCTCAGTTGTTTTGTGATATGAATGACGTCATACTGTGCTTACCGTATTATAAACTTCGTCTCTTTATCCTTATCCCTCAATACAATGTGAATAAATAGACAATACATTAGCGATGGTACATGGTCATATGTTTGGAACCTGGTTTTATTATGTACTTTGCAATAAAATATAACTAATATTTTACATGGGTTCACCAGAATAAGTTTTGTATATAGACCAAAGCTATTTTGTTTGGTTTTGCTGCCTCCTTAATATCTTCTGTTCTGGTACTACTAATGTAAAACCTCAACTTTTCAGCAAGCTATGGAAAAAATGGTGGAACCGCCACCTTCTGAAGGTGGCGAGGCAAATATAACCGCAATGTCAGCTCTTGCCGCAGTGGGTCAGTACCTGTCCACTAACAGTGCCAAAAGCACGTTCCTACGTAATACTAGGTTGGTTGTTAAGGCAATATCGTCCAAACTGCCTCATGATCAAGATATGCAAGCTCAAAGCAATGTTGTATCTGCGCTCCAGACGCAAGTCCATTCCCTAACAGAGACCCTTTGTGAAACAAGGAGAAACATTGCTCAATGTCGTCAAGATATGCATGGTTTTGAAACCAGACTATCAGACATTTGCTATGTTGTTCAGGAGCCTAGGGGAAATGAAAGCGAGGGGTATGGTGCTCCATCGGACAATACAGCATGAAAACGTAACAGTCAGGTCAAATGAACTGCGCTTCTGAACTTCTGGTGGTGCATTTATCTGCTAGACAGTTAAGTTTTATGCCAACCTTCCTTTTGTTATATAGTTGTAATTTGTTTTGGTGCGATACAAAATTTATTCTTAACGTGCAGCCACCGCCTGAAGAAAACAGCAAGCCATTTTTCTATAGTGTAGGGTGTTCCCTATATTTGCACTGATGGCGATCTTTGATGCCGAGTGGATGTAATCTATGCAATCGCCTTAATAGCCTAGCGTTAGTTTCGGCCTTATTTATTTCCTAGTCTTCTTTTTCCCTTGTTTGCTAGTGGCCGCAACTACCATGGGCCATATACGGGCCGTAGGATCCATGGGTCTCCTACGGGCCGTCGATAAATGGTCCTGTAATCGGTGGGCCTCGGGCCGTCGGATAAATGGGTCTACATGGGCCATAATCGGGCGTAATTGGTATCGGCCCAGCACGGTAATAGGCCGTAGGACAGCAAAGGCTTAATTCTGTCACAGGCATAACAAGTCGTTAATGGGCCAGAATATTGGACGGGCTGGAAACGACGCAACGGGTTAACAGGCCAGAAATGGGCCGACTATTGCCATGGGCCGAATTTGGCCCATTAGGGTAACAGGCCAATAACGGGCCAACTCTTGCCATGGGCCGAATTTGGCCCATTAGTGGAACAGGCCAGTAACGGGCCGACTCTTACCATGGGCCGAATTTGGCCCATCAGGGGAACAGGGAACATGCCAGTAACGGGCCGGAAGTAATCGAGGGCCGAAAAGGAGCCCAAGAACGTATGGGCCGTCAATAGGCCGAAAGCTAACACAGGCTGGAAACGGCCCATGTAAATCACGGGTCGTTAACGGGTATAAAGAAAACTACTGTTCATTATGGGCTAGAGTCACCGTGGGCCTGTAATGGGCCGAAAGATACGAAGGCCTTATATGGGCCAAAAGACGTCGTGGGCCATACATGGGCCGAAAGTGAAATGGGCTGGTATTATATTCGACGGCCCACATGACGTTGTTGGGCCAATTTCCTTTAGGGCCTAACGGGCCATGAGTTAACGGGCCATAAAATGCGCTATTTGCGAAGAGACCGTTAACAGGCTTTTCATGGGCCAGCCCGTTAACTTTGACCAAGTCAAATGGGTCGGCTTTGTAAGCTAAATGGGCCACTGTTGGGCCGTGCCACGTGTCGACATATCATAGGCACCTATCTGACCCACTGACGAGCTGACACGTGTTTCGTTCGGCCAATAAGAATTTTACACATGGAAATTTCCCATTGGTCGGGGCTGTTAACGGGTTATCGGATCCAAAACCCGACCCGATAGCTTAACGACGTTCTGTTACGGCGGATGCCACGTGTCGGTCACCCTTGACGAAAGCACTTCTATGACGCGCGATTTATCGTCATGGAATTGGACACTTCTGTGATGATAATTTTGGTAATGTCATGGAACACTTCTACGACAGCACAAGTATGACTATCTTGATTCTGTCATAAATTTGTCATGGATGTACATGCATGCCAAAAAACGCGACCTACTGTGACAAACACGTATCATCACAGAAGTGTATTTTTTTGTAGTGTATTCAACTAGTAGGTACATGCACGGCACAACATCGTAGGAACAAAACACGGGAAGATCTTGTTTTGGGTGATTTATCTTTTTTCAATCAACATAGTATGAACCATATGATGTGGGGGCACCCATGAAGCTTATGTGGCTTGGTTGCATGGCTACGGAAGGTTAGAGAAAAATAAATAGATAATGTGTTTAGAGTGCACTCCACTAAATAGATACTAGTAAGGTACACGTGCATTGCACGCATGAGATTTGGCAACCAAATTATGAATAAATACAACATTATAGCATGTAAGCTTTGAGTCATATATGCATGATGTAGATGTTCGCTTAATACTTATAGTTCATCTCATTCAAAATCTTTTAGCTTTCATAAAAAAGCTAATCTATTTTAAGATTCATGGAATTGTGCGTTGTAAAGCATAAAGTAAAAACAACTAATGGCAATTCATGTAGAATTTTTTTTGGGTAATTTTGATACGGAAGATTCTAGAACAAAGGAGAAGTGCTTGTGTTTTGAGGTTTGTGCATTATGCTTAAGTTCAACCATGGAGTCTTCTAGATTGTACATGTGGCAAAATCTGGTGGAATGTAGATGATATCCAACGGCCAGTAGTGCTCGGATTTGCCATCTCTGCACCATCGGATTGGCTTCATCCAACGACCATCTTTCAAAGTTATTCGCACACTATATAGGGGTATAGATATACTTTGGATCCATTGCAACGGACCGGCACATCTATATCTATACCCCCTATATAGTGTGTGAAAAACTTTGAAAGTTGATCGTTGGATGAAGCCAATCCGACGGTACAAAGATGGCAAATCCGAGCACTACTGGTCGTTGGATATCATCCACCAGATTCTGCCACATGTATAATCTAGATGACTCCATGCTTGAACTTAATTCATGACTAACTTTGCCACAACTAAGCTTAGGCAAAGTTATTAGTTCTTCAAAATGAGAGCCACAAGTTGGCAAGCCTAAGGGAATCTTGCCACATTTTTTGTGTGTATGTCATGTGGGGCCTTAGTGTGGCTTGCCTAAGGTGTGGCTTGAACCAAGCACTCACCTAATGTAACGCCCCAGATGTAACTTGCCATATTTGTAATCCAACTCTTGCCATTTTCGGCTATGTGTTATGATATTTCCTCCGTGGTTGGGTTTTCCTTCGTTTTGTATTTTGTTCATGTCATGCATTTCATATCATGTCATCATGTGCATCGCATTCGCATACGTGTTCGTCTCATAAATCCGAGCATTTTCCCCGTTGTTCGTTTTGCAATCCGGCGCTCCTATGTCCCCCGGCGTCCCCTTTTATATTTCTTCGTGAGCGGGTATTAAACATTCTCGGAATGGACCGAGGTTTGACAAGCGGCCTCGGTATAGCACCAGTAGACCGCCTGTCAAGTTTCGGGTCAATCGGAGTTCGTTTGGTACTCCAACGGTTAACCGAGTAACCGTGAAGGCCTCGTGTGTGTTGCAGCCCAACACCCCTTCAAAACAGCCCAACAACCCATCTAAGACACTCCCATGTCCTCCGCCGTTCGATCGCGATCGCGTGGCCGAAAACCGTGCTCAATTTGGAGCTCTCTAGCTCCTTGTACCTATAAAAACACCTACCCCTCCTCCATTTGCGGATCAATTCCTACCCTAACCTAGCCCCGCTCCTCTCCCCGCCGCCGGACGCGTCCGATTCGGGCCGGACACGTCCGGGTCGCCCCGCCGCCGCCACGTGGCGCTTCCCCATTGGCCGCCGCCGCCGTCCCGCGCGCCGGCCCGGCGAGGCCCGATCGCGGCCCCCGCGGCCCGCACCCGCCGCCGCCTCCAGCCCGCGCGCCCCGCGCCCGAGCTCCCGCTCCGCCGCAGCTCGTCGCCGCCGCCGCCGCACCACCGCGCCGGCCCGCGCGCGCCCCGCGCCGCCGCAGCTCGCCGCCGCCGCCGCACCACCGCGCCGCCCCGCGCCGTGGGGCCCCGGATCCGGCGAGGAGCGCCCAGATCCGGCGATCCCGCGCCCCCACCGGCCTTCTCCGCGAACTCCGGCGAGATCCGGCCTCGGTTCGCGTGCAAGCCCTAGATCCAGAGGTCTTCGATTTTCTCTAAGTCCCATGTTTTTTTACTTTATCATCTCCTGTTGGGAAGGAAAGTGGACATATTCACCGATCACAAGAGTCTCAAGTACATCTTCACTCAGCCCCACCTCAACCTCAGGCAAACTCGATGGGTCGAAATGATTCAAGAGTATAATCCGAGTATTGAATATACTCCAGGCAAGGCTAATGTGATTGCAGACGCTTTGAGCAGGAAGGCTTACTGCAACAGCTTAATCCTCAAGCCCTTTCAACAGGATCTCTGTGAAGCTTTCCGCAAGTTGAATCTCCAAGTTGTCCCTCAAGGATTTCTTGCCAACCTCATCGTCTCTCCTACTTTGGAAGATTAGATTCGTGAGGCTCAACTGTTGGATACCATGGTGAAGAAGGTGAAACGTGGTATTGACAAGGGCATTTCCAAATACAAGTGCTATCGAGTTGATGACAGAGATACTCTTTTCTTCGAGGACCGGATCGTGGTTCCAAAGGGTGATCTTCGTAAAGTCATTATGAACGAAGCGCACAACTCTCTTCTGTCAATTCATCCTGGAAGTACGAAGATGTACCATGACCTCAAGCAGTCGTATTGGTGGACTCGAATGAAGCGAGAGATTGCTCAATTCGTGAATGAATGTGATGTCTGTAGAAGGGTGAAAGCAGAACACCAACGACCAGCTGGTCTTCTCCAACCTCTTGCTATTCCAGAATGGAAGTTCGATCATATCGAAATGGACTTCGTGACTGGATTTCCTAAGTCTAAGCGTGGAAATGATGCTATCTTCGTCGTCATCGACAAGCTCACCAAAGTGGCTCATTTTCTTCCTATCAAAGAGTCTATCACAGCAGCGCAGCTGGCAGAGCTCTACACCTCCAGAATTGTCTCCTTGCATGGCATTCCACAATTGATCTCTTCAGACCGTGGCAGCATCTTTACCTCCAAGTTTTGGGATTCTTTTCAAAAGGCCATGGGCACAAATATTCGCTTCAGCACAGCTTTCCACCCTCAGACTAGTGGACAAGTCGAGCGTGTCAACCAAATTCTTGAAGATATGCTCAGAGCTTGTGTTATCTCTTTCGGCATGAAGTGGGAGGATTGCCTTCCTTATACTGAATTCTCTTACAACAACAGTTTTCAAGCCAGCTCGGGCAAAGCCCCATTCGAGATTCTCTATGGCAGAAAGTGCCGTACTCCTCTCAACTGGTTTGAAACCGGTGAACGCCAATTGCTTGGCAATGATTTGATCTCAGAGGCTGAGGCTATGTGCAAGGTCATTCGTGAGAACCTCAAAGCCGCGCAATCACGCCAGAAGAGCTATTACGACAGCAAACATCGTGATTTGGCATTCGAGATCGGAGACCATGTCTACCTCCGCGTCTCTCCAATGAAAGGAACTCGTCGCTTCGGTATCAAGGGGAAACTTGCCCCTAGATACGTGGGCCCTTTCAAGATCATCGGTAAGCGAGGCGATCTCGCCTATCAACTTGAGCTTCCCTCCAACTTTGCAAATGTGCACGATGTCTTCCACGTGTCACAGCTTCGCAAGTGCTTCAAGACGCCTGAGCGCACCATCAACTTCGAAGAGATTGATCTTCAAGAAGATTTGTCCTATCATGAGCACCCCGTTGCTATTCTTGAAACAACTGAGCGCAAGACTCGCAACAAGTCAATCAAATCCCTCAAAGTGAAATGGTCACACCATTCAGACCGAGAAGCCACCTGGGAGCGCGAGGACCACCTACGTTCCGAGTATCCGGAGTTCTTTCAGTCCTAGATCTCGGGACGAGATCCTCTCGTAGTGGTGGAGTGTTGTAACGCCCCAGATGTAACTTGCCATATTTGTAATCCAACTCTTGCCATTTTCGGCTATGTGTTATGATATTTCCTCCGTGGTTGGGTTTTCCTTCGTTTTGTATTTTGTTCATGTCATGCATTTCATATCATGTCATCATGTGCATCGCATTCGCATACGTGTTCGTCTCATAAATCCGAGCATTTTCCCCGTTGTCCGTTTTGCAATCGGCGCTCCTATCTCCCCCGGCGTCCCCTTTTACATTTCTTCATGAGCGGGTATTAAACATTCTCGGAATGGACCGAGGTTTGACAAGCGGCCTCGGTATAGCACCGGTAGACCGCCTGTCAAGTTTCGGGTTAATCGGAGGTCGTTTGGTACTCCAACGGTTAACCGAGTAACCGTGAAGGCCTCGTGTGTGTTGCAGCCCAACACCCCTTCAAAACAGCCCAACAACCCATCTAAGACACTCCCATGTCCTCCGCCGTTCGATCGCGATCGCGTGGCCGAAAACCGTGCTCAATTTGGAGCTCTCTAGCTCCTTGTACCTATAAAAACACCTACCCCTCCTCCATTTGCGGATCAATTCCTACCCTAACCTAGCCCTGCTCCTCTCCCCGCCGCCGGACGCGTCCGATTCGGGCCGGACACGTCCGGGTCGCCCCGCCGCCGCCACGTGGCGCTTCCCCATTGGCCGCCGCCGCCGTCCCGCGCGCCGGCCCGGCGAGGCCCGACCGCGGCCCCCGCTGCCCGCACCCGCCGCCGCCTCCAGCCCGCGCGCCCCGCGCCCGAGCTCCCGCTCCGCCGCCGCCGCCCGGAGCCGCCCGCCGCCGCCGCAGCTCGTCGCCGCCGCCGCACCACCGCGCCGGCCCGCGCGCGCCCCGCGCCGCCGCAGCTCGCCGCCGCCGCCGCACCACCGCGCCGCCCCGCGCCGTGGGGCCCCGGATCCGGCGAGGAGCGCCCAGATCCGGCGATCCCGCGCCCCCACCGGCCTTCTCCGCGAACTCCGGCGAGATCCGGCCTCGGTTCGCGTGCAAGCCCTAGATCCGGAGGTCTTCGATTTTCTCTTAAGTCCCATGTTTTTTACTTTATCATCATCTGTTCATCGTGCTATAACTTTGCATCCGTAGCTCCGTTTCGTGCGTATAATATGTCAAATTGTTTGTCCCGAAGAGCACATCATTTTGTTACATTGCATCATTTTCATTTGAGGTCATTTGGATGCCCGAAATGGTGTTAGAGAAGGGCTATGTGATGTTAGTTGTTGGATCTTATCTGAACATGCACTTTTGTCATTTTTGCCATGACTGTTGTGCACCTCCTATGTAGTTGAGTCCTACATGAGTTTTGTAACATGCCATGTTACCTTTCCAGGGAATTATTCCATGTAATTTTATGATCTTTGTGGTGACTATCGCAAGCATGCAAACTAGGGCACTTGATGTTGCTGATTTCAGAGACTTAGTAATTTCACTAAGTCCCTGCCTGCTGTTATTTTCATGCCATGTGTTCATGTTGTTTCCGAGAGATCTATGCATATTTTGAGCATGATCAGTGAGAGTGTTTTGAGCATATGGATTTGCTCTATCCATCCATGCCTTTGTTTGTAATTATGGAGTGCTAAAGCTTTTGTCAATAGAGCTCTACTTTCGCTATAAAATGTTGCTGGCAGATTGTTTACATGTTATTCGATTTTGCCAAGCTTGTTGTAGTTGATCCTTGCATGCTATGATGTTATTCTTTCCATGTATAGTTCCTATGCCATGTCTTATTGATGTATGTGTGCTTAGTTTATCATGCAATGCTCTGTAGTGAGTGCATCGAGCTCACGAACATGCCTACTTGTTATCTGTTTTTGTCATGTCCAGTTTTCTGCTAAGTCTGAAACCTGTAATGAAACTTGCTTAATTGACATGGGTGTAATCATATTTTCTTATCCTTTTTGGCTTATGGTCAGTAAGGGACTTTTGTCAAGTGCTTTTATTAGATTCATGAAATGCCTTGTTTTGCTATGTCTTGTTCCTGTAGCATGTTGTTTGCTTGCTCTAAACATGTCATCCTGATGTTAATTTCTGGCATGTTGCTATTTTCACTAAGTCTGTGAACCTGTTATCTTTGCACTTTTGCCATGCTTGTTTGAACCTGTTATGATGTGATTTAGCCGTATCTCAGTGTTCATCTTTTGTCAAGCATCTTGAGTAGATTACTGTAATATGCCTTGTTGCTATGTTTGGGTGCAGTAGCTTAATTTCTTGTTGCTTGCTAAGTAGCATCATGCTGTTAATGGCAGATTATCGTCATTCTTGTATTGCTTGTCATTTGCAAACCGTGCATCCGATTCCGGTGATCTTTATATCGATTTCAACCGAAATCACCTCACCTATCCATTGGCATACTTGGTTTGCCAAGATTACGCCTTGTTCATCTTTGTCCTTCCGGAGCACGCATATGCATTGCATATCACATCTCGCATATCATGCCATGTTTTGCATCATGTTGGTTGTGCATTGCATCGTGACTGATGTTTGTCCCCTTGCTTGTGTTCTTGTCTTGGGTAGAGCCGGGAGACGAGTACGTGAACAAGGAACCTGTTGAGAACGCTTTCGAGGATCAAGCTTTCGACAACTCTGAGAACCTTGCAGGCAAGATGACCATACCCTCGAAATCACTTCTATCTTTGCTTGCTAGATGCTCGCTCTTTTGCTATGCCTATGCTGCGATACCTACCACTTGCTATATCATGCCTCCTAAATTGCCATGTCAGCCCCTAACCATCCATGTCCTAGCAAATCGTTGATTGGCTATGTCCTAGTTTGTTCCTTGATGGAACATGGACTTGCTGTTCCTTGTTGGAACATGTTTACTTGTTGGGATATCACAATACCTCTTATTTAATTAACGCATCTATACACTTGGTAAAGGGTGGAAGGCTCGGCCTTATGCCTGGTGTTTTGTTCCACTCTTGCCGCCCTAGTTTTCGTCATATCGGTGTTATGTTCCCGGATTTTGCGTCCCTAACGCGGTCGGGTGATTTATGGGACCCCCTTGACAGTTCGCTTTGAATAAGATTTTTCCAGCGAGGCCCAACCTTGGTTTTACCATTTGCCTCACCACCACCTACTTTTCCCTTGGGAGTCGCTCTCTCGAGGGTCATCTTTATTTAGCCCCCCCGGGCTAATGCTTGTCTAAGTGTTGGTCCGAACCGAGCAGCCTGCGGGGCCACCTCGAGGAAACTCGAAGTCTGGTTTTACTCGTAGCTTGACTTATCCAGTGTTGCCCTGAGAACGAGATATGTGCAGCTCCTATCAAGATGTCGGCGCATCGGGAGGCTTTGCTGGACTTGTTTTATTGCTGTCGAAATGTCTTGTAGTCCGGGATTCTGAGACTGATCGGGTCTTCCCGGTAGAAGGAATATCCTTCGTTGACCGTGAGAGCTTATAATGGGCTAAGTTGGGACACCCCTGCAGGGTATTATCTTTCGAAAGTCGTGCCCGCGGTTATGAGGCAGATGGGAATTTGTTGATGTCCGGTTGTAGAAAACCCGAAGTTGACCTTAACTAAAACACATCAACCGCGTGTGTAACCGTGATGGTCTCTTCTCGGCGGAGTCCGGGAAGTGAACACGGTGTTGGAGTTATGTTTGACGTAGGTTGTTCTAGGATCACTTCTTGATCACTTCTAGCTTCACGACCGTGCTTTGCCTTCTCTTCTCGCTCTCTTTTGCGTTGTAGCCGCCATTTATGCTAGTCGCTTGCTGCAGCTCCACCTCTCAATCCTTTCCTACCTATAAGCTTAAATAGTCTTGATCTCGCGGGTGTGAGATTGCTGAGTCCCCGTGACTCACAGATTCTACCACAACAGTTGCAGGTACCAACGATGCCAGTGCAGATGACGCAACCGAGCTCACTTGGGAGTTCGACGAGGAACGTGGCCGTTACTATGTTTCTTTTCCAGATGATCAGTAGTGGAGCCCAGTTGGGGTGATCCGAGGATCTATGTAGCATTTGGGGTAGTCTTCTTTCTTTTGGTACCGTAGTCGGACCTTGAGTGTAATTTGGATGATGAATGTTTATTTATGTATTGCGTGAAGTGGCGATTGTAAGCCAACTATGTGTCTCTTTCCCTTTATGTATTACATGGGTTGTGTGAAGATTACCTCACTTGCGACATTGCTTTCAATGCGGTTATGCCTCTAAGTCGTGCCTCGACACGTGGGAGATATAGCCGCATCGAGGGCGTTACACCTAAGTTAATCAAACTTGCTTAACCTTACATTCCACCAGATTTTGCCACATGTTAGAATCCAAAAAGCTCCACATGTAGAAGCATAATGCACAAACCATCAGAATGTCATGCGTGCAATGCACGTGTACCTTACTAGTACTAGTTGGTAGTAGTAGTAAGAAACAAATTCCAGTTTTGGCACGAGCTCGTACTGCGGGAGCACCACAAGGCCTGCCGCAGGAGTTACATTTCCCTCTGGGGGCCCACGGGACCGAACTTCAGTGGCTTAGTGCCTGGCCTATGAGTCAATGACATGCGGACCTTAAATGCGGCTGGCCCACATGTCATTCTCATGGTGGTGGCGTGGTTCGCGACTCACTTGTTCGAGATGAACCAGCCGGTGGTGGTGTGGTCGTGGCGAGGGTGCCACAGCTGGGCGTCGGGGCGTTACGAGGCGTAGATGGCCACACCGGCGGGTACTACCTGTAGTACATAAGTACTCCAGCTGAGGATTGATGCCCGGCACGAAATGTGTCAGAGCTGCTAGATGAAAATTCGATGGTGCGGGAGTACGGATTGGAGCACAGCAGCGGAGCAGGCAAACCGCGTCCAATCGGGTGTGTCTGTGGTAGAAAGTTGATGGTCGCCGCAGTTCAGCTGGCCCGCATGTCATGCACACAAAGGCAGAGGAGCGGTGGGGCCGAGAGGGATGAGGGGCACGTCGGGGGGATGAGGATCCCCTGACGCGAACAATCCTACCATTCTGTCACTGACATGTGGGACCCATAAGCGTGGGTCCCACCTGTCAGCGAAGGAAAGGTAGGGCAAGGCAGTGATAGCCACGTCAGAGGATCCATGTCCACGTCGGGGGACGTCGTGCCATGGGTTGGAGCGGCGTCGTGGGAATCGCGTGTGGGTGTGGCAGTGGTAGAAACAGAAACATGATGGTCGCTGTGGTTCAACTTCCATGGACAAGCTGTCATGTCTGCTGACACATGTATATCAAAACTAGAGTGTTTATATTTCAAGCACGTGAACAAGTATTATTCTACTACTTTGGATCCACTGCAACGCACGGGCCAGCACATTGGTAGTAGTAGTGTCCATCTCTATCTCTAGAGGCCTTCCCTCGTTCATCATTTTCTCTCACAAGATAAACTACTGATACAAATGCATCTTGATGTTCCGTGGAACGCACGAGGATGTTTCCTTGGGGGTCTCTCCAGCACGGTGTGGCCGTAGTTGCAAGTTGACGCCCCTTGAGATGCCGACGTTGAGGGGCACTCGGATTTCCTCCGATGAGCAGGTAAGATGAGTTCGATCATGTAGTAAATGCATTCTAAAGACTACTTCCGTGTCCATTTCCTAATTCTCCCCCTGCCCACTGTTTCACAGGTTAGGCTTGGTGCGAGTGGAGATTGGCTTGCATATGTACGGGAGGGTACCAACATCAATTTGCACAACATTTACCATGGTGACACCGTTCCCGTAGAACCTTTGTCCAACATTGGGATCAGCCATGCAACGGGCCACCGCATGAATTGGTACGATGGAACCACGGTGAGATTGAATAAGATAGCATGAACCTTGCACAAGGCGGTCAAAGGCTGACCATGCTGTCTGCGGCCGATTTGTTGCCGTACGATAGGAAGACGTTGTGCTCCTTTCTAACCGCATCTTCGCGGTGACAAACTAGGGGACTTATTTTGTATGGGACACATCCTACGATATACTCCCTCTCTCCCAGTTTATTTGTTTTGAATCTTTTCATTTTATAAGTTTCAAATTCAAATTTAGAGCTCCCCATCACATGTTGAGATTACAATGTCCATTAAATCGTTGTGTGCATGTATAGTAAAGAAACAAATCTCGAGTTTGGCACGAGTTCGTGCTGCGGGAGCACCACAAGCCCTGGCGCAGGCGTTACATTTCCCTCTCAGGACCGTCGGGACTGAGCTTCAGCGCCTTACTACACCTACCTTTGAGTCAATAACATGTGGACCCGATAGGTGACTGGTCCACATGTAATGCTCCCGTAGGCAGAGGGGCAGTGGGGCCAAGAGGGTGAGCCGCAGGTCGGGGGACGTGTGGTTTCATGGGTTTGAGCGGTGTCGTGGGAGTGGTTGTGGTAGAAACTTGATGCTCGCCGCATTTTAGGTGGCCCACATGTCATGCACACAAAGGCAGAGGGGCGGTGCGGCTGAGAGGGGTGAGGCGCACGTCGGGGGGCGTGGTGCCGTGGGTTGGAGAGGCGTCGTGGGAATCGCGAGATGAAACGTGATGGTCGCCGTAGTTGAACTTTGATGGACAAGCTGTCATGTCTACGGACACATGCACTGCATACCGATCACTGGAAGGAGTAGCAGAGAAAGCTATATATGCGGATAAATAGTTCCTTATAGTCAAGCGGACCCACGCTACTACTCTGTTCCAAAGACATGCACACCATCGAAATAGTCCATCTATATCAATATACACCGAGAGGGAATAATTTTTTTTACAAGAGAGGAAATAGTTCATCCATCCATAATGCCCTCCTGCTGGTGCAGCCTGTATGGATGATACCTGAACGATGAAGTGAATAGGCATGCTAGCACGGGAGACCTATTTCCGCTATACAATACTGGAGTACTCATGTACCTACTAGTAGTAGTAGTAGTAGTACTACTGTGGTACACTTGATGGTCAAAATACTATTCATTCGGTCCTCATAGTGAAGTGACAACACCCTGCGCCTGACACTAGTCCAGGCGGCGTGTTCGGGTTACCAAAGTCAGCCTCACCCTATGCACTATGCAGTCTGTCACCGCCGCTGTACAGCACATTGGCGCCTCGCCTCGTCTCCCTCTCCGCTCCCATAGCACCACTCCATCTCCATCTCCTTCTCCGTCTCCGTCTCCATCTCACTGTGCCCCCGTGTACCGCCGCCTCACTCGCCTCCCCCAGTACCACTATTCCCTCGCTAGCCGCTCCAGCACCGACATCCTTCGCCCCCGTAAATCAAGCCCCCTTCCAAACTCCACCTTGGCCAAACGCGAACCGCGCAGCATCCATATGAGCCGCGATTGGAGCAATCTCCCCAGTGACATCCTCGACTTCTGTTGTTCGTGCATGGATATGTTGAGCGCCCTGCGGCTGGCTGCATGCTCGAGGGACATGCACACGGCCATCGTCGAAGCGAGGCCTAAGCTTTTCAAGACACCCTGCTTGCTGCTATCTGGTCTTGCGAGATTGGCTCACCATGATATGGAGGCGCGCATGATGCCCCTCGACTTCAATCCGATCTCCATTAGCCGAAACTTCTTTGCAGGTATGTAGTCGGTCGCCGTACATCATTTCCCTCGACATCGATCCGATCACCATCGCCCGAAACTTCTTGGCAGGTATGTACCGGGTCGGCATGAACTCCCACTGGATGGCTGCCTTCAGAGAAGACGGTAAAAGGTTGGTGCTCGTGAACTTACAGACCTCCCATGAGATTATCCTTCCTCCGTTGGATTATATAGAGTATTACCATCGCGGTCCAAGTCATCTAGATTACTACGTCAGTTGGACGGACCTTGTTTTGCAGAAGTTTGTAATCTGCCAAGTGCCCACACAACATGTGAATTACGCAGACTTCAAGCTAATTGCCTTGTTCAACCGCGGACTCGCCTATCTTTACGCCGGTGCCTTCTTTAGTTGGAGACAACTCGATTCGCAGTGGATCATCGTCAAAGCTGATAGACACTTCTGTGATGCTATTGAACATAATGGCATCATCTACGCGATCGACAAAGCAGATGGCACCACATATTGCTGGGACGGCGCGTGTAATTTGTTTCCGTCTCATGTTAATGATGACGCCATGACACTGCTTGAACTTTTTGTGATGATTGGCATATCCCTGTTTGAGCAGAATTTGAGTAGAACTATGGCAATGTATTAGAGACGCCGTAAATCAGCTATATTTGGAATGAGTTAGTTCATGCGATGGTGACCATGTCATTACAACCAATTTGTACCCTGAATAATCAAACGGTTAGGAATATATGGATATTATCCTTATTTTGCAGTAATCTATATACTACTACTAAATATGAGTGTGTATCAATGGCCATGTTAATTTCCTCATTTTCATGATGTATAAACATGCACCACACTGTTGGTTTCATCTAACCATACATTAGGGAAGTAAATGTGCATATGGAGAACTCTATATTTGGAAGTAGTGAAATCCTGCAATGCTTACCATGTGTACATACCTATATTCGCCCTTCAGCAATCAATGGCTAGAATAATATCCTCACAAAAATTTTGCCCACAGAACACAAGTATATAACAATGCATGGTCTGTTAGTTACCTTGAAGAGTTTGTTTGTGAGGACAGAACATGATTACATAACATGCATGACATGGTAGTTTCCTGTGAAGAATCGATTGCGAGATAACATGAGTATAACCATGCATGGCACTTCTATATTTTCGAACCCAGTATACATTTCCCTGTATTTTCCTCCCAGTTCCAACAGGGACATATCAATGATGTTTCTTGAATTATCCTACTCATACTCTGAACAATGCTGATCTTACATTAACAATGTCTGTCCTTTTTGATATGATGCAGTGTCCCTACAGTTACTGCCCTTTGTAATCACACCACCTTTGCCAAAAACAAGGAAGCACAACTGGTTCCTCGTTCGATCATATGACAACAAAAGACTGATGATCATTCGGACACATGAGCCGGAAAAGTTATATTGCAAAAACCCCACTGTATACAAGCACCGTGTAATACGTGAGTATCCGGACAGTGGCTGTTACGTCTATGAGCAGGATACCAGCTTGTTGGGGCCTTTAGGATTTTTTAGTTGGAGGCGGGTAAACAGCCTTGGTTCACACTCTCTGTTTCTCGGACTCAATTATCCAATTAACCAGGAGATCACCGTTGACAAGGACCTTGATGGCAGAGAGGCTATGTTTGCTATGGAAAACTGTGTCTACACGGCGAGCCCTAGGAGTTCGGGACCAAACTCCCCTGATTGTCAACGATACAGCCTGTAGCCAAAAGAAGGTGAGAATGACAAAGGCATCCGGATTAACTTTGATCCTTGGATGTCTCAATTACGACAGGCAGTGATGTGGTTCAAGCCTTCAGGTTGATAGGTAATTGGGCTGTTGCATCGAAAGGGTGGAGTACTGGTGTCTCCAGATCACTGGTCGCTGAAGCAGGGCTGCAAATTATGATGGTGTTGGATCATCTCTTCGAATGACTTTGTTGTCTTTGCTGCTGGTTCTGGATGGGTAGTTCTTTCTTTTGTTATGCATATTCCTTGTCATTTTGTCATCCTCGTCTACGTCACTCTTACTATGTAATAGTTTCTTCTGTTTAGAATGTCATTCTCGTCTGGATCACGAGAGTCTGAGCGCTGCAGATGGGTGCGTTTTGGTGGTGTAGCAAGACTTCTTATAAACTATCATGTCTTGTTGTTTATGTCAGTAGTAGTCACTAGTCAGTGTTTGAATGTTGTATATATCGTTGTTTCGAACTGTTTATTGTCTCAAACTACTGGTGGGCTAAATGAGGGCATCACCATTCTCCAGTGTTCAGAGTATATCTCCTTTTTTCTAGTTATACAATTTGAGCTCAGTGTCTTTTCAATGATGTACACTTGTTTGGGCCAGTGAGGTGTCGTTGAATATGGGCCAAGTAGTAACGCAATGCCAAACAGGTCAATTATGACTCTTAGGTCGGGCTCTCAAAAGATCCTGAAAAAAAGGCCGGGCTCTCCAAAAAAGAAAGAATAAGGACTCTTAGGCCGACATGTGGGCGCCACCGGTGTTTTCGTGCGCTTGCGCGCCGGGAGCATATTGGCGCGTGCTCGAAATTCATGCTACCTTTTCATCCCCAGTCTCCCGCCCCTCCCCCACCTCTGGAATCTCGATTCCTACTCCAGTTCCCCCAAATCCCCCTCCTATACTCCCTGTACTCAAGCGCACTATCATGTCGCCGGTCAACGCGGGTCTCCGAGCCGGATATCCTGAGGTCCTTCCTGCCTTCGGTCGCTGTGTGCTGTCGCTCAACAGTGGCATGGCGGCGCTTGACGACCAGTTTGCCGGCAAAGTGCTGATGGTAACCATGACCGGCGACCGGCCTCCCGTCTCGCCGGACGACCTTGTCAAAGCTCTTGGCATTGCGCACGGCATCCAAATAAGTGACTTGCTCGCCGAAGTCTGTCCGCCACCGGCTGATTTCTTCGTCAGGTTCTGGACAACTTTCGACTGCAGTCATGTGTTCGAATCTTCCCGGCGTTTGTTCTGCGATGGCGCACTGGTGAGCTTTGATCGGTGGCACCCAGGATGGGGCTCGGTGCCCTCTGAGCTTGACGTTTTAACAAAGCTTACCTTCCACGGCATGCCTCGACGTGCTTGGAACAGCGAGTCCATGAACGAGCTTATCGACGACCTTGGAGGTGAGCTCGTAAGTATGTTTGTTCCTCCAGACAGCTGGGCTCTGACAGTTATGGCATGGATAAAGAAGCCGTCCACCATACCGAAGGTGATTGGTGTTGAGATACTGGTGCAGGAACCGGGGTTGTACTATTCGTCGCCACCAAGGACGCCGCGAACCACGTTAGGGATGTACCTGTATTGAGTGTTCGTGCATGTCGAAGAAGTGATCAATCCATCAATCGAAGTCCTGCCGCCACCGCTGGTGCCAGGGTCCGTCGACGACGTCCATTACAGGATTCAACGTCAGACTTTCCCCGTGTTGCTCGGAACGATGGATGGCACATGGCCTACTCCATCGCGCGGCAGAGGCCACTGCTTCTTTGGGAGAAGAGGCAGGGCTGGCTGCCTGGATGTGCTCTAATTGAGGTAACAACTGAATCTTGTCAGATACTAGTGAAATCCGAGCTATGGGTGTGAAGCACTGATATGCCAGTACATTTGATTGTGACCTGTTCTAATTTTGTACCTGAACTTTTTTTAGAAAGGGTTGTACGTCAACTTAATGTGCTAACAGAACTTATTGTGTTGTCTGTCTGTTTTCTTTGCACAGCATTCAAGATATTTCCCCGTCATTGATAAAGACGATGAACCGTTATGTACGACTTCGTTGGTTTCAACATAGCCCTTCCCGTAGCGATCCACTGCTTCCATCATGATTGTGCTGCCTGCGTGAAATTTTTGTATGCAAGTTCAGTGTGCTATGATGTTCTATATGATTGTGTCAACTATATAAGTTTTTACTGAGCATCAGCAATGCATATGGCTGAAAGATGTATTTATGAGCATCGACCGATGGGTCTCTCTCTCTCTCACACACACACACACACCCGCGCGCGCGCGCGCACACATGCGCAAGTGGGACCCGTTGAATTATTTATTTGCTCGTGACAACTTTTAATTAGGTTCCACTGTAATCTAACTTTTTTCTTAAGTTATTAATTGAGCTCAGTGACTTCAAAAAGTTGTACAGAAGCCTTGTTTAGGCCTTTCTGGCGTCGCTGAATGTGGGCTGAGTAACCATGTTAGGTTGTACTGTACTACACATGCCTTTTTTTTCAACATCAGCAATGCAACTGGGCCGACAGCTGTACACAATATCCGGGTCAACTTGTTATTCTCCGCCCCGCTGGGCTGCAAACATTCCTAGGAGGTATGCATTAGGCTTAACAAGAAAATGGACTTTAAGAAATAATAAATGGGATGTAATTATAATAAGTGGACAGTTACTATGCACCAAACACGTAATTAGTTTGAAAAATATATTATTTTTGGAATTTGAAAATTTTAATTTCATTAATTGTTGCGCGCGCAATATTTCATTGGAATTTAATGTAATACAACTTTATTTTGAAATTATATTTAACCTGACTAGAAATTTCGGAGAAAAATATTTCGGATCCCATTAAAATGTGGGAATTTTTTTTAATTCTGTTTTGAGCAGTTGTTTGAAATTATTAATCGTTATCGTAGCTAGAAGTTGGGGTGTACTTTTAACAAACTGTAAATGGGCTGTAGTAAATTCCATTAGAATTAAAAAATGGGTTGTACATTCTTACAGATCGCAAATGGGCTATATGTTCTCTGCCAAATCCGAGCTGTGGGCCTACTAAGTTGACGCGTACCAAGGGCTTTGTCAACTTAGTCAATATAAACGATTCTAGCTGCAGTGACCGTACGATGTCCATCCAACGGTCGTAGTGCTTCTTCAACCTCTGGTCTTCTTGCTCCAACCGGCCAAAGCAGCGCCAGTCGTGTCGCGTGCTCCTTCCTCTCATGGCCGGCTGTGATGCCGCGGAGGCCTCACCGCCCCGTACTACTCCCACCGCTGGCCAGGCCATCCCTCTACTCACCCACACCCCCTGTTATTCTGCGGCGACGGCAGCCTCACACCGCAGCCGAACCAGTGAACCCTCATACTCCTCTCAGCGAGGGCTTCCACTGCTGCGTCTTCCCCGGCTCCGCGTCGTCCCCTTCCTAGGCCTCGCCGTCGTCCAGACCACCGCCCTGGTGCTCTCAGCGCGGCGTGGTCAACATGGTCAACGACCAACTTGCATCGGAAGAGTACTGTACGTGGTGTCCAGGCGGCCGCAAGGAAGTGCCTCCTTATTATGCGCAAAATAATTATTCCTCCATGTGACAGCAGGGACCCACCGGACGGGCCACCTTATTTCACGAAAAAAACATTCCTCCCTGACTGCTGGGACCCCCCGGACGGGCCAGCGTATTTCGCGAAAAAACGTTCCCCCCGCTGTCAGCTCGGACCCACCGGAAGTGCCTCCTTATTACGCACCAAAAAATGAATACCCCCTGCTAGCTGGGACCCACCATGGTGGGAGGCTGACTTGTGGGCCTACTAAGTTGACTAGGACGGGGGCCTTTGTCAACTTTAGTCAATATGAACGATTGTAGCTCCAGTGACCGTACGATGTCCATCCAACGGCCGTAGTGCTTCTTAAACCTCTGGTCTTCATGCACCAGCCGCCCAAAGCAGCGCCGGCCGTGCCGCATGCTCCTGCCTCCCGTGGCCGGCTGTGCTGCCGCGGAGGCCTCATCGCCCCTACTATTCCCACCGCTGGCCAGGCCCTGCGGCGACGGCAGCCTCACATCGCAGCCGAACCAGTGAACCCTCGTACTCCTCTCCGCACGGGCTTCCACTGCTGCGTCTTCCCCGGCTCCGCGTCGTCCCCTTCCTAGGCCTCGCCGTCGTCCATCGCCCTGGTGCTCTCGGTGCGGCGTGGTCAACGTGGTCAAGGAACGACTTCCATCGGACGTGGACTGTACGTGGAGAGGCTGACAGCTAGGTCCACGGCCGCAGCAAGGAAGTGCCTCCTTATTACGCGGAAAATAATGATTCCTCCACCTGACAGTTGGGACCCACCGGATGGGCCACTGTATTTCGTGAAAAAAACGTTTCCCCCTGACTGCTGGGACCCTCCATCTACATCTTCGCACGCAAGGAAGTGCGTCCGAGCAAAAAAAACGATTCGCCCCCTGACTGCTGGGACCCACCAGCTACATCTTCGCAGGCAAGGAAGTGCCTCACAGTCGGGACCCACCTGGTCGAAGCGTACGTACCGTTGTCATTCTGGTCGCGAACGTGTACGTACATACTGGTCGATGTAGAGGCGCGCAAGTGTCGTAGTAGAGGCGCGCACGTTTCGTAGTAGAGGTGCGCACGTAGCATGTACACGTACATGCAGCGGCCAGGGTACAAGAAAGAAAATACGGCCACGTATGTGTACATACGGGCGGGGTCTCGAATGCCTACTCGCGCATACGTACGGTGAGGGCTCGTTGACATGGCTGGGTCGAAATGGAGAAACAGCGTCGTCGTCGTGTTCATGGGGAGGCAACGGAATGCGTCGTGTTCATGGGGAGGCAACGGAATGCGTCGTGTTCATCGGGAGGCAACAGAACGCGTGGGAGCCAACCGGCTGGGTCAGAACGGAATGCATGGTCGTGTTCATCGGGAGGGCTTGGATGGAACAGGCGATGGAAACGAGGCCTGGCGTACCGCACAACGGAGGAAACGACCTTGTGTTTGACCGGCCAAGTTCGAAACAGGATCCTGTTCATCGGGAGGGGTCTGGCGTACCGCAAAACGGAGGAAACGGACCTCCTACGGTCGAAATGGGGGTCCTGTTGATCGGGAGGGGTGTGGCGTACTGCACAACGGACCTCCTACGGTCGAAACGGGGGTCCTGTTCATCGGGAGGGGTGTGGCGTACCGCAAAACGGGACTCCACGAGATACTGTTCATCTCCACCGTCGACCTCCTCCAGCCTCCACGGGCTCCTGTTCATCCAGCCTCCACCGCGCGCTACTCCACCGGCTAGTGTTCAACCACCCCTCCATCATCTACTGTTCATCCAGCCCTCCACACCATGGGGTCCTGTTCAACCACCCCTCCACGGGCACCCCTCCACCGTCTACTGTTCATCCAGCCCTCCACACCACGGGGCCCTGTTCATCAACACCTCCACGGGCACCCCTCCACCGTCTACTGTTCATCCAGCCCTCCATCACACCATGGGGTCCTGTTCATCCAGAGGCAACACCACCGCTCACTGTTCATCCAACCCCCCTGCAACACTCACTATTCATCCCAGAGGCAGCATCGATCGGCTTCAGTTAGCAGCAGTACCGAAGGAATCGCTCGATCGGGTCCAGTTAACAGCCATCGATTGATCGCTCGGGTTCAGTAACGCGTAGCCTGTAGTGCAATCGCTCGGGTTCAGTTAGAGCCCAACGCCTCGCTCGGGTTCAGTTAGAGCCAACGCCTCGCACACACGCGCGTACGTGTACGAGAGAAACGCGCATCGCTCGGCCCCCGACCTCCCACCGTAACCGGGAACTCCCCGAAATTTTCCTCCCCCTCGCTTCTACCACGGTTTATTCCGTCATCGATGGCCCAAAGAATGTCATGCAGCTGCGTCTCCGGCCCGCCCAGGACGAGAAGCCCATTTTCTGTCATGATTTTTTGTCATAGAAGTAGGAGCCCACCATATCTATGATGATACCGGGTTTTGTCATAATTATCGTCATAGAAGTGTCATATGTATGACAGAAAAAAATTTCGTTCGGCCCAAAATGTAACGTGTGTGTCTTTTTTTTGTAGTGCCCGGAGCCCCGAACGGACTCCAGATCAGCCCTCTCAAGAGATTTTAGGGCTTGGCAGCGGCTCCTTATCGTAAAACGCAATGTTTTCTTCTCCTTGATTTTTTCCTCCCTGAAAGCAAATATATAGAGATGGAGTTGGCGTCGGAGGAGCTCCAGGGGGGCCACGAGGTAGGGGCCGTGCCCCCACCCTCATGGACAGGTGGTGGGCCCCCTGGCCTTCATCTTTTGCAATGATTTTTTATTATTTCCGAAAAGATGTTTCGTGAAGTTTCAGGTCATTCCGAGAAGTTCTGTTTCTGCACATAAATAACACCATGGCAATTCTGCTGAAAACAGCGTCAGTTCGGGTTAGTTCCATCCAAATCATGCAAGTTAGAGTCCAAAACAAGGGTGAAAGTGTTTGGAAAAGTAGATGCGATGGAGACGTATCAGGGGACGGGCCCCCTAGATGCATCTAGAGGGGGGCGATGGCCAAGGGGGTGCTTGCCCCCAAGTTGGTGGGGGCGCCCCCACCCCCTAGGGTTCCCAACCCTAGGCGCCTTGGGCCCCTTGGGGGGCGCAGCAGCCCACTAGAGGGATGGTTCCCACCCATATTCAGCCCACTTGGTCCCCCGGGGTAGGTGGCCCCACTCGGTGGACCCCGGACACCTTTTGGTGGTCCCGGTACGATACCGGTAACCCTAGAACCTTCCGGCGACTGAAACTGGACTTCCCATATATAAATCTTCACCTCCGGACCATTCTGGAACTCCTCATGACATCTGGGATCTCATCCGGGACTCCGAACAACCTTCGGCAACCACATACAATTTCCCATTACAACTCTAGCATCACCGAACCTTAAGTGTGTAGACCCTACGGGTTCGGGAACCATGCAGACATGACCGTGACACCTCTCAGGATAATAACCAATAGCAGGATCTGGATACCCATATTGGCTCCCACATGTTCCACGATGATCTCATCGGATGAACCTCAATGTCGGGGATTCAATCAATCTCGTATGCAATTCCTTTTGTCCATTGGTATGTTACTTGCCCGAGATTCGATCGTCGGTATCCCCATACCTTGTTCAATCTCGTTACAGCAAGTCTCTTTACTTGTTCTGTAATACATGATCCCATGGCTAACTCCTTAGTCACATTGAGCTCATTATGATGATGCATTACCGAGTGGGCCCAGAAATACCTCTCCATCATACGGAGTGACAAATTCCAGTCTCGATATGTGCCAACCCAACAGACACTTTTAGAGATACTTGTAATGCACCTTTATAGTCACCCAGTTACGTTGTGACATTTGATACACCCAAAGCATTCCTACGGTATCCGGGAGTTGCACAATCTCATGGTCTAAGGTAATGATACTTGACATTAGAAAAGCTCTAGCAAACGAACTACACGATCTTGTGCTATGGTTAGGATTGGGTCTTGTCCAACACATCATTCTCCTAATGATGTGATCCCGTTATCAACGACATCCAATGTCCATGGTTAGGAAACCACAACCATCTATTGATCAATGAGCTAGTCAACTAGAGGCTTACTACGGACATGTTGTGCTCTATGTATTCACACATGTATTATGGTTTCCGATTAATACAATTATAGCATGAACAATAGACAATTATCATGAACAAGGAAATATAGTAATAACTATTTTATTATTGCCTCTAGGGCATATTTCCAACAGTCTCCCACTTGCACTAGAGTCAATAATCTAGTTACATTATGATGAATCGAACACCCATAGAGTTCTGGTGCTAATCATGTTTTGCTCGTGGAAGAGGTTTAGTCAACGGATCTGCAACATTCAGATCCGTATGTACTTTACAAATATCTATGTGTCCATCTTGAATATATTCACGAATGGAGTTGAAGCAATGCTTGATGTGCCTGGTCTTCTTGTGAAACCTAGGCTCCTTGGCAAGGGCAATAGCTCCAGTATTGTCACAGAAGAGAGTCATCGGGCCCGACGCATTGGGAATCACTCCTAGGTCAGTGATAAACTCCTTCATCGAGACTGCTTCCTGTGTTGCTTCCGAAGAAGCTATGTACTCCGCTTCATATATAGATCTCGCCACGATGCTTTGCTTGCAACTACACCAGCTGACTGCCCCCCATTCAAAATATACACGTATCTGGTCTGTGACTTGGAGTCATCCAGATCTGCTTCAAAGCTAGCATCGACGTAACCCTTTACGACGAGCTCTTCGGCACCTCCATAAATGAGAAACATATCCTTAGTCCTTTTCAGGTACTTTCGGATATTCTTGACCGTTGTCCAGTGTTCCATTCCAGGATCACTTTGGTACCTCTCTACCAAACTTACGGCAAGGTTCACATCAGGTCTGGTACACAACATGGCCTACACATAATTGAGCCTATGGCTGAGGCATAGGGGATGACACTAATCTTTTCTCTATCTTCTGCCGAGGTCGGGCATTGAGCTGTGCTCAATCTCACACCTTGCAATATAGGCAAGAACCCCATCTTGGACTGATCCATATTTAACTTCTTCAATATCTTGTCAAGGTATGTGCTTTGTGAAACACCAATGAGGCGTCTCAATCTATCTCAATAGATCTTGATGCCGAATATGTAAGAAGCTTCTCCAAGGTCCTTCATTGAAAAACACTTATTCAAGTAGGCCTTTATGCTTTCCAAAATTTCTATATCATTTCCCATCAATAGTATGTCATCCACATATAATATGAGAAATGCTACAGAGTTCCCACTCACTTTCTTGTAAATACAGGCTTCTCCATAAGTCTGTATAAACCCAAATGCTTTGATCATTTCATCAAAGCGAATTTTCCAACTGCGAGATGCTTGCACCAGCCCATAGATGGAGCACTGAAGTTTGCATACCTTGTTAGCATTCTTAGTATCGACAAAACCTTCCGGCTGCATCATATACAATTCTTCCTTAAGGAAACCGTTAAGGAATGCCGTTTTGACGTCCATTTGCCACATCTCATAATCATAGAATGCGGCAATTGCTAACATGATTCGGACGGACTTCAGCTTCGCTACGGGTGAGAAGGTCTCATCGTAGTCAACTCCTTTAACTTGTCGATAACCCTTAGCGACAAGCCAAGCCTTATAGACAGTCACATTACCATCCGCGTCAGTCATCGTCTTAAAGATCCACTTATTGTCTATGGCTTGCCGATCATCGGGCAAGTCCACCAAAGTCCATACTTTGTTCTCATACATGGATCCTATCTCGTAATTCATGGCTTCAAGCCATTTGTTGGAATCCGGGCCCGCCATCGCTTCTTCATAGTTCGAAGGTTCACCATTGTTTAACAACGTGATTTCCAGGACAGGGTTGTCGTACCGTTCTGGTGCGGAACGTGTCCTCATGGACCTACGAAGTTCAGTAGCAACTTGATCCGAAGTTTCATGACCATCATCATTAACTTCCTCTCTAGTCGGTGCAGGCACCATAGAAACATCTTTCTGTGTTGCGCTACTCTCCGGTTCAAGAGTTGGTACCTCATCAAGTTCTACTTTCCTCCCACTTACTTCTTTCGAGAGAAACTCTTTCTCCAGAAAGGATCCATTCTTGGCAACAAAGATCTTGCCTTCGGATCTGAGGTAGAAGGTATACCCACTAGTTTCCTTAGGGTATCCTATGAATACACACTTTTCCAATTTGGGTTCGAGCTTTTCAGGTTGAAGTCTCTTGACATAAGCATCGCATCCCCAAACTTTCAGAAACGATAGTTTAGGTTTCTTCCCAAACCATAATTCATACGGTATTGTCTCAACGGATTTAGACGGTGCCCTATTTAAAGTGAATGCAGCAGTCTCTAAAGCATAACCCCAGAATGATAATGATAGATCGGTAGGAGACATCATAGATCGTACCATATCAAATAGAGTGCGATTATGATGTTCGGACACACCATTGCGCTGAGGTGTTCCAGGCGGCGTGAGTTGTGAAACAATTTCACATTTCCTTAAGTGCGTGCCAAACTCGTGACTCAAATATTCTCCTCCATGATCTGATCGTAAGAACTTTATTTTCCTGTCACATTGATTCTCTACCCCGCACTGAAATTCCTTGAACTTTTCAAAGGTCTCAGACTTGTGTTTCATCAAGTAGACATAACCATATCTACTTAAGTCATCAGTGAGGGTGAGAACATAACGATAGCCACCGCGAGCCTCAACGCTCATTGGACCGCATACATCAGTATGTATTATTTCCAAAAAGTTGGTTGCTCGCTCCATTTTTCCGGAGAACGAATTCTTGGTCATTTTGCCCATGAGGCATGGTTCGCACGTGTCAACTGATTCGTAATCAAGAGACTCCAAAAGTCCATCTGCATGGAGTTTCTTCATGCGTTTGACACCAATGTGACCAAGGCGGCAGTGCCACAAGTATCTGGGACTATCGTTATCAACCTTACATCTTTTGGCATTCACACTATGAATATGTGTAACATCACGTTCGAGATTCAATAAAAATGAACCATTGACCAATGGGGCATGACCATAAAACATATCTCTCATATAAATACCATTATTCTTGGATTTAAATGAGTAGCCATCTCACATCAAACGAGATCCAGATACAATGTTCTTGCTCAAAGCTGGCACTAAATAACAATTATTGAGGTTTAAAACTAATCCTGAAGGTAGATGTAGAGGTAGCATGCCGACGGTCATCACATCGACCTTGGAACCATTCCCGACGCGCATCGTCACCTCATCCTTCACCAGTCTCCGCTTATTTCACAGCTCCTGTTTTGAGTTACAAATATGAGCAATGGCACCGGTATCAAATACCCAGGAGCTACTACGAGTGCTGGTAAGGTACACATCAATAACTTGTATATCATATATACCTTTCGTGTTCCCGGCCTTCTTATCCGCTAAGAACTTGGGGCAGTTCCGCTTCCAGTGACCATTTCCCTTGCAATAAAAGCACTCAGTCTCAAGCTTGGGTCCATTCTTTGGCTTCTTCCCGGCAACTGACTTACCAGGTGCGGCAACTCCCTTGCCGTCCTTCTTGAAGTTCTTCTTACCCTTGCCTTTCTTGAAACTAGTGTTCTTATTCATCATCAACACTTGATGTTCCTTTTCAATCTCCACCTCCGCTAATTTCAGCATTGAATATAACTTAGGAATGGACTTCTCCATCCCTTGCATATTGAAGTTCATCACAAAGCTCTTGTAGCTAGGTGGGAGCGTCTAGAGGATTCTGTCACTAACCGAGTCATCTGGAAGATTAACTCCCAGCTGAGACAAGCGGTTGTGCAACCCTGATACATCTCCAACGTATCTATAATTTTCTATTGTTCCATGCTGTTATATTATCAATCTTGGATGTTTTATAATCATTTTATAGTCATTTTGTATCATTTTTTGGTACTAACCTATTGACATAGTGCCAAGTGCCAGTTGTTGTTTTCCCATGTTTTTTACATCGCAGAAAATCAATACCAAACGGAGTCCAAATCCCATGAAACTTTACGGAGATTTTTTTGGACCAGAAGGAACATAATGGGCCCTGGCTGCGCCTGGGGGGGTGCTCCGAGGAGAGCACAACCCACCAAGGTGCGCCCTGGTGGGTTGTGCCCACCTCGGGTGCCCCCCGGACCGCCTCCTTGCTCTATAAATACCCCAATATTCCAGAAACCCTAGGGGAGTCGACGAAATATTCATCCAGCCGCCGCAGAGTCTACAACCACCAGATCCAATCTAGACACCATCTCGGATGGGGTTCACCACCTCCATTGGTGCCTCTCCGATGATGTGTGAGTAGTTCTTTGTAGACCTCTAGGTCCGTAGTTAGTAGCTAGATGGCTTCCTCTCTCTTGCTGAATTCTCAATACAATAGTCTCTTGGAGATCCATATGATGTAACTCTTTTTGCGGTGTGTTTGTTGGGATCGGATGAACTTTGAGTTTATGATCAGATCTATCTTTTATATCCATGAAAGTATTTGAGTTTCTTTGATCTATTTTATGCATGATTTCTTATAGCCTCATATTTCTTCTCTGATATTTGGGTTTTGTTTGGCCAACTTGATCTATTTATCTTGCAATGCGAAGAGGTGCTTTGTAGTGGGTTCGATCTTACGGTGCTTGATCCCAGTGACAGAAGGGGAACCGACACATATGTATCGTTGCTACTAAGGATAAAACGATGGGGTCTATCTCTACATAGATAAATCTTGTCTACATCATGTCATCGTTCTTATTGCATTACTCCATTTCTCCATGAACTTAATACACTAGATGCATGCTGGATAGCGGTCAATGTGTGGAGTAATAGTAGTAGGTGCAGGCAGGAGTCGTTCTACTAATCTTGGACGTGATGCCCATGTAATGATCATTGCCTGGATATCGTCATGATTATTTGAAGTTCTATCAATTTCCCAACAGTAATTTGTTCACCCACCATTTGCTATTTTTCTCGAGAGAAGCCACTAGTGAAACCTACGGCCCCCCAAGTCTCTTTCTCACATATTTGCCTTTGCGATCTACTTTTCCTTTGCATTTATTTTCAGACCTATTAAACCAAAAATACAAAAATACCTTGCTGCAATTTCTTCTTTTTATTTTATTTGCCGTTCGATCTATCAATCTACTACAAATTTACCTCACGTATGTTTGCCTATCTTGAGGCGTCGTACCCCGGAAGGGATTGACAACCCCTTTAACATGTCGGGTTGCGAGAAGTTGTTATTTTCGTGCAGGTGCCGTTTACTTGTGTTGCTTGGTTCTCCTACTGGTTTGATAACCTTGGTTTCACATCTGAGGGATATACCTACCGCCGATGTGCTGCATCATCCCTTCCTCTTTGGGGAAATACCGATGTAGCTTCAAGCGACATCAAAAGGAATTTCTAGCGCCGTTGCCGGGGAGGATCTTCAACATATACCAGGTTCCTAATCACAAATCTCATCTCCTCGCAATTTATATTATTTTCCATTTGCCTCTCGTTTTCCTCTCCCCCACTTCACAAAAATTTGCGGTTTTATTCGCCCCTTTTTTACGTTCGCCGTTCTCTTGCCGGATCTGTTTTTAGTGCAATCTTGTTGCGTAGTCATCATGACTCAAGAGAACAACAAGTTGTGTGATTTCTAAAATACTAAAAACAATGATTTTATTGGCACTCCGCTTGCTCCTCCCGCCACTAGTGTGGAGTCTTGTGATATTAATACTGCTTTGTTGAATCTTGTTTTGAAATATCAATTTTCCGGTACTCCTAATGAGGATGTCGCGTCCCATCTAAATACCTTTGTGGAATTATGTGATATGCAAAATAAAAAAGATGTGGACAAAGATGTTGTGAAGATGAAATTATTTCCGTTTTCTTTGCATGATTCTACAAAAATTTGGTTCTCTTCTTTCCCTCGCAATAGTATTGATTCTTGGAATAAGTGCAAAGATGCTTTTATCAATAAGTATTTTCCGCCCGCAAAAATTATTTCCCTTAGAACCCAGATCATGGATTTCAAGCAACTTGAACATGAGCATGTTGCACAATCTTGGGAAAGGATGAAAATGGTGCTAAGGAATTTCCCAACTCATGGGTTAAATCTTTGGATGATCATACAAAAAATTTATGCGGGTTTGAATTTTGTTTCTCGTAGTCTTTTAGATTCCACCGTGGGTGGGACTTTTATGGAAATTACTTTGGGTGAAGCCAACAAATTTCTTGATAATATCATGGCAAATTATTTGCAATGGCATATCGAAAGAGCTCCTACTAGTAAAAAGGTTTATTCGGTTGAAGAAATTTCTTCTTTGAGTGAAAAAGTTGATGCTCTTATTAAATTGGTTGCTAGTAAAAGTGATCCTATTTATTTCAATGATATGCCTTTGTCTACTTTGATTGAACAAAATAGTGATGCCATAGATGTGAATTTTTTTCTCTCGAAATAATTTCAATAACAATGCCTATAGAGGTAATTTTAATCCTAGGCCTTTTCCTAGTAATTCTTCTAATAATTATGGTAATTCCTATGGAAATCAATCATATAATAATAGGGACACCTTTGATCTTGAGAATAATATTAAATAATTTATCAATACGCAAAAACTTTTCAACTTCCTTAGAAGAAAAGCTGAGTAAGATTGATGATTTGTCTAGAAGTATTGATAGAATTGCTCATGATGTGGAAAAACTCAAGATGAAAATTTTTGTGCCTAAGGTTGATGAATCAATTAAATCTCTTTATGTTTCTCTGGATGAAAGTAAGAAAAGAACCGCTATGCTTAGGGCTAAAAGAGAATTTTTAGAAAAATCGTTTTCTAGTGATTACTTCGCAAAAGTGATGAAGATCTTAAAATGATTGGTGTTTCTTCTATTGATTCCTTGTGTATCAAAGTTAAGACTGATGAAAAAGGGACTGGAGAAGACTCAACTTTAGTTAGAAGGCATCCCAATGATTCGGAGGGTGAAAATCTTGTCGAGAAAATTGATAAAAGTGGGTTTGGAGAGGTCAAAATTTTAACTAGTGATGTGCCCACTCTTTTGGATTACAAAGACTATAACTATGATAGTTTCTCTTTGATTGATTTTATTTCTTTGTTGCAATCCATGATAAATTCACCCCATGCTTATGAACAAAATAAAGCTTTTACTAAACATATTGTTGATGCTATGATGAAAGCTTTTGAAGAAAAATTGGAACTAGAAGTTTCAATTCATAGAAAATTGCATGATGAATGGAAACCTACTATCAAAGTCAAGATTAAAAATTATGAGTGTTTTGCTTTGTGTGATTTGAGTGCTAGAGTTTCTACAATTCTGATATCTTTGTGTGATGTGCTTGGTCTTACCGATATTGAATCGTGTTCTTTGAATTTGCACTTGGCGAATTCCACTATTAAAAAGCCTATGGGAAGAATTAATTCTTATTCTTGCAAATAAAAATTATGTGCCCATAGATTTTATTGTTCTTAATATGATTGCAATCCGTCTTGTCCAATTATTCTTGGTAGACCGTTTTTACGCACTATTGGTGCCGTGATTGATATGAAAGAAGGCAATATTAAGTTCCAATTTCATTTGAGGAAGGGTATGGAACACTTTCCTAGAACAAGAATTATGCCACCATATGAATCAATCAGGAGGGCATCTTATGGATCTCGAAACAAGGATGACAAAACTTAGATCCTTGCTTTATGCCTAGCTAAGGGCGTAAAACTATAGCGCTTGTTGGGAGGCAACCCAATGAATAAAATTTATTTTTTGCTTTTTGCTTCCTGTTCTTGAGTGTTAGAACAATTATGCTACTGTTATGATTGTGGTTTTTATGTTTTAATTAGTGTTTGTGCCAAGTAAAGCCTTTAGGATCTTCTTGGGTGATAGTTGTTTGATCTTGCTGAAAAAACAGAAACTTTTGCGCTCACGAAAATAATCCTCATTTCTTACCAGAGAGCGATAAAATACCCATTCCTTTTGCAGTAGATCAATATAAAAATTGCTCAGGCCTTCATAATTTTTCAGAATTTTTGGAGTTATAGAAGTATTCGACATAGTCAGATTGCTACAGTTTGTTCTGTTTTGACAGATTCTATTTTATTTGCGTTGTGTGCTTATTTTGATGGCTCTATGGTTTTCTTTGATGCATTTTTGCCTTAGAAAAGTTGGAATACAGTAGATATAATGCAATAACAAAATATGAATTGGTTTGATACAGCACTTATAGTAGTGATTTATTTTCTTATACTAATGGACCTCACGAAGGTTTTGTTGAGTTTTGTGTGATTGAAGTTTTCAAGTTTATCTTATGATGGATGAAGGAATAAGGAGTAGAAAATCCTAAGCTTGGGGATGCCCTGGCATCCCAAGCTATTATCCAAAAATGAGCAACCAACTAAGCTTGTGGACGCCCCCGAGTGGCATCCCCTCTTTCTTCTAACGACCATCGGTATTTTACTCGAAGCTATATTTTTATTCGTCACATACTATGTGTTTTGCTTGGAGCGTCTTGTATGATATGAGTCTTTGCTTGTTTTATTTTGTGTTTTAAGTATTGACCCCTTGCTGGACACACCTATTTGAGAGAGCCAAAATGATGTCATGACTTGTTAGAATTGCTCTCTTTGCTTCACTTAAATCTTTTATGAGCTATAGACTTGCTCTAGTGCTTCACTTATATCTTTTTGAGCACGGTGTGCTTAGTATTTTTGAAGAAATGCTCTCTTGATTCACTTAGATTTATTTGAGAGTTAGTAAAATTTTCAAGAAATTCTCTCTTGCTTCACTTATATTAATTTGAGAGAAAGAAAGAAATATTATGCTCATGATCATCACTTATATTTGTTTGAGCTTATGAAAAGCAAAACAAGAAAATTAGTTCCAAAGTGATAGATATCCAAGAAGGATATAATAAAAACTTTCATGACGATCCTTGGACAAAATAAACTTGAATCTTAGTAATAGTTTTGAGATATGATGATGTGATATGTGAGTCATTTTGATGAGTAATTATGCTTTAGTAAGAATATTGGTGTTAAGGTTTGTGATTCCCTATGCAAGCACGAAAGTCAATAGTCATGCAGTGAAATTATATCCTACTTGTGGTGCATTATTGGGTGTTATTATCATGACTCTAATATCACCATCTTCATATCTCAAAACAATCATAAGGAATCAAACTTCTCATAGTATTCAATGCACTTTATATGAAAGTTTTTATTATATCCCTCTTGGATGCCTATCATAATAGGACTAATTTTATAACCAAAGAAAATTACCATGTTGTTTAGAGACTCTCATAATAATATAAGTGAAGTACGAGAGTTCATCAATTTCTATAAAATAAAACCACTGCCATGCTCTAAAAAGATATAAGTGAAGCACGAGAGCAAAATCGCCTAGCTCAAAAGATATAAGTGGAGCACATAGAGTATTCTAATAAATCACGATTCATGTGTGTCTCTCTCAAAAGGTGTGTACAGAAAGGATGATTGTGGCAAACTAAAAATCAAAGACTCAGATCATACAAGACGCTCCAAGTAAAACACATATCATGTGGTGAATAAAAATATAGCCTCAAGTAAAGTTACCAATAGACAAAGACAAAAAAGGGGATGCCTTCTGGGGCATCCCATGTCGGTGTCAAAACCGGCGGATCTCGGGTAGGGGGTCCCAAACTGTGCATCTAGGATCGATGGTAACAGGAGACGGGGGACACGATGTTTTACCCAGGTTCGGGCCCTCTCTATGGAGGTAATACCCTACTTCCTACTTGATTGATCTTGATGAATATGAGTACTACGAGAGTTGATCTACCACAAGATCGTAATGGCTAAACCCTAAAAGCCTAGCATGTATGACTATGGTCATGAATATCCTTTCCGGACTAACCCCTCCGGTTTATATAGGCACTGGGGGGATCTAGGGTTACATAGAGTCGGTTACATAAGAAGGAATCTTCATCATCGGTCACCAAGCTTGCCCTCCATGCCAAGTAGAGTCCAATCCGGACACAGGTACAATCTTCGGCCTTCATGTCTTCACAGCCCATCAGTCCGGCCCATTGGATAACAGACCGGACGCCCGAGGATCCCTTAGTCCAGGACTCCCTCAGTAGCACCCGAACCAGTCTTCAGTAACGAGGTGTTCGGCACACAAATTGTCTTCGGCATTAAAGGCGGGTTCCTCCTTTAATGATGTCCAAGTGATGTATTCAGCCATCGGTTCAATGTCGCTCCCCTCGGCTTCTGCGCGTTAAATAACTTCGCCTTCCACGTATCGAGCGAAGGTGGAAGGTCAGGGTATTTTTGCAGATAACACCCCGTCCATGCAAGGAAGAGCGCCTATTAAAGAGATTGGATCCTAGATCCATTCGGCACCACGCAGAGGGAATTCCCAGAAACTGCTTAGGAGAAATCATTCCAGCATGGCTAGCGCCCCAGCTCCTCCACCCGTTCTGGCCCAGAGAAAGGCGAGTGGGAGAGGTGTTCAGTGTTCCACAGTCAATTGACGAAGTTGCAGACACAGGGATTTCTCCCCCCCCCCCCCCCCCGCAGATCTAGTTCCTGTTCGAGCGGGGCTAGATTCCTTCAACATTGAGATTCAGGCAGAGGACTTTCCCAATCCATCCGGGGAAGAGCGAGTATGTTTCATCCCTTACCTGCTAAGGGGCGTTGGATTCCCATTCATCCGTTCCTCCGAGGGCTTCTGGAATACTATGGCCTCCAGCTGCACAACTTCACCCCTGCCTCCATTCTGCACATCGCGGGTTACGTTGCTTTATGCAAATTATTCCTGGGTATCGAGGCTCATTTCAAGCTGTGGAGGAAGTTGTTATGTCTTGTCCCGCGCAATCACGAGGAGTCAATATTTGAAGTGGGCAGAGCCGAAGTATGGCGTATCGCCGATACTGGATATCTGTCCGGCACACCAAGGAAGGCACCCGAAGAATGGCCATCTGAATGGTTCTATATCGAGGATGTCGCGCTTCCTGACCCAGTTCGAAAGGGTCTTCCTGAATTCGTGAGCGTTCCGCTGAAGAAACGCCACAGTTGGCGTCCTCGGAGTCTTGAAGAGGATGACAGCGCAGAAGTTCTCCAGCTTATGAGCAAGATAAAGATGCTCGCTCATTCCGGACTCACAATAATCGAGGTAATGGCGACCTCCATAGTGCGAGGGGTTCAGCTGCTACAATACAGAGGGTTGCACATGTGGCACTACAACGGAGAGGATGGCGCCTCCCGCCGTGGCCAGAAGGGTATGGATACCCCCGCCGCTCTGGCCAAAATATTGGCCGAGTTGTTTAAAGCAGAGGAAGAGGAGTTTCTTCGCATTAAGTGCAGAGATGGGTATTCTATGTATGATCCATCCAGTTGGGTAAGCCTCAACCGCTCTATTCCACTCATTCCACTTCCGGATTACTTTTGATAAATTTCAAGTCTGTTTGTTATGTCAGCACTGGAAGAAGGTCACCGAAGGACTTCATAGTCTTGCCCCACAGCCGTAGATCCACAACCAGGAGCTAGACCCTAGGTTTGAAGAGGATTCAGATATATTCGGGGTGCCTGCCGAGGGAGTGTTTTACCAGACAAGCTATGACGGCACAGAAGTGGCCATCACCGCCGACTACCCTGGCCTTCTTCCCGCTTCACATGTAAACAATTAAGAAACACCCTCTCTAAAAGAGTGCTCTTACTCTGCCTCACCCACCGCACTGTATCGTGCTTCACAGGGGAGACGTTCACGATTTCAAAGAGATCGGCTCCCGCGTCGGGCAAGCCTTCGAAGAGGAAGGCGGGTGAAGACACAGCCAGGCCTTCATCGAGGAGGTATGGATAAACATGCTTTTCTGCGGCCACATCCGACTGTGACTCATGTATTTCTTTGGTTACAGAAAGAGGGTTCGTCGAACTATGTCCGGGGACCCGGTCGGTGGTGTTCCCAACAACCGGGATTTATATCCAATCGGGAAGACTAGGGCCGGTGCAGGAACAGCGCCGGACTGCCCTTCGGCTGAGGGTTCGGAAAATATGTCCGTCACCAACTCGGAAGTAGAGAGTGCCATGAACCATCGGTGCTGCAGGGCTGTCTTGCGAGACCCCAAGTTCTCGGAGGAGGCTTTTAATGCCTTTAGCTCGGCCGACGCATACATCCGAGCTGCTCGAGATGGGCTTAGAAGAGCCACGAAGCAATATCTGACAGATGTGCAGGTAAATTTTCTTTGTCAAAAAAGGATAACCATATGCCCGTAGCCCCCGAGACTGAAAGCAGTTGGCACAACTGATTTAAGGATCGCTGTATGACCAGGTCCTTACAGAGAAGAATTGCTTGCTAGCCCAGGAGTTGGAGCAGTGCCGGGCGCAGCTAAATGCTGCTACTGCCGAACTGCAAAACGTCAAGAAGTCGTCTTCTGGTAATGTTCCCCTCCATCGAGGAACAATAATTGTATACCAATTGTGCTAATTCTGCTGCTGATCGCATAATAGGGTCGTCTAATCAACTTGAAGAGAAGTTGAAGATCGCCCAAGAGGGAGAAAAAGAGGCGAAAAGGCAACACGTCGCAGGCGAGCGTGTGCTGACTCGCGTCAGAGACGAGAAAAACAAGCTGATTCTAACACTACATTGGGTGAAGAATTGAAAGATGTTCGAGCCCAGCTAGCCGATTCCATGAAGGAGAACAAGAAGTTGCGGGGCGGTATATTCAGTATGTGTCCGAACTATTTTTAAAGTAGTTCAGAGATAAATGGGACTGATATAGTCATGTTTGCAGGTATATTGACAGGCCGTCCTGAAGAGGAGGTGTCCGGATCATCGAGTGATCTGCTGCAAAGACTGTCGCAAGTGCACGAGCATGCCAGGCTGGCCATGCGGAGTGTTGCCAAGGCCTTATGGCCATCCGCCTCCCCTCCAGGAAGTATGGAGGAGCTTGTAGAGATGTTCAAGGGAGCGCGGCGGCGTATCCGACTATGGAAGATATCGGCCTGCCGAGAGGGCGCGCGAGAGGCTTGGGCCATGGTGAAAATGCGATATACCAAGCTGGATCCAAATCACATGGCCCAGATTGGATCGTTAGGGTCAAATGGGGAAGAAATTCCCGTTAGTTTAGTATATGACCAAGTAGAGGTGGCCGCCAAATATTCCCAACAGGATTGTAAGTTAGACTGCCTGTTGGAAGGTGTAGAGGAGGAGGTGTTCGAATCCAAGTGACTGTGTACTTTCCTCATTATGTGGAACTCTAGCTGAAATGTATATCATTTGTCGTAGACCTTTTCGCTTCAACCTCTGGACCCGAAGGTGCGGAGTGTTTCCGAATACCGTCAGGCCGAATAGGCTGGGGTATGCCTGGAAAACTAGGCGTAGGGGTCATAGTTTCTTGAACAGACAAGTTGCTTGAACAGAAATATTGGGTGGTGGGCCTGCTGATGAGGACCCCATTCCACCTGATGGTGTGGACCCACACCCTGTTCCCCAGCATGATAATGATTTCCCAGGTTTCCAACCACTGCCTAATCACAATATTCATGCACCCAATGAAGACTGGGATGATTGGGAAGAGCAAGCAGAGCAAGAGGAACACTGGGCTTTCCCACAACCAGTTCATGTTCTACCTCAGCAGCCTCAAATTAAAATTCCAGCTCCGCCAGAAGACGGGGCTCCCAACAGTAGCATTACCACAACTGTATCTCTATCTGATGGTTTACTTTCCCTGACTCACTCAGCCAGTGAAGAGGTCAACCAAGGTGTTCAAGTCCCTCCAATTGGTCAAGGGCTTCTTAACATTGTCATGGCTTATAATGCAGTGGGGGAAGAGGAGGATTTACAGGTGTTGCAGCCCAATGAAGATCATCACCCACAGAATGTGGTCATGGAGCATGTTGTGCTGACTCAGAATGTGGTTGTTGAACCACAACAAAATTTGCAGCCAGTTCCCACAATAGATATGCTCACTGCTGTCAGAGACACTGAAGTTACTGGCACTTCTTTGCCCATCTTGGGCATAGACAAGCAAAATGAGACTGTGAAGAAAATCCCACCTACTGGAAATAGTTCAGAACCATTTGCTGTTACTGGCAGTGTTGCTGCTGAAGTTACTATCCCTACATCTCAAGTTATTATTCCAGATATCAAGGCTAAGGCAGATGTTCCAATCCCTCACATTGGTTCCTCATCAGAAGCAAACCCTAAAGGTAACTATGGGTCCTTCTCTTTGCCAGGTTCTCCTTCTATGCTTGAATTACATACATTGGCTCAAGATCATGCTTTGCAAGTTATTGATGGCTCACATCTAATTTCTGAAGAAGGGCTAGACTTCTGGATACAGCATTTTGCACCAGCAACCCAAGCAACAACACCCACTTTCAAAATTGAAATTCCAGTAAGTTGGTTTAACTTCATAATCCATTTGCTGTTGACACCTGATAAGTTTGGCTGGACCATGCATTTGCTAAAATCTTATATTTGGAAACTGTTGACTGCTAATTGTGAGCAAGAAGAAACTCTGCTTTTTCATATACCTGATGGATGTACCACTTCTCAGGCACCCACCTGCAAAGATTTCATCCTTGGTCTGGGAAAGGAAAATGAAGGAATTAGTCCTGCTGCTCATTCCTCCATTGGGGCAAGTAGTCCTCTTTAGCAAGTGTCTCCAAATAAAGTCCTACCACTTGGAGAGGCTATCACAAGAAAAAGGAGAGAGAAAGAACCTATGGTGGAAACTGAGGTAAGAAGGAGTGGCAGGATTAAAAAGGATAATAAGGGCTATAGAAGGAAATCATGTGATGCTAAATCTTGTTTGCCATGTAATGCTATACCTCCACTTATTCAGAATTCAGTGGTTAAAAACCTGACTAAATCTTTCTGTAAGGTTGCTGAGGATGAGCTACAGGAAAAGCTGTCCAAGAAACCTAAGAAGAAGGGGCAGGAGGTGGCCAATGTGTCCAAGGCCACAGGAGATGCAGTCAAGTCAAGGCATGTGTGATGATGAGTCTACAACACCATCCTGAGTTAAATAGAAGAATGGTATGTTGTTCTCTTTTAGGAAATAATTGTCATATGTATGAAGTGAACTGTAACTTTTGCAACTGCTGCACAATGGATGTTTGGCCTGGGTGGCACCTTTTGTCTGTTAACTATACTCTGCTTTAAGTGTCAGCTATGGTTTCCTACCGTGGGAGTGACTATTGCTTTATCTGCTACTGTGAAAGCTATTGGATCTCATTACTAGTTGTTTTGGTTTTCTTGGTCATCTGTTTCTGTGAAATGTTGGAATGTAGCCTCATGCTGCATGTGCACTGTTCTTTTTGTGGATCCTAATAACATTGTTGTTTGATAGAATCATCAAGGGGTGGGCCCTGCTGATCAAAGGAACATAATTCTGGTCTTTAATGAATAACAATAGAACATGGAATATCCTAAACTAGAATGTGAGGGGTATTAATTCTTCAGTAAATGGTTGGCTATTAGGCTGTGACGCCCCTGATTTAGTCGTACACTAATCATGCACGCAAATGTGTATGATCAAGATCAGGGACTCACGGGAAGATATCACAACACAACTCTAAAACATAAATAAGTCATACAAGCATCATAATACAAGCCAGGGGCCTCGAGGTCTCGAATACAAGTGCTCGATCATAGATGAGTCAGCGGAAGCAACGATATCTGAGTACAGACATAAGTTAAACAAGTTTGCCTTAAGAAGGCTAGCACAAACTGGGATACAGATCGAAAGAGGCGCAGGCCTCCTGCCTGGGATCCTCCTAAACTACTCTTGGTCGTCGTCAGCGGGCTGCACGTAGTAGTAGGCACCTCCAGTGCAGTAGGAGTCATTGTCAACGGTGGCGTCTGGATCCTGGGCTCCATCATCTGGTCGCAGCAATCGGGTAGAAGGGAAAGGGGAAAAGAGGGAGAAAAGCAACCGTGAGTACTCATCCAAAGTACTCGCAAGCAAGGAGCTATACTACATATGCATGGATATATGTGTAAAGGGCCATATCAGTGGACTGAGCTGTAGAATGCCGGAATAAGAGGGGGGATAGCTAATCCTTTTGAAGACTACGCTTCTGGCAGCCTCCGTCTTGCAGCATGTAGGAGAGAGTAGACTGAAGCCCTGCAGGTAGCAGCGCATAGCATAATCCTACCCGGCGATCCCCTCCTCGATGCACTGTTAGAGAGCGATCACCGGGGTGTATCTGGCACTTGGAAGGGTGTGTTTTATTAAGTATCCGGTTCTAGTTGTGATAAGGTCAAGGTACAACTCCGGGTCGTCCTTTTACCGAGGAACACGGCTATTCAAATAGATTAACTTCCCTACAGGGGTGCACCACATAACCCAACATGCTTGATCCCATTTGGCCGGACACACTTTCCTAGGCCATGCCCGGCCTCGGAAGATCAACACGTCGCAGCCCTACCTAGGCACAACAGAGAGGTCAGCACGCTGGTCTAATACCCAGATCTCGTTAAGCGTGTTAAGTATCCGCAAACGCCGACAGGGCCAGGCCCACCTCTCTCCTAGGTGGTCTGAACCTGCCCTGTCGCTCCGCCACAAAGATCCACACAGAGGGCCGTTGGGACAAAGGTCCTTTCAGCCCCCAATCCGTGAATCACTCGTGGGTGCTCCTCGAGCCGACCCGACTTTAGTTACCACATGTATCATGTATAAAGTAGTATATACCCGTGATCAACTCCCGAGTGATCACGGCCCGATAGTAAAGCACAGCAGACGGACAAGAATGTAGGGCCACTGATGGAAACTAGCATCCTATACTAAGCAGGTAGGATTGCAGGTAAAGGTAACAACAGTAGTAACAAGGACATGCTATGCATCAGGATAGGAATAACGGAAAGCAGTAACATGCTACACTACTCTAATGCAAGCAGTATAGAGAAGAGTAGGCGATATCTGGTGATCAAGGGGGGGGCTTGCCTGGTTGCTCTGGCAAGAGAGAGGGGTCGTCAACTCCATAGTCGTACTGAGTAGCAGCGGCGTCGGTCTCGGTGTCTAGCGAGAGTAGAGGGGGGAAGAAACAATGAATACAATGCAAACAGATGCGTAACGATGCATGTCAAAGCAAAGCGTGATGCTAGGCGTGCCCTAACGCGGTATGAGGTTATACCGGTGAAGGGGGGAAACATCCGGGAAAGTATTGTTGGAAATATGCCCTAGAGGCAATAATAAAAGCATTATTATTATATTTCCTTATTCATGATAATTTTCTTTATTCGTGCTATAATTGTGTTATCCGGAAATCGTAATACATGTGTGAATAACAGACAACAAACATGTCCCTAGTAAGCCTCTAGTTGACTAGCTCGTTGATCGACAGATAGTCATGGTTTCCTGACTATGGACATTGGATGTCATCGATAATGGGATCACATCATTAGGAGAATGATGTGATGGACAAGACCCAATCCTAAACATAGCATAAGATCGCATAGTTCGTTTGCTAGAGTTATCCAATGTCAAGTATCCTTTCCTTAGACCATGAGATCGTGTAACTACCGGATACCGTAGGAGTGCTTTGGGTATGCCAAACGTCACAACGTAACTGGGTGAATATAAAGGTATGCTACGGGTATCTCTGAAAGTGTCTGTTGGGTTGACATGGATCGAGACTGGGATTTGTCACTCCGCTTGACGGAGAGGTATCACCGGGCCCTCTCGGTAATGCATCATCACAATGAGCTCAAGGTGATCAAAGTGTTTGATCACGGGATCATGCATTACGGAACGAGAAAAGTGACTTGCCGATAACGAGATTGAACGAGGTATTGGGATACCGACGATCGAATCTCGGGCAAGTAAAATACCGATTGACAAAGGGAATCGTATACGGGATTAATTGAATCCTTGACATCGTGGTTCATCCGATGAGATCATCGTGGAGCATGTGGGAGCCAACATGGGTATCCAGATCCCGCTGTTGGTTATTGCCCGAGAGCCGTCTCGGTCATGTCTGCATGTCTCCCGAACCCGTAGGGTCTACACACTTAAGGTTCGGTGACGCTAGGGTTGTAGGAATGTGTATGTGCAGTAACCCGAATGTTGTTCGGAGTCCCGGATGAGATCCTGGATGTCACGAGGAGTTCCGGAATGGTCCGGAGGTAAAGAATTATATATAGGAAGTGCTATTTCGGCCATCGGGACAAGTTTCGGTGTTATCGGTATTGTACCGGGACCACCGGAGGGGTCCCGGGGGTCCACCAGGTGGGGCCACCTGCCTCGGGGGGGCACATGGGCCTTAGGGGGTGCGCCTTGGCCCACTTGGGCCAAGGGGAACCAGCCCCAAGGGGCCCATGCGCCTAGGGTTTCAATGGGAAGGAGTCCCACAAGGGGAAGGCACCTCCTAGGTGCCTTGGGGGGGAGGGAAACCTCCCCTTGGCCGCCGCCCCAAGGAGATTGGATCTCCTAGGGCCGGCGCCCCCCCTTGGCACTCTTATATAAAGGGGAGAGGGGAGGGGGCAGCCGCACCCCTGGTCATTGGCGCCTCCCTCTCCCTCTCCAACACATCCTCCTCCTCCGTAAGTGCACGGCGAAGCCCTGCCGGAGTACTGCAGTTCCACCATCACCACGCCGTCGTGCTGCTGCTGGAGCCTTCTTCCCCAACCTCTCCTTTGCCTTGCTGGATCAAGAAGGAGGAGACGTCTCCCATCCCGTACGTGTGTTGAACGCGGAGGTGCCGTCCGTTCGGTACTAGATCATCGGTCAATTGGATCACGGCAAGTACGACTACCTCATCCACGTTCACTCGAACGCTTCCGTTGCGATCTACAAAGTGGTATGTAGATGCTATCTAATCTGAATACTCGTTTCTAGGTGAACTCATAGATGGATCTTGGTGAAACCGTAGGAAAAATTTTAATTTTCTGCAACGTTCCCCAACAGTGGCATCATGAGCTAGGTCTATGCGTAGTTCTTCTTGCGCGAGTAGAACACAATTTGTTGTGGGCGTAGATGTTGTCAACTCTTCTTGCCGCTACTAGTCTTATCTTGCTTCAGCGGTATTGTGGGATGAAGCGGCCCGGACCAACCTTACACGTACGCTTACGTGAGACCGGTTCCACCGACTAACATGCACTAGTTGCATAAGGTGGCTGGCGGGTGTCTGTCTCTCCTACTTTAGTTGGAGCGGATTCGATGAAAAGGGTCCTTATGAAGGGTAAATAGAAGTTGACAAATCACGTTGTGGTTTTAACGTAGGTAAGAAAACGTTCTTGCTAGAACCCTAATTCAGCCACGTAAAACTTGCAACAACAATTAGAGGACGTCTAACTTGTTTTTGCAGCAAGTGCTTTGTGATATGATATGGCCAAAGTTGTGATGTATGATGAATGATCTATATGTGATGTATGAGATGTTCATGCTATTGTAATAGGAATCACGACTTGCATGTCGATGAGTATGACAACCGGCAGGAGCCATAGGAGTTGTCTTTATTTTTGTATGACCTGCGTGTCATTGAGAAACGCCATGTAAATTACTTTACTTTATTGCTAAACGCGTTAGCCATAGTAGTAGAAGTAATAGTTGGCGAGCAACTTCATGGAGACACGATGATGAAGATCATGATGATGAGGATCATGGTGTCAAGCCGGTGACAAGATGATCATGGAGCCCCAAGATGAAGATCAAAGGAGCTATGTGATATTGGCCATATCATGTCACGTTTATTATTTGATTGCATGTGATGTTTATCATGTTTTGCATCTTGTTTACTTAGAACGACGGTAGTAAATAAGATGATCCCTCATAATAATTTCAAGAAAGTGTTCACCCTAACTGTGCACCGTTGCTAAGGTTCGTCGTTCCGAAGCACCACGTGATGATCGGGTGTGATAGGTCCTTACGTTCGCATACAACGGGTGTAAGCCAGATTTACACACGCAAAACACTTAGGTTGACTTGACGAGCCTAGCATGTACAGACATGGCCTCGGAACACAGAAGACCGAAAGGTCGAGCATGAGTCGTATAGAAGATACGATCAACATGAAGATGTTCACCGATGTTGACTAGTCCGTCTCACGTGATGATCGGACACGGCCTAGTTGACTCGGATCATGTAATACTTAGATGACTAGAAGAGGGATGTCTATATAAGTGGGAGTTCATTAAATAATTTGATTAAATGAACTTTATTATCATGAACTTAGTCTAAATATTTACAATATGTCTTGTAGATCAAATGGCCAACGTAGTCCTCAACTTCAACGCGTTCCTAGAGAAAACCAAGCTGAAAGACGATGGTAGCAACTATACGGACTGGGTCCGGAACCTGAGGATTATCCTCATAGCTGCCAAGAAAGATTATGTCCTAAGAGCACCGCTGGGTGACGCACCTATTCTCCCTGCAGAACAAGACGTTATGAACGCTTGGCAGTCACGCTGCGATGATTACTCCCTCGTTCAGTGCGGCATGCTTTACATCTTAGAGCCGGGACTCCAAAAGCGTTTTGAGAGACATGGAGCATATGAGATGTTCGAAGAGCTGAAAATGGTTTTCCAAGCTCATGCCCGGGTCGAGAGATATGAAGTCTCCGATAAATTCTTTAGCTGTAAGATGGAGGAAAATGGCTCTGTCAGTGAGCACATACTCAAAATGTCTGGGTTGCACAACCGCTTGACTCAACTGGAAGTTAATCTCCCGGATGAAGCGGTCATTGACAGAATCCTCCAGTCGCTTCCACCTAGCTACAAGAGCTTTGTGATGAACTACAATATGCAGGGGATGGTAAAGACCATTCCTGAAGTATATGCTATGTTGAAATCAGCAGAGGTAGAACTCAAGAAGGAGCATCAAGTGTTGATGGTGAATAAAACCACTAAGTTCAAGAAGGGCAAGGGTAAAAAGAACTTCAAGAAGGACGGCAAGGAAGTTGCCGCGCCCGGTAAGCAAGTTGCCGGGAAGAAGCCAAAGAATGGACCCAAGCCCGAAACTGAGTGCTTTTATTGCAAGGGAAGTGGTCACTGGAAGCGGAACTGCCCCAAATACTTAGCGGACAAGAAGGCCGGCAAAACCAAAGGTATATGTGATATACATGTAATTGATGTGTACCTTACCAGTACTCGTAGTAGCTCTTGGGTATTTGATACCGGTGCAGTTGCTCACATTTGTAACTCAAAGCAGGAGCTGCGGAATAAACGGAGACTGGCGAAGGACGAGGTGACGATGCGCGTCGGGAATGGTTCCAAGGTCGATGTGATCGCCGTCGGCACGCTGCCTCTACATTTACCTACGGGATTAGTTTTAAACCTCAATAATTGTTATTTAGTGCCAAGTTTGAGCATGAACATTGTATCTGGATCTCGCTTAATTCGAGATGGCTACTCATTTAAATCCGAGAATAATGGTTGTTCTATTTATATGAGAAATATGTTTTATGGTCATGCTCCGATGGTTAATGGTTTATTCTTAATGAATCTCGTACGTGATGATACACATATTCATAGTGTGAATACCAAAAGAGTTAAAGTTGATAACAATAGTCCCACATATTTGTGGCACTGCCGCCTTGGTCACATAGGTGTCAAACGCATGAAGAAGCTCCATGCAGATGGACTTTTAGAGTCTCTTGATTATGAATCATTTGACACGTGCGAACCATGCCTCATGGGTAAAATGACCAAGACTCCGTTCTCAGGAACAATGGAGCGAGCAACCAACTTATTGGAAATCATACATACCGATGTGTGCGGTCCAATGAGTGTTGAGGCTCGCGGTGGCTATCGTTATGTTCTCACCCTCACTGATGACTTGAGTAGATATGGGTATGTCTACTTAATGAAACACAAGTCTGAGACCTTTGAAAAGTTCAAGGAATTTCAGAGTGAGGTTGAAAATCAACATGATAAAAAGATCAAGTTTCTACGATCAGATCGTGGAGGAGAATACTTGAGTCATGAATTTGGCACACACTTAAGAAAATGTGGAATAGTTTCACAACTCACGCCGCCTGGAACACCTCAGCGTAATGGTGTGTCCGAACGTCGTAATCGCACTCTATTAGATATGGTGCGATCTATGATGTCCCTTACCGACTTACCGCTATCTTTTTGGGGCTATGCTTTAGAGACTGCCGCATTCACTTTAAATAGGGCTCCGTCGAAATCCGTTGAGACGACACCGTATGAATTATGGTTTGGGAAGAAACCTAAGCTGTCGTTTCTAAAAGTTTGGGGATGCGATGCTTATGTCAAGAAACTTCAACCTGAGAAGCTCGAACCCAAGTCGGAAAAATGCGTCTTCATAGGATACCCGAAAGAAACTATTGGGTATACCTTCTACCTCAAATCCGAAGGCAAGATCTTTGTTGCCAAGAATGGATCCTTTCTGGAGAAAGAGTTTCTCTCGAAAGAAGTAAGTGGGAGGAAAGTAGAACTTGATGAAGTGTTACCTCTTGAACCGGAAAATGGCAAAACTCAAGAAAACGTTTCTGAGGTGCCTGCACCGACTAGAGAGGAAATTAATGATGATGATCAAGATCCTACTGAAATTCGAAGGTCCACAAGGACACGTTCCGCACCAGAGTGGTACGGCAACCCTGTCTTGGAAATCATGTTGTTAGACAACGGTGAACCTTCGAACTATGAGGAAGCATGGGGGGCCCGGATTCCGACAAATGGCTGGAAGCCATGAAATCCGAGATAGGATCCATGTATGAAAACGAAGTATGGACTTTGACTGACTTGCCCGTTGAACGGCGAGCCATAGAAAATAAATGGATCTTTAAGAAGAAGACAGACGCGGATGGTAATGTGACCATCTATAAAGCTCGGCTTGTCGCTAAGGGTTATCGACAAGTTCAAGGGGTTGACTACGATGAGACTTTCTCACCGGTAGCGAAGCTGAAGTCCGTCCGAATCATGTTAGCAATTGCCGCATACTATGATTATGAGATATGGCAAATGGACGTCAAAACGGCATTCCTTAATGGTTCCTTAAGGAAGAATTGTATATGATGCAGCCGGAAGGTTTTGTCGATCCTAAGAATGCTGACAAGGTGTGCAAGCTCCAACGCTCGATTTATGGGCTGGTGCAAGCATCTCGGAGTTGGAACATTCGCTTTGATGAGATGATCAAAGAGTTTGGGTTTACACAGACTTATGGAGAAGCCTGTGTTTACAAGAAAGTGAGTGGGAGCTCTGTAGCATTTCTCATACTATATGTAGATGACATACTTTTGATGGGAAATAATATAGAACTCTTGGACAGCATTAAGGCCTACTTGAATAAGAGTTTTTCAATGAAGGACCTTGGAGAAGCTGCTTATATATTAGGCATCAAGATCTATAGAGATAGATCGAGACGCCTCATAGGTCTTTCACAAAGCACATACCTTGATAAAATATTGAAGAAGTACAATATGGATCAATCTAAGAAAGGGTTCTTACCTGTGTTACAAGGTGTGAAATTGAGCTCAGCTCAATGTCCGACCACGGCAGAAGATATAGAACAGATGAGCGTCATCCCCTATGCCTCAGCCATAGGTTCTATTATGTATGCCATGCTGTGTACCAGACCTGATGTAAACCTTGCCGTAAGTTTGGTAGGTAGGTACCAAAGTAATCCCGGCAAGGAACACTGGACAGCGGTCAAGAATATCCTGAAGTACCTGAAAAGGACTAAGGAAATGTTTCTCGTTTATGGAGGTGACGAAGAGCTCGTCGTAAAAGGTTACGTCGACGCTAGCTTCGACACAGATCTGGATGACTCTAAGTCACAAACCGGATACGTGTATATTTTGAATGGTGGGGCAGTAAGCTGGTGCAGTTGCAAGCAAAGCGTCGTGGCGGGATCTACATGTGAAGCGGAGTACATGGCAGCCTCGGAGGCAGCACATGAAGCAATTTGGGTGAAGGAGTTCATCACCGACCTCGGAGTCATACCCAATGCGTCGGGGCCAATCAAGCTCTTCTGTGACAACACTGGAGCTATTGCACTTGCAAAGGAGCCCAGGTTTCACAAGAAGACCAGGCACATCAAGCGTCGCTTCAACTCCATTCGTGAAAATGTTCAAGATGGAGACATAGAGATTTGTAAAGTGCACACGGATCTGAATGTCGCAGATCCGTTGACTAAACCTCTCCCTAAGGCAAAACATGATCAGCACCAGAACTCTATGGGTGTTCGATTCATCACAATGTAACTAGATTATTGACTCTAGTGCAAGTGGGAGACTGTTGGAAATATGCCCTAGAGGCAATAATAAAAGCATTATTATTATATTTCCTTATTCATGATAATTTTCTTTATTCGTGCTATAATTGTGTTATCCGGAAATCGTAATACATGTGTGAATAACAGACAACAAACATGTCCCTAGTAAGCCTCTAGTTGACTAGCTCGTTGATCGACAGATAGTCATGGTTTCCTGACTATGGACATTGGATGTCATCGATAATGGGATCACATCATTAGGAGAATGATGTGATGGACAAGACCCAATCCTAAACATAGCATAAGATCGCATAGTTCGTTTGCTAGAGTTATCCAATGTCAAGTATCCTTTCCTTAGACCATGAGATCGTGTAACTACCGGATACCGTAGGAGTGCTTTGGGTATGCCAAACGTCACAACGTAACTGGGTGAATATAAAGGTATGCTACGGGTATCTCTGAAAGTGTCTGTTGGGTTGACATGGATCGAGACTGGGATTTGTCACTCCGCTTGACGGAGAGGTATCACCGGGCCCTCTCGGTAATGCATCATCACAATGAGCTCAAGGTGATCAAAGTGTTTGATCACGGGATCATGCATTACGGAACGAGAAAAGTGACTTGCCGATAACGAGATTGAACGAGGTATTGGGATACCGACGATCGAATCTCGGGCAAGTAAAATACCGATTGACAAAGGGAATCGTATACGGGATTAATTGAATCCTTGACATCGTGGTTCATCCGATGAGATCATCGTGGAGCATGTGGGAGCCAACATGGGTATCCAGATCCCGCTGTTGGTTATTGCCCGAGAGCCGTCTCGGTCATGTCTGCATGTCTCCCGAACCCGTAGGGTCTACACACTTAAGGTTCGGTGACGCTAGGGTTGTAGGAATGTGTATGTGCAGTAACCGGAATGTTGTTCGGAGTCCCGGATGAGATCCTGGACGTCACGAGGAGTTCCGGAATGGTCCGGAGGTAAAGAATTATATATAGGAAGTGCTATTTCGGCCATCGGGACAAGTTTCGGTGTTATCAGTATTGTACCGGGACCACCGGAGGGGTCCCGGGGGTCCACCAGGTGGGGCCACCTGCCTCGGGGGGCCACATGGGCCTTAGGGGGTGCGCCTTGGCCCACTTGGGCCAAGGGGAACCAGCCCCAAGGGGCCCATGCGCCTAGGGTTTCAATGGGAAGGAGTCCCACAAGGGGAAGGCACCTCCTAGGTGCCTTGGGGGGGAGGGAAACCTCCCCTTGGCCGCCGCCCCAAGGAGATTGGATCTCCTAGGGCCGGCGCCCCCCCTTGGCACTCTTATATAAAGGGGAGAGGGGAGGGGGCAGCCGCACCCCTGGTCATTGGCGCCTCCCTCTCCCTCTCCAACACATCCTCCTCCTCCGTAAGTGCACGGCGAAGCCCTGCCGGAGTACTGCAGTTCCACCATCACCACGCCGTCGTGCTGCTGTTGGAGCCTTCTTCCCCAACCTCTCCTTTGCCTTGCTGGATCAAGAAGGAGGAGACGTCTCCCGTCCCGTACGTGTGTTGAACGCGGAGGTGCCGTCCGTTCGGTACTAGATCATCGGTGAATTGGATCACGGCAAGTACGACTACCTCATCCACGTTCACTCGAACGCTTCCGTTGCGATCTACAAAGTGGTATGTAGATGCTATCTAATCTGAATACTCGTTGCTAGATGAACTCATAGATGGATCTTGGTGAAACCGTAGGAAAAATTTTAATTTTCTGCAACGTTCCCCAACAAGTATCCCCGATGTTTCGCGTTTTCTGACAGGTGATCCGGAGGGGGAAAGTTGCGAGTTTGCTAAGCTAGGGATGTGTGGCGGACGAACGGGCTGCATATTCGGATTCGTCTCGTCGTTCTGAGCAACTTTCATGTATAAAGTATTTTCATCTGAGTTACGGATTATTTTATATTAATTTATAAAGATTTAATCATTTTCTAGATTTCCTGGATTTAATTTAATTCGAAATTCATTTAAATAATAAATGCTATGGGTACACAGAAGTGTACCCAAAGAGGTGCTAGTGAGGCTGACAGGTGGGGCTAGTTGACTGAGTCAACTGCCCAGTCAGCAGATGCTGATAGTGGGGTCCAGGGGCTGAGTCAGCAGTCCAGTTGCGGTCAACATATGGACTGTTGACTGGTCAAACTGGCTGGTGGGACTCACCTGTCATAGGGGGGTGGTCATAGTTGACTGGTCAAACTGGCTGGTGGGACTCAGCTGTCATAGTTGCGGTCAACATATAGGCCAGGGGGGTGGCCGGCTGGGCCATGGCCCAGTTGGTCCAACGGGTCCAGTGGGGGGGGTTCTCTTTCCATTTTATTTTATTTTCTTGTTTTGTTTTATTTTCTTTTCTTTTATTCTGTTTTATCTCTGTTTCCTATTGTTTTAGTTTTTGTAAAATATATACTTGACATCTAATTTGGTATTTCAATTTAGTCCACTGCCACAAAAACTCTAGACCCCAAATAATTTAGTTTGATATTTTATCAATTAGTAAAGGCATTTAAATAATTAGTTTTGCTACTATTTAAATCATTATGGTGTAGTTAAGCATTTCATAAAAGTTTGGTTTCATAACCCCAATTACCTATGATTTATCCGACACATTTAGAACATTTTAGTTTTATTTTAGGAAAACTTTTGTTGTTTGCCTTAATTTCAAATTTGAATTTGAATCGGTTTCGAACTAACGCGAGATTAGCGACAGTAACGGAGGTGACGTGGTGTCATTAGTAGAGTTTTACTGTAGCCAAATTATCCGGGCGTTACATAGGCAAAAAGTGGAAGAAAGTGCTACTGGGATTATGTGCTTGCAGGAAACTAAGAGAGAGAACTTTGATTTAGCCTATATTCATAAAGTGTGTCCTTAGAGGTTTAATAAATTTGAATATTTACCTTCCATTGGGGCATCTGGTGGTATACTCACTGCTTGGAATGGAGCTTTATTCACTGGAGAATTAATGTTTCAAAACAAGTTTTCCTTATCCATTCAATTCACTTGTAGAACATCTTACAAATGTTGGATCCTCAGAAACATCTATGGTCCTTGCAATCATGAGGATAAAATTGAGTTCATTGATTGGTTTGGTAATATACAAATGCCTAATGATGTGGATTGGATTATCATGGGCGGCTTTAACTTTATTAGAACACCAGAGGACAGAAATAAACCTGGAGGGGATGTTAATGAAATGCTTATGTTTAATGAGGCTATAACTGAACTTGGTTTGATTGAACTCCCTCTAAAAGGCAGGCAGTTTAGCTGGGGTAACATGCAAGACAGCCCACTCCTAGAGAAGTTAAAATGGTTTTTCACCTCTACTGCTTGGATGACCAGCTACCCAGATACTTTGGCTCTTCCAATGGCTAAACCAATTTCTGATCATCTTCCTTGCATGATAAAAATTGGCACAAATATCCCAAAATCTAAAGTGTTAATATTTGAAAATTATTGGCTTAATCACAGCTCTTTTAAGCAGGTGATTGAGGCTGCTTGGTATATTCCAATAGGTCATACAGATTGTGCAAAGAAGATCAATGCAAAATTCAAAAATGTCAGAAGAGCACTTAAGCTGTGGGCTAAACACCTTGCCTGTCATAAGAAGCAAATTGCAGATCTAAATGACTGTATCTTTCTTTGGGATATGATTGAGGAATATAGGGAACTTTCAGTGTTTGAGAATAATTGCAGGACCATGCTAAAGGATTTATTATTAATTGTGCTCAATAATTAGAAGATTTACTGGAAACAGAGAGGTAAAATTAAAGGAGTAAAGTTTGGAGATGAGAACACAAAATTCTTCCACGCTAAAGCCTCTATTAATCATAGACACAATAAGATTACTATGCTGTTGAACAAGGATCAAGTTGAAGTAACAAATCATGATGGAAAGGCTGCAATCCTATGGGAGGCTTTTAAAAATAGATTGGGACAATCTAATGGACACTCCATGCACTTTGACCTGAATGATCTATATGCAAACACAGTGGACCCCCAAATCTTCATTGATCTGGAAAAACCCTTTTCTCAAGAAGAAGTTGAAGATGTGGTTAAAAATCTGCCTGCAGATAAATCACCAGGGCCAGATGGATTCAATAATGAGTTTATCAAAAGTTGTTGGGATATTATTAAGACTGATGTCTTTGAGCTTATAAAGGCATTCCATGCTGGGAATGTAAATCTTGAGAGCATCAACTCCTCTTTCATCACTCTAGTGCCAAAAAAAGAGGTGCCACTTTCCCCAAATGACTTCAGGCCAATTTCTTTGCTAAATGGAGTACTGAAAATCATTACAAAATTGCTGGCCAATAGATTACAAAGAGTTATTCTGCAATTGGTGCATATTAATCAATATGGTTTCCTCAAAGATAAAGTGATCCAGGATTGCCTAGGTTGGGCATATGAGTACATTCACCAGTGCCATAAGTCTAGGGAGGAAATCTTAGTAATTAAATTGGATTTTGAGAAGGCTTTTGATACAATTGAGCATGCAGCAATCATTGATATTTTTAGAGCTAAAGGTTTTGGAGAGAAATGGATTTCATGGATGGAAGCTCTGTTCACAACTGCATCATCTTTTGTATTACTGAATGGTGTACCTGAGAAAAGAATTTACATAAGAAGAGGAGTAAGACAAGGGGACCCTTACTCTCCTTTAATATTTGTGCTGGCTGCTGATCTGTTACAATCTATTCTTAACAAAGCCATGAGGTTAAACCTGATCACTGCTCCACTTCAAGTCAACTATTGCCCTCACTTCCCAATTATGCAATATGTAGATGACACTCTGGTGGTTATGCATGCTGATTCTAGGCAGTTGTTCTGTTTAAAGGCACTTCTCAATACTTTTGCTACAGCAACTGGGCTCAAAGTGAATTATGGGAAGTCAATCATGGTACCTTTGAATATTGCTGAAGATAGGGTAGAAATATATACAGACACCTTGCAGTGTGCTCGAGGACACTTCCCCTTTACTTACCTTGGTCTACCCTTGGGAATATACAAACCAATTGTTGAGCAATGCCTCCCCCTAGTTAACAGGATTGCCAAAAGATTGGCTGGTATCTCTATTTTCATGACCCAAGCTGGAAAATTACTACTGGTCGAGTCAGTGATGACCTCATTATCAGTTTTCTTCATGTGCTGTCTGGACATACATGTTACAATAAAAAAATAGATCATCAAGTATTTGAGGCATTGTCTTTGGAGAGGCCCTGATATGGAGGACAGAACACCTGCATTGGTTGCCTGGCACACTGTGTGTAGACCCAAGGACCAGGGAGGATTAGGAGTACTAGATATCTTTACACACAACAAAACCTTGCTCATGAAGAACCTTCACAAATTATTCAACACACATGATATTCCTTGGGTCAACCTGATTTGGGAAACATACTATAGTGATGGAAAATTACCAGGGGGCAACATGGTAGGATCATTCTGGTGGAAGTCCAACTTAGCTCTCATTGATCAGTACAAAGCTATTGCTAGATGTAATGTGGGAGATGGTGTCAGTGCATTCTTTTGGGATGATCTATGGAACCAAACAATACTGAAACACCAATTCCCTCACTTATTCTCTTTTGTCAGAAACCCTCAACTGAATATTCAACAAGTGTTGCAGACTGAGTACTTGCAGGATCTCTTCTATCTCCCTTTGACAACTGAAGCATATGAGGAATTCTTACAAATGGAAGATATTTGCATTTCCATGAGACAATCTGAATACTTAGACACATTGGACACATGGAGTTACATTTGGGGGAATGAACACTATTCATCCATCAAAGCATATAAAGTCTTAATTGGACACAAGCAGACTCCTCCACATTTCAACTGGATATGGCAGAGCTCTTGTCAGCCAAAGCATAAACTTTTCTTCTGGCAACTTCTCCATGATCGAGTCAACACAAGAAATTTACTTAGAAGAAAGAATTTTGTGTTGGAGGCTTATAACTGTGCTGTTGGAGGTTGTCAACAAGAAGAAACTCTACATCATCTTTTTTGGGGTTGCCAATTTGTTTAACAATGCTGGTATTTTGTATGTCCAACAAGAACCCCAAACTTGTCTGTGTTAGAAGCGTTTCAAGACCTTAAAGACAAACTAAGGTACCCATTTTACATGGAGATCATCATTCTTGGAACATGAGCCATCTGGATAACCAGAAATAATAAGATTTTCGAAAACATTGCCCCTTCATTTCAAGGCTGGAAGTTCATAATCCTGGAGGAACTAAAGCTTCTAAAGTTTAGGATGAGGAAGAAGCATGAGAGGCAATTTTCTGTTTGGCTTGAAGGCCTTTTGTAATTTCTCTGTTTGTAGGCTAGTAGGCTTTTTGTTTCTTCTTTCTTTTCTTTCTACTAGATTATAGTTTCCTTTTCTTCTTAAGGCTTACCTGAAGCCTTTTCAGACTACTTGTTACTTTGCTCTCTTAACTTAATTTATAAAAAATGCAGTGGGGTCTTACCCTACTGTTTATAGTAAAAAAAGCTATGTTATATTACATTGATATCATAAGAAACATCTTCCAGAGAGAATAGTTCCGTTAAGGGTTGCTTTCCCTGGGTGTGCATGCATTTAATGTGCATGTCTGAATTGTGATGTGAGCACCACAGTTCGTATAACTTCTAGGGGTGCACAATGGAGTGAGTTTAAAAAACATCTTTAATTCACCGACCGAATATTCCCTTAAGAACGCTAGCTTTCGGCTTCACCCAGTCTGAGGTACACATCCGGATGACCCGGCAGTAACAATCGCAGAGGTGCTCCCTTTATACCCTAGCCAAACTAACGGGAACGTAGGGCATAAGCACAGGAGCCAGGCAACCCAGCTTGGCCATAACTTAAGTCATATCGATGCATATAGTGGCAAAGAAAAGGTACATATGGAAAAACTCATATGTGAGGAGCTTGATGCTCAAGGAATGACAAGAACCTCTATCCAAGAAGCCCCCAGGTACAAGTGGCGTACATATTTAAAGATGCATGTGTCAATGGTGTGCGGTCTAGCCGTACCAAAGCTGTAAAGCGAGAAAGAAGAAAGTAATCGGAAAAGAGAGAAAACATAATGGAAACTACAGGGGAGGAGGAGACGAACAAGGGGTTTGGCGCTAGGCATAGAATCTTCGGAGTCTGGCCGTGTTCCAGGGGTTCGGCTCGAGGCGAGTGTCTGATGCATCGCAAAGACGGTACGCTCCTCAAGTGAGAACTTCGTCAATTATGAAGCGACCCTCCCATTTGGGCTTGAGTTTGTCCTTTTTCTTCTCCGGCAGGCGTAGAACGAGTTCGCCAACGTTGTAAGTCTTGGCCCGTACTTCTCTGCTTTGATATCTTTGAGCCTGCTGTTGGTAAAATGTTGAACGGGCTTTTGCGACATCGCATTCCTCCTCCAAGGCATCTAGGATGTCCTGTCGATCAAGCTCGGCTTCTCTCTCTTCATACATGCGCACTCGAGGTGAGTCGTGAATAATATCGCAGGGCAATATGGCCTCTGCACCATACACCATGAAGAAAGGTGTGTATCCGGTAGTACGGTTGGGCATGGTCCGCAGCCCCTAGAGTACGGAGTCGAGCTCCTCAACCCAGTGCTTGTCTGATTCTTTCAAAGACCGCACTAGTCTGGGCTTGGTGCCGCTCATAATAAGATCGTTGGCTCGTTCGACTTGACCGTTGGTTTGTGGGTGGTAGACGGAGGCGTAATCGAGTTTAGTACCCAGATTAGTACACCAGGTTTTTACCTCGTCGGCTGTGAAATTAGAGCCGTTGTCAGTGATGATGTTGTGTGGGACAACATAACGGTGCACAACACCGGATATGAAGTCTATCACCGGGCCGGACTCAGCCGTTTTGACCGGTTTAGCCTCCATCCACTTAGTGAATTTTTCCACCATAACCAGCAGATATTTTTTCTTGTGGCTTCCCCGTTTAAGGGGTCCAACCATATCCAGTCCCCAGACCGCGAAAGGCCAAGTGATGGGGATAGTCTGTAAGGCAGTTGGGGGCATGTGGCTTTGGTTGGCGAAGAGTTGGCATCCGATGCAGCGTTGGACGAGGTCCTGTGCGTCTGCTCGGGCTGTCGGCCAATAAAACCCGGTACGGAAGGCCTTGCTAACAAGAACTCGAGCTACGGCATGGTGTCCACCGAGACTGGCGTGATTCCGCTAGAAGCTGCCGCCCCTCTTCCTCGAAGATACATCTTTGAAGTACTCCGGTGGTACTTTTCTTGTAGACCTCTCTGTCATGAACCTTGTAGGCCTTCGAGCGCCGGACAATGCGGCGAGCCTCATTCTGGTCTTTAGGGAGCTCCTTCCTATTAATGTAGGCCTAGAAACGTTCAGTCCATGGAGCAATTACTGCCATAATGAGATGGGCCGACGGTGTCACTTCGGTGGCTGAGCCCCCGATACTATCGGTGTGTTCGGGATTTCGAGTTGTATTCGGATCTAGACTATTGTTGCCGCCCTCCCCTTGCCACACCACAGATGGCTTGAAAAGCCTTTCTAGGAAGATGTTGGGTGGGACGGGGTCGCGCTTAGCACCGATACGAGCAAGGACGTCCGCCGCTTGGTTACTTTCTCGGGCGATGTGATGAAATTCAAGCCCCTCGAACCGAGCCGACATTTTTAATATGGCATTACGATAAGCTGCCATCTTTGGATCTTTGGCGTCAAAGTCGCCGTTTATTTGAGATATGGCGAGGTTCGAGTTCCCGTGCACCTCCAGGCGTTGTATCACCATGCATACGGCCATCCGAAGACCATGCAGTAGGGCCTCGTATTCGGTTGCGTTGTTAGAGTCTGTGTATAACATCTGGAGTACATACTGGATGACATCTCCAGTGGGGGATGTTACACGACTCCCGCTCCCAGCCCTGCCAACATTTTGGAGCCGTCAAAATACATAACTGCTACCTCTTGAGCACTACATTGGATTTCCCCGAAGAGGAGAGGATGATGCAGCAAAGTAGCGTAAGTATTTCCCTCAGTTTTTGAGAACCAAGGTATCAATCCAGTAGGAGGCTACACGCGAGTCCCTCATACCTACACAAAACAATAGCTCAACGCAACCAACGCTATTAGGGGTTGTCAATCCCTTCACTGTCACTTACGAGAGTGAGATCTGATAGAGATGATAGATAATATTTTTGGTATTTTTGGTATAGAGATGCACTGTGAAAAGTAAAAGGCAAAGTAAAAAAAGCAAAGCAATAATAAAGTGATGGAGATTGATATGATGAGAATAGACCCAGGGGCCATAGGTTTCACTAGTGGCTTCTCTCAAGAGCATAAGTATTTCTACGGTGGGTGAACAAATTATTGTTGAGCAATTGACAAAATTGAGCATAGTTATGAGAATATCTAGGTATGATCATGTATATAGGCATCACGTCCGAGACAAGTAGACCGACTCCTGCCTGCATCTACTACTATTACTCCACTCATCGACCGTTATCCAGCATGCATCTAGAGTATTAAGTTAAAAACAGAGTAACGCCTTAAGCAAGATGACATGATGTAGAGGGATAGTTTCATGCAATATGATAAAAACCCCATCTTGTTATCCTCGATGGCAACAATACAATACGTGCCTTGCTGCCCCTTCTGTCACTGGGAAAGGACACCGCAAGACTGAACCCAAAGCTAAACACTTCTCCCATTGCAAGAAAAACCAATCTAGTAGGCCAAACCAAACTGATAATTCGAAGAGACTTGCAAAGATAACCAATCATACATAAAAGAATTCAGAGAAGATTCAAATATTGTTCATAGATAGACTTGATCATAAACCCACAATTCATCGGTCTCAACGAACACACCGCAAAAACAAGATTACATCGAATAGATCTCCACGAGAGAGGGGGAGAACATTGTATAGAGATCCAAAAAGAGAGAAGAAGCCATCTAGCTACTAACTATGGACCCCGAAGGTCTAAGGTAAACTACTCACACTTCATCGGAGAGGCTAGGATGATGTAGAAGCCCTCCGTGATGATGGCCCTCTCCGGCGGAGCTCCAGAACAGGCCCCAAGATGGGATCTCATGGGTACAGAAGGTTGCGGCGGTGGAATTAGGTTTTGGCTCCGTATCTGATCGTTTGGGGGTACGTAGGTATATTTAGGAGGAAGGAGTACGTTGGTGGAGCTTCGAGGGGCCCACGAGGCAGGGGGCGCGCCCTAGGGGGGCGCGCCCTCCTCAATTGTGACTGCCTCGTGGCTTTCTTGACGGAGGGTCCAAGTCTCCTGAGTCTTATCTGATGAGAAAATCACGTTCCCGAAGGTTTCATTCCGTTTGGACTCCGTTTGATATTCTATTTCTCCGAAACACTGAAATAGGCAAAAAAACAGCAATTCTGGGTTGGGCCTCCGGTTAATAGGTTAGTCCCAAAAATAATATAAAAGTGTAAAATAAAGCCCAATATAGTCAAAAACGGTAGATAATATAGCATGGAGCAATCAAAAATTATAGATACGTTGGAGACGTATCAGGCATCCCCAAGCTTAATTCCTGCTCGTCCTCGAGTAGGTAAATGATAAAAAGAGAATTTTTGATGCGGAGTGCTACTTGGCATAATTTCAATGTAAATCTTCTTAATTGTGGTATGAATATTCAGGTCCAAAAGATTCAAGACAAAAGTTCATGTTGACATAAAAATAATAATACTTCAAGCATACTAACAAAGCAATTATGTCTTCTCAAAATAACATGGCCAAAGAAAGCTATCCCTACAAAATCATATAGTCTGGCTATGCTCTATCTTCACCACACAAAGTATTTAAATCATGCACAACCCCGATGACAAGCCAAGCAATTGATTCATACTTTTGACATTTTCAAAACTTTTTCGATCTTCACGCAATACATGAGCGTGAGCCATGGATATAGCACTATATGTGGAATAGAATGGTGGTTGTGGAGAAGACAAAAAGAGGGGAAGATAGTCTCACATCAACTAGGTGTATCAACGGGCTATGGAGAAGCCCATCAATAGATATCAATGTGAGTGAGTAGGGATTGCCATGCAACGGATGCACTAGAGTTATAAGTATATGAAAGCTCAACAAAAGAAACTAAGTGGGTGTGCATCCAACTCGCTTGCTCATGAAGACCTAGGGCATTTTGAGGAAGCCCATCATTGGAATATACAAGCCAAGTTCTATAATGAAAAATTCCCACTAGTATATGAAAGTGACAAAATGAGAGACTCTCTATCATGAAGATCATGGTGCTACTTTGAAGCACAACTGTGGTAAAAGGATAGTAACATTGTCCCTTTTCTCTTTTTCTCTCATTATATATATATATATATATTTGGGCCTTTTCCTTTTTTATGGCCTCTTTTTTTCGTCCGGAGTCTCATCCCGACTTGTGGGGGAATCATAGTCTCCATCATCCTTTCCTCACTTGGGACAATGCTCTAAAAATGATGATCATCACACTTTTTATTTTTCTTACAACTCAACAATTACTCCGATGGTGTACCGGGATATGCAATGAATCAAGAGTGACATGTATGAAATAATTATGAACGGTGGCTTTGCCACAAATATGATGTCCACTACATGATCATGCTAGCAATATGACAATGATGGAGCGTGTCATAATAAACGGAACGGTGGAAAGTTGCATGGCAATATATCTCGGAATGGCTATGGAAATGCCATGATAGGTAGGTATGGTGGCTGTTTTGAGGAAGGTATATGGTGGGTGTATGATACCGGTGAAAGGTACGCGGTATTAGAGAGGCTAGCAATGGTGGAAGGAAGGAAAGTGCGTATAATCCATGGACTCAACATTAGTCATAAAGAACTCATATACTTATTGCAAATCTAGAAGTTATCAAAGCAAAGTATTACGTGCATGCTCCTAGGGGGATAGATTGGTAGGAAAAGACCATCGCTCGTCCCCGACCGCCACTCATAAGGAAGACAATCAATAAATAAATTATGCTCCGACTTCATCACATAACGGTTCACCATACGTGCATGCTACGGGAATCACAAACCTTAACACAAGTATTTCTCAAATTCACAAGTACTCAACTAGCATGACTCTAATATCACCATCTTCATATCTCAAAACAATTATCAAGCATCAATCTTTTCTTAGTATTCAACGCACTCAAAAGAAAGTTTTACAAATCTTGAATACCAAGCATATTATTATTAAGCAAATTACCATGCTATTAAAGACTCTCAAAATACTCTAAGCGAAGCATGAGAGATCAATAGTTTCTATAAAACAAATCCACCACCGTGCTCTAAAAGATATAAGTGAAGCACTAGAGCAAAACTATAAAGCTCAAAAGATATAAATGAAGCACATAGAGCAAAACTATAAAGCTCAAAAGATATAAGTGAAGCACATAGAGTATTCTATCAAATTCCAAATTATGTATGGCTCTCTCGAAAGGTGTGTACAGAAAGGATGATTGTGGCACACTAACAAACAAAGACACAAATAACACAAGACGCTTCAAGCAAAACACATATCATGTGGTGAATAAAAATATAGCTCCAAGTAAAATTACCGATGGAAGTAGACGAAAGAGAGGATGCCTTCCGGGGCATCCCCAAGCTTTGAATTTTTGGTGTCCTTGGATTATCTTGGGGGTGCCATGGGAATCCCCAAGCTTAGGCTCTTACCACTCCTTGTTCCATTATCCATCAAAAGATTTCACCCAAAACTTGAAAACTTCACAACACAAAACTCAATAGAATCTCGTGAGCTCCGTTAGCGAAAGAAAACAAAAGACCGCTTCAAGGTACTGTAATGAACTCATTATTTATCTATATTGGTGTTAAACCTACTGTATTCCAACTTCTCTATTGATTATAAACTATTTTACTAGCCATAGATTCATCAAAATAAGCAAACAACACACGAAAAACAGAATCTGTCAAAAACAGAACAGTCTGTAGTAATCTGTAACTAACGCAAACTTCTGGAACTCCAAAAAATCTACCAAAATAGGACGACCTATAAAATTTGTTTATTTATCAGCAGCAATTGGAATCAGTATTTTATAATGTTCTGGTGATTTTTAACAATTGTTTTCATGAATAGAAAGTTTCTGGAAATTACAGCAAGATCAAATAACTATCATCCAAGAAGATCATATAGGTTTAACTTGGCACAAACACTAATTAAAACATAAAACCACATCTAAACAGAAGGTAGATGGATTATTTATTCCTAAACAGAAGAAAAAACAAAAAAACTAAAAATAAAATTGGGTTGCCTCCCAACAAGCGCTATCGTTTAACGCCCCTAGCTAGGCATAAAAGCGAGGATAGATCTAGGTATTGCCATCTTTGGTAGGCAATCCATAAGTGGCTCTCATGATAGATTCATATGGTAATTTTATTTTATTTCTAGGGAATTGTTCCATGCCATTTTTTAATGGAAATTGAAATCTAATATTCCCTTCCTTCATATCAATAATTGCTCCAACCGTTCTAAGGAAAGGTCTACCGAGAATAATAGGGCAAGAAGGATTGCAATCTATATCAAGAACCATAAAATCTACGGGCACATAATTCCTATTTGCAACAATAAGAACATCATTAATTCTTCCCATAGGTTTCTTAATAGTGGAATCCGCAAGATGCAAGTTTAGAGAGCAATCATCAAAATCACGGAAATCTAGCAAATCACACAAAGTTTTGGGAATAGTAGAGACACTAGCACCCAAATAACACAAAGCATAAAACTCATGATCTTTAATTTTAATTTTAATAGTAGTTTCCCACTCATCATAAAGTTTTATAGGGACAGAAACTTTCAACTCAAGTTTTCTTCATAAGATTGCATCAAGGCATCAACGATATGTTCGGTAAAGGCTTTATTTTGACTATAAGCATGAGGAGAATTTAGCACGGATTGCAACAAGGAAATACGATCAATTAAAGAGCAACTTTCATAATTAAATTCCTTGAAATCCAATATAGTGGGTTTAGCAACATCTAGGGTTTTATTTCTTTCAATCCCACTTTTATCAATTTCATCATCAAGATCTAAATACTCCGAATTTTTGGAACACCTTCTAGGTAAAGGAAGATCATATTCAGTTTCATCAAGATTCATATTGCAAAAAAAAGAATTAATAGGGGACACATTAATAAGTTTTAGATCTTCATATTGATTTTCATAGGAATTGGAAGAACACGCTTTAATAAAGGCATCTTTCATAGCACGCGTCCTAGCGGTTCTTTCCTTGCACTCATCAATGGAACTTCTCATGGCTTTGAGAGACTCATTGATATCATACTTAGGAGGAATAGATCTAAGCTTTAAATAATCAACCTCAAGAGAAATTCTATCAACGTTCCTAGCCAAATCATCAACTTTAAGCTATTTCTCTTCAAGCAAAGCATTAAAATTCTTCTGTGAATTCATAAACTCTTTAACACTATTATCAAATTCAGAGGGCATCTTATTAAAATTTCCATAAGAGTTGTTGTAGGAATTTCCATAATTATTAGAAGGATTACTAGGATAAGGCCTAGGATTAAAATTCCCTCCATACGCGTTGTTACCAAAATTATTCCTACCAACAAAATTCACATCCATAGATTCATTATTATTCTAAATCAAAGTAGACAAAGGCATATCATTAGGATCAGAAGAAACACTCTTAGTAGCAAATAATTTCATAAGTTCATCCATCTTTCCACTTAAAACATTAATTTCTTCTATCACATGCACTTTTTTATTAGTGGATCTTCAAGTGTGCCATTGAGAATAATTGACCATAATATTATCTAGGAGTTTAGTAGCATCTCCTAAAGTGATTTCCATAAAAGTGCCTCCCGCGGCCGAACCTAAAAGATTTCTAGAAGCAAATTTCAATCTGGCATAAAAATTTTGTATAATCATCCACAAATTCAAACCATGAGTAGGGCAATTACGTATCATTAATTTCATTATCTCCCAAGCTTGTGCAACATGTTCATGATCAAGTTGCTTAAAATTCATAATGTCGTTTCTAAGAGAGATGATCTTAGCGGGAGGAAAATACTTAGAGATAAAAACATCTTTGCACTTGTTCCAAGAATCAATACTATTTTTAGGCAAAGACGAAAAACAAGCTTTAGCACGATCTCTAAGCGAAAAAGGAAATAGCTTCAATTTAACAGTATCATTATCAACATCTTTCTTCTTTTGCATATCACATAAATCAACGAAGCTATTCAGATGAGTAGTGGTATCTTCACTAGGAAGGCCGGCGAATTGATCTTTCATAACAATATTCAACAAAGCAGTATTGATTTCACAAGATACAGTATTGGTAAGAGGAGCAATCGGAGTGCTAAGGAAATCATTATTGTTGGTATTGGTGAAGTCACACAATTTGGTATTATCTTGAGCCATCGCGACAAACAAGTAACCGAACACACGAGCAAACAGAAGGCAAGCGATAAAAAGGCAAACGAAAAAGAGAGGGTGAATAACAAGGCAAGGGTGAAGTGGGGGAGAGGAAAACGAGAGGCAAATGGAAACTAATGTAATGCGAGAGATAGGGATTGTGATGGGTACTTGGTATGTTTACTTTTGCGCAGACTCCCCGGCAACGGCGCCAGAAATTCTTCTTGCTACCTCTTGAGCACTGCGTTGGATTTCCCCGAAGAGGAGAGGATGATGCAGCAAAGTAGCGTAAGTATTTCCCTTAGTTTTTTAGAACCAAGGTATCAATCCAGTAGGAGGCTATGCGCGAGTCCCTCGTACCTACACAAAACAATAGCTCAACGCAACCAACGCGATTAGGGGTTGTCAATCCCTTCACGGTCACTTACGAGAGTGAGATCTGATAGAGATGATAGATAATATTTTTGGTATTTTTGGTATAGAGATGCAAAGTTAAAAGTAAAAGGAAAAGTAAAAAGCAAAGCAATAATAAAGTGATGGAGATTGATATGATGAGAATAGACCCGGGGGCCATAGGTTTCACTAGGAGCGTCCCTCAAGAGCGTAAGTATTTCTATGGTGGGTGAACAAATTACTGTTGAGCAATTGACATAATTGAGCATAGTTATGAGAATATCTAGGTATGATCATGTATATAGGCATCACGTCCGAGACAAGTAGACCGACTCCTGCCTGCATCTACTACTATTACTCCACTCATCGACCGCTATCCAGCATGCATCTAGAGTATTAAGTTAAAAACAGAGTAACGCCTTAAGCAAGATGACATGATATAGAGGGATAGTTTCATGCAATATGATAAAAACCCCATCTTGTTATCCTCGATGGCAACAATACAATACGTGCCTTGCTGCCCCTTCTGTCACTGGGAAAGGACACCGCAAGATTCAACCCAAAGCTAAACACTTCTCACATTGCAAGAAAAACCAATCTAGTAGGCCAAACCAAACTGATAATTCGAAGAGACTTGCAAAGATAACCAATCATACATAAAAGAATTCAGAGAAGATTCAAATATTGTTCATAGATAGACTTGATCATAAACCCACAATTCATCGGTCTCAACGAACACACCGCAAAAACAAGACTAAATCGAATAGATCTCCACGAGAGAGGGGGCCAACATTGTATTGAGATCCAAAAGGAGAGAAGAAGCCATCTAGCTACTAACTATGGACCCGAAGGTCTGAGGTAAACTACTCACACTTCATCGGAGAGGCTAGGATGATGTAGAAGCCCTCCGTGATGATGGCCCTCTCCGGCGGAGCTCCGGAACAGTCTCCAAGATGGGATCTCATGGGTACAGAAGGTTGCGGCGGTGGAATTAGGTTTCTGGCTCCGTATCTAATCGTTTGGGGGTACGTAGGTATATATAGGAGGAAGGAGTACGTCGGTGGAGCTTCGAGGAGCCCACAAGGCAGGGGGGCGCGCCCTCCACCCTCATGACCGCCTCGTGGCTTTCTTGACGGAGGGTCCAAGTCTCCTGGGTCTTATTGTTGGAAATATGCCCTAGAGGCAATAATAAAAGCATTATTATTATTCCTTATTCATGATAATTGTCTTTATTTGTGCTATAATTGTGTTATCTGGAAATCGTAATACATGTGTGAATAACAGACAACAACATGTCCCTAGTAAGCCTCTAGTTGACTAGCTCGTTGATCAATAGATAGTCATGGTTTCCTGACTATGGGCATTGGATGTCAATGATAACGAGATCACATCATTAGGAGAATGATGTGATGGACGAGACCCAATCCTAAACAAAGCATAAGATCGCATAGTTCGTTTGCTAGAGTTTTCCAATGTCAAGTATGCTTTCCTTAGACCATGAGATCGTGTAACTCCCGGATACCGTAGGAGTGCTTTGGGTGTACCAAACGTCACAACGTAACTGGGTGACTATAAAGGTATACTACGGGTATCTCCGAAAGTATCTGTTGGGTTGACACGGATCGAGACTGGGATTTGTCACTCCGCTTGACGGAGAGGTATCACCGGGCCCTCTCGGTAATGCATCATCATAATGAGCTCAATGTGATCAAAGTGTTTGATCACGGGATCATGCATTACGGTACGAGTAAAGTGACTTGCCGGTAACGAGATTGAACGAGGTATTGGGATACCGACGATCGAATCTCGGGCAAGTAAAATACCGATTGACAAAGGGAATCGTATACGGGATTAATTGAATCCTCGACATCATGGTTCATCCGATGAGATCATCGTGGAGCATGTGGGAGCCAACATGGGTATCCAGATCCCGCTGTTGGTTATCGCCCGAGAGTCGTCTCGGTCATGTCTGCACGTCTCGGTTCCAAGGTCGATGTGATCGCCGTCGGCACGCTGCCTCTACATTTACCTACGGGATTAGTTTTAAACCTCAATAATTGTTATTTGGTGCCAGGTTTGAGCATGAACATTGTGTCTGGATCTCGCTTAATTCGAGATGGCTACTCATTTAAATCCGAGAATAATGGTTGTTCTATTTATATGAGAGATATGTTTTATGGTCATGCTCCGATGGTTAATGGTTTATTCTTAATGAATCTCGTACGTGATGATACACATATTCATAGTGTGAATACCAAAAGAGTTAAAGTTGATAACAATAGTCCCACATATTTGTGGCACTGCCGCCTTGGTCACATAGGTGTCAAACGCATGAAGAAGCTCCATGCAGATGGACTTTTAGAGTCTCTTGATTATGAATCATTTGACACGTGCGAACCATGCCTCATGGGTAAAATGACCAAGACTCCGTTCTCAGGAACAATGGAGCGAGCAACCAACTTATTGGAAATCATACATACCGATGTGTGCGGTCCAATGAGTGTTGAGGCTCGCGGTGGCTATCGTTATGTTCTCACCCTCACTGATGACTTGAGTAGATATGGGTATGTCTACTTAATGAAACACAAGTCTGAGACCTTTGAAAAGTTCAAAGAATTTCAGAGTGAGGTTGAAAATCAACGTGATAGAAAGATCAAGTTTCTACGATCAGATCGTGGAGGAGAATACTTGAGTCACGAATTTGGCACGCACTTAAGAAAATGTGGAATAGTTTCACAACTCACGCCGCCTGGAACACCTCAGCGTAATGGTGTGTCCGAACGTCGTAATCGCACTCTATTAGATATGGTGCGATCTATGATGTCTCTTACCGATTTACCGCTATCTTTTTGGGGCTATGCTTTAGAGACTGCCGCATTCACTTTAAATAGGGCTCCGTCGAAATCCGTTGAGACGACACCGTATGAATTATGGTTTGGGAAGAAACCTAAGCTGTCGTTTCTAAAAGTTTGGGGATGCGATGCTTATGTCAAGAAACTTCAACCTGAAAAGCTCGAACCCAAGTCGGAAAAATGCGTCTTCATAGGATACCCTAAAGAAACTGTTGGGTATACCTTCTACCTCAGATCCGAGGGCAAGATCTTTGTTGCCAAGAATGGATCCTTTCTAGAGAAAGAGTTTCTCTCGAAAGAAGTAAGTGGGAGGAAAGTAGAACTTGATGAAGTGTTACCTCTTGAACCGGAAAATGGTGAAACTCAAGAAAACGTTCCTGAGGTGCCTGCACCGACTAGAGAGAAAATTAATGATGATGATCAAGATACTTCTAATCAAGCTCCTACTGAAATTCGAAGGTCCACAAGGACACGTTCCGCACCAGAGTGGTACGGCAACCCTGTCTTGGAAATCATGTTGTTAGACAACGGTGAACCTTCGAACTATGAGGAAGCAATGGCGGGCCCGGATTCCGACAAATGGCTAGAAGCCATGAAATCCGAGATAGGATCCATGTATGAAAATGAAGTATGGACTTTACTGACTTGCCCGTTGAGCGGCGAGCCATAGAAAATAAATGGATCTTTAAGAAGAAGACAGACGCGGATGGTAATGTGACCATCTATAAAGCTCGGCTTGTCGCTAAGGGTTATCGACAAGTTCAAGGAATTGACTACGATGAGACTTTTTCACCGGTAGCGAAGCTGAAGTCCGTCCGAATCATGTTAGCAATTGCCGCATTCTACGATTATGAAATATGGCAAATGGACGTCAAAACGGCATTCCTTAATGGTTTCCTTAAGGAAGAATTGTATATGATGCAGCCGGAAGGTTTTGTCGATCCTAAGAATGCTGACAAGGTGTGCAAGCTCCAACGCTCGATTTATGGGCTGGTGCAAGCATCTCGGAGTTGGAACATTCTCTTTGATGAGATGATCAAAGCGTTTGGGTTTACGCAGACTTATGGAGAAGCCTGCGTTTACAAGAAAGTGAGTGGGAGCTCTGTAGCATTTCTCATATTATATGTAGACAACATACTTTTGATGGGAAAAGATATAGAACTCTTGGACAGCATTAAGGCCTACTTGAATAAGAGTTTTTCAATGAAGGACCTTGGAGAAGCTGCTTATATATTAGGCATCAAGATCTATAGAGATAGATCGAGACGCCTCATAGGTCTTTCACAAAGCACATACCTTGATAAGATATTGAAGAAGTTCAATATGGATCAATCTGAGAAAGGGTTCTTACCTGTGTTACAAGGTGTGAAATTGAGCTCAGCTCAATGTCCGACCACGGCAGAAGATATAGAAGAGATGAGTGTCATCCCCTATGCCTCAGCCATAGGTTCTATTATGTATCCCATGCTGTGTACCAGACCTGATGTAAATCTTGCCGTAAGTTTGGTAGGAAGGTACCAAAGTAATCCCGGCAAGGAACACTGGACAGCGGTCAAAAATATCCTGAAGTACCTGAAAAGGACTAAGGAAATGTTTCTCGTTTATGGAGGTGACGAAGAGCTCGTCGTAAAGGGTTACGTCGACGCTAGCTTCGACACAGATCTGGATGACTCTAAGTCACAAACCGGATACGTGTATATTTTGAATGGTGGGGCAGTAAGCTGGTGCAGTTGCAAGCAGAGCGTCGTGGCGGGATCTACATGTGAAGCGGAATACATGGCAGCCTCGGAGGCAGCACATGAAGCAATTTGGGTGAAGGAGTTCATCACCGACCTCGGAGTCATACCCAATGCGTCGGGGCCAATCAAACTCTTCTGTGACAACACTGGAGCTATTGCACTTGCCAAGGAGCCCAGGTTTCACAAGAAGACCAGGCACATCAAGCGTCGCTTCAACTCCATTCGTGAAAATGTTCAAGATGGAGACATAGAAATTTGTAAAGTGCACACAGATCTGAATGTCGCAGATCCGTTGACTAAACCTCTCCCTAAGGCAAAACATGATCAGCACCAGAACTCTATGGGTGTTCGATTCATCACAATGTGATCTAGGGGGTGCGCCTTGGCCTACATGGGCCAAGGGGAACCAGCCCCAAGAGGCCCATGCGCCTAGGGTTCCAAAGGGGAAGAGTCCCACTAGTGGAAGGCACCTCCTAGGTGCCTTGGGGGGGAGGAAATCCTCCCTGGCCGCCGCCCCCTTGGAGATCAGATCTCCCAGGGCCGGCGCCCCACCCAAGAGGCCTATATAAAGGGGGGGAGGGGGCAGCCGCACCCCTGGTCCTTGGCGCCTCCCTCTCCCTCTCCAACACCTCCTCCTCCTCCGTAGAGCTCGGCGAAGCCCTGCCGGAGTACTGCAGCTCCACCATCACCACGCCGTCGTGCTGCTGCTGGAGCAATCTTCCCCAACCTCTCCTTTGCCTTGCTGGATCAAGAAGAAGGAGACGTTACGCTGACCGTACGTGTGTTGAACGCGGAGGTGCCGTCCTTTCGCTGCTAGGATCTCCGGTGATTTGGATCACGTCGTGTACGACTACCTCATCCCCGTTCGTTGAATGCTTCCGCTCGCGATCTACAAAGTGGTATGTAGATGCAATCTCTCTCCCATGACTCGTTGCTAGATGAACTCATAGATGGATCTTGGTGAAACCGTAGGAAAATTTTTGTTTTCTGCAACGTTCCCCAACACTTATCTGGTGAGAAAATCATGTTCCCGAATGTTTCATTCTGTTTGGACTCCGTTTGATATTCTGTTTCTCCGAAACACTGAAATAGGCAAAAAAACAGCAATTCTGGGTTGGGCCTCCGGTTAATAGATTAGTCCCAAAAATAATATATAAGTGGAAAATAAAGCCCAATATAGTCCAAAACAGTAGATAATATAGCATGGAGCAATAAAAAATTATAGATACGCTGGAGACGTATCAATAACCCAATTGGAATATGCGTCGTACTCTTTAGGGAGTTCGGCCTCTGTCCATTCGGCGACGAAGTCAGCCAGTACTTGGGATTTGATGGCTCGTCATGGCTTGTATGTTATGTCGAATGGAAGTAGCTCTATGGCCTATTTGGCGATCCGTCCCGTGGCATCGCGGTTGTTTATTATGTCATTAAGTGGGACCTCAGAAGCCACCGTGATTGAACACTCCTGGAAGTAGTGTCGTAGTTTGCGGGATGCCATGAAGACCGCGTATGCTATCTTTTGGTAGTGGGGGTACCGGGATTTGCACGGTGTGAGGACAGTTGATACGTAGTATACTGGTTTTTGGAGCGGAAATTTGTGTCCGTCCTATTCTCGTTCGACGACGAGCACGGCGCTCACCACCTGATGTGTTGCCGATATGTACAACAACATGGGCTCGCCAGTGTTTGGTGCGGCCAGGATTGGGTTGCTCGCTAGGAGGGCCTTTATTTCTTCCAGTCCGGCAGTCGTTGCGTCTGTCCATTCGAAGTTATCAGTGTGCCGTAAGAGGCGACAGAGTGGTAGTGCCTTTTCTCCTAATCTGGAGATAAAGCGGCTTAGCGCTGCCACGCATCCAGCTAGTTTTTGGACCTGTTTGAGGTCTGTTGGTGTAGCCAACTGTGATAGAGCTCAGATTTTAGCTGGATTTGCCTCAATTCCTCTATTGGAAACGATGAAGCCCAGCAGTATTCCAGCGGGGACACCGAAGACACACTTTTCTGGGTTGAGCTTAATGTCATACGCCCGGAGGTTGTCGAATGTAAGACGTAAGTCGTCTATTAGTGTTTTGATGTGCCTAGTTTTGATGAGGACGCTATCGACATAAGCTTCTACTGTTTTGCCGATCTGTTTCTCCACGCATGTTTGAATCATGTGTTGGTTGTGGCGCCGGCTTTCTTGAGCCCAAAGGGCATGGTGTTGAAGCAGAATGGCCCATATGGGGTGATAAATGATGTTGCGGCTTGATCGGACTCCTTCATTTTGATTTGATGGTATCCGGAATATGCATCGAGGAAACATAGTGAGTCGTGTCCTATGGTGGCGTCGATGATTTGATCAATGCGGGGGAGGGGGAAGGGATCCTTAGGGCAAGCCTTGTTGAGGTCTTTGAAGTCGACACACACGCGCCAAGATTTGTACTTCTTTGGTACCATCACCGGGTTTGCCAGCCAGTCTGGATGTTTGATTTCTCTAATGAATCCGGCCTCGATGATTTTGGCCAGCTCCTCCCCCATGGCTTGTCGCTTGGGTTCGGAAAAGCGCTGCAGTGTTTGCTTAACCGGGTTAAATCCCTTTAATATATTGGGGCTATGTTCGGCCAGCTCGCGTGGGATCCCTGGCATATCTGGAGGGTGCCAGGCGAATATGTCCCAGTTTTCGCGCAGGAATTCTCGTAGTGCGGTGTCAACTGTTGGGTTCAGTTGAGCTCCGATAGATGTTGTCATCTTGGGGTCCATTGGGTGGACCCTGAATTTGACTATTTCTTCTGCTGGTTTGAAGGAGGTGGATTTAGGGCATTTGTCGAGGATTACGTCGTCCCTCTCCACCGTGGAGCGTAGTGCGGCTAATTCTTCGGCCGCGAGGGCTTCGGATAGCGCCTCCAGGGCCAGGGATGCGGTTTTGTTTTCAGCGCGGAGTCCTATGTCCGAATCACTAGCGAGAGTTATTATACCGTTTGTTCCGGGCATTTTGAGCTTCATAAACCCGTAATGGGGTATGGCCTGGAAGCGTGTAAAAGCATCCCGCCCCAATAGGGCGTGATATCTGCTGCTGAAAGGGGCCACTTGGAAGTCCCGAACTGTGCGTCTAGGATCGATGGTAACAGGAGACGGGGGACACGATGTTTTACCCAGGTTCGGGCCCTCTCTATGGAGGTAATACCCTACTTCCTGCTTGATTGATCTTGATGAATATGAGTATTACAAGAGTTGATCTACCACGAGATCGTTATGGCTAAACCCTAGAAGCCTAGCATGTATGACTATGGTAGTGAATATATGCTTTCCGGACTAACCCCTCCAGTTTATATAGGCACCGGGGGGATCTAGGGTTTACATAGAGTCGGTTACATAAGAAGGAATCTTCATAGTCGGTCGCCAAGCTTGCCTCCCACGTCAAGTGGAGTCCAATCCGGACACGGGTACAGTCTTCGGCCTTCATGTCTTCACAGTCCATCAGTCCGGCCCATGGATAACAGGTCGGACGCCCGAGGACCCCTTAGTCCAGGACTCCCTCATTAGCCCTTGAACCTGGCTTCAATGATGAGGAGACCGGCGCGCAGATTCTCTTCGGCATCGTAAGGCGGGTTCCCCCTTCCGAACTCCTAGTTGATCTTCAGATGTGATGATTCTATCCGTACTTGTATACACAACCGCAGGGGACATAATATTTCACGAGTTCAACCCATCGACCACTTTTTGGTAATATGACACCACGCCTGCCCGGCCACTACTTGCTGTTGGAGATATGCCCTAGAGGCAATCATGTATGTTGATATTTCCTATGTGTTTATGAATAAAGATAGTCCTTGGACATTATCAATGATGTGTATCAGCAAGTACATGACTTGTTTGTGAGACTATGCATTGTATTATAACTGTCCTAAAAGGTCCCTAGTCGAAAGGGCTGTGTGGACGCGCAGCCAACTAGACTAGCATATGACACGGTTGATGGCTTGGTCTCACTAGCCATGAAGCATTGGATGCTAACCGGATAATATGGGCTTGGAAAGGTCTGGTCGGATTCGACATAGTCGGATCCGAGTTGAGATAAGGTCCGAGTCGGACAGACCCAACTATGAGACGCAACGATATGTCATCTGTGAGTCTCTAGTACAACATACGTTCTATGTCCTAAGACCCGAGCTGGCGCATGTACTCGGGATGGTGACAGACTTGCTTTGGGCCGACCAAACGCTACTCCGTGACTGGGTAGTTACAAAGGTAGGTTACAGGCTTGTCCAGACCCATGCTGCGAGACATGGTCGAGCAAGATGGGGTTTGCCCCTCCGATCAGGAGAGATATACTCTGGGCCCCTCGTGTGATCCGACCAGGATAAGCATGGCCATGCGACAAGGATTATGAGATAATTCGGATAATGGTCGGCATCACTGGAACGAGAAAGAGGTCGGGCTAGCACAAGGATGACGGAATCGCCTTGAGCTCGACAACGTATATCGTGTGGTAAAAGGAATGGAAGTGTGATGTACAGGTTCGCTATCCAGCTTCATAGTCTGCTTGGTGTTCGGCATGCCTTGCTAGAGGCCGCTACCAACCGTGCAGTTCGGAGGTGATCCGAACTGCGACCAAGCCGACTTGAACCTAAGGGGTCGCGCGCTTAAGGGAAGGAACCTACAAGGTCGGATCCGAGGACACTAGTCGGATGTTATCCGATCTATATTCGGATTGTGGCCGAGTAGACTTATGGGCTTTAGGGTCCATGCGAGGCCCAAGTGTTGAGCCTGCGACGGACGCCTATATAAAGTGGAGGTGCCACACACTCATGCGATTGATCGCTTCGGCGCTGTCACTAGGGTTTGCATGTGTTGCGAATAAACACCTCCGCTCGCCGCCGGTTCTGTGATCGGACCTAGCAGTCCACCGCACGACGTTCCTCCTGCACGCGCGGATACTGTTAGAGGCGGTGCACTTGCGCCGCTCCGGCGAACCTGTACGTGGGAACTGACGACCAGCTGCTCGAGGGAGATCGGACGAGGAGGAGACGATCCACGCGGATGTGCTGCCCCAACTCTTCTTCCGCTGCACGGCATTGCGCGTCTAGTGGTAATGAACTGTGATCCATATCCCGTAGCATGTTCTTGGTTGTTCTGTGCGTAGGAAAATTTTAATTTGCAGTCGACGCACCCTACCGTAGAACCCAACAGTGGTATCAGAGCCTCTGCTATAGGATTTGGATTCAGATCATATGCATATTAGATATGTGGAGGCGGCAGATGAGATTTGTCGTCATTTATGAGATTGGCTATGTGCACGGTTGATGAGATCAACTGCACATGGGGATGAATGTGGCTATGTTTTCTGATAATCGGGATCGATGTGGTCATGACACGATCTACCCCTACAAGTCGGTTATCCGCCATCGGGGTTAACAGTGAAACATATATCCGAATTGGATTCGCGATGATCGATGAGATCAGTCAGATCAGAGAATTCAGCGTGATCGGAGTTCAGATGTGATCTGTGATTTCCGAGCATAGCGCCTTGTATTTCGTACCCGACACAGAAACCGGTAGAATGCTATTCTATGCATAACTTTGTTTTGCAGGTTTGATGTGAATAGTATGGCTCATGTGTATGTGATGCATGTGTGTAATTTATACATGGCCTGCGTGTCATGTTTGTCAGCTGGCAGGAGCCAAAGTGCTGTCATAATATTGTATAACGACCTGTGTGTCGACTTGTGACTCTATGTAAAATTCGTTACTATTTTTAGTAGTTGGATAATAGAGATCAGGTTGGTGGCTTGGCATCCGGGCATGACAAACAATATGGAGTTCCTAGATGGTCATCGGAGTCGGAGCCGACCTGGAAGAACGTCCATGAAGGAGCCATACTATTTCACAATATATGTTTATTTGTGATTGTTATGCTTCTTTGTTTCTATGCATGTTAGAATGGTAGAAAGATCCCTTGTTAATATCAAGCGAATTGTCATCCCCGATGTTGCACCTTCGCACGTCAAGTACGTCTAGTAGTGGGCTCATAAAATTGAGGTGCTGCTAGATGTCCTTGAACTGAAGGGTTCGTGTCGGACACGGACATGCACTGCATCAGGTTAACTTGACAAGGCTATAAAAACGGTTTTGGGCCTTGTGGCAAAGAAGGTTGGGGGCCGGGGTATGATATACCTTCCCGACCGACAAGGGTCGTATAGAGATATGATTAGCAAGGAGTTGCTTACCGAATAGGCATGTTGTCTAGCTGTGATGCTAAAGCTCACTAGTCACATGTGCTAGTCGGATCCTGAATCACTGAGAGTTTGCGGAGGGATGCCAACTTCAGTGGGAGTATTATCTGTTTAAGGCTAGAATTACTCTACATAAACACATTGCTTAGTGATTGCATATTTTCTGTTGTACATCAATGGCACCACCTACTCAACCCAACTTTGCATTGAAATCAATTCTGGAAAAGGATAAACTGAATGGAACAAACTTTACCACCTGGCATAGAAATCTGAGAATTGTTCTCAAGCATGATAAAAAGGAACATGTTCTAGAGGATCCGCTTTCAAAGGAACCTGCCGATAATGCTAGTGCCACTGCTAAGAATTCCTACCAAAAACTCGTTGATGAATCAACGGAGATCAGTTGTCTGATGCTGGCTTGTATGGAGCCCGATTTGCAACAGCATTTCGAAAATGTTGAGGCTTACGATATGATCGATAGTCTCAAGAGCATGTTTCAGACACAGGCTAGGACCGAAAGGTTCAACGTCTGGTGATCCTTGATGGATTGCAAGCTGAAGGAAGGTGATCCACTGAACCCACATGTGATCAAGATGATCGGATATGTGCAAGCTTTGGATCGGTTGGGCTTCCCGCTCTTGGATGAGCTGGCTACTAATGCAGTTCTGGGTTCTCTTCCGCCTAGCTATGGGACGTTCATCTCGAACTATCATATGCACGTCATGGATAAGAAGCTCACTGAATTGCATGGGATGCTCAAAGTGGCAGAGCAGGATATTAAGAAAGGCATGCATCAAAGTGTTGATGGTGCAGAAATCTGCTAAGTTCAAGAAGAGTTGGTCTAATAAAAAGGCTAAGGCAAAGGGCACGGAGACGGTAACCTCCACCCCTGCGCCGAAGTTTGGACCGGAATCAAAGACCATTTGCTATCATTGCAAGGAAATTGGTCATTGGAAGAGGAACTGTAGCAAGTGGCTTGCAGAGCATGGCAAGAAGGCCGGAAGTGCTTCTTCAGGCAAAGGTACACTTGTTGCATAACTTATAGACATTTACCTTGCTGACATACCTAGTAGCTCTTGGGTATTTGATACCGGATCAGTTGTTCATATTTGCAACTCGATACAGGGGCTGGTAAGAACTAGGTGTGTGGCACAAGGGGAGATTGACATCAGGGTCGGCAACAAAGCAAGGGTTGCTGCGTTGGAGGTCAGCACGATGCAACTCCATCTTCCTTCTGGATTCATTATGGAATTGAATAATTGTTATTACATTCCTGCACTTAGTTGGAACATTATTTCTGCCTCATGTTTGATGAGTTAAGGTTACGAATTCAATTTAAAGGACAATGGTTGTTCGATATTTTTGAATGGTATGTTCCACGGCTATGCACCCATTACTGATGGGCTATTTATATTGAATCTAGAACAGGAACCGGTCTATAACGTGAATGTCAAGAGACATAAGCCTAATGAGATAAATCTGACATACTTCTGGCATTGCCGGCTTGGACACATTAGTCTGAAACGCATGAAGAAGCTCCACGATGATGGGCTCCTAACTTCGTCCGACTTTGGGTCATTCGAGACATGTGAATCATGCTTGCTCGGCAAGATGACTAAGTCCCCTTTCGCAAAGAGTTGCGAGAGGGCGTCCGAGCTGTTGGAGCTTATACATAGTGATGTGTGTGGTCCAATGAGCACAACTGCCAGAGGTGGCTATCAGTACTTCGTGACTTTTACCGACGACTTGAGTAGATATGGATATATCTATTTGATGAGGCACAAGTCGGAAACTTTTGAAAAGTTCAAAGAGTTTCAGAACAAAGTTGAGAATCAGCTCGGCAAGACTATAAAGCTTCTACGATCTGATCGTGGAGGTGAGTACATGAGCCAGGAGTTTGATGATCATCTGAAAAGCCGAGGTATAGTACCTCAGCTCACACCTACGGGTACGCCACAGAGAAACGGCGTGTCAGAACGGAGGAATCGTACCTTGTTGGACATGGTCCGGTCTATGATGAGCAAATCAGATTTACCCTTGTCATTCTGGGGATACGCTCTAGAAACTGCAGCTTTCACCCTTAACAGGGTACCATCAAAATCCGTAGACAAGACACCACATGAGATGTGGACCGGGAAGAGTCCCAGTTTGTCTTTTCTAAAGATTTGGGGTTGTGAAGCATTTGTCAAGCGACTTATGTCAGACAAGCTTACACCTAAGTCGGATAAATGCATATTCGTGGGATATCCGAGGGAAACCTTAGGATATAACTTCTACAACCGGGAAGAGAACAAAGTGTTTGTTGCTCGGAACGGGGTTTTCCTTGAGAAAGAGTTTCTTAATCGGGAGGCCAGTGGGAGGACGGTCCGACTCAAAGAAATTCGAGGACCACTCGGGGACGGCTCGGCTGGTGATGAGATCATACCGGAGTCAGTCAGGGAACCCGTAGTGGAAGCGGCACCGGAACCACGAAGGTCGGAAAGATTGCGCAAAGTGTGCGATGTATTGTTGCTAGAAAGCGATGAGCCGGCCACGTATGCGGAAGCGATGGTGAGCCCAGATTCCGAGGCATGGCTGGAGGCCATGAGATCCGAGTTAAAGTCCATGGATGAGAATCAAGTCTGGGACTTGGTTGATCAGCCGCCTGGCGTAATAGCCATTGGATGCAAATGGGTCTTTAAGAAGAAAACCAATGTGGATGGAAATATTCAGACCCACAAAGCTCGGCTTGTCGCTAAGGGTTATGGACAAGATCAAGGAATTCACTACGACGAGAGTTACTCGCCGGTAGCGATGCTGAAGTCGGTAAGGATCGTACTAGCTATAGCTGCATATTTCGATTACGAGATATGGCAGATGGATGTCAAGACGGCTTTCCTTCACGGAAATTTAACCGAGGACGTGTATATGATACAGCCCGAGGGTTTTTTCGATCCGACTAGCACTAGTAAGGTATGCAAGCTCAAGAGATCCATTTATGGGTTGAGGCAAGCATCTCGGAGCTGGAATATTCGTTTTGATGAGGTCGTCACTGGTCTCGGTTTCATCAAAAGTTAAGAGGACGCTTATTTATACAAGAAGTTAAGTGGGATCTCGGTAGTGTTTTTGATCTTGTATGTGGATGACATACTACTGATCGGAAATGATGTTTCAATGCTGAACTTGGTCAAGGAGTCATTGAATGGCAAGTTTTCGATGAAGGAACTTGGTGAGGCAATGCACATTTTAGGCATTAAGATCTACAGAGATAGATCGAGGAGGCTGCTCGGCTTAAGCCAAAGCACGTACATAGATAAAGTGTTGAAGCGGTTCAACGTGAGTGAGGCGAAGAAAGGGTTCTTGCCACTCTCACATGGTATAAGGCTAAGCGAGACTCAGAGTCCTTCGATATCTGATGAGCGAAGTAGGATGAGTAGGATTCCGTATGCCTCAGCAATCGGATCCATCATGTATGTTGTCGGTGTCAAAACCGGCGGATCTCGGGTAGGGGGTCCCGAACTGTGCGTCTAGGCGGATGGTAACAGGAGACAAGGGACACAATGTTTTTACCCAAGTTCGGGCCCTCTCGATGGAGGTAAAACCCTACTCCTGCTTGATTAATATTGATGATATGGGTCGTACAAGAGTAGATCTACCACGAGAACAAGGAGGCTAAACCCTAGAAGCTAGCCTATGGCATGATTGTTGTTGTTCTTCTTCTGTCCTACGGACTAAAACCCTCCAGTTTATATAGACATCGGAGAGGGTTAGGGTTACACAGAGTCGGTTACAACGGTAGGAGATCTACATATCCGCATCGCCAAGCTTGCCTTCCACGCCAAGGAAAGTCCATTCTGGACACGGGACGAAGTCTTCAATCTTGTATCTTCATATTCCAGGAGTCCGGCTGAAGGTATAGTCCGGCTATCCGGACACCCCCTAATCCAGGACTCCCTCAGTAGCCCCTGGTGAACAAAGGAGAGGTGATTCGACTATGCCTTGCTAGAGGCCGCTACCAACCGTGCAGTTCGGAGGTGATCCGAACTGCGACCAAGCCGACTTGAACCTAAGGGGTCGCGCGCTTAACGGAAGGAACCTACAAGGTCGGATCCGAGGACACTGGTCGGATGTTATCCGAGCTGTATTCGGATTGTGGACGAGTAGACTTACGGGCTTTAGGGTCCGTGCGAGGCCCAAGTGTTGAGCCTGCGACGGACGCCTATATAAAGTGGAGGTGTCACACTGTCATGCGATTGATCGTTTCGGCGCTATCACTAGGGTTTGCATGTGTTGCGAATAGACACCTCCGCTCGCCGCCGGTTGTGTGATCGGACCTAGCAGTCCGCCGCACGACGTTCCTCCTGCACGCACGGATACTGTTAGAGGCAGTGCACTTACGCCGCTCCGGCGAACCTGTACGTGGGAACCGACGACCAACTGCTCGAGGGAGATCGGACGAGGAGGAGACGATCCACGCGGACGCGCTGCCCCAACTCTTCTTCCGCTGCACAGCACTGCGCATTTAGTGGTAACGAACTGTGATCCATATACCGTAGCATGTTCTTGGTTGTTCTGCGCGTAGGAAAATTTTAATTTGCAGTCGACGCACCCTACCATAGAATCCAACACGTGCGAACCGTTTTAGCCGGCTCGTCACCACACGTCCAAAGACGTGGTCTTATTGGCGCGTGTCGGTGTCAAAACCGGCGGATCTCGGGTAGGGGGTCCCGAACTGTGCATCAAGGCCGGATGGTAATAGGAGACAAGGGACACGATGTTTTTACCCAGGTTCGGGCCCTCTCGATGGAGGTAATACCCTACTCCTTCTTGATTAATATTGATGATATGGGTAGTACAAGAGTAGATCTACCACGAGATCAAGGAGGCTAAACCCTAGAAGCTAGCCTATTGTATGATTGTATATGATGATGGTTGTCCTACGGACTACAACCCTCCAGTTTATATAGACACCGGATAGGGTTAGGATTACACAGAGTCGGTTACAATGGTAAGAGATCTTGAGTATCCGCATCGCCTAGCTTGCCTTCTACGCCAAGGAAAGTCCCATCCAGACACGGGACAAAGTCTTCAATCTTGTATCTTCATAGTTCAGGATTCTGGCGAAGGTATAGTCCGGCTACCCGAACACCCCATAATCCAGGACTCCCTCAGTAGCCCCCGAACCAGGCTTCAATGACGACGAGTCCGGCGCACAAATTGTCTTCGGCAATTCAAGGCGGGTTCTTTCCCAAATTCTGTGTACCTGTACGAATAATGTCCGACTTTTGTAATGTAGCGCTCCTCGGCTTCTGCGCCCCATAATGGATGTCTTCCATGTGTTGATCGAACGCGAAAAGCCTGGGGTGTTTTTACATCCACACCCCTAGCCATATAAACGAGCCGCCTATTTAACGGGATGAGGATTTAGATCCAAACCGCATCTTCTCCTCTCCACGAGTTATCATCAGAGCTCTCCCAGCTAAAGTCCATTCCAACATGGCCAGCCGTCGCAGCTTCTCCCCTCGCCCCTCCGGTCCTAAGACCGGGGACTGGGAGAGTTGCACCATTCTGCATAGCGAGTTAGCGTCGCTTCAGGCCAAGGGATTTCTCCCCCAGGCGTACATGGTCCCAGTCCGAACCAGTCTCGCCACCTATAATGGCGGAAAGCAAGCGAAGAGCGCCCCCAATCCTTCCAAAGGAGAGCGGGTATGCCTCGTCCCCTATCTGATAAGGGGACTGGTATTTCCAATTCATCCATTTCTCCGCGGGCTCCTGGAGTTTTACGGCCTCCAGCTGCACAATCTCACACCCGCCTCCGTATTACATATTGCGGGTTTCGTCGCCCTTTGCGAGCTATTTTTAGGCGTCGAAGCTCATTTCTCGCTGTGGAAGAAGATATTCTACCTGGTGCCCCGTTCTCAAGAGGGGTCTATATACCAAGTGGGCGGAGCCGAAGTATGGCGCATCGCCGGGACCGGATACCTATCCGGAACCCCAAAGAAGGCATCCGAGGACTGGCCTTCGGAATGGTTTTACATAGACGATGTCCCGCTGCCGGACCCTATCTGGGCCGGTCTCCCTGAGTTCAACAGTGCTCCATTGAAGAAACGCTTGAGCTGGCGTCCGCGGAGCTCTCAGAGAGAAAGCGATAGAGACGTCCTTTACCTGATGGGCCGGATAAGACTGTTGGCTCATTCCGGACTAACCATGATCGGAGTCATGGCCGCATGCATTATGCGAGGGGTGCAGCCGCTTCAATACAGAGGCCACCCCATGTGGGATTTCAATGGGGAGGATGACACCACGCGTTACGGTCGTAAGGGGCCGGCCTCGGCTGCCGCCCTAATAAAGATTATGTCCTCTTTGTACAAGGGAGAAAAGGAGGAGTTCCTCCACGTTAACCCGCGGGCCGGATTCACTATGTATGAACCTCCAAGTTGGGTAAGCGAACAATTGCGCTTCCCCTTTTATTTTATACTTCCATGGTCAGATACGTAGTCTGACGACTTCAATGCAGGAACTGCGACAGGAAGTGAAAGATATAAGCAGCCGCCCTCCACAACCCGATGACCCAGAACGGTCCCTTGATCCGGACTCCGAAGAGGATCCGGACATATCGGTGGAGCTTATCGACGGGGTGTTCCACCAGTTAAGCAAGGACAATACCTTGGTAGCCATTACGGCTGATTACCCCGGGTTAATCCCGGCCTCCCAGGTGACAGAAACTGGAGTGTTTATTCCCTCAAGAGAGATTCCATTCTCACATATTCCAGCGTTTCCAACGACAACCGTATTTTGCAGGGGAGATTTCCGAGGCGGGGGGCCTAACCTGCGGTGGCTAGCCAACGAGGGGCCGCAGGGCCCCATGGGGCAAAAAGAAATGTAGTCCGGACTGAGATGCCGGCGCAAAGGTATAACGCGCCCTCTGTTTCCCTGGTGTTATTCTGTTAGGGCATATTAACATTCGTGTTGTCTCCAGGATGAAGAGGCCTCGCCGGACTATATCCGGAGAGGTTGCCAATCGCGCCTCCACCAGCCAGGCTCCAACGTCTGGCCAGGAAGCGGGGGCGAGCACCAGGCGCGCACCGGACGCTCCTCCGACAGAGGATGCGGACCAGCTGTCTGCCACAAATTCAGAAGTGGAGAGTGCCATGAACCACAGGCGTCGCCGGACAGTTCTACGCGACGCTTGTTTCTCCCGAGAGTCTTTAGATGCCTTTAATTCGGGAGATGCGTACCTCCGTGCCGTTCAAGATGGTTTAGCCAGAGCCACGGAGCAGTATGTGAAAGACATACGGGTAAGAAAATTTTGGTTAAATATATAGATATGTACCAGTAGCCCCTGAGACTTGAAACAGTTAAAGTAACTGATTTAAGGATCATATAACATGCAGGTTCTTATAGAGAAGAACACCGTGTTGTCCCAGGAGCTAGAAAAGTGCAAGGCCCAACTAGAGGCCGCACTAGCCGCAGCAGGGGAGCCCAAAGGGACCCCCTCAGGTAAGATACACTTTGAAAGATTAGTATTGTGCGGTTTGGGTGCAAATCTGACAATTCATATTGCAGATGGCGCCGGACTTGATCCGGAGAAGCAACAACTCTTACGCCGGTTAAAGGACGGTGAGAGTACGTTGACAAAGGTGAGGCGAGAGAAGAATGATCTTCAGGATGCCAACACCAAGCTGGACGTTGAACTTAAGGACGTTCGTGGCCAGCTGTTGGACTCCACGAAGGAGAATCAGCGGCTTCGACGCGGCATATTTAGTAAGTGCTTGAACGAACTTTGAAAAATGAGTTCGGCGAGGAAGTCGAATAACAGAGTATTGTCTGTAGGTATGCTCACAGGTCGTCCTGCAGAGGAGATGCCCGGTTCTACGGGTGACCTTCTTCCCGAACTCCTGCAACTGCACGAGCGAATTCGGCGGGCGATGCAAGGCGTTGCCCAAGCCTTATGGCCTGCCCACTCCACGCCCGAGGGCCTTGGAGAGCTTGCGGAGAAGCTGAAGGGAGCTCAGCGGCGCTTCTGGTTGTGGAAGATATCAGCCTGCCGACAAGGCGCTAGGGAGGCCTGGGCCATAGTGAAGACCCGTTTTACGAAGTCTGACCCAAACCACATGGCCGAGGTCGGACCGGTGGGGCCTGACGGGAAGGAGATCCCTGTAAGCTTAGTGTACGGCCAAGTAGAATTGGCCGCAAAGTATTCCCAGCAGGACTGTAAATTAGACAGCCTGTTAGATGGTATAGAGGAGGAATACAATCAGTCGAAATGACTATGTACTTTTGAATTGACATATGTAATGCCTTCTAGCCAGATTGTACATCGTTTGTCGTTGTCGACCTTTTCGCTTTAACCTCGGGACCTGACAGTCCGGAGTGTGTCCGAATACCATAGCGGTTATACAAGAACCGTGGTATGCGTGGAGACCAGGCGTAGGGGTCATTAGTGCTTTATCAGACAAGTGCCCAACTAGTTATGTTATATTACATGGTTAGTAAGAAACATCTTCTAGAGAGAATAGTTTCGTTAAGGGTTCCTTTCGCTGGGGAGGCATGCCCTAAAGTGCATGTCCGAACTGCGTAAAAAAGACGCAGAAAAAGCATCTGGGGGCGCATGAAAATTAATAAAAAGATCATCTTTTATTTCACCGACCAAATATTCCCTTAAGAACGCTAGCTTTCGGCTTCACCCAGTCTGAGGTACACATCTGGCTGACCCGGCAGTAACAATCGCAGAGGTGCTCCCTTTACCGCCTAGCCGAACAATCGGGAACGTAGGGTAAGCACTGGAGCCAGGCAACCCAGCTTGGCCAAAACTTAAGTCATATCGATGCATATAATGGTGAAGAAAAAGGTACATGCGGAAGTTTGACACATGTGTGGGGCATGAAGCCCGTATAAATAAGCTTCTATTAAAGAAGCCCCCATGTTAAATGAGCGCAAGTGGCGCGTCATGTAGTGAGCCTTTTAAGGGCTATAAAGGAAAAAGAGGGGAAGGAGAGAAATATAAGACAGAAAAATGTAAAAAATGGACAGGGGAAGGAGACGAACACGGAGTCCGGCGCTAGGCATAGAATCTTCGGAGACGTGTGGCGTTCCACGGGTTCGGCTCGAGTCGGTTATCCGACGCATCTCGCAGGCGGTACGCCCCACCAGTCAGGACTTGGTCGATTATAAATGGACCTTCCCATTTGGGCTTGAGTTTGTCCTTTTTCTTATCCGGCAGGTGTAGAACTAGTTCGCGAACATTGTAATTTTTGGCCCATACTTCTCTGCTTTGATATCTTCGAGCTTGCTGTTGATAAAATGCGGAACGGGCTTTTGCCACGTCGCGCTCCTCCTCCAAAGTGTCCAAATTGTCCTGCCGATCGAGCTCGGCTTCTCTTTCTTCGTACATGCGCACTCGAGGTTAGTCATGAATTATGTCGCAGGACAAAACTGCCTCTGCGCCGTACACCATAAAAAATGGTGTGTGTCCGGTGGTGCGATTCGGCGTGGTCCGCAGCCCCCAGAGTACGGAGTCGAGCTCCTCTACCCAGTGCGTATTAGATTCCTTAAGGGACTGCACTAATCTGGGTTTGATGCCACTCATAATAAGACCATTTGCACGCTCGACCTGACCGTTAGTTTGAGGGTGATAGACGGAAGCATAATCGAGCTTGATGCCTATGTTTTTGCACCAGAGTTTTACCTCATCGGCCGTAAAGTTCGTGCCGTTGTTAGTGATGATGCTGTGGGGGACGCCGTAACGGTGTACGACCCCGGATATGAAGTCTATCACCGGTCCGGATTCGGCCGTCTTGACAGACTTGGCTTCTATCCATTTGGTGAACTTGTCCACCATGACCAGTAGGTATTTTTTCTTATGGGTCCCACCTTTAAGGGGCCCGACCATGTCAAGCCCCCAGACCGCAAAAGGCCAGGTAATGGGGATAGTTTGCAGTGCGGTGGGTGGCATATGGCTTTGGTTGGCAAAAAGTTGGCAACCAACGCATCGTTGGACTAAGTCCTGAGCGTCTGCCCGTGCCGTCGGCCAATAAAAACCTGTACGGAAAGCCTTGCTAACAAGGGACCAGGCAGCGGCGTGATGACCACCAAGTCCGACGTGAATTTCAGCCAGAAGGTTACGCCCTTCATCTTCGGAGATGCACCTTTGAAGGACTCCGGTAGTGCTTTTCTTGTAAAGCTCTCCCTCATGGACTTTATAGGCTTTAGATCGCCGCACTATGCAGCGTGCCTCATTTTGGTCCTGTGGGAGTTCCTGCCTAGTAAGGTAGGCTAGGAATGGTTCTGTCCACGGGGCGATGACCGCCATTATTACGTGGGCTGAAGGTGTAATTTCGGTGGCAGAGCCTCCAATTATGTCAGGTTGTTCGGCATCGGGTGGTGCGGTTGGGTCCGGATTGTTATCTGCGGGTTCCCCCTCCCATGCTACAGATGGCTTGAATAATCTCTCCAAAAAGATGTTGGGGGGGACTGCATCTCGTTTTGCTCCGATGCGTGCCAGGACGTCCGCTGCTTGATTGTTTTCTCGGGCTATATGGTGAAACTCCAGCCCCTCGAACCGGGCTGACATTTTTAGGACGGCATTGCGGTAAGCTGCCATTTTTGGGTATTTGGCGTCGAAGTCGCCATTTATCCGGGATATCGCGAGGTTTGAGTCCCCGCGCACCTCTAGGCGTTGAATGCCCATGGATACTGCCATCCGGAGACCATGTAGAAGGGCCTCATATTCGGCTGCATTGTTGGAGTCCGTGTACATAATTTGGAGTACATATTGGATTGTGTCTCCTATGGGGGACATCAAAACGACGCCAGCCCCCAGTCCGGCCAACATTTTGGAGCCGTCGAAATGCATGATCCAGTTTGAGTATGTGTCGTACTCTTTAGGGAGTTCGGCCTCCGTCCATTCTGCGACGAAGTCGGCCAAAACTTGCGATTTGATAGCTCGCCGTGGCTTATAGGTTATATCGAACGGGAGGAGCTCAATGGCCCATTTTGCAATCCGGCCCATTGCATCGCGGTTATTGATAATGTCGTTGAGTGGTACTTCCGAGGCTACTGTTATCGCACACTCTTGAAAGTAGTGTCGTAGCTTCCGGGATGCCATGAATACCGCGTATGCAATCTTTTGATAATACGGGTACCGTGATTTGCATGGAGTGAGGACAGTGGACACGTAGTAGACCGGCCTTTGAAGGGGAAATTTGTGTCCGTCCGTTTCCCGCTCGACGACGAGCACTGCGCTGACCACTATGTGTTGCCGCAATGTACAATAGCATTGGTTCGCCGGTGTTCGGCGCGGCCAGGACTGGGTTTGTTGCCAATATGGCCTTTATTTCGTCGAGTCCGGGCGTGGCGGCATCCGTCCACTCGAAGTGTTCGGTGCGCCGAAGGAGGTGATAAAGGGGCAGTGCCTTTTCTCCCAAGCGAGAGATGAAGCGACTTAGAGCCGCCACGCATCCGGTTAATTTTTGTATTTGTTTGAGGTCTTTTGGGATATCCAGTTGTGACAAAGCTCGAATTTTGGCCGGATTTGCTTCAATTCCTCTACCGGATACAATGAAGCCCAATAGCTTTCCGGCTGGAACGCCGAAAACGCATTTTTCCGGATTGAGCTTGATGTCGTATTTTCGGAGGTTATCGAATGTAAGCCTCAGGTCGTCTACTAGAGATTCGACGTGTCTTGATTTGACAACCACATCATCCACGTGCGCCTCCACTGTTTTGCCGATCTGGTCTGCCAGACATGTTTGGATCATGCGCTGATATGTTGCGCCGGCGTTTTTTAGCCCGAAGGGCATTGTGTTGAAGCAGAATGGGTCGTATGGTGTGATGAATGCCGTTGCGGCTTGGTCTGATTCTGCCATCTTGATTTGATGGTAACCGGAGTATGCGTCGAGGAAACACAACGAATCTTGTCCTGCTGTGGCATCGATAATTTGATCGATACGGGGGAGGGGGAAGGGATCCTTAGGGCAAGCCTTATTAAGGTCTTTAAAATCGACACACAGGCGCCAGGATTTGTCCTTCTTTGGTACCATCACCAGGTTTGCTAGCCAGTCCGGATGTTTTATGTCTCTGATGAATCCGGCCTCCAATAACTTGGCTAGCTCCTCTCCCATAGCCTGTCTCTTCGGTTCGGAAAAACGCCGAAGGGCTTGTTTGACAGGTTTGAATCCTTTTAGGATGTTTAAGCTGTGTTCGGCCAGCCTGCATGGGATTCCTGGTATGTCTGAAGGGTGCCAAGCAAAAATGTCCCAGTTCTCTCGTAGGAACTCTCGCAGTGCGGCGTCTACATCAGGGTTCAGTCGTGCCCCGATGGAAGCTGTTTTATTGGGGTCCGTTGGATGGACCTGGAATTTGACTATTTCGTCCGCTGGTTTGAAGGATGTGGATTTGGATCTCTTATCGAGTATCACATCATCCCTGTTAACCGTGGAGCGCAGCGCAGTCAGTTCCTAGGCCGCTAAGGCTTCGGATAGTGCCTCAAGGGCCAATGCGGTTGTCTTGTTTTTGGCACGGAGTGCTATGTCCGGATCACTAGCGAGAGTGATAATTCCGTTTGGCCCAGGCATCTTGAGCTTCATGTACCCGTAATGGGGTATGGCTTGGAAGACTGTGAATGCCTCCCGTCCTAATATAGCATGGTATCCGCTATTGAACGGGGCCACCTGGAACGTGACTTCTTCGGACCTGTAATTATCCGGCGTGCCGAACACCACATCTAGTGTAATCTTTCCTGTGCAGCGCGCTTCCTGACTGGGGATTATTCCTCTAAAGGTTGTGCTGCTTCGCTCTATGCGGTTCCAGTCTATTTCCATCTTTTGGAGGGTTTCCTCATAAATGAGGTTCAATCCGCTGCCTCCATCCATGAGTACCTTTGTGAGGCGAGAGCCGTCCACGATGGGACTGAGGACCAATGCGGTAGGTGCTCGGGCTGTTCGGAATTTAGGTTCGTCGCTCGCGTTGAAGGTGATAGCAGTGTCGCTCCATGGGTTTATTGTTGCTACTTGATAGACTTCGGTGAGGCTGCGGAGTGCTCTTTTCCACATATTATTTGATGCGAAAGTCTCAAAGACTGTGAGAATGGTACTGGTACCCTCGGGCTGGTTTTTTGCGGCCTCTGAAATTAGGAGGTCTTCGCCGATTTTGGCCACCTGCCGGAGTATCCAACATGCTCTAAGGCTGTGAGTTGGTGTGGCGTCCTCTGTACTGTGAATTCTACAGGGTCCATCCAGCCACCTTTCCAGTAAGGTTCCATGCCCTGAAGAGGGTTTTGGCTTTTTGATATTTAACCCGAGTGTCTTATTATTATGCACCCTCTTAGTTCGGACGGGATTGCTATTCAAGGCCGGGTTATCCCAAAATTTGATTTCGGTTTTCCGGGCGCTTTCCATCGCACAGTACTTTTGTACTACTGACGCCAAGTCAGCGAAGCGTGTAATATCACAGCGACTTATGGCGTTGAGTATTCCCTCGTCCGCACAATTACTGCAAAAGATTGAAATTGCGTCTTCCTCGCAGCAGTCCTTTATCATGTTCATAACCAGGAGGAATCTGGCCCAGTAGTGATGTACTGTTTCCTCGGGCTTTTGCCTGATTTGGGAAAGATCGCTTATGTTTGGGCGGGCGGGTGGCGTTGAATCTGAGACCTCACCCAATTTGAGATTCGGAGGCCGAAGAGATCCCGAACTCTGAAGTTCGGGGTCTTGGATGTTGTCCAATGAATCTAGCCCGTTGCCTAATTCTAAGCTCAGGTCTTGAGTGGTATCCTTCCCTCCGCTGGTATCCGGTTTGGAGGGATCAGGAATTCGGACGTAACTAGTCCTTAAAATAGATGAAGGGTCGCCGCACTACGCCTCTACCACGGCAACGTGGTGGGTAACCTGGGGAGAGTTAATTTCTCTTAGATCGGGTTTAAGCCCAACCTGGTCATAATCCCTCGCGACCCCTAGGGCAGTGAGGCGATCCAAGAGCTCGTTTATAGAAGAGAGCTCCATCGGATCCAGCTGCTCGACAAGTTCCGAGCTGACGTGAAGGTTGCTTTTGATGACCCGAGAGGTCACCGTCGGCGCAACGGCCGAACAGGCGGTCATGAGAAAACAACCTAGCCGGAGGGTTTGGCCGACAGCCAAGGCTCCCTTAGTAACGGCGCCGTCTTTAAAGACGGGAAGAGGCATCCTTCCTGATTGCGATGGCACAGAGGAACTCTCAATGAAAGCACCAATGTCGGTGTCAAAACTGGCGGATCTCGGGTAGGGGGTCCCGAACTGCGCGTCAAGGCCGGATGGTAACAGGAGACAAGGGACACGATGTTTTTACCCAGGTTCGAGCCCTCTCGATGGAGGTAATACCCTACTCCTGCTTGATTAATATTGATGATATGGGTAGTACAAGAGTAGATCCACCACGAGATCAAGGAGGCTAAACCCTAGAAGCTAGCCTATGGTATGACTGTATATGATGATGGTTGTCCTACGGACTACAACCCTCCGGTTTATATAGACACCGGATAGGGTTAGGGTTACACGGAGTCGGTTACAATGGTAAGAGATCTTGAGTATCCGCATCGCCTAGCTTGCCTTCTACGCCAAGGAAAGTCCCCTCCGGACACGGGACGAAGTCTTCAATCTTGTATCTTCATAGTCCAGGAGTCTGGCGAAGGTATAGTCCGGCTACCCGAACACCCCCTAATCCAGGACTCCCTCAGCGCGTCTTACCCAAGCGTAGATCGTGCCTCCCCTTTTTTAAGGGATTCCTGTCAACCCAGACGTGGGTAACCCAACCGTCACTTGGGTACAACTCCTTGGAAATAAGCAAGTTTTTGAGGCCCAAGAGGAGACATTTGTTATTTGTAGCCTTTATATAGGGGTACAGACCCGTCTTTTTCTTCCACGCTTACCTCTTCCTCAACCCCTGCTACCCCGAGTTCCAACACCCAGGTTTCGGTCGCCACCAGCCCCAATCATGTCCGGATCCAGCCGTCAAGACCGGTGGGTAGCTTCTTCTGTTGCGGAGGAAGACATTGCAAAGCTTCGGGCGGCGAGGTACCTGGCCGCTGAAATCCATCATCGGCTTCCTGCCGAGGGGCAGGTTATTCCCACCCCCAGATCCGGCGAGAGGGTCGTGTTCGTGTCCCACTTCCTCCGCGGGTTTGGGTTTGCACTTAACCCCTTCGTCCGAGGGCTCATGTTCTATTCGGGAAGGGGAGCCGGACACCTAATCCTTTTTCAGGGCTGGATAAAGAAGGTGGAACAGATTAGGTGTCCGGCTCCCCTTCCTGAAGACTCAGCTACTCCTGTGTTAACAAGGATGCTGGCCTCAGCGACATACCAGGCACCAGCAGGGGAGGGCGAGAAGACCCAAGATGACCTTGGTTCCAGAGGTAAGTCGGACACTGAGTCCGGAGAAATCGACCTTTCCTCACCCGAAGACGGAGGCGAAAAAGGACCCAGTATCCCTTCTCCAAGCAGGAGGAAAAGGGCCGCCTCCGAAGATTGGGAGGGGCGGTCTTCCAAGAAGGGCAAGATGCCACCGTCGATCGGCTTGGGTTTGGAAAGCGACGCTGTTGAGCAGCTCCAGCAGGGGGACAAGCCCTCGGCTAAACCGTAAGAGAACCCGGAGTACTTTGATAGCGTCCCGCTCCGTTATTGTTACCGAAGATATATGTGACGCACTTATGCATTTTTACAGGTCGGCACAGAATTTTTCTGGGCGCTCCTCTTCTTCGGGGAGTCTCCTCCCAGAGATGATGGAGAGCGAGACGCCTCCTCCGACCTCCTCGCCCAATAAGGCGGATGACTCTGAAGTGTCATCGCGGAGGGTCCCTTTAGACCAGGGGACAAAAGAGGCAGTGCCCGAAGGTGGACCTCCGACCATCCGGGATTTCGGGGCTGATGATAACAAAGGCCCCGGACTGTCTGGTTCATAGCCGATAGTGATTTTGGAGACGGGTGAACAGATTCCTTCAAATGATGATTGTGCTTTTGGAGCAGCTTCTGGAGACCCGGGGGCTCCGAATATGTTGCGGGACATGTTGCGAAAAGCATCTGTCTCGGGGGAACAGTGTACCTTGACAGGTACAGTGATTGAAAAGATTTCGTCCGTGAACAGCGGATTAAATGAAGCCTTCATGAGCCTACGGAAGGGCTTCGAGGTTAAATGTGACATAATGTTTTTAGCTATGTTTCATTTGCAAAGATGCACCTGTGTATAGGTAGTAGCCCCTGATACTCGGGTTGGCTTCCGCTGGGAAGCAAAACGGAGGATCGAAAAGGATCGTTTTAGGACTAACCTTATCAACTTTGAACACAGGTTGCTTCCCCCTTGGCCGCTTCCCGGACTATGGAAATTGCCGAGTTGCAGCGGAAGCTTGATGTGGCAGGAGATGATCTTGCCTTAATCAATATGTGTCTTGACGAGTCGCAAGGTATGTATTCGGGGCAATCCTCATACATTTTTGTGGTATAAGCATGATGCTGAGATTTAGATGCTGGAATATGCATGGCTGTAGATGGTGTTGTCGCCGTTGAAGTTCTTCGAGCGGAGCTGGCCGGGGCCAAGGAGCAGGCCCGTCGTAGCAATGTTGCTACTGAAAAGGCATCGCCTGAATTAAAAGCCGAGCAAGCTACACAGCGCCAAGATGAGGAGAAGATATCCATGATGACGCTCGAACTGGAGAATGCTACCGGCCGCTATGAATTTCTGGAGAAGGAGAGTAAAGCCTTAACGGTTGATCTGGACAAGGCCTTACAAGAGGCTAGAGCAGCGTGATCGGAATCCAGAGCTGCCCGTGAGGAGGTTCGACAGGTGAGGGAGATTGCGGCTGGAAAGCCCTTTCTGTTGCAAACTAAGTTCGGTGACCCGAACTATGCCCAGCTTAACCAAGTATGGAGTTCTACGGACGAGTTCTTGGACTTGCCGAAGAGTTCTGCCGATGCGGCGCAGTATTACCAAGCGCGAGATGGATATGCAACGGAGAAGCTTTTTTGGTCGCAGTTTGGCACATCAAAGCGCCCTCTGTTGCTCAATGAACAGATGTCCCAGTGGGCCGAACTTCATAGGATATCCGGCGCTGCCATGAAGGATGTCGTAATCCGGTTGTGGCCAACCGAACCTGTTCCGAATAGCTATTTCGGTTGGTGCAGAGGCTTGTTGATGCGGTGCCGCGTATCGATGCTGCGAAGCGATCGTCGTGCATTGAGGGTGCGCGGATGGATTTTGCCCGAGTCAAAACATTCTGGGGGAAGATGAAGGCCATCGATGTCACGATGAAGAGTCCACCCAAAGGCGAGGACCGCCCGGAACTAGAGCATTATTTTGAAGACGTCCTAGAGGCCGCCCGCTTTATAGAGGGTCAGTGCTCGAAAGACATAATGTTCGAGTGAGGTGTATGAAAATTGTAAAAGACAATTTTATAGTTAATCTATTTATGTTTTGCTTGAAAGCTTGAATTCCTCCTATGCGGCCGTTTTGATATAATCTGAAAGTTTTCTAGTCTTCGGCTTCAACCCCCACGTAGGAAGTTCGGGGGTGTTCGGAAAAGCATTTAATCACTCTTTATCCAACGTCTTGGTCCATGAAGGAGGTGATAATGCGGCGAACCAGGCAATCGGTCTATAGGGCGTTAACGATTTCACTTAGCCATAGGAGTTTTATTGTGGGGCTACGACATAGCCCCTGGTATGTATGCGGCGTATGGTGCCTTACATATTTGATCTGAAAAGGATCCCTTGTGTGACACGGAGAATCGCTAAAGATTCCAAGAAGTCGTCAAGTGGTTGACCAGCTCACGCCGCATCATGACAGTCAGTTTTCGGCTTTCTCTACTGAGGTGCTCGTCCGATTTAGACCAGGGCACAATCGCAGTATTTCTCCCTTTACTACCCTAGCAGATAGAGCAAAACGTAGGGTAGCAAGCACAGGAGCCGGGCAACCCAACTATTGACCCAAGACAATGATTCAGAGTTGATGCATATAAGGCCAAACTTGCGACGCCGAAGTATGCTATAGAGTTGTTCGGACTTTTACTGGCAACTCATTTGTTCCCACACCGAGCCCTGGCAGGTTATGCCAAGGTATTTCTGTGAAATAACCGTAGGAGCCATATTTGTCGTGGAAACAATACGGATGAGTAGTTCGGATGTTGTTTACTGGGAACTGAGCGATATGCCAATGATTACTTATGATATATATATAGAAAAGCCATCCTCCCGGCTATTTGACATGCTCGGGGTTGGAGGCGGAGGAACGGGCATAGTACAGGGCTCAAGAAATAGAGAGTGCGGTCTACAAAAAGTTATTTTGGACCTCCTGTTGCACGTCTGTGCCGCCAGTCCTCGGTGGGGGGAATCCTTGATGGAAATAGCCCATTAGGTGAGTGTACGGATTCAGACTCCGATAGAGCCAGTTTCAGATGTTTATCCTGTTCGTCACTTGTTTTTAAAGGATAGCGAAGGAAGAAATAAAAAGGAAATAAATAATAAAAATAAAAATTTACTGGAATGCTCGCAGGCTTGTCCATATTGTGCTTTCGCCAATGCCCATGGTATCTTGAGTGCGTAATGATGTATGCACGGTACAAATTTTGTAGGTGTACGGAGTGGGCGGCGGAAGCCGGTTGCTATTTCCGTTCTAGGAGTAGTTGATCCTCGGGTGGAGATTGCTTCTGACCCCCAGTGTTCCGTTGGTGAACCTTTCTGTCATCCCTATTGCTTGGCGGCCTCCTCCCCCTGTGTTCGGCGTTGAGCTTGCCGGCCTGTTTAAAGACCCAGCAGTTTCTGTTGGTATGATTAGCTGGTTTATCGGGGTGGCCATGAATCTGGCAGGGTCGGTTCAATATCCTATCCAGGTTGGATGGTTCGTCTCGATTCGCCTTGAATGGCTTTTTCCGCTGACCGGGCTTGGTGTTGCTGAATCCGGCGTTGACCGTTGTGTCGCCTGATCTTTCATTGTCATTGCGACTGTTGTTTTTGCTTCGTCGTGGCATGCCGTTGCCATCTCGGATTTCGGAGGTGCCCTGGTTGTTGGCGCTATTGCTTCTATGAGTGAGCCAGCTGTCTTCTCTCGTGCAAAAGCAGGTCATCAGAGCAATGAGGGCTGTCATGGATTTAGGTCCTTCTTGGCCGAGGTGGCGTGAAAGCCATTCGTCCCGGACGCTCTGTCTGAAAGCCGCAAGGGCTTTCGCGTCCGGACAGTCGACGATTTGATTCTTTTTGACTAAGAACCGAGTCCAGAGCTCCCTGGCTGATTCTTCGGGCTGTTGGACAATGTGACTTAGGTCATCAGCACCCGGTGGCCGGACATGTGTTCCTCGGAAGTTATCGAGGAAGGCCTCTTCCAAGTCCTCCCAGCTGCCTATGGAATTTTCAGGCAGGCTGTTTAACCAGTACCGAGCTGGCCCTTTTAGTTTTGGTGGGAGGTATTTAATGGCGTGGAGGTCATCCCCACGGGCCATATGGATGTGAAGGATGAAATATTGGCAGGTTCAATATTGGCTGGTTTGAATCCTTCGGGGAATTCATGATCCATTACTTCATCAGTGAAGCAAAGCGGGTGTGCGGCGCCTCTATGTTGGACCACACTGCGACGTAACTCCGAAGGAGTCCCTTTGTGGTTTTCGGCTCGGCCATGGCGAGGTTTGACACGTCCGAATAGGTAGCCATCGTCGTGTGTCGAAGCATGCTTTCGTGATCCGTAGATCGGTCTTGCGTGTCCTGCTCTATTGTCCAAGTCCCTTTGTAGGTCGTCTGGGTAATCATGACCTGCGTTGTTCTTGCCTTTACGGCGAGGTGGGGCGGTCTGGTGTTCGGCTTGAGTTGCCTCTCTATCTGGACAGAGTTGTCGGCGACCTGCCGTATTGTGTGACGATGGTATGGGCTCCAACGCCCCGTCATCGGACTGGTATAGCAATCTGTGCTTTGGGTAGTTTTTGGTTAGGCTACTAAGGCCGTATTCTTCGGTGACCAGGACTTCAGTCCATCTGTCGTTGAGTAGGTCTTGGTCAGCTTGAAGCTGCTGCTGCTTCTTTTTCAGGCTCCTCGTTGTAGCTATCAGTCTGCGCTTGAAGCGCTCCTGCTCGAGGGGCTCTTCGGGTACGATGAAGTATTCGTCGCCGAGGCTTACCTCATCTTCGGAGAGCGGAAGGTAGTTGTCGTCCTCCGAACCGTTGCTGGGCAGGGCCTGTTCATCGGGGCTGGCTTGCCCGTTTTCCTGTTCATCCTGCTCGGATATTGCTCCCACAGGGTCTTCTTTGCCTTCGGCACCGTCCGGAGTATTATTTTCTCCAGTGCCATCGTTGTTGCGGCGTGACTTGGGCGGCGTTTGGGGCGCCGGAATTTAGACTGCGTCTCAGGAGTTTTAACTGGATCTCCCTTGTCTTTGCCGCGAGGCTTTTTAAGTGTATCGATCATGTACATGTCATATGAAGGGGTGGCCGTCTCACGCCTGATGACTGGCAGGCCTTGGCCTTGCTCCTTATCGGCATCGTCATTTATACCGTCAATGTCTTCAGAGCCAGAAGCGGGCATGTCGGTTAAGTCCTCGACAGTGGCTATGAAGTGGGTGGCGGGTGGGAAGCGAAATTCTCCATTATCAGCCTCTAGCTCGAACCAGACATAGTTCGGCCGTGAGTCCCCCATCGGGGATAGGTTTTTCAACGAATTCAGCACATCGCCGAAAGGCGAGTGTTGGAAGACATCCGCGGCGCTGAACTCGATGATTGATAACCGATCCAACTCGGTGTCCGCAGGCGTACCTAGTCCGGAACTAATAACCGGAAATGAATCTGAAGTTCCATTGACGCGAATACTGCGGGGTGTCGAGTCCGTGTGCGGCTCCAACACAGCGGACTCTACGGCCTCGGATGGCACGATCTGCTCCGGTTCTAAGGTCGTTGCAGCAACACGAGCTATCTCCTGGATGTGATCCCATGACAGATTTAAGTCTTGTTCATCAGGGCGAGGGGGAGCGATCGCCGCGGTCTCGAATCCATTGAATATCAAGTCTTCACGGATATCCGCGACGTAGTTCAAGCTTCCAAATCTGACCTGGTGGCCAGGAGCGTAGCTATCAATCTGCTCCAGATGGCCAAGCGAGTTGGCCCGCGGTACAAAGCCGCCGAATACGAAAATATGTCCAGGGAGGAAGGTTTCTCCTTGGACAGCGTCACTATAGACGATCGGAGGGGCCATCAAACCTCTCGTTGACGGCACAGTGGAACTCTCAATTAAATCCGAACCTCGACTTGACCAATTATCCGGAGTCTGACGACCTTCCGGGCTTAACAGTCCGGGTTCCGGAATATCTTCTGATTGTTTAGGACCGCCATCCGATGCTATATTCGGAGGGCTGGTCGCATCCTTTCGCGGGTGAGTATCCGGCTCTTCCTGAACAGCGATCCGAACATAGTCCGTCTTCGATATAGAAGAAGACTCGCCATCCTGCTCCACGACTACCGCAATCTGGTGGGTGACCAGTGGGGCCTTGATTTCTCCTTGGTTGGTTTTAGGCCCGATCCGATCGTAGTCTATGGCGATTCCCAAAGCGGCGATGCAATCTAGGAGTTCATTCAAAGATGAAAACTCTGTCGGATCCATCTGCTCGGAGTTAATGCAAAGGTGGTTTTCGATGGCCCGAGAGGTCATCGTCGGCTCAACGACCGAACGGGCGATCATAGTAAAGCCGCCCAGCTGGAGGGTTTGGCCTGGGGCTAGAGCTCCCCCGGAGGTGATGTTGTCTTTAAGGACAAGGCGAGCCATCGAGCCTTTTGTCGACGGCACAGTGGAACTCTCAATGAAAGCACCAATGTCGGTGTCAAAACTGGAGGATCTCGGGTAGGGGGTCCTGAACTGTGTGTCTAGGATCGATGGTAACAGGAGACGGGGGACACGATGTTTTACCCAGGTTCGGGCCCTCTCTATGGAGGTACTCCCTCCGGTCCTTTTTAGTTCGCATATAAGATTTGTTCGAAGTCAAGCCTATTAAAGTTTGACCAACTTTATAGAAAAACATATTTACATTAACAATGTGAAATCAATACCAGTAGATGCGTCATGACTTAAAGTTTTATATCATATAACTTTATCACGGTAGATGTTGATATTTTTCTTATAAATATGGTCAAACTTTGTGAAGTTGGACTTCAGACAATTCTTATATGTGGAGTAAAAAGGACCGGAGGGAGTAATACCCTACTTCCTGCTTGATTGATCTTGATGAATATGAGTATTACAAGAGTTGATCTACCACGAGATCGTAATGGCTAAACCTTAAAAGCCTAGCCTGTATGACTATGGTCATGAATATCCTTTCCGGACTAACCCCTCCGGTTTATATAGACACCGGGGGGAATCTAGGGTTACATAGAGTCAGTTACATAAGAAGGAATCTTCATCGTTGGTCGCCAAGCTTGCCCTCCACGCCAAGTAGAGTCCAATTCGGACACGGGTACAATCTTCGGCCTTCATGTCTTCACAACCCATCAGTCCGGCCCAATGGATAACAGATCGGACGCCTGAGGACCCCTTAGTCCAGGACTCCCTCATCCCCAAGCTTTGGCTCTTGGTTATCCCTGAATATTACCTTGGGGTGCCTTGGGCAACCCCAAGCTTAGGATCTTACCACTCTTTATTCCATAGTCCATCAAATCCTTACCCAAAACTTGAAAACTTCACAACACAAAACTCAACAGAATATCTCATAAGCTCCGTTAGTATAACAAAATAAATCACCACTTTTGGTACTATTGTGAACTCATTCTTTATTTATATTGGTGTAATATCTACTGTATTCTAACTTTCCCATGGTTCATATACCCCCTGATACGGGCAATAGATTCATCAAAATAAGCAAACAACACATAGAAAACAGAATCTGTCAAAAACAGAATAGTCTGTAGCAATCTGGATATCTAGAATACTTCTGTAACTCCAAAAATTCTGAAAAATTAGGACTACCTAAGCAATTTGTTTATTAATATTCTGCAAAAAGAATCAATATTTTATCATGTTTATGCGAAAAATGAGAATTGTTTTCCTCAGCGCAAAAGTTTCTGTTTTGCAACAAGATTAAATCAACTATCACCGTAAGCTATCCCAAAGGTCTTACTTGGCACAAACACTAATTAAAAACATAAAACCACATCTAACCAGAAGCTAGAATATTTATTGCAAAACAGAACCTAAAAGGCAAAAAAAATCGGTTGCCTCCCAACAAGCGCTACTGTTTAACGCCCTTAGCTAGGCATAAAACGTGAATAGATCTAGATGTAATCATAATAATGATAAGGCAAATCTCGAAAACTCATCTCATATTCTCTTTGTTCCACATCAAGTTTTCTTTTAGGCAAGCAAAAGTAAACAAAGCGGTAAATTTAATAGGATAAGAATCCCAAAGATCGATTTCGGGAGGAATTGGTTCCTCCTTCGGCCCTTCATATTGTATGACCAACTCATCATTATAAGCATTTTTTTGACAAAAAGTCATGAGCTTTTGACAAAGAGAAAAGCCCAATCAATTGTTTTGTATAGCGAAATTATTATTAAGTTCAAAAATCTTATTAACTAAAACATCAGTAGGGACCCTCTTTCTTAAATTTTCATTATAAGCAACATGATCTAAAGATCACAAACGCATTACGTCCTCTTGATTAAAGAGAATTACTTCTATGGGAGGACGACCACCATCTACTCTTTAATGCACGAAAATTTCACTAGCTTCATTCATAATAAATCTAAACTCATGTGCTAGGAATATAGTGGCGGCGCGCTTAACAGAAAAATGCTCAATATTAGAATATTCTAGAAAAATCCTTTGAATGGATGGATGCATATGAACAAATTGTCTTTCAAGTTCAACTATGAGCAAAGATATAGCATCCGTGAGACTACAAGTTTTATGGAGAATAGACCCACCCAAAGTGGGAAGCGCACCGACACAAGTAAAGAAATCTTGAATAACCCCTTTTCCAATAATATTTCCGCTACCAATACGATTTTTTTTGCGTGCAAGATAGTAGATTCTTCATGAGGATTAGAATTAGTATCAAAGTTTCCCTCATCATTACTACTATCTTTTTCAGTGATAACCTCCCCAATTTTAGACATGGTGGCAGCAAACAAAACTAGCAGACGAGCAATCAAAAGGAAAACGAAGAAGACGAACAGAAGAGAGGCGAAGAAAAGGCAAATCTTTTCAAAAATTGTTTTAGAAGTGGGGGAGAGGAAAATGGGAGGCGAATGGCAAATAATGTAATGTGAGAGATGAGAGTTTATGATGTGTACTTAGTATGTCTTGGCTTGGCGTAGATCTCCCTGGCAACGGCGCCAGACATTCTTCCTGCTACTTCTTGAGTTTGCGTTGGTTTTTTCCTTGAAGAGGAAACGGTGATGCGGCAAAGTAGAGTAAGTATTCCCCTCGGTTTTGAGAACCAAGGTATCAATCCAGTAGGAGACAACGCACAAGTCACAAACAAACACCAACTTCCACCCAATGCAATAAAGGGGTTGTCAATCCCTTCACGGTTATTTGCAAAGTGAGATCTGATAGAGATGGATAATCGGTAAAGTAAATTTTTTGGTTTTTTTGGTTTATGGACGAAAGTAAAAGATTGCAAAGGAAGTAAATAGGAAACTAAAATTATAGATCGGAAACTTATATGATGGAAAGTAGACCCGGGGGGCATAGGTTTCAGTAGAGGCTTCTCTCAAGATAGAGTGGGTAAACAAATTACTGCCGAGCAATTGATAGAAAAGCGCAAAGTTATGATGATATCTAAGGCAATGATGATGAACATAGGCATCGCGTTCGTATCAAGTAGACCGACTCCTGCCTGCATCTACTACTATTACTCCACACATCGACCGACTCCTGCCTGCATCTAGAGTATTAAGTTCATAAGAACAGAGTAACACATTAAGTAAGATGACATGATGTAGCGGGATAAACTTAAGCAATATGATGAAAACCCCCATCTTGTTATCCTCGATGGCAACAATACAATACATGTCGGTTCCCCTTCTGTCACTGGGATCGAGCACCGCAAGATTGAACCCAAAGCTAAGCACTTCTCCCATTGCAAGAAAAACCAATGTAGTTGGCCAAACCAAATTGATAGTTCGAAGAGACTTGCAAAGATATCAAATCATGCATATAAGAATTCAGAGGAGATTCAAATGATATTCATAGATAAGCTGATCATAAATCCACAATTCATCGAATCTCGGCAAACACACCGCAAAAAAGTATTACATCGGATAGATCTCCAAGAACATGGAGGAGAACATGGTATTGAGAATCAAAGAGAGAGAAGAAGCCATCTAGCTACTAGCTATGGACCCGTAGGTCTGAGGTAAACTACTCAAGCTTCATCGGAGAGGCAATGGTGTTGATGTAGAATCCCTCCATGATCGAATCCCCCTCCGGCGGGACGCCAAAAAAGGCCCCTAGATGGGATCTCACGGGTATAGAAGGTTGCGGCGGTGGAAAAGTGTTTTCGTGGCCCTCCTGGTAGGTTTTGGAATATTTGAGAATATATATAGGAGGAAAAAATAGGTCGGTGGAGTCACGAGGGGCCCACAAGGGTGGGGGCACGCCCTACCCCCCTGGGCGTGCCCTCCATCCTTATGGCCGCCTCGTGGCTTTCCTGACGTGCACTCCAAGTCCTCTGGGTGTCTTCTGGCCCAAGAAAAATCATCGCGAAAGTTTCATTCCGTTTGGACTCCATTTGGTATTCCTTTTCTACGAAACTCTAAAACAAGGGGGGAAATAGGAACTGGCACTGGGCTCTAGGTTAATAGGTTAGTCCAAAATATCATATAAAATAGCATAATAATGCATATAAAACATCCAAAACAGATAATATAATAGCATGGAACAATCAAAAATTATAGATACGTTGGAGATGTATCATCTTTCAACAATGTTTGTCAATTGGTCGGTGAGGTCCATAGCACATTCCTTACGCAGACTTCTGAACCCAGCAAACATGGCACGAAGCATTTGAGTGTGGGGATCCGTTCTGGCGATGAATTCTTCATGAGCATTTTTTATGGCATCCCAGTGTTGCTTTGTAGTGTCAAGCTTTTGGAATCGAAGTAAACTGTCTTTTGACAGACTGCAACAGATTATATCTTTTGCTTGAGCATCCAACTATAGATTTGCTTTGTCGATCATCTGGTTGCTGAATGGTGTATCCATTTTCCACAATCTGCCACTAATCAAAATTGATAGCTTGAATTCTGTTTCTCATTCTTTCCTTCCAGTAGATATAGTCATTTCCATCGAAGATACGAAACCTTTCAGAGTGCGAGGATCTACCTGCATACGCCATACTCAAAACTCCAAGAACGTTAGACCTTTAATAAACAGAGCTAGGGAAAACCTACTCCGATACCAATTGTTAGGACCGAGAGTATATCCACCAGAGGGGGTGAATGGGAATTTAAAAATTCTTTTGAATGTTTTGAAACCGATCGCAATCACATCAGCCGAATAAAGGAAAGGGGGAAATGAACTGAATAAATCTTCTTGTTCAGAAGCATATTCCTCGATGAAAGAGGTGATAACAGTACGAGCTTGGGAAATCACAGGTTTAACTACGATGAGAGTAATGCAACATGCAAACAGATGCAGTAGAACGAAACAAAACATGATGCGGGTGGTGAGAGATATGCAAGATGGTTAACCGAGGTGAAACGCGGATGGCTAAACAGAATGATGAAAATGCAACAGGATGAGATATGAATATTAACTCAAGTGAATGACAGCAAAGGCAGATGCGAAAGTAAACTTCAATAAATGAAAATGATCAGATAAACTATCGATACCGAGCACGAATGTAAATTGCTGAAGGAAATGTAGTAAAGTATACTAAACCAGTGGTGCTCGATGGCGGCAGAGAGATTTGGTAGACCAGTTCACCCTTCCGCCAAAGGGCTACGTCTGGTTGGAGGGGTTGTGACTTAACATAGAAGATAAACTTTCTTCACCCTATTCTCCTTCAACTCGAAGCTGATCAGACTCCAGTTGATTTCACTCGTGGTAGATCCTTGTCAGCGATCTCCAAACCTTCGGTCGACCTTCATGAACCACAATCACTCTTGGTTGCTGAAGATGTAGCTCGGTGAAGACAACAACTCTTCAACACTCGAGTCGAAACCTATCCATCTAGAGAGTGCACAACTCTCAAGAGTAATAGGTACAAGAACTCTAACTCAGAATTACTATGATGATAAACCAATGTCTAAGTTTGGGCTCTTGATTTTTCTCTCGGTGGATCTTAAACTCAAATCACTCAGAGAGGGGTTGCTCAAATCAATCTTCCCAGAAATCTCAAGAGGAGCAGCCAATAGACAATGTTGGAGCGGGGTGGCTATTTATAGCCGCAACCTTCCCTGATGGGAAAAGAGCAAATTGGACACGAGAAGCAGCCAATCACTGAACGACATGAGTCCAATGGTCGGAAATTTGAGCACAACGGTAACATTTCTTGCGGGGCAAGTAATGCTAACTCATCAGTCGGAAAGATATCTCCTGTAGCACGAAGAACAACGTCTATTGCTGCCAGGTAATCATTCGGAGCATAAAGAAATTTCTCTTGCATCTTTCATAGGTTTTGGGCTAAGTATCACATAAAGGAAATATGCCCTAGAGGCAATAATAAAGTCATTATTTATTTCCTTATTTCATGATAAATGTTTATTATTCATGCTAGAATTGTATTAACCGGAAACATAATACATGTGTGAATACATAGACAAACAGAGTGTCACTAGTATGCCTCTACTTGACTAGCTCGTTGATCAAAGATGGTTAAGTTTCCTAGCCATAGACATGAGTTGTCGTTTGATAAACGGGATCACATCATTAGGAGAATGATGTGATTGACTTGACCCATTCCGTTAGCTTAGCACTTGATCGTTTTAGTTTACTGTTATTGCTTTCTTCATGACTTATACATGTTCCTATGACTATGAGATTATGCAACTCCCGATTACCAGAGGAACACTTTGTGTGCTACCAAACGTCAGAACGTAATTGGGTGATTATAAAAGTGCTCTACAGGTGTCTCCGATGGTACTTGTTGAGTTGGCATAGATCGAGATTAGGATTTGTCACTCCGATTGTCGGAGAGGTATCTTTCGGCCTCTCGGTAATGCACATCACTATAAGCCTTGCAAGCAATGTAAGTAATGAGTTAGTTGCGGGATGATGCATTACAGAACGAGTAAAGAGACTTGCCGGTAACGAGATTGAGCTAGGTATTGAGATACCGATGATCGAATCTCGGGCAAGTAACATACCGATGACAAAGGGAACAACGTATGTTGTTATGCGGTTTGACCGATAAAGATCTCCGTAGAATATGTAGGAACCAATATGAGCATCCAGGTTCCGCTATTGGTTATTGATCGGAGACGTGTCTCGGTCATGTCTACATAGTTCTCAAACCGGTAGGGTCCGCACGCTTAACGTCCGGTGATGATCAGTATTATGAGTTTATGTGTTTTGATGTACCGAAGATAGTTCGGAGTCCCGGATATGATCACGAACATGACGAGGAGTCTCAGAATGGTCGAGACATAAAGATCGATATATTGGACGACTCTATTTGGACATAGGAATGGTTCCAGGTGAAATCGGGATTTTATCGGAATACCGGGAGGTTACCGGAGCCCCCCGGTAAGTGTATGGGCCTTATTGGGCCATAGTGGAGAGAGAGAGGAGACTAGGGCAGGCCGCCCCCCCCCCTCTCCCTCTGGTCCGAATTGGACTAGGAGGGGGGCGACGCCCCCCTTTCCTTCCTCCCTCTCTCCCCCTTCCTTCTCTCCTAGTCCAACTAGGGAAGGGGGGAATCCTACTCTCGGTGGGAGTAGGACTCCTCCAGCGCGCGCCATAGAGGGCCGGACCTCCCCCTCCTCCACTCCTTTATATACTGGGGAAGGGGGCACCCCATAGACACACAAGTTGATATGTTGATCTTTTAGCCGTGTGCGGTGCCCCCCTCCACCATATTCCACCTCGATCATATCGTAGCGGTGCTTAGGCGAAGCCCTGCGTCGGTAGCATCATCATCACCGTCATCACGCCGTCGTGCTGACGGAACTCTCCCTCGAAGCTCTACTGGATCGTGAGTTCGCGGGACGTCGCCGAGCTAAACGTGTGCAGTCCGCGAAGGTGCCGTACCTTCGGTGCTGAGATCGGTCGATCGTGAAGACGTACGACTACATCAACACGTTGTTATAACGCTTCCGCTTTCGGTCTACGAGGGTACGTAGATGACACTCTCCCCTCTCGTTGCTATGCATCACCATGATCTTGCGTGTGCGTAAGAATGTTTTTGAAATTACTACGTTCCCCAACAGTGGCATCCGAGCCAGGTTTATGCGTAGATGTTATATGCACGAGTAGAACACAAGTGAGTTGTGGGCGATACAAGTCATACTGCTTACCAGCATGTCATACTTTGGTTTGGCGGTATTGTTGGATGAAGCGGCCCGGACCGACATTACGCGTACGCTTACGCGAGACTGGTTCTACCGACGTGCTTTGCACACAGGTGGCTGGTGGGTGTCAGTTTCTCCAACTTTAGTTGAACCAAGTGTGACTACGCCCGGTCCATGTTGAAGGTTAAAACAGCACTAACTTGACAAAATATCGTTGTGGTTTTGATGCGTAGGTAAGAACGGTTCTTGCTCAGCCCGTAGCAGCCACGTAAAACTTGCAACAACAAAGTAGAGGGCGTCTAACTTGTTTTTGAGGGCATCTTGTGATGTGACATGGTCAAGGCATGATGCTATATTTTATTTTATGAGATGATCATGTTTTGTAACGGAGTTATCGGCAACTAGCAGGAGCCATATGGTTGTCGCTTTATTGTATGCAATGCAATCGCCCTGTAATTACTTTACTTTATCACTAAACGGTAGCGATAATCATAGAAGCAATAGTTAGCGAGACGACAACGATGCTACGATGGAGATCAAGGTGTCGCGCCGATGACGATGGTGATCATGACGGTGCTTTGCAGATGGAGATCAAAGGCACAATATGATGATGGCCATATCATATCACTTATATTGATTGCATGTGGTGTTTATCCTTTATGCATCTTATTCTGCTTTGATTGACGGTAGCATTATAAGATGATCTCTCACTAAATTTCAAGGTACAATTGTTCTCCCTAAGCATGCACCGTTGCCAAAGTTCGTCGTGCCGAGACACCATGTGACGACCGGGTGTGATAAGCTCTATGTTCACATACAACAGGTGCAAGCCAAGTTTGCACACGCATAAATACTCCGGTTAAGCTTGACGAGCCTAGCATATGCAGATATGGCCTCGGAACACTGAGACCGAAAGGTCGAGCGTGAATCATATAGTAGATATGATCAACATAGTGATGTTCACCATTGAAAACTACTCCATCTCACGTGATGATCGGACATGGTTTAGTTGATATGGATCACGTGATCACTTAGATGATTAGAGGGATGTCTATCTAAGTGGGAGTTCTTAAGTAATTTGATTAATTGAACTTTAATTTATCATGAACTTAGTACCTGGTAGTATTTTTGCATGTCTATGTTGTTGTAGATAGATGGCCCGTGTTGTTGTTCCGTTGAATTTTAATGCGTTCCTTGAGAAAGCAAAGTTGAAAGATGATGGTAGCAATTACACGGACTGGGTCCGCAACTTGAGGATTATCCTCATTGCTGCACAGAAGAATAACGTCCTGGAAGCACCGCTGGGTGCCAAACCCACTGCAGGAGCAACACTAGATGTTATGAACGTATGGCAGAGCAAAGCTGATGACTACTCGATAGTTCAGTGTGCCATGCTTTACGGCTTAGAACCGGGACTTCAACGACGTTTTGAACGTCATGGAGCATATGAGATGTTCCAGGAGTTGAAGTTAATATTTCAAGCAAATGCCCGGATTGAGAGATATGAAGTCTCCAATAAGTTCTACAGCTGTAAGATGGAGGAGAATAGTTCTGTCAGTGAACATATACTCAAAATGTCTGGGTATAACAATCACTTGATTCAACTGGGAGTTAATCTTCCGGATGATAGTTTCATTGACAGAATTCTTCAATCACTGTAATCAAGCTACAAGAGCTTTGTGATGAACTATAACATGCAAGGGATGGATAAGACAATTCCCTAGCTCTTCGCGATGCTAAAGGCTACGAAGGTAGAAATCCAAAAGGAGCATCAAGTGTTGATGGTTAACAAGACCACCTGTTTCAAGAAAAAGGGTAAGGGGAAGAAGAACGGGAACTTCAAGAAGAACAGCAAGCAAGTTGTTGCTCAAGAGAAGAAACCCAAATCTGGACCTAAGCCTGAGACTGAGTGCTTCTACTACAAAGGGACTGGTCACTAGAAGCGGAACTGCCCCAAGTATTTGGCGGATAAGAAGGATGGCAAGGTGAACAAAGGAATATGTGATATACATGTTATTGATGTGTACCTTACTAAAGCTCGCAGTAGCACCTGGGTATTTGATACTGGTTCTATTGCTAATATTTGCAACTTGAAACAGGGACTACGAATTAAGCGAAGATTGGCTAAGGATAAGGTGACGATGCGCATGGGAAATGGTTCCAAAGTCGATGTGATCGCCGTCGGCACGCTACCTCTACATCTACTTTTGGGATAAATTTTAGACCTGAATAATTGTTATTTGGTGCCAGCGTTGAGCATGAACATTATATCTAGATCTTATTTGATGCGAGACGGTTATTCATTTAAATCTGAGAATAATGGTTGTTCTATTTATATGAGTAATATCTTTTATGGTCATGCACCTGATACGGCCATTTTGCATCATGCTTTTATATCGATATTTATTGCATTATGGGCTGTTATTACACATTATGTCACAATACTTATGCCTATTCTCTATTATTTTACAAGGTTTACATAAGGAGGGAGAATGCTGGCAGCTGGAATTCTGGGCTGGAAAAGGAGCAAATATTATAGACCTATTCTGCACAACTCCAAAAGTCCTGAAACTCCACGAAAGTCATTTTTGGAAATAATAAAAAATATTGTGCGGAAGAAGTTCACCAGAGGGGGACCCACCTGGCCACGAGGGTGGGGGCGCGCCCTACCCCCCAGGGCGCTCCCCCTACCTCGTGGGCCCCCTGTTGGCTCTCCAATGGCCATCTTCTGCTATATGAGGTCTTTCGTCGAGGAAAAATTGATAGGCAACCTTTCGGGACGAAACTCCGCCACCACGAGGCGGAACCTTGGCGGAACCAATCTAGGGCTCTGGCGGAGCTGTTCTGTCGGGGACACTTCCCTCCGGGAGGGGGAAATCATCGCCATCGTCATCACCAACGCTCCTCTCTCTAGGAGGGGGCCAATCTCCATCAACATCTTCACCAGCACCATCTCCTCTCAAACCCTAGTTCATCTCTTATATCCAACTCTTTTCTCTAAGTCTGAGATTTGTACATGTAGGTTGCTAGTAGTGTTGATTACTGCTTGTAGTTGATGCTAGTTGGTTTATTTGGTGGAAGATCATATGTTCAGATCCTTTATGCATATTAATTCCCCTCTGATTATGAACATGAATATGCTTTGTGAGTAGTTACGTTTGTTCCTGAGGACATGGGAGAAGTCTTGCAATTAGTAGTCATGTGAATTTGGTATTCGTTCGATATTTTGATGAGATGTATGTTGTCTCTCCTCTAGTGGTGTTATGTGAACGTCGACTACATGACACTTCACCATTATTTGGGCCTAGAGGAAGGCATTGGCAAGTAATAGGTAGATGATGGGTTGCTAGAGTGACAGAAGCTTAAGCCCTAGAAAAAATCATAAGCAAGCTTTCGGGACGAGACTCCGCCGCCACGAGGCGGAACCAATCTAGGGCTCTGGCGGAGCTGTTCTGCCGGGGACACTTCCCTCCGGGAGGGGGAAATCATCACCATCGTCATCACCAACGCTCCTCTCATCAGTAGAGGGCAATCTCCGTCAACATCTTCACCAGCACCATCTCATCTCAAGACTCTAGTTCATCTCTTGTATCTAATTCTTGTCTCCAAGTCCGGGATTGGTACTAGTAGGTTGCTAATAGTGTTGATTACTCTTTGTAGTTGATGCTAGTTGGTTTATTTGGTGGAAGATCATATGTTCAGATCCTTTATGCATATTAATACCCCTCTGATTATGAACATGAATATGCTTTATGAGTAGTTACGTTTGTTCCTGAGGACATGGGAGAAGTCTTGCTATTAGTAGTCATGTGAATTTGGTATTCATTCGATATTTTGATGAGATGTGTGTTGTCTAGCCTCTAGTGGTGTTATGTGAACGTTGACTAAATAACACTTCACCATTATTTGGGCCTAGAGGAAGGCATTGGGAAGTAATAAGCAGATGATGGGTTGCTAGAGTGACAGAAGCTTAAACCCTAGTTTATGCGTTGCTTCGTAAGGGGCTGATTTGGATCCATATGTTTCATGCTATGGTTAGGTTTACCTTAATACTTTTGTTGTAGTTGTGGATGCTTGCAATAGGGGTTAATCATAAGTGGGATGCTTGTTCAAGTAAGAACAACACCCAAGCACCGGTCCACCCACATATCAAATTATCAAAGTACCGAACGCGAATCATATGAACGTGTTGAAAACTAGCTTGACGATATTCCCATGTGTCCTCGGGAGCGCTTTTCCTTATATAAGAGTTTGTCCAGGCTTGTCCTTTGCTACAAAAAGGATTGGGCCACCTTGCTGCACTTTATTTACTTTTGTTACTTGTTGCTCGTTACAAATTATCTTATCACAAAACTATCTGTTACCACTTATTTCAGTACTTGCAGAGAATAACTTGCTGAAAACCGCTTATCATTTCCTTCTGCTCCTCGTTGGGTTCGACACTCTTACTTATCGAAAGGACTATGATAGATCCCCTATACTTGTGGGTCATCAAGACTCTTTTCTGGCGCCGTTGCCGGGGAGTGAAGCGCCTTTGGTAGGTGGAATTTGGTAAGGAAAAATTTATATAGTGTGCTGAAATTTACTGTCACTTGTTACTATGGAAAGTAATCCTCTGAGGGGCTTGTTCGGGGTATCTTCACCCCGACCAGTAGAGCAAAGAGTTGCTCCTCAACCTACTGAACCTACTGAAAATGAAATTATTCCCTTTGAAGTTCCTTCGGGTATGTTAGAAAAACTGCTTGATAATCCTTTTACAGGAGATGGAACAAAGCATCCTGATGAACATCTACTCTATGTGGATGAAGTTTGTGGATTATTTAAGCTTGCAGGTATACCCGATGATGTTGTTAAGAGGAAGGTTTTCCCTTTATCTTTGAAGGGAGACGCATCGACATCGTATAGGCTATGTGATGATATGGGATCATGGAACTATAGAAGAATGAAATTGGAACTTCATCAAAAGTATTATCCTATGCATCTTGTTCATCGTGATCGCAATTATAAATATAATTTTTGGCCTCGCGAAGGAGAAAGCATCGCTCAAGCTTGGGGGAGGCTTAAATCAATGTTATATTCATGCCCAATCATGAGCTCTCAAGAGAAATAATTCTTCAAAAAATTTATGCTCGGCTTTCTGAAAACAATCGCATCATGCTCGATACTTCTTGTGTTGGCTCTTTTATGATGAATACTATTGAATTCAAATGGAATTTATTGGATAGAATTAAACGCAACTCTGAAGATTGGGATCTTGATGAAGGTAAGGAGTCAGGTATGGCACCTAAGTTTGATTGTGTTAAGTCTTTTATGGATACCGATGTTTTCCATAAATTTAGCACTAAATATGGACTTGACTCTGAGATAGTAGCTTCTTTCTGTGAATATTTTGCTACTTATGTTGATCTCCCCAAGGAGAAGTGGTTTAAATATCATCCTCCCATAGAAGTAAAAGTAGCTGCTCCTATAAAAGTTGAAGAAAAGACTGTCACTTATAATGACCCTATTGTTCCTACTTCTTATGTTGAGAAACCACCTTTCCCTGTTAGAATAAAGGATCATGCTAAAGCTTCAACTGTGGTTCGTAAAAGCAATATTAGAACTTATACACCTCTTGAGCAAGTTAAAGTTGAACCTAATATTGCTATTGTTAAAGATCTCTTGTCTGATAATATTGGTGGGCATGTTATTCATTTCTGCGGTGAAACCGCTAGAATTGCCAAACCTAGTGCAAAAGATAAACATAGATCTGTGGTAGGCATGCCTGTTATTTATGTTAAAATAGGAGATCATTGTTATCATAGCTTATGTGATATGGGTGCTAGTGCTAGTGTTATACCGCATACTTTATACGAAGAAATTAAGCATGAAATTGCACCTGCTGAGTTAGAAGGTATTGATGTTACAATTTGCCAATAGAGATACTATATCAGCAATGGGAATTGTTAGAGATGTTGAAGTCTTGTGTGGGAAAACTAAATATCCTGCTGATTTTCTTGTTCTTGGTTCCCCACAAGATAGCTTTTGTCCCATTATATTTGGTAGACCCTTCTTCAACACCGTTAATGCTAAGATAGACTGCGAAAAGAACATTGTTACTATTGGTTTGGGTGATATGTCTCATGAGTTTAATTTCTCTAAATTTAGTAGACAACACCATGAAGAAGAATTGCCTAGTAAGGATGAAATTATTGGTCTTGCTTCTATTGTCGTACCTCCTAGTGATCCTTTAGAACAATATTTGCTAGACCATGAAAATGATATGTTTATGAATGAAAGAAGGGAAATAGATGAAGTATTCTTTAAACAGGAACCTATTCTGAAACACAATTTGCCTGTTGAAATCCTAGGGGATCCTCCTCCACCCAAGGGTGATCCCGTGTTTGAGCTTAAACCGTTGCCTGATAATCTTAAATATGCTTATCTTGATGAAAATAAGGTATATCATGTTATTATTAGTCCTAACCTTTCAGAGCATGAAGAAGAGAGATTATTGAAAACTCTGAAGAAGCACCGTGCTGCTATTGGATATACTCTTGATGATCTTAAGGGCATTAGTCCCACTCTATGTCAACATAAAATGAATTTGGAAGAAGACGCCAAACCAGTTCATGATCATCAACGACGTTTGAATCCTAAAATGAATGAAGTGGTAAGAAAAGAAATACTAAAGCTTCTGGAGGCAAGTACAATCTATCTCGTTGCTGATAGTCAGTGGGTAAGTCCTCTCCATTGTGTCCCTAAGAAGGAAGGTGTTACTGTTGTTCCTAATGATAAAGATGAATTGATTCTGCAAAGAATTATTACAGGTTATAGGATGGTAATTGATTTTCGTAAATTAAATAAGGCTATTAAAAAGGATCATTACCCCTTACCTTTTATCGATCAAATGCTAGAAAGATTATGCAAACATACACATTATTGCTTTCTAGATGGTTATTCTGGTTTCTCTCAAATACCCGTGTCAGCTAAAGATCAATCAAAGACCACTTTTACCTGCCCTTTTGGTACTTTTGCTTATAGACGTATGCCTTTTGGTTTATGTAATGCACCTGCTACCTTTCAAAGATGCATGATGGCTATATTCTCTGACTTTTGTGAAAAGATTTGTGAGGTTTTCATGGACGACTTTTCCGTCTATGGATCCTCTTTTGATGATTGCTTGAGCAATCTTGATCGAGTTTTGTAGAGATGTGAAGAAACTAATCTTGTCTTGAATTGGGAAAGTGCCACTTTATGGTTAATGTCGTGGAATTGTCACGGCAGATGTCCTAGGATGAGGACTTAGTTGTGAGGCCAGCGCATCTATGTGGTAGCTTGAGAGGGGTTGAGCGGTATCGAGAGATGCAACACAAGACAGGGATTTAGACAGCTTCGGGCCCCGGGAAATATCATCCGGTAACAACCCTACATGCCGTTTGAGGCTAGGTCTCATTATCATCACGAGGGAGTCACCGTAAACCGGCTCTCCTCTTTGTGTCTAGCCCTAAGATTGTTTCTTCTTGCTTGTAGCTTGTCCCTCTTTGGGGAGCCCTACCCCTCCTTATATATGTTGAAGAGGCGGGTTACATGTAGAGTCCAACTCGAACTTAAGACTTAACTATTCTAACTTATCTTCATGGGCTTCTTAACATCTCGGGCTTCATAACGTCTTGGGCTTCATAACCCCTGGCAACCCAGTTATCACTGTTTGCCGGTTTAACATTGTCTGCTGGTTTAACATTGTCTGTCGGTTTAACATTGTTTGCCGGTTTAACATTGTCTGCCGGTTAACATTGTCTGCCCGTTTAACATTGTCCGCCGGTTTAACATGGTCTGACTTAACTCCTGCCGGTTTACCACCTGCCGGTTTACCGTCTGTCATAGCCATCTGTCTTAACTGTCTGTCTTAACTGCCCGCCGGTTTACCAAGTCCCAGCCGGTTTGCAACTCCGGCCGGGTCATACCGCGGGGTATATCCCCGACATTAGCCCCCAGTTTAATTTGGATTTATCCATGTTAAACTGATCCTGATCCTCTTTAAATCCTTGTCATTTCCCTCCAGAAAATCCGGGTCAATAGGCCAGCTTCATAATCAATTTGCTGACATTGGTTTGTCACAGAGAAATATTGTGAAGAATAACTCCTTTGACTCAGATCCCAATGCTTAAAAACAATATTGGCCCTTGAAATACTCATCTGATCTTCAGCCGGTTTAAAGATGTAGAACTTGTCGGTTTAAGAATATTAATGGCACCGGATCGTAACCGTTTGTTAACATCAACTTTTGAAAGTATACCTCGTATATGCCTATCACTTGTAGCCCTCAAATATTAAGAAGGTAACATAGTAACAGCTTAAGATTTGCTCCAATATGAATGTCACAAGCTTGAAGAAATCCAGGTTGTTCATCTCAATCACTAGTCAGAACTGAGTATTCCACATATGTAGCCCCCAAGTGTCGGGTTGTCATGCTTGCAGCAACCTGGGACTTGTAATTTCCTGATGCTCATAAAAACTTCAACCAATGTAGCCCCCAAGGGTCGGGTCATTATGCAATAATGAGCAGGGACTTTGTAAATATAATCATGTACATTTGAGCAATGATGTGTAGCCCCCAAGGGCCGGTTCAGTAAGATAATATTGAGCTGGGACTTGATATATAGTTCAATGAAAATAACATCATATGATGTAACCCCCATCATGGGGCTTGAATCCACGTCCACAAGGTTAAGAGACTTGTGCTTTACCAACTGAGCAGTGGACCCTTCAATATAATGAAAATTTGTGTACCTTGAATTGTTGACATGAGCAATTGGTAGCCCCCAAGGGCCGGCTCATTATGATGTGATGAGTCGGGTCTTCAATAAGATTAATAAAAATGACTTTGCATTAGCCCCCAAGTGTCATGGTGCATGCTTGCAGCGACATGAGACTTGCATATTTGATATAATCTTAAGTTGAATAATGTAGCCCCCAAGTGTCGGGTCGTAAGCCTGCAGCAACTCGGGACTATTCCTTCCATTGTAGAATAAATTATATACTTTGATAGAATAATAGTCATTGCGCTAAAGCGACTTTGAAAACCTCAATAATACCGGTTACTGATAACCATAATAAAATCCAGCCATGTTGGCTATTTGAAGATTTGAATAATATAATCCAATGATTTATGAGCGCATGATTCCAATGGCGCAATCCAAATATATACTGGCGACTTATAATCGAAACCAGACCGGGCTGATAGTCTTCGGATTATGATTTGACCGTGTTTCATCAATTTGTAATTGACAGTCGAACCGGTTTAATAATGTCGGCTTGAAAACACAACAAAAGAAATAGTTTAAAAGAGAACAAAATTCAAGCAAAGGCAAATATAAAACCATGGCAAATGAGGCTTTGAGCCGATCAAGAGGCATTACCATGGTCGGACACGACCAAGCCCCCAAAAGGCGTAGCTATGGTTCGAGTCAGCCAGGTCCCCAAATGATGCATTGACGTTACGCCGATCAAGAGGTGTAGCGATGGTTCGGGTTCGACCAAAGCCCCCAAGTGATGTTGTGGCACTAGGCCGATCAAGAGGCGTGACTATGGTTCAGACTTGACCAAGTCCCCAAGTGATGCTGTGGCATTGCGCCGATCAAGAGGTGTGACTATGGTTCGGATACGACCAAAGCCCCCAAGTGATGCTGTGGCATTGAGCCGATCAAGAGGTGTGACTATGGTTTGGATACGACCAAAGCCCCCAAGTGATGTTGTGGCATTGAGCCGATCAAGACGTGTAGCTATGGTTCGGATACAACCAAGCCCCCAAGTGATCAATAATATGATAAGCCAATAAGGCATGATACCCATGTTTGAACTACGCATCATGGTAGCAGGTTCTCTTTGGCACCCTTTAACTTTTTGCAAGAGATAAATTCTTCTTGAGCCGGGATTTTGAACCGGATATTAAGAGCTTCCAAGCTATGTGGGAGAACAAATTTCCCTTAAACCGGATTGCAAACCGGAATCTTCATTTTCAGCCGGAAATTTTTCTGACGGCCTTTCAACTCGAACTTGCGAGAAGCTAATTCCTTTTTAAACCGGACATTTTTAAACTGGAGTTGAGCACTTCAGAGCTTTGTGGGAGAATAGATTTCCCTTGAACCGGATAATAAACCGGAAGTATCATTGTTAGCTAGACTATTTCTGACGGCCTTTAAATTTTCATCAATATAACAGTAGCCTCCGGGACCAGGTTTCCCTTCAACATCCTAGGGCACTTGAATTTGCTGAAACTGGCAAGACTTGCTGCGTCATATCATCGTAGCCCCCGAGTCTTAAGATGACTCAAGGAGTTGTCTTGATATTCTCCGTACTTGACCATAGCATAAGGTATATATCTTCGGTGTTAATAACGCGATGTAAATCCACAGAAGATTGAGGTGACTGCGGCGGGTTATAAACGATCCCGTATGAACCGTGTCAACAACCCGGCCAATGGTTCCTTCCAACTGGCTATTTGAAGTTGACCAAACTGTAGTGGCAGTGATTTGTGCGCATGTCCATTGAACCATCCAGCGCAGACGGTGGCTGATGATAACTTGCCTCCAATTTGCTGAAAGAAAACCGGGCTACCCAAGTTATGACTTGCTCATACGCAATAAATAGCTCATGCAGACAGGTGCTGCCCAGTGTGTTGATGTAGACCAGACCGCAAGGGCGGCAGCGCAAGCACTTCCATTGAGCACGGCAGCACGGATAAAGGTTAGTGCAACATGACGATGGTATGCACTCCACATCCGTGATATAACTCCACTCCGACGATGAATAATTGTCCTAATGTATTTGGATGACAGTTGATCTTGTCGTCTCTGCCATGATCATGGAACAAAAAATATTAAAGGGAGGACAATTGTTCCCGGAGGAACTTAAAGTATATTGAAAAAATAAATAAGGTGGATAGCACCTGATCTTTTCCTAGGACGTCGAGCCAGTCATGTCCGTCGTCGGTTTTCAATTGATCCAAATTATACTGCTTCCACGATTTTTTTTCAGTACTCCACATGGTCTTCTCTTGTCTTAACGTGATGGTAAACCGGCCATAGTATTGTACTACTCCAAGAATATGCATGTACTCTGCTTGCACCTTTGGCAACCAATTGACTTCCAACGAAAGCAATTTTCCATCAGACCCTGGAGTTATGCCATGCAACAGTACTAGCAATTGTCCATGACTTCCAACGAAAGCAACAACATCTAGTAGCATGATGGATTGTCGGACCACGTGGTAGCTTCAGTCTTCTTGGTGTATATTTCCTGTATGAATTTGCCAAGGCTGATCCGATCTGGTCGCTCCCCTTGTAGCAGTTTTGGCCGATAGAAAATTTGTAGATCAACTTTTTCCAACCCGTGGTAGAGTACTAATTTGTAGTAGTAGGAATGCTACTATTGTCTCGTTCGAACAGAGGACACCGCGATGGTGGCGAGTGGTCTAGGCACTCGGCGGTTTAAGAGAGGATGAGCCCGCAGCAGGCGTGAGGCGGCAGGCGTTGCGGACGCGAAGGCACGGCAGACACGGTTGACGAGGCGCAGAGCGCTTGATCCGGAGGCTGAGATGGAAGGGTGCAACAATAGCTCAGAGTAGATTCGGGCGGGTTGAAGTAGACCCGGCGCAACGGTTTAGAGCTGGATCAGCGGAGGACCAGCGTGATAGGTCAGAGCAGCGGTGGCAGCTTGGTAGCATCCAACGGTTCAACACGAGGCCGAGGGGGTGCAGCTATGGATGCCTCAAGGCCGGTTCAGTAGAAGCAGATTGCGACGGCGGCAGCGGAACCAGAGCGGAGGCACGCAGGCGTAGCCTCGTGCAGCGGTGACCGGACCGGGTCGGCTGCAGGGGGAGACGGAGCCGTCAAGGGCGCTCGTGGCAGGGCGGGTCGGTGACCCGGAGCGATGTGACTTCGGCGACGGTGTCTTGAAACCGAACAGCAGAGACAAACAGAGGAGGCTCTGGTGGTGGTTCCTTGAGGCTGCGGAGACGCGCCGGTTTAACTTGAGTCGAAGCCGATGGACCGGCGTTGGTGAGTTGGAGCAGCAAAAACAGGACTGCGGCGGCGAGTCACATCAGCTCGCCTATGATAGCTGAAGCAGGGATGCTAGAAAGCACCGTGGGCACTAGACAGAGGAGTCCCATGGAGGACGGTGACCGGGCGGCTCACGAAGGCCGCAGCCACGCACGGCAGAGGCAAAGGCCGCTCCAACAAGGACGGCTTAACACAAAGGCCCGGTGCAACGGCTTGAAGTGGCCATGGCGTAGGTCAGCAGTGGGGACAGCTCGGAGTCGGTTTTGCATAGAAACGGAGCGAGGGTGACTCACAGGTCGGCGATTTGAAGTGACTCAGCACGAAGCCCTCCCGGTGACTCAGAGCATGGCTGAAGCGGCGACGGCGGAGGTCGGTTCGTCCGGAACGGCGATTTGTGCGGCAGAAGGAAACACCCGAGGCGGGGTCCAGGCGGCGGTTCACAGGTTGCCCTCGGCCGGGGCGGTTCAACAGCAGCAAGGCAGAGCGGCGCAGCAGAAGGCGGAGCGACCGGGTGGCTCAGCTGGATAGGCCGGGTCAACATACTGCCGTGGACGAGCCCCGGCCTCTACGGCGGAGAGGCGGACTGGTCTTTGGAAAAATCGGCACGGCCCCTCACCACAGAGGTGGGTCGGCTTTGTGGAGGCACCGGCAAGACGGGAGGCGCTGGTGAGGCCGGGACAACTCACGGAGGGTGAAGGTGACTCAGAGGCGCACTGGCTGTAATTCAGCATGTTCCGGCGACTCAAGGAGGCCAACAGTGCTTTGAAGCACGGCGGTTCATGGTGCGACGACTCAAGGCAGGGGCGCGCCCGCAGGGTCAACTGGATGGCTGCCATGGCATTTGATATTGCGACCTAGCTCCTAGGCGTTGCACTAGTGCAGCGCCTAGCTCCCGGACGTTGCACTAGTGCAGCGCCTGAGAGCTAGGCGCCACGGGTCAGCTGCGTGAAAAAGTTCAACGGATAGTTCATTCTGTGATTTGATTTTGTCTATAGGTCAAATTTATCAAATTTGTCAAGAAAAACAACCCTCTTTCGCCGCGTGCGCCCTGGCTCGTTGTGCTAGAGCACAGTTGTACTTGTATTGTACAGTGGATCACGTGCCGCCCAGCCCTACCGTACGTCCTCACGCGCCCCCTTCCCTTCCTCTCCGTAGCCTGGGATATATGTCAGCAGACCCGCAGTATCCCGGAATCCAGATCAGACTCAACCTTCGAGCAATGTAGCGTGACGCGGCGCAAAAAATTGGTGTGTGACGCGGTGCAAAACTTTGGTGTGGAAGCCACGATACGCGTCACCACCGACGTCCCGGGCGGTCCGTCCGGTGCCATCCATGTCCGAGCCCGGAAAAAAGGGCCACGCCCACGCGCGCGCAGTGGTTGGCGATCGAGCCCGCCCAGAGGCTGCCCGCGCCCAAAGGGCACGCACCTAACCAACTGCCACGACCGCGACACGGAAAGCTTCTTGTCCCGTACGCCGCTGCCGCTCTTCCTCCCGCAGTAAATGCATCACCGCCATTTCGCCCAACTGAAATGCAGGAGTAGAGCAGTACTGTGATCATTTGAAACGGGTCAAGATCGACATTCCTCGGTCCTCAGTCCTCGCCCGGCATGCGAACGCCGTCCCTGCCGTGATTTCGTCCGTCCACACCTGCAGCACAGTGTCCGTCCGTCTCCTTCATACGCGTCGGACAGGAAATTAAGAAAAATACGTACTGTACTGGACGGTGGACGATATCCACGCACGCAAGCGGATTGCGATCGGCCCGCCCGGGGTGGCGCCCATGTCGACGCGACCCACGCGCCCGCGGACGGACGGTTTTGCCCCCGCCCCGTCGAATTCCAAGTGTCCCTTTCGTCCGTAGCTATCACTGTCGACTGGATCATCATCATAGAATACCACAGTAGTAGCGATCACGCCGCGGTTCCATTTAGAATGGTTCCACGCGCTTGATCGTTTCATGGGGGTTTAGCTTGAATGACGCTAATACGTAGTACGTTCTTGCCGGGCAAATTCTGCGCTCTTGTCGTGCACCAGCCGTCCTGCTGCTATTTTATTCATGCTCTTGTGTCTAGGATAGAAGCATCTCAACAATGTAGAATTAGTCGATAACGACGGTAGTTAATTAACTCACGGAATCTGCGATGAAATTGAACATTTCAAGAGCTAGGTTACATAGGTTGAAAAGCTCAACGAACATTATTATTCAATTTAGTCCAGTTCCGTCCATCCTTATCTGTACGCAATGTACTATAGCTATGTTCTGTGTTTTTTATTTCTAAATGTAGTGTACCACTCGATCGTACGCACCCCCATCCCCGAGCAGTACCGTTGGTACTACTCTCATAGCCATGATTAGTTAGTTTGCTGCGCGGCATAACCATGCATGATTAGATTAGTGACTGTAGTGAATCAATGACGCATGATTCCAGCACGGTGTAGTAGCAACTAAATAAATCTCAGCAACTTCTTAACCCTAATAACTTACTTCTTCCGCTCGCAACACAACGTACTAGTGTACCCTCTCTCTCTCTCTCTTTTTTTTTTGCGGGGGAATGTACTACTGTCAGTACTTGCTAGCGCCCTCGCCGAACGCCTAACCGTAACCATATCTAGATCGACCGGAAAACTAAGTCGAAAGCTTTTCTCACCGATGATGGGCTTAGATTAGAGCACTTGATGAGCTTCGCCACCACCATTCAACCGATTCGGGGACCATCAATGCGGCAGCCATGCCATGCCTTCATGATGAGGCAAATGGAGCGGAGCGGAGAGCAGAAAGAGGGAAGCGTATGATCCAAGAACTCATGAATCAGGGGCGGTCGACAGCTCAAAAAACGCCGCCATAATGCTCTGTCTCTCGCCTGCACTTTCCCTCACGGCGAGCTCATCTGAAATATGGTACTGTAATTGTCCAAAGAAAACATGCAAAGTTTCCAAGAAGCTGTCCTGCTCATCACCACTATTGACTGCTGGGGTTATCCATTTGCAGGCCATCTTGCCTGACCGAAACCTCAGTGGAATTAACGTTGCCAAGTCGCCGTGGAGAAAGAACGAGCGCAGTGCAGTCGACACGCCAGGTCTCCGCGGACAAAAAAATGAAGGTGGCATATTGTGGCGGTGTCCGTTGCCAGCAAAGTCAAACGCCTTTGTACGCTTCCCACGGCGCACTCCCCACACAAAATTATAAAGCAAGCGCGGCAGGGGCAGTACCGGAAAATCCGTTAAAAAATCGGGCCGCTTTACCGATCTCCAATCCAGGGAGCCAACCGGCCAGGCCAGGGAGGAGGTTGCTTTAGACCTCACTTGACTGGGTCCCCGCGCGGCGCCATCTCCCATCATTTCATTCCTCAACTTACTTTTGTTCCTCTCGATTCTTCTGCCGCGCTCAGCCGGGCGGTGCGGCGCTGTTCGTTCGTTCGTTCGAGGCCTGGACGGCGCGGGGGCGGTGGCGGTGAGCAGGAAGCGGAGGAGGAGAGAGAGAGAATGCTCCCGCGGCGCCGGTAGCCACCTTCTCCCGGGGTCAGCGCGGCGGGGGGGCGGGCAGGAGGGCGGCCGAGGAAGCGGCGGCCCCGGTTCTTCTGGTCAGGGGGCTTGGATGCAGGTGTGTGCCGCTGAGTCGCCTTCTCCTCTGGTGACGAGCTGCTTGATTGTTTCGTTTGATTCAGTTCAGGGTGGTGTCAACTGTCAAGCCTCGTGTAGGTTAATTTTCAAGAAAAAGTATTACGGTTCTTGTGTTGTTCTTGTTGTGCTGGGATAGTAAGCCTTGCGGGAGGGAAAAGAATCATAGGGTTTTAGCTCTAGAAACTGAACTCGGGTGGTGTTGCCTGGATTTCGCATGGAGGGGAATGGGGAAACGAAGCCCAGGCCGTTCCATATGCTCAAATGGGCAATTCAACTGTTGTTTTGTTCTTCTTCCCCTTCAGGGCATTTTCCATCTTCTTTGAAGGAGTGGCTAAAAACCAGCGTGTTCCCCATTTTCAAGCACTTCACAGTACAATCTTTAATTTGGCTGTTTATTTTCAGTAAAGCGAATTCCAATTCTTATTCGTTCATACTTACGGGAGATGCTACTTTCTTGAAACCATTTCGTCAACGATCGGGGATTGGGGGAAAGTGGTAGCCCCGTATCGTATCCTCCGATTGTTGTAGAATCAATTCCCCCGTCAACTTCAGATTGTTTTCATCTAATAAAGTCTGTCGGTTCATTCTTTATAGTTTGCTGGTGTGAACTCTCAACCATCATTTTCCATGACAACAGCTCGTCTGTCTGTGGAGTTGGATGCATTTTCTTGGGTGCCTGACGTGTACTCTTTTTTTTTCAGAGAAGCGGGGAACAAGCCCGGAAGGCGGCACTCGCCGAGTCCATCGCGGCAATCTCCGAGGTCATGTCGACCATGGCCTCCGCCGATGTCGGCCAAGAGAAGTTCTTGGACGTAGGCAGCCGTCTTCAGCGTGAGCCGCCCGCCACATTGGAGGTGCAGAGGGTGCAGAATTCCCCTACCAACGTGATGCACATAGCCGAATATCTAGCTGCCAATGTCGACCTCGCCAAGGACCTTGTTGCTAGGTGCAGCGCCGTCGCGCAGCAGCTCATGGATGAAGACCTCCAGAGCATAACCGAGGACCTTGATAATGTGATAAAGAACATCGGCCATGAGCTCAGCAGGATACCTGCTTCAGCATTTGGTAGCAACAGGCGTGCCGATGGAGCAGTCGGCACGCAACTTCAGGTAACTGCAAACGGGCAGCATACTAGTGATCAGCGTTCCTGTGATGGCTATTCTGAGGGCGATATGACGATAGTTGTGGCAAATGATAGGCCCAAGAGAAGAGCACTGCATGACGGTGACATGCCAAGGTTGGTGGACTTCCTCCAGGGAATGTACCATGAGTCTCACGAGTTCGGTGGCCAGTCATTCAGTTCACTCCCTGAAGTCGCAGAGTATGTTGAGCCGCTGTATGATTCTTTCTTCTGCCCACTCACAAATAAGGTCATGGTTGATCCAGTGACTACCGAAAGCGGAGTAACATATGACAGGAGAACCATTGAGGAGTACTTTGACAGTTTAACGGATGATTCTGAACCTGTGATCTGCCCGGTTACGAAAATAACAATGCAGAGCAAGACTCTGAGGACTAATGTTCCACTCAAGAGCACAATCGCGGAATGGATTATGAGGAATGAAGCAACACGGATCAGAATCGCGCGTACTGCTCTCTCACTGGCAAGGACGGAGGCTATGATACTTGAAGCCATACATGAGCTGAAGCTGCTTGCCAGGACGAGGAGAAAGAACAGGGAGCAGATGCACAAGATTGGCATAACCAAGTTCCTTGCACGTCTGTTAGAGCACAAGGATGCACTGATACGCTGTGACTCACTGGAGCTCCTCTGCCTGCTGGTCGAAGATGAGCCAGGAAAGGTAAGGAATTCTGAGATGTTCAGCTTTCGTGAAATCCCAGCTTGGCCATGTCAAAATTATTTTTCGGAATCACCATGTGAAACTTGATGAAATGCTGAAATTATTGGTAGAGTCCAGTTTCAATTTGTATTGGTCCTGCATCTTAGATTAACAACCCAAATGTTGCCTCGTGACGTGCAGGAAATCATAGCAAAAACCAGAGCTGTCTCAAGGACAATAAAGCTGCTTTCTAGTAGTAGTTCGGATGAAAGACATGCAGCTATCTGTTTCTTGCTAGAGCTTTCAAAATCAGAGTTACTGTTAGAAAACATCGGGTCAACTGCTGGAAGCATATTAATTCTGATCACGATGAAATTCAACAACTCCGATGATCCAATTACTTCAGAGAAAGCTGGAGAGGTCCTCCAGAACCTGGAGAAATGCCCAAAGAATATCAAGTACATGGCTGAAAGTGGCTACTTGGACCCTCTCCAAAGACATCTCGTTGAAGGTAATATATTTTACCTGTGCAGAAACATACCTGACCTCCTCCATTTTTTTACTCTTCCACATAAAACATACCGGAAAAGAGCAATTTTGTCTGGTCAAAATCCAAATTTAATATCATGGATAAGTAAGTGAGAACATTTCCCTTGCACTAATAAGAACAGTCGCCATTTTGTCCAAACAGTTTCTAAAATAGAATCAATATAGTGGGAGTTACTTCCCATGTTTCAACAATTTAACAGTACGTCAGTGCAAATTTGTTTTGCAACAAGTGAGCTAAATCCCGAGCTCAAAGTAGAAGTCGTGCACTGGTGACTGATTTGAGGGGTTTCCTAAAAAAACTCATACTATTCATTGTACATGCAAGTTCGCAACCACTCGTGCCAAACATCATTAGCTAACATGAATATGCACGAAACAGGGTCGGAAGATGTGCAGATGGAGATGGTTGGTTACCTCGGTGAGCTAGTCCAGAAGCAGGAGATGACCATCAACATTGCCGGGAGCGCATCGGAGATACTTATCAAGATGGTGCACAGCGGGAATGCTAGTATCTGCAAGGCGGCGCTAGATGTCCTGGTCCAAATATCTTCTCACCAGCCCAACGGCAAGACACTTGTGGATGCAGGCGTTGTTCCAGTCATGGTTGAGGCACTCTTCATTCGAAAGATCGATGATGAGCCCATGGGATCCAAGACTGAGGCTGCAGCAGTACTTGCCAACATCGTCAAATCTGGCATGAACCCGGAGGCCATCATTGTCAACAAGGAAGGTCATGTTATCACCTCGAAGTACTCAGTGTACAACTTTGCACACATGCTCAGGTGCTCCATGCCCGACGATCTCAACCTCAACATTTTGCGCGTGCTGCTCGCTCTCACTGCGCTCCCCAAGCCGCTCGCCACGGTGGTCTCGGTCATGAAGGAGCAAGACAGCAGCCAGACCGTGATTGAGTTCATGGGTTCACCTAGTGAGGCGCTTGGCATTGCTGCGACAAAGCTGCTCACTGCATTGTCCCCACAGATGGGGCACACCATTGCCGAGAAGCTGTGCAAGGTGCCTGGGCAGCTGGGCAGGCTGATCAGGAGCATCAGCCAGTTGGGGCGGATCACAGAGCGGCACGCTGTGTCTGCGACGCTCCTGTCAAAGCTGCCCTATCAGCATCTGACACTCAACCTCGCGCTGCTGCACCAGAACGCAGTGCCGACCATGCTGGCCAAGATAGAGGAAATGCAGCGTGGCGGGATGCGGGCGAGCCGCCATGCGAAGCCATACTTGGAGGGCCTCGTGGGCTCACTCGTCCGGCTGACGACGACGCTGCACGACCAGGATGTGCTCCAGGCAGCCATGGACCATAACTTCACCTCAGTGCTCACCGACCTGCTCGTCCGGTCATCGGGCAGTGATGAGGTGCAGCGGCTCGCGGCGGTCGGCCTCGAGAACCTCAGCCAGCAGTCGGCGAACCGCTCGAAACCTCCGTCGGAGGAACAGCAGCCCAAGAAGAACATTCTCCGGCGCCTGCGCACCGGCCGGGTGCACGACAACCGGAAACCGCCCGCGCACGGCCGCCTCTGCCCAGTGCACCGCGGCGTGTGCTCTCCGGCCGCCACGTTCTGCCTGGTGGAGGGCGGCACGGTCGAGTGCCTCCTCGGCGTCCTGGAGAGCAACGAGAACAGCCACGTGGTCGAGGCCGCGCTGGGCGCGCTCTGCACGCTCATGGACGAAGGCGTGGACGTTGTGGGCGGCGTGGCCGTGCTCACAGAGCACGACGCGCCGCGGCACGTGCTGCGGCTGGTGCGGCAGCACCGCAACGACGAGCAGGGCAGCGGCGCAGTGCTGCGGCGGTGCTTCTGGGCCCTGGAGTGCTTCCTCGAGAACGGCGGTGACCGGTGCGTCAAGGAGGTGACCTCTGACCGTGCCCTGCCGAGCGCGCTGGTTGGCGCCTTCCACAAGGGCGACACCGCCACCAAGCAGGTTGCCGAGAGCGTGCTCCGGAGCCTGCACCGGATGCCGGACTACTCGGCCACCTACATGTCCGTCGAGCTGTAGCAAACATCGCTTTGCCGTTTTGGCTTTATTATGCCACCCATCAGCTGGCGCATTGTTTGGTGTAACTATAGGTTACAAAGAGAAAACGAGGTAAAGAGGAATTTCTGCAGATGCAATGTAACTAAAGTGTCATAGTGGGTATGATATGTATACTTTTTCCTTCTTGTTTGTCTTCTTAGGGTGTAATTAAGGCTAGGATTTGATGATATTCGTTAACATAAGATTGTCTTGGTTGGTTTGGGTTTTCCTCAGAAAAGATGTACTGCAAAATTATAATGCTATCCAGAGCAAAATTGTATGTATCCAGCACAGGTTGCGGAACTCGTTTGAGATTCTGTTTCAGATAGATGCAATTTATGATATTGTGCTCACTTGAAACTGGCTTCAGAACTGCGTAGTTTAACATGCCAAAATTTTCTAGTTCTAATAATCGATCAACTACACTCGTGATCTTTCTTTGAGAAAAATCATCGAAACAAAATTCACAGTTTCTTGGCTGCTTTCGATGACCATCCAACTTCAGATGAGGCCATCACGGCGCAAATTGCACAGATACCTACAGTTTGTTTTGGAAATCTGGAAGAAGAGATGTTTCAATTGTTTCTTCCAAACATAATCACGCGCTCAGAATAGGCCCTTGCTTAGGCCTCATTTATTCTCAAGAAATCGAAAACCAGTACACAGTTCTATATGGTTGCATACGCAACCATAGAAGTACAACAAAGAATCTTCTTTCACTCTCGCAATACTAGCAACTAACAAACTGAACGCTGTCATATTATGCTGCGGAGTGTAAATCTTGCGGAAAGAGGGCATTTTACAATATTACTGGGTCTGAGCTAGATGGTACCCAAATACGGCCACCTTCTGGCAAAATGGAACTTACCATCATGATGCAAAGATTGTTGAATCACCAATAGTTATACACGTAAATTTTCAGAGGAGAATATAATGCTTGAAATCTTCATGTGAGCGCCCCGAGAGTCGGGTCTCCAGCTTTCTCCAATAGCAAATGGTACATCTGAGGAAAGGGCCTCTATAGGACATCAAGTGCTGATTCCAGTATTGCGAAATCAACAATTAAGCAATTTGGGCGGCTATACTTCAGTGCTCAAATGCGAGCTGGTAGAACAGTATCAACAAGCTCACATGTTGTTCTGTTGAAATCTCATGGCCGTTATGATCTCTTACTTCGGTTGCGGAATCTATTGCTTATGGTTTGCCATTTGATTCTTGGTCGTTAAAAAGGGTAAAAGGCATCCCGATCACGTTGTGGAACTCTCCATCAAAATTATTGGGCACCTGTGCAATATGCTCAAGTCATAAGAGGATAAATCTGATCGAAATGAACAAAAAGACTAGTATGAACCAGTAATTCTGGAGCTACCACATAATACAGAACTGCACTAGGCCTAAAGGAAACCTAGAAGGTACTCTCTTTTCAATAGAAGTTGTAATGAACTACTCCCTCTGTTCCCAAATGTAAGTCTTTTTAGAGATTCCAACAAGTGACTACATACGGAGCAAAATGAGTGAATGTACACTCTAATATATGTCTACATACATCCGTATGTTGTAGTCCATTTGAAATGTCTAAAAAGACTTATATTTAGGAACGGAGGGAGTAGTAATGCATGTACTACCACACAATACATCACTGTGGTAGGTCTATTGGAAATCTACCAGGTACTGCCCTTTACTATTGATATCCATCAATATAGCATTTGTTTTAAAGGGCTTAAAATGAGAAACATAGACACAATAAGTGATGGGACAAACCTGATGTGTGGCCTCTTTGAATGTACATCCTACCGGAGCATTTGTTACCCTTCCAAATGCATCGGCAGGATTTACAATGCTGTGCAACGCAGCTTGCGAATGTTTTGGTGGATGCAAAAATTGATGGCCAATGTCTGGTAAGAAGCCAAAGGTAGACGATGCAGTTCCTTGAGACTGAAATAACTGTATGTATGGAACTTATATCAGCACAAGGAAAACGAATGAAATTTAATTAACAATAAATATCTGGCAGGGGGTTACATACATCCTTAGATAGAATGCGCTCTATGTTGAAGTCTAGTGCTGGATTGACAGCTGAAAGTTTCATCGACAAAAACTGCCCAATATGCACATACAGGGTCGATTAAGTTCACATTACAGCAAAGAGCAAAAGCTGCAAACAATGTTACAAGTTTTGCGGACATCATACCTCAACTTGCCGCTGTAATGATTGAACATAATTGATTATCTCATCCAGCATAACGGCTTTACCAATGACCTGGTATACAATTTTGCTTGTGAAAATAGCGATTGGCAATAATGTGAATTGTGGAGATAATATACAGCTAAGAAGTGCTGACTTCCTCATTTAGCATGCAAATAAGTTTTTCTATGGCAATAATGTGGAGATAGTTAAGAAGTGCTTACTTTGCTACAACCAGGAACAAGGTCCTGAAGAAATTTCATCCTTTCACTAATCTTTTCCCTCCGAACCTGTATTGCAAACAAACAACACAGGAGCTAAATAGCTAGAACTACCATTAGATAAAGGTAGTTCAGGGAACATAACTCAGGACTTACCCTTTCTGCAAGACTATGGCTGTTTGTAGCCTGGCCACTTCGAGCTCTTATATGAATGTAATCTTCCTTAGGCGCATCAGATTTATCCTCAGTTTGCTTCCCGTTGGACTTTCTGGATGTCCCAATAGGCCTCTTTGGTTCATCTTTGTCGTCATCATCTTTCTCCTGCTTTGCAGCCAGAGTTGCCAATTGCTGGCTTCCTTCTTGTACATTCTTCACCCCACGATCCTTCATGAGAAAAACGAATTCTAAGTTCCATCGAAATCGACACAAATTCAGCTATATAACAGGGAGGATTAAACAAGTACCTGGCTTGGTCTTTTCCTCTTCTTGGGACAAGACACACTAGGCCCTTCATCCTGACCAGCACCACCACTGCACTCCGGCTTGCTTAACTCCTTGCTAGAGGCATCAACACCATGTGAACTCTCGGTATCTCCTTGCTGCCTATCACCGGTCAATAATGCATCCTTGCAACCTTCGTCCACATTCATCTCCCTAGACGTCTCAATATCGTTTTGGAAACTACCCATAGGAGGATTCCTAGAAAAAGGGTGATCCATCATGGCTCCAAGACTGTTTGCACTTAAGCCAGGAAACCCCGTTCCGCAATCCATGAACCCCGACGGGGCGCCGGGATATGCGGGTGTCGCTGCTGACAGCATCCCCAAGAACGAGGAGAACTGGTGTCCATTGAGCATAGCGCTCGTGTTGGCCTCCCCCAACCCGAAGTTCTGGCCAGGTGGGTTCCATAAGCCAGGAGGGAATGGGTTCCCCATGGCGGCCAGCGCACTGCTGGAAGAATCCATCTGAGGTTCCGGCGAGAGCGAGAACCCCGGTCCGTGGAAGCTCGGCTGCTGGCTGTGCCCGCTGGGCTGGTTCTTCTCCTCCAACTCAGCGGCGTTCTTCTCATTCGTCTCCATTTCGCTTCTGTCGCTCCTCGAAGGCCGAAATCTGCGATGCCAACAAAAGCTAGTATGAGATGCGGCGCTGCTTCAGACCTCAAACCCTCGACGCCACAAATCCAGCAGCCGCACAGGGATGCATCGTTTAAAAGGGAATCCGGTGAGCCGAATAAATCCAATCTCGGATATTAATAAATAAACAAATGCAGTACAGTGAAAGCGATGATAGTGCAAGGTCTGGATCTAGATGGTGCGCCGAAAATTTCTAGAGGTCAATGGGGTCTAGCCAATCACTGGACGGCAAAATGCGCATACCTCAGAAGCCAATGGCCGAAGCGGCAGGGACGCCGCGAAGTGGAACGGGGACGGCGGCGGCGGCGGCCCGCGCGGAGGGGTTGGGGTCGGGCTGTGAGGCGTCGGCGTCGAGCGACGGCACGGCGGCAGCTGTAGGGCACGGAGACGGAGGCTCCACGGGGACACTTGACTGGAGTGGTACTAGTTCAGAGGCGCATCGGGTGGGATGGGGACGGGGATGGGGATTGGGATTGGGGTTGGGGTAGGTGCTCGGGAGACGAAGAGGAAAGGAACGTACGGGAGGGGACGTTTGGAGAGAGGAGGTGGATCTTGACCATGGATGGAGAACACGCATACTATAATTTATTTGATTGATTGATTAAAGTAAGAAATCATGATCTTTTTGCATGTAAATAAATACGAGTAGACAGCATGGAGAGTGCAGAGATCTCACGCTCTCGGCCCCAGAAGGCCACAACAGTGTTGCTCCCGTGATAAAAAAGGTTATCATAAAAATACAATTTTTTAAACTAGCCTACAGAAACATCTTATATTTTTTATATTTTTTGAGACGGAGGTACTACATGTTTGCGATGTTTATTTTGCAAAATAATAAGTACCCAAATTCTGGAAACATGGAGCTCCACTTTTTTGCCGTCTCGAGTTCTCGTCTACATGCTCCTCCTAGCCACATGATCTTGTCCCGGTCCCTCGTCGAACGCCATGTGCCACCTAGTCGAGTGTGTTGTGAGTCCAAGGCGAACGGTCTGGAGAGCGATCGTCTCAATCCAAGGCGGATGGGCCCACCGATCAGTCTCTAGCAACGTGCGACGGGTGGTTTTGTAGCAATTCGTCATGGGGTGGTGGATGGGTGTTCGGTTTCGAAATCCGCGTTACTCTCTCCCCCATTTTCTCTGGCGAAACCGAAGGGGCGAAGGAGGCGGGGACAACAATCCCACCGGATCTTCTGCTCCTCGCCAGCGCAAGTACGCCGCAGTCATCCCATCCCATCTACTTTCTCTTCCTCCCATTTTCCTGACACCATCTCCATGGGTTTGAGCTTGGGGGGCATTTTCCGGGGCGACGACGCGGGGTGAGGGTGGCGCAGTTGTACCAAGGGGGGTCGTGGCGGCACCCATGCAATTTGCTTTTCACCGGCGAGACACCCTTGCAGCATGCAACGGTGGTTGGCGATTCGGGTGGTGGTTTGGGCGCCAGGGGGTAGAGGGGCGAGGTGAGGTGGTAGAAACACGGGCATGCTAATGTGTTTGAGGGAGATGGCGACACCGGAGTCATGTGAGGGGAGGGGGTGTTAGCTTGAAATTGATTTTCTGCACCTACATGTTTGACAGTTAGCTGCCTAGACACACAAGTTGCACACACACACACAGAAGCGACAAATACACACATTTCAGTCAGATGGGGGGTGTGCGTGAGTATACGCAAGTTGCCCACACACACACGGATGCTGAGTTAGCCCGCAATGCAGCCAAGCTGTGTGTGTGTGCGCACACACACACACACATGTTGAGTTCGTTGGTGAAGTTGGACATCCACAACTAGGTTCCTGGAATCTCGTCTCGTTCTGCGAGTAGTACTAGTGGAAGTTGCACGATAGCCATACTAAGTTGTATGCGTAGCCACTCTAAGTTGGCACGAAGTTTCCACACAAGTTTTACAATTTTCTTTTGGACTAGCAGTAGGGAGTTTGTAGAATCGATAAGCATCTATAGAGGGGGTGAACAGACTATAAACACAATAAGGGACTGCTTTCCCATATTTAATTATCTGGATTGTTTTATGCTTTTTTAGAGTAGTGCTGATGAACACCATACACTTGCAAGTCTAGAGTATAGGTAATGAAAAGTAAAGACATGGAAGTGCAAAGTAAAGGAGGTAGAGTTGAGAGAATCACAAACACAATTGGCTCGGTGAAGATTTTCCAGTGGTTCAGATAGTCGACGCTATCTTACTTCCATGTTGATGGAGCCTTCGGTCCACGAAAGATCTAAAAATCACAGGGATCCTGGTTGTGAAATTACATGAAGGACTCACCAAGGAAGGAGCAACCACCACACCCATTCAACCACGACGTACGCCCATGAAGAACATACCTCACTAGGGTAGATCTCCATGAAGTAGACGATCTCCAAGCCCTTACAAACTTCTTGGGTTCTTCACAAACTCTGAAGACTTCCAAGCAACACCTAGCCAATATAGAAGGGGCACAACCTCCAAAGGTAAAAAGATGGAGGTTGCTTGATGATGAACTCCTTACTCTTGTGCTTCAAAACATAATCTCCTCAACACTCAAACTCTCTCAAGATTTGTTTTCGGATTTGGATAAGTAGGAGTGGAAAGCAAGAGGGGATTAGATCACAAATGGTTTGGTTGGATGGTTGGTTCCACCCTTTGAAACTAGCATAAGGAGGATGAGTTCTCTCTTAGAAAATATGATGGGAGTGGAGTTTGATTTGAGAGACATATGTGGGATAGCTAGGAGGTATATATACGCTAGACCAAAAATCTGACTTTTAGCAACTTTATTGCACATCTCGGAGACTCCACTGGAACGATGGCTCCGATGTGAACAAAGCTAGCAAAATTCAGAAGCATCAGTTAGCCCGACTGAAATCGATCGGTGGCTCCGAGTTGAACACTTCGACAGTGGCACACTCTCTGTTATCGCTTCGGAAGTTCTGACTGATTTTGCTCGAAAGTTCCAACGTGGTTATAGAAGGTTTACCAAGTGTTTCGGTGGTTCTGAATGGAATAGGTGGAGTCTCTGATGCGATTGGGTTTGTACAACGGCTATATCTGCAATGACTCGGTGGTTCAGACCAAAAGAGCTCCCACAACTCTGAGTTAAATGGAACTAGGTAGTCATAGTTGAATATTTGAATGATTTTGAGGAGTTTTGGAGCCAGGTCTTTAAGCACAGGGAGATAGACGCTCATTATCACATCTTCATCCCCTTTTAATAATATCAACATGCATATGGACTAAATGTGATCCTGGATCACTATAATGAAAATTTAGAAGCATTTGGCTTGTCCAACACTTGCCTTAAGCATTTTTAGGGGTCACCTTCCATTCCTTTGTTGTACCTAAAAGAAACATTTTCTGAAATGAACTTGAAGTGGGCATTAGTTCACTGAAATATGTTGGCATGAATTACTAAAATCCTACTAAGGAATTAGATGCAGTTTCACCCCATGGTAACAACATAGGTCAAAGATCCAACAGTGGATATAATCATGAGATGCCCTAATTTGTGCATTATTTAAATTTTGTGTTTGAATGCAAATGCGGAATGGATTAGGTACATGAGAAACTCTTATATAACACATGGACCTTGGTTTAGGTGTGGAGCGCATCAACAAGATATAAATGAAATATAAAGCGCATACACCAAAAAGAACATGTTAATGGCCTCAAAGATGCACTAAAGCATGAATGGCTAGCATGTGTGGTAGCATACGAGTAGTGAAACAATGATAGTTATCGACTAGAGGGGGGGTGAATAGGCAATTTTTATGAAAGTCTTCAAAACATGGAAGTTTCGAAGACAAACAGTAGAAATGACCCTATTGATATGCAGCGGAAGGTAAACTACACTGAGCAAACCATAGTCAAGTATGCAATGAAGTGAAAGCACGAAGACTAATAGCAGCTAGGTAGTAAGGATCAGGATGGAAGATGGTATGAAGCCAAACAATGATAGTAGTCAAGCAGTGAAGACAAATAGGTAAAGCAAACAGGTAATGACTTCACGAAGACAAACTCTAAGTAAAGAGAGGGAGAGGATAGAACCAGTCACTTGTTGAGGACACAGGATTTGTTGGACCAGTTCCAGTTGCTGTGACAACTGTACGTCTGGTTGGGGAGGCTGAGATTCAACTCAGAAGACCGCGTCTTCACCTTATTCCCCTTGAGCTAAGGACACCCAGTCCTCGCTCAATCACTCTGGTAAGTCTTCAAGGTAGACTTCCAGACCTTCACAGACTTCGTTCACCGGTGATCCACAATGACTCTTGGATGCTCAGAACATGACGCCTAACTGACTGGAGGATTCACAGTCCTCAAGTGTAACGAGTCTTCAGGTCACGCGGACAGAAAGACTTCAGTGATGCCTAACACTCTTTGGCTCTGGGTGTTTGGGCTTTGTCCTCGCAAGGATTTCTCTCTCTCAAAAGGCTTCGGAGGTGGGTTGCTCTCAAACGACAAAAGCCGTGCACTAACTCTGAGCAGCCAACCAATTTATGGTGTAGGGGGTGGGCTATTTATAGCCACTAGGCAACCCGACCTGATTTGTCCGAAATGACCCTGGGTCACTAAGGAACTGACACGTGTTCCAACGGTCATATTTCAAACACACACGGCAACTTTACTTGGGCTACAAGCAAAGCTGACTCATCCAGCTCTGGATAAGATTTGCTCTCATTGTCTTCGCTCGAAGACATAGGATTTTGGTTGAGCATCACTTCAGTCACTCTGACTTTGTTCACTAGGACCCCACTTAACAGTACGGTGGTTCCTATGACTCAACAAAGAAGAAAAGGAAACAACGAAACAACTAAGTCTTCGCGCTCCATAGTCTTCACTCAATGTCTTCTCATGTCATAGTCTTCAATGTGAATATCTTCATATACCACCATTGTCGCCAATGTCTTCATACATTTTTAGGGGTCGTCTCCGGTAGGTAAACCGAATCAATGAGGGACTACTACCTGTGTTATCCTGCAATTCTCACAGACACATTAGTCCCTCAACCAGGTTTGTCGTCAATACTCCAAAACCAACTAGGGGTGGCACTAGATGCACTTACAATCTCCCCCTTTTTGGTGATTGATGACAAACTGGTTGAAGTTTTCAACGGGGATAAAGTACATGAAATTGTAAAGGATAAATGTATTGTTTTCATAAGTAGCAAAAGGCTCCCCCTGAAGATGTGCATATAAGTAATTTGCTTTTGGAATGCAAATGCACATGGCAGGTTGTACTTGTGGAGATCCTCTTCAACTTATGACGACAATTCATCATGCATGATTTGGTATAACGAAGATAATGACATGCATAATGAAAAATGGACGTCTGCAAGATGACCTAAGTGCGGAAGTTATCATCGCACATGCGGAATTTAATTATCATCGCATCACAGAATAGCAGAAAATGTAGCAGACGACCATCAAGTTTAAGTGTTACAACTCAAAGAACCAAATGTATTAAAAACAAGAGTTGTAAACACTAGGCAAAAATATAAAGCAACCGCCCAAATGGACCAGCTTGAAGACTATCAACTCATATGCTTCTCCCCCTTTTGTCAGTAAGGACCAAAAAGGTTTGAAGACATAGAGCCTCTACGCGTTCCCAGAAGGAGTAGGAGTAGATGCAGGATCGGCGTCGGGGTTTGGCGGTGCAAACAAACTTGGTGCAGTGTTGATTTGCGCTGAAGTCATGGGTGGTGAAGTAGCATCATCTTCATCATCGATCACTCTGGCATTCACGGTTGCAGCGGAGGAAGAATGGTCAGAGTCTTCAAGAGATGGAGTTTGACGTAGGACAACATTCCTTGGAGGAGTGGAGTCAAACTTGAATCTCTCAGTGAAGCCATCGTCTTGAAGATCTGCTTTAGCACTCACCAGTGTCAAACTCTTCCAGGGCCGCCGACAGGTTTCATGCGTAACAAAGGCATTCTTAGTGGCAAGATTGCGAATGCGATTGACGTCCGCCAAGAGGCTTTTCATCTGTCGTTTCAGCCAGAAGTGATGCTTATCTTGTTTCTGATGCAGTGCCGCAAGAAGTTCTTGGTCATTGAGAACACGAGAGCGCTTCCGAGGCCTTTGAGCGATCGTACTCTCAGTGGCTTCAGTCTGAGCTCGGTGAGGTAAGCGAGTATTTCCAGCCAATGGATAAATGCGAGTGATTGCTTGGACTCCTTCAATGAGTTGTGAGAAGCTTTGATGTTCAACATTCTGAAGACTAACAGGCTCCTTGGCAGGTTCTGGGTATATGGGTTCAACTAACATATCAACCTCTGGCAAAAAGATCAGATGGTTGTGAGCAGAGGGCTGATAGTTGACAGCTGAGTGGAGCTTGATGAGGCGCATGACCCACGGAGCGTAGAACTTCAGGCCAAAAAGATCAGAGCCGGATGCAACCAACTGTCTGATAAAGAAGTCTTGAGCATTGAAGCTAATGCCATTGAAGATATAAAAGACCAAAGTCTTCATTGCTCCTTCAAGTTTCGCTGCTGAAGAATGTCCTTTGACAGGCCATAGAGTTTGCCAGATGATGTGATAAATGGTGCGAGGCAGATACTCTAGGTCTTCGACAAAGAATTCCTTTGGGTATTCAGCGTCATGTGGCAGAGGCTTCATGATGGACGTTGACTGTCATCCACTCAAGGACCCAAGTCTTCGGATCTCTGTTGTATCCGTGAATGTGGAGGGTAGCATGAAATTGAAGCAGACGTTCTTCATTCCAATGCTCCTTGTCAGTCACAAAGTTAAGCAAACCCGCATCACGGAAACAGTCAAGGGCTTCTTCAAGGCATGACAGTCCAGCAATGGCTTCAGTATCAAGACGCATATGTGGGAAGATGCGCCCTTGATCATAAGAACACATGAATAATAGTTGTGCTGCTGATAGCTCCAGAACCGATCAGATGAGATCCTTGCCCTTGAGTAGGGGTTCTTGGCACTATCGAAGAAGGTGTTGTGCGCTATGAAGCCATTAGCATTGAAGGACCCTGGTGAAGTTGTAGTCCCTGGAAACCTAGGCAGTCTTGGCTTTGGCTTCTGAAACTGAGGCCTATGCTCGACATGGTAATCAAATTGAGGACCAGCAGCAGGTGGAGGAACCAGAAGAGGCCATTTGACAATGGTTAGCTCGCCATAGTTGTATGCTTTCTCGATAGTATGTGGCCTTGGAGGCGGAACAGGAGCAGTGGCAGTGGCTTCAGGCTGCTGATTGGCATCGGGTGCAGCAGTGGTTCCAGGTGCTATCACTTCATGCACTACATTGACTTCAGGCGCTACATTAGCTTCAGCCATGACAACGTCATTGGCTTCAGTGTGGTTGTGGGTGGCCGCCTCGGTATTGGTAACCTCCACTTCAGGAGCTGGAGGGTCGGACACGTTCTCCACGAGAACAACTTGGTTGGCAGGGGGTGTGGCAACACGTGCTTCTTCTTGTTCTTCTTCTTTGTCATCGACTGATGCAGCCGGAATATCTTCAGCCGCTTTGGCTTCAGACTCAGGGATGTTCACAGTAGGAGAGGCTTCAGGAAACACTTGAAAGATTGACTTGTGGCCTTGGTCCTTTACGAAGCCTGCGAAACGCTGGCGACGCTTGTGGAGATGGAGTTGGTTGGGCCTCAAAGTCTTCATCGTCAATCACCGGAGTGGTGACTTGTGTTGGGGGAGTAACTGGTGTGTCTTCATCACGTGGGGATTCTTGAGGGTGATCAGCCCATGAGTCATCCTGAGCAATTGGCGTCAATGGACGACCAATGCTGATGAGTTCGATGTTCATGAGAATAGGCGATGATACCACATTGTGCTCGATCTGAGGAAGGACTTCATCATCTTCAACATTGTCTTGATGACCAATGTCTTCAGCTGCGGTGGGGTCAACAGCTGGAATGTCTTCAGCTTCAGGAGCCTCTGTGGAAGCAGGCTCATGAACTATCATAAGTTGTTCTTGGTGTGTAGATTCAGGGCGAGCAACAGAAATTGGCTCGACAACGAGGGGCTCTGTGGGAGCAGCCCGGTCTTTCTTGGTCTTGCGCTTCTTGGTGGGTGGAGCAGCATCAGAGGCGTTCTTGGTCTTGCGCTTCCTGACCTTGGCTTTAGCTGCCCTTGTCTTCTGAAGTTCTTAAGCCACTGTGGGGACCTTAGGCTTCACGCCTGTCATGCTAGCAGGGAAGACAATGCGAGGCTCTTCCCGCCTTGATGGTTCAATTTGGTCCACAGATGGCTTCTTCTTCTTGGCAGCCATCCTGGGGTCGATGCCTGGACGCCCAAGAGCCTTGCGCTTTTCAGCTTCATTGTAAGCTTGAACGCACTTGGCAGCAAGAATCTTCATGCGCTCACGAGAACCTTTAGCTTCTTCATGTTTCTTGTGAAACACCTCCTTGAGCTCATGCAGCATGACCTTGAAGTTCTGGACATCCTTCACACTGAGCCTGACCATATGCTTCTTGAACTGAGCCTTTTCAAAATCAATCTTGTGCTTCAGCTCAACAATTTTCTGAGCAAGAGATAGCTCAGGAGCAGTGGCACCGTGAAAGGAGAGGCTGAGGCCAATTGGAAGTTGCAGATCATCAAAGCTGAGATTGGGGGTGTCAAACCACTCATCAATGAAGTTGTTGATAACTGCCACGTCAAAGAGAGGCAAGTCATTGAAGATTTCTGCTTCTTGCTTGCTCTTTATCAATTGCTTAAGAGCGTCATCAGCAAGATCATCGTCACTTGACAGATCAATGGCTTCATTCTCGTTTCTCAGAATGGCAGCAGGAGTTAGAGCAGGACTGGAGGAGTGCATGGGCTTCTTATTTTTCTTCTCAGTCTTGGAGACGCGAGAGAGATCTTCAGACTGCACACTTGGTGCAGGAGGAGAAGTGGCTAAGGGCTTCACTCGTGAAGCTTTTGGTGGAGAGGAAACCTTCGAAGCCTTGGGTTTCTACTGCTTCTTCGGCTTCGGTGGTGCAGGCGCTTCATCAGAGTCAGCGTCGTCTGCAGGTCGATCCACATCTGCCCCTTGAATCCTTATATGAGTGATGAGACCTTCCAAGTCATAGAAGGGCCCAACAAGATTTGGTTCAGCTTCGCGTGTGCCATCAGCACAAGGCGCAGAGGGGCCTGGGTTGAAGACTAATCCACAAGACTTCTTGTTTTCCTTGGCTGAGTTCTTGGCAAACTAGAAATTGCGCTTGAACAGATTGTCATCTCGACACCATAGCAAAGACGATGGGTTGGCATCAGCTGGTTGTGGCCCACGGACCATGCAAGGATAGAAGCCTTGTTCAATGGCTTCAGCTCTGGACCTGGGTGGAAGATTTTTGTACAAAATGTCTCCCCATGGTCGCTTGATGGCATTCTTCTCAGCATATTCCTGGGTCACGAACCTGTACTTGTACCATTGTTCTGCCCAAAATCTTCGAATCCATTGGATTCGGGTTTTTCTCTGATTGTAGCCCTCCTCTGGATCAGTCTTGTACAGCTCATAGAGGTCAGGAGGCAAATCTCTTGAGGTGTTCCCACGGCGCTGTCTGCCACCCTTCCTAGCTGATTTCTCTGTTGCCATGAAGTTCAAACTGAAAGGCTTCAATACAGTCAAAGGCTTCTGTCTGCTGGTCAGACAGGAACTGGCTTCGGGAGAGTTGATGTGATGCTATAAGAATTCTGCAAATGAATGCAGACTATGAGAACTAAGGGATCCTCCCACAGACATGTACCTGTGACAGCATTAGAGATGCGAGTGAAGGGGAAGAGGTCATATGCATTCTCAGAAGATTTTGAAGATAAATCAGTTTAGAAGACATTGACCTCATAGCGCGAAGACATTCACTTATATGTTGAGAGTCGGTTCCAGATTTGTACGAATCCAAGAATAAGTACAAGTGAGGAATCTAACTATGTGTGAAGCATAAGTGAATATACTAGGCATTTTATGAGACGCAGACATGATAGATCCTATTTTGTGGAGGCAGAAACCACTTTTGGCAAAAAGGGATGAATCTATAGGATCAAAACAGTGGTAAAAAGAGGGTTTTTATTTGCCACACGATGAACCGCTAGACGGAGTAGAAGTGGAGGCCGAGCAGTTTGATCTTCCGTGCCCTAACTTGGCGACGGAGGACACCTACGTCGGTGTCGAAGAGGTCGATGTTCGCGGCCGGTGTGAAGATGGCGTCAGAGAAGTTGCGGCAGCTAAGCGCTTCGTCGCCGGCGTCGTCGAGAGCTAGCGGTGGCGCTAGGGTTTGGCGAGGTGGAGAGGTGGAAGAAAGATTTTGACAGCGATTGGACTTGCATTTATAGGGAAAGGGACGACACAATATAATTACGCAGGTTCCCCTGGTGGTTCACATCTGAGGGACACATGGCGAACATGCAACATACTAGGAGTTGTCCCACGCCCGCCTGGACTGTCGGATGGTCGTTCCGGCTTCTCTGGGTTTCAGGCAATAAGAATAGAGCATTTAAAACAAATTTAATGTTTGTCTCTGTATCTTCTGCTGACAAGGATGCAGAGAAGACATTCGACAGTTTCAACAGAATGCATATGATTTGGATAGATAGAGTTTGAGGTAGAAAGCATAGAGAGATTAGGGTCCGATCACATCCACTTAGTTCAAAAGATTCAAATGAGAAGACATAGCTATAAGTGAATGCTGTAGAGGACAGAACACTAATATGTATATATCAGAATACAACCAAATCAACATTGTGAAGATAATCCTGAAGACAAGTTGAGATTGAAGACAAACCAAATGTGAAGACATAGCAAATGTAACACCATGAGAAAAACACTTCAAACAGAAGAATTTGGTGGTGGCATTACCCACCGTATAGGAAGTATTAGACCCAGACACGGCGCACAATTATCGTGGCGCTCCGAAGTCAAATTCCACATTAATGTATTCACACTCAGAATGTATGTCTTCATTGATTGAAGATATACTCTACTTCGTGTGTTGCACATCTAAGTCATCAATATGCATAAGTGTTAGGATGTGGGCCTGATCACAGGACATTTGAGGATTTCAAGATATTTAGCTCACACTGTAACTTGCAAAACCTTTTCTCATCTATGGGCTTTGTGAAGATATCTGCCAGTTGCTCTTCTGTGTTGACGTATATGATTTCAATATCTTCCTTCATGACATGATCTCTGAGAAAGTGATGACGAATTTCAACATGCTTTGTATTCGAGTGCTGAACTGGGTTGTTGGCAATCTTGATGGTGCTTTCGTTGTCGCAATAGAGTGGTACTTGTTTCAGATGGATGTCATAGTCCTTGAGAGTTTGCTTCATCCATAGAAGCTGAGCGCAGCAAGATCCAGCAGCAATGTATTCTGATTCAGCAGTGGAGAGTGATACGCAGTTCTGCTTCTTTGAAGACCAACAAACAAGTGATCGTCCCAGAAAGTGACATGTGCCTGATGTAGACTTGCGATCCACCTTGTCACCAGCATAATCAGCATCCGATAATCCAACCAGATCAAACTCTGAGCCCTTTGGATACCATAATCCTAATGTTGATGTGAAAGCCAAATATCGAAGAATTCGCTTCACAGCTAAGTGATGCGATTCCTTTGGTGCCGCTTGGAATCGAGCACACATGCAAACACTAAGCATAATATTTGGCCTAGATGCACATAGATAAAGTAAAGAACCAATCATGGAGCGGTATACCTTTTGATCAAACTCTTTACCATTGGGGTCAGGACCGAGATGACTTTTTGTTGGCATTGGCGTAGTATAACCTTTGCAGTCTTGCATTCCAAACTTCTTCAGGCAATCTTTGAGGTATTTCTCTTGAGATATGAAGATGCCATTTCTTAGCTGACGAATTTGAAGACCAAGGAAGAACTTCAGCTCACCCATCATGGACATCTGATATTGCTCTTGCATCATGTGTCCAAACTCATCACTGTATTTCTAGTTGGTGCAACCGAAGATAATGTCATCCACATATATTTGGCATACAAACAGTTCACCATCATATGTCTTCGTGAAGAGAGTGGGATCCAGGGAACCAGGTTTGAAGCCTTTGCTCTTCAGGAAGTCTTTGAGCATGTCATACCAAGCGCGAGGAGCTTGTTTGAGGCCATACAATGCTTTGTTTAGCTTGTACACCATATCATGATGTTTTGGATCTTCAAAACCAGGAGGTTGTGCAACATACACTTCTTCTTTAATCTTGCCGTTGAGAAATGCACTCTTCACATCCATTTGATATAGCAAGATGTTGTGATGGTTAGCATAGGCTAGCAGTATGCGAATGGCTTCAAGCCTAGCCACAGGAGCAAATGTTTCATCGAAGTCAATCCCTTCAACTTGAGTATATCCTTGAGGAACAAGACGAGCCTTGTTTCTGATGACTTGACCATGCTCATCTTGCTTGTTGCGATATATCCACTTTGTGCCTATTATGTTGTGCTTGCGAGGGTCAGGACGCTTGACCAGTTCCCAGACATTGTTCAGTTTGAACTGTTGAAGCTCTTCTTGCATAGCTTGAATCCATTCAGGTTCCATAAAGGCTTCAACAACTTTCTTGGGTTCAGATATTGAGACAAAAGCAAAGTGCCCACATAAATTTGCTAGCTGTGTTGCTCTTGAACGAGTGAGTGGACCAGGCGCATTTATGCTATCAATTATCTTCTCAATCTGTACTTCATTTGCAACACGCGGATGGACTGGACAAAGGTTTTGTTCTTAATGATCATTGTCATCGTTGCGAGGATTCTCTTCAGGCTGAGCATTGTCTTCAGGTTGATTAGGTGCAGAAATGATAAGTTCCTCTTCAGGCTGTGCTTCAGAAGGCATGATTCCACCAGTTCCCATTAGCTTGATAGATTCACTGGGTGGATCTTCGTCTAGCATATTTGGTAGTTGCTCTCTTTGCGAGCCGTTAGTCTCATCGAACCGCACATCCACAGTTTCAACCACTTTATAGAGAAAGAGGTTGAAGACTCTGTAGGAGTGCGAGTCCTTTCCGTAACCGAGCATAAAACCTTCATGAGCTTTCGGTGCAAATTTTGATTTGTGATGTGGATCCTTGATCCAGCACCTAGCTCCAAATACTCTGAAGTAACTGATATTTGGCTTCTTGCCAGTGAGGAGTTCATAGGATGTTTTCTTCAGAAGTTTGTGAATATAAACATGATTGATGACATGGCATGCAGTATCAATAGCTTCAGGCCAGAACTTTCTTGGAGTCTTGTATTCATCAAGCATCGTTCGAGCCATCTCAATGAGGGTTCTGTTCTTGCGCTCCACGATGCCATTTTGCTGAGGTGTGTACGGAGCTGAGAACTGATGAGTGATTCCCATTGTATCCAGATAAAGATCGAGGCCGGTGTTCTTGAACTCAGTGCTGTTGTCACTTCTGATATGCTTGATCTTGACGCCATAGTTGTTCATGGTGCGGTTGGCGAAGCGTCTGAAGACATCCTGCACTTCAGTCTTGTAGAGAATTATGTGCACCCACGTATATCTTGAATAATCATCAACAATGACGAAGCCATAGAGACAAGCAGTTGTTGTGAGGGTAGAGTAGTGAGTAGGGCCGAATAAGTCCATGTGTAGCATCTCGAAGGGTTGAGATGTCGTCATGATTGTCTTCGAGGGATGCTTGGCCCTAGTCATCTTTCCAGCTTCGCAGGCACCGCACAAATGATCCTTCTTGAACTTGACACCCTCGATGCCTATGACATGCTTCTTCTTTGCGAGAGTGTGTAAGTTTCTCATGCCAGCATGCCCTAGCCTCCGATGCCAGAGCCATCACTCTGAAGCTTTTGCAAGAATACATACGGCAAGCTGTGGACGTGTTGAGAAATCTACCATGTATAGATCATCTTTCCGGTACCCTTCAAAGACTAGAGACTTGTCAGATTCCATGAGTACAAGGCAACGATATTTTTCAAATATCACAATCATGTTCAAGTCACAAAGCATTGAGACAGACATTAAGTTGAAACCAAGGGATTCAACAAGCATCACTTTATCCATGTATTGATCCTTTGAGATTGCAACTCTACCTAGACCCAATACCTTGCTTTTACCAGTGTCTGCGAATGTGATGTGACTCTTGTCAGATGGACGTAAAGTTGAGTCCATGAGAAGACTTCGATCACCAGTCATATGATTAGTGCATCCCTATCTGTCGGGGATATATCCCGCGGTGTAACCCGCCGGATGTATGACCCGGCTGGAGCATGGCGACCACTGGTGACCCGCCTGGAGCTTGGCAGTTCACAGATAGCCCACCCGATGATGGTGACTCATTAGTAACCAGGCGGGCGGGTCAGATGGACAACAAGGCCCAAAGCCTAGAAGGCCGACTCACGTTACGATGGGCCGGCTTAAGAGAAAAGGGATGACGAATATTTCCTTTACGAGGAAGTAAGACCCGGACTTGTATTCAACTTGTAAGAGAAGATAGACTAGTCCTAGTCCTACTAGGACTCCACATGTAACCCGCCCCTATAACTTATATAAGGAGGGGCAGGGCTCCCCAAGAGGGACAGAAAAGAAGAAACAATCTCTAGGGCTAGACACAAAGAGCCAGAATCCCGGCGACTCCCTCATGATCATAATGAGACCTAGCCACAAACAACATGTAGGGTTATTACCGGATGATGTTTCCCGGGGCCCGAAGCTGTATAAACCCTTGTCTTATGTTGCGTCTCTCGATTCCGCCTAACCCCTCTCAAGCTACCACATAGATGCGTTGGCCTCGCGACTAAGTCCTCACACTAAGGACATCTGCCGTGACAATGCCACGACAGTTGGCGCCCACCGTGGGGCGAGCGCACGGTGGTGTCGAGTTTTTGGAGGGATTTCTCTCAGGGATCTAGAAGCTCGCGATTGACCAGGAAAAGAAGAACCAATGTTGGAAAGAGTATCATCTAAGAAGTTAAGGCTTTTCTGTTGAGTCGCTGCCACCGGTTGTATAATCCATCAAGTTACCGTGTTTTGCTGCTGTCTCCGCATCATAACAAAAGGAATCATTAAGCCGCCTGCAACCGCGGCAGGAAGTACTACTGTCAATAGCCATGGAAGAGTTCTGAGATTTTTTGATCCAATGTGTGTCGGCGCCAAGCAAAGACTCAATCTACGTCGAAGACAATCGGGTTAAAGGAAAATCCGGTCAAAGCAATTATGATCCGGAAATAGAGCCGGTCACGACCCGGATTCCTCTGCCCCTAGCGGCCTTGTTTCGAACCGCCCGTTTTCGCCGCCTCGCGTGCACCTCAGCGGCTTCCGAGTCATCGCCGTTCTCCACACCGCAACCTGCCGGCCCTGCTCTCTACCTCTGCCGTGCCTGGCCGCAGTCTTGAGCCACCGGGTCTCCGTCCTCCGCGGTGCTCCTTCGTCAAACCATCGCGTTTCGAACCGACCGCAACCCGGACCTTGTCGTCGCTACAGTCGATGCCTCTGCCTCAATGTACCTCCTTCGCCTCGGATTCGCTAGGCCGTACGAGCTCTGCCTCGAACCTGGCCCTCTGGTGTAACTCCGAACCGATTGTGAGTCGCTACCAGGGCTCTGACCCGCCACCGTGGCCTTAAGCCGCCCTCGCCAGCCGCGGTTGTGCTCCGCCGGCGCGCCTTCTACCACTAAACCCGTTGCTCTGATCTGAGTCGCCGTCTCTGAAGCAATCTTGAGACGACCATGGTCCCGAGGCTCCCTGCTACAGGAGCTCCGCCCCGCACCTGGCTGCCGCAGCGGGCGCCCTTAACAGAGCCGCCCATATCGCCAACCGTCCAACGCCCGCTCGCTGCTGCTACCCTTCGAGCCGGCCGCTTCCGAGTGGGCCGCCGCGGTGCACCTGAGCTGCTGCCTCTGCCCCGCTTCGCCTCCGTCGGCCTCGCCTCCGTTGCGTGGCTGTGACCCGCTGAGCTGCCTTTGCCAGCCGTGTTTTTGTCGTTGTCACTGCCTAAAGCAAGGACAACTCATCTTTGTTCTGTCAAGTGGTGGACGATTCACCTCTCCCAATACATGTTTATTTCTTAAGAAGGGATTTTGTGGCGTTTTGCAAGTGATAGCTGAATCGGTTGATGCATCAGATCCGCCACTTTGTGTCATTCTGCACGTTTCCTGTTCACATGCCGCTGTGGATATTTATCATCCATTGTTGTAGCCTACCTGAACCATTTATACGACCTTATCCTCGCCAAGTTGCCGGAGCCTCCTCAGCTGTAGCAGTGCCAAGTCGCCACGGTCTTGCCTTGGCTGAGCACCCGCCCGAAGGCATTGGTGAATATTCGGTGTTTTATGGATGCTTTATCAAAAGAGATGAATTTGAACAGATCAGTACCCCGCTACTAGGGTGTGTGCAAGGGCCATTGGAGAAGGCCTTAGCAAAAGCTCGCTTGACAATAGAACGAGCCTCGGAGGACTATAAATACAAGGGAATGTATTGCCCGGGGATGTGCTTTTCGGTGTGTTGTATTTCATCCCACGTTCAAAAAAATTGTTCATTACAAGTGAGGCGTCATACTGCGGGTATGGAGCGCACACTGGCAAACGTTCTGGCTCAGTGTTTCGTTCGTGCCACACTACCCGATGAATGGACGTGCGTAAGTCGACGCTCCTGTGGCCCGGTCTACATCAACTCGCTAGTCCGCACGGCTTACCACGTCTGCGATTGACTCGCCGTCCGCGCGGTTTGCCATGCTTGCGATTGACTCGTCGTCCGTCATCCAAACAAATCAGGTGATATCCATCCAAATTTGTTTTATTAGCACATGTTGTTTTTATCAAAGAACAAGTTTATCTTTGCCTTGGTCCGTAATATTGTTTATGCAGAGCAATTATTTATGACAAAAAGTGATATTATACCGAGGAGATGGAGGCACGCCAACATCTTTTGGCACGGGTGGTCGTCGTTACTTAACGGATTCCCGCACCGGCTTATAACGCCGTGACCGTCTCTCGCGACCACGCCGGCTTACAACAAGGAGGACAACTTGCCTGTCCGCACCGGCTTACAACGCCACGGCCGGTTCATCTGTCTGTGCCGCCTCAGATGTTGCGGTCATTTTTTCCATCCGCCTCTCGCGGCCTGGTCTACATCAACACACCGAGCCGCATCTGTCTACATGAGCTGTGTATTGAGTATGAGCAAGTCACTACTTGGGAAGCCCCGTTTTCTTCCAGCAAATTGGAGGCAAATTATCATATATTATCAGCCGCCGTCTGCACCGGATGGTTCAATGGGCAGGCGCACAAAGCGCCGCCACTATAGTTCGGTTAACTTCAAACAGTCAGTTGGAAGGAACCATTGGCCGAGTTGCTGGCACGGCTCATACGGGATCATTCATAACCCGCCGCAGTCACGTCAACTTTCTGTGGATTTACATCGCGTTATCAACACCAATGATATACACCTTCTGCTATGGTCAAATATGGAGAATCTCAAGCCAACTCTTCTAGTCATCTTGAGACTCGGGGGCTACAATGGTATGGCTTGGCAAAATTAGCCGGTTTTAATGAATTCAAGAACTTCGGATCATTGAAGGGAAGATAACCCGACCCTGGAGGCTACTGTTTTATTGGCGAATATTTAAAGGTTGTCAGAAAATTTCTGGCTCAAAATGAAGATTCCGGTTTAAAATACAGCTCAAGAGACATCTCTCTCCCGCAAAGCTTTGATGCTCTCAAAACCGGTTCAACATCCGGCTCAAGGTTAATTTGTCCCTTAAAAAGCTTTGAGGCTCTCAATATCCGGTTTAAGAATTTCCGGTTCAAAAAGAATTAATCTCTTGCAAGTTCGAATTCTCAGACAAATTAATGGTTACCAAAGAGAACTTGCTCCCATGATGCATGGTTCAAAACATGGGTATCCTGCCTTACGGCTTATCTTATTATGGTCACTTGGGGGCTTCCTGCTCATCGGGCATAGCTATAAGTACCCTCTTGATCGGCGCAATGCCAAAACTTATATGGTCACTTGGGGGCTTTCTGTTCAAACATAGGTCGTATTCAAACCAAAGAGAACATAGCTGTCGATACCCTTTTGATTGGCAAACTGCCAAACCCACTTGGGGGCTTCTTGACCGTATCCGAATCATAGCTCAACCCCTTTGAGAATCGACGTGGATCGTATTCGAATCAGCGTCGCTAAACAACTCTTAAGGTCATTTGGGGGCTTCCTGTTCAAACATAGGTCGTATTCGAACCAAAGAGAACATAGCCGTCGATACCCTCTTGATCGGCATCGCCAAAGCCACTGGGGGCTATATGATCGTATTCGAATCTTAGCTTAACCCCTTTGGAACGGTTTACTGATCGTATTCGAATCAGAAGCCTAACAATTTTGTCTGTTTCTTGTACAGTATTTTGCAATCGCAGTTATTTGACTTTGTCTTGAGACTTTTTTGATCATATTTGAAAGCATCTAGGGAGTGGCTTTGATTCCACCGGCTTAACCTTGGTCAATAAAGTTGTCAGCACATAACAAACATCATATGTGCCGGCTTTTACAGAATTGGGTTCTCACACTCACTGTCCGGGTCATATAAACCGGCGGTATCATTCAACGGATCATAGGGATCTTGTGATCTACTTGTGTGCAGGATAAGACTACATTTGGGTGGTTACCCGCCCTGGCTTTTGACATTAAGTCGCCAGGGCATATGTTGTTTAAACTCTATGCAGGATTTACAGAGCTATGACTTACATAAATGATTAAGTTCAAGCCCATCACCAATGATTAAAACTAGTGTCTCAAAAGGGTTATCAATTCTTGATTTTCTCAAAGGCTATAAGCCGCTGGGTTATAAAAATTCTGGCTTACAATGGAGGCGTATTAAATCGCCATCGGTCAAGAGCCGTCGTGTATTTAAGCTCCGGATTTACTTGTCAATAGATAAGGTATTCAAAGTCGCTTTGGCGCAATGGCTATTATTTTCTCAATGGATATGGTTTATTCTACAATGGAAAGAATAGTCCCGAGTCACTGCAGGCTTACGACCCGACACTTGGGGGCTACATTATTCAGATTGGGATTATATCAAATATGCAAGTCCCATGTCACTGCCAGCATGCACCATGACACTTGGGGGCTAATGCAAAGTCATTTTTTTGCTCAACTTATTGAAGACCCGACTCATCACATTCTAAATGAGTTGGCCCTTGGGGGCTACCAATTACTCCTACCAAATACACAAGCCTCAGTCCATTACATTGAAAGATCCACTACTCAGTTGGTAGAGTACAAAGCTCTTAACCTTATGGACGTGGGTTCAAGCCTCATGGTGGAGATTACATCATATGATGTCATTATCAATGAATTATATACAACGTCCCAGCTTAGTAATATCTTACTGAGCCGGCCCTTGGGGGCTACACGTTGCTGCTTCAGTTTACATGATCATATTTACAAAGTCCCTGCTCATTATTGCATAATGACCCGACCCTTGGGGGCTACACTAGTTGAAGTTTTATGAGCATAAGGCAATTACAAGTCCCAGGTTGCTGCAAGCATGACAACCTAATACTTGGGGGCTACAGGTGATATGCATATAAGGGAGGAATAACTTCAAATTATCAGTTTTGAGCAAATCAGTTATGACCCGGTGTTATCAATATTTACAAGCCGACAATTTTACTCGCCAGCCTCTACATCTTTAAACTGGCAGATCACCAGATGAATCTTGAGTCCAATATGTTTATTAAGCCGGCGCCTTGGAAGCCGACTCAAGTGGATTATTCTTCACAATATTTTTCTGTGGGAAACCAACATCAGCAAATTGAGTATGAAGCTAGCTTATTGACCCGGATTTTCTAGATGAAGGAAATGATAATTGGAGTTAAGGATAACCAGGTCCCGGCTCACGAGAATATTTAACCCGGAGCACAAGGAATTAAGGATGATCAGGTGCCGGCTTACAAGAATTTTTAACCCGGAACACAATCTGTCAAATTTGTTCTTGTGTTTGTTTTACAGGATCAGTTTAACATGGATAAATCCAAATTAAACTGGGGGCTAATGTCGGGGATATACCCCGCGGTGTAACCTGCCGGATGTATGACCCGACTGGAGCATGGCGACCACTGGTGACCCGCCTGGAGCTTGGCAGTTCACAGATAGCCCACCCGATGATGGTGACTCATTAGTAACCCGGCGGGCGGGTCAGATGGACAACAAGGCCCAAAGCCTAGAAGGCCAACTCACGTTATGATGGGCCGGCTTAAGAGAAAAGGGATGACGAATATTTCCTTTACGAGGAAGTAAGACCCAGACTTGTATTCAACTTGTAAGAGAAGATAGACTAGTCCTAGTCCTACTAGGACTCCACATGAAACCCGCCCCTCTAACTTATATAAGGAGGGGCAGGGCTCCCCAAGAGGGACAGAAAAGAAGAAACAATCTCTAGGGCTAGACACAAAGAGCCAGAATCCCGGCGACTCCCTCATGATCATAATGAGACCTAGCCACAAACAACATGTAGGGTTATTACCGGATGATGTTTCCCGGGGCCCGAAGCTGTATAAACCCTTGTATTATGTTGCGTCTCTCGATTCCGCCTAACCCCTCTCAAGCTACCACATAGATGCGTTGGCCTCGCGACTAATTCCTCACACTAAGGACATCTGCCGTGAGAATTCCACGACACTATCCATAATCCATTCTGAAGCATGAGGTGTCATACCCTACAGTACAGTTAGGAGGATAGGCTTCACCAAGAGTATTGTGAAGCATAAACATTTGACGGGCAAGAGGATTATCGAAGCTCAGGTCAAGATTAGGACTGATAGGATGTATGGAAAACTATTCAGGAACAAAATACATAGTAAGACCATTTGGGCATTCGATCTTGCGCCCTACAAGATGTTTTAGGTCCCCAGCAATAGCATCAGACGCCTTTGATTTCCGGCTGGAGACCTTTCCCTGCAAAAGAAAGTTAATTCTTCTTAACCACCCACATCTTGAGGGGTGGCTTAGAAGCAATGAGTCTAAGTGCAGTATCTGAGAACTTCGGCTTTGGAGCCCTAGCAAATAGCCTTGCAGGAGATGAATGATACTCATATGAATAAGGAGAAAAGTTCTTAGTTCTATGAACATAGCGGTTTGAAGACACATGCTCATATTCATAAGTCTGAGTATGGTTTCCGTGCAAAACATTGGCGTTAGGGTGACTCAGGTGAGTCCTCTGTCTGTATGAAGCCTTTGGATCATATGAAGCCTTAGGCCTGGGGTTTGTCTTCTTCCCAGGTGGTGTCATGATGACATTCACTGGAAGATTCTCAAGACAGCTTTTGGGAACCCAGATCTTCTTCATAGGTGGCCCATTCCTGCAGTTAGTACCAATATACCTGGCAAACACTTCACCATTCTGATTCTTAAACAGTTTATAGTTTGCATCAAAGGATTCATCAATGATAATAGGGTTAGCATAGGTAAAGCCAGATAAGGTGGATGGGTCCACTGAAGGTCCCTTTGCAGCAACCCAAGTGGTTTTGGGGTACTGCTCAGGCTTCCAGTAGGAATCGTCAACATTCATTTTCCTCTCGAACCCAACACCCTCTTTCCTAGGGTTTCGGTTCAGAATCTGCTTTTTGAGGACATCACACAGTGTCTGATGCCCTTTCAGACTTTTGTACATCCCTGTTTCAAGCAATGTCTTCAACCTAGCATTTTCATCAGCAATAGTAGTGGTATCCTCAGCAGAGGGGTTAGTTACCACATCAGCAGTTGAAGACAATGCAACAGTAGCAGCAGTAGAACATTCAGCAACAAAGGTAGCGTTGTCACGCTCAAGGCATTTTAGACATGGTGGTTCAAATCCATCCTGAGCGGGACTGATCTGTTGAGCGCGAAGTGACACATTCTCTTTTTGAAGATCTTCATGAGCCGCTCTCAATTTCTCAAGCTCTTGCTTCCTTTGAATATAATCATAGGAGAGCTTTTCATGAGTGGTTGAGAGCGATTCATGACGACTTTCAAGTTCTTGGTACTTAGCATGAAGATTTTTTATGTCTTCAACTAAGGACTGTGAACGGGTCATTTCCGCGTCCAACAGGTCATCGCTTTTGTCTAACAATTTTTGAGTATGTTCCATAGCTTTTTGTTGTTCAGTTGCAATTTTAGCAAGTGTTTTGTAGATGGGTTTGGATTCACAATTAGAGTCATCTTCACTTGATGTTTGAAAGTAAGCATCGCGTGATTTTACCTTGGCACCACGTGCCATGAAGCAGTAGGTGGGAGCGGAGTTGTCCTTGTCATTAGCTTCAGCGTTGATGACAGAGCCATTTTCTTCCATGTTGAAGATAGACTTGGCAACGTAGGTTGTGTCTAGAGCCAGACTTGCAACGCCAGGGTCGGACTCCTCATCAGACTCCACCTCCGCCTCCTCAGAAGCAGACTCCTCCTCTGAATCCATCTCCTTGCCAACAAAAGCACGAGTCTTGTCAGATGAGCTCTTCTTATGAGATGAAGACTTGGAAGAAGACTTTGAAGATTTCTTCTTCTTCTTGTCATCAGAATCATATTCCTTGCTCTTCTTCTTCTTCTCATTGTCCCACTGTGGACACTCAGAGATGTAATGTCCAGGTTTCTTGCACTTGTGACAGGTTCTCTTCTTGTAGTCGTGAGTGGAAGCTTCATCATTTCTTGAGCTGGATCGTGAAGACTTTCTGAACCCCTTCTTCTTAGTGAACTTCTGGAACTTCTTCACAAGCATAGAAAGTTCCTTTCCAATGTCTTCAGGATCATCAAAACTGCAGTCAGATTCTTCTTTAGATGAGGAAACAACTTTTGCCTTCAAAGCGCGAGTTCGGCCATAGTTGGGACCATAGATATCTCTTTTCTCAGATAGCTGGAACTCATGTGTGTTGAGCCTCTCAAGTATATCAGACGGATCGAGTGTCTTGAAGTCAGGCCGTTCTTGTATCATGAGGGCAAGGGTGTCAAAGGAGCTGTCAAGTGATCTCAGTAGTGTCTTGACGATTTCATGCTTGGTAATCTCAGTAGCGCCGAGCGCACGAAGTTCATTTGTGATATCAGTGAGGCGATCAAATGTGAGCTGGACATTTTCATTGGCGTTTCTCTTGAAGCGGTGGAAGAGGTTGCGAAGAACACTGATCCTTTGATCTCTCTGGGTTGAGACGCCTTCGTTGACCTTGGAGAGCCAGTCCTAGACTAGCTTCGACGTTTCCAGAGCACTCACACGGCCATACTGTCCTTTGGTCAGATGACCACAGATGATGTTCTTGGTAGTTGAAACCAGTTGAATGAACTTCTTGACATCAGCAGGGGTGACACCTTCACCAGTTTTGGGAATGCCATTCTTGACGACATACCAGAGGTCGACATCAATGGCTTCAAGATGCATGCGCATATTATTCTTCCAGTAGGGATATTCAGTTCCATCGAAGACGGGGCAAGCAGCGGAGACTTTGATTATCCCTGCAGTCGACATAGCTAAAACTCCAGGTGGTTAAACCGAATCACACAGAACAAGGGAGTACCTTGCTCTGATACCAATGAAAGTGCTAGTTATCGACTAGAGGGGGGGGGGTGAATAGGCGATTTTTATGAAAGTCTTCAAAACATGGAAGTTTCGAAGACAAACAATAGAAATGACCCTATTGATATGCAGCGGAAGGTAAACTACACTGAGCAAACCATAATCAAGTATGCAATGAAGTGAAAGCACGAAGGCTAATAGCAGCTAGGTAGTAAGGATCAAGATGGAAGATGGTATGAAGCCAAACAATGATAGTAGTCAAGCAGTGAAGACAAATAGGTAAAGTAAACAGGTAATGACTTCACGAAGACAAACTCTAAGTAAAGAGAGGGAGAGGATAGAACCAGTCACTTGTTGAGGACACAGGATTTGTTGGACCAGTTCCAGTTGCTGTGACAACTGTACGTCTGGTTGGGGAGGCTGAGATTCAACTCAGAAGACCGCGTCTTCACCTTATTCCCCTTGAGCTAAGGACACCCAGTCCTCGCTCAATCACTCTGGTAAGTCTTCAAGGTAGACTTCCAGACCTTCACAGACTTCATTCACCGGTGATCCACAATGACTCTTGGATGCTCAGAACACGACGCCTAACCGACTGGAGGATTCACAGTCCTCAAGTGTAACGAGTCTTCAGGTCATGCGGACAGAAAGACTTCAGTGATGCCTAACACTCTTTGGCTCTGGGTGTTTGGGCTTTGTCCTCGCAAGGATTTCTCTCTCTCAAAAGGCTTCGGAGGTGGGTTGCTCTCAAACGACAAAAGCCGTGCACTAACTCTGAGCAGCCAACCAATTTATGGTGTAGGGGGTGGGCTATTTATAGCCACTAGGCAACCCAACCTGATTTGTCCGAAATGACCCTGGGTCACTAAGGAACTGACACGTGTTCCAACGGTCATATTTCAAACACACACGGCAACTTTACTTGGGCTACAAGCAAAGCTGACTCATCTAGCTCTGGATAAGATTTGCTCTCATTGTCTTCGCTCGAAGACATAGGATTTTGGTTGAGCATCACTTCAGTCACTCTGACTTTGTTCACTAGGACCCCACTTAACAGTACGGTGGTTCCTATGACTCAACAAAGAAGAAAAGGAAACAACGAAACAACTAAGTCTTCGCGCTCCATAGTCTTCACTTAATGTCTTCTCATGTCATAGTCTTCAATGTGAATATCTTCATATACCACCATTGTCGCCAATGTCTTCATACATTTTTAGGGGTCGTCTCCGGTAGGTAAACCGAATCAATGAGGGACTACTACCTGTGTTATCCTGCAATTCTCACAAACACATTAGTCCCTCAACCAGGTTTGTCGTCAATACTCCAAAACCAACTAGGGGTGGCACTAGATGCACTTACAAGTAGCAAGTGATGTAACTCCGCAAAATGACTCAAACACTCTCAAACTCTTACTCGAAGCTAGTCTAAGATCTATGACTTCTCTCTCCCTTTGGCGCCATGATACTAAAATGAGAAATGAGAGTCTTGTCAGCACTCAAGACTAAGCTGAATCAATGGACGACGATGATGAAGGCTTGGCGTGCACCTGAGGGAGTTGAAGAAATCTATCTGCAGTGTCTCTAGCGGCGACTGAGGAGGTGGCTGGTGAATCAGGGGGTGTAGAAGCAACTGGAGTAGTGGTCCTGGCTTGAACCGCAAATTGATTTGTCGTCTCACGCCCATCTGCAGATTTATCATTGTTGTGTTCATTCTCCTCTGACACAAACATTGCTCTCAGCTCTTTGACCTCAACAACTAAATCATCAATCTTGTTTTTATGATGTGAGCTTGTGTCTCTACCACATTATGTAAGCTCTCTTGATTCTTGGCGAGGTTAGCTAGGCATGCCCTTAATCCCCTGAGGAGCTTTGCACAAGTTTGAAATCTGATCACTATGTCTTGGGGACTATAACTGGAGGTTGAATAGAAGGTTTAGGGGTGGTCGACATGTTTGTAGTCTGGCAACTTCTCTAGCTTAAACATCTACTAGGGTGTTGTTTGGATCCAAAATGATTATGTTATCCTCTAGTTCAACTCTGGAAGGCTCATGCACACAATCTAGGAAGAACACATATTCACCAACTTTGGAATTGATAAGCATCTAGATGTAGGGAGCATATCCAAAAGATCTCATGTGCTCACATGTAGTCCTCTTGATAGTCTCAATAATCAATTCCTTCAGGCTAACATGTCCTAGACCTGATGACTCATTATTCTATCGATGCAAGAGCTCTTATAGAACAGTGGAACCTGACCTATATGCACATGCCACTCCGTTTATGATCTCCATGAGACCCATCGATCTCCAAACATTCTTTGCTCGTGCACAGTGAGCATCAAACCTTTTACATCTTCCGGCCCCGTTGAGCAAATAGAACATTGGGTAGTATTACCTCTGTCCCAAATTACTTGTCTAGATATGAATGTATCTAACACTAAAACGTGTCTAGATACATTTGTATCTAAACATCTAAGACAAGTAATTCGTGACAGAGTGAGTAGTTGGTATGTGTTTGTTTGCTAGGATTGCCAACCCAAGAATAATTCCATGCATTTTTTTACTTTACGTGGCACCTGAAGTTGCCATAGAATCTCCCAAACAGGGTTACCCCAGGATGGCCTTTGACTATCAACTCACCTCAGCCTATGTCTATGTATGTGATCCCATTCAATATAATATGCCGATCTGACAAAGAAGGCATACAATCTGGTGTTGTGCCAGCACACAAAGTCTTCATTGAGATTTTTACTTAGGGTATTTGGAGAACTCTATCCGCATCAATTAGATAGAAATTATCTCTAATATGCACCTCAACCCATTTCCCTGTAATCAGGCCTATTAGCTCATTTGTCGTGTGTAGCAGAATTTGTTCCCTTGGAGTTTGGATCATGCGAGATGGTCTACCTCAAACCACCAAGAGTTTGAGAGAGGCGGGGGGGGGGGGGGGGTTGCACTATATTAGTTGTGTATATACCCCAAGGGCATGTTCGATTTATAGAGGATTACATGGGTTTGAGGGGATTAAATTCCTTGCAAGTAAATAAAACTTCAATCCTCTCCAATCCCCTTGGAGGGGGATTAAACAAACTAAGCTTAAGGCCTTGTTTGGTTAGACCACTATTGGCAAGGATCAGGGTTCAGTCCACATGGTTTGGCCCGATCGGATTGAGTCCGTGAACTGGAACGATTGCGCGTTTGGTTTAGGCTGCGGCCGGGAAAAACCCGTTTCGAACCATGATGATCCACGAAGAGAAAAATATCTTCTCAGAGGTGTGAAATAGATCCATGGGAGGTGAGGATGTGGCTGTGAAAAAAGCCTACATCATGGCAACCGAGGCGTGGTGTGTTGCCGACAGACTTGACTATCTAACAATGTCGATATCACCCTAAACCTCTCCTCCCCCTTCCTCGCCCCCTCGACTACTCTGTCACTGGAGCTTCAACGACTGTGGCTTTCTCCATTTATTCGATCACAGAGACATGGGGACTCGGTGGAGTCAGGGCTCCCCTCATGATCCCAAACTTGTTCATACATATACTTATCTTGTGCTTTTCACCTCCCAGATTTTAGGAAAAATACATGAATTAGTCTAATTTGGCCCTTGTTATCACAAGTTTAAGTCATTTGCCGCCCCACCATTGATATTTGATTCCTAGCTCCACCACCGTGTCTATCTCCTCGTCTCGTGTGACAACAAGACAATCCTCTCTTCTATCTCTCTGGGGCCATGCCTTCGCCTAGACGAACTGCTTCATGGGAGAGCCCGACATATGCTTCTTGATCTTGATTTTACAAGCCCCACATATGCGATTGATTTTATTCGTCTTATTTCCCATTAACATCTCAAATGGGGTGATGTGTCACATCCCTAGATTTGTTTCTAATTAGTTGCATAAGCATCCATGCATCATGTCTAGATTTCTCTGAAATTTTGAACTGGGGATTCATCAAGCCCTAGCACCAGATCAAAATCAAATAGGTTCAACCTAAAATAATTTTCAATGAACCCAAAATACCCTTAAGAAAAGTTCATGATTTTGGTTAAGGTGGAAACATCTTCCAAAAATGATGAATATATCTTTAGGGCATTCCTGGTTTCTTGAATTAAATGATATTGTATTTGAATTGGGGCATTTAAATCCTATAGATATTTTTAAATGCTCCAATAATTCTGAAAATTACTTAGGGCCTCTGGAATAATTCATCTGGTGTCCATAATTGTTTTCAGGATTTTATAAAGTGATTTAGTTTATACTCCAAATTGAACAGATGAAGAAAATAGAAAAGAACAGAAATAAAAGACACACACACAGAGAGAGAGAGGCTTACCTGGCCCAGCCACCTGGCTTGGTACAGTTGGCCCAGCCCACCATGGGCGAAGAGGTCATCTTCAACCTCTGCCAGTAGGGAGAGGTAGAGACCAGGTACGACACCATTCGTGCCACCTCCTGCCTGCCTCGCTGTACTCCTCCTCGACCCTTCTGATCGTGCCACGGAGACGTCCACGCCCCCTGGATACTTCCCACCTCTCCGCGCTCACTTTTCCCTCCTCTGCCTCTCTCCCCTGCTCTCCCTCGAATGCACCCGAGAGCGCCGGCAAGCACCATCGTGGCCATCGTCCACCCCTCGCCTTGCCGAAGCATCCAGAAGGACCGGTGTCGTCTCCTTCATCGTCTACACCAGTCCGTTCGACCGCGGGAGCACCGCAGCGACGATTCTGCCTCGTCTTCAACCTCCGGCACATGAGCTCCCCTCCGGTCGATTTGGCGCCGCCAGGACCTCCCTAGGCTCGCTGACCTCCTCTTCGGCATCGTCGTGAGCCCCTGCTCCCAACCCCTCTCTCCCCTCTGTCAATTTCCTCCTCTAGCCCCATTGGCCACCCCGACCGAAGCTCACCGCCGTGGCTAGAGCCCACCTCTGCCGCGTCTGAGAGCGTCACCGTGCTCATCACGTTTGCAGGAGCACCTAGCCCCCCACCTCTCGACCTGCCGTGCACCACAACGCCGGTTTCGAGCGCAACCGAACTCCGGCGGCTGCCTGCCATCATTGCAGCCGTTGTTTCTGGCCTCCTCTCACCCAACCGCCTACTCTGTTGGATGCGGCGCACGCCCAGCAGCCCATAGAGCCAAACCACAAGTCGAACGGTCGCCAGATGGTGAATCCCGAGCGCCTCCGCCGCTTTGTTTGGTCGCCGGCGGCTAACCGCCGGTGCATCCGACGTGGCACAGTCATTAGTGGCTAATGGCGCCCTAACTAACCCCCAAAGCCACTGCCATATGAGCCCCTGCGCCTGTTGAGGTTAGTTTAATTTCCTGTTTAGATTAGTGCTAATCTATCGGACCCCACGTGTCAGCTTTGACTTTGACCAAGTCAGCGTTGACCGGTCCCACCTGTCATCCACACAAACCAGCCATGAGACACTGAAGTGTGGGTCCTAGCTGTCGGGTTTGACCTGGCCGACCCAGTTGACCTGCTGACGTCACAGTGACGTAGTGCTGACGCAGTAACTCATTTTCTGGATTTATTCTTATTCAGGAAATTCCATGAAATGGTGCTAACTTCTAAAAATCATAGAAATTAATCTGTAACTCCAAATGCAAAGTTTTATATATGAAAAATGATCAGAAAAATCCAATCTATCCATCTATACTGGTTTCATGCATGCTTAAACAGGTTAACTTGCTGTTTAGTGCAAAACATAATAAAGCACTATGTAAGATCACAAGTGAGTTTGAACTTTGAATTTTTGGATCAAAATGGCTCAAACCCATCTGGTTGTAGCTGCATTAGCCCAACACACTCATTTTGCCATGTCATTATCATGCATCATAATTGTTGCATTGCATTGATTGTGTTCTTCCTTGTTTGCCGGTATTTGTACCCTCTCAGCGGACGTAGTTTCGATGATGAGTTCGATGACACCGATGAAGAACTATACTATCTTCAGAAGTGACACGCAAGCAAAACCCCCTTGTTCATTCCAATACAATCCCACTCTCTCGCTCCTGCTCTCTTTTACTGCATTAGGACAACAGCGATTCAATTGTTACATGCTGCGGTAGTTGAACCCCTTTCCTCTGCATGACCTGTCATTGCCACAGTAAATAGATAAAACCCACTAGCATGAGTAGGAGTTGTTTGAGCCCTGATGTGCCTACTCATTCATGCTTGTTTGTCATGCCTGCTACTGCTTAGAGTTGAGTCAGGTCCGATTCATCGGGAATGAATTGGAATGTGGTGAACATGTCCTACTGTTGAGAGCTAAGTGTGTGAACACAATTTGGTAAAGGTAGCGGTGAGAGGCCATGTAGGAGTACAAGGTGGGTTGTCTCATTGAAACCGTCGTCAGGAACTGAGTTATGTGTTTGTGATCCATGAACAACTACTACCACACATTGGGATCCTTAATTGACTCTCTCGACTTATTAATCGCCTTGTTCTCTGTCCAGCAGTTGCAACTAGCTTATGGTGTTTGTAGGATATGTGTTGGAGGCCGTGCGTAGTGCTGACCCTAGGGGTGGGCTATGATGCGGTAGATACACCGTGGCCCGGTGTACCGAGTCGCCCGTTTGGTGTCTCGGGAACCCTGCACACATCGTTTGGGGCTGTGAGCGAAACCCCGGCCGGATCTCCTCGCGGATGGAACCCGAATAGGCGATAAATCTGGACTAGAGACTTGTGTGGTTAGTCAGGTCGTGGCCGACTCCCTCGCCAGGCTTCCGCTTGAAGGTTGCCGAGATACACGACGTGTACATGGTGGTAAGTGGCGAGAGCGTGTGTGAAGAAGTACACCCCTGCAGGGTTATAAATGATCTATTCGAATAGCCGTGTCCGCGGTAAAGGACTTCTAGGTTGCCTGTACAGTTCATAGACAAGTGAAAGTGGATACTCTAAAATACGCAAGATAAGCGTGAGTGCTATGGATGGCGTTCTCGTAAGGAGACGGGAGGGATCCATAGTGGTGTATTGATATGGTGAATATGTGGACTTGTTTGCGCCATCTCAAAAGAGTTACTTGCAGTCGTAGTTCAGGATAGCCACCGAGTCAAAGCTGGCTTGTTGCAGTTAAACTCCACCACCCCCTTTGTTGATACTGATGCATATGTAGCTAGTTATGATGTAATTCTTGATGGGTACATTTGTACTCATGTTTGCTTAATTTATGTTTTGCAGAGAGACTTCAGTCTCGCTAGTAGTTCCGCGTGGACTTCGACGTTTAGCTTGTTACCTCAGCTACGATCTTGTGCCCTCGGCAAGATCTGGTAGATAGTCAGGCTTCTCAGCCTTTTTCATTTGTAGATGTCTGTACTCAGACATGTTAAGCTTCCGCATGTGCTTTGACTTGCATGCTTTGAATGTTGGGTTATGAGACCCATGTTTGTAATATCTCGCTCCTCGGAGCCTATTGAATAAATACTTGAGTTGTAGAGTTATGTTGTGATGCCATGTTGTATTTGCACATATCGAGCATATTGTGTATATGATTGAAATGCTTGGTATGTGTGGAATCCGACAACCTAGTTGTCTATCCTTGGTAGCCTCTCTTATGGGGAAATGTAGTCTAGTGCTTCCACTGAGCCATGGTAGTTTGCTACAGCCCGGTTTACCAGAGTCCTGCTAGCCCAGCACTACTGCTCCGGAACACTTAGACTGGCCGACATGTGATTCACTTCGTTCCTGTGTCTGTCCCTTTGGGGAAATGTCACGCGGTGACATCCGGAGTCCTGCTAGCCTGCTACAGCCCGGGTTCCTGAAGTCCTGTTAGCCCAGTTGCTACAGCCCGGATTCACACGCTGCTGACCGAGATGCTCGATGTTGTTTCATGTATGCCTGTCCCCGTAAGTTAGTGCCACTTTGGGTTCATGACTAGTCATGTCGGCCCGGGTTCTCTGTCATATGGATGCTAGCGACACTATCATATACGTGAGCCAAAAGGCGCAAGCGGTCCCGGGCCATTGTAAGGCGACACCCGTGGGGATACCGTGCTTGAGGCCGCAAAGTGATATGAGGTGTTACTTGCTAAATTGGTGTGACTTAGAGTCGGGGTCCTGACAACTTTTGTATCAGAGCCTGACTGCCTGTAGGATTACCAAGCCAAACTGGTCGATGTCGAGTCTAGAAATGCTTTAGTTATATGTAGGGGAATTGATTGTGGGAGGGAACGTAAGGCTCTTTTTACTCCTTTACCTTACGCCCTTCTGATCCGTGTCATCCTATCTTTCCTACGGGGTTAAGGAACTAGGCTCTCTCTTCTTTCTATCAGGATCACGTGTTACTAATCTGTAGACTTATAAGATTGGTGAATTCAAGCCTCAGTTTAGTTCCTACTATCTCCGTGTATTAACCGTTGATGTCGGAACCTTAATACTATGATGATCCCATGGTTATGCCACCATTTTGTAGGATGTCTCAAATCTTCTTGAGTATTTACAGCCGTTATGCTGTCCGAGTCATCCCTGGTTTCTAAATAATCTGATGCATTTGCAAAATCCTTTCCCTCTGGTTTCGATGTTCCTTTAGGCCAGGTTAATCACACTAATTGCTGAGTTGAGGTACTCTATTGCCTCGACATATATGTTGGAGTTATTATTATGACCCTAGGTGCTTTAGAGGATCTCCTAGTAATCTAGCCATGTTCTATGTCCCAGTGTGATGATTCTGGCCATCATTCTCGAAAGCATCCCGTGATGCCATTTAGTTAGTAGGCATTCTACTCCTGGCTTTTTGAGCCCGAGACTCACCCTACTTACTTCATGTTGGTAGTGTTTGCTAGTTCCTTAGGGTATTAGTAACCTTTGCGATAGTCCTCGAGGTTCATGGTGTATCCTTCTTCCAGATATCATGAACTGCTTATGGCAGAAGTTCCTCGCGAAACCGAAATATCACAACCTGAGTACTCCTGACGAGTTCTCGATTCTATGCTGTGACTCTGTTAGTTCTACCTTCTCTGCATGGGTTATCTGGAAGAAATATGTTGAACTCGTTCGACATGCTAATCTATGCACCCACAACTCAGAAAAACATATGTTCCTTTGAGTTGTCTCTCTTTAGTTGTATTCTGACCTCTCTCTATCAATTGATAGTCAGGACTAGTTGTGCATTCGTGTTATCGATGCCTATTATTCTTGTGGTCGGTCAAGCCGTTTTATTTCAGAATGGCTAGGAGAAACAAACTCCAGTACCTCATCCATATCCTGGGTTGGGTCAAAATAGTTGTGTATCGCAGATCAAAATGCTAATCCAGCTTTTGATTCTGTTCTACCCTGAAGTATTACCGTCTTATGTCAAGAATGTCATGGGAATTGCACACCATCTTATGAATCCTTGATATAGTGATACCTCTCGCCATCGTTGTTCATTCCTTGGTTCTTGTGTTGCTGCAACCGGAATATGGACAAGTGATTCATGATGTGTGAAATCAATACTCCTAGCAACTATGTTGCTTGGTAGTTAAAGGACAATATTCTCATCCTTAGCGTGTTGGTTATTGAATCACCATCCTAGGAATGATCGTGCTACCTAGTCCATTTTTGTTGGTGCACTCTTCGATCTATGAGTTAGGATTTCAAACCCTTGCTCTTTTGATCACATCGTTTTGCCTTGAAAAGCAAGATTGTTCTCGAGCTTAGTAACATATTGGTGGTTCGTGATTTTCCGAATATCTTCTTGGAAGTGTTACCAGGTTGTCACCTGACCGCTATGTTGAGTTCGTGATCAAGTTGGTTTTTTCATAAACCACCCTTTCTCCAAGGATCTATGTTGGATACCCCTGAACTAGTTGGATAAGCTAAACAATAACTTGGAGAGTTGGAAGATAAAAGCTTTATCTGATTCGGTTCATTCAAAGGGATATCTTTTGTTTGTGTGTGTATTGAAGAAAGATGATATCTTCATCGATTGGTCATCATGATCAGTTATTGGATCTATTGTCTTGTCCAAACTTTGATTTGAGTGTGGGCTATCCTTAAATCAAATCAGAACCAACGATATTCGTAATGTTGTCTTACTCATGGTGGTTTCCTTGAGCATACACCATTATATTCTTTGGGTCTGACCAATGTTATAACCTTGTCCACATAGTTGTGGAATTCCATCTCCATTGGAATTTTCATAACTTGTTGCTGAGCCCATCAGCAACATTCTTATCTTCTCGATGACTCGTGTTGAACATTAAGCTAGTGTTGGAAACTTGCGCTAGCATTTTCTCCGTGCTATCTCATGAAGGATATGTTTGGATGAAAGAAGTGACTTTCTTTAATTCACGTGCACTTGATGTAAGTTGTCGCCGTGGATCCGAGAAAGATTGTTTTTGCTTCCTATGAATCATCCCAAGTTAGTCACGCCTATGTGCGAAGTACTCTATGGTTTGATAGGTTGGCCGCCTCCATTCCATATGTGTTCCTAGCACACCAAGCCACTGATTGATTTGTTCGAGGAGAAGAAGTTCCTTCTTAAGAAGCATGCCTTATGCAAGGACTTTGATATCCTCGATGATGGTTCCCCACCTAAACTCGATAGTGTTTTATTATAAGACTACTATGCAGCTATTCTTGTCTTGGACAACATGCTCACATGTATGTAGCAGAACCAGCTCATGTTTTGGAGCTTGCTATCGTAGTTCATTTCCCGAGAATCTTGCAACGTCATCTCGTCGATTTGTGTTGCAAAATTTCTTTTCAGACATGTTGAGTCTGAAGTATCCTATCACCAATCGGATCTGAATCTCAGGCAGATACGATGGTTGGAACATTCCCAACAGTTGCATTTTGTTCCCAACTTGCACCGCTATTGTGCCAATTCCCATGGGCTGCCCTTCTTAGCAGTTGCTGTCCAAGATCATCTTCAAAAGTGGACTTACCATGGGTCCCATCCATTTCCGATGATAAGCAAAAATCATCCATTGCGTTGTCTTCAATAAGGTAGTCCACATCATCCATTCTAGTCAGGGTATCATTCTTTCGAACTCCTTCAAACGATTGCTCGAGATTTGCCCTAGGCTAGTATAGAGAATTTTATTGATCTCTGAATCAAAAGTAATTCTTTTGCCACTTAAGGGATAATTCTATGAGTCATCCTTCTCTAGGGTGTCTCGTTATGGTATCATGGCAACTCAAATTCTCGCTACGTTGACAACCGTTCACCACCCTCTTAGGTGTGGGATTGTTGTCTACCTAGTGAACCCTCGTCATCTGTTCCACTCCATCCCTCTAGATGTGTGATTCGTGTCTCAGCTCGAGAGATGTTGCTATGTCTCATTCCGTGAGTTGATCCTGAGTTGTTCGATCTTCGAGAAGATCGATCCTTCCAGAGTTTCCTTTCCCTATCGTTGTCATGTTGGCTAGAGTTCTCAGAGCAAGATGACGAGACAAAGATGGTGATTGAATCAAAGCCTTTGTGAAGTGCAACCTGGATCGTGAAGATTATGTTAGTTTGTGTTCCCCCTTCATCTTACCCTACGCTTGAATCTCGGGACGAGATTCTTGTTTAGTGGGAGTGAGTTGTCACATCCCTAGATTTGTTTGTAATTAGTTGCATAAGCATCCATGCATCATGTCTACATTTCTCTGAAATTTTGAACTAGGGATTCATCAAACCCTAGCACCAGATTAAAATCAAATAGGTTCAACCTAAAATAATTTTCAATGAACCCAAAATACCCTTAAGAAAAGTTCATGATTTTGGTTAAGGTGGAAACATCTTCCAAAAATGTTGAATATATCTTTAGGGCCTTCCTGGTTTCTTGAATTAAATGATATTGTATTTGAATTGGGGCATTTAAATCCTATAGATATTTTTAAATGCTCCAATAATTCTGAAAATTACTTAGGGCCTCTGGAATAATTCATCTGGTGTCCATAATTGTTTTCAGGATTTTATAAAGTGATTTAGTTTATACTCCAAATTGAACAGATGAAGAAAATAGAAAAGAACAGAAATAAAAGACACACACACAGAGAGAGAGAGGCTTACCTGGCCCAGCCACCTGGCTTGGTACAGTTGGCCCAGCCCACCATGGGCGAAGAGGTCATCTTCAACCTCTGCCAGTAGGGAGAGGTAGAGACCAGGTACGACACCATTCGTGCCACCTCCTGCCTGCCTCGCTGTACTCCTCCTCGACCCTTCTGATCGTGCCACGGAGACGTCCACGCCCCCTGGATACTTCCCACCTCTCCGCGCTCACTTTTCCCTCCTCTGCCTCTCTCCCCTGCTCTCCCTCGAATGCACCCGAGAGCGCCGGCAAGCACCATCGTGGCCATCGTCCACCCCTCGCCTTGCCGAAGCATCCAGAAGGACCGGTGTCGTCTCCTTCATCGTCTACACCAGTCCGTTCGACCGCGGGAGCACCGCAGCGACGATTCTGCCTCGTCTTCAACCTCCGGCACATGAGCTCCCCTCCGGTCGATTTGGCGCCGCCAGGACCTCCCTAGGCTCGCTGACCTCCTCTTCGGCATCGTCGTGAGCCCCTGCTCCCAACCCCTCTCTCCCCTCTGTCAATTTCCTCCTCTAGCCCCATTGGCCACCCCGACCGAAGCTCACCGCCGTGGCTAGAGCCCACCTCTGCCGCGTCTGAGAGCGTCACCGTGCTCATCACGTTTGCAGGAGCACCTAGCCCCCCACCTCTCGACCTGCCGTGCACCACAACGCCGGTTTCGAGCGCAACCGAACTCCGGCGGCTGCCTGCCATCATTGCAGCCGTTGTTTCTGGCCTCCTCTCACCCAACCGCCTACTCTGTTGGATGCGGCGCACGCCCAGCAGCCCATAGAGCCAAACCACAAGTCGAACGGTCGCCAGATGGTGAATCCCGAGCGCCTCCGCCGCTTTGTTTGGTCGCCGGCGGCTAACCGCCGGTGCATCCGACGTGGCACAGTCATTAGTGGCTAATGGCGCCCTAACTAACCCCCAAAGCCACTGCCATATGAGCCCCTGCGCCTGTTGAGGTTAGTTTAATTTCCTGTTTAGATTAGTGCTAATCTATCGGACCCCACGTGTCAGCTTTGACTTTGACCAAGTCAGCGTTGACCGGTCCCACCTGTCATCCACACAAACCAGCCATGAGACACTGAAGTGTGGGTCCTAGCTGTCGGGTTTGACCTGGCCGACCCAGTTGACCTGCTGACGTCACAGTGACGTAGTGCTGACGCAGTAACTCATTTTCTGGATTTATTCTTATTCAGGAAATTCCATGAAATGGTGCTAACTTCTAAAAATCATAGAAATTAATCTGTAACTCCAAATGCAAAGTGTTATATATGAAAAATGATCAGAAAAATCCAATCTATCCATCTATACTGGTTTCATGCATGCTTAAACAGGTTAACTTGCTGTTTAGTGCAAAACATAATAAAGCACTATGTAAGATCACAAGTGAGTTTGAACTTTGAATTTTTGGATCAAAATGGCTCAAACCCATCTGGTTGTAGCTGCATTAGCCCAACACACTCATTTTGCCATGTCATTATCATGCATCATAATTGTTGCATTGCATTGATTGTGTTCTTCCTTGTTTGCCGGTATTTGTACCCTCTCAGCGGACGTAGTTTCGATGATGAGTTCGATGACACCGATGAAGAACTATACTATCTTCAGAAGTGACACGCAAGCAAAACCCCCTTGTTCATTCCAATACAATCCCACTCTCTCGCTCCTGCTCTCTTTTACTGCATCAGGACAACAACGATTCAATTGTTACATGCTGCGGTAGTTGAACCCCTTTCCTCTGCATGACCTGTCATTGCCACAGTAAATAGATAAAACCCACTAGCATGAGTAGGAGTTGTTTGAGCCCTGATGTGCCTACTCATTCATGCTTGTTTGTCATGCCTGCTACTGCTTAGAGTTGAGTCAGGTCCGATTCATCGGGAATGAATTGGAATGTGGTGAACATGTCCTACTGTTGAGAGCTAAGTGTGTGAACACAATTTGGTAAAGGTAGCGGTGAGAGGCCATGTAGGAGTACAAGGTGGGTTGTCTCATTGAAACCGTCGTCAGGAACTGAGTTATGTGTTTGTGATCCATGAACAACTACTACCACACATTGGGATCCTTAATTGACTCTCTCGACTTATTAATCGCCTTGTTCTCTGTCCAGCAGTTGCAACTAGCTTATGGTGTTTGTAGGATATGTGTTGGAGGCCGTGCGTAGTGCTGACCCTAGGGGTGGGCTATGATGCGGTAGATACACCGTGGCCCGGTGTACCGAGTCGCCCGTTTGGTGTCTCGGGAACCCTGCACACATCGTTTGGGGCTGTGAGCGAAACCCCGGCCGGATCTCCTCGCGGATGGAACCCGAATAGGCGATAAATCTGGACTAGAGACTTGTGTGGTTAGTCAGGTCGTGGCCGACTCCCTCGCCAGGCTTCCGCTTGAAGGTTGCCGAGATACACGACGTGTACATGGTGGTAAGTGGCGAGAGCGTGTGTGAAGAAGTACACCCCTGCAGGGTTATAAATGATCTATTCGAATAGCCGTGTCCGCGGTAAAGGACTTCTAGGTTGCCTGTACAGTTCATAGACAAGTGAAAGTGGATACTCTAAAATACGCAAGATAAGCGTGAGTGCTATGGATGGCGTTCTCGTAAGGAGACGGGAGGGATCCATAGTGGTGTATTGATATGGTGAATATGTGGACTTGTTTGCGCCATCTCAAAAGAGTTACTTGCAGTCGTAGTTCAGGATAGCCACCGAGTCAAAGCTGGCTTGTTGCAGTTAAACTCCACCACCCCCTTTGTTGATACTGATGCATATGTAGCTAGTTATGATGTAATTCTTGATGGGTACATTTGTACTCATGTTTGCTTAATTTATGTTTTGCAGAGAGACTTCAGTCTCGCTAGTAGTTCCGCGTGGACTTCGACGTTTAGCTTGTTACCTCAGCTACGATCTTGTGCCCTCGGCAAGATCTGGTAGATAGTCAGGCTTCTCAGCCTTTTTCATTTGTAGATGTCTGTACTCAGACATGTTAAGCTTCCGCATGTGCTTTGACTTGCATGCTTTGAATGTTGGGTTATGAGACCCATGTTTGTAATATCTGGTGTCCATAATTGTTTTCAGGATTTTATAAAGTGATTTGGTTTATATTCCAAATCGAACAGATAAAAGAAAATAGAAAAGAACAGAAATAAAAGACACACATAGAGAGATAGAGAGGCTTACCTGGCCCAGCCACCTGGCTTGGTACAGTTGGCCCAGCCCACCAGGGGCGAAGAGGTCATCTTCAACCTCTGCCAGTAGGCAGAGGGAGAGACCAGGCATGACACCGGTTGTGCCACCTCCTGCCTGCCTCGTTGTACTCCTCCTTGACCCTTCTAATCGTGCCACGGAGACGTCCACGCCCCCTGGATCCTTCCCACCTCTCCGCGCTCACTATCCCCTCCCTTGCCTCTCTCCCCTGCTCTCCCTCTAACGCACCCGAGAACACCGGCAAGCACCACCATGGCCACCGTCCACCACTCGCTTGCCAAAGCCTCCAGAAGGACCGGCATCGTCTCCTTCATCGTCTACACCAGTCCGCTCGACCGCGGGAGCACCGCGGTGACATTTCTGCCTCGTCTTCAACCTCAGGCACCCAAGCTCACGTCCGGTCGATTCGGCGCCGCCAGGACCTCCTTGGGCTCGCTGACCTCCTCTTCGGCATCGTCGTGAGCCCCTGCTCCTAACCCCTCTCCCCCCTCTGTCGTTTTCCTCCTCTAGCCCCATTGGCCACCCCGACCGAAGCTCGCCACCATTGCGCTTCGTCGCCGCCGTGGCTAGAGCCCACCTCCGTCGCGTTTGAGAGTGAGGGAGTCCTGGATTAGGGGGTGTTTGGATAGTCGGACTCTAACCCTTGGCCGGATTGTTGGACTATGAAGATACAAGATTGAAGACTTCGTCCCGTATCCGGATGGGACTTTCCTTGGCGTGGAAGGCAAGCTTGGCAATACGGATATGTAGATCTCCTCCCATTGTAACCGACTCTATGTAACCCTAGCCCCCTCCGGTGTCTATATAAACCGGAGGGCTTAGTCCGTAGAAGAACAATAACACCAATCATACCATAGGCTAGCTTCCAGGGTTTAGCCTCTCTGATCTAGTGGTAGATCTACTCTTGTACTACCCATATCATCAATATTAATCAAGCAGGAGTAGGGTTTTACCTCCATCGAGAGGGCCCGAACCTGGGTAAAAACATCGTGTCCCTTGTCTCCTGTTACCATCCGCCTAGACACACAGTTCGGGACCCCCTAATCGAGATCCACCGGTTTTGACACCGACATTGGTGCTTTCATTGAGAGTTCCTCTATGTCGTCGTCATCAGGCTTGATGGCTCCTTCGATCATCGTTGGCGATGCAGTCCAGGGTGAGACTTTTCTCCCCGGACAGATCTTTGTATTCGGCGGCTTTGCACTGCGGATCAATTCGCTTGGCCATCTGGAGTAGATTGAAAGCTACGCCCCTAGCCATCAGGTCAGGTTTGGAAGATTAAACTACACGGCCGATATCCGCGGAGACTTTATCTTCGACGGGTTCGAGCCCCTGCCAAGTGCGTCGCACTGTCACGATGGGCATGATTTAGCTCTGCCATCGAACAGTGCCCTGGAGGCCGCACCCGCATCCGCTCCGACCTTTAGTTCGGAGCCAACTGCGCCGACCAAGGGCGGGTGGCTAGACCCCGCCGTGGAGGCTGCAGTCTCAACGGCGATCGAGCCGAACACCAGCCTTATCCTTCGCGAAGCCCGTGACTCCACATTGCCGGACTCTTCTCCGGACTCTGAACCCTCCGCGCCCCTGCCAATCGAATCTGATTGGGTGCCGATCATGGAGTTCACCGCCGCGGATATCTTTCAGCACTCGCCCTTCGACGACATATTGAATTCACTAAGGTCTCTCTCTTTGTCAGGAGAGTCCTGCCGGATTATGACCGGCAGGATTGGGATGCGAACGACGAAGAAATTTGACGTCCACCCACCACCCACTTCATAGCCACTGTCGATGATTTAACTGACATGCTAGACTCCGACTCCGAAGACATCGACGGTATGGACGACGATGCTGGAGACGAACGGGAACCAGCGCCTATAGGGCACTGGAAAGCCACCTCGTCGTATGACATATATATGGTGGACACACCCAAAGAAGGCAATGGCGACGGATCAGCGGAGGGTAACCCCTCCAAGAAGCAACCCAAGCACCGACGTCAGCGGCGCCACTCTAAGTCCCGCCAGAGCAAAAATGGTGATTCCGGCACATGAGATAATAACACTCCGGACAGTGCCGTAGACAACCCCCTCCAGCAAGATTCAGCACAGGAGGATGGAGAAGCCAGCCCTCGTGAGAGGGCGGCAGATAAAGAGGAAGAGGATGACAATTACATGCCTCCCTCCGAAGACGAGGCAAGCCTCGACGACGACGAATTCGTCGTGCCTGAGGATCCCGTTGAGCAAGAGCGCTTCAAGCGCCGGCTTATAGCCATGGCAAATAGACTTAAGAAGAAGCAGCAACAGCTTAGAGTTGATCAAGACTGGCTAGCTGACAGATGGACTGAAGTCCTTGTGGCCGAGGAATATGAACTCGAACGCCCCTCCAAGAGCTACCCAAAGCGCAGGCTGCTACCCCGATTAGAGGAGGAAGCATCTAAACCTACATCTCCAGCGTATGACGCGGCCGACCGGCCACCTCGCGGCCGCGACAGAGAGGCCTCTCGGCCCACAACTCAAGCCGCACCCCGGCGTCACTCAAAAAACACCAAGGCACGGGGAAGTGCGTTAGACCTGCGAGATATATTGGAGGACAAAGCAAGGCAAACAAGATCGATCTACGGATCGCGTGGGCGCCCCACGACACGAGACGATAGCCGTCACACCGGATACAGTAAAAGTAAATCCGGTCGGGCCGAACACAATAGACAAAACTCATTTGAGCTACGTCGTGATATAGCCCAGTACAGAGGCGCCGCACACCCGCTATACTTCACAGACGAAGTAATGGATCATCAAATCCCAGAGGGTTTCAAACCCGTGAATATTGAATCATACGATGGTACGACAGATCCTGCGGTATGGATCGAGGACTATCTCCTTCATATCCACATGGCCCGCGACGACGATCTACACGCCATCAAATACCTCCCACTCAAGCTTAAAGGACCAGCTTGGCATTGGCTCAACAGCCTGCCAGCAGAATCCATTGGGTGTTGGGAAGACCTGGAAGCCGCATTCCTCAACAACTTCCAGGGCACCTATGTGCGACCACCAGACGCCGATGACCTGAGCCACATAGTTCAGCAGCCAAAGGAATCGGACAGACAATTCTGGACACGGTTCCTAACCAAGAAAAATCAAATTGTCGACTGTCCGGACGCAGAGGCCCTAGCGGCTTTGAAGCATAATATCTGTGACGAGTGGCTTGCCCGGCACCTTGGACAGGAAAAGCCGTAATCTATGGCAGCCCTCACGACACTCATGACCCGCTTTTGCGCGGGAGAAGACAGCTGGTTGGCTCGCAGCAATAACATGTCAAAGAGCCTTGGTAATTCGGATACCAAGGACAACAGTGGTAAGTAACATCGCAACAAGCACAAGCGTCGCATTAACAGTGACAATACTGAGCATATGACAGTTAATGCCAGATTCAGAGGCTCTAAGCCCGGTCAGCGGAAAAAGCCATTCAAAAGAAGCACTCCGGGCCCGTCCAGTTTGGACCGTATACTCGATCGCTCGTGTCAGATACATGGCACCCCCGAAAAGCCAGCCAACCACACCAACAGGGATTGTTGGGTGTTCAACCAGGCCGGCAAGTTAAATGCCGAAAACAAAGACAAGGGGCTACATAGCGACGACGAAGAGGAGCCCCGACCATCGCAACAAAGGACAGAAGGGTTTCCCCCCACAAGTGCGGACGCTGAACATGATATATGCAACCCACATCCCCAAGAGGGAGCAGAAGCGCGCGTTAAGGGACGTATACGCGTTGGAGCCAGTCGCCCCAAAGTTCAACCCATGGTCCTCCTGCCCGATCACTTTCGATCGCAGGGACCATCCCACTAGTATCCGCCACGGCGGATTTGCCGCATTGGTTCTAGACCCAATCATCGATGGATTTCACCTCACTCGAGTCCTCATGGATGGCGGCAGCAACCTGAACCTGCTTTATCAGGACACAATGCGCAAAATGGGCATAGATCCCTCAAGGATCAAACCCACAAAGAAGACCTTTAAAGGCGTCATACCAAGTATAGAGGCCCATTGCACAGGCTCAGTCACACTAGAAGTGGTCTTCGGATCCCCGGATAATTTTCCGAAGCGAGGAGTTAATCTTCGATATAGTCCCGTTCCGCAGTGGCTATCATGCACTGCTCGGGCGAACCGCATTTGCAAAGTTCAATGCGGTGCCGCACTATGCATACCTCAAGCTCAAAATGCCAGGACCTCGGGGAGTCATTACGGTCAATGGAAACACCGAACGCTCTCTCCGAACAGAGGAGCACACGGTGGCCCTCGCAGCAGAAGTACAAAGCAGCCTCTCAAGGCAATTCTCCAGTCCGGCGACAAAACGTCTGGACACCGCCAAGCGCGCCCGGAGTAACCTACAACAAGACCGTCTAGCACATTCCGAGCAAGCGTAGCAATGCAGCCCCAACCCCAGCCCTCGCGAAGCGGCGAAATCCGTGCTACGCGTACATAATTACGCTCTGAAAATACCATGGGCACAGGGGGAGGGGCACGACCACGACACCCCCAAAGCGCGGCTCAACCGCACTAGGGGCTGCCGATTTCATCATTTTTTCTCACTTTCAGGACTTTACTCTCCGGAAGACCTGCTCGGCAGTACAATTGCCGAACACACGATACAACAACCAGGGAGGCTGAAAGCTACGTCGCACTATGGAACTCCCAGGTGGTCTCTATAACGAGCAAAATACCTGTTTTACATACCATTCCGTAGCTTGCCCTGGAGGGGACATGTCAAATAGTCCCATCTCCTGCTTATCGCAATATTTGTATCGTTCTGCTTTTAATGCACCTTTCTTGAATAAACAATGCTTAGCTTCAGTCTATTATTGCATTCTCTATTCATTCCTTTTTATGTATATATGTTCATTCATGACATTTAGCACCCGTACACCTTGGTGCGGCCAATACGCCTGGGGCTCAAGCACCCCATAATACGGCGTGAGAAGACTGAACACTTTCACAAGTGCGGCACTCCGAACTTATAGCATTATATGCATCAGCTCCGAATCATGTCTTTGGTCAATAGTTGGGTTTGCCCGGCTCCCATGTTTTGGTACCTTACGTTCCGCTATATCGGCTAAGGTAGCGCTGGGAGAACTACTGCGATTGTGCCCCGGTTCAGCTGGGCTAAGCACCTTAGTAGAGAAAGCTAAAACTGACTGTCATGATAGGGCGAGAGTTGGTCGCTGTTCGAGAGGTTTCGAGTCCCTAAAGACTTATGCCGCTTAGAGCGAGGAGTCGGCTTTGTCCGGCCTAGGCGTGTATAGCGCCCCGAACTCGGTCTTCCGAACACTAGGGGCTTCGCCGAAATTTAAAATTATAGAATTCTCTGGCTAAGTGAGAGTGATAACGCATTATAGTCTGATTGCCTTGTTCGTTGTGCTGAGCACCTCCCTCAAAGGACCCAAGAATGGGAAAAAGAGTGCTCAGGTTTTAATCCCGAACACCCCAACACTCGTGGCATGGGGGCAGAAGCCGATGACTCGCCATCTCTCTAATAAACGGCCGCATAGAAGGTAATATTTTAAATTAAAACAAGCGTTGCATAGCGCATATGAACAAGTTTTCAGCGTACAGGATCACACGAGCGAGTTTACTCAAACATTACATCTTTGGAACATTCATCCGCCACAAGGCGGGCACCCTTCAGGACGCCTTCATAGTACATCTCAGGGTGGCGATGCTCCTTGCCCTGCGGTGGCCCATCCTTCACCAGCCGCTTCGCGTCCATTTTGCCCCAGTGTACTTTTACACGGGCAAGGGCCCTGCGGGCGCCCTCGATGCAGATGGAGCACTTGATAACTTCAAGCCACGGACAGGCATCCGCCAGCCGCCTCACCAGCCCGAAGTAGCTCCCAGGCATGGCCTCTCCAGGCCACAGCCGGACTATGAGACCCTTCATGGCCTGTTCGGCCACCTTATGGAGCTCGACCAGTTGCTTCAGCTGGTCGCTCAAGGGCACAGGGTGTCCGGTATCAGCATACTGAGACCAGAACACCTTCTCCGTCGAGCTCCCTTCCTCGGCCCGGTAGTAGGTGGCGGCATCGGACACGCTGCGGGGCAAATCTGCGAATGCTCCTGGAGAGCTCCGGACTCGGATAAGTAACAAGTAATTCACTTTCACATGCTTGCTTTGCATAATGAAGGCCTTACCCGCCGCTATCTTCTTTATCGCCTCAATTTCCTGGAGGGCTTTTTGGGCTTCGGCCTTGGCAAACTTGGCGCTCTCGAGGGCCGCAGCGAGCTCGGACTCGCGAGTCTTCGACTCAAGCTCCAAACTCTCATGCTTTTTCACGAGAGCCTGGAGCTCTTGCTGCACCTCGGCAACCCACGCCTCTTCTTCCCCCACTCGCTGCACTCTGTGGCTGCTTTATCTTCGGCCTCGGATAGTGCTTGCTTCAGGGTCGCCACCTCGGTCGTGGCCCCTAGCACATCAATAACGATCCTATCATTTTTTTGCAACTGCATCTTTTTTTTACATACTCATATAGACAAGGCATTACTTACCTTGGCTCTCCTCGAGCTGCTTCTTGGCAAGGCCGAGCTCGTTCTCGGACCGCTCGAGGTTCTGCTTCAGCGCATCAACCTCCGCAGTCAGTGCGGCAGAGGTCAGCAGTGAAGCCTGCATACGAATATCGACATACTTATGTTAGACTCCTGCGAATATTATTAGATCCTCTATCCGGCTTTTCTTTGTGAACACCGAACAGAGCATCAGGGGCTACTGTCTATGCGTTAATATTTTCATATATTTTTTACATACCTCAAAGCCTGTTAGAAGGCTGGCACAGGCTTTAGTCAGCCCGCTTTTGGCGGACTGAACTTTCTGGATCACCGCACTCATAATAGTGTGGTGCTCCTCGTCGATGGAGGCGTCGTTAAGCACCTCCAGCAAGTTATCCGGTGCCTCCGGTTGGACGGAGGTCACCGGCGCGGTAGGCTTGCCAACCTTAGCGGGGGGCCCCCTGCCGAACTCCGGAACCGTTGAAGGTTCCGGTGCGGTGTTCGGCCCAGGGCCGGACTTGGAGCCCCTGGGAGTCTTGCCCCCCTTGCGCCTGGAGTCCGGGATGTCGCCTTGAGGCGCCTCCAGGACCACCTCCCCTTGGCTTGGAACCTTTCGGGACAACACCTCGGCGTTGTCCATAGGGCGAGGGGTGGAAGCGGTCGGAAGTGAAAAGCTATTCACATCCGACGAATCCAAGGAACCACTCGACGATACGTTGAGCCGGGCTCGGGGCGGACTGCATAATTATATTCGGCGTCAGGAGAAGCTGTGCAATACAGGAACGCTATGAGTCACTCTGGTGTCCGAATACTTACGATTTCGCCAGGGGCTTGGCCCTGGGCGGCCACTCCTCTTCGCAGTCGGTGGTGTTGGTGGAGTAGTCCGGAGGAAGGGTCCTTCCTGTAGGAGAACGTAGTAATTTCAAAAGATTTCCTACGCACACGCAAGATCATGGTGATGCATAGCAACGAGAGGGGAGAGTGTTGTCTACGTACCCTCGTAGACCGAAAGCGGAAGCGTTATATCAACGCGGTTGATGTAGTCGTACGTCTTCACGATCCGACCGATCCAAGCACCGTTACTCCGGCACCTCCGAGTTCTTGGCACACGTTCAGCTCGATGACGTTCCCCGGGCTCCGATCCAGCAAAGCTTCGGGGAAGAGTTCCGTCAGCACGACAGCGTGGTGACGATCCTGATGTACTACTGACGCAGGGCTTCGCCTAAGCACTGCGACAATATGACCGAGGTGGAATTTGGTGGCAGGGGGCACCGCACACGGCTAAGGAAAGATCTCAATGATCAATTGTGTGTCCTAGGGTGCCCCCTGCCCCCGTATATAAAGGAGCCAAGGGGGAGGGGCTGGCCGGCCATCATGAGGCACGCCAGGGAGTCCTACTCCCTCCGGGAGTAGGATTCCCCCCCCCCCAATCCTAGTTGGACTAGGATTCCCCAAGGGGGAAAGAGAGAGAGAGGGGGCCGGCCACCTCTCCTAGTCCTAATAGGACTAGGGGAAGGGGGGAGGCGCGCAGCCCATGAGGGCAGCCCTCTCACCTCTCCACCAAGGCCCATGTTGGCCCATTATGCTCCCGGGGGGTTCCGGTAACCCTCCCGGTATTCCGGTAAAATCCTGATTTCACCTGGAACACATCCGATGTCCAAACATAGGCTTCCAATATATCATTCTTTACGTCTCGACCATTTCGAGACTCCTCGTCATGTCCGTGATCACATCTGGGACTCCGAACAACCTTCGGTACATCAAAATGCATAAACTCATAATAACTGTCATCGTAACGTTAAGCGTGCGGACCCTACGGTTCGAGAACAATGTAGACATGACCAAGACACGTCTCCGGTCAATAACCAACAGCGGGACCTGGATGCCCATATTGGCTCCTACATATTCTACGAAGATCTTTATCGGTCAGACCGCATAACAACATACGTTGTTCCCTTTGTCATCGGTATGTTACTTGCCCGAGATTCGATCGTCGGTATCCAATACCTAGTTCAATCTCGTTACCGGCAAGTCTCTTTACTCGTTCCGTAATACATCATCTCGCAACTAACTCTTTGGTTGCAATGCTTGCAAGGCTTATGTGATGTGCATTACCGAGAAGGCCCTGAGATACCTCTCCGACATTCGGAGTGACAAATCCTAATCTCGAAATACGCCAACCCAACATCTACCTTTGGTGACACCTGTAGTACTCCTTTATAATCACCCAGTTACGTTGTGACGTTTGGTAGCACCCAAAGTGTTCCTCCGGCAAACGGGAGTTGCATAATCTCATAGTCATAGGAACATCTATAAGTCATGGATAAAAGCAATAGCAACATACTAAACGATCGGGTGCTAAGCTAATGGAATGGGTCATGTCAATCAGATCATTCAACTAATGATGTGACCTCATTAATCAAATAACAACTCCTTGTTCATGGTTAGGAAACATAACCATCTTTGATTAATGAGCTAGTCAAGTAGAGGCATACTAGTGACACTCTGTTTGTCTATGTATTCACACATGTATTATGTTTCCTGTTAATACAATTCTAGCATGAATAATAAACATTTATCATGAATTAAGGAAATAAATAATAACTTTATTATTGCCTCTAGGGCATATTTCCTTCAGTCTCCCACTTGCACTAGAGTCAATAATCTAGTTCACATCGCCATGTGATTTATCAGCAATAGTTCACATCACCATGTGATTAACACCCATAGTTCACATCGATATGTGACCAACACCCAAAGGGTTTACTAGAGTCAGTAATCTAGTTCACATCGCTATGTGATTAACACCCAAAGAGTACTAAGGTGTGATCATGTTTTGCTTGTGAGATAATTTTAGTCAACGGGTCTGCCACATTCAGATCCGTTATGTATTTTGCAATTTTCTATGTCTACAATGCTCTGCACGGAGCTACTTTAGCTAATTGCTCCCACTTTCAATATGTATCTAGATTGAGACTTAGAGTCATCTAGATTAGCGTCAAAACTTGCATCGACGTAACCTTTTACGACGAACCTTTTTGTCACATCCATAATCGAGAAACATATCCTTATTTTACTAAGGATAATTTTGACCGATGTCCAGTGATCTACTTCCTAGATCACTATTGTACTCCCTTGCTTAACACAGTGTAGGGTATACAATAGATCTGGTACATAGCATGGCATACTTTATAGAATCTATGGCTGAGGCATAGGAAATGACTTTCATTCTCTTTCTATCATCTGCCGTGGTCGGGCTTTGAGTCTTACTCAATTTCACACCTTGTAATACAGGCAAGAACTCTTTCTTTGACTGTTCCATTTTGAACTACTTCAAAATCTTTTCAAGGTATGTACTTACTGAAAAACTTATCAAGCGTCTTGATCTATCTCTATAGATCTTGATGCTCAATATGTAAGCAGCTTCACCGAGGTCCTTCTTCGAAAAACTCCTTTCAAATACTCCTTTATGCTTCACAGAATAATTCTACATTATTTCCGATCAATAATATGTCATTTACATATACTTATCAGAAATGCTGTAGTGCTCCCACTCACTTTCTTGTAAATACAGGCTTCATCGCAAGTCTGTATAAAACTATATGCTTTGATCAACTCATCAAAGCGTATATTCCAACTCCGAGATGCTTGCACCAGTCCATAGATGGATCGCTGGAGCTTGCATATTTTGTTAACACCTTCAGGATCGACAAAACCTTCTAGTTGCATCGTATACAACTCTTCTTTAATAAATCCATTAAGGAATGTAGTTTTATTTATCCATTTGCCGGATTTCATAAAATGCGGCAATTGCTAACATGATTCGGACAGACTTAAGCATAGATATGAGTGAGAAACTCTCATCGTAGTCAACACCTTGAACTTGTCGAAAACCTTTTGCGACAATTCTAGCTTTGTAGATAGTAACACTACTATCAGTGTCCGTCTTCCTCTTCAAGATCCATTTATTTTCTTTGGCTTGCCGATCATCGGGCAAATCCATCAAAGTCCATACTTTGTTCTTATACATGGATCATATCTCAGATTTCATGGCCTCTAACCATTTCGCGGAATCTGGGCTCATCATCGCTTCCTCATAGTTCGCAAGTTCGTCATGGTCTAGTAACATGACTTCCAGAACAGGATTACTGTACCACTCTGGTGCGGATCTCACTCTAGTTTACTTACGAGATTCGGTAGTAACTTGATCTTGAAGTTACATGATCATCATCATTAGCTTCCTTACTAATTGGTGTAGTAGTCACAAGAACAGATTTCTGTGATGAACTACTTTCCAATAAGGGAGAAGGTACAATTACCTTATCAAGTTTTCTACTTTCCTCCCACTCACTTCTTTCGAGAGAAACTCCTTCTCTGGAAAGGATCCATTCTTAGCAACGAATGTCTTGCCTTTGGATCTGTGATAGAAGGTGTACCCAACTGACTCTTTGGGTATCCTATGAAGACATATTTCTCCGATTTGGGTTTGAGCTTATCATGTTGAAACCTTTTTCACATAAGCATCGCAACCCCAAACTTTAAGAAACGACAACTTTGGTTTCTTGCCAAACCATAGTTCAGATTGTGTCGTCTCAACGGACTTAGATGGTGCCCTTTTTTAACGTGAATGCAGCTGTCTTTAATGCATAACCCCAAAAACGATAGTGGTAGATCGGTAAGAGACATCATAGATCGTACTATATCCAATAAAGTACGGTTATGACGTTCGGACGCACCATTATGCTGTGGTGTTCCAGGTGGCGTGAGTAGTGAAACTATTTCACATTGTTTTAACTGAAGACCAAACTCGTAACTCAAATATTCGTCTCCGCGATCAGATCATAGAAACCTTATTTTCTTGTCACGATGATTTTCCACTTCACTCTAAAATTCTTTGAACTTTTCAAACGTTTCAGACTTATGTTTCATCAAGTAGATATACCCATATCTGCTCAAATCATCTGTGAAGGTTAGAAAATAATGATACTTGTCACGAGCCTTAATATTCATCGGACCATATACATCAGTATGTATGATTTCCAACAAATCTGTTGCTTGCTCCATTGTTCCGGAGAACGGCGTTTTAGTCATCTTGCCCAAGAGGCATGGTTCGCAAGCATCAAGTGATTCATAATCAAGTGATTCCAAAAGTCCATCAGCATGGAGTTTCTTCATGCGCTTTACACCAATATGACCTAAACGGCAGTGCCACAAATAAGTTGCACTATCATTATTAACTTTGCATCTTTTTGGCTTCAATATTATGAATATGTGTATCACTACGATCGAGATCCAATGAACTATTTTCATTGGTGTGTATGACCATAGAAGGTTTTATTCATGTAAACAGAACAACAATTGTTCTCTAACTTAAATGAATAACTGTATTGCAATTAACATGATCAAATCATATTCATGCTCAACGCAAACACAAAATAACACTTATTTAGTTTCAACACTAATCCCGAAAGTATAGGGAGTGTGTGATGATGATCATATCAATCTTGGAACCACTTCCAACACACATCGTCACCTTGCCCTTTAACTAGTCTTTGTTCATTCTGCAACTCCCGTTTCGAGTTACTAATCTTAGCAACTTGAACTAGTACCAAATACTGAGGGGTTGCTATGAACACTAGTAAAGTACACATCAATAACATGTATATCAAATATACTTATGTTCACTTTGCCATCCTTCTTATCCGCCTGTCATCCACACGAACCACGTGTCAGCTTTGACTTTAACCAAGTCAGCGTTGACCGGTCCCACCTGTCATCCACACGAACCAGCCCTGAGACACTGAAGTGTGGGTCCCAGCTGTCGGGTTTGACCTGGCCAACCCAGTTGACCTGCTGACATCACAATGACATAGTGTTGACGCAGTAACTCATTTTTGGATTTATTCTTATTCAGGAAATTCCAGGAAATGGTGCTAACTTCTAAAAATCATAGAAATTAATCTGTAACTCCAAATGCAAAGTGTTATATATGAAAAATGATCAGAAAAATCCAATATATCCATCTATACTAGTTTCATGCATGTTTAAACAATTTAACTTGATGTTTAGTGCAAAACATGATAAAGCACTATTTAAGATCACAAGTGAGTTTGAACTTTGAATCTTTGGTTCAAAATGGCTCAAACCCATCTGGTTGTAGTTGCATTAGCCCAACACACTCATTTTGCCATGTCATTATCATGCATCATAATTGTTGCATTGCATTGATTGTGTTCTTCCTTGTTTGCCGGTATTTGTCCCCTCTCAGCGGACGTAGTTTCGATGACACCGATGAAGAACTATACTATCTTCAGAAGTGACAGGCAAGCAAAACCCCCTTGTTCATTCCGATACAATCCCACTCTCTCGCTCCTGCTCTCTTTTACTGCATCAGGACAACAACGATTCAACTGTTACATGTTGCGATAGTTGAACCCCTTTCCTCTGCATGACCTGTCATTGCCACAGTAAGTAGATGAAACCCACTAGCATGAGTAGGAGTTGTTTGAGACCTGATGTGCCTACTCATTCATGCTTGTTTGTCATGCCTGCTACTGCTTAGAGTTGAGTCAGGTCCGATTCATCGGGAATGAATTGGAATGTGGTGAACATGTCCTACTGTTGAGAGCTAAGTGTGTGAACACGATTTGGTAAAGGTAGCGGTGAGAGGCCATGTAGGAGTAAATGGTGGGTTGTCTCATTGAAACCGTCCTCAGGAACTGAGTTCTGTGTTTGTGATCCATGAACAACTACTACCACACATTGGGATCCTTAATTGACTCTCTTGACTTATTAATCGCCTTGATCTTTATCCAGGAGTTGCAACTAGTTTCTGGTGTTTGTAGGATATGTGTTGGAGGCCGTGCGTAGCGCTGACCCTAGGGGTGGGCTATGATGCGGTAGATACACCATGGCCCGGTGTACCGAGTCGCCCGTTTGGTGTCTCGGGAACCCTGCACACATCGTTTGGGGCTGTGAGCGAAACCCCGGCCGGATCTCCTCGCGGATGGAACCCGAATAGGCGATAAACCTGGACTAGAGACTTGTGTGGTTAGTCAGGTCATGGACGACTCCCTCGCCAGGCTTCCGCTTGAAGGTTGCCGAGATACACAACGTGTACATGGTGGTAAGTGGCGAGAGCGTGTGTGAAGAAGTACACCCCTGCAGGGTTATAAATGATCTATTCGAATAGCCGTGTCCGCGGTAAAGGACTTCTGGGTTGCCTGTACAGTTCATAGACAAGTGAAAGTGGATACTCTAGAATACGCAAGATAAGCGTGAGTGCTATGGATGGCGTTCTCGTAAGGAGACGGGAGCGGATCCATAGTGGTGTATTGATATGGTGAATATGTGGACTCGTGTGCGCCATCTCAAAAGAGTTACTTGCAGTCGTAGTTCAGGATAGCCACCGAGTCAAAGCTGGCTTGCTGTAGTTAAACTCCACCACCCCCTTTGTTGATACTGATGCATATCTAGCTGTTATGATGTAAGTCTTGCTGGGTACATTTGTACTCACGTTTGCTTAATTTATGTTTTGCAGAGAGACTTCAGTCTCGCTAGTAGTTCCGCGTGGACTTCGACATTTAGCTTGTTACCTCAGCTACAATCTTGTGCCCTTGGCAGGATCTGGTAGATAGTCAGACTTCTCAGCTTTTTTCATTTGTAGATGTCTGTACTCAGACATGTTAAGCTTCCACATGTGCTTTGACTTGTATGCTCTGAATGTTGGGTCATGAGACCCATGTTTGTAATATCTCGCTCCTCGGAGCCTATTGAATAAATACTTGAGTTGTAGAGTTATGTTGTGATGCCATGTTGTATTTGCACATATCGAGCATATTGTGTGTATGATTGAAATGCTTGGTATGTGTGGGATCCGACAACCTAGTTGTCTATCCTTGGTAGCCTCTCTTATGGGGAAATGTAGTCTAGTGCTTCCACTGAGCCATGGTAGTCTGCTACAGCCTGGTTTACCGGAGTCCTGCTAGCCCAGCACTACTGCTCCGGAACACTTAGACTGGCCGGCATGTGATTCACTTCGTTCCTGTGTCTGTCCCTTCAAGGAAATGTCACACGGTGACATCCGGAGTCTTGCTAGCCTGCTACAGCCCGGGTTCCCTGAGTCCTGTTAGCCCAGTTGCTACACCCCGGATTCACACACTACTGTCCGACATGCTCGATGTTGTTTCATGTATGACTGGCCCCGTAAGTTAGTGCCACTTTGGGTTCACGACTAGTCATGTCGGCCCGGGTTCTCTGTCACATGGATGCTAGCGACACTATCATATACGTGAGCCAAAAGGCGCAAGCGGTCTCGGGCCATGGTAAGGCGACACCCGTGGGGATACCGTGCGTGAGGTCGCAAAGTGATATGGGGTGTTACAGGCTAGATCGGTGTGACTTAGAGTCGGGGTCCTAACAACTTTGGTATCAGAGCCCGACTGCCTGTAGGATTACCAAGCCAAACTGGTCGATGTCGAGTCTAGAAATGCTTTAGTTATATGTAGGGGAATTGATTGTGGGAGGGAACGTAAGGCTCTTTTTACTCCTTTACCTTATGCCCTTCTGATCCGTGTCATCCTATCTTTCCTACGGGGTTAAGGAACTAGGTTCTCTCTTCTTTCTATCAGGATCACGTGTTACTAATCCGTAGACTTATAAGATTGGTGAATTCAAGCCTCAGTTTAGTTCCTACTATCTCCGTGTATTGACAGTTGATGTCGGAACCTTAATATTATGATGATCCCATGGTTATGCCACCATTTTGTAGGATGTCTCAAATCTTCTTGAGTATTTACAGCCGTTATGCTGTCCGAGTCATCCCAGGTTTCTAAATAATCTGATGCATTTCCAAAATCCTTTCCCTCTGGTTTCGATGTTCCTTTAGGCCAGGTTAATCACACTAATTGCTGAGTTGAGGTACTCTATTGCCTTGACATATATGTTGGAGTTATTATTATGACCCTAGGTGCTTTAGAGGATCACCTAGTAATCTAGCCATGTTCTATGTCCCAGTGTGATGATTCTGGCCATCATTCTCGAAAGCATGCTCGATGTTGTTTCATGTATGACTGTCCCCGTAAGTTAGTGCCACTTTGGGTTCATGACTAGTCATGTCGGCCCGGGTTCTCTGTCATATGGATGCTAGCGACACTATCATATAGTGAGCCAGAAGGCGCAAACGGTCCCGGGCCATGGTAAGGCGACACCCGTGGGGATACCGTGCGTGAGTCCGCAAAATGATATGAGGTGTTACAGGCTAGATCAGTGTGACTTAGAGTCGGGGTCCTGACACGATGGATTATTTGTTTTTTTGGCTGCCTGGTGGTCGACCTAATTGAGGAATTTATGGGAATTTGATTATGTTTGTGCCCATAGTTCAGAATCTTTCGTTCTTGTTTCCTATGGGGGAAGGTGGTTGCTCTTCACAAATGGGTAAAAAGGATATAAGTAGTAATTTCTCTCCATTTTGAATGGGTGTGTTGCTCTTTGAGATGACGAAAGGGAGACAACATCTAGAGGTTTGAGGAGGGAGAATGGATCCTTGGAGCTACACGAGAAAATATTAAGGGAGTGTTTGATTGTCTGCATAACACCCATCCAGGCCCTAAGGATGAAAATTTGGGCCGTTTGGTATGGCACGTTACTCAAAAGCCCTAGAGCCTGGGTATGGAGGAACGATCGAATTGAGTGTTTCCAGCTAGCCATGCCTAATCGAGTGCAAGCACTGCAACGTGGGGATGAGTTGGAGACGCTACATTGTTTCCTGGAGTCATGCCATGAATCCCCTCACCCCTATCTCACTGTTGACTCTCGGAGGACATCGACAAGCCCGATTAGATATCCATGTAGGCATTGATTTAGCCACCGATTTAGACTTGCAGGCTTCAATTTGAGTGTTTATTTGTGTTTGGGATCATGTTTAGAGTTTCATACGACTCAATTAGGGTGTGGATATGGGGTTTTATTTGGGTGTCCAAGTCTTGTTAGATTTGAGTGTATATATGGGGTTATATCAGGGTGTGGATATGGGGTTATATTTGGGTGTCATATAGGGCTCGATTAAGGAATTGATATGGCTCAAATTGGTCTTGTCGGCATGAAACCTCTTGATCTTGCTGTAGGGGCCTGTCGGCAGTGATGATGTTCTTATTGTTATGGTAGATGCATATGTTTTCCATGTAGATTCAAATGTTCAGCTTCATGATCAGTCCATGCTAATTTGTTACATGTGCTTGTGTGTTGATCTTCATGATTACTCCATGGCAGTTTGATACATCCATTGATCCTGTTCAATTTGATTAGCACGACAAGAGCTCCAAGGGCAAGGAGGTTGATGGGGGTAACGCCTCACAGAGGCATCGGGGGAGGCTGACGAATATCGGCCATTTCCATAAATCGATATGTCCAACCCATTTCTACAAGGTGATTTTAGCACCTGGGTTGGAGCTATTACCAATCCCCGACAGCTTCAACAAACACATGGGCACAATCCCACGGGAGACTAAACTCGAGATGAACACCGGTTGCACCAGGAAGGTCGAACGTTGGGAGATCAACGAGAGGCTAGCCATGGATGAGGGGTGGGCCAGCTTCGCCATTGCTCACAAGCTCCAGATCGGCTACCTCACCATCTTCAAGGTGTTGATTGAGGACACCTTCAGGATCATTGTCATCAACCTTTCCATAGCAGAGGTAGTGGCCAAGTGCCAGAGCACAACAAAGCACTTATCTTGATCCAAGAAGTTTAATGTGTTTTCGTTAGTCTGTCGATCTGTGTTGTTATTATCATCACTACCTGTTTATGACTCCGTCGTCGATATTCTGGCTATGCTTGTTAATGTAGTGCCTATAATGTAATGTAAATGCTTGTTCAAATAGGTATGCTCTGCCAATCAATGTGCGTGCGCGCGCCGGTAACCTTATCACTCGAACAACAGGTTACCACACCGCATGTCTTGAACGTAACCACTTACCACATGTTTGCAACCAAACGGCGTGCTAGTGGTTCGCCACTAATGCAAGTTGTGGTTTTGTGGGCAACCAAACTAGTTGCATAACATGGTTTTAAGCTTTCATTAGCTCAGCCACGCTAAACCGTGCTACATATGCAAGGAGGCCAAAAATGATGCAGATAACCAAACACGCCATAAATGAGAGATGCGGCATGCTCGTGCCCAAGATGCGTGTCATCTTGAATGGATTATCATGATGATTAACCTCCAGCTTGTTTGATTAGGCATCCCTTCTCTTTCAGTTCTAAAGTTCGTTGGCAATTGCAATATTATTAGTCATAGGGAATTTATATCTAGAGAATGAGCCCTTGGTTTAATCATTTGTTTAACTTTGTTAAACTACATCTTTGGTATATGATTCTTGCTTTCAATTTAGGACTGGAACCAAGAACTGAACAGTTTTGTCTTTTATTTTTTATTATGATGCCACTTCTAATGTATTTGCATGAATCATTTCCTTTCCTTTTGAGATTAGATATTGGTTCTAAAAGCCTTTCTGCTGCACTCGTTGCTAATACCTACTCCCTCCGTATCAAAATATAAGACGTTTTTTTGATACTATGACAGTATCAAAAAAAACATCTTACATTTTGATACAGAGGGAGTACTGTTTTGTCAAATTCTATACAAACCCCCTTGAACATCATTTACTGCTGATCATGGTGCCACATACTCCTCCGGAGTAAATGGAAGCGAACCAGTGCAATGTCTTGCGTAGTACTAATACCAAGCTCAACTTTGTTTAAGAATCAAGATAGCACTGAGTTCTTGAGCGTTCAAGGTCAAGGGCTGGACTGAATTACCGAACTGTAATGGTAGTACTAATACCAACCTCAACTTTGTTTTAAAGAATTCAAGATAGCACTGAGTTCTTGAGTGTTTAAGGTAAAAGGCTGGATCAAATTACCGAACTGTAATGATATCATTGTGCGAACACCTTATTGTGTTAACATCAAATGACGAGTAAATAAGAGATCACAAATACTCCATAGATAAGGCAGCATAATATTTCTAGCCACCGTGTTAGTTTTGAACCCCTCTTATAAAATACTACGTAGCATGCATGTTACTGATTCAACTTGCCATATCCTATCTGTTTAATCTTTGTTGTGATCTAGTATCTGATTGCTTATTGCTCCAATTTTGCTTTCCAGGTGACCAAAGCTCAAAAAAGGATGGACATGTGAACCAGCTAACTAAAAAACAGCAGTATCACAAATAGATGTTCGCTTAAGATTAACACAACAAATAGGAATCAGATGATTCAGGTTATATGAATCAGCTAAAATAGCAAATTAGCGCCTATAGTTTTAAAGATGATTGACAAAGGGAGTCCTGGTAAATATACTTCGAACTCGTTGACAAAGACCTTAATAATCTAAGTGATAATTGCTGCAAGCAATTCATAAAAGGCCAGCAGCTAGTTAACATGCATCACATTTTATTTCAAACCTACTAATTTCACGGTATTTGAAATTTTGCAGCATAACCAATAACAATAGACCCCTGCACAATATATTGCTTGCAGTACAACCAATACCAATTTTGCAGTATAACCAATACAAATTTCAGCTAAAATAGCAAATTAGCTCCTATATTTTTAAAGATGATTGACAAAGGGAGTATTGGTAAATATAATTCGAACTCGTTGACAAAGACCTTAATAATCTAAGTAATAATTGCTGCAAGCAATTTATAAAAGGCCAGCTGCTAGTTAACATGCATCACATTCTATTTCAAACCTACCAATTTCACGGTGTTCAAAATTCTGCGGTACAACCAATACCAATATATCCCTACAGAATATATTTGCCTACAAGAAGTCAATTCGTATAGGAAATTAATTGAACAGTGGCAAATACTTTCCCCAGTAAGTTCACTTTACTTGAATCGAACTTCTTGCAAAGAAATATAAATCCTGTAGATTTTTTCTTGCAATGCTAGAGCATGGATACAAACTCTAGCCCATATGGCAATAAGCCACAGTGGTAACAAATAAACTACGAGCAAATAACCTGTTCATCACGTTCAGATATATAGAACATCTTTAAAAAATAGCAACTCTCGACAAATAATTACAGTTGTACCCAAAAAGAGTGTACAAGGTACAAGACTTACAAATTAACAACAGAAAACACATATATCACCAAACATATCAGCTAACATGCCGTCCAAAGTAAGTATAATAACTCCAAGTTCAACTACATATGAATGTTCATATGATTATAAGCTATTCCAGCTTACCATCGATCAACTAGCATAGAAGATAGAACACACAAGCAAATGTAACTCAACTAGTCCATATCACAGAACCAAAGTACTGGCTTCACTGCAACTGATTAGTCCACTAAGCAGTTCGATTCATGCTCCATGGACACTAGTCATAAGATGTTCTTACCTGCAAACTCTATCTTCTGGCTCAATCAAAGAAGCCCTCAATCTCACGGGTCTCTGACACGACGGCATCAGATTCTGGGGGCGGTGGCCATTCAGACGATACAGTTTCTGCGCTATTCGCAGGTCCAGCACCTCCTTCCCCTGTCATTGCCTCTGCGAGCTGAGTAGGCGACGTCGCGGCCGGAGCCACTGCATCACTATTGGTGCGGATGCGGCGGCGGCTGGTCGTAAACCGGATAGTGATCTGTGTTGGTGGCGGATCCAGTCGCTGGGGCTCCACCCCCTCGAGGTTGGTGGGCGGGAGGCAAGAGCGGCAGACAGGGCAGGAATTGTGCATCTCCAGCCACTGCACGATGCAAACGGAGTGATAGAGGTGACCGCAGGGGAGCCTCCGCGCGGCGACGGCGAGAGGGAGGTCGTCCTTGCAGATGGCGCAGACAGAGGCGGGCTCGGACACCTCGACCGTCGGTACGGCGGCGATCGACGCCGCGGGCGCCGGGGGCTGGCCCTGCCCACCGATGTGCCCCTGCTGCTGGAGCACGGATACCGCCGCGGCCGCGGCGGTGGCCACGGAGGTGGGATCGTCGTAGAGGCGGCGAACGAGGCGGGTGAGATAGGCCTGGGCAGCGGTGTGATCGATCCCGAGGTCGATGTCGTCGGGCTCCTCCGAGGAGTCGGAGAGGAACCCCGGTGGCGGGGGCGGCGGCGGTGGAGGAGACGAGGTCGACGGGTTAGGGTTCTCCTCGAGGAAGTCGCTGCGGCAACGGGGGCAGAGCAGTAGCCGCGAGGGCGTGGCGGCCGGCGCAGGGAGGGAGACGGTGGCCTGGCACTCGTAGCAGTAGAAGACGACGGGCGCGGCCTCCGTCTCCGCCCCCGCGGCCGCCGCGTCGGCCGGAGGAGGGGAGGACGCCGCCGACATGGCTCTCTCGGGCCGGTTGAGGGCTCCGCCTCCGGCCCGCCGGTCGTCTCGTTTCTCCTCTCCCTGTTGTGTTGTGGTGGGGGCGGTGATTGGGTGGGTGCCGTGCCATCGGCTCGGTTGTTTTGGGAGTGCTTAACTATCGGCGGCCGCGCTGGGCCCGTGAGGGTCACACGAGATTAGCCTGGCGAGCAGGCCCACGCGCAAGCCCTTTCTTCTTTGATAACTGCCCCACCCGGAAAGCCCCTTTTTAGACACCATGTTATTTATTTCTAAGAAAAAAAGACACCATGTTATTTAATTCTAAAAAAAAAGACACCTTGTTATTCTAAAAAAGAAGGAAAAACCCTAAAAAAAACCAATAATCTGCGTCGGTATCGATCTCATGCATGGATCGGTCACCTCGCTAGTGGCAGGATCTAGCACGCAGAGCCGTCTAATTGGATTGATTGCTTAGTCACCATCTACCATGCAAGTAGATGGAAACAAACAGAAAAAAAAGGTCACCTCTACTTCTCTCACTCCCTTCGCGTGTGGTCGCTGATGAATCTATGTACCTAGGGTAGGGTCATGGACATGTCCAAGCTACCCTCCCCAAGGACATCTCTAGAAAAAATCACCTTTCAATCGACTTGGAGGTGATCCACTCGACGGACTCGAAAACACTCGACCATGAAGCCAACCACTCGACGGCCAGGAGATCTAAAGACACTCCGCACGCTAACGGTCGGGCATTAAGTAGTCTTTATGGTCATCATAACACTTTATTAGTGGCGTTACCAGTAACGCCCGACCTTAATGTACTTTAAACCCTGCATAACCGAGGGCCGGAGGGGGTCTGGCGAACTCTATATAAGCCACCCCCCTCCTCAATGTAAAGGGTTCGCACCTTTTTAATTCACACACATATAATCCAGTCGACCGTCTCCGGGCTCCGAGACGTAGGGCTATTACTTCCTCCGAGAAGGGCTTGAACTCGTAAACCTCTTGTGTCTACAACTACTCCATAGCTAGGATCTTGCCTCTCCATTCATACCCCCCTACACTACTGTCAGACTTAGAACCACGACAGTTGGCGCCCACCTTGGGGCAGGTGTCTTAGCGACTTGTTGGAGAAGTTGCGATTTTTCCGATCCAAATCATCATGGTTTCAGGCGGAGTTTTGGTGGAGGGCCGCGAGATCCGTCTCGGCGCGCTCACGTTCATCGCCGATGACTCCGCTTGGCTTCAGGAGGCTCCGCTCGACGTCGACGCACTCCCCGTCCGCGTGGCAACGCACTTTCGCGCGTGCGTCCGCGGCATCCTCTTGCGGCAACCGTCGACCCATTATCGGTTGGCCCCTGTGTTGTCCTCCCCCTGTTTCCCGCCGGCGCAAGCGCTCTGGTCGGTCGAGACTTCAGCGGTGGGTGAGACACGCGGTGGAACACCAGTCGGCCACCCCTCAAGTCGCGGCAATCAAGCCCGACGAATCTCTCTACGGCATGTTCGACCTGTCGACTGGCTCCGCAGAGACTGCATCCGAGTGCGACAGCAGTGATCCAGCGGCGGAGGTTCTGATGGTCGATGGACCGCATAGTCCTCCCAGTTTTCCCCGCGCCGGCGGAGGCGATCCGTCGCATGCCCATGAAGAGTATCGTCCCGAGCCCCTCACGTCGCTGTAGAGGGAAGAACTTCGCCGCCGGAACATGGATGCGCTGCACACTCCTATCGTTGGAGAACCCCCCGAGGCCCGTGCCTTAAAAGACGCACGCTTGGCCAACTTGGCTGAGCGCACTCGACTGGATAATCTCCAGCGAGCACTCGACGAGCGCGCACGACAACAGGTTCCAGAATCCAGTCGACGTTAGCTCTTTCCGCCACCGACTCAGGTATACCGAACTCCGATTCAGAATTTAGCAACTGCAGCCCGTATAGCAGACTCGATTCAGCCCTCTCAGTCAGAGGCTGGCAGAGGCCTGTTACAGATCAGAGCATTACTCTGGGAGGCAGGAGATCAGAATTCAGCTATGTCTCAGTCGTGGAATAGGATCCACATCAGATCCATTGCTGCAGATACAGTTCAGTCGGCCCACAGCCCAAGATCGCCCCCGAGGCGTGAGGGACGTGGAGACCGGCATAATCAGTACAGGAACCGTGAGCAGTATGATCACCGACTCGATCGTGATGATCGACGTCGAGTGCCCACCCCTCCCCCAAGGAGTGGATCGTACGTGCCTCGACAGCAGGATGACAAACGCCCTCACAGTGTTGGGCGAAGGATTCCAGTCGACCCTAGGGAACCAGGCTTTGATGCGAGATCCATTCTCGTTCAGGGTTTGGTCGACATGAACAAAGCTCACAGGGAAGCTCATGACAGGGATGTACCCACCAGCAGCAGAGTGCACGTCTCAGGACCAGAGTGCTTCAGCAGGGCCATCAAGGCCGCGGTGATTCCTCCCAACTTCAGGTTGGCGACTGGAGTCAGTAAGTTCACTGGTGAGTCCAAGCCCGATACTTGGCTTGAGGACTACCGAGTGGCTGTTCAGATTGGCGGCGGCAACAATGAAGTGGCCATGAAACACCTGCCTCTCATGTTGGAGGGTTCGGCCAGAGCATGTCTGAATCAGTTAGCACCCAGCAACATTTACACTTGGGAAGATCTTGCCCGAGTGTTTGTCAGAACATTTGAAGGAACTTGCAAGCGACCCGCAGGATTGACAGAGTTACAATCTTGTGTGCAGAAGTCGAATGAAACTTTGAGGGATTACATCCAGAGATGGATCACGTTGCATCACATGGTAGAGAATGTGTCTGATCACCAAGCAGTTTGTGCCTTCAAGGAAGGCGTTAAGTACAGAGAATTGAACATGAAATTCGGTCGAACCGGAGACATGTCTCTGAGTCGAATGATGGAGATTGCCACCAAGTATGCCAATGGTGAAGAAGAGGATCGACTCCGGAGTGGCAAGCACAAGTCAGTCGCCCACGAAACCGGAGGAGGGAATTCCAGTCGGAAGCAAAAGCGGAAAGCCGAGCCAGCTGCTCCGGGAGAAGCCTTGGCCATGACTCAAGGAAAGTTTAAGGGGAAGCCCAAAGGGCCTTGGAACCCTAAGAAAGTGAAGGACCAAGATGGAAATGATGTGTTGGATCTGACATGCCACATTCACACAAAGAAAGATGAAGAGGGTAAACTCATTTACCCGAAACATACCACTCGACAGTGTCGACTCTTGATCCAGCAGTTCCAAGGGAAGCAGCCCAAAGATAAGGAAAAGGAGTTGGACAAGGTTGAGGACAAGGAAGATAGTGATGATGGATACCCCTAGGTCAATTCCACCCTGATGATTTTTGCTGATGTTGAAAGCAAAAGTCGACTGAAAGTTATCAACCGATAAGTGAATATGGTTGCTCCGGCGACGCCCATCTATTTGAAATGGTCTCAGACTGCCATCACATTCGACCAGTCCGATCACCCAACGCACATTGCCACCCCTGGGAGGCAAGCTTTGGTGGTCGACCCAGTTGTCGAAGGCACTCGACTAACCAAAGTGCTGATGGATGGAGGCAATGGTCTGAATTTATTGTATGCAGAGATGTTGAAAGGGATGGGCATTCCGATGTCCAGACTCAGTACCAGCAACATGAGTTTCCATTGAGTCATTCCTGGAAAGAAGGCTGAGTCACTCGGCCAAATCGCTCTTGATGTGGTTTTCAGTGATTCCAAGAATTACCGCAAAGAAAAAGTTGACGTTTGAAGTGGTGGATTTCCAGAGTGCTTATCATGCTATCTTGGGCAGGCCAGCTTATGCACGTTTCATGGCTCAATCATGTTACGTGTATCTCAAATTGAAGATGCCTGGTCCCAGGGGTGTGATCACTATTACTGGCAATCGGAAGAAGGTGGAAGAGTGCTTTCAAAAAGGCTCAAAGATCGCCGATACACAGTTGGTAGCGGTGGAGCTGCAAGAATACCAGAAAACAACAGACCCGAGTGATTTGTTGCGAGCCAAGAAGCCCGCTACGGAATCAGCGTTTCAGTCGTCCGGTGAGACAAAGCAGATTCACATTCACCCGACCGATCCCAATGCTGCTATGACCCATATCTCGACATCGCTCGACTCCAAATAGGAAGAAGCGCTCATCCAGTTCCTCCGTGAGAACTGGGACATCCTCGCATGGAAGCCTTCTGACATGCCAGGTGTTCCCAGGGGGCTGGCTGAGCACTGTCTACGAGTCGACCCAAAAATGAAGCCTGTCAAAGAACATTTCGGCAGTCCGCCGTCCAGAAGAGAAAGGACATTGGTGAGGAGGTGGCTCGGCTCTTAGCAGCGGAGTTCATCCGAGAGATATACCACTCCGAGTGGCTCGCCAATGTTTTCATGGTCCCCAAGAAGGGCAAGTCACTCCGCATGTGCATTGACTTTAAACATATCAATCGGGCCTGCCCGAAAGATCATTTTCCTCTCCCCCGCATCGACCAGATAGTCGACTCGACTGCGGGATGTGAGCGCCTGTCTTTTTTAGACGCCTATCCCGGGTACCATCAGATCTGTCTGTATGGACCCGACGAGATCAAAACAGCTTTTATCACTCCATTCGGGTGCTTCTGTTATGTTACCATGCCATTCGGCCTCAAGAATGCCGGAGCCATGTTCATGAGGATGATTCAGAAGTGTTTGCTCACTCAAATCAGTCGGAACGTGGAAGCATACATGGATGATATTGTGGCCAAGTCACGGAAGGGTTCCGACCTACTGACTGACCTTGCTGAAACCTTTGCCAACCTCAGGAGGTATGATATCAAGCTCAATCCATCCAAGTGCACATTCGGAGTTCCTGGTGGGAAGTTACTCGGTTTTCTCGTTTCTGAACGAGGAATCGATGCCAACCCAGAAAAAGTTGGTACTATACTCCGAATGAAGCGCCCTGTGCGCGTGCACGATGTCCAGAAGCTTACTGGTTGCTTGGCCGCTTTAAGTCGATTCATTTCTCGTCTCGGTGAAAAGGCGTTGCCTCTTTACCGACTGATGAAGAAGTCCGACAAGTTCGAGTGGACTCCCGAAGCTGATGCAGCGTTTGCAGAGCTAAAAGCCCTGCTCTCCACCCAGCCGGTGCTTGCTGCCCCAATCAGCAAAGATCCTTTACTGCTTTACATTGCAGCCACAAGACAAGTTGTCAGTACAGTACTTACGGTCGAGCGGGAAGAAGAAGGAAAGGCCTTTAAAGTTCAGCGCCCAGTATATTATGTTTCTGAAGTTTTGACTACATCAAAGCAAAGATACCCTCATTATCAGAAGCTTGTCTATGGGATTTATATGACCACAAAGAAGGTTGCTCACTACTTCTCTGATCATTCCATTACAGTCGTCAGCGACGCTCCATTGTCAGAGATTCTGCACAACAGAGATGCAACTGGTCGAGTGGCAAAATGGGCGATTGAACTCCTTCCCCTAGATATCAAGTTTGAGGCAAAGAAAGCTATCAAGTCCCAAGCAATAGCAGATTTCGTCGCCGAGTGGATTGAACAGCAACTGCCGACTCAAGTTCACTCGGAGCACTGGACCATGTTCTTCGACGGTTCCAAGATGCTGAATGGTTCCGGTGCTGGGGTAGTATTGGTTGCCCCCCGAGGAGATAAGCTTAGATATGTTCTCCAAATCCACTTTGATTCCTCCAATAACGAAGCAGAATATGAAGCACTTTTGTATGGGTTGCGCATGGCCATTTCACCCGGCGTCCGTCGCCGCATGGTCTATGGCGACTCAGATTTGGTGGTTAATCAAGTGATGAAGGAGTGGGACGTCAGAAGTCCAGCCATGACTGGTTATTGCAATGCAGTGAGAAAGTTAGAAAAGAAATTCGAGGGGTTAGAGCTTCATCACATGCCCCGACTGAAAAATCAAGCAGCTGAAGACTTGGCAAAAATAGGTTCCAAGAGAGAAGCCATTCCCAGCAATGTGTTTTTGGAACACATCCACACGCCATCGGTTCAAGAGGATCCTTTCACTGAAGAAGCCCCGCAGCCAAAAAGTGCCACGGATCCGACTGAAGTTGAGATTCCAGCAGTGGTCGACCTGATCATGGAGGTTTTGGTCATCACTCCCGACTGGACGGTGCCGTACATCGCGTACATCCTAAGGAAAGAGCTCCCGGAAGACGAAGAAGAGGCTCGACAGATCGTCCGTCGATCCAAGGCCTTTACCGTCATAAAGGGACAGTTGTATAGAGAAAGCATGACTGGAGTCAGCCAGAAGTGTATAACGCCAGAAGAAGGTCAAATAATTCTTGATGATATCCACTCGGGGACCTGTGGCCATCATGCGTCCTCTCGGACCATCATGGCTAAAGCATACCGAGCGGGATTTTACTTGCCAAGAGCAAATGAAATGGCGAAAGAGATAGTTGACAAATGTGAAGGATGCCAGTTTTACTCCAATATGTCGCACAAGCCCGCGTCAGCCCTGAAGACCATTCCACTCGTCTGGCCCTTTGTTGTTTGGGGATTGGATATGGTTAGACCTCTGAGAACGGGCAGGAGCGGCTTCACTCATGTGCTAGTGGCAGTCGACAAGTTTACCAAATGGACTGAAGCTAAGCCTATCAAGAATCTTGATGCCTGCACTGCTATCAGTTTCATTAGAGAGTTGATATTCAGATATGGAGTTCCACATAGCATCATCATTGACAATGGGTCAAACTTCGATTCTGACAAGTTCAGAGCTTTTTGCGCCTCCCAAGGCACACGAGTCGACTATGCTTCAGTCTCCCACCCCCAGTCAAATGGACAAGCAGAAAGAGCAAATGGCTTGATTCTCAAAGGACTGAAACCCCGGCTGATGCACGACCTCAAGCACGCTGCTGGCGCGTGGGTCGACGAACTTCCATCTGTTCTTTGGGGATTGAGGACCACCCCGAACCGGTCGACCAGATGAACTCCATTCTTTCTGGTCTATGGGGCTGAAGCAGTTTTACCGAGTGACTTGCTTCACAACACACCCCGAGTCGAGCTCTACTCTGAAGATGAAGCAGAACAAGCCCGACAGGACGCAGTCGACCTCCTGGAAGAAGAAAGAGAGATGGCCATGATCCGATCGACTATCTATCAGTAAGACTTGCGTCGATTCCATGCCAGAAATGTGAAGAGTCGAGCCTTCCAAGAAGGAGACTTGGTCCTCCGAGTGGATCAACAGAAACCACACAAGCTCGCTCCTACTTGGGAAGGTCCCTTCATCGTTAGCAGAGTCCTCCACAATGGAGCGTACCACCTTTACAATGTCGACCGCCAGATCGATGAGCCACGAGCTTGGAATGCGGAGCTGCTCCGCCCCTTTTACACTTAAGTACTCACTCGAATGAGATGTAATAAGAGATACCTCTATAGTTTATTTATCAAAGACAAAAGTGTTATAATTTTCCCAGTGTTTGTTGTTACTTTTGTTTACATGAGAAATCCCCGAGTGGGTGACTTAGTTGCGAATCTGTTTCGCCTAAGTTCAAAAATCCTACCGAGTGGTGAGCCAGCCTCCCACTCGGTGGCTTAGCCGCGAATCTGTTTCGCCTAAGTTTAAAAAATCCTACCGAGTGGTGAGCCAGCCTCCCACTCGGGGGCTTAGCTGCAGTCCAGTACTCGCCTAAGTTTAAAAAATCCTACCGAGTGGTGAGCGAGCCTCCCACTCAGGGGCTTAGCTGCAGTCCAGTACTCGCCTAAGTTTGAAAAATCCTACCGAGTGGCGAGCAATCCTCCTACTCGGGGGCTTAGCTGCAGTGCAAGTACTCGCCTAAGTTTAAAAAATCCTACCAAGTGGTGAGCAATCCTCCCACTCGGGGGCTTAGCTGCAGTCCCAGTACTCGCCTAAGTTTAAAAAATCCTACCGAGTGGTGAGCAATCCTCCCACTCGAGGGCTTAGCTGCAGTCCCAGTACTTGCCTAAGTTTGAAAAATTCTACCGAGTGGCGAGCAATCCTCCCACTCGGGGGCTTAGCCGCAGTCCACTACTCGCCTAAGTTTAAAAAATCCTACCGAGTGGTGAGCAATCCTCCCACTCGGGGGCTTAGCTGCAGTCCCAGTACTCGCCTAAGTTTAAAAAATCCTACCGAGTGGTGAGCAATCCTCCCACTCGGGGGCTTAGCTGCAGTCCCAGTACTCGCCTAAGTTTGAAAAATCCTACCGAGTGGCGAGCAATCCTCCCACTCGGGGGCTTAGCCGCAGTCCAGTACTCGCCTAAGTTTAAAAAATCCTATCGAGTAGTGAGCGATCCTCCCACTCGGGGGCTTAGCTGCAGTCCAGTACTCGCCTAAGCTTTCTCCACCTCAGAACTGCATTCCAAGCACAAAGAGTATTCCAAGTAAAAACAAATTCCAGTTGAAAGGAAGCACCAGCATATTCAGAAACAAACCAAGTTCGGATAAATCCCAAGGTTCCAAACGACAGATCAAAAGTATTCGAGCGTCAAGCCCGAAGAAGTTTAACGGTTACACCATCACTCGGCATTCCGAGGCAAATTTAAAGCGAAGCATGGATGTTTTACTCCTCAGGTGGAGGGCTGGAGGGCGCGACAAACTGGTCCAAGTCAATCCCGTCAGCGATCCGAGTGGCAGCAGCAATGAAGGTCTCCATGAAAGACTGAAAGTCGTGCTTCTTGGTATTGGCAACTTGGATATCCGCCAGCTTTTCCTCTCGCGCCTCCTTGCAGTGAACACGGACCAAGGACAGAGCGACGTCAGCGCCGCACCTAGCAGAAGACTTCTTCCATTCCTGCACTTGACCTGGAACTTCATTCAGTCGAGTCATCAGAGACTCGAGGTCATTTTGAAGCTCGAGGTCATTTTGAAGCGTCGTTCCAGGCCAGAGCGCCGTGTTGATCCGCGACGCCGCAACCTTCAGTCGAGCAAGGTAGTCAACCACACCAGCAACACGAGACTCCAGTCGGAGCACGTTCATAGCAGCCTCATCCTTCACCGGAGAACTAATGGGGTCCAAGCTTGTCTCTACTCGGCTAGTCTCCTTCTCGAAGTTCTGGCAGAATTCTGTAAACACAATTCAAAGATAAATCAGTGGATCTACATTGGATTGATGACAACAAGTCAGTCGGGTAGGAGTGATTACCCTCAAGCACGACGAATAACTTCTTGGCGAGCCCACCCAGATAAGCCTCCATATCGTTCCTCTTCCCCGCCAGTTCACTTGCCTTGTCATTCAGGGCTATCTTATCATTCTTCAGACCGCTGGCCTCTTTGTTGGCCGCGTCGAGAGCAGCTTTCAGTTTGGAGTTCTCCTCTTCGAGATTACCGACTGAAGCCAGCTTTTCTTCTGCAAGCCTCGTTTTGTCCAAAGCTGCTTTCTGCGCCTCGGCAAGGTCATGGTCCTTCTTCTTCAGAGCCTCCTCCATTTTATCTGCAAAACATCAACGGGTTCAGCATAAAGAATGGGCAGAAAGGAAAGACAGTCGTCAAGTTCTCACCAACCATACCTTGCGCTTCGTCCCTCGCCTTCTGCAAGTTCTCCTGGGCAAGCTTCAAGTCGAGGTTGAGCTGGATCTGTTTGTTTTCCAATTCAGTATAGTGAGCCACAAGCTTGCAGGATTTCTGCAAAGAGTCAGTCGACAGATGTCAAAGATAGGTTGCTTCCGAGCGACTAAGAGAAAAATCGTAACATTTCTAAGACTACAGTCAAATCAAAAATATACGACAGTAGTCTCGGGGACTACACCCAGTGGGTGCACTCAGCGTGCCCCCACTGGTTTGACCGACTCGGCTCGACCAGTCGACCGAAAGAAGCTAAGAGGTTATGATCTCAGACCTTAGCTAACTGCCAGCAGCCAGCTACAAAAAGAAACAGGTTCTTCAGACCTCAGTCGACTGCCAGCAGTCGACCACGGTCTCGGGGACTACACCAAGTGGGTGCACTTTGCGTGCCCCCACTGGTTCCAAGATTCCATTCGACATGGCCTGACCAGACCGAGTGAATAAGTTGGAGTGCAGAGACAAAAAATACAAAGACTATAGTCGACTGCCAGCAGTCCACCATAGTCTCGGGGACTACACCCAGTGGGTGCACTCAGCGTGCCCCCACTAGCACAAAATGTTCAATCGACACACCCAGTGGGTGTATAGATGTAAAGACCTTCAGAAAGGGAGTCTTCAGATAGCATATCCTAACAGAACAAGCCGTGATCAACTAACCTGGACATTACTTTGAAGAGCTGAACTAGCGTCATAGGCCGCTTGGCTGGCTTCCCGGACCACCTTCACCTGCTCCATCATGATCCCCGCCTGGCGTATAGCCTCCTTAGTAGCACCCACTTGGTCCTCTGGGACGTGGTGTGTGGCGAAAAGGGAGGGCGGATCAGCAGTCAACGATGAAGGCCGAACACTCGTCAGCGGCACAGCGAAGGACACAGAAGTCCGAGTGGTATTACCACCCTCCTGAACTACTATCTCAGGTGCTGATGCAGTTTGTGGTGTCTTGCCAGTTGACGTCTTCCTGTTCTTCCTCGCCCGCAGCGGCACTCCGTCATCATCATTAGGGAGATCAATGACATGAGGAGGAGCTATAAGAAAATCCAAAGTTAAAGACAAAAATCCAATCGACCAAAAGAGACCGTCAATCGACCAAGAGTGAAACATCAGAAATCGTACCAAGGTTGGAGGTAACAGCGTCTTTCATTTCCTGGTCATCGTTCTTGGCAGAGATCTCGGAGGTAGCAGCACTGCAGATTTCAGAAACCAGTTGGTTTAGTCAATGAGTCGACTAAGAGTCTATCCATGCTCAACGAATAAACGCAAGTTCTGCTGTTACCCGGAAATGGTGGGAACGGTCATCTTCATCTTGGGCAGGGCCTTCAGCGGCTTTGACGACACCGCTCGCGGATGCTTTGGTGCTTTTTGAGTTGGCGCTGGAGAAGATGTCCGAGGGCGTTTTGACGACTGCCCAACAGGCACAGTCGCCTTGCCACGTTCGCGCGCAGGGTCGTGGGTGAGCTTGGATCGCCTTTCCGTGCGGGGAGGATCGACTTCTTCCTCCTCCTCTCCACTGGAGTCGTCGTCATCATCTTCCTCCCCTTCTCCGTCAGATTGCCACTCCTCCCCACTTTCGCCTCCGCTCGCCTCCCCCTCCTCGGCCTGCTCTTGCGCCCCGTTGGGCATCGAGTACATATCAGTAATGGTCTGGAAGACAACAAACAAGACAAAAGTCAATCGACTGATTTTGAGCGAACGGAATGAAGAAAGCAAGGTCGCAGTCAGAGATGCGGAATTAGACCTGGTCTACTTCGTACGTTTGGTCGAGTGGAGGAATCCTCCTGGCTCCTCGGGGGTTGTCCTTGTTCCCCGTGATACTCGACAACCACCCTTCCAACGTTGCATCGTCGACCTCCTCCGGATGAATCCGAGTGGTGTCATCGAGGCCCGAATACATCCACATCGAATGGTCACGAGCTTGCAGCGGTTGGATGCGCCTCCGGAGGAAGACCTCTAATAAATCCATACCATTCACCCCGTCGCGGACGAGCTGAACCACTCGACCGACCAGCACTTTGACTTGTGCCTTTTCTTCCGGTGTCACTTTCAGAGAGGAAGGTTTTTCTGCTTGGTTCAGGGAGAAAGGAGGAAGGCCCGTCGCCTGTCCTGGACTCGCCTGGTCTTTGTTGGGCAACGTAGCAGAAATTCAAAATTTTCCTACGTGTCACCAAGATCTATCTATGGAGAAACCAGCAACGAGGGGAAGAAGAGTGCATCTACATACCCTTGTAGATCGCTAAGCGGAAGCGTTCAAGTGAACGGGGTTGATGGAGTCGTACTCGCCGTGATCCAAATCACCGATGATCCTAGTGCCGAACGGACGGCACCTCCGCGTTCAACACACGTACAGCCCGGGGACGTCTCCCATGCCTTGATCCAGCAAGGAGAGAGGGAGAGGTTGAGAAAGACTCCATCCAGCAGCAGCACAACGGCGTGGTTGAAGGAAATATGCCCTAGAGGCAATAATAAAGTTATTATTTATTTCCTTAATTCATGATAAATGTTTATTATTCATGCTAGAATTGTATTAACAGGAAACATAATACATGTGTGAATACATAGACAAACAGAGTGTCACTAGTATGCCTCTACTTGACTAGCTCATTAATCAAAGATGGTTATGTTTCCTAACCATGAACAAAGAGTTGTTATTTGATTAACGAGATCACATCATTAGTTGAATGATCTGATTGACATGACCCATTCCATTAGCATAGCACCCGATCGTTTAGTATGTTGCTATTGCTTTTATCCATGACTTATACATGTTCCTTTAACTATGAGATTATGCAACTCCCGTTTACCGTAGGAACACTTTGTGTGCTACCAAACGTCACAACGTAACTGGGTGATTATAAAGGTGCTCTACAGGTGTCTCCGAAGGTACATGTTGGGTTGGCGTATTCCGAGATTAGGATTTGTCACTCCGATTGTCGGAGAGGTATCTCTGGGCCCTCTCGGTAATGCACATCACATAAGCCTTGCAAGCATTGCAACTAATGTGTTAGTTGTGAGATAATGTATTACGGAACGAGTAAAGAGACTTGCCGGTAACGAGATTGAACTAGGTATTGGATACCGACGATCGAATCTCGGGCAAGTAACATACCGATGACAAAGGGAACGACGTATGTTGTTATGCGGTCTGACCGATAAAGATCTTCGTAAAATATGTAGGAGCCAATATGGGCATCCAGGTCCCGCTATTGGTTATTGACCGGAGACGTGTCTCGGTCATGTCTACATTGTTCTCGAACCGTAGGGTCCGCACGCTTAAGGTTTCAATGACAGTTATATTATGAGTTTATGAGTTTTGATGTACCGAAGGAGTTCGGAGTCCCGGATGAGATCGGGTACATGACGAGGAGTCTCGAAATGGTCGAGACGTAAAGATCGATATATTGGACGACTATATTCGGACATCGGAAAGGTTCTGAGTGATTCGGGTATTTTCGGGAGTATCGGGGAGTTACGGGATTACGGGAGAAGTAATGGGCCTTGATGGGCTTTAGTGGGAAGAGGAAAAGGCTGCTGCGCCCCCCCCTCCCCTCTAGTCCGAATTGGACTAGGGAAAAGGGGGCCGGCCACCTTTCCTACTCCTCCTATTCCTTCTCCCTTCCTCCCCTCTTGGTGGACTCCTACTAGGACTTGGAGACCTAGTAGGACTCCACACCCTGGCGCGCCAAACCCTAGGCCGGCCACCCCCTCCCTTGCTCCTTTATATACGGGGGCAGGGGGCACCCCATGACACACAAGTTGATCTACGGATCGTTCCTTAGCCGTGTGCGGTGCCCCCTTCCACCAAATTCCACCTCGGTCATATCGTTGCAGTGCTTAGGCGAAGCCCTGCGCCGGTAACACATCAAGATCGTCACCACGCCGTCGTGCTGACGGAACTCTTCCCCGACGCTTTGCTGGATCGGAGCCCGGGGATCGTCATCGAGCTGAACGTGTGCCAAGAACTCGGAGGTGCCGGAGTAACGGTGCTGTGATCGGTCGGATCGTGAGGAGAACGTACGACTACTTCCTCTATGTTGCGTCCACGCTTCCGCTTCGGTCTACGAGGGTACGTAGACAACACTCTCCCCTCTCGTTGCTATGCATCACCATGATCTTGCGTGTGCGTAGGAAATTTTTTGAAATTACTACGTTCCCCAACAGTGGCATCCGAGCCTAGGTTTTTATGGTTTGATGTTATTTGCACGAGTAGAACACAAGTGAGTTGTGGACGATACAAGTCATACTGCCTACCAGCATGTCATACTTTGGTTCAGCGGTATTGTTGGACGAGACGATCCGGACCAACCTTACGCGTACGCTTACGCGAGACCGGTTCCCTCGACGTGCTTTGCACATAGATGGCTTGCGGAAGACTGTCTCTCCAACTTTAGTTGAACCAAGTGTGGCTACGCCCGGTCCTTGAGAAGGTTAAAACGGAGTCTATTTGACAAACTATCGTTGTGGTTTTGATGCGTAGGTAAGATGAGTTCTTGCTTAAAGCCCGTAGCAGCCACGTAAAACTTGCAACAACAAAGTAGAGGATGTCTAACTTGTTTTTGCAGGGCATGTTGTGATGTGATATGGTCAAGACATGATGCTAAATTTTATTGTATGAGATGATCATGTTTTGTAACCGAGTTATCGGCAACCGGCAGGAGCCATATGGTTGTCGCTTTATTGTATGCAATGCAATCGCCCTGTAATGCTTTACTTTATCACTAAGCGGTAGCGATAGTCGTAGAAGCATAAGATTGGCGAGACGACAACGATGCTACGATGGAGATCAAGGTGTCGCACCGGTGACGATGGTGATCATGACGGTGCTTCGAAGATGGAGATCACAAGCACGAGATGATGATGGCCATATCATATCACTTATATTGATTGCATGTGATGTTTATCTTTTATGCATCTTATCTTGCTTTGATTGACGGTAGCATTATAAGATGATCTCTCACTAAATTATCAAGAAGTGTTCTCCCTGAGTATGCACCGTTGCAAAAGTTTTTCGTGCTGAGACACCACGTGATGATCGGGTGTGATAGGCTCTACGTTCAAATACAACGGGTGCAAAACAGTTGCACACGCGGAATACTCAGGTTTAACTTGACGAGCCTAGCATATAACAGATATGGCCTCGGAACACGGAGACCGAAAGGTCGAGCGTGAATCATATAGTAGATATGATCAACATAGTGATGTTCACCATTGAAACTACTCCATCTCACGTGATGATCGGACATGGTTTAGTTGATTTGGATCACGTGATCACTTAGAGGATTAGAGGGATGTCTATCTAAGTGGGAGTTCTTAAGTAATATGATTAATTGAACTTTAATATTATCATGAACATTAGTCCTGGTAGTATTAGCATATCTATGTTGTAGATCAATAGCTCGCGTTGTTGCTTCCCTGTGTTTATTTTGATATGTTCCTAGAGAAAATTGTGTTGAAAAATGTTAGTAGCAATGATGCGGATTGGATCCGTGATCTGAGGTTTATCCTCATTGCTGCACAGAAGAATTATGTCCTTGATGCACCGCTAGGTGACGGACCTATTGCAGGAGCAGATGCAGACATTATGAACGTTTTGCTAGCTCAATATGATGACTACTTAATAGTTTAGTGCACCATGCTTAACTGCTTAGAATCGGGACTTCAAAGACGTTTTGAACGTCATGGAGCATATGAGATGTTCTAGGAGTTGAAGTTAATATTTCAAGCAAATACCCGAGTTGAGAGATATGAAGTCTCCAACAAGTTCTATAGCTAAAAGATGGAGGAGAATCGCTCAACTAGTGAGCATGTGCTCAGATTGTCTGGGTACTACAATCGCTTGAATCAAGTGGGAGTTAATCTTCCAGATAAGATAGTGATTGACAGAATTCTCTAGTCACCATCACCAAGTTAGTAGAACTTCGTGATGAACTATAATATGCAAGGGATAACGGAAAATATTCCCAAGCTCTTCGCGATGCTAAAATCAGCGAAGGTAGAAATCAAAGAAAAACATCAAGTGTTGATGGTTGACAAGATCACTAGTTTCAAGAAAAGGGCAAAAGGAAAGAAGGGGAACTTCAAGAAGAACGGCAAGCAAGTTGCTGCTCAAGTGAAAAAGCCCAAGTATGGTCCTAAGCCTGAGACTAAGTGCTTCTACTGCAAAGGGACTGGTCACTGGAAGCGGAACTACCCCAAGTGATTGGCGGATAAGAAGGATGGCAAAGTGAACATAAGTATATTTGATATACATGTTATTGATGTGTACTTTACTAGTGTTCATAGCAACCCCTCAGTATTTGGTACTAGTTCAGTTGCTAAAATTTAGTAACTCGAAACGGGAGTTGCAGAATGAACAAAGACTAGTTAAAGGGCAAGGTGACGATGTGTGTTGGAAGTGGTTCCAAGATTGATATGATCATCATCACACACTCCCTATACTTTCGGGATTAGTGTTGAAACTAAATAAGTGTTATTTGGTGTTTGCGTTGAGCATGAATATGATTTGATCATGTTAATTGCAATACAGTTATTCATTTAAGTTAGAGAACAATTGTTGTTCTGTTTACATGAATAAAACCTTCTATGGTCATACACACCAATGAAAATAGTTCATTGGATCTCGATCGTAGTGATACACATATTCATAATATTGAAACCAAAAAGATGCGAAGTTAATAATGATAGTGCAACCTATTTGTGGCACTGCCGTTTAGGTCATATTGGTGTAAAGCGCATGAAGAAACCCCATGCTGATGGAATTTTGGAATCACTTGATTATGAATCACTTGATGCTTGCGAACCATGCCTCTTGGGCACGATGACTAAAACGCCGTTCTCCGGAACAATGGAGCAAGCAACAGATTTGTTGGAAATCATACATACTAATGTATATGGTCCGATGAATATTAAGGCTCGCGACTAGTATCATTATTTTCTAACCTTCACAGATGATTTGAGCAGATATGGGTATATCTACTTGATGAAACATAAGTCTGAAACGTTTGAAAAGTTCAAAGAATTTTAGAGTGAAGTGAAAATCATCGTGACAAGAAAATAAGGTTTCTACGATCTGATCGCGGAGACAAATATTTGAGTTACGAGTTTGGTCTTCAATTAAAACAATGTGGAATAGTTTCACAAATTCATGCCACCTGGAACACCACAGCATAATGGTGTGTCCGAACGTCATAACAGTACTTTATTGGATATAGTACAATCTATGATGTCTCTTACCGATCTACCACTATCGTTTTTGGGGTTATGCATTAAAGACAACTGCATTCACATTAAAAGGGCACCATCTAAGTCCGTTGAGACGACACAATCTGAACTATGGTTTGGCAAGAAACCAAAGTTGTCGTTTCTTAAAGTTTGGGGTTGCGATGCTTATGTGAAAAAAATTCATCCTGATAAGCTCAAACCCAAATCGGAGAAATGTGTCTTCATAGGATACCCAAAGGAGACTGTTGGGTACACCTTCTATCACAGATCCGAATGCAAGACTTTTGTTGCTAAGAATGGATCCTTTCTAGAGAAGGAGTTTCTCTCGAAAGAAGTGAGTGGGAGGAAAGTAGAAAACTTGATAAGGTAATTGTACCTTCTCCCTTATTGGAAAGGAGTTCATCACAGAAATCTGTTCTTGTGAGTACTACACCAATTAGTGAGGAAGCTAATGATGATGATCATGTAACTTCAGATCAAGTTACTACTGAATCTCGTAGGTAAACCAGAGTGAGATCCGCACCAGAGTGGTACGGTAATCCTGTTCTGGAAGTCATGTTACTAGACCATGACGAACTTGCGAACTATGAGGAAGCGATGATGAGCCCAGATTCCGCGAAATGGTTAGAGGCCATGAAATCTGAGATATGATCCATGTATGAGAACAAAGTATGGACTTTGATGGATTTGCCCGATGATCGGCAAGCCAAAGAAAATAAATGGATCTTGAAGAGGAAGACGGACACTGATAGTAGTGTTACTATCTACAAAGCTAAAATTGTCGCAAAAGGTTTTCGACAAGTTCAAGGTGTTGACTACGATGAGAGTTTCTCACTCGTATCTATGCTTAAGTCTGTCCGAATCATGTTAGCAATTGCCGCATTTTATGAAATCCGGCAAATGGATAAACAAAACTACATTCCTTAATGGATTTATTAAAGAAGAGTTGTATACGATGCAACTAGAAGGTTTTGTCGATCCTGAAGGTGTTAACAAAATATGCAAGCTCCAGCGATCCATCTATGGACTGGTGCAAGCATCTCGGAGTTGGAATATACGCTTTGATAAGTTGATCAAAGCATATAGTTTTATACAGACTTGCGGTGAAGCCTGTATTTACAAGAAAGTGAGTGGGAGCACTACAGCATTTCTGATAAGTATATGTAAATGACATATTATTGATCGGAAATAATGTAGAATTATTCTGTAAAGCATAAAGGAGTATTTGAAAGGAGTTTTTCGAAGAAGGACCTCGGTGAAGCTGCTTACATATTGAGCATCAAGATCTATAGAGATAGATCAAGACGCTTGATAAGTTTTTCAATAAGTACATACCTTGAAAGAATTTTGAAGTAGTTCAAAATGGAACAGTCAAAGAAAGAGTTCTTGCCTGTGTTACAAGGTGTGAAATTGAGTAAGACTCAAAGCCCGACCACGGCAGAAGATAGAAAGAGAATGAAAGTCATTCCCTATGCCTCAGCCATAGGCTCTATGAAGTATGCCATGCTGTGTACCAGATCTATTGCATACCCTACCACTGAGTTTGGCAAGGGAGTACAATAGTGATCTAGGAGTAGATCACTGGACATCGGTCAAAATTATCCTTAGTAAAATAAGGATATGTTTCTCGATTATGGATGTGACAAAAAGGTTCGTCGTAAAAGGTTACGTCGATGCAAGTTTTGACACTAATCTAGATGACTCTAAGTCTCAATCTAGATACATATTGAAAGTGGGAGCAATTAGCTAAATTAGCTCCGTGCAGAGCATTGTAGACATAGAAAATTGCAAAATACATAACGGATCTGAATGTGGCAGACCCGTTGACTAAACTTATCTCACAAGCAAAACATGATCACACCGTAGTACTCTTTGGGTGTTAATCACATAGCGATGTGAACTAGATTACTGAATCTAGTAAACCCTTTGGGTGTTGGTCACATATCGATGTGAACTATGGGTGTTAATCACATGGTGATGTGAACTATTGCTGATAAATCACATGGCGATGTGAACTAGATTATTGACTCTAGTGCAAGTGGGAGACTGAAGGAAATATGCCCTAGAGGCAATAATAAAGTTATTATTTATTTCCTTAATTCATGATAAATGTTTATTATTCATGCTAGAATTGTATTAACAGGAAACATAATACATGTGTGAATACATAGACAAACAGAGTGTCACTAGTATGCCTCTACTTGACTAGCTCATTAATCAAAGATGGTTATGTTTCCTAACCATGAACAAAGAGTTGTTATTTGATTAACGAGATCACATCATTAGTTGAATGATCTGATTGACATGACCCATTCCATTAGCATAGCACCCGATCGTTTAGTATGTTGCTATTGCTTTTATCCATGACTTATACATGTTCCTTTAACTATGAGATTATGCAACTCCCGTTTACCGTAGGAACACTTTGTGTGCTACCAAACGTCACAACATAACTGGGTGATTATAAAGGTGCTCTACAGGTGTCTCCGAAGGTACATGTTGGGTTGGCGTATTCCGAGATTAGGATTTGTCACTCCGATTGTCGGAGAGGTATCTCTGGGCCCTCTCGATAATGCACATCACATAAGCCTTGCAAGCATTGCAACTAATGTGTTAGTTGTGAGATAATGTATTACGGAACGAGTAAAGAGACTTGCTAGTAACGAGATTGAACTAGGTATTGGATACCGACGATCGAATCTCGGGCAAGTAACATACCGATGACAAAGGGAACGACGTATGTTGTTATGCGGTCTGACCGATAAAGATCTTCGTAGAATATGTAGGAGCCAATATGGGCATCCAGGTCCCGCTATTGGTTATTGACCGGAGACGTGTCTCGGTCATGTCTACATTGTTCTCGAACCGTAGGGTCCGCACGCTTAAGGTTTCGATGACAGTTATATTATGAGTTTATGAGTTTTGATGTACCGAAGGAGTTCGGAGTCCCGGATGAGATCGGGGACATGACGAGGAGTCTCGAAATGGTCGAGACGTAAAGATCGATATATTGGACGACTATATTCGGACATCGGAAAGGTTCTGAGTGATTCGGGTATTTTCGGGAGTATCGGGGAGTTACGGGATTACGGGAGAAGTAATGGGCCTTGATGGGCTTTAGTGGGAAGAGGAAAAGGCTGCTGCGCCCCCCCTCCCCTCTAGTCCGAATTGGACTAGGGAAAAGGGGGCCGGCCACCTTTCCTACTCCTCCTATTCCTTCTCCCTTCCTCCCCTCTTGGTGGACTCCTACTAGGACTTGGAGACCTAGTAGGACTCCACACCCTGGCGCGCCAAACCCTAGGCCGGCCACCCCCTCCCTTGCTCCTTTATATACGGGGGCAGGGGGCACCCCATGACACACAAGTTGATCTACGGATCGTTCCTTAGCCGTGTGCGGTGCCCCCTTCCACCAAATTCCACCTCGGTCATATCGTTGCAGTGCTTAGGCGAAGCCCTACGCCGGTAACACATCAAGATCGTCACCACGCCGTCGTGCTGATGGAACTCTTCCCCGACGCTTTGCTGGATCGGAGCCCGGGGATCGTCATCGAGCTGAACGTGTGCCAAGAACTCGGAGGTGCCGGAGTAACGGTGCTGTGATCGGTCGGATCGTGAGGAGAACGTACGACTACTTCCTCTACGTTGCGTCAACGCTTCCGCTTCGGTCTACGAGGGTACGTAGACAACACTCTCCCCTCTCGTTGCTATGCATCACCATGATCTTGCGTGTGCATAGGAATTTTTTTGAAATTACTACGTTCCCCAACAGTGGTGGTGGTGGAGGAGCGTGGCAATCCTGCAGGGCTTCGCCAAGCACCGCGAGAGACGAGGAGGGAGAGAGGTAGGGCTGCACCTTGGGAGAGTTCATCTCTCGTGTCTTGGGCAGCCCCAAAACCTCCAATATATATAGGGGCAAGGGGGAGGGGAGGCGCCCTAGGGTTTCCCCTAGGGGGGCGGCGGCCAGGGCAGATGGGATCTCCCCCTTGGGTGACTTGGCCCCCAAGCCAGGAGGTGGGAACCCTAGAAGGGGCACCCCAAACCCCCTAGTCACGTGGGAATAGGTGAGGGGGGCGCACAGCCCCTTAGTGGGCTGGTTTGCCCCCTTCCCTTGGCCCATGAAGCCCCCCAACACTTGCCGGGCTCCCGAAACACCTTTCGGTCAAGCTGGTCATCACCCGGTACCTCCAGAACACTCCCGGACTCCAAAACCCTTCGTCCAATATATCAATCTTTACCTCCGGACCATTCCGGAACTCCTCGTGACGTCCGGGATCTCATCCGGGACTCCGAACAACATTCGGTAACCACATACAAACTTCCTTTATAACCCTAGCGTCACCGAACCTTAAGTGTGTAGACCCTACGGGTTCGGGAAGCATGCAGACATGACCGAGACGTTCTCCGGTCAATAACCAACAGCGGGATCTGGATACCCATGTTGGTTCCCACATGTTCCACGATGATTTCATCGAATGAACCACGATGTCGAGGATTCGATCAATCCCGTATTCAATTCCCTTTGTCTAGCGGTATTGTACTTGCCCGAGATTCGATCGTCGGTATCCCTATACCTTGTTCAATCTCGTTACCGGCAAGTCTCTTTACTCGTTCTGTAACACATCATCCCATGATCAACTCCTTGATCACATTGTGCACATTCTGATGATGTCCTACCGAGTGGGCCCAGAGATACCTCTCCGTCACACGGAGTGACAAATCCCAGTCTCGATTCGTGCCAACCCAACAGACACTTTCGAAGATACCTGTAGTGTACCTTTATAGCCACCCAGTTACGTTGTGACGTTTGGCACACCCAAAGCATTCCTATGGTATCCGGGAGTTGCACAATCTCATGGTCTAAGGAAATGATACTTGACATTAGAAAAGCTTTAGCATATGAACTACACGATCTTTGTGCTAGGCTTAGGATTGGGTCTTGTCCATCACATGATTCTCCTAATGATGTGATCCCGTTATCAACGACATCCAATGTCCATGGTCAGGAAACCATAACCATCTATTGATCAACGAGCTAGTCAACTAGAGGCTTACTAGGGACATGGTGTTGTCTATGTATCCACACATGTATCTGAGTTTCCTGTCAATACAATTATAGCATGGATAATGAACGATTTATCATGAACAAGGAAATATAATAATAACCTATTTATTATTGCCTCTAGGGCATATTTCCAACAGCCTTTGCAGTAGAACCAGGTCGATTGCCACCCGTGGACTGACTCGGGAAGAGTCATAGCTAGAAAAGAACTTTTGCTTCTCATTTGGATCCCAAGACCCCCGCACATCTGAATCACTTGTGTCCTATCATCACTCGACTTGGCTTTCTTAACCGACTGAGAACGACAAGTGAAAATGTGCTTGAAGAGGCCCCAATGGGGACGGCAACCCAAGAAATTCTCGCAAAAAGTTACAAAGGCAGCAAGATACACGATGGAATTTGGAGTAAAGTGATGGAGCTGCGCTCCGAAAAAGTTCAAGAAGCTCCGGAAAAAAGAATGAGGAGGCAGAGAAAATCCGCAGTCGACGTGAGAGGCGATGAGGACGCACTCACCCTCGCGAGGCTGCGGTTCGATCTCGTTCCCCCGGAGACGCGCAGATTTGTGAGGAATGAATCCCCCATTAATCACATCATCGATGTCATCTTGCCAAATCGCCGAAGGCATCCAATCGCCCTGGATCCAGCCCTTCGGTAGAGAGGACCTCGAAGAAGATCCGCCCCGACCGGACTTCTTCGCCTTCGCCTGCGCCGTCGCTTTCTTCGCATGCTCCAGGGCCGCCGTCTTCTCCTTCACCATCGCCGCAGACGAAGCTCGAACAGGCCGGCGGCGCTGAGACGAGAGCAGAGGTGGCGGAAGAATTCGAGAAGAAAGGGGAAAAGTGAAGGCGCACTGTTCAAAAGTCCTGGGCCAGCAGCTTATATGGAGTCGCTTCCGAGTGGCTGACCTGTAGGCCCAGGCAATCCTGTCAAATCCCGCAACAGTCGCGCGCTCGTTACGTGGCGAAGAAGGTGGCACGGGGATCGAGGTGGCTCTGTCCTATCCCATCCGATTACTGCGGCCTCCCTCGTCCCGCGCGCTTCCCGAAATTCGAATCCCGCGAAATCCGCGGGCAGCAGAACAACTCGTCAGACGGAGGATCTCCTTCACGCAGCCACTTGGGAATCTTGAAGTAAAGAAATTCACTCGACTAAAGAAAATTATGAATGGATCAAGGCGACCGGAAAATAAGTTGGTGACGACGCCCAGGTTCATTGATCCGAAACAAGATATACTCATGACACGAAGAATGGGTCAGAAGAGTGCTCAACTCCTTCCCCACTCAAACCTCGATCCATTCGGGGCTAATGATGAAGCTATGTACCTAGGGTAGGGTCATGGACCTGTCCAAGCTACCTCCCCAAGGACATCCCTAGAAGAAATCACCTTTCAATCGACTTGGAGGCGATCCACTCGACGGACTCGAAGACACTCGACCATGAAGCCAACCACTCGACGGCCAGGAGATCTAAAGACACTCCGCACGCTAACGGTCGGGCATTAAGTAGCCTTTATGGTCATCATAACACTTTATTAGTGGCGTTACCAGTAATGCCCGACCTTAATGTACTTTAAACCCTGCATAACCGAGGGCCGGAGGGGTCTGGCGAACTCTATATAAGCCACCCCCTCCTCAGTGTAAAGGGTTCGCACCTTTTTAACTCACACACATATAATCCAGTCGACCGCCTCCGGGCTCCGAGACGTAGGGCTATTACTTCCTCCGAGAAGGGCCTGAACTCGTATACCTCTTGCGTCTACAACTACTCCATAGCTAGGATCTTGCCTCTCCATTCCTACCCCCCTACACTACTGTCAGACTTAGAACCACGACAGTCGCCACTGCTCCTTGTCGTGAAACTGTCATTGTTGCTCTTCCCATGAAGTCGAGGTCACGCCGCTGGCAGTTCCTAGCTCTGTCGTGAGCTAGAATCGCCATGGTCCCCGTCACAGCAATGTAACAACACTATCAGCATCACCGACGTTCGTCGCACAACCATTCTTCGATCGCAAGTCGACATGCTGCTAGTTCCAGTGTTGCTGATGCCAGGTTTCAACATTCGCACCACCCCACCATGCTTCGGCTCATGTCAACCGCAACACCGTCGACTAATGCTTTGGGTTTTCCTTTTTCTTGTTTCTCCTCTTCTTGTATGTGTTGTGGGTGGTGTGGGTTGGTGTTGTGCCACCATCTCAGTTATTTTGGGAGTGCTTAACTATCTGTGACTACGTAGGACCGGAGGGTCATACGACGTTATGCTAGCAAGTCGGTCCACGCGCAAGCCCTTTCTTCTTTATAACTACCCCACACAGAAGCCCGGTCCCTTTTTTAGACACTGTATTGTCAAAAAAGAAATGGCAATACCCTAAAAGAAAGTCCAATAATTTGTGGTGGTCGACCGATATCAAGCATCGGCCGGTCACCTCACTAGTGGCAGGACTCACGCGCATGCTCTGGACTCGTTGACTTCTCCTCTTCTCCTCGATACGACCGCCGGTACAAGCAAGGTCGCTCGTACCAAGCGTCGTGAAAGCCTCTGGGAGCCTTTTTGACATACTTTTCCAGGCCTTTTTCTTATTATTCCTGAGAGGTTAGTTCCAACAAATGTATTAGGCAAATATCGAGAAGATATAATTGAGCAACAGTACCACACCTAAACTTTTGAGCAAACTAATAATTTCACCTAGTGAAGACTTAAACCAAATCATCTTTAATAGCAATTCATGCAAAGTGCTAATATAAAAATATGAATGCAATCTAGACACAAATGGCACATAAATAAGAAAGGCACCTGCTTACTACCAGGTTGCTTCCCGACTGCGACTTTCTTTAGAGCCATATAGCTAGGTTTCGATGCTCCATATATCCACCCAAATCCCAAGGAATGTCGACCAGGAGTGTAGTTAGACTTACCTCCGATCGATATTTGGAGCACCTCATGGCAGTGTAGTCGGAATTGTACCCTCTTGCGGTGCATTGACATCATGTAAGTAAAGAGATCCTCACTCCCAAGCGAGAACTGATGCACCGAGTGTTGGGGAACATAGTATTTCAAAATTTTCCTACAATCACGCAAGATCTATCTAGGAAAATCATAGCAACGAGAGGGGAGAGTGTGTCCACGTACCCTCGTAGACTGAAAGCGGAAGCGTTTATCAACGCAGTTGATGTAGTCGTACGTCTTCACGATCCGACCGATCCTAGCACCGAACTACGACACCTCCGTCTTCATCACACGTTCATCTCGATGACGTCCCTCGTACTCTTGATCTAGTTGAGGCCAAGGGAGAGTTCCGTCAGCACGATGGCATGGTGACGGTGATGATGAAGTTACTGGCGCAGGGCTTCGCCTAAGCACTACGACGATATGACCGAGGTGGAAAACTATGGAGGGGGGCACCGCACACGGCTAAAGATCAACTTGTGTGTATATGGGGTGCCCCCTCCCCCGTATATAAAGGAGGGGAGGAGGAGGCCGGCCGGCCACAAGGGGCGCGCCCAAGGGGGGAGTCCTACTCCAAGTAGGAATAGGTTCCCCCCTTTCCTAGTCCAACTAGGAGAAGAAGGAAGGAGAAGGAGAGGGAGAGGGAAAGGGGCCGCGCCCCCTCCCCTAGTCCTATTCAGACTCCCCTGGGGGGGCACACCACCTCTTGGTTGCGGACCTCTCTCTCTCCCCTAAAGCCCACTAAGGCCCATAACTACCCAGGGGGGTTACGGTAACCCTCCGGCACTCTAGTTTTATCCGAAACTCTCCGGAACACTTCCGGTGTCCGAACAACATGGTCCAATATATCAATCTTTATGTCTCGACCGTTTCGAGACTCCTCGTCATGTCCGTGATCTCATCCGGGACTCTGAACAACCTTCGGTACATCAAATCACATAACCTCATAATACCAATCGTCATCAAACATTAAGCGTGCGGACCCTACGAGTTCGAGAACTATGTAGACATGACCGAGACACCTCTCCGGTGAATAACCAATAGCGAAACCTAGGTGCTCATATTAGTTCCTACATATTCTACGAAGATCTTTATCGGTCAAACCGCATAACAACATACGTTGTTCCCTTTGTCATCGGTATGTTACTTGCCCGAGATTCGATCGTCGGTATCACCATGCCTAGTTCAATCTCGTTATTGGCAAGTCTCTTTACTCGTTCTATAATGCATCATTCCACAACTAACTCATTAGTCACATTTCTTGCAAGGCTTATTGTGATGTGCATTACCGAGAGGGCCCAGAGATACCTCTCCGACAATCGGAGTGACAAATCCTAATCTCGATCTATGCCAACTCAACAAACACCACTGGAGACACTTGTAGAGCATCTTCATAATCACCCAGTTATGTTGTGACGTTTGATAATACACTAAGTGTTCCTCCGGTATTCGGGAGTTGCATAATCTCATAGTAATAACAACATGTATAAGTCATGAAGAAAGCAATAACAGTAAACTAAACGATCATAGTGCTAAGCTAACGGATGGGTCTTGTCCATCACATCATTCTCTAATGATGTGATCCCGTTCATCAAGTGACAACACATGTCTACGGCTAGGAAACACAACCATCTTTGATAAATAAGCTAGTCAAGTAGAGGCATACTAGGGACACTCTGTTTGTCTATGTATTCACACATGTACTAAGTTTTCGGTTAATACAATTCTAGCATGAATAATAAACATTTATCATGATATAATGAAATATAAATAACAACTTTATTATTGCCTCTAGGGCACACTTCCTTCAGTCTCCTACTTGCACTAGAGTCAATAATCTAGTTCACATCGCCATGTGATTTAACACTAATAGTTCACATCACCATGTGATGGTTCATATCGCCATGTGACTAATACCCAAAGGGTTTTACTAGAGTCAATAATCTAGTTCACATCGCTATGTGATTAACACCCAAAGAGTACTAAGGTGTGTGATCATGTTTTTGCTTGTGAGAGAAGCATAGTCAATGGGTCTGTCACATTCAGAGCCGTATGTATTTTGCAAAGTTTCTATGTCTACAATGCTCTGCATGGAGCCACTGTAGCTAATTGCTCCCACTTTCAATATGTATATAGATTGAGACCCAGAGTCATTCAGATCGCTGTAAAAGCTTGCATCGGCGTAACTCTTTACGACGAACTCTTTATCACCTCCATAACCGAGAAATATCTCCTTAGTCTTCTAAGGATAATTTAGACCGCTGTCAAGTGATCCACTCCTAGATCAATATCGTACCCCTTTGTCAAACTCATGGCAAGGTACATAATAGGTTTGGTACACAACATAAAATAGTTTACAGAACCTATGGCTGAGGCATAGGGAATGCCTTTCATTCTCTTTCTATTTTCTGCCGTGGTCGTATTTTGAGTCTTACTCAACTTTACATCTTGCAATACAGGCAACAACTCCTTCTTTGACTGTTCCATTTTTGAACTAATTCAAAAATCTTGTCAAGGTATGTACTCATTGAAAAATCTTATCAAGCGTCTTGATCTATCTCTATAGATCTTGATGCCCAATATGTAAGAAGCTTCATTGAGATCTTTCTTTGAAAAACTCCTTTCAAACACTCCTTTATGCTTTCCAGAAAATTCTACATCATTTTCGATCAACAATATGTCATTCACATATACTTATCAGAAAGGATGTAGTGCTCTGCTACCTCTTGAGCACTGCGTTGGATTTCCTTGAAGAGGAAAGGATGATGCAGCAAAGTAGCGTAAGTATTTCCCTCAGTTTTTGAGAACCAAGGTATCAATCCAGTAGGAGGCTACGCGCGAGTCCCTCGCACCTACACAAAACAAATAGCTCCTCGCAACCAACGCGATAAGGGGTTGTCAATCCCTTCACGGTCACTTACGAGAGTGAGATCTGATAGAGATGATAGATAATATTTTTGGTATTTTTGTGATAAAGATGCAAAGTAAAATAAAAAGCAAAGTAAAAAAGAAAAGGCAATAATAAAGTGATGGAAGACTAATATGATAAAGATAGATCCGGGGGCCATAGATTTCACTAGTGGCTTCTCTCAAGAGCATAAGTATTTTATGGTGGGTGAACGAATTACTGTTGAGCAATTGACAGAATTGAGCATAGTTATGAGAATATCTAGGTATGATCATGTATATAGGCATCACGTCCGAGACAAGTAGACCGACTCCTACCTGCATCTACTACTATTACTCCACTCATCGACCGCTATCCAGCATTCATCTAGAGTATGAAGTTCAAGAAAACAGAGTAACGCCTTAAGCAAGATGACATGATGTAGAGGGATAAATTCATGCAATATGATAAAAACCCCATCTTGTTATCCTCGATGACAACAATATAATACGTGCCTTGCTGCCCCTACTGTCACTGGGAAAGGACACCGCAAGATTGAACCCAAAGCTAAGCACTTCTCCCACACTACAAGAAATATGTCAACTTATGACCTTCTGTCAGTGACCCTGGAAGAATTGGTCATAAATTTATGACCATTTTAGACCAATTGGTCAAAAGCTGTTCAGGGGGCTCCAAACCCAAACCCATAACGACCATTCTGGTCAGAAAGGTCGTAATTTCATTAGAGGAAATGGTCATAAAGCAGACAGCCTTGGTTCATGCTTCATTTCTAACAAATTACAACCAATATGAATGGTCGTCACACTTGAGTTTTAATGCAGATGTATGATTAGGTGGCCACCTCAGCAGTCTCGCCTATGTGGAGTGCTTAGTTGTCATTTTCGCTTACATGTGTATATTCAACAAGAGCTCGTTTACAGGAGGGACCCACTTGACAGGCCCTAAAATTGTTAGTAAAAAAGATGCGCGAGGCGGGACTCGAACCCACGACCTCGCGTTGTTTAACTTGTTCGCTACCACTGGGCTAGAGAGAGATTGTTGTCCATCTAGCGGAATGGCTCTGTATATTATATTATAGTGCCAAATCTAAGTCATTGACAAGTGGGACCTATTCCGACCAGGTGGCGGCGGGCTGCGGGCAGAGCCAACACTTAGCCAAAAATTTCTAGGTCTTCCGACCAGGTGGCGGCGGGCTGTGGGCAGGGGCGTGGCCGGCGGACGAGGGCGGGGCCGGCGGCCGAAGCGACCAGCAGGGGTGGGGGCGACTGGCGGTGGTGGGGGCGGGGACAGGAACGGCCTCGCTGCAGGTGACCTCGCCCACGGCCTCGCCGCAGGTGACCTCGCCCACGGCCTCGCCGCTTGCCTTGTCCCCGGCGGGGGCAGCAGCGGAAGCAACCGGCGGGTGTGGAGGCAGGGTTGGCTGTCGAAGCGACCAGCAAGGGCGTGGGCCACCTGCGGTGGTGGGGGCGGGCGCAGGAACGACGCCCACGCAAGGAGAGGCTCGCCGAGCATGGGGGACTCGCCGCCGCCGCAAGCACACCTCCCGGTATGCACCCCTCTCCTCTCTCACTATCTGCACCTCGTCGCCGAGCATAGATGAATTTTGTTGATGAATTTTGTCAGATGTTCTTCAACATAGATGAATTTTGTTGATGCACTAGTAGGAATTAGGAGATAGCTTGCTTGTTTGGTAGATGTTGCATAGATGAATTTTCTTGATGTACTGTTGGGAGTTCTTCAGCTTGTTTGTTAAGAATTGTTCTGGCCTTGTTCGGTTATGATTTGGGGGGATTTCAGCTAGATGGGATTTAATCCCTGCCAATATCTGTTAACCCCTCTCATTTATCAAGGCCAGACACAAGGCCTTGGTCTTCAATTGTTTGTCTACAGATTGTTAGGATAATTGTAATTGTAATTGATAGAAACAGCATAGTATATTTTAGGAGCTAGCTAGCTAGTTTGGTTTATTTTGAATTAGGCTTCTCTGCAACATAAATTCATGCCAATTTCAGTGTTGGTTTGATTTATAGTTTAGTTTGTTTCAGTGTTGTGGTTAGGCAATTAGCATATATTTTTTTTGGAATTTCAACTTCCATTACTTCCATCCATTTTCATTAATTAATTTTGATGCACTGAAATTGATTTGCTAAGTTGCAACAATTTGTTGTCTTTGGCAGATGGACAGAAGCTGGATTAGAAAAGGAGTTACAAAGTTTTCGAAAGAACATATGAAAGGAGTTGATGATTTCATGGCATTTGTTCGGGCAAATTTTGCCAACGATGCTCACATTCTTTGCCCATGTTGTGAATGCCTCAACCGTCCAAGAATGGCTCAAGGAAGAGTGGAAGATCATCTGCTTCTTAATGGGATGTCCAGCACATATGATAGATGGATATATCATGGAGAACCTTTAGACAGACAACCGCAACATTTTGAAGCTGATACGGAGGCCCCTCATATGATGGGTGGTGGCGATGCTGGCATTGATTTCATGGAAAAGATTTTGCGAGATAATGCTGTTTTGGAGGAAGAGGATGGGCATGAAGATGATAGGATTCCTGACCTATTGAAGGATTTGTACGATGCTGAAGATCGTGCTGATGGACAGAAATCGTTTTTTGCTGAGGTGTTAGAGGAGGCGAAGCGCGCAGCTCATGAAGGGGGTAAATTTTCAAGATTTACCTTCACCGTGAAGTTACTCCACATCAAGTCTTTCTACCGGATTAGCAATGCTGCATTCAACGCAATACTCTGTCTTTTGAGCTTGCAATTCCCTGATAGTTGTGTTCCCAGATCTTATGATGAAGCATTGAGCATAATCCGCAGGCTGGGGTTACGTTATGTGTCAATACATGTGTGCCCAAATAACTATGTCTTGTTTCGGAAGGATTTAGCAAAGCATGACAACTGTCCAAAACGCAATGCATCTAGGTGGAAAGATGCTGATGGGAAGAAGTCAATACCGGAGAAGGTACTGAGGCACTTTTCCTTGATACCAAGGCTGCAGCGGATGTTCATCTCGAAGAAATCATCGCGTGAGGTACAGTGGCACAAGCTGAAGCGGCAACCTGTGGACAATGAGCTGAGCCATCCAACGGATGGAGAGGCATGGAAAGAGTTTGACCGTATACATTTAGATTTTGCTGCAGATCCAAGGAACATAAAACTTGGCATTGCCACAGATGGGTTTAATCCGTTTGGGAACATGAGCACGTCTTATAGCATGTGACCAGTTTTTGTGGTGTCGTACAACCTGCCACCATGGGCATGCATGGATCAGTCCAACTTCATGATGTCATTGCTTATCCCGGGTCCAGATTCTCCAGGAAACGATTTTGATGTCTTTATGGAGCCCCTCGTAGGAGAACTGCTCCAGCTCTGGACTGGTGTACCTACATACGATGCCTTGAGTCCGGAAGAAAAGTTCAATCTACGTGCTGCGATCATATGGTCCATCCATGATTTCCCGGCTCTACACACTCTGTCTGGGAGGATCACAGCGGGTTATCAGGCTTGTGTCCATTGTGACAAAGACCCTTGCTCAAAGAGAATAAGGAGCAAGATCTGCTATATTGGGCACCGCCGCTTTCTTCACCGAAACCATCGCTGGCGAAGAAGCAAAGATTTTAATGGTGAGAATGAAACCCGTGACAAGCCAGCTGAATTCACTAAAGAAGAGCTGGAGCAGCAACTTGAAAAGGTGAAAGATGTGAGACCATGAAAGCTGGCGAAGAAAAGAAAGCATGAGGAAGGTCAATGTTGGGACCGGAGGTCTTGTTTGTGGGACCTGCCATACTGGGCTGATCTGAAATTAAGGCATAATCTCGATGTAATGCACATTGAGAAAAACATATGCGAGAATCTGCTAGGGACGTTTCTGAACATTGAAGGGAAGACAAAGGACACGGTTAGTTCTAGGCTTGATTTGTAGGACATGGGCATAAGAGAAGATTTGCATCTACAGCACAATGAAGATGAAGATTCATTTGAAATTCCATGAGCATGGTATACAATGAATAAAGAACAAAAGCTTGCATTCTGTGAATTCCTAAGAGCGGTGAAATTTCCAGATGGTTATGCTGCTAACCTAGCAAAGTGTGTTACTTCTGATGGATTCAATCTTTCAGTACTGAAAACCCATGATTGTCACATCCTCCTCCAAAGGATTTTACCAGCGGGCCTCCGAGGAATCATGCACAAGGATATATATGAAGCGGTTGCTGAGCTGGGAAATTTCTTTAGAGAACTGTGCTGCAAAACCCTCAAGTTAACTGTCCTGGAAAGACTTGAAAAAGAAATCCCAATTATTCTTTGCAAGCTCGAGAAGATTTCCCCTCCAGCTTTCTTCATCGTGATGGTCCATTTGGCGGTGCACTTACCCAAAGAGGCAATGCTTAGAGGCCCTGTGCAATACGGTTGGATGTACCCAATCGAAAGAAGGCTGCTTACTTGTAAGCGTTATGTGCGAAACACGGCAAGACCTAAAGGTTCTATTGCTGAAGCATATGTCGTTGACGAGTGCTTGACTTTTTGCTCTAGATACTTTGGTGATGTGGAAACAAGATGGAACCGGCATGGCAGAAATATAGAGCGGTCTGATTCGCAAAGTGGTGATGTCTCTGTTTTCAACCATGGTGTGAACTTTCTTGGAGCCTCACAATACTTGGAGGCTGGTGATGAGTATGACAAGATGGTTTTGTTTGTGCTCAGCAATTGCGCCGAGGTTTTACCATATATCGAGTACGTTATATGTTGTGCACTCATTATATATATATTTTTTGCTTGGGTTGGCACCAGCCTAATGTTTTAATTCACATGTTTTGTTGGCATTGCAGGAAATGCAAGGAAGAGTTAAATCAGGAAGAAAGCAATATCAATGTTGATAAAAGGGTTGCCAAGGTGTTTGCTAAGTGGTTTAAGAATCATGTGAGATCTTTAGCCACATGTTTTATGTTTTCTGTGTTATTCACCCATTGTTAAATACCATTGTTTGCTAAATGGTTTATTTGTGCAGATTGGAAAGTTGCATGAGGAGAAGAAGGTCAGTGATGATCTATTTACTTTGGCATGCTTACCGGATAAGCGAGTGAGAGTGTATTCAGCATGCATTGCTGACGGTGTCTGGTACCACACCGTTGACCGCGAGGAAAAAAGGAAGACACAGAATAGTGGAATCGTCACTGAGGGGTCACATGATGGTGAGATCAGTGACTTCTATGGTCAGTTGAGAAGCATCGTAGAGTTGCAGTACAACTCTAGTGGAGGCATGCATCGCTCGGTTGTCTTATTTCGCTGTAACTGGTTTGAGCTTGGTAGCAAGAAGAGGAGAGACTCTTTTGTCAAATATGATGGCCACTTCAAAAGCATCAACACTGCAAGGTGCTGGTATAAGAGTGATCCCTTTATTCTAACAACACAAGCAACAATGGTGTTTTATTTGCTAGACACTCTTTTGCACGGAAAATGGCGAGTTGTGCAAAACTTTCAGCACAGACACTTGTGGAGTGTGACTGAAACTGAAGTGGAAATGGGCCCCGGTGATGGTGGACTAACATACCAAGATGATGACTCTACGGAAGTTCCGTTGCAAGCTGATGATGACTCTATGGAAGTTCCGGTGCAAAGCAGAGTGCGAAGGGACCGGGAACGTGTGATCGTTGGTGCTGCAACAGTTGAAGGCATCAAGAAAAGAAGAAAGGTGGTAGAGGATGGACATGAAAGCGAGGATGAGGAAAACCGGACTGATCATACTATGCTGCAATATTGTAGTGATGATGAGGAAAACAAGAGTGGGCATAGAGTTCCTTGTTTTCGTATCGACGACGATGAGTAGCGAATGGACCGGCAAAGGTAAATACTATTACTTAATGTTCTTTGTTTTGGTATCTATGGGACTGGTGACCTGATGTGATCAATCTTCTCTCCAGGTAGAAAAATCCTTGAAGATTCTAGGAGCAAAATGATGATCCCGATGGTTGTAGCAAGATGATGATCCTGATGGTTGTAGCAAAATGATGATCCTTATGGTTGTAGCAATAGTGATGTAGTTATCCTGATTCACAGTGCTTTAAGATTCCAGCAGCAAAATTGAGATGTTATGCTTGCTGTTTTGACCTGAATTGAGATGTTATTGTAGCTGTTATGCTTGCTGTCAAAATGTTGTCTTGTAATGCAAAAGATTGCAAAATGAACATACAGAAGGTTATTTGAACATCTTTAGTTCAAGTTTTGGTCAGAATGTTGTCTTGTAGTTGTTGTGATCATTTAGTAGTTGTTGTGATCATCTTATAGTTGTTTTGGTCAGAATGTTGTCTTGTAGATGCTATTTTAACTGAATTTTGGTCAGAACTGAAGATGCTATTTTAACTGAATTTTGGTCAGAACTGAAGATGCTATTTTAACTGAATTTTGCTTAAACTGAACCCATTTCATTGTGAGCAAAAAAATATGCGCCAGCGGGGACTCGAACCCACGACTGTGGGCTTGTTTCACTATGTTTCTACCACTGGGCTACGACGAGGCTATTAGTCTTTCACTCTATGCCAAACTTTTTGAATATATCAAACTAGTCAAGTATGAAGCACACACCTCACTGACAAGTGGGCCACTCGACCCACTCGCTGACAAGTGAGCCATTTTGCTATTGTACCCAAGCTACCAAAAATATGCGTGTGGCCAAAAAATATGCGCGTGCGGGGGCTCGAACCCACGACCGTGCGCTTATTTCACTGTGTTTCGACCACTGGGCTAGGAAGAGGCTGTTGGTTTTGTAATCTATGCCCACCCTTTTTAATATATCAAACCAGTCACGTAGCAAACACCGAACTCGCTGATAAGTGGACCCGCTCCCTCTCTTTTCCCCACTTCTCCTCACCACTCGACCCGCTCCTCCTCTCCATCGACGGCGCCGCCCACCGCTACCGGCTCCTTCCTCTCCCACCGCCGGCCTCCCCACCGCCGCCGGCTCCTTCCTCTCCCACCGCTGCCGACTCCTTCCTCTCTCTCGAGGTATGAATCCTTCCTCTCTCTCTCCTTCCTGGTTGGATTAGTTTTCTGCTACTGGTTAGATTAGGGTTCTTGCCGTCGCCTAGATTGGATTAGATTAGATAGGGATTCGATTAGATTAGGGTTTGATTTGGTTAGGGTTTGATTGGGGCTGCATTAGATTAGATTAGGGTTGGATTATTAGGGATTGGATTATGTTTCCTCACAGATGTTCTTTAATAGATAGATGCTCCTTTCCAACTAATATAGCATTGGAGGTGAGTTATTACTATGGCTTGCTTTAACCAGTGTTGTCTAGGTCATTCTTTCTAAGCATTGGACTATCATCATCCAGTGTTGTCATCATAGCAGGGCTTCATTGTCCATTTGTACATATGAACTGCATTTGTACAGTAGTTAATTCTCTTAAGATAAGTTGTACTGCATCCATATGAACTGCATATTCTGAATATTAAGTGAAAAAGAAGCTTGTCTCTGTACACATTGTTGTTTCTTTTGCCTAGAATCATGGGCTGTGGTCTCTGATTTTTTTTTGTGGAATTCTGTATGGTTTATTTTGACGATCAAGAGATGAATGCCAAAGCATGTTGGATGCTGCTAGTTTTATCTTGAGAAACTGGAGGCATCACAAACAAATGGATGTGTTGTTGCATTGAAGCAACTGGTAAGAGGATTATATTGAGGCAGTGAGACACTAGTGTGTTCTAATTTGTTTTTCTTATTGTAATGTTTTACCCGAGTGGCTAAGCACTGCTATGTAGGTGTACAAATACAATGTGATCATGCTAAGCACTGCTATGTTGGTGCTTATGTTCTGATGTGTACAAATACAATTCTATCTAGGTGTTTGCACTGCTAAGATTTTCTTGGTCTCTTGTCTTTTCTGTTTTGATGTTATATTCATAGAAGTTTGCATATGTGTGCATCATGTAATGTGATCATGCTAGCTCAAATGATCATAATCTATTGATGATGCATGAAGTATTTCCTGCTATAATTTTATTTAGTCACACTGTTGTTTTGCTGTGCTTGATAAACCTGAGACTTCTTTCTATTGTAATATTGAAACTGTTGTTTTTCTGTACACTATTGGTCCATTTATAATAGATATGGTCCTGGTCAATTTATAGTAGATATGGTATGTTCTGGTCAATTTATAGTAGATTTTAGTGTTGTTGCTGTTGGTGGTCACCTGATGATGTTGTTGTTGCTGTTGATGTTGATGTGCTTGTTTTAGTGTTAGTTTACTATGCTATTGATGTTGATGTGCTTCTTTAATTTACAATGCTGCTTTTCAGATAAGTGAGATGGCTGGCTTGGAAGGTTTCGAGTTCTTCGAGATCGTAATTGAGAAATCTTGCAGTAGGCTGGTATGTTTATCATCACTCATTTCTTTATCATCACTCTGTTGTCTAGTGCTTGATTGCCACAATTAACCACTGCTTGACCCTCACTGCAGAGGCTGCCTGACAAGTTTGCGAAGATGCTAGCCGACCGTGAGCCCCACAAAGTGAAGCCGCGGGAGGCCGGCAGCGGGCTTCACAGGCTGTGGGAAGTGTTGGTGGTGTTTGATGGTGAAGGCCACATGTACCTAGGGCCCGGCTGGGAGCATTTCGCCCGCGCCCATGAGCTACAGCTCGGGTACTTCCTTGTCTTCCGCTACGACGGTGACGCCATGTTCACCGTGAAGATGTTTGACAACACCATGTGCCGCATGTACTACCAGCACGCCGACGATGCCAGTAAGCTCTCTGCCTCTCTTCTTCCTGTCCTTTTGGCTTCCTCTACCTGCACGACGACAACACCATGTTCACACTTTGTTGCATTTGGCCAGGCAATGGGAGCAGCAGCGGGGATGACGAGGAGCAGAGCGGGGATGACGACGAGGAGCAGAGCGGGGATGACGATGAGGAGCAGAGCGGGGATGATGAGCAGAGCGGGGATGACGAGAAGCAGACTATTCTGGCTGACGACGAACATGCTATGGTGGTGGCTGACGACGAACATGCTATGGTGGTGGCTGACGACGACCCTGCTATGGTGGTGGCGAATGACGACCTTGCTATGGTGGTGGCGAACGACGACCTTGCTATGGTGGTGGCGGACGACGACCTCGTGATGGTGGTGGAGGACGACGACCTCGCGATGGTGGTGGCGGACGACGACCTCGCGATGGTGGCGGCGCCTGCAATCCCACAGCTTGGCGACAGGACCATGCCAATTGTGGTAGAGGAGTACATCCGCGTTGGGATTCGCCACTCTGAGCGCATCAGGTTGATGAAGGAGAAGGAGGAGTGAAGATGTTAAGAAGGTGTTCAGCATGTTAGGTTTAAGATTGTTAGTGTAATATGAACATGTCAATGTGAAGTATGTCAAGTTTAATTTTGTGCATGCTCATGGATGCTGTATGACAGTGCCATCTAAACAAGTCATGTTTTTAACAATGAATATTCAGTTTGGTAATTGATGGGAATTGAAATTTTTTATGCATGCTCATGGATGAAAGATAAAATTATGGGTTTTTGTGCATGCTCATGTATGAAACAATATAAGTTTCATTTTTTGAATGCTAAAAACATGACTCAAACCCTAGCCACGGACGACCGCCGTGACTAAATCCGCCGGTTTTTTAAAACACCGTAAAAATTTAAAAACCGTTTTTCATTTTTTGAATGCAAAAGACATGCGTTTTTTGTGAAGCGGCTACAAGGAGGGGCACCCCAAACGGCGCCATTCCATGTCTATCTCAAAGTAAACCCTATTTTATGGACGGTCGCCAAAAATCATGCATTTCCGACCCTCGTAGCTACTCCCGGCAATTCGAACCACCTTCGGCCGATTCAGCTGGAACCGGCTGGAATTTGAACTGCGGGTCCTCCATAGCTTGCCTGTTACTTTCACTAAAAATGCTTTTTAGCTTCACAGGTAGGCATTTCATCACAGAATCGACAACAGATTTGCACGGCTCAAACCCTAGCCACGGACGACCGCCGTGACTAAATCCACCGGTTTTTGAAAACACCGTAAAAATTCAAAAAAAATCAAAAAAATGGGAGAGCTCCGCGTCACATCATCAAATGTGGCCTACCAACTAGCAAAAATACTAAACTTGCAATACCGGCGTTTTCTTGAAAAAGTGTTCTCAAAAACGACCTACCATGAACGAAGATTCATGGCTTTCAAGCCAAACTAGCAATGATATGGCCACATCCATTGAATAGTTTCTGATAATATGCCCAAATTGGGCGCATGCCTCCGTCTTGTGATGGCAAACAACGTTGCCAAAGCGAGGTTCCAACTTGTTTAACAAAAAAACCGTTTTTCATTTTTTGAATGCAAAAGACATGCGTTTTTCGTGAAGCGGCTACAAGGAGGGGCACCACAAACGGCGCCATTCCATGTCTATTTCAAAGTAGACCCTATTTTACGGACGGTCGCCAAAAAGCATGCATTTCCGACCCTCGTAGCTACTCCCGGCAATTCAGACCACCTTCGGCCGATTCAGCTGGAACCGGCTGGAATTTGAACTGCGGGTCCTCCATAGCTTGCCCGTTATTTTCACTAAAAATGCTTTTTAGCTTCATAGGTAGGCATTTCATCAAAGATTCGACAACAGATCGGCACGACTCAAACCCTAGCCACGGACGGCCGCCGCGACGAAATCGGCCGGTTTTTTAAAACACCGTAAAAAATTCAAAAAAATCAAAAAAATGGGAGACCTCCGCGTCACATCATCAAATGTGGCCTACCAACTAGCAAAAATACTAAACTTGCAATACCGACATTTTGTTGAGCTACTCGGTATGGTTTTAACCATGATTTCTACAAAGTTTACAAAAAAACCCTATTTTTTTCTACATCCAAACCCAAAAGGATTTCCCTCCCACACCAAAATTTTCCCTCCACCAAAATTTCCCTCTCCCAAAATTTCCCTCCACTCCCTCTCCCACTACCAGGCAGGACCCACCACTCCCTCTCTCACTAACACGCGGGATCCCCTCCCCTTCCTCCCAAAATTTCCCCATTCCCCTCCCCTCTCCCCGACGAACCCTAGCTTCTTCCTCCATTCCCCACCTCCGCGTCGCCCCGCTCCCCACCCTAGCGCTGCCCCTCCTCTGCTCCGCCCCGCACCTCCCTGCTCCGCGCCGCCCCGCTCCCACTCCCTCCCCTCCTCCGTGCCGCGGACTACATCGACGACGACGGCGGCCACATCGACTACATCAACGACGACGGCGGCTACATCGACGACGGCGCGATCGACGACGACCACCGCTGCATCGTCAACATCATCTCCCCCTAGGTACTTCTCCCCTTGATCCATCTCCCCTCCTCTGGTGGATCCACCTCCCCTCTGGTGGATCCATCTCCCCTCTAGTAGATCCCCCTCATGGGTTAGGATATTCTAGGGTTAGGATCTCCTGGTGGTTCGGTAGGTCCTCTAGTTCGGTAGGTCCTCTGGTGGTTCTTGGGGTTAGGGTTCATGTTTATTGTTGCGTGGGGATGATCTCCCTCTAGTTCATGGGGTTAGGGTTAGGGTTCATGGGGTCAGGGTTAGGGTTCATGGGGTTAGGGTTAGGATCTCCTGGTGGTTCGTTTGGTCCGCTTCATGGTTTAGGGTTCATGATTTTAGGGGATGGGGATGGATGGGGAAGTGGATGATTTTAGGGGATGAGGAAGTGGATGATGTCTGGTTGATGGTGCTTGTATCAGTACTTGCTTGTGTATGGTTCAATTACTCAGCTAGCTTGTTTGTTTGTAGATGGTGAATTAGGTTTCCAACAGCACTTCAAAAAGAAGCTACTTGCTTGCTTGTTTGTATCAACAGTACTTTCTTGTTTGTTGCCCTTCAATTTCCTTCCTTGTTTGCTTGTTACTGTCAGTAGCACTATGCTTGTTTCTATTAGTAGCACTTTCCATGCTTGCTTGCTTGTATTATGCACTTTGCTTGCTTGCAACTTGGGTTAGTATGAACATGTACTTGATTGCTTGTAGCACTTTGCTATCAGTAGCACTACTGGGGTTTGTAGCAGCGTTCTTCTTTCATGATATGTGCATGAAGCTTGTGTTCTTCTTTCCAGTGAACACGGGAATGCTTAGTACTTATTGTGGTATTGGAATTCCTGGTGTGTTAAGGCAGTATGACTAGTTTTAATATATACTAGATTGGTGCTAGATAATTTTGATTGCTATAATATACAAGGTTGATTCTAATTGTCAAAATGTCTTAACTTGTGTCATCTAGTATGTAGCCATTTTTGGTGTGTAGAGACAGCATAATCAATAGTTGAGTATAGTTTTTTCATCTGCTTTTGTACTGCTGCAAGTATAGTTGTTTCTTGCTTTACCAGTGGCAACATCTAGTTCTTTTGAAGGTCCTCATGATATACTCGTCTAGCTTGCTGTCAGACTGTCTAAGCATGTGTACATGACACCAATTCACTAGTTCATGTTGCTTGCTTGTTAGCATACATGTTGCTTGCTGGCATACATGCTTAATTAGGGTTTCCATCAGCATTACTTGCTTGTATCACTAGCACTTGGAGAAGAATCTACTTGCTTGCTTATTAATTAGGGTTTGTATCAATAGTACTTGCTTCATTCTCTTCATTTTCCTTCATTGCTTGCTTGTTTCTATCAGTAGCACTTTGCTTGCTTGTTTCTATCAGTAGCACTTTGCTTGCTTGTATTAGTAGCACTTATGCACTTTGCTTACTTGCTCCTAGTGTACATGCATGCTTGTTTAGTGCACTTACATGTTTTCTTAATTAATAACACTAGATCACTGTATTGTTTATCCATCAAGTTTGTTTCACATGTATTACATGTATGTGCATGATGGTCCAAATGCTTTCCTTTATTGATACAAGTGCACCATTTTACTTTATCCCTGTTGTATCTGATTGTTGTTTATTCTATTTTGCAAGCAGCACCTCAAGATCATCCATGGCAAGGAGGACAAGGTCAAGCATGACGCCAACCGTTGGTATGCAACTTGCTCCTTGTGGTCAGTTTCATAAAATCTGTGTCTTAATATGCTAAGTGAAATGTATTGCTGCAATCTGAATAAGCTGGCTTAATTGTGCCTGTGTGCTGTTAGTCTTCCTTACCTGAATAACTAGGATTAAATGATAATAAAATTTCATAAGATATGTTTGGCTGCCTGTCCATGCATTCCAAACATTCACCTAATAGTTACGTTTCCTTTATCATGCAAAGAAGAGCCTCTCACCGAGTACGAGAAGGTTAGGGCTAGAAATATCATGAGGAACAATCGGATGTTCCAGTCCCTTGGCATCGGTGCAATAGGGTCGATGATTAGGAAAACAAATGGTGTACAAGAAGGTAGAAGTGATGAGGTTCAAGAGGGTAGTGGAGTTATCAATGATGACCCAGAGTACAATCCTAAGGAGGATGAAGTTATTGATGGAGAGGAAGTGGATGATGTTGTAGTCAACAAGATTGTTAAGGTGCAAACTCTGTCTTGCTTGGAGGGTTGGGGTTCTGTTATTCTATGTTATTCCTTGTGCTCACATATTTCTCTTGTGATCTAATGCTTTTTTCCGTGCTGTTTATACGAGGCACTGAAGGAATCTAGGACGAAGAGGTCTGGTGTTAAGAAGACAGTCAGCAAGAAGCACAAGAGCTCAAAAACATCTCCTGCAATGCCTCCAGGAAGGGTGATGGCCCCAGCTCCAGGACAAAAAAAGAGGATCCTGGAACCTGATGAACCTGCCCTTGATAGAGTCACAAGGCAGAAAGCAAGGATGGCGACTGCGACGGACCATGAGGAAAGTATGCTGCGCATGGACTCTCAGACCTCGGTGCAAACGGGTGATGAGTTGCCGCCCATGGATGAAGGAACCACTCTCAGCATGGATGGAAATGGCACTGTCTGCCTAGAGGAAGCAGGAACCATCTGCATTGATGAAGCAGGCACTGTCCACACAGACCTCAGCCCTGTTGCACCTTCTATTGACATTAACTCTGTCATCAATGAAGAAGAATAGCAGCTTGTGCTTCAATCATGCAAGTTGACCTTTGCAATGCTATCTTTTACTAGTGCATTTTCCAAATGGAATGATCATGTATGCTTTTGTCGATTCCTGCATTTGTCGATTTCTATTCTAATTTATGAGTTCAGTTTCATTTTCAGATGCAATGACTCCCAAGACTAGACTTAGAAAGGCCAAAGGGCTAGAGAGGATCACCAAGTCGCTTGGTAGCAAGGTGCCTATCCAAATTGCCGAAGGGATGATTCGTACAGAGAAGCCTCTGCAGGCAGCAAAGCTTGCTTCTGAGTGTGGACTCGTTGCAAAAAGCCATCTTCCGGTTCTTCCTCACTTCAAGCTATACAAAAAAATGCTAGTCTATTGGAGAACTACATTGGGAAAGTTGCTGTAAGCTACTTGTTTCATAGTTAATGTGCTATCTATTTTCTGTTATACCTATGCATGATCACTAATATTGTTCCTACCTTGTTTGCTATCTTGGTAGGCAAATTTTGAGATGAACATGGACTCGGAGACCATCAGGACCTCGTGCAAAGATATTCTGCAGAAATATTCAAAGAACAGCCGCCATCAGATCAAGAAGAAGTATTTTGATACCGTAGCCGCAAATAAAGTCAGCATTAAGTCTCCGGTGCCTGATCTAACGGATGGTGAATGGCAAGCTCTGGTGGAGATGTGGTCTACCCCAAGACACAAGGTTTGTCTCTGCTTTGTTTGATGCTTTATGTTCTGCACATGGTATGCTAGTGCTAGATCATGCTGATAGTATGCTTTTTTTGTAGGAAACCTGTTTGTCGAACAAGATGAATCGAGAAAAAGTCCTGTACACTCAAAGAACTGGTTCCAGGCACTACACAACGCACATTTTTGCCACTGTGAGAACTCTTCTCTAGAGACCTTACCGTTTGATCCTCATTGAATAACATTTTTGAATCTTGCTGAATAACATTTTGATTTTTGTTGAAAAACATTTCAGAAAGAAAAGCGTAAGGGTGAGGAGCTGTCTGCGATTGACTTGTTTAAGGCCACCCACAATAGCAAGAAGCACGGGTTTTTGGAGCCAATCAAGACTGCTATAGTAAGTCACTCCATGCTTTGCCCTGTTTGATTCACAGCCAGCTTTGATGCTTTGATGATTTGATGTTGTTTGACTCGGAGCCAGTCAAGAACACATGCTATGTTCCATGCTTTGATGTTGTTTGATAGTTCAACAAAGATATCAGAACTTGTTGTAGCTATTTGATGCATTTTTATGATATGATGAAATTTGATCTGAATGTTAGTTTGATGATCGGCTCACTCGGGAAGCCATCTTATATAGAACCACCATTCTAGGCTTAATGAAGTGATCATATTGTTCCAATTGCATGTCTCCAGGTCACTAGTCATCATCTTCTTGTATAGATTTTGTGTGCTGGTTTGGTTACTTCAAATAATCCATTTGTGTGCTGGTTTGGTTTCTCTTGCTTGGTTTGGTTTGCAAAATGTGAAATAGATCTCCCACTAATGCCTATCATTTTCCTCCATATGCTAGCTTGAGATGGAAAAAATGAAGGAAGCGCCGGTACCAGAAGGTGAAGAGCCAAAGTCTGCTGTCGAAATTGTCGAACAAGTCCTCAAGACCGAAGTCAAGCAAAGCACATTCCTCAGGAATGTTGGGCTCCAGTCATCTAGGAACAACAAAGCTGCTGCTCATGTTCGTGACCTTGGGCAGAAGCTGGCAAGGTCCGAGCTTCAAGCTGAACTGGTGCAAGAAGAATTGGCGGCAATCAAGATGAAGGCGGAAGAATCTGAAGCTGCACGCGACAAGGAACTTGAGCTGCTGCGCAAGAAGTCTGAAGAACAGGAAGAGAAGTTAGCCCACTTGATGGCTCTCTTTGGAGGTAAGGTAGTTTGATGGCTGTGCTGTGAACCTCTTTGTCTTTGAGCTAAGGTAGTTGTTGCATTTTGAACCTGTGAACTGTGTTGTGGAGCTAAGGGAGCTGAGCTGAGAGCTGTTGCATTTTGTTGCATTTTGCTGTTTAAACTAGAGCACATGGATCCTGTGAAGTTATGTGATCTTGTGAACCTGAGCCTTTCTGTGAAGTTATGTGATCTTGTGAACCTGGATCACTTGTGGATCATTTTGTTTATTTTCTGTGAAGTTATGTGGATCACTTGTGCACCTGGGCTTGTGGATCACTTGTGGATCACTTGTGCACCTGGGCTGTGGGCCTTTCTGTTTATAGTTATGCAAAATGAGAACCTGGGCTCTAAAAAGGCCAAGGCCCAAACAAGAATTAGACCAAAAAGGCTTGGGCCTAAAAAAAGAAATGAATGTAAGAAAAAAAACTATAAAAGGCTGCATAACAGAAAATAAAAAGGCCAAGGCCCAAATTCGAACTAGACTAAAAAGGCTGTGGCCCAAAACAATAGTGGAATATAAAAAAAATCATCAGAAAAAGGCTCCATTCCCAGAAAATAAAAGGCCAAATTATTGGGCCAGGCCCATGCAGATAAGCAAAATAAAGAGAAAAAAAATTAAATGGGCTGAATTATTGGGCTTGGCCCATCAAGATGGCTAAAATGAACCGGGCTGATTCTATTTTACGACCTTTTCATTTGGTCGTAAGTCTGCCACGTCAGCTTGCCACGGTGGATCTGACGTGGTGTGGTCGGATTGCTAGCGACGAAAACAGTTGGTCGTTAAATCTACGACCTTTTTTTTGGTCGTAAACGTTTGCGACCACTCCAGAAGAAAGGTCGCTATAGTCAGTTTACGACGGCCACCTTTTGACCTTCTGTTTTTGGTCACAAAAAGGTCGTAAATGGAAATTTGTGACCTTTCAATTTGAGGGTCACAAGTTGACATATTTCTTGTAGTGCCATTGCAAGAAGAACCAATCTAGTAGGCCAAACCAAACTGATAATTCGAAGAGACTTGCAAAGATAACCAATCATACATAAAAGAATTCAAAGAAGATTCAAATATTGTTCATAGATAATCTTGATCATAAACCCACAATTTATCGGTCTCAACAAACACACCGCAAAAAGAAGATTACATCGGATATATCTCCATGAGTGTGACACCCTCGATTCAATCGTACACTAATCATGCACGCAAATGTGTACGATCAAGATCAGGGACTCACGGGAAGATATCACAACACAACTCTACAAATAAAATATTCATACAAGCATCATAATACAAGCCAGGGGCCTCGAGGGCTCGAATACAAGTGCTCGATCATAGACGAGTCAGCGGAAGCAACAATATCTGAGTACAGACATAAGTTAAACAAGTTTGCCTTAAGAAGGCTAGCATAAACTGGGATACAGATCGAACGAGGCGCAGGCCTCCTGCCTGGGATCCTCCTAACTACTCTTGGTCGTCGTCAGCGAGCTGCATGTAGTAGTAGGCACCTCCAGAGTAGTAGGAGTCGTCATCGACGGTGGCTTCTGGATCCTGGGCTCCATCGTCTGGTTGCGGCAACCGGGTAGAAGGGAAAGGGGGAAAAGGGGGAGAAAAGCAACCGTGAGTACTCATCCAAAGTACTCGCAAGCAAGGAGCTACACTACATATGCATGGATATATGTGTAAAGGGCCATATCAGTGGACTGAACTGCAGAATGCCAGAATAAGAGGAGGATAGCTAGTCTTATCGAAGACTACGCTTCTGGTCGCCTCCGTCTTGCAGCATATAGAAGAGAGTAGACTGAAGTCCTCCAAGTAGCATCGTATAGCATAATCCTACCCGACGATCCCCTCCTCGATGCCCTGTTAGAGAGCGATCACCGGGTTGTATCTGGCACTTGGAAGGGTGTGTTTTATTAAGTATCCGGTTCTAGTTGTCATAAGGTCAAGGTACAACTCCGGGTCGTCCTTTTACCGAGGGACACGGCTATTCGAATAGATAAACTTCCCTGCAGGGGTGCACCACATAACCCAACACGCTTGATCCCATTTGGCCGGACACACTTTCCTGGGTCATGCCCGGCCTCGGAAGATCAACACGTCGCAGCCCCACCTAGGCACAACAGAGCGGTCAGCACGCCGGTCTAAACCTATGCGCGCAGGGGTCTGGGCCCATCGCCCTGAGCACACCTGCACGTTGCGTACGCGGCCGGAAGCAGATCTAGCCCCTTAATACAAGTGCGAGCTTACGATCCAATGCGGCGCGCGCCACTCAGTCGCTGACGTCAAAAAGTGCTTCGGCTGATACCACGACGCCGAGTGCCCATATCTTTCCCGCGTAGTTGGTTGGTGCGTATAGACCAAATGGCCAGACTCAGATCAAATACCCAGATCTCGTTAAGCGTGTTAAGTATCCGCGAACGCCAACAGGGCCAGGCTCACCTCACACCCAGGTAGCCCCGACTGCCCTGCCGCTCCGCCTCAAAGATCCACTCGCGGGTACTCCTCGAGCCAACCCGACTTTGGTCACCACATGTATCATGTATATAGTATAATATATATCCATGATCACCTCCCGAGGTGATCACAGCCCAGTAGTATAGCATGGCAGACAGACAAGAGTGTAGGGCCACTGATGGAACACTAGCATCCTATACTGAGCAAGTAGGATTGCAGGTAAAGGTATCAACAGCAGTATCAAAGACAGGCTATGCATCAGGATAGGAATAACGAAAGCAGTAACATGCTACACTACTCTAATGCAAGCAGTATAGAGGAGAGTAGGCGATATCTGGTGATCAAGGGGGGGCTTGCCTGGTTGCTCTGGCAAGAGAGAGGGGTCGTCAACACCGTAGTCGATCACAGGGGGTACCAGCAGCGGTCTCGGGGTCTACCGGAAAAAGTAACGGAGGGGGAACACAATAAATAACATAGCAATCAAAGCATAACATGCCAAACGCTGTGCTAGAGGTGATCTAACGCAGGGATAGGTGATACCGGCGAAGGGGGGGAAACATCCGGGAAAGTATCCCCGGTGTTTCGTGTTTTCAGGCAGAGGAGCCGGAGGGGGAAAGTTGCGAGTTTGATATGTTAGGAATGTGTGGCGGACGAACGGGCTGCGTACCCGGGTTCGCCTCGCCGTTCTGAGCAACTTTCATGTTGAAAATATTTCAATCCGAGTTACGGATTAAAAGATATGATTTTATAAAGGTTTTATTAATTTCTGGAATTTAATTAATTAATTAATTAATTCGAAATTAGAATTATGACATCAGCATGATGTCATTCTGACGTCAGCAGTCAACAGAGTTGACTGGGCCAAACTGACATGTGGGTCCAGTGGGACCCACCTGTCATTCACTGTTAGGCTAATTAGGTATTAGGTTAAACTAATTACTGTTTATTTAAGCTAACAGGTTAGTTAGATTAATTAAAAGGGATTAATTAACTTAATTAATTCACTAATTAATTAATTGATTAAATAACTAATTACAAATTTTATTGATTCATTTTTACTTATTTTATTTTTATTTTAAAAAAACGTTCTGGGGTCAGGCCCCACATGTCAATGGCCCTAGGGGCCTAACGGGTCGGGCGCAAGCGAAAACGGGGCGGAGCCCCTGGGGAGGCAGTGGCCTCGGCCACCAGAGGGCTTGCACGCATGGGCGCACAGAGGCCGCTCGGCGTCCATAGCTAGGAGCTGCGGCGGCGGTGAGGGGCAAGGCCAGCCGGAGCGGGGGCCGCGGCAGGGCAGGCGCCAGGTAGGCACGCTCTGCGGGCAACGGCAAGAGCTCACGGGTGCAACGGCGGCAGATATGGGGAAGGGGAGGACGACCGGGGTCCTCACCGGCATTGGCGAGCAGGGAGGGCGTCGAGGCGCAAGCTGCGGGGTTGGCGGCGACCTAGAGCGGCCACGGCGGCTAGCACGTACAGGAGGCGTCGGCCGCAGACAGTAGGGGAGGGCGCGGGCTCCACGGGAGCGACCGGAGGCGCGGCAAAGTGTCAGGGGTGCGCGCACGTAGAGAGGGAATCAGGGGGAGGATGGGGTTCTCACCCACGCTGCCGGTGTTCGTCGGCGAGGCTCGATGGAGCTGGCGTGGGGGGAGACGAGGACGAGGCAGTCCGGCGACGGGCGATGGTGCAGCGTCGGGGCGGCGCGGCGCCAGATCGGGACGAGGCGGCGGCTTCCGAGGCGTCGCGGCGAGGAGGCTTAGGGAGGAGGGCGAGGAGAATGACGACGAGGTGGCGCGGGCTCCTGGCGGCGGCGTCCAACGGCGAGGGGCGAGTGGCGGGGTCGGGGCGTCGCCCGATCCAGATCCCGAATCGGGGGGAGGAGAGGAGCGAGGGGAGTGGGAGAGTGGGGCGTGGGGAATCAGGGCGGCCTAGGGTTTGCCCTATAGGCCAGAGGGAGGGGCCGGCTGGGCCAAATGGGTCGGCCAGCTGGGCCGTCTGGCCCAGTTGGGGGGGGTTCTGTTTTTTTGTGTGTTCCTTTTGTTTTGAACTTTTTCCTTTTATCTATTTTTCCTTTCTAAATTAGTTTCAATTTATTTTTAGTTTTATTATATATACCACTAGCCCCTAAATTAGTATTTATAAATACTCTATTGCCACATGAATTTCTCATACCTAATAAAATAGTTTAATGTTTTAATATTTATAAAATGCATTTAATTATATATTTAAGCCACTTTTTTAGTTTATTGCTTTTAATTATTTTATAAAAATGTGATCCTCCACCATAATTACCTAAGCATTATTTGCCACCTCTAGAACATTTTAAATTTTAATGTTTGAAAACTTTACCGTTTGACTTGATTTTAAATTTTGAATTCGAACGGGATTGAATCATCGTGAGATTTACAACAGTAAGAGTGGTGACGTGGCATCATTAGCAGAGGTTACTATAGCTTGATTATCCGGGCGTCACAATTCTCCTCCACTACAAGAAATCTCGTCCCGAGATTTAAGCGGTGGAGTAAAGGGGGGGGGGGAAGGTGTTGGTAGGGAAAACCCAACGAGTCTTCTCGGTCTCGGCTGCCCTTTCGAAGGGGTTGATCCCTTTCGTTGATGTCTTCATTCCTCTGTTTCAGGTCCTCATGATGAAGTCGGCTCTTTTCTTCGGGAACTCCATCGTATTTACGAATAGGTAACGGGGTAGTTCGGCAACGACAGAATGTTATAAGGGTTATAATCTGGGATTAACCCATGAATGAGCATATGAGTACCTCTCGAGTTGAACAATTAGAAGACATCGAGAGTAAAGTTGGGAGGCATAATAAGAAGTTTCAAGCAGCCAGGCAACCGTTCAATGCCTAGTCAGAATGTGAAAGTGGTTTTAGAGCAACGGGATAATTATTGTGTCCGATGCCAGAATTGATGATCTCATCTTAAAGGTGGCTCATGAATTACATACGAGTCCACGCGGGAGGAATAACTTTGGAAACTGGGGTGTGCAGGAGAGTCAGGTTTCGATCCTGTGGAACTGTGGGTTATGGGCCCACCATGTGGGTTAAAAGTAGAAGGAGCGGTGACATCTTGCTCGGTCGTGACAGCAAGGCATGTCAAAGGTTAGCCTGTCAATTATGTCGGCAACAACGTCGGTACCAAGGGCGAGGGGCGAAGAGAACTATTTTTCCGCTCGTTGAAATGAGGCGGGCCAAGAGGCAAAGTTCTCATCCATCGGCGGTTACCGAAATGTCATCAACAACAGAAACATGGTCTCACTGGCAGAGTTGTACACCGATGTGTTTACATAAGCAGTGAATTATTACTGCTTAGATTACATAGATCACAATAAAGGTCAAACGAACCAATGGAAAGGAAAATGTGATCACCAGGTTAATCAGGACAATGGAAAGGAAATTTAAACACATAATTTAGGGGTATATCCTTCCCAAGGACAAGCAGAGCATGATATCCACGACAGGATATTATGAAGAAAACTCATTAGGTAGGGGAGAGAAACTTCATGACATTACCCATACAACGGTGTTTGGATAATTGAGCAAGAAACATTTAGCATTGGGCTTCGAATGTTCTTGTTAAAAATCAAAGTATCACAGACATGCTTCGAGATAACATTGACATGATCTTCAAGCAAAGGTCAGACTTTGGATATAGGAAGGATCCATTAGGAACAACTTGTAGAATAAGTCTTACAATTTCCTCCTGGAGAAATGGGTAATCTTGCTAAAAAGGAAACTATAACAATAGGGCCTCCGGCCAGGTGTGCTAGGCATGACATCACCTTACCGGGTCATATAAGGATCAATGTTATAACTCTTGAAAATATGTCCCAACCATCATATCTGACCGAGATTTCGATCTGATTGGTGCTAGGATATCTTAGACTCAGGATGGCTGAGAAGAAGAGGTGCAACACAATTGACGAGATGACATTATATGATTCTCGGGAATTGAACTATGGAAGCGAGTTCCGAACAAGGGTTCATCATTAAGCCAAGGAGAGGATGAGGAGGTGGCTAATAGGCTCAGCAACAAATCATCGAGATTTCCAAAGGATGGATTTCCACAATTATGTGAACAAGGAAATATCATTTGTCGGATCAAATGATATAATGATGTATGCTTGAGGGAAACATACACAACTGAACAATATAGAAGGGTGCACCCAGGAATCTGGACTAGGTAGCACGATCAATGTTAGAATGGTGATTCGATAACCCATGGTCTAAGAATGAATTATCGACCATTAACTTCAAAGCAACAGGGTTGCTTGAAGTTTTATAGTCGCACATCATAACTCAATTGTCGATTTTTCGGTTAGAGACAACACGCGGACCAAGGAATGAACGGAGATGGCAAGAAGTATTACTAGTATCAAGAATTCTTAAGAGGTGGTGAAATTCTCACAACCTTCTTGATATATAAGATGGTATTTCTTCAAGGTAGGACATAAGACAAGTCGGATAGCCCGGAACTCAAAGTACAGCCACAACACGAACAAGTTTGTGTTGGAAAGAAGGCAAGGAAGTAGTCGATGACAACACAAATCATCAAGGGGCAAGGATGGTAATTCTCATCATGAATTTGATTAATATTCTGGAAAGCTCAGAATGTTGATAATGATCACGACACATTTGTCGAGAGATTACCTGAAGATGTAATCGATCAGCGATGACATCAAGTCAAAGGAATGATGAAGCAAGAGGTTATTGGAACCATGGGTACGACACAAACTCGAAATCAAGCTTGCTGATCAAGGCGAAATGATATGATGAGGAAAACTGATGTAAGCTTAGCTTATCATCGAAAATTGTGCTACAGGAAGAAGGACCAAGTAGCACAGTCAAAAGTTTGCACGATAATGATATAGCCGATAAGGGTTGGAAATGAATTGAAGGGTTATTAAACTCGTAAGCAACGAGAATTACTTAGAGTTACTGAATCAGAGTGCGGAGTCAATTCACTCCTCGATGTTCTCGGTTGACGACAACCCAAAACTCGTGGAGTGACTCTGATAGGGAAAGGTATTACTCCAGCACAAATTCATAAGATGTAGTGCAATGACATGATATCCTCGAGATACCAGAGGGATAATACTCGAAGGCATATCAAATGAAACGTTGAAGTGGGATGTATTGATATATAGAAGACAAGCGCTTTAACTTGTCTGAGAAGGGGAATCAAAAGAAATTATGGTCGGAACCACAATCATAAATGATCAAACCACGAGTACAAGATGAACTTCTATCAAGGGGGTAATTATTTTTACGAGCAGCTCCCATGATAAGTTCTACATCGTGTCCATGGGCATGAACACAAAGTTCAAGGTCGACTCCCACTTCTCCAATGCATAACCTTTCATTAACTTCTCGTTTCTTTTCGAAATGGCATTTGTTGTTGAAAGTTTTACCTGGTGCAATACCAGATAAGTAGGACCTGTGAAATCTTTCGAGTTTGCACAGATTAGGGAAGGCATTGGCTCAACCCATCGGGGCTTCTTAGGGACATATACCACAAGCTTCAAGAGTAATTATCACCAGCTCGAAAGCAGAGCATGGTTGGCAAAAGGAGATGATACAATTTACAAAGGCATTATGTATCGGAGAAAGAACTCACAAGGTGATTAATTATGCAGGACACTGTCGGATAATAATCCAACAGTGGATATGGCGATCCACAATGGAGCTGATGTGAGTATCGATACCCAATCAGAGGAAGAAAGAATGCAAGTGCATTGATTTATAGAACAGCTGAATAATTCAACATCTAAATAGCAAGGAATTATGATTTTCAAATCAAGGGATCAGGAGCAAATGCTCTGATCAAGGATGGATAAGTCGACTAGACTTAGGGGTAAAATCGATGGCAATCTGATTGGCCGAGAACCAGCTCATGTTCGAAAGACGTCTGAGCCGGAAGATAATTTATAAGGATCAACTGATGATTGCGTGCATTCGCACACATATAGAATCAACGGACTTAAAATGATAGTGACCAAGGATGCCAATAGGATTACTAGACTTATTGGTTTAACCAAAATGTAAGCATGCAAGAATTTCAAGAGCAATAGGCTCCTGAGGATTTTTGGAAGATCGAAAGGTATTTCGAAGATTGGTGTCATTCATGAATCAACTGGGGATGAGTGGATACTCGGTAAGTACGGGAATTTATCCGTATGGATATTCATGTGGCAAGAACTGCAAGGCAGTAGGTACAACATATTCTGGGATCATTAGAGAGAATTTCGGAGTATCTTGTAATAACAAGATCCACTGAGAATAAAATTAAGCATGATAGGTGTAAGTATTTATCCATAAGGATATTTCGGTGGTATGGAATTGCAAAAGCAACGGGCACAAGGTCTCGAGAGAATATCGGAGAGTATCTTCGAAATATTCTGGTGCAGCCGGCGATCATCTTGACTGAAGGGGCTCTCCGGCAGGAAGTGGTAACGAGAACCTAGAGTTATATTTTAGCAAAATCATTTAACCCGGATAGAAGAGATGTCAGAGTCCCAGAGTATCGGCCAAGGAGTAAAAAGATCCTAGTACCACCCGATGGCGACGTGGGCCCGTAAGGCACACAGCCAAGTTAGTAAAAGTTTTTGTAATGTCTAGACTCGACTTCGGCCAAGGAGTGTGGAAGGGGGATTCCTACAGGCAGTCGGCTCTGATACCAACTTGTGACGCCCCCGATTCAATCATACACTAATCATGCATGCAAATGTGTACAATCAAGATCAGGGACTCACGGGAAGATATCACAACACAACTCTACAAATAAAATAGTCATACAAGCATCATAATACAAGCCAGGGGCCTCGAGGGCTCGAATACAAGTGCTCGATCATAGACGAGTCAGCGGAAGCAACAATATCTGAGTACAGACATAAGTTAAACAAGTTTGCCTTAAGAAGGCTAGCACAAACTGGGATACAGATCGAACGAGGCGCAGGCCTCCTGCCTGGGATCCTCCTAACTACTCCTGGTCGTCGTCAGCGGGCTGCACGTAGTAGTAGGCACCTCCAGAGTAGTAGGAGTCGTCGTCGACGGTGGCGTATGGATCCTGGGCTCCATCGTATGGTTGCGGCAACCGGGTAGAAGGGAAAGGGGGAAAAGGGGGAGAAAAGCAACCGTGAGTACTCATCCAAAGTACTCGCAAGCAAGGAGCTACACTACATATGCATGGATATATGTGTAAAGGGCCATATCAGTGGACTGAACTGCAGAATGCCAGAATAAGAGGAGGATAGCTAGTCTTATCGAAGACTACGCTTCTGGTCGCCTCCGTCTTGCAGCATATAGAAGAGAGTAGACTGAAGTCCTCCAAGTAGCATCGTATAGCATAATCCTACCCGACGATCCCCTCCTCGATGCCCTGTTAGAGAGCGATCACCGGGTTGTATCTGGCACTTGGAAGGGTGTGTTTTATTAAGTATCCGGTTCTAGTTGTCATAAGGTCAAGGTACAACTCCGGGTCGTCCTTTTACCGAGGGACACGGCTATTCGAATAGATAAACTTCCCTGCAGGGGTGCACCACATAACCCAACACGCTTGATCCCATTTGGCCGGACACACTTTCCTGGGTCATGCCCGGCCTCGGAAGATCAACACGTCGCAGCCCCACCTAGGCACAACAGAGCGGTCAGCACGCCGGTCTAAACCTATGCGCGCAGGGGTCTGGGCCCATCGCCCTGAGCACACCTGCACGTTGCGTACGCGGCCGGAAGCAGATCTAGCCCCTTAATACAAGTGCGAGCTTACGATCCAATGCGGCGCGCGCCACTCAGTCGCTGACGTCAAAAAGTGCTTCGGCTGATACCACGACGCCGAGTGCCCATATCTTTCCCGCGTAGTTGGTTAGTGCGTATAGACCAAATGGCCAGACTCAGATCAAATACCCAGATCTCGTTAAGCGTGTTAAGTATCCGCGAACGCCAACAGGGCCAGGCTCACCTCACACCCAGGTAGCCCCGACTGCCCTGCCGCTCCGCCTCAAAGATCCACTCGCGGGTACTCCTCGAGCCAACCCGACTTTGGTCACCACATGTATCATGTATATAGTATAATATATATCCATGATCACCTCCCGAGGTGATCACAGCCCAGTAGTATAGCATGGCAGACAGACAAGAGTGTAGGGCCACTGATGGAACACTAGCATCCTATACTAAGCAAGTAGGATTGCAGGTAAAGGTATCAACAGCAGTATCAAAGACAGGCTATGCATCAGGATAGGAATAACGAAAGCAGTAACATGCTACACTACTCTAATGCAAGCAGTATAGAGGAGAGTAGGCGATATCTGGTGATCAAGGGGGGGCTTGCCTGGTTGCTCTGGCAAGAGAGAGGGGTCGTCAACACCGTAGTCGATCACAGGGGGTACCAGCAGCGGTCTCGGGGTCTACCGGAAAAAGTAACGGAGGGGGAACACAATAAATAACATAGCAATCAAAGCATAACATGCCAAACGCTGTGCTAGAGGTGATCTAACGCAGGGATAGGTGATACCGGCAAAGGGGGGGAAACATCCGGGAAAGTATCCCCGGTGTTTCGTGTTTTCAGGCAGAGGAGCCGGAGGGGGAAAGTTGCGAGTTTGATATGTTAGGAATGTGTGGCGGACGAACGGGCTGCGTACCCGGGTTCGCCTCGCCGTTCTGAGCAACTTTCATGTTGAAAATATTTCAATCCGAGTTACGGATTAAAAGATATGATTTTATAAAGGTTTTATTAATTTCTGGAATTTAATTAATTAATTAATTAATTCGAAATTAGAATTATGACATCAGCATGATGTCATTCTGACGTCAGCAGTCAACAGAGTTGACTGGGCCAAACTGACATGTGGGTCCAGTGGGACCCACCTGTCATTCACTGTTAGGCTAATTAGGTATTAGGTTAAACTAATTACTGTTTATTTAAGCTAACAGGTTAGTTAGATTAATTAAAAGGGATTAATTAACTTAATTAATTCACTAATTAATTAATTGATTAAATAACTAATTACAAATTTTATTGATTCATTTTTACTTATTTTATTTTTATTTTAAAAAAACGTTCTGGGGTCAGGCCCCACATGTCAATGGCCCTAGGGGCCTAACGGGTCGGGCGCAAGCGAAAACGGGGCGGAGCCCCTGGGGAGGCAGTGGCCTCGGCCACCAGAGGGCTTGCACGCATGGGCGCACAGAGGCCGCTCGGCGTCCATAGCTAGGAGCTGCGGCGGCGGTGAGGGGCAAGGCCAGCCGGAGCGGGGGCCGCGGCAGGGCAGGCGCCAGGTAGGCACGCTCTGCGGGCAACGGCAAGAGCTCACGGGTGCAACGGCGGCAGATATGGGGAAGGGGAGGACGACCGGGGTCCTCACCGGCATTGGCGAGCAGGGAGGGCGTCGAGGCGCAAGCTGCGGGGTTGGCGGCGACCTAGAGCGGCCACGGCGGCTAGCACGTACAGGAGGCGTCGGCCGCAGACAGTAGGGGAGGGCGCGGGCTCCACGGGAGCGACCGGAGGCGCGGCAAAGTGTCAGGGGTGCGCGCACGTAGAGAGGGAATCAGGGGGAGGATGGGGTTCTCACCCACGCTGCCGGTGTTCGTCGGCGAGGCTCGATGGAGCTGGCGTGGGGGGAGACGAGGACGAGGCAGTCCGGCGACGGGCGATGGTGCAGCGTCGGGGCGGCGCGGCGCCAGATCGGGACGAGGCGGCGGCTTCCGAGGCGTCGCGGCGAGGAGGCTTAGGGAGGAGGGCGAGGAGAATGACGACGAGGTGGCGCGGGCTCCTGGCGGCGGCGTCCAACGGCGAGGGGCGAGTGGCGGGGTCGGGGCGTCGCCCGATCCAGATCCCGAATCGGGGGGAGGAGAGGAGCGAGGGGAGTGGGAGAGTGGGGCGTGGGGAATCAGGGCGGCCTAGGGTTTGCCCTATAGGCCAGAGGGAGGGGCCGGCTGGGCCAAATGGGTCGGCCAGCTGGGCCGTCTGGCCCAGTTGGGGGGGGTTCTGTTTTTTTGTGTGTTCCTTTTGTTTTGAACTTTTTCCTTTTATCTATTTTTCCTTTCTAAATTAGTTTCAATTTATTTTTAGTTTTATTATATATACCACTAGCCCCTAAATTAGTATTTATAAATACTCTATTGCCACATGAATTTCTCATACCTAATAAAATAGTTTAATGTTTTAATATTTATAAAATGCATTTAATTATATATTTAAGCCACTTTTTTAGTTTATTGCTTTTAATTATTTTATAAAAATGTGATCCTCCACCATAATTACCTAAGCATTATTTGCCACCTCTAGAACATTTTAAATTTTAATGTTTGAAAACTTTACCGTTTGACTTGATTTTAAATTTTGAATTCGAACGGGATTGAATCATCGTGAGATTTACAACAGTAAGAGTGGTGACGTGGCATCATTAGCAGAGGTTACTATAGCTTGATTATCCGGGCGTCACAATTCTCCTCCACTACAAGAAATCTCGTCCCGAGATTTAAGCGGTGGAGTAAAGGGGGGGGGGAAGGTGTTGGTAGGGAAAACCCAACGAGTCTTCTCGGTCTCGGCTGCCCTTTCGAAGGGGTTGATCCCTTTCGTTGATGTCTTCATTCCTCTGTTTCAGGTCCTCATGATGAAGTCGGCTCTTTTCTTCGGGAACTCCATCGTATTTACGAATAGGTAACGGGGTAGTTCGGCAACGACAGAATGTTATAAGGGTTATAATCTGGGATTAACCCATGAATGAGCATATGAGTACCTCTCGAGTTGAACAATTAGAAGACATCGAGAGTAAAGTTGGGAGGCATAATAAGAAGTTTCAAGCAGCCAGGCAACCGTTCAATGCCTAGTCAGAATGTGAAAGTGGTTTTAGAGCAACGGGATAATTATTGTGTCCGATGCCAGAATTGATGATCTCATCTTAAAGGTGGCTCATGAATTACATACGAGTCCACGCGGGAGGAATAACTTTGGAAACTGGGGTGTGCAGGAGAGTCAGGTTTCGATCCTGTGGAACTGTGGGTTATGGGCCCACCATGTGGGTTAAAAGTAGAAGGAGCGGTGACATCTTGCTCGGTCGTGACAGCAAGGCATGTCAAAAGTTAGCCTGTCAATTATGTCGGCAACAACGTCGGTACCAAGGGCGAGGGGCGAAGAGAACTATTTTTCCGCTCGTTGAAATGAGGCGGGCCAAGAGGCAAAGTTCTCATCCATCGGCGGTTACCGAAATGTCATCAACAACAGAAACATGGTCTCACTGGCAGAGTTGTACACCGATGTGTTTACATAAGCAGTGAATTATTACTGCTTAGATTACATAGATCACAATAAAGGTCAAACGAACCAATGGAAAGGAAAATGTGATCACCAGGTTAATCAGGACAATGGAAAGGAAATTTAAACACATAATTTAGGGGTATATCCTTCCCAAGGACAAGCAGAGCATGATATCCACGACAGGATATTATGAAGAAAACTCATTAGGTAGGGGAGAGAAACTTCATGACATTACCCATACAACGGTGTTTGGATAATTGAGCAAGAAACATTTAGCATTGGGCTTCGAATGTTCTTGTTAAAAATCAAAGTATCACAGACATGCTTCGAGATAACATTGACATGATCTTCAAGCAAAGGTCAGACTTTGGATATAGGAAGGATCCATTAGGAACAACTTGTAGAATAAGTCTTACAATTTCCTCCTGGAGAAATGGGTAATCTTGCTAAAAAGGAAACTATAACAATAGGGCCTCCGGCCAGGTGTGCTAGGCATGACATCACCTTACCGGGTCATATAAGGATCAATGTTATAACTCTTGAAAATATGTCCCAACCATCATATCTGACCGAGATTTCGATCTGATTGGTGCTAGGATATCTTAGACTCAGGATGGCTGAGAAGAAGAGGTGCAACACAATTGACGAGATGACATTATATGATTCTCGGGAATTGAACTATGGAAGCGAGTTCCGAACAAGGGTTCATCATTAAGCCAAGGAGAGGATGAGGAGGTGGCTAATAGGCTCAGCAACAAATCATCGAGATTTCCAAAGGATGGATTTCCACAATTATGTGAACAAGGAAATATCATTTGTCGGATCAAATGATATAATGATGTATGCTTGAGGGAAACATACACAACTGAACAATATAGAAGGGTGCACCCAGGAATCTGGACTAGGTAGCACGATCAATGTTAGAATGGTGATTCGATAACCCATGGTCTAAGAATGAATTATCGACCATTAACTTCAAAGCAACAGGGTTGCTTGAAGTTTTATAGTCGCACATCATAACTCAATTGTCGATTTTTCGGTTAGAGACAACACGCGGACCAAGGAATGAACGGAGATGGCAAGAAGTATTACTAGTATCAAGAATTCTTAAGAGGTGGTGAAATTCTCACAACCTTCTTGATATATAAGATGGTATTTCTTCAAGGTAGGACATAAGACAAGTCGGATAGCCAGGAACTCAAAGTACAGCCACAACACGAACAAGTTTGTGTTGGAAAGAAGGCAAGGAAGTAGTCGATGACAACACAAATCATCAAGGGGCAAGGATGGTAATTCTCATCATGAATTTGATTAATATTCTGGAAAGCTCAGAATGTTGATAATGATCACGACACATTTGTCGAGAGATTACCTGAAGATGTAATCGATCAGCGATGACATCAAGTCAAAGGAATGATGAAGCAAGAGGTTATTGGAACCATGGGTACGACACAAACTCGAAATCAAGCTTGCTGATCAAGGCGAAATGATATGATGAGGAAAACTGATGTAAGCTTAGCTTATCATCGAAAATTGTGCTACAGGAAGAAGGACCAAGTAGCACAGTCAAAAGTTTGCACGATAATGATATAGCCGATAAGGGTTGGAAATGAATTGAAGGGTTATTAAACTCGTAAGCAACGAGAATTACTTAGAGTTACTGAATCAGAGTGCGGAGTCAATTCACTCCTCGATGTTCTCGGTTGACGACAACCCAGAACTCGTGGAGTGACTCTGATAGGGAAAGGTATTACTCCAGCACAAATTCATAAGATGTAGTGCAATGACATGATATCCTCGAGATACCAGAGGGATAATACTCGAAGGCATATCAAATGAAACGTTGAAGTGGGATGTATTGATATATAGAAGACAAGCGCTTTAACTTGTCTGAGAAGGGGAATCAAAAGAAATTATGGTCGGAACCACAATCATAAATGATCAAACCACGAGTACAAGATGAACTTCTATCAAGGGGGTAATTATTTTTACGAGCAGCTCCCATGATAAGTTCTACATCGTGTCCATGGGCATGAACACAAAGTTCAAGGTCGACTCCCACTTCTCCAATGCATAACCTTTCATTAACTTCTCGTTTCTTTTCGAAATGGCATTAGTTGTTGAAAGTTTTACCTGGTGCAATACCAGATAAGTAGGACCTGTGAAATCTTTCGAGTTTGCACAGATTAGGGAAGGCATTGGCTCAACCCATCGGGGCTTCTTAGGGACATATACCACAAGCTTCAAGAGTAATTATCACCAGCTCGAAAGCAGAGCATGGTTGGCAAAAGGAGATGATACAATTTACAAAGGCATTATGTATCGGAGAAAGAACTCACAAGGTGATTAATTATGCAGGACACTGTCGGATAATAATCCAACAGTGGATATGGCGATCCACAATGGAGCTGATGTGAGTATCGATACCCAATCAGAGGAAGAAAGAATGCAAGTGCATTGATTTATAGAACAGCTGAATAATTCAACATCTAAATAGCAAGGAATTATGATTTTCAAATCAAGGGATCAGGAGCAAATGCTCTGATCAAGGATGGATAAGTCGACTAGACTTAGGGGTAAAATCGATGGCAATCTGATTGGCCGAGAACCAGCTCATGTTCGAAAGACGTCTGAGCCGGAAGATAATTTATAAGGATCAACTGATGATTGCGTGCATTCGCACACATATAGAATCAACGGACTTAAAATGATAGTGACCAAGGATGCCAATAGGATTACTAGACTTATTGGTTTAACCAAAATGTAAGCATGCAAGAATTTCAAGAGCAATAGGCTCCTGAGGATTTTTGGAAGATCGAAAGGTATTTCGAAGATTGGTGTCATTCATGAATCAACTGGGGATGAGTGGATACTCGGTAAGTACGGGAATTTATCCGTATGGATATTCATGTGGCAAGAACTGCAAGGCAGTAGGTACAACATATTCTGGGATCATTAGAGAGAATTTCGGAGTATCTTGTAATAACAAGATCCACTGAGAATAAAATTAAGCATGATAGGTGTAAGTATTTATCCATAAGGATATTTCGGTGGTATGGAATTGCAAAAGCAACGGGCACAAGGTCTCGAGAGAATATCGGAGAGTATCTTCGAAATATTCTGGTGCAGCCGGCGATCATCTTGACTGAAGGGGCTCTCCGGCAGGAAGTGGTAACGAGAACCTAGAGTTATATTTTAGCAAAATCATTTAACCCGGATAGAAGAGATGTCAGAGTCCCAGAGTATCGGCCAAGGAGTAAAAAGATCCTAGTACCACCCGATGGCGACGTGGGCCCGTAAGGCACACAGCCAAGTTAGTAAAAGTTTTTGTAATGTCTAGACTCGACTTCGGCCAAGGAGTGTGGAAGGGGGATTCCTACAGGCAGTCGGCTCTGATACCAACTTGTGACGCCCCCGATTCAATCATACACTAATCATGCATGCAAATGTGTACGATCAAGATCAGGGACTCACGGGAAGATATCACAACACAACTCTACAAATAAAATAGTCATACAAGCATCATAATACAAGCCAGGGGCCTCGAGGGCTCGAATACAAGTGCTCGATCATAGACGAGTCAGCGGAAGCAACAATATCTGAGTACAGACATAAGTTAAACAAGTTTGCCTTAAGAAGGCTAGCACAAACTGGGATACAGATCGAACGAGGCGCAGGCCTCCTGCCTGGGATCCTCCTAACTACTCCTGGTCGTCGTCAGCGGGCTGCACGTAGTAGTAGGCACCTCCAGAGTAGTAGGAGTCGTCGTCGACGGTGGCGTATGGATCCTGGGCTCCATCGTCTGGTTGCGGCAACCGGGTAGAAGGGAAAGGGGGAAAAGGGGGAGAAAAGCAACCGTGAGTACTCATCCAAAGTACTCGCAAGCAAGGAGCTACACTACATATGCATGGATATATGTGTAAAGGGCCATATCAGTGGACTGAACTGCAGAATGCCAGAATAAGAGGAGGATAGCTAGTCTTATCGAAGACTACGCTTCTGGTCGCCTCCGTCTTGCAGCATATAGAAGAGAGTAGACTGAAGTCCTCCAAGTAGCATCGTATAGCATAATCCTACCCGACGATCCCCTCCTCGATGCCCTGTTAGAGAGCGATCACCGGGTTGTATCTGGCACTTGGAAGGGTGTGTTTTATTAAGTATCCGGTTCTAGTTGTCATAAGGTCAAGGTACAACTCCGGGTCGTCCTTTTACCGAGGGACACGGCTATTCGAATAGATAAACTTCCCTGCAGGGGTGCACCACATAACCCAACACGCTTGATCCCATTTGGCCGGACACACTTTCCTGGGTCATGCCCGGCCTCGGAAGATCAACACGTCGCAGCCCCACCTAGGCACAACAGAGCGGTCAGCACGCCGGTCTAAACCTATGCGCGCAAGGGTCTGGGCCCATCGCCCTGAGCACACCTGCACGTTGCGTACGCGGCCGGAAGCAGATCTAGCCCCTTAATACAAGTGCGAGCTTACGATCCAATGCGGCGCGCGCCACTCAGTCGCTGACGTCAAAAAGTGCTTCGGCTGATACCACGACGCCGAGTGCCCATATCTTTCCCGCGTAGTTGGTTAGTGCGTATAGACCAAATGGCCAGACTCAGATCAAATACCCAGATCTCGTTAAGCGTGTTAAGTATCCGCGAACGCCAACAGGGCCAGGCTCACCTCACACCCAGGTAGCCCCGACTGCCCTGCCGCTCCGCCTCAAAGATCCACTCGCGGGTACTCCTCGAGCCAACCCGACTTTGGTCACCACATGTATCATGTATATAGTATAATATATATCCATGATCACCTCCCGAGGTGATCACAGCCCAGTAGTATAGCATGGCAGACAAACAAGAGTGTAGGGCCACTGATGGAACACTAGCATCCTATACTAAGCAAGTAGGATTGCAGGTAAAGGTATCAACAGCAGTATCAAAGACAGGCTATGCATCAGGATAGGAATAACGAAAGCAGTAACATGCTACACTACTCTAATGCAAGCAGTATAGAGGAGAGTAGGCGATATCTGGTGATCAAGGGGGGGCTTGCCTGGTTGCTCTGGCAAGAGAGAGGGGTCGTCAACACCGTAGTCGATCACAGGGGGTACCAGCAGCGGTCTCGGGGTCTACCGGAAAAAGTAACGGAGGGGGAACACAATAAATAACATAGCAATCAAAGCATAACATGCCAAACGCTGTGCTAGAGGTGATCTAACGCAGGGATAGGTGATACCGGCGAAGGGGGGGAAACATCCGGGAAAGTATCCCCGGTGTTTCGTGCTTTCGGGCAAAGGAGCCGGAGGGGGAAAGTTGCGAGTTTGATATGTTAGGAATGTGTGGCGGGCGAACGGGCTGCGTATCCGGGTTCGTCTCGCCGTTTTGAGCAACTTTCATGTTGAAAATATTTTAATCCGAGTTACGGATTAAAAGATATGATTTTATAAAGGTTTTATTAATTTCTGGAATTTAATTAATTCGAAATTAGAATTATGACATCAGCATGATGTCATGCTGACGTCAGCAGTCAACAGAGTTGACTGGGCCAAACTGACATGTGGGTCCAGTGGGACCCACTTGTCATTCACTCTTAGGCTAATTAGGTATTAGGTTAAACTAATTATTGTTTATTTAAGCTAACAGGTTAATTAGATTAATTAAAAGGGATTAATTAACTTAATTAATTCACTAATTAATTAATTGATTAAATAACTAATTGCAAATTTTATTGATTCATTTTTACTTATTTTATTTTTATTTAAAAAAAACGTTCTGGGGTCGAGCCCCACATGTCAATGGCCCTAGGGGCCTAACGGGTCGGGCGCACGCGAAAACGGGGCGGAGCCCCTGGGGAGGCAGTGGCCTCGGCCACCAGAGGGCTTGCACGCGTGGGCGCACAGAGGCCGCTCGGCGTCCACAGCTAGGAGCTGCGGCGGCGGTGAGGGGCAAGGCCAGCCGAAGCGGGGGCCGCGGCAGGGCAGGCGCCAGGTAGGCGCGCTCTGCGGGCAATGGCAAGAGCTCACGGGTGCAACGGCGTCAGATATGGGGAAGGGGAGGACGACCGGGGTCCTCACCGGCATTGGCGAGCAGGGAGGGCGTCGAGGCGCAAGCTGCGGGGTTGGCGGCGACCGAGAGCGGCCATGGCGGCTAGCACGTACAGGAGGCGTCGGCCGCTGACAGTAGGGGAGGGCGCGGGCTCCACGGGAGCGACCGGAGGCGCGGTAAAGTGTCAGGGGTGCGCGCACGTAGAGAGGGAATCAGGGGGAGGATGGGGTTCTCACCCACTCTGCCGGTGTTCGTCGGCGAGGCTCGATGGAGCCGGCGTGGGGGGAGACGAGGACGAGGCGGTCCGGCGACGGGCGATGGTGCAGTGTTGGGGCGGCGCGGCGCCAGATCGGGAGGAGGCGGCGGCTTCTGAGGCGTCGCGGCGAGGAGGCTTCGGGAGGAGGGCGAGGAGAACGGCGACAAGGTGGCGCGGGCTCGCGGCGGCGTCCCACGGCGAGGGGCGAGTGGCGGGGTCGGGGCGTCGCCCGATCCAGATCCCGAATCGGGGGGAGGAGAGGAGCGAGGGGAGTGGGAGAGTGGGGCGTGGGGAATCAGGGCGGCCTAGGGTTTGCCCTATAGGCCAGAGGGAGGGGCCGGCTGGGCCAAATGGGTCGGCCAGCTGGGCCGTCTGGCCCAGTTGGGGGGGTTCTGTTTTTTTGTGTGTTCCTTTTGTTTTGAGCTTTTTCCTTTTATCTATTTTTCCTTTCTAAATTAGTTTCAATTTATTTTTAGTTTTATTAAATATACCACTAGCCCCTAAATTAGTATTTATAAATACTCTATTGCCACATGAATTTCTCATACCTAATAAAATAGTTTAATGTTTTAATATTTATAAAATGCATTTAATTATATATTTAAGCCACTGTTTTAGTTTAGTGCTTTTAGTTATTTTATAAAAATGTGATCCTCCACTATAATTACCTAAGCAATATTTGCCACCTCTAGAACATTTTAAATTTTAATGTTTGAAAACTTTACCGTTTGACTTGATTTTGAATTCGAACGGGATTGAATCATCGTGATATTTACAACAGTAAGAGTGGTGACGTGGCATCATTAGCAGAGGTTACTGTAGCTTGATTATCCGGGCGTCACAACGAGAGAGGGGGAGAACATTTTATTGAGATCCAAAAAGAGAGAAGAAGCCATCTAGCTACTAACTATGGACCCGAAGGTCTGAGGTAAACTACTCACACTTCATCGGAGGGGCTATGGTGATGATGTATAAGCCCTCCGTGATGGATGCCCCCTCTGGCGGAGCTCCGGAACAGGCCCCAAGATGGGATCTCGTGGGTACAGAAGGTTGCGGCAATGGAATTAGGTTTTTGGCTCCGTATCTGATCGTTTGGTGGTATGTAGGTATATATAGGAGGAAGAAGTACGTCGGTGGAGCAAGGTGGGGCCCACGAGGGTGGAGGGTGCGCCCTGGGGGGGTGGGCGCGCCCCCTACCTCTTGCCCACCTCCTTTCTTTCTTGACGTAGGGTCCAAGTCTCCTGGATCACATTCGGTGAGAAAATCACGTTCCCGAAGGTTTCATTCCGTTTGGACTCCGTTTGATATTCCGTTTCTTCGAAACTCTGAAATAGGCAAAAAAACAGCAATTTTGGGCCGGGCCTCCGGTTAATAGGTTAGTCCCAAAAATAATATAAAAGTGGAAAATAAAGCCCAATAATGTCCAAAACAGTAGATAATATAGCATGGAGCAATCAAAAATTATAGATACGTTGGAGACGTATCAGGCATCCCTAAGCTTAATTCCTGCTCGTCCCCGAGTAGGTAAATGATAAAAACAGAATTTTTGATGCAGAGTGCTACTTGGCATAATTTCAATGTAATTCTTCTTAATTGTGGTATGAATATTCAGATCCGAAAGATTCAAGATAAAAGTTCATATTGAAAAAAAAATACTTCAAGCATACTAACTAAGCAATTATGTCCTCTCAAAATAACATGGCCAAAGAAAGTTCATCCCTACAAAATCATATAGTTTAGTCATGCTCCATTTTCGTCACACAAGAATGCTCTCGTCATGCACAACCCCGATGACAACCCAAGCAATTGTTTCATACTTTAGTAATCTCAAACTTATAAACTTTCACGCAATATATGAGCGCGAGCCATGGACATAGCACTATGGGTGGAATAGAATATGATGATGGAGGTTATGTGGAGAAGACAAAAAAGGAGAAGATCTCACATCAACGAGGCTAATCAATGGGCTATGGAGATGCCCATCGATTGATGTTAATGCAAGGAGTAGGGATTGCCATGCAACGGATGCACTAGAGCTATAAATGTATGAAAGCTCAACAAAAGAAACTAAGTGGGTGTGCATCCAACTTGCTTGCTCACGAAGACCTAGGGCACTTGAGGAGGCCCATTGTTGGAATATACAAGCCAAGTTCTATAATGAAAAATTCCCACTAGTATATGAAAGTGACAAAACAAGAGACTCTCTATCATGAAGATTATGGTGCTACTTTGAAGCACAAGTGCGGAAAAGGATAGTAGCATTGTCCCTTCTCTATTTTTCTCTCATTTTTTTGGGCTTCTCTTTTTTATGGCCTTTTTTATATTCCTCACTTGGGACAATGCTCTAGAAAATAATGATCATCACACTTTTATTTATTTACAACTCAATGATTACAACTCGATACTAGAACAAAATATGACTCTATATGAATGCCTCCGGCAGTGTACCGGGATATGCAATGAACCAAGAGTGACATGTATGAAAGAATTATGAACGGTGGCTTTGCCACAAATACTATGTCAACTACATGATCATTCTAAGCAATATGAGAATGATGAATGTGTCATGATGAACGGAATGGTGGAAAGTTGCATGGCAATATATCTCGGAATGGCTATGGAAATGCCATAATAGGTAGGTATGGTGGCTGTTTTGAGGAAGATATCAGGAGGTTTATGTGTGAAAGAGCGTATCATAACACGGGGTTTGGATGCATCGGCGAAGTTTGCACCAACTCTCAATGTGAGAAAGGGCAATACATGGTACCGAAGAGGCTAGCAATGATGGAAGGGTGAGAGTGCGTATAATCCATGGACTCAACATTACTCATAAATAACTCACATACTTATTGCAAAAATCTACAAGCCCTCAAAAACCAAAGCACTACGCGCATGCTCCTAGGGGGATAGATTGGTAGGAAAAGACCATCGCTTGTCCCCGACCGCCACTCATAAGGACAATCAAAGAACACCTCATGTTTCAAATTTGTTACATAGCGTTTACCATACGTGCATGCTACGGGACTTGCAAACTTCAACACAAGCATTTCTAAAATTCACAACTACTCAACTAGCACGACTTTGATATTATCACCTCCATATCTCAAAACAATCATCAAGCATCAAACTTTTCTTAGTATCCAACACACTCATAAGAAAGCTTTTACTATTTTTGTATACCTAGCATATTAAGATTATTTAAGCAAATTACCATGCTATTTAAGACTCTCAAAATAATCTAAGTGAAGCATGAGAGATCAATAGTTTCTATAAAACAAATCCACCACCGTGCTCTAAAAGATATAAGTGAAGTACTAGAGCAAAACTATATAAATCAAAAGATATAAGTGAAGCACAAAGAGTATTCTAATAATTTCCAAATCATGTATGGCTCTCTCAAAATGTGTGTACAGCAAGGATGATTGTGGTAAACTAAAAAGCAAAGACTCAAATCATACAAGACGCTCCAAGCAAAACACATATCATGTGGTGAATAAAAATATAGCTCCAAGTAAAGTTACCGATGGAAGTAGACAAAAGAGGGGATACCTTCCGGGGCATCCCAAAGCTTTGACTTTTTGGTGTCCTTAGACTATATTGGGGGTGCCATGGGCATCCCCAAGCATAGGCTCTTACCACTCCTTGTTCCATAATCCATCAAAAGATTTCACCCAAAACATGAAAACTTCACAACACAAAACTCAACAGAAATCTCGTGAGCTCCGTTAGCGAAAGAAAACAAAAGGCCACTTCAAGGTACTATAATGAACTCATTCTTTATTTATATTGGTGTTAAACCTACTTTATTCCAACTTCTCTATGGTTTATAAACTATTTTACTAGCGATAGATTCATCAAAATAAGCAAGCAACACACGAAAAACAGAATCTGTCGAAAACAGAACAGTCTGTAGTAATCTGTAACTAACGCAAACTTCTGGAACTCCAAAACATCTACCAAAATAAGATGACCTAGAAAATTTGTTTATTGATCAGCAGTAATTGGAATCAGTATTTTATCATGTTCTGGTGATTTTTAAAAATTGTGGTCGTGAACAAAAAGTTTCTGGAAACTACAGCAAGATCAAATAACTATTATCCAAGAAGATCCTATAGGTTTAACTTGGCACAAACACTAATTAAAACATAAAACCACATCTAACCAGAAGGTAGATGGATTATTTATTCGTAAACAGAAGCAAAAACCAAAAAAACTAAAAATAAAATTCGGTTGCCTCCCAACAAGCGCTATCGTTTAACGCCCCTAGCTAGGCATAAAAGCAAGGATATATCTAGGTATTTTCATCTTTGATAGGCAATCCATAATTAGCCCTCATAATAGATTCATATGGTAATTTTATTTTCTTCCTAGGGAAGTGTTCCATGCCTTTCTTTAATGGAAATTTGAATCTAATATTCCCTTCCTTCATATCAATAATTGCACCAATCGTTCTAAGAAAAGGTCTACCAAGAATAATAGGACATGAAGGATTGCAATCTATATCAAGAACGATAAAATCTACGGGCACATAATTCCTATTTGCAACAATAAGAACATCATTAATTATTCCCATAGGTTTCTTAATAGTGGAATCCGTAAGGTGTAAGTTTAGAGAGCAATCATCAAAATCACGGAAATCTAGCAAATCGCACAAAGTTTTGGGAATAGTGGAAGCACTAGCGCCCAAATCACATAAAGCATAAAATTCATGATCCTTAATCTTAATTTTAATAGTTGGTTCCTACTCATCATAAAGTTTTCTAGGGATAGAAACTTCCAACTCAAGTTTTTCTTCATAAGATTGCATCAAGGCATCAACGATATGTTTAGTAAACGCTTCATTTTGACTATAAGCATGAGGAGAATTTAGCACGGATTGCAACAAGGAAATACAATCAATTAAAGAGCAACTTTCACAATTAAATTCCATGAAGTCCAAAATAGTGGGTTTAGCAACATCTAGGGTTTTGCTTTCTTCAATCCCACTTTTATCAATTTTAGCATCAAGATCTAAAAACTCCGAATTTTTGGAACGCCTTCTAGGTAAAGGTGGATCATATTTAGTCTCATCATTATCAAGATTCAAATTGCAAAACAAAGACTTAATAGGGGAGACATCAATAACTTTTAGATCTTCATCTTGATTTTCATAGGAATTGGAAGAACACGCTTTAACAAAGGCATCTTTCGTAGCACGCATCCTAGCGGTTCTTTCTTTGCACTCATCAATGGAAATTCTCATGGCTTTGAGAGACTCATTGATATCATGCTTAGGAGGAATAGATTTAAACTTTAAAGAATCAACATCAAGAGAAATTCTATCAACACCTAGCCAATTCATCAACTTTAAGCAATTTCTCTTCAAGCAAAGCATTGAAATTCTTTTGCGAATTCATAAACTCTTTAACACTTGTCTCAAATTTAGAGGGCATCTTATTAAAATTTCCATAAGAATTGTTGTAGTAATTTCCATAATTATTAGAAGGGTTACTAGGATAAGGCCTAGGATTAAAGTTCCCTCTATACGCGTTGTTACCAAAATTATTCCTACCCACAAAATTCACATCCATAGATTCATTATTATTCTCAATCAAAGTAGACAAAGGCATATCATTAGGATGAGAAGAAACACTCTTAGTAGCAAATAATTTCATAAGTTCATCCATCTTTCCACTCAAAACATTAATTTCTTCTATCGCATGCACTTTTTTATTAGTAGATCTTTCAGTGTGCCATTGAGAATAATTAACCATAATATTATCTAGGAGTTTAGTAGCTTCTCCTAAAGTGATGTCTATAAAAGTAACTCCCGCAGCCGAATCCAAAAGATTTCTGGAAGCAAAATTCAATCCGGCATAATTTTTTTGTATAATCATCCACAAATTCAAACCATGAGTAGGGCAATTACGTATCATTAATTTCATTCTCTGCCAAGCTTGTGCAACATGTTCATGATCAAGTTGCTTAAAATTCATAATATCGTTTCTAAGAGAGATGATCTTAGCGGGAGGAAAATACTTAGAGATAAAAGCATCTTTGCACTTGTTCCAAGAATCAATACTATTTTTAGGCAAAGACGAAAACCAAGCATTAGCATGATCTCTAAGCGAAAAAGAAAATAGCTTCAATTTAACAATATCATTATCAACATCTTTCTTCTTTTGCATAGCACATAAATCAACGAAGTTATTTAGATGACTAGCGACATCTTCACTAGGAGGGCTGGCGAATTGATCTTTCATGACAAGATTCAACAAAGCAGTATTGATTTCACAAGATTCAGTATTGGTAAGAGGAGCAATCGGAGTGCTAAGGAAATCATTATTGTTGGTATTGGTAAAGTCGCACGATTTGGTATTATCTTGAGCCATCGTGACAGACAAGCAATCCAACACACGAGCAAACAAAAAGCAAGCGAGAAAAAGGCAAACGGAAAAGAGAGGGCGAATAAAACGGCAAGGGTGAAGTGGGGGAGAGGAAAATGAGATGCAAATGGCAAATAATGTAATGCGAGAGATAAGGGATTGTGATGGGTACTTGGTATGTTGACTTTTGCATAGACCTCCCAGGTAACGGCGCCAGAAATTCTTCTTGCTACCTCTTGAGCACTGCTTTGGATTTCCTTGAAGAGGAAAGGATGATGCAGCAAAGTAGCGTAAGTATTTCCCTCAGTGTTTGAGAACCAAGGTATCAATCCAGTAGGAGGCTACGTGCGAGTCCCTCATACCTACACAAAACAAATAGCTCCTCGCAACCAACGCGATAAGGGGTTGTCAATCCCTTCACGGTCACTTACGAGAGTGAGATCTGATAGAGATGATAGATAATATTTTTGGTATTTTTGTGATAAAGATGCAAAGTAAAATAAAAAGCAAAGTAAAAAAGCGAAGGCAATAATAAAGTGATGGAAGATTAATATGATAAAGATAAACCTGGGGGCCATAGATTTCACTAGTGGCTTCTCTCAAGAGCATAAGTATTTTACGGTGGGTGAACGAATTACTGTTGAGCAATTGACAGAATTGAGCATAGTTATGAGAATATCTAGGTATGGTCATGTATATATATAGGCATCACGTTTGAGACAAGTAGACCGACTCCTGCTTGCATGTACTACTATTACTCCACTCATCGACCGCTATCCAGCATGCGTCTAGAGTATTAAGTTCAAGAAAACAGAGTAACGCCTTAAGCAGGATGACATGATGTAGAGGGATAAATTCATGCAATATGATAAAAACCCCATCTTGTTATCCTCGATGGTGCTACCACTTGAGCACTGCGTTGGATTTCCTTGAAGAGGAAAGGGTGATGCAGCAGAGTAGAGTAAGTATTTCCCTAAGTTTTTTAGAACCAAGGTATCAATCCAGTAGGAGGCTACGCGCGAGTCCCTTGTACCTACACAAAACAAATAGCTCAACGCAACCAACGCGATTAGGGGTTGGCAATCCCTTCACGGCCACTTACGACAGTGAGATCTGATAAAGATGATAGATAATATTTTTGGTATTTTTGGTATAGAGATGCAAAGTAAAATAAAAGGGCAAAGTAAAAAACAAAGCAATAATAAAGTGATGGGAGATTGATATGATGAGAATAGACCCGGGGGCCATAGATTTCACTAGTGGCTTCTCTCAGGAGCATAAGTATTCTACGGTGGGTGAACAAATTACTGTTGAGCAATTGATAGAATTGAGCATAGTTATGAGAATATCTAGGTATGATCATGGATATAGGCATCACGTCCGAGACAAGTACACCGACTCCTGCCTGCATCTACTACTATTACTTCACTCATCGACCGCTATCCAGCATGCATCTAGAGTATTAAGTTAAAAATAGAGTAACGCCTTAAGCAAGATGACATGATGTAGAGGGATAGTTTCATGCAATATGATAAAAACCCCATCTTGTTATCCTCGATGGCAACAATACAATACGTGCCTTGTTGCCCCTGCTGTCACTGGGAAAGGACACCGCAAGATTGAACCCAAAGCTAAGCACTTCCCCCATTGCAAGAATAACCAATCTAGTAGGCCAAACCAAACTGATAATTCAAAGAGACTTGCAAAGATAACCAATCATACATAAAAGAATTCAGAGAAGATTCAAATACTGTTCATAGATAGACTTGATCATAAACCCACAATTCATCGATCTCAACAAACACACCGCAAAAAGAAGATTACATTGAATAGATCTCCAAGAGAGAGGGGGAGAACATTGTATTGAGATCCAAAAAGAGAGAAGAAGCCATCTAGCTACTAACTATGAACCCGAAGGTCTGAGGTAAACTACTCATACTTCATCGGAGGGGCTATGATGATGTAGAAGCCCTCCATGGTGGATGCCCTCTCCGGCGGAGCTCCGGAACATGCCCCAAGATGGGATCTCGTGGGTACAGAAGGTTGCGGCGGTGGAATTAGGTTTTTGGTTCCGTATCTGATCGTTTGGGGGTACGTAGGTATATATAGGAGGAAGGAGTACGTCGGTGGAGCAAAGGGGGGCCCACGAGGCAGGGGGCGCACCCTCCACCCTCGTGACCGCCTCCCTCCTTTCTTGACGGAGGGTCCAAGTCTCCTAGATCTTATTTGTTGAGAAAATCACGTTCCCGAAGGTTTCATTCCGTTTGGACTCCGTTTGATATTCCGTTTCTTCGAAACACTGAAATAGGCAAAAAACAACAATTCTGGGCTGGGTCTCCGGTTAATAGGTTAGTCCGAAAAATAATATAAAAGTGAAAAATAAAGCCCAATATGGTCCAAAATAGTAGATAATATAGCATGGAGCAATCAAAAATTATAGATACGTTGGAGACGTATCAGGCATCCCCAAGCTTAATTCCTGCTCGTCCTCAAGTAGGTAAATGATAAAAAAATGATGCGAAGTGCTACTTGGCATAATTTCAATGTAATTCTTCTTAATTGTGGTATGAATATTCAGATCCAAAAGATTCAAGACAAAAGTTCATATTGACATAAAAATACTAATACTTCAAGCATACTAACAAAGCAATTATGTCTTCTCAAAATATCAAGGCCAAAGAAAGTTATCCCCACAAAATCATATAGTCTCGCTATGCTCTATCTTCACCACACAAAGTATTTAAATCATGCACAACACCGATGACAAGCCTAGCAATTGTTTCATACTTTTACATTTGCAAAACTTTTTCAATCTTCACGCAATACATGAGCGTGAGCCATGGATATAGCACTATATGTGGAATAGAATGGTGGTTGTGGAGAAGACAAAAAGAGGGGAAGATAGTCTCACATCAACTAGGCGTATCAACGGGCTATGGAGATGCCCATCAATAGATATAAATGTGAGTGAGGAGGGATTCCCATGCAATGGACGCACTAGAGCTATAAGTATATGAAAGCTCAACAAAAGAAACTAAGTGGGTGTGCATCCAACTCGCTTGCTCACGAAGACCTAGGGCATTTTGAGGAAGCCTATCATTGGAATATAGAAGCCCAGTTCTATAATGAAAAATTCCCACTAGTATATGAAAGTGACAAAATGAGAGACTCTCTATCATGAAGATCATGGTGCTACTTTGAAGCACAAGTGTGGTAAAAGGATAGAAAAATTGTCCCTTCTCTCTTTTTCTCTCATTTTTTGGGCCTTTTTTATGGCCTCTTTTTCTTTTATTTTTTTTCTTTTTCGTCCGGAGTCTCATCTCGACTTGTGGGAGAATCACAGTCTCCATCATCCTTTCCTCACTTGGGACAATGCTCTAAAAATGATGATCATCACACTTTTATTTTTCTTACAACTCAACAATTACAACTCGATACTTAGAACAAAATATGACTCTATATGAACGCCTCTGGCGGTGTACCGGGATATGCAATGAATCAAGAGTGACATGTATGAAATAATTATGAAAGTTGGCTTTGCCACGAATACGATGTCAACTACATGATCACGCTAGCAATATGACAATGATGGAGTGTGTCATAATAAACGGAACGGTGGAAAGTTGCATGGCAATATATCTCGGAATGGCTATGGAAACGCCACGATAGGTAGGTATGGTGGTCATTTTTAGGAAGGTATATGGTGGGTGTATGATACCGGCGAAAGGTGCGCGGTATTAGAGAGGCTAGCAATGGTGGAAGGAAGGAAAGTGCGTATAATCCATGGACTCAACATTAGTCATAAAGAACTCATAGACTTATTGCAAAAATCTAGAAGTTATCAAAGCAAAGTATTATGCGCATGCTCCTAGGGGGATAGATTGGTAGGAAAAGACCATCGCTCGTCCCCGACCGCCACTCATAAGGAAGACAATAAATAAATAAATCATGCCCCGACTTCATCACATAACGGTTCACCATACGTGCATGCTACGGGAATCACAAAATTTAACACAAGTATTTCTCAAATTCACAACTACTCAACTAGCATGACTCTAATATCACCATCTTCATATCTCAAAACAATTATCAAGCATCAAACTTTTCTTAGTATTCAACGCACTCAAAAGAAAGTTTTACAAATCTTGAATACCAAGCATATTATTATTAAGCAAATTACCATGCTATTTAAGACTCTCAAAATAATCTAAGTGAAGCATGAGAGATCAATAGTTTCTATGAAACAAATCCACCACCGTGCTCTAAAAGATATAAGTGAAGCACTAGAGAAAAACTATATAGCTCAAAAGATATAAGTGAAGCACATAGAGTATTCTATCAAATTCCAAATCATGTATGGCTCTCCCAAAAGGTGTGTACAGCAAGGATGATTGTCGAAAACTAGAAAACAAAGACTCAAATAATACAAGACGCTCCAAGCAAAACACATATCATGTGGTGAATAAAAATATAGCTCCAAGTAAAATTACCGATGGAAGTAGACGAAATAGGGGATGCCTTCCGGGGCATCCCCAAACTTTGACTTTTTGATGTCCTTGGATTATCTTGGGGGTGCCATGGGCATCCGCAAGCTTAGGCTGTTGCCACTCCTTGTTCCATAATCCATCAAAAGATTTCACCCAAAACTTGAAAACTTCACAACACAAAACTCAACAGAAATCTCGTGAGCTCCGTTAGGGAAAGAAAACAAAAGACCACTTCAAGGTACTGTAATGAACTCATTCTTTATTTATATTGGTGTTAAACCTACTGTATTCCAACTTCTCTATTGGTTTATAAACTATTTTACTAGCCATAGATTCATCAAAATAAGCAAACAACACACGAAAAACAGAATCTGTCAAAAACAGAACAGTCTGTAGTAATCTGTAACTAACGCAAACTTCTGGAACTCCAAAACATCTACCAAAATAAGACGACCTAGAAAATTTGTTTATTGATCAGCAGTAATTGGAATCAGTATTTTATCATGTTCTGGTGATTTTTAAAAATTGTGGTCGTGAACAGAAAGTTTCTGGAAATTACAGCAAGATCAAATAACTATTATCCAAGAAGATCCTATAGGTTTAACTTGGCACAAACACTAATTAAAACATAAAACCACATCTAAACAGAAGGTATATGGATTATTTATTCGTAAACAGAAGCAAAAACCAAAAAACTAAAAATAAAATTGGGTTGCCTCCCAACAAGCGCGATCGTTTAACGCCCCTAGCTAGGCATAAAAGCAAGGATAGATCTAGGTATTGCCATCTTTGGTAGGCAATCCATAAGTGTCTCTCATGATAGATTCATATGGTAATTTTATTTTCTTTGTATAGAAGTGTTCCATGCCTTTCTTTAATAGAAATTGGAATCTAATATTCCCTTCCTTCATATCAATAATTGCAGCAACCGTTCTAAGGAAAGGTCTACCAAGAATAATAGGGCAAGAAGGATTGCAATCTATATCAAGAATGATAAAATCTACGGGCACATAATTCCTATTTGCAACAATAAGAACATCATTAATTCTTCCCATAGGTTTCTTAATAGTGGAATCCGCAAGGTGCAAGTTTAGAGAGCAATCATCAAAATCATGGAAATCTAGCAAATCACACAAAGTTTTGGGAATAGTGGAAACACTAGCACCCAAATCACACAAAGCATAAAACTCATGATATTTAATTTTAATTTTAATAGTAGGTTCTCACTCATCATAAAGTTTTCTAGGGATAGAAACTTTCAACTCAAGTTTTTCTTCATAAGATTGCATCAAGGCATCAATGATATGTTCGATAAAGGCTTTATTTTGACTATAAGCATGAGGAGAATTTAGCACGGATTGCAACAAGGAAATACAATCAATTAAAGAGCAAATTTCATAATTAAATTCCTTGAAGTCTAAAATAGTGGGTTTAGCAACATCTAGGGTTTTATTCCTTTCAATCCCACTTTTATCAATTTCATCATCAAGATCTAAAAACTACAAATTTTTGGAATGCCTTCTAGGTAAAGGTGGATCATATTCAGTCTCATCAAGATTCATATTGCAAAACAAAGATTTAATAGGGGATACATCAATAACTTTTAGATCTTCATCTTGATTTTCATAGGAATTGGAAGAACACGCTTTAATAAAGGCATCTTTTGTAGCATGCATCCTAGCGGTTCTTTCCTTGCACTCATCAATGGAAATTCTCATGGCTTTGAGAGACTCATTGATATCATGCTTAGGAGGAATAGATCTAAGCTTTAAAGAATCAACAACAAGAGAAATTCTATCAATGTTCCTAGCCAATTCATCAACTTTAAGCAATTTCCCTTCAAGCAAAGCATTGAAATTCTTTTGCGAATTCATAAACTCTTTAACACTATTCTTAAATTCAGAGGGCATCTTATTAAAATTTCCATAAGAGTTTTTGTAGGAATTTCCATAATTATTAGAAGGATTACTAGGATAAGGCCTAGGATTAAAGTTCCCTCTATACGCGTTGTTACCAAAATTATTCCTACCAACAAAATTCACATCCATAGATTCATTATTATTCTCAATCAAGGTAGACAAAGGCATATCATTAGGATAAGAAGAAACACTCTTAGTAGCAAATAATTTCATAAGTTCATCCATCTTTCCACTCAAAACATTGATTTCTTCTATCGCATGCACTTTTTTATTAGTAGATCTTTCAGTGTGCCATTGAGAATAATTAACCATGATATTATCTAGGAGTTTAGTAGCATCTCCTAAAGTGATCTCCATAAAAGTGCCTCCCGCGGCCGAATCTAAAAGATTTCTAGAAGCAAAATTCAATCCGGCATAATTTTTTTGTATAATCATCCACAAATTCAAACCATGAGTAGGGCAATTACGTATCATTAATTTCATTCTCTCCCAAGCTTGTGCAACATGTTCATGATCAAGTTGCTTAAAATTCATAATGTCATTTCTAAGAGAGATGATCTTAGCGGGAGGAAAATACTTAGAGATAAAAGCATCTTTGCACTTGTTGCAAGAATCAATACTATTTTTAGGCAAAGACGAAAACCAAACTTTAGCACGATCTCTAAGCAAAAAAGGAAATAGCTTCAATTTAACAATATCATTATCGACATCTTTCTTCTTTTGCTTATCACATAAATCAACGAAGCTATTTAGATGAGTAGCGGCATCTTCACTAGGAAGGACGACGAATTGATCTTTCATGACAAGATTCAACAAAGCAGTATTGATTTCACAAGATTCAGTATTGGTAAGAGGAGCAATCGTTGTGCTAAGGAAATCATTATTATTGGTATTGGTAAAGTCACACAATTTGGTATTATCTTGAGCCATCATGACAAGCAAGCAAACCAACACACGAGCAAACAAAAAGCAAGCGAGAAGAAGGGCAAACGGAAAAGAGAGGGCGAATAAAACAGCAAGGGTGAAGTGGGGGAGAGGAAAACAAGAGGCAAATGGAAAATAATGTAATGCGAGAGATAAGGAATTGTGATGGGTACTTGGTATGTTGACTTTTGCGTAGACTCCCCGGCAACGGAGCCAGAAATCTTCCTGCTACCTCTTGAGCACTGCGTTGGATTTCCTTGAAGAGGAAAGGGTGATGCAACAGAGTAGAGTAAGTATTTCCCTCAGTTTTTGAGAACCAAGGTATCAATCAAGTAGGAGGCTACGCGCGAGTCCCTCGTACCTACACAAAACAAATAGCTCAATGCAACCAACGCGATTAGGGGTTGTCAATCCCTTCACGGCCACTTACGAGAGTGAGATCTAATAGAGATGATAGATAATATTTTTGGTATTTTTGGTATAGAGATGCAAAGTAAAATAAAAGGGCAAAGTAAAAAAACAAAGCAATAATAAAGTGATGGGAGATTGATATGATGAGAATAGACCCGGGGGCCATAGATTTCACTAGTGGCTTCTCTCAAGAGCATAAGTATTCTATGGTGGGTGAACAAATTACTGTTGATCAATTGACAGAATGGAGCATAGTTATGAGAATATCTAGGTATGATCATGTATATAGATGTCACGTCCGAGACAAGTACACCGACTCCTGCCTGCATCTACTACTCTTACTTCACTCATCGACCGCTATCCAGCATGCATCTAGAGTGTTAAGTTAAAAATAGAGTAACGCCTTAAGCAAGATGACATGATGTAGAGGGATAGTTTCATGCAATATGATGAAAAACCCATCTTGTTATCCTCGATGGCAACAATACAATACGTGCCTTGTTGCCCCTACTGTCACTGGGAAAGGACACCGCAAGATTGAACCCAAAGCTAAGCACTTCTCCCATTGCAAGAAGAAACAATCTAGTAGGCCAAACCAAACTGATAATTCGAAGAGACTTGCAAAGATAACCAATCATACATAAAAGAATTCAAAGAAGATTCAAATATTGTTCATAGATAGACTTGATCATAAACCCACAATTCATCGGTCTCAACAAACACACCGCAAGAAGAAGATTACATCGAATAGATCTAGAGAGGGGGAGAACATTGTATTGAGATCCAAAAAGAGAGAAGAAGCCATCTAGCTACTAACTATGGACCCGAAGGTCTAAGGTAAACTACTCACACTTCATCGGAGGGGCTATGATGATGTAGAAGCCCTCCGTGGTGGATGCCCTCTCTGGCGGAGCTCCGGAACATGCCCCAAGATGGGATCTCGTGGGTACAGAAGGTTGCGGCGGTGGAATTAGGTTTTTGGCTCCGTATCTGATCGTTTGGGGGTACGTAGGTATATATAGGAGGAAGGAGTATGTCGGTGGAGCAAGGGGGGCCCACGAGGCAAGGGGGCACGCCCTAGGGGGGCGCCCTCCACCCTCGTGGCCGCCTCCCTTCTTTCTTGATGTGGGGTCCAAGTCTCCTGGATCATATTCGGTGAGAAAATCACGTTCCCGAAGGTTTCACTCCGTTTGGACTCCGTTTGATATTCCGTTTCTTCGGAACACTGAAATAGGCAAAAAACAGCAGTTCTGGGCTGGGCCTCCGGTTAGTAGGTTAGTCCTAAATGTAATATAAAAGTGGAAAATAAAGCCCAATATGGTCCAAAACAGTAGATAATATAGCATGGAGCAATAAAAAATCATAGATTCGTCGGAGACGTATCAGATGGCAACAATAGAATACGTGCCTTGCTGCCCCTACTATCACTGGGAAAGGACACCGCAAGATTGAATCCAAAGCTAAGCACTTCTCCCATTGCAAGAAAAACCAATCTAGTAGGCCAAACCAAACTGATAATTCGAAGAGACTTGCAAAGATAACCAATCATACATAAAAGAATTCAGAGAAGATTCAAATATTGTTCATAGATAATCTTGATCATAAACCCACAATTCATCGGTCTCAACAAACACACCGCAAAAAGAAGATTACGTCGAATAGATCTCCACGAGAGAGGGGGAGGACATTGTATTGAGATCCAAAAAGAGAGAAGAAGCCATCTAGCTACTAACTATGGACCCGAAGGTCTGAGGTTAACTACTCACACTTCATCGGAGGGGCTATGGTGATGATGTAGAAGCCCTCCGTGATGGATGCCCCCTCCGGTGGAGCTCCAGAACAAGCCCAAAGATGGGATCTCGTGGGTACAGAAGGTTGCGGCGGTGGAATTAGGTTTTTGGCTCCGTATCTAATCGTTTGGGGGTACGTAGGTATATAGGAGGAAGAAGTACGTCGGTGGAGCAAGGTGGGGCCCACGAGGGTGGAGGGCGTGCCCTGGGGGGTGGGCGCCCCCCTACCTCATGCCCACCTCCTTTCTTTCTTGACGTAGGGTCCAAGTCTCCTGGATCACGTTCGGTGAGAAAATCATGTTCCCGAAGGTTTCATTCCGTTTGATATTCTGTTTCTTCGAAACTCTGAAATAGGCAAAAAAACAATTCTGGGCTGGGCCTTCGGTTAATAGGTTAGTCCGAAAAATAATATAAAAGTGGAAAATAAAGCCCAATAATGTCCAAAACAGTAGATAATATAGCATGGAGCAATAAAAAATTATAGATACATTGGAGACGTATCATCCCACTCACTTTCTTGTAAATACAGGCTTCACCACAAGTCTGTATAAAACTATATGCTTTGATCAACTTATCAAAGCGTATATTCCAACTCTGAGATGCCTGCACCAGTCCATAGTTGGATCGCTGGAGTTTGCACATTTTGTTAGCACCTTTAGGATTGAAAAAACCTTCTGGTTGTATCATATACAACTATTCTTTAATAAATCCATTAAGGAATGCAGTTTTCACATCCATTTGCCAGATTTCATAAAATGTGGCAATTGATAACATGATTCGGACAGACTTAAGCATCGCTACGAGTGAGAAAATCTTATCTTAGTCAACACCTTGAACTTGTCAAAAACCTTTTTGCGACAATTCGAGCTTTTGTAGATAGTAACACTACTATCAGCGTCTGTCTTCCTCTTGAAGATCCATTTATTCTCACTAGCTCGACGATCATTGGGCAAGTCAATCAAAGTCCATACTTTGTTCTCATACATCGATCCCATCTCAGATTTCATGGCCTCAAGCCATTTCGCGGAATCTCGGTTCATCATCACTTCCTCATAGCTCGTAGGTTCGTCATGGTCAAGTAACATGACCTCCAGAACAAGATTACTGTATCGCTCTGGTGCGGATCAGTTGGGGAACGTAGTAATTTCAAAAAATTCCTACGCACACGCAAGATCATGGTGATGCATAGCAACGAGAGGGGAGAGTGTGTCCACGTACCCTCGTAGACCGAAAGCGGAAGCATTATGACAACACGGCTGATGTAGTCGTACGTCTTCACGATCCGACCGATCCAAGTACCGAACGTACGGCACCTCCGAGTTCAGCACACGTTCAGCTCGATGACGTCCCTCAAACTCCGATCCAGCCGAGCTTTGAGGGAGAGTTCCGTCAGCATGACGGCATGGTGACGATGATGATGTTATACTGGCGCAGGGCTTCGCCTAAGCACCGCTATGATATTATCGAGGTGGATTATGGTGGAGGGGGGCACCGCACACGGCTAAGAGATCAAGAGATCAATTGTTGTGTCTATGGGGTGCCCCTGCCCCCGTATATAAAGGATCAAGGGGGGAAGAGGCAGCCGGCCAGGAGAGGGGCGCGCCAGGAGGAGTCCTACTCCCATCGGGAGTAGGACTCCCTCCCTTCCTTGTTGGATTAGGAGAAGGGGGAAAGAGGAGGAGGAGGAGGAGAAGAAAAGGGGGGCGCAGCCCCCCTCCTTGTCCAATTCGGACTAGAGGGGGAGGGGGCGCGCGGCCTGCCCTAGCCGCCCCTCCTCTTCTCCACTAAGGCCCATGTAGGCCCATTAAACCCCCAGGGGGGTTCCGGTAACCCCCCTGTACTTCGGTATATATCCGATAACCCCCGAAACCATTCCGTTGTCCGGATATAGTCGTCCAATATATCAATCTTCAGTCTCGACCATTTCGAGACTCCTCGTCATGTCCGTGATCACATCCAGGACTCCGAACTACCTTCGGTGCATCAAAACATATAAACTCATAATATAACTGTCATCAAAACTTTAAGCGTGCGGACCCTACGGGTTCGAGAACTATGTAGACATGACCGAGACACGTCTCCGGTCAATAACCAACAGCAGAACCTGGATGCTCATATTGGCTCCCACATATTCTACCAAGATCTTTATCGGTCAGACCGCATAACAACATATGTTGTTCCCTTTGTCATCGGTATGTTACTTGCCCAAGATTCGATCGTCGGTATCTCAATACCTAGTTCAATATCGTTACCGGCAAGTCTCTTTACTCGTTCCGTAATACATCATCTCGCAACTAACTCATTAGTTGCAATGCTTGCAAGGCTTAAGTGATGTGCATTACCGAGTGGGCCCAGGGATACCTCTCCGACAATCGGAGTCACAAATCCTAATCTCGAAATACGCCAACCCAACAAGTACCTTTGGAGACACCTGTAGAGCACCTTTATAATCACCCAGTTACGTTGTGACGTTTGGTAGCACAGAAAGTGTTCCTCCGGTAAACGGGAGTTGCATAATCTCATAGTCATAGGAACATGTATAAGTCATGAAGAAAGCAATAGCAACATACTAAACGATCGAGTGCAAAGCTAACGGAATGGGTCAAGTCAATCACATCATTCTCCTAATGATGTGATCCTGTTAATCAAATGACAACTCATGTCAATGGCTAGGAAACATAACCATCTTTGATCAATGAGCTAGTCAAGTAGAGGCATACTAGTGATACTCTGTTTGTCTATGTATTCACACCAGTATTATGTTTCCGGTTAATACAATTCTAGCATGAATAATAAACATTTATCATGATATAAGGAAATAAATAATAACTTTATTATTGCCTCAAGGGCATATTTCCTTCAGTCTCCCACTTGCACTAGAGTCAATAATCTAGATCACATCGCCATGTGATTTAACATCAATAGTTCACATCACCATGTGATTAACACCCATAGTTCACATCGTCATGTGACCAACACCCAAAGGGTTTACTAGAGTCAATAATCTAGTTCACATCGCTATGTGATTAACACCCAAAGAGTACTAAGGTGTGATCATGTTTTGCTTGTGATAGAAGTTTAGTCAACGGATCTGCCACATTCAGATCCGTATGTATTTTGAAAATTTCTATGTCAACAATGCTCTGCACGGAGCTACTTGATACGTCCATTTTGCATCATGCTTTTATATTGACATTTATTGCATTGTGGGCTGTTATTACACATTATGTCACAATACATATGCCTATTCTCTCTTATTTTACAAGGTTTACATAAGGAGGGAGAATGCCGGCAGTTGGAATTCTGTCTGGAAAAGGAGCAAATATTAGAGACCTATTTTGCACAACTCCAAAAGTCTTGAAACTCCACGAAAGTTATTTTTGGAAATAATAAAAAATACTAAGCGAAAGAAATACGTTAGGGGGGGCCTCCACCTGTCCACGAGGGTGGGGGCGCGCCCCTGCCTCGTGGGCCCCCTGTTGGCCCTCCGGTGGCCATCTTCTGCTATATGAAGTCTTTCATCCGAAGAAAAATCATAAGCAACCTTTCGGGACGAGACTCCGCAGCCACGAGGCGGAACCTTGGCGGAACCAATCTAGGGCTCCGGCAGAGCTGTTCTGCCGAGGACACTTCCCTCCGGGAGGGGGAAATCATCGCCATCGTCATCACCGACGCTCCTCTCATTGGGAGAGGGCAATCTCCATCAACATCTTCACCAGCACCATCTCCTCTCAAACCCTAGTTCAGCTCTTGTATCCAATTCTTGTCTCATAGTCTGGGATTGGTACCTGTAGGTTGCTGGTAGTGTTGATTACTCCTTGTAGTTGATGCTAGTTGGTTTATTTGGTGGAAGATCATATGTTCAGATCTTATATGCATATTAATACTCCTCTGATTATGAACATGAATATGCCTTGTGAGTAGTTACGTTTGTTCCTGAGGACATGGGAGAAGTCTTGCCATTAGTAGTCATGTGAATTTGGTATTCGTTCGATATTTTGATGAGATATATGTTGTCTATCCTCTAGTGGTGTTATGTGAACGTCGACTACATAACACTTCACCCTTATTTGGGCCTAGAGGAAGGCATTGGGAAGTAATAAGTAGATGATGGGTTGCTAGAGTGACAGAAGCTCAAACCCTAGTTTATGCATTGCTTCGTAAGGGGCTGATTTGGATCCATATGTTTCATGCTATGGTTAGGTTTACCTTAATACTTTTGTTGTAGTTGCGGATGCTTGCAATAGAGGTTAATCATAAGTGGGATGCTTGTTCAAGTAAGAACAGCACCTAAGCACCGGTCCACCCACATATCAAATTATCAAATTACCGAATGCGAATCATATGAACGTGATCAAAACTAGCTTGACAATAATCCCCATGTGTCCTCGGGAGCGCTTTTCTCTATATAAGAGTTTGTTCAGGCTTGTCCTTTGCTACAAAAAGGATTGGTCCACCTTGCTGCACTTTATTTACTTTTGTTACTTGTTGCTCGTTACAAATTATCCTATCACAAAACTATCTGTTACCTATTAGCTCGCAGAGAATACCTTGCTGAAAACCGCTTATAATTTCCTTCTGCTCGTCGTTGGGTTCGACACTCTTACTTATCGAAAGGACTACGATAGATCACCTATACTTGTGGGTCATCAAGACTCTTTTCTGGCGCCGTTTCCGGGGAGTGAAGCGCCTTTGGTAGGTGGAATTTGGTAAGGAAAAAGTTATATAGTGTGCTGAAATTTACCGTCACTTGTTACTATGGAAAGTAATCCTCTGAGGGGCTTGTTCGGGGTATGTTCACCCCGACCAGTAGAGAAAAGAGTTGCTCCTCAACCTACTGAACCTACTAAAGATGAAAATTTCTACTTTGAGATTCCTTCGGGTATGTTAGAAAAACTGCGAGCTAATCCTTTTGCAGGAGATGGAACAAAGCGTCCTGATGAGCACCTAATATATGTGGATGAAGTTTGTGGATTATTTAAGCTTGCAGGTGTGCCCGGTGATTTTATTAAGAAGAAGGTCTTCCCTTTATCTTTGAAGGGAGATGCATTGACATGGTATAGGCTATGTGATGATACGGGATCATGGAACTACAAACGATTGAAATTGGAATTTCACCAGAAATTTTATCCTATGCATCTTGTTCATCGTGAGCGCAATTTTATATATATATATATATATATATATATATATATATATATATATATATATATATATATATATATATATATATATTTGTCCTCGCAAAGGAGAAAGCATCGCTCAAGCTTGGGGGAGGCTTAAATCAATGTTATATTCATGCCCCAATTATGAGCTTTCAAGAGAAATGATTATTCAAAAAATTTATGCTCGGCTTTCTGATAACAATCGCACCATGCTCGATACTTCTTGTGCTGGCTCTTTTACGATGAAGACTATTGAATTCAAATGGGATTTATTGGAAAGAATTAAACGCAACTCTGAATATTGGGATCTCGACAAAGGTAAGGAGTCAGGTATGACACCTAAGTTTGATTGTGTTAAATCTTTTATGGATACCGATGTTTTCCGTAAGTTTAGCACTAAATATGGACTTGACTCTGAGATAGTAGCTTATTTCTGTGAATCTTTTGCTACTTATATTGATCTCCCTAAGGAGAAGTGGTTTAAATATCATCCTCCCATAGAAGTAAAAGTAGTTGCACCTATTAAAGTTGAAGAAAAGACTATCACTTATAATGATCCTATTGTTCCTACTGCTTATGTTGAGAAACCACCCTTCCCTGTTAGGATAAAGGATCATGCTAAAGCTTCAACTGTGGTTTGTAAAAGCAATATTAGAACTTATACACCACCTGAGCAAATCAAAGTTGAACCTAATATTGCTATTGTTAAAGATCTCTTATCTGATAATATTGATGGGCATGTTATTCATTTCCGAGATGAAACTGCTAAAATTGCCAAACCTTGTGCTAAAGATAAACATAGACCTGTGGTAGGCATGCTTGTTATTTCTGTTAAAATAGGAGATCATTGTTATCATGGCTTGTGTGATATGGGTGCTAGTGCTAGTGAAATACCTATTGACTTATACAAAGAAATTAAGCATGATATTGCACCTACTGAGTTAGAAGATATTGATGTCACAATTAAACTTGCCAATAGAGATACTATTTCACCAATGGGAATTGTTAGTGATGTTGAACTCTTGTGTGGGAAAACTAAATATCCTGCTGGTTTTCTTATTCTTGGCTCCCCACAAGATAGCTTTTGTCCCATTATATTTGGTAGACCCTTCTTGAACACTGTTAATGCTAAGATATATTGCGAAAAGGTGATATGTCTCATGAGTTCAACTTTTCTAAATTTCGTAGACATCACCGTGAAGAGGAATTACCCAGTAAGGATGAAATTATTGGTCTTGCTTCTATTGTCGTACCTCCTAGTGATCCTTTAGAACAATATTTGGTATACCATGAAAATGATATGTTTATGAATGAAAGAAGGGAAATAGATGAAGTATTCTTTAAACAGGAACCCATCCTGAAACACAATTTGCCTGTTGAAATCCTAGGGGATCCTCCTCCACCCAAGGGTGATCCCGTGTTTGAGCTTAAACCGTTACCTGATACTCTTAAATATGCTGATCTTGATGAGAAAAAGATATATCATGTTATTATTAGTGCTAACCTTTCAGAGCATGAAGAAGAAAGACTATTGAAAACTCTGATATACCGCACTGCTATTGGATATACTATTGATGATCTTAAGGGCATTAGCCCCACTTTATGCCAACACAAAATAAATTTGGAGGAAGATGCCAAACCAGTTCGTGATCATCAACGACGGCTGAATCCTAAGATGAAAGAAGTGGTAAGAAAAGAAATACTAAAGCTCCTTGAGGCAGGTATAATTTATCACGTTGCTGATAGTCAGTGGGTAAGTCCTGTCCATTGTGTCCCTAAGAAGAGAGGTATTACCGTCGTTCCTAATGATAAAGATGAGTTGATCCCGCAAAGAATTATTAGAGGTTATAGGATGGTAATTGATTTCTGCAAATTAAATAAGGCTACTAAAAAAGATCATTACCCCTTACCTTTTATCGATCAAATGCTAGAAACATTATCCAAACATACACATTTTTTCTTTCTAGATGGTTATTCTGGTTTCTCTCAAATACCTGTGTCAGCCAATGATCAATCAAAGACTAATTTTACTTGCCCTTTTGGTACTTTTGCTTATAGACGTATGCCTTTTGGTTTATGTAATGCACCTACTACCTTTCAAAGATGCATGATGGCTATATTCTCTGACTTTTGTGAAAAGATTTGTGAGGTTTTCATGGACGAATTTCCGTCTATGGACCCTCTTTTGATGATTGCTTGAGCAACCTTGATCGAGTTTTGCAGAGATGTGAAGAAACTAATCTTGTCTTGAATTGGGAAAAGTGCCAATTTATGGTTAATGAAGGTATTGCCTTGGGGCATAAAGTTTCTGAAATAGGTATTGAGGTTGATAAAGCCAAGGTTGATGCTATTGAAAAGATGCCATGTCCCAAGGACATCAAAGGTATAAGAAGTTTCCTTGGTCACGCCGGTTTCTATAGGAGGTTCATTAAGGACTTCTCAAAAATTTCTCGGCCTCCGACTAATTTATTACAAAAAGATATACCATTTGTCTTTGATGATGATTGTGTAGAAGCGTTTGAAATACTTAAGAAAGCATTGATCTCTGCACCTATCATTCAGCCACCTGATTGGAATTTACCCTTTGAAATTATGTGTGATGCTAGTGATTATGCTGTAGGTGCTGTTCTAGGGCAAAGAGTTGATAAGAAATTAAATGTTATTCAATATGCTAGTAAGACTCTAGACAATGCCCAGAGAAATTGTGCTACTAATGAAAAAGAATTCTTACAGTTGTATTTGCTTGTGATAAGTTCAGACCTTATATTGTTGATTCTAAAGTAACTATTCACACGGATCATGCTGCTATTCAATATCTTATGGAAAAGAAAGATGCTAAGCCTAGACTTATTAGATGGGTTCTCTTGCTACAAGAATTTGATTTGCATATTGTTGATAGAAAGGGAGCTGAGAACCCCGTTGCAGACAATTTTTCTAGGTTAGAAATGTTCTTGATGACCCACTACCTATTGATGATAGCTTTCCTGATGAACAATTAAATGTCATAAATGCTTCTCGTACTGCTCCATGGTATGCTGATTATGCTAATTATATTGTTGCTAAATTTATACCACCTAGTTTCACATACCAGCAAAAGAAAAAGTTTTTCTATGATTTGAGACATTACTTTTGGGATGACCCACATCTTTATAAAGAAGGAGTAGATGGTGTTATTAGACGCTGTGTACCTGAGCATGAACATGAACAGATCCTACGCAAGTGTCACTCCGAGGCTTATGGAGGACACCACGCTGGAGATAGAACTGCACATAAGGTATTGCAATCCGGTTTTTATTGGACTACTCTCTTCAAGGATGCACGTAAGTTTGTCTTATCCTGTGATGAATGTTAAAGAATTGGCAATATTAGTAGACGTCAAGAAATGCCTATGAACTATTCACTTGTTATTGAACCATTTGACGTTTGGGGCTTTAATTATATGGGACCGTTTCCTGCCTCTAATGGTTATACACATATTTTAGTTGATGTTGATTACGTTACTAAGTGGGTAGAAGCTATTCCAACTAGTAGTGTTGATCATAACACCTCTATTAAGATGCTTAAAGAAGTTATTTTTCTGAGGTTTGGAGTCCCTAGATATTTAATGACTGATGGTGGTTCACATTTTATTCATGGTGATTTCCGCAAAATGCTTGCTAAGTATGATGTTAATCATAGAATTGCATCTCCTTATCACTCGCAGTCTAGTGGTCAAGTAGAATTGAGTAATAGAGAACTCAAATTAATTTTGCAAAAGACTGTAATAGATCTAGAAAGAATTGGTCCAAGAAACTTGATGATGCATTATGGGCATATAGAACTGCATATAAAAATCCTATGGGTATGTCTCCGTATAAAATGGTTTATGGAAAAGCATGTCACTTGCCTCTAGAACTAGAATAAGGCATATTGGGCTATTAAGAGCTCAACTACGATTTCAAACTTGCCGGTGAGAAGAGGTTATTTGACATTAGCTCACTTGATGAATGGAGAACCCAAGCTTATGAGAATGCCAAGTTGTTTAAAGAAAAGGGTAAAAGATGGCATGACAAAAGAATACAAAAGAGTGAGTTTAATGTAGGTGATTATGTATTGCTATACAACTCTCGTTTAAGATTTTTTGCAGGAAAACTTCTCTCCAAATGGGAAGGCCCTTACATTATCGAGGAGGTCTATCGTTCCGGTGCCATAAAAATCAACAACTTTGAAGGCACAAATCCGAAGGTGGTGAACGGTCAAAGAATTAAACATTATATCTCAGGTAATCCTATAAATGTTGAAACCAATGTTATTGAAACCGTAACACCGAAGGAATACATAAGGGACACTTTTCGGAACGTTTCAGACTCCGAAAAGGAATAGGTATGTGCTACGGTAAGTAAACCGACTCCAAAACAGTTCTAATAGCAATTTTTCTCCGTTTTGGAATATTTAGAAAAATAGAAAAATAAGAAGCAGTCCGGGAAGGACACGAGGCCTCCACGAGGGTGGAGGGCGCGCCCCCTACCTCGTGGGCACCTCGTGTGCTCTCCGGACTCCGTTTTCTTGCACGATACGTATTTTGATTGGTAAAAAATCATTATATATTCTCCCAAAGGTTTTGACTCCTGTATCACGCAAATATCCTCTGTTCTTGTTTCGAGATGTTGCTGCTGCAGATTAGAGCAAGATGTCTTCTCAAGAGTCAATCGGGAGAGCCGGGTGTCTCATCCGGCATCGAGACCAAGGACAAACAGCGCCAGCAATGGAGGGAGAGATGGAGGTTGATTTGATGAGGATAGATGCCATGGAGGATCAAGAAGTCACTTCTCGCTTCCGATCTGGGTTCATGATGGGGGAACTACAGAGCTAAGCTATTCCAAACTCAGTTATCCCTTCCAATGTTAGATTTCTTTCTTATGAAAATATAAAGAAGAGTGTCACTTGTTCTCCCGCAGCTATGCAACACCCTTGGGTGCAAGGAGCTTTAGCCGTTACAGGGAAGCTTCGTAAGGAGATAATGGATCTCAAGCAGCAACTCAATAAGCTCGAGGAAGAGAATCATATCCTGAGGGGCATTATCGCCAAGAATATCACATCACCATCCCCGAAGAAGGAGACATAATCACATGGGTATGGGCACTCCCCTTGGCAACTGCCAAGCTTGGGGGAGATGCCCCAGTATCGTATCACCATCACACTCCTATCTTTACCGTTTTTCTTAGTTCGATCCTTTTAGTAGTATCTTGATCTAGTAGAATAAAGTTTATGGCATGATCAAGTTTTGAGTTTTGCTTTATGATCCCTCTATGTAATCGAGTCCGTGAGCTATATAATAAATATTAGTGTTGAGTCAAGGGCTAGATTATTTTTCCATGATCTTGAGTGAATAAAAGAAAATAGAAAAGAATAAAAAGAAACAAAGAGATCATATTGATCTTATTGAGAGTAATGACTTCACATAGAAAGAGTATGATGATTAAAAAATTGGGGAGTTGGCAAACATAGCTTTGGTCATTGTTGCAATTAATAGGAAGTAATAAAGAAAGAGAGGTTTCACATATAAATATACTATCTTGGACATCTTTTATGATTGGGAGCACTCATTAAAATATGACATGCTAAAGAGTTGATGTTGGACAAGGAAGACAACGTAATGGGTTAGGTTTTCTTATATCTGAGATAAAGTATATTGTCATGGATCATCCAACATGTTGAGCTTGAGTTTCCCCCTCATGCTAGCCAAATTCTTTGCACCAAGTAGAGATACTACTTGTGCTTCCGAAAACCCTTAAACCAGTTTTGCCATGAGAGTCCATCATATCTACCTATGGATTGAGTAAGATCCTTCAAGTAAGTTGTCATCGGTGCAAGGAATAAAAATTGCTCTCTAAGTATGTGTGATTGATTGGTGTGGAGGAAATAAGCTTTATACGATCTTGTGATGTGGAAGAAATAAAAGCGACGGACTGAATAATAAAGGTTCATATCACAAGTGGCAATAGAAAGTGACGTTCTTTCACATTAAGATTTTGTGCATCCAACTCTGAAAGTGCATGGCAACCTCTGCTTCCCTCTACGAAGGGCCTATCTTTTATTATTACCTTCTACCTTATGCAAGAGTCATGGTGATCTTCACCTTTCCTTTTTACATTTTATCCTTTGGCAAGCATGGGATGTTGGAAAGATCCTGATATATATCCAATTGGATGTGGGTTAGCATGAACTATTATTTTTGACATTACCCTTGAGGTAAAAGGTTGGGAGGCGAAACTATAAGCCCCAATCTTTCTCTGTGTCCGATTAAAACTCTGTAACCACAAGTATTGCGTGAGTGTTAGCAATTATGAAAGACTAAATGATAGTTGAGTATGTGGACTTGCTAGAAGGCTCTGACATAGACTCTTTCTGATGTTATGATAAATTGCAATTGCTTCGATGACTGAGATTATAGTTTCTTGATTCTCAATAAAGTTTCTGATTCATACTTTGCATTGTGAATAGATTATTACTTGAGCATTAGAAATCGTATGACAATATCCATATATGTTGCTGTTATGAGAATAATCATGATGCCCTCATGTCCGTAGTTTTTTTATCGACACCTCTACCTCTAAACATGTGGACATATTTATCGTTATCGGCTTCCGCTTGAGGACAAGCGAGGTTTAAGCTTGGGGGAGTTGATACGTCCAATTTGCATCATGCTTTTATATTGACATTTATTGCATTGTGGGCTGTTATTACACATTATGTCACAATACTTATGCCTATTCTCTCTTATTTTACAAGGTTTACATAAGGAGGGAGAATGCCGGCAGCTGGAATTCTGGGCTGGAAAAGGAGCAAATATTAGAGAGCTATTATGCACAACTCCAAAAGTCCTGAAACTCCACGAAAGTTATTTTTGGAAATAATAAAAAATACTGAGCAGAAGAAATACGTCAGGGGGGCCTCCACCTGTCCACGAGGGTGGGTGCGCGCCCTACCCCCATGGGCACGCCCCCTGCCTCGTGGGCCCCCTGTTGGCCCTCCGGTGGCCATCTTCTGCTATATGAAGTCTTTCGTCTAAAAAAATCATAAGCAACCTTTCGGGACGAGACTCCGCCGCCACGAGGCGGAACCTTGGCGGAACCAATCTAGGGCTCCGGCAGAGCTGTTTTGTCGGGGACACTTCCCTCCGGGGGGCGGGGGGGGGGGAATCATCACCATCGTCATCACCAACGCTCCTCTCATCGGGAGAGGGCAATCTCCATGAACATCTTCACCAGCACCATCTCCTCTCAAACCCTAGTTCAGCTCTTGTATCCAATTCTTGTCTCATAGTCTGGGATTGGTACCTGTAGGTTGCTGGTAGTGTTGATTACTCCTTGTAGTTGATGCTAGTTGGTTTATTTGGTGGAAGATCATATGTTCAGATCTTATATGCATATTAATACTCCTCTGATTATGAACATGAATATGCTTTGTGAGTAGTTACGTTTGTTCCTGAGGACATGGGAGAAGTCTTGCTATTAGTAGTCATGTGAATTTGGTATCCGTTCGATATTTTGATGAGATGTATGTTGTCTATCCTCTAGTGGTGTTATGTGAATGTCGACTACATAACACTTCACCCTTATTTGGGCCTAGAGGAAGGCATTGGGAAGTAATAAGTAGATGATGGGTTGCTAGAGTGACAGAAGCTTAAACCCTAGTTTATGCGTTGCTTCGTAAGGGGCTGATTTGGATCCATATGTTTCATGCTATGGTTAGGTTTATCTTAATAATTTTGTTGTAGTTGTGGATGCTTGCAATAGAGGTTAATCATAAGTGGGATGCTTGTTCAAGTAAGAACATCACCCAAGCACCGGTCCACCCACATATCAAATTATCAAAGTACCGAACGCGAATCATATGAACGTGATGAAAACTAGCTTGACAATAATTCTCATGTGTCCTCGGGAGTGCTTTTCTCTATATAAGAGATTTTCAGGCTTGTCCTTTGCTACAAAAAGGATTGGTCCACCTTGCTGCATTTTATTTACTTTTGTTACTTGTTGCTCATTACAAATTATCCTATCACAAAACTATCTGTTACCTATTATTTCAGTGCTTGCAGAGAATACCTTGCTGCAAACCGCTTATCATTTCCTTCTGCTCGTCGTTGGGTTCGACACTCTTACTTCTCGAAAGGACTACGATAGATCCCCTATACTTGTGGGTCATCACTACTCTAGCTAATTGCTCCCACTTTAAATATGCATCCAGATTGAGACTTAGAGTCATCTGGATCAGTGTCAAAATTTGCATCAACGTAACCCTTACGATGAACCTTTTGTCACCTCCATAATCGAGAAACATATCCTTATTCCACTAAGGATAATTTTGACCGTTGTCCAGTGATCTACTCCTAGATCACTATTGTACTCCCTTGCTAAACTCAGTGTAGGGTATACAATAGATCTGGTACACAGCATGACATACTTTATAGAACCTATGGCTGAGGCATAGGGAATGACTTTCATTCTCTTTCTATCTTCTGTCGTGGTCGGACTTTGAGTCTTACTCAATTTCACACCTTGTAACACAGTCAAGAACTCTTTCTTTGACTGTTCCATTTTGAACTACTTTAAAATCTTGTCAAGGTATGTACTCATTGAAAAAACTTATCAAGCGTCTTGATCTATCTCTATTGATCTTGATGCCCAATATTTAAGCAGCTTCACCGAGGTCTTTATTTGAAAAACTTCTTTCAAATACTCCTTTATGCTTTCCAGAAAAATTCTACATTATTTTCGATCAACAATATGTCATTCACATATACTTATCAGAAAGGTTGTAGTGCTCTCACTCACTTTCTAGTAAATACAGGCTCCACCGTAATTCTGTATAAAACTATATGGTTTGATCAACTTATCAAAGCATATATTCCAACTCCGAGATGCTTGCACCAGTCCATAGATGGATCGATGGAGCTTGCATATTCTGTTAGCACCTTTAGGATTGACAAAACCTTCTGGTTGCATCATATACAACTCTTCTTTAATAAATCCATTAAGGAATGTAGTTTTGTTATCCATTTGCCAGATTTCATAAAATGCGGCAATTGCTAACATGATTCGGACAGACTTAAGCATCGATACAAGTGAGAAAATCTCATTGTATTCAACATCTTGAACTTGTCGAAAACATTTTTGCGAAAATTCGAGCTTTGTAGATAGTAACACTACTATCAGCGTCCGTCTTCCTCTTAAAGATCCATTTATTTTCTATGGCTTGCCGATCATCGGGCAAGTCAACCAAAGTCCACACTTTGTTCTCATACATGGATCCCAACTCAGATTTCATGGCCTCAAGCCATTTTGCGGAATCTGAGCTCATCATCGCTTCCTCATAGTTTGTAGGTTCCTCATGGTCAAGTAACATGACCTCTAGAATAGGATTACCGTACCACTCTGGTGCGGATCTCACTCTGGTTTACCTACGAGGTTCGGTAGTAACTTGGTCTGAAGTTACATGATCATCATCATTCAGCTTCCTCACTAATTGGTGTAGGAGTCACAGGAACAAATTTCTGTGATGAACTACTTTCCAATAAGGGAGTAGGTACAGTTACCTCATCAAGTTCTACTTTCCTCCCACTCACTTCTTTCGAGAGAAACTCCTTCTCTAGAAATGATCCATTCTTAGCAACGAATATCTTGCCTTCGGATCTGTGATAGAATGTGTACCCAACTGTCTCCTTTGGGTATCCTGTGAAGACACATTTCTTTGATTTGGGTTTGAGCTTATCAGGATGAAACTTTTTCTTATAAGCATCGCAAACCCAAACTTTAAGAAATGACAACTTTGGTTTCTTGCCAAACCACAGTTCATACGGTGTCGTCTCAACGGATTTAGATGGTGTCCTTTTTAACGTGAATGCAGCTGTCTCTAATGCATGACCCCAAAACTATAGTGGTAAATCGGTAAGAAACATCATAGATTGCACTATATCCAATGAAGTACGGTTATGACGTTTGGACACACCATTATGATGTGGTGTTCCAACTGGCACGAATTTGTGAAACTATTCCACATTGTTTTAATTGAAGACCAAACTTGTAACTCAAATATTTGTCTCCATGATCAGATCGTAGAAACTTTATTTTCTTGTCACGATGATTTTCCACTTCACTCTGAAATTCTTTGAACTTTTCAAATGTTTCAGTCTTATGTTTCATCAAGTAGATATACCCATATCTGCTCAAATCATCTGTGAAGGTCAGAAAATAACGATACCCGACGCGAGCCTCAACACTCATCGGACCGCATACATCAGTATGTATTATTTCCAATAAGTCAGTTGCTCGCTCCATTGTTTCGAAGAACAGAGTCTTAGTCATCTTGCCCATGAGGCATGTTTCGCAAGCATCAAGTGATTCATAATCAAGTGTTTCCAAAAAACCCATCAGCATGGAGTTTCTTCATGAGCTTTACACCAATATGACCTAAACGGCAGTGCCACAAATAAGTTGCACTATCATTATTAACTTTGCATATTTTAGCTTCAATATTGTGAATATGTGTATCACTACAATCGAGATCCAACAAACCATTTTCATTGGGTGTATGACCATAGAAGGTTTTATTCATGTAAACCGAACAACAATTGTTCTCTAACTTAAATGAATAACCGTATTGCAATAAACATGATCAAATCATACTCATTCTCAACGCAAACATCAAATAACACTTATTTAGGCTCAACACTAATCCCGAAAATATAGGGAGTGTGCGATGATGATCATATCAAACTTGGAACCACTTCCAACACACATCATCGCTTCACCCTTAACTAGTCTCTGTTCATCTTGCAACTCCCGTTTCGAGTTACTAATCTTAGCAACTGAACTAGTATCAAATAACGAGGGATTGCTACAAACACTAGTAAAGTACACATCAATAACATGTATATCAAGTATATCTTTGTTCACTTTGCCATCCTTCTTATCCGCCAGATACTTGGGACAGTTCCGCTTCCAGTGACCAGTCCCTTTGCAATAAAAGCACTCAGTCTCAGGCTTAGGTCCAGACTTGGGTTTCTTCACTTGAGCAGCAACTTGCTTGCCGTTCTTCTTGAAGTTCCCCTTCTTCCCTTTGCCCTTTTCTTGAAACTAGTGGTCTTGTCAACCATCAACACTTGATGTTTTTCTAGATTTCTACCTTCGTCAATCTCAGCATCACGAAGAGCTTGGGAATTGTTTCCGTTATCCCTTGCATATTATAGTTCATCACGAAGTTCTACTAACTTGGTGATGGTGACTAGAGAATTCTGTCAATCACTATCTTATCTAGAAGATTAACTCCCACTTGATTCAAGCAATTGTAGTACCCAGCCAATCTGAGCACATGCTCACTGCTTGAGCTATTCTCCTCCATCTTTTAGCTATAGAACTTGTTGGAGACTTCATATCTCTCAACTCGGGTATTTTCTTGAAATATTAACTTCAAGTCTTGGAACATCTCATATGGTCCATGACGTTTGAAACGTCTTTGAAGTCCCGATTCTAAGCCGTTAAGCATGGTGCACTAAACTATCAAGTAGTCATCATATTAAGTTAGCCAAACGTTCATAACGTCTGCATATGCTCCTGCAATAGGTCTATCACCTAGCGGTGCATCAAGGACATAATTCTTCTGTGCAGCAATGAGGATAATCCTCAGATCATGGACCAAGTCCGCGTCATTGCTACTAACATCTTTCAACATAGTTTTTCTCTAGGAACATATCAAAAATAAAACAGGGGAGCTAAAACGCGAGCTATTGATCTACAACATAGATATGCTAATATTACCAGGACTAAGTTCATGATAAATTAAAGTTCAATTAATCATATTACTTAAGAACTCCCACTTAAATAGACATCCCTCTAATCCTATAAGTGATCACGTGATCCAAATCAACTAAACCAGGTCCGATCATCACGTGAGATGGAGTAGTTTCAATGGTGAACATCACTATGTTGATCATATCTACTATATGATTCACGCTCGACCTTTCGGTCTCAGTGTTCCAAGGCCATATCTGTTATATGCTAGGCTCGTCAAGTTTAACCAGAGTATTCCGCGTGTGCAACTGTTTTGCACCCGTTGTATTTGAACGTAGAGCCTATCACACCCGATCATCACGTGGTGTCTCAGCACGAAGAACTTTTGCAATGGTGCATACTCAGGGAGAACACTTATACCTTGATAATTTAGTGAGGGATCATCTTATAATGCTACCGTCAATCAAAGCAAGATAAGATGCATAAAAGATAAACATCACATGCAATAAAAATATGTGACATGATATGGCCATCTTCATCTTGTGGCTTTGATCTCCATCTCCAAAGCATCGTCATGATCTCCATTGTCGCCGGCATGACACCATGATCTCCATAATCTTGATATATATTAATGTGTCGTCACATGGTCGTCTTGCCAACTATTGCTCTTGCAACTATTGCTATCGCATAGCGATAAAGTAAAGCAATTATTTGGCGCTTGCATCTTATGCAATAAAGAGACAACCATAAGGCTTCTGCCAGTTGCCGATAACTTCAACAAAACATGATCATCTCATACAACAACTTATATCTCATCATGTCTTGACCATATCACATCACAACATGCCCTGCAAAAACAAGTTAGACGTCCTCTACTTTGTTGTTGCAAGTTTTACGTGGCTGCTACGGGCTGAGCAAGAACCGTTCTTTCCTATGCATCAAAACCACAACGATAGTTCGTCAAGTTAGTATTGTTTTAACCTTCACAAGGACCGGGCGTAGCCACACTCGGTTCAACTAAAGTTGGAGAAACTGACACCCGCCAGCCACCTGTGTGCAAAGCACATCGGTAGAGCCAGTCTCGCGTAAGCGTACGCGTAATGTCGGTCCGGGCCGCTTCGTCCAACAATACCACCGAACCAAAGTATGAAATGCTGGTAAGCAGTATGACTTATATCGCCCACAACTCACTTGTGTTCTACTCGTGCATATAACATCTACGCATAAAACCAGGCTCGGATGCCACAGTTGGGGAACGTAGTAATTTCAAAAATTTCCTACGCACACGCAAGATCATGGTGATGCATAGCAACTAGAGGGGAGAGTGTGTCCACGTACCCTCATAGACCGAAAGCGGAAGCGTTATGACAATGCGGTTTATGTAGTCGTACGCCTTCATGATCCGACCGATCCAAGTACCGAACGTACGACACCTCCGAGTTCAGCACACGTTCAGGTCGATGACGTCCCTCGAACTCTGATCCAGCCAAGCTTTGAGGGAGAGTTCCGTCAGAACGACAGCGTGGTGAGCGATGATGATGTTCTACCGACACAGGGCTTCGCCTAAGCACCGCTACGATATTATCGAGGTGGATTATGGTGGAGGGGGGCACCGCGCACGACTAAGAGATCAAGAGATCAATTGTTGTGTCTATGTGGTGCCCCTTGCCCCCGTATATAAAGGAGCAAGGGGGAAGAGGCGGCCGGCCAGGAGAGGGGCGCGCCAGGAGGAGTCCTACTCCCATCGGGAGTAGGACTCCCTCCCTTCCTTGTTGGATTGGGAGAAGGGGGAAAGAGGAGGAGAAGAAGGAAAGGGGGGCGCAACCCCCCCCCCCCTCCTTGTCCAATTCAGACTAGAGGGGGAGGGGTCGCCCGGCCTGCCCTGGCCTCCCCTCCTCTTGTCCACTAAGGCCCATGTAGGCCCATTAAACCCCCGGGGGGTTCTGGTAACCCCCCGGTACTCCGGTATATATCCGATAACCCGCGGAACCATTCCAGTGTTGGAATATAGTCGTCCAATATATCAATCTTCATGTCTCGACCATTTCGAGACTCCTCGTCATGTCTGTGATCACATCCAGGACTCTGAACTACCTTTGGTACATCAAAACATATAAACTCATAATATAACTGTCATCGAAACTTTAAGCGTGTGGACCCTACGGGTTCGAGAACTATGTAGACATGACCGAGACACGTCTCCAGTCAATAACCAATAGCGGAACCTGGATGCTCATATTGGCTCCCACATATTTGATACGTCTCCATCGTATCTACTTTTCCAAACACTTTTGCCCTTGTTTTGGACTCTAACTTGCATGATTTGAATGGAACTAACCCGGACTGACGCTGTTTTCAGCAGACTTTCCATGGTGTTATTAATGTGCAGAAACAAAAGTTCTCGGAATGACCTGAAACTCCACGGAATGTCTTTTCAGAAATAATAAAAAATCATTGCCAAAGATGAAGACCAGGGGCCCCACACCCTGTCCGCGAGGGTGGGGGCGTGCCCTCCCCCCTAGGGCGCGCCCCTACCTTGTGGGCCCCCTAGAGCTCCTCCGACGCCAACTCCAACTCTATATATATTTGCTTTCGGGGAGAAAAAAAATCAAGGAGAAGAATTCATCGCGTTTTACGACACGGAGCCGCCGCCAAGCCCTAAAACCTCTATGGAGGGCTGATCTGGAGTCCGTTCGGGGCTCCGGAGAGGGGGATTCATTGTCGTTATCATCATCAACCATCCTCCATCACCAATTTCATGATGCTCACCGCTGTGCGTGAGTAACTCCATCGTAGGCTTGTTGGACGGTGATGGGATTGATGAGATCTATCATGTAATCGAGTTAGTTTTGTTAGGGTTTGATCCCTAGTATCCACTATGTTCTGAGATTGTTGTTGCTATGACTTTGCTATGCTTAATGCTTGTCACTAGGGCCCGAGTGCCATGATTTCATATCTGAACCTATTATGTTTTCATGAATATATGTGTGTTCTTGATCCTATCTTGCAAGTCTATAGTCACCTACTATGTGTTATGATCCGGCAACCCCGAAGTGACAATAATCGGGACCACTCCCGCTGATGACCCTAGTTTGAGGAGTTCATGTATTCACTATGTGCTAATGCTTTGTTTCGGTACTCTATTAAAAGGAGGCCTTAATATCCCTTAGTTTCCGCTAGGACCGCTACCACGGGAGGGTAGGACAAAAGATGTCATGCAAGTTCTTTTCCATAAGCACGTATGACTATATTCGGAATACATGCCTACATTACATTGATGAATTGGAGCTAGTTCTGTGTCACCCTATGTTATGATTGTTACATGATGAACCGCATCCGGCATAATTCTCCATCATCGATCCAATGCCTACGAGCTTTTCCTATATAGGTTCTCGCTTATTTACTTTCCAGTTGCTACTGTTACAATCACTACAAAACACCAAAAATATTACTTTTGCCTGTGTTGCTTTTGTTACCGTTACCACTACTATCATATTACTTTCCTACTAAATACTTTGCTACAGATATTAAGTTATCCAGGTGTGGCTGAATTGGCAAGTCAGTTGCTAATACTTGAGAATATTCTTTGGCTCCCCTTGTGTCGAATCAATAAATTTGGGTTGAATACTCTACCCTCAAAAACTTTTGCGATCCCCTATACTTGTGGGTTATCAAGACTATTTTCTGGCACCGTTGCCAGGGAGCATAGCTCTATTCTTTGAGTCACTTGGGATTTATATCTGCTGGTCACTATGAAGAACTTGAAAGACGTTAAGACAACAATTTATCCCTCAACTACGAGGAGAGGTAAGGAACTGCCATCTAGCTCTGCACTTGATTCACCTTCTGTTTTGGGTAAGCTTGCGACACCTAGACCCGCTTCTGCTATTCGTTCTGATATGTCGCATGTTATTGATGATGCCACTTCTGCTATGCATGATACTTATGATGAAATTACTTCTATGCTTGATACTACTGTGCCCCTTAGTGAATTTCTTGAAGAACAGATTGCTAGGGCTAGAGAGAAAGAAATTATTGAAACTGATTATATTGATGAAAGTGATGATGAAGATATGCCTGTTATTCCTGAGGGTTATGTTTTTGATATGGAAGCTTCTGCAGCTATTTTAGCTTGCAAAGATAGATATGAGCTCAAGAGGTTATTAGCTAATTGGAATAAGCAATCTCTTAAAGATAGAATGAAACCTGACCCTGCTTTTGCTACTTCACCTATCTGTGTTGCCGATAAGGATTATGAATTCTCTGTTGATCCTTATATAATTACTTTGGTTGAATCTGATCCTTTTCATGGCTATGAATCTAAAACTGTTGTGGCACATCTCACTAAATTAAATGATATAGCCACCCTGTTCACTAATGATGAGAGATCTCGCTACTTTTATATCCTTAAAATATTTCCGTTCTCATTAAAGGGTGATGCTAAGATATGGTTTAATTCTCTTGATCCTGGTTGTGTGCGTAGTCCCCAGGATATGATTTATTACTTCTCTGCTAAATATTTCCCTGCTCATAAGAAACAAGCTGCTTTTAGGGAAATATACAACTTTGTGCAAATTGAAGAAGAGAGTCTCCCACAAGCTTGGGGAAGGCTTCTCAAGTTACTTAATGCTTTGCCTGATCATCCTCTTAAGAAAAATGAAATACTTGATATCTTTTATAATGGACTAACCGATGCTTCCAGAGATTACATGGATAGTTGTGATGGTTCTGTTTTCAGGGAAAGAACACTGGATGAAGCTGAAATTCTATTGAATAATATGTTGACAAATGAAAATAATTGGACGATTCCTGAGCCTATTCCTAAACCAACTCTGAAGAAGAGAGGTGTTCTATTTCTCAATCCTGAAGATATGTAAGAGGCAAAGAAATCTATGAAAGAAAAAGGTATTAAAGCTGAAGATGTTAAGAATTTACCCCCTGTTGAAGAAATACATGGTCTTAATCTACCGCCTGTTGAAGAAACATATGATTATAATCCATTACCTATTGAAGAACCTCATGGTCTTGATAACCCGACACAAGTAGTAAAGGTAAATTCTCTCTATAGATATGATAGAGCTGAAATCCCTCCTGCTAAAATTGCTAGCCGATGCTTGGATGAGTTTGATAACTTTATGGTTAAGCAAGAAGATTTCAATGCTTATTTTGGTAGACAATTAAAACAAAATGCTTATATGATTAAACACTCGGGTGATTATATGGCTAATGTTAGAGGTGAACTTAAACTCGTTAGCAAACATGCCTCTATGGTTACCACTCAAGTAGAACAAGTACTTAAAGCTCAAAATGATTTGCTCAATGAAATGAATAGTAAGAAAAAGATTATGCTGTTAGAGTGGCTACTAGAACTGGTAGAATGACTCAGGAACCTTTGTATCCTGAAGGCCACCCTAAGAGAATTGAGCAAGATTCTCAGAGAAATAATATTGATGTACCTAGTTCTTCTAAAAAGAAGAAAAAGAAAAATGATAGGACTTTGCATGCTTCTAGTGAACCTATTGCTGAACCACCTGAGAATCCAAATGATATCTCTATGTCTGATGCTGAAACACAATCTGGTAATGTGACGCCCTGATAATTAAGCTACAGTAATTCCCTGCTAATGATGCAACGTCATCATGATTACAGTTGTTAAACTCTCGTTAGTTCGAACCTGGTCCAAATTCAAATTTTCAAAGTGTGGCCAATAATCGATGGATATTTGTCATGTTGGAACAAACCTCTTTTGGATTCCGAAAGTGCCCCTGAAAATTATTTAGTGGTCCAGCATCTTTTGAAGTTGACCTTTTCAATTTCTAAAAATGGTCAGACAACTCCTTTTGACCCCATACTTTTTGTTCCATCTCAATTTATTGTGTTAGAATTATGTGCCACGTTTCGCTCAAAACAAAACTCTTTTGGCACAAAAAGAAAATGCAAACATAGGCAAAAAAAGGAGTTAAACAAAAGAAAAGGAAAAACCCAATCAGCAAAAGAAAACAAAACCCCTCCCCACTAATTCCCCTGGGCCTTGGCCACTGGACAGGCCCAACCCACCGCCAGGTCGTTCCCCTTCCTCTGTTCATCGGGAGCTCGTGGACAGAGGGCGGCCGTACACGGCGCCGATGGCCACGGGGCGGCCATCCACTCCCCTTGGCGCCCTACAAGGTTGCTCCCTCCCCCCCTGCAAAACCCTAGCCCACTGTTTTCCCCTCGCTCCTCTCTCTCCCTCTTAATTTCGTCCATGCCCGGGCGCAATCGTCGTCGCGCCGCCATCGTTGTCGTGGTCGACGTCCACCACGAGCCGCAACAAGAAGACCAGGAGGTGGGCACCAGCGTCCTCGACACCTGAGTAGAAGGAGTTGTACCGCGGAGTCCCGAGCCTCGCCATCGACCTGTCTTCGTCACCACGGTCGTCGTCGCCAATTTCGTCGACCCGCTCGACCTCGCGCTTTCCCGGCTTCCCCGAGACCACTACGAGCACCAATGTGAGCATCCGGTCCTCCCCGACCCCCTCTTCCTCCTCCCCATGCCCCTTAGGCACCGATTCGTCGAGCTCCGCCCGTTGACCACCGTCGCGTATAGGCCTCTGGCGGCCTCGCCTCTGACTGCGCCCCAGCGTGCGTCCGCGTGCCCGCAGCCGCGCTCGCTGCAGCACCGCGGCTGCCCCGCGCTCGCCTCGCTCATTACCGCCAGACCACGCCTGCTCCGGCCTGCCGCCGACCGCGTCGTAGTTGCCCCGCGCCCTACCCCCGCTCTCCCCTGCTCGCGTGCTGCTTGCCGCGGCGGCTGCACTCGCCGCTGTTTCTCTCCCCCCCCCCCCCCCCCCCGCCTGCTCCCACTGAGCTGGCGCCCAGGGCCGCGGGCGCTTCCAGCGCGCCCCTGCCGGGAGGCCGCCGCCGCTGCTGGTTGTGGCCGAGGCCGCCGGCACACTCCGGCGCCCGTGCGTGCCCGGCCGGCCCCTGTTTAGCTTAGGGACAAACCCCCCACTGATTAGGCTACCCCCTGCTAATTACATACTAACTAGTGGGCCCCTTAGATAAAACAGCTCACCAAATCCCTCTGTTAAAGTGTACAACCAATGACATGTGGGTCCCCCTTATTTTAGATTAAAGGAAAATCATTTCATAAGTCATTAAGACACTTACATGTGGGACCCACGTACTATTCATCTGTTGAACAGTCAATGTTGACTGGGTCAACTGGGCCCTCTGGACCCATCTGTCATCCACTGTGGCTAGCCAACAGTGTGTGCACATAGAATTTTCTACTTATTTTCGAATTTAAATTTATTTCGAAAAATACAGTCACCTTTGAAAATTCATAGAAATTAAACCATAGCTCGGATGGAAAAACTTTATACATGAAAGTTGCTCAGAACGACGAGAGGAATCCGGATACGCAGCCCGTTCATCCGCCACGCATCCCTAGCATAGTGAACACGTAACTTTCCCCCTCCGATTCATTTGTCCGAAAACGCGAAACACCGGGGATATTTTCCCAGATGTTTCCCCCTTTCGCCGGTACCACCTACTACCGTGTTAGGGCACACCTAGCACCGCGTATTGCCATGTTACGCTTTGTGATGATTTGATTGCTCTGTTATTTATTGTGTTTCCCCTCCGATACTTCTTTCCGGTAGACCCCGAGACTGCCGGCGACTCCCAGTTCGACTACGGAGTTGATGACCCCTCCTTGCCAGAGCAAACAGGCAAGCCCCCTCCCTTGATCACCAGATATCGCATATTCTTCTCTATACTGCTTGCATTAGAGTAGTGTAGCATGTTACTGCTTTCCGTTAATCCTATACTGTTGCATAGCCTGTCCTTGCTACTACTGTTGTTACCTTTACCTGCTATCCTACTGTCTAGTATAGGATGCTAGTGTTCCATCAGTGGCCCTACACTCATGTCCGTCCGCCATGCTATACTACTGGGTCGTGATCACTTCGGGAAGTGATCGCGGGCATATACTATATACTTTACACTGTTACATTACATGTGATACTGTTCGGAGATGGGGGCTGAAGGGGCAGGTGGTTCCACCCAGGTAGTGGTGGGCCTGGGTTCTCGACGGCCCCCGACTGTTACTTTGTGGCGGAGCGACAGGGCAGGTTGAGACCACCTAGGAGAAAGGTGGGCCTGGCCCTGGTCGGCGTTCGTGGTTACTTAACACACTTAACGAGATCTTGGTATTTGATCTGAGTCTGGCCATTTGGTCTATACGCACTAACCATCTAAGCGGGAGTAGTTATGGGTATCCCGGCCTCGTGGTATCAGCCGAAGCCTTCGTGACGTCAGCGACTGAGCGGCGCGCGCCAGAATGGGCCGCGTAACGTGACTTCTGTTGTACTGGAGGTTGCTAGGTCTGCTTCCGGCCGCGTTCGCAACGTGCAGGTGTGCTCAGGGCGATGGGCCCAGACCCCTGCGCGCTTAGGTTTAGACCGGCGTGTTGACCTCTCTGTTGTGCCTAGGTGGGGCTGCGACGTGTTGATCTTCCGCGGCCGGGCATGACCCCGAAAAGTGTGTACGGCCAAATGGGATCAAGCGTGTTGGGTTATGTGGTGCACCCCTACGGGGAAGTTAATCTATTCGAATAGCCGTGTCCCTCGGTAAAAGGACGACCCGGAGTTGTACCTTGACCTTATGACAACTAGAACAGGATACTTAATAAAACACACCCTTCCTAGTGCCAGATACAACCCGGTGATCGCTCTCTAACAGGGCATCGAGGAGGGGATCGCCGGGTAGGATTATGCTATGCGATGCTACTTGGAGGTCTTTAGTCTACTCTCTTCTATATGCTGCAAGACGGAGGCTGCCAGAAGCGTAGTCTTCGACAAGATTAGATATCCCCTCTTATTCTGGCATTCTGCAGTTCAGTCCACTGATATGGCCCCTTACACATATATCCATGCATATGTAGTGTAGCTCCTTACTTGCGAGTACTTTGGATGAGTACACACGATTGCTTTGTTTCCCCCTTTTCCCCTTTCCTCTACCCGATTGCTGCGACCAGATGATGGAGCCCAGGATCCAGACGCCACCGTCGACGATGACCCCTTCTACTCTGGAGGTGCCTACTACTACATGCAGCCCGTTGACGACGACCAGGAGTAGATTAGGAGGATCCCAGGCAGGAGGCCTGCGCCTCTTTCGATCTGTATCCCAGTTTGTGCTAGCCTTCTTAAGGCAAACTTGTTTAACTTATGTCTGTACTCAGATATTATTGCTTCCACTGACTCGTCTATGATCGAGCACTTGTATTCGAGCCCTCGAGGCTCCTGGCTTGTATTATGATGCTTGTATGACTTATTTTATTTATAGAGTTGTGTTGTGATATCTTCCCGTGAGTCCCTGATCTTGATCGTACACATTTGCGTGCATGATTAGTGTACGATTGAATCGGGGGCGTCATAGGTAATGAACATGAACCTAGTGAAAATGTTAATGATGATGTTCATGATGATACTCAACCTAGTAATAATAATGATGTAGAAGTTGAACCTGCTGTTGATCTTGATAACCCACAATCAAAGAATCAACATTATGATAAGAGAGACTTTGTTGCTAGGAAACATGGTAAAGAAAGGGAGCCTTGGGTTCAGAAACCCATGCATTTTCCTCCCAAACCATCCAAGAAAAAGGATGATGAGGATTTTGAGCGCTTTGATGAAATGATTAGACCTATCTTTTTGCGTATGCGATTGACTGGTATGCTCAAAATGAATCATTATGCTAAATATATGAAAGATATTGTCACTAATAAAAGAAAGATACCGGAAGCTGAAATTTCCACCATGCTTGCTAATTATACTTTTAAGGGTGGAATACCAAAGAAACTTGGAGATCCAGGAGTACCTACTATACCATGCTCCATTAAAATAAATTATGCTAAAACTGCTTTATGTGATCTTGGAGCCGGCGTTAGTGTTATGCCCCTCTCTTTATATCGTAGACTTGACTTGAATAAGTTGATACCTATTGAAATATCTTTGCAAATGGCTGATAAATCAACTGCTATACCTGTCGGTATATGTGAGGATGTGCCTGTTGTGGTTGCAAACGTTACCATTTTAACAGACTTTGTTATTCTTGATATCCCCGAGGACGATAGTATGTCTATTATTCTTGGAAGACCTTTTTTGAATACTGCAGGTGCTGTTATTTATTGCAACAAAGGCAATGTCACTTTTCATGTTAATGGTAATGAGCATACGATACACTTTCCGAGGAAACAACCTCAAGTTCATAGTATCAACTCTATTGGAAAAATTCCATCAATTATATTTGGAGGTTTTGAATTTCCTCTTCCTACTGTCAAGAAAAAATATGATATTCTTATTATTGGGGATGTGCAAATCCCCGTTGAGGTAATATAGTGTTATTCGAAATTTCTCCGGTTTCATGTTATTCAAAATGAGTTTATTAACAAGACCTGATCAACCTTGTTAGTGGATTCCTTTTGATGAGCATGAGATGGATGAAACTAGAAGGCACAACCTTCTGTACCCTCTTTCTACTTTTTGTTATTTAGTTGAAATAAAGTAAAAATAGTATTTTTCTGTCTGTTTTCTGATTTATCCGTGCAATACAAAAATACCTCGAAAATAAAAGTTCTCCAAATGCCCTGAAAATGGAATATGATTTTTTCTAGAATATTTGAGAATTTCTGGAACCGAGAACACAGCAGGGGGGTCAACCACCTGGCCACGAGGGTGGAGGGCGTGCCCCCTGCCTAGGGGGCCCACGGTGGCCCTCCTCCACTCATTCCTGCACCCACACACTCCTTCTTCCTCCCACAAACACCAATATCCAACTCAAGCACGAGTTCTAGTTCATTTTGCTGCGATTTTCAATCTCCTTGCTCAAAGCACCTCTCACAAAACTGCTTGGGGAGATTGTTCCTTGGTATGTGACTCCTCAATTGGTCCAATTATTTTTGTTCTAGTGCTCTATTCATTGCGAATTTGTGCTGCCTAGGTGACCATGTTCTTGAGCTTGCATGTCAAATTTATATGGTTCCAAGTAGTTCTAATGCTTGATATAGGCTCTAGGCACTTGTAGGAGTAGTTGCTATCAATTTTATTGAAGTTGGTTCACTTTTGTTTGAAATTACTAAAAAATTTAGATTTTTTCAGAGGAAGAAATATGCTTAGGAAAATGTTCCAAGGTGGTTCTTCAAGGAAGCAAGGACCCAGGCTTGCGATGCGTGATGCTGATGACGAGCCACCAAGAGACGCTCCAGTGCGGTCTTGTGAGTGGCCTTTAGAAAATTTTATGGATCGAGCGGGAATCAAAGAGGAATTTAACGCATATTGCGTAACGTCGATCTTGTGAGCTTTGAGGCAGACAAATTCCCGTAGTACCATCATCTCAATAGTTCATTTGTGAGGAGGTTTGAATTTTCATCTTCACGTAATTCTCCAACTGTCCTGTTTGATCTTTATGAAAAATCTTATACCATGGACTTAGAGGATTTTACTTTTACTTGCAAACTTCCATAGTGGAGTAGTGTTAGTGACCCCCGTAAATCTAAATTTAGAAACTTTCTTGCTAGTATAACTGTGGGGGAATCTAGAGATATAGCGCAAGCTACCATAGGGAACATTCATTTTCCTACTATACATTATTTTGCTCTCTTCATAGGTAGGTGCATAAATGGTAAGGATGAAGCATGTCATATGTGTGTGCCTGACCTCAGTATTTTTAGGAGTGATGTGTTAGGAGACCAATCTTATAATTTGGGAGCCATTGTTGCACGTAGGTTGCATCATAATAGATTTAATGGAGATTTCTTTGGAGGAATCTATGCAACCCGCTTAGCTGATTTTCTTGATGTGGACGTTCGTGAGGACGATATGGAGTTGCCTCCTACTTATTTAGATTTTAACTCTATGGTCTATCACCAGTTTGTCAAGAGGAATGAATCACCTCTCCAGTATCGACTAATCTTTGACAAACAACATGTTGTCCGTATTACTCTCCCTGCTCCTGCCTTTTTTGATTATCAGGCAAAAGGAAGATATGTTATTACCAGAGAGGAGGCAGATGAGTACGAGAGGAGGGCGGAGGCCACTCGCCGCCATGCTGCAGCTCAGGAGGCGATAACCGCTGCATCTCAGTACGACCCCAGCTACACCTACGGGTATCCGCCAGGCCATCCCTGGCAATGAACCAACTTAGGCCAAAAGCCTAAGCTTGGGGGAGTACGTATTTCCCACCGACATTACATTTATGTTTACACACACTCATTGCTAGATGTCGGTGCTCATACTTTTCACTGTAATATCCATGCTAGTTTATTTTCTTTTTCTTGCTTTCTTCTTGTGTGTTTGTTAAACCTTAAGAAAAACCAAAAAAATTAGTAGTAACTTTTAGTTAGTTTACCCTTCTTGCTGTAGTAGTAGTAATTAAAAGAAACCCAAAAAGATTTCTCATTCTTCTTTTGCTTGTTGGGAGCTTTCCCGTGTGAATAGTTTCTTTTCTTTTCTTTTCTTTTCTTTGGGGGTCGATAGGAGAAGACCATAATTAAATTGTTGAAGTGGCTCTTATATGCATTATTGTTGATTTAACCAAGAGCCATATTGCCTTGTCTTCTCCTATTTATTGAATGCTCGCAGATTCCAGCTTAGTCCAATGCACGTGCACTCTTATTATTATTCACTTCGTTCAGTCGTGCAAGTGAAAGGCAATTATGATGATATATGATGGACTGACTGAGATGAGAAAAGCTGGTACGAACTCGACCTCTCTTGTTTTTGTAAATATGATGAGTTCATCGTTCCTGATTCAGCTTATTATGAATAAACATGCTTGCAATGACAATTAGAGATCATAGTTGCTCGCGCCATGCTTGATTAGCTATGAGTTATAATGGTTTACCTTGCGTGCCAACATGCTATTAAAATGGTTGTGATGTGGTATAGTGGGGTGGTATCCTCCTTTGAATGATTTAAGTGACTTGACTTGGCACATGTTCACACATGTAGTTGAAAAAAAAATCAACATAGCCTTCACGATATTTATGTTCATGGTGGATTATATCCTACTCATGCTTGCATCCAATGTTTATTAATTTTAATGCATGTTCATGAATGTAGTCACTCTCTAGTTGGTCGCTTCCCAGTCTTTTGCTAGCCTTCACTTGTACTAAGTGCTTGTGCATCCAATCCCTTAAACCCCAAAGTTATTCCATATGAGTCCACCATACCTTCCTATATACGGTATCTACCTGCCGTTCCAAGTAAATTTGTATGTGCCAAACTCTAAACCTTCAAATAAACATTCTGTTTTGTATGCTCGAATAGCTCATGTATCAACTAGGGCTGCCCTTATCTTCCATGTTAGGCGGGTTATTCTCAAGAGGAGTGGACTCCGCTCCTCATTCACGAGAAAATGGCCGGTCTCCGGGATGCCCAGTCCCATGCTTTATGCAAACTAAATCAAAATAATTGCAAACAAAACTCCCCCTGGGATTGTTGCTAGTTGGAGACACTCGTTGTTTCGAGCAAGTCATGGATTGATGCTTGTTGGTGGAGGGGGGGTATAAACTTTATCATTCTGTTTGGGAACCGCCTATAATGTGTGTAGCATGGAAGATATTGCCATCTCTTGGTTGTTATGTTGACAATGAAAGTATGCTGCTCAAAATATTATTTATCTCTATTTCAAAACCAAGCTCTGGCACCTCTACAAATCCCTGCTTCCCTCTGCGAAGGGCTTGTCTATTTACTTTTATGTTGAGTCATCACCCTCTTATTAAAAAGCACTAGCTGGAGAGCACAGTTGTCATTTGCATCCATTACTATTAATTTATATTGGGTATGACTATGATTGGATCTCTCTTACCATGAATTACAATGTCTAGTCAGTCCTTGATCTTTAAAGGTGCTCTGCATTTATGTTTTGTGGTCTCAGAAAGGGCTAGCGATATACCATCTTGTTATATCATATTATGATTGTTTTGAGAACGTGTTGTCATCCGAGATTTATTATTATGACTCGCTAGATGATTATGCTATTGATATGAGTAAACATGAGACCTAAGAGTTATTGTAAATGTGGTTAGTCATAATCTTTGCTGAAAACTTGAATGTTGGCTTTACATATTTACAACAACAAGAGCAAACAGAGTTTGTAAAAGTTTTTCTTTATCACTTTCAGTTTATCAACTGAATTGCTTGAGGACAAGCAAAGGTTTAAGCTTGGGGGAGTTGATACGTCTCCGTCGTATCTACTTTTCCAAACACTTTTGCCCTTGTTTTGGACTCTAACTTGCATGATTTGAATGGAACTAACCCAGACTGACGCTGTTTTCAGCAGACTTTCCATGGTGTTATTTATGTGCAGAAACAAAAGTTCTCGGAATGACCTGAAACTCCACGGAACGTCTTTTCAGAAATAATAAAAAATCCTTGCCAAAGATGAAGACCAGGGGGCCCACACGCTGTCCACGAGGGTGGGGGGCGCCCTCCCCCCTAGGGCGCGCCCCCTACCTCGTGGGCCCCCTGGAGCTCCTCCGACGCCAACTCCAACTCTATATATTTGCTTTCGGGGAGAAAAAATCAAGGAGAAGAATTCATCGCGTTTTACGACACGGAGCCGCAGCCAAGCCCTAAAACCTCTCGGGAGGGCTGATCTGGAGTCCGTTCGGGGCTCCGGAGAGGGGGATTCGTTGCTGTCGTCATCATCAACCATCCTCCATCATCAATTTCACGATGCTCACCGCCGTGCGTGAGTAATTCCATCGTAGGCTTGCTGGACGGTGATGGGTTGGATGAGATCTATCATGTAATCGAGTTAGTTTTGTTAGGGTTTGATCCCTAGTATCCACTATGTTCTGAGATTGATGTTGCTATGACTTTGCTATGCTTAATGCTGGTCACGAGGGCCCGAGTGCCATGATTTCAGATCTGAACCTATTATGTTTTCATGAATATATGTGTGTTCTTGATCCTATCTTGCAAGTCTATAGTCACCTACTATGTGTTATGATCCGGCAACCCCGAAGTGACAATAATCGGGACCACTCCCGGTGATGACCCTAGTTTGAGGAGTTCATGTATTCACTATGTGCTAATGCTTTGTTCCAGTACTCTATTAAAAGGAGGCCTTAATATCCCTTAGTTTCCGCTAGGACCCCGCTGCCATGGGAGGGTAGGACAAAAGATGTCATGCAAGTTCTTTTCCATAAGCACGTATGACTATATTCGGAATACATGCCTACATTACATTGATGAATTGGAGCTAGTTCTGTGTCACCCTATGTTACGATTGTTACATGATGAACCGCATCCGGCATAATTCTCCATCACCGATCCAATGCCTACGAGCTTTTCCTATATAGGTTCTCGCTTATTTACTTTCCAGTTGCTACTGTTACAATCACTACAAAACACCAAAAATATTACTTTTGCCTGTGTTGCTTTTGTTACCGTTACCACTACTATCATATTACTTTCCTACTAAATACTTTGCTACAGATATTAAGTTATCCAGGTGTGGCTGAATTGGCAAGTCAGTTGCTAATACTTGAGAATATTCTTTGGCTCCCCTTGTGTCGAATCAATAAATTTGGGTTGAATACTCTACCCTCAAAAACTTTTGCGATCCCCTATACTTGTGGGTTATCAATATTCTACGAAGATCTTTATCGGTCAGACCGCATAACAACATACGTTGTTCCCTTTGTCATCGGTATGTTACTTGCCCGAGATTCGATCGTCGGTATCTCAATACCTAGTCCAATCTCGTTACCGACAAGTCTCGTTACTCGTTCCGTAATACATCATCTCACAACTAACTCATTAGTTGCAATGCTTGCAAGACTTAACTGATGTGTATTACCGAGTGGGCCCAGAGATACCTCTCCGATAATCGGAGTGACAAATCCTAATCTCGAAATACGCCAACCCAACAAGTACCTTTGGAGACACCTGTAGAGCACCTTTATAATCACCCAGTTACGTTGTGACGTTTGGTAGCACACAAATTGTTCCTCCGGTAAACGGGAGTTGCAGAATCTCATAGTCATAGGAACATGTATAAGTCATGAAGAAAGCAATAGCAACATACTAAACGATCGAGTGCTAAGCTAACGAATGGGTCAAGTCAATCACATCATTCTCCTAATGATGTGATCCTGTTAATAAAATGACAACTCATGTCAATGGCTAGGAAACATAACCATCTTTGATCAACGAGCTAGTCAAGTAGAGGCATACTAGTGATACTCTGTTTGTCTATGTATTCACACAAGTATTATGTTTACGGTTAATACAATTCTAGCATGAATAATAAACATTTATCATGATATAAGGAAATAAATAATAACTTTATTATTGCCTCTAGGGCATATTTCCTTGAGGATCGTACTCTGGTTGACCTATGAGGTTCGGTAGTAACTTGATCTGAAGTTTCATGATCATCATCATTAGCTTCATCACTGATTGGTGTAGGAATCACATGAACTGATTTTTGTGATGAACTACTTTCTAGTTCGGTAGAAGGTACAATTACCTCATCAAGTTCTACTTTCCTCCCACTCACTTCTTTTGAGAGAAACTCCTTCTCTAGAAAGGATCCACTCTTAGCAACAAAGATCTTGCCTTCGGATTTGTGATAGAAGGTGTACCCAACAGTTTCTTTTGGGTATCCTATGAAGACACATTTCTCTGATTTGGGTTTGAGCTTATGAGGCTGAAACTATTTCACATAAGCATCGCAACCCCAAACTTTAGGAAATGACAACTTAGGTTTCTTGCTAAACTATAGTTCATAAGGTGTCGTCTCAACGGATTTAGATTGTGCCCTTATTTAACGTGAATGCAGCTGTCTCTAATGCATAACCCCAAAACGATAGTGGTAAATCGGTAAGAGACATCATAGATCGCACCATATCTAATAAAGTACGGTTACGATGTTCGGACACACCATTACGTTGTGGTGTTCCAGGTGGCGTGAGTTGCGGAACTATTCTACATTGTTTAAAATAAAGACCAAACTCGTAACTCAAATATTCACCTCTGCGATAAGATCATAGAAACTTTGTTTTCTTGTTATGATGATTTTCTACTTCACTCTTAAATTCTTTGAACTTTTCAAATGTTTCAGACTTATGTTTCATTAGGTAGATATACACATATCTGCTCAAAACATCTATGAAGGTCAGAAAATAACGATACCCGCCGCGAGCCTCAATACTCATTGGACCGCATACGTCAGTATCTATTATTTCCAACAAGTCTGTTGCTCGCTCCATTGTTCCAGAGAACGGAGTATTAGCCATCTTGCCCATGAGGCATGGTTCGCAAGCATCAAGTGATTCATAATCAAGTGATTCCAAAAGCCCATCAGCATGGAGTTTCTTCATGCGTTTTTACACCAATATGACCTAAACGGCAGTGCGACAAATAGGTTGCACTATCATTATTAACTTTGCATCTTTTGGCTTCAATATTATGAATATGTGTATCACTACGATCGAGATTCAATAAACCATTCACCTTGGGTGTATGACCACAGAAGGTTTTATTCATGTAAACAGAACAACAATTATTCTTTGACTTAAATGAATAACCGTGTTGCAATAAACACGATCCAGTCATATTATGCTCAACGCAAACACCAAATAACATTTATTTTAGGTTCAACACTAATCCCGGAGGTAAAGGGAGTGTGCGATGGTCATCTTATGAACCTTGGAATCACTTCCAACACACATCGTCACCTCGCCCTCAACTAGTCTCTATTCATTTTGTAACTCATGTTTCAAGTTACTAATCATAGCAACTGAACGAGTATCAAATACCCAGGGGCTACTATGAACACTAGTAAGTACACATCAATAACATGTATATCATATATACTTTGGTCACTTTGCCACCCTTCTTACCCGCCAAGTATTTGGGGCAGTTCCGCTTCTAGTGACCATTTCCTTAGAGGTAGAAGCACTCAGTTTTAGGCTTGGGTCTAGCTTTGGGCTTCTTCATGGGAGTGGCAACTTGCTTGCCATTCTTCTTGAAGTTCCCTTTCTTTCCCTTGCCCTTTTACTTGAAACTAGTAGTCTTGTCAACCTTCAACACTTGATGCTCTTTCTTGATTTCTACCTTCGCCGATTTCAGCATCGCGAAGAGCTCGGGAATTACTTTCGTCATCCCTTGCATATTATAGTTCATCACAAAGTTCTAGTAACCTGGTGATAGTGACTAGAGAACTTTGTCAATTACTATCTTATCTGGAAGATTAACTCCCACTTAATTCAAGCAATTGTAGTACCCAGACAATCTGAGCACATGCTCACTGGTTGAGCTATTCTCCTCCATCTTGTAGGGAAAGTATTGTCAGAGGTCTCATACCTCTCGACACGGGCATGAGTATGAAATACCAATTTCAACTCTTAGAACATCTCATATGCTTCGTGGCATTCAAAACGTTTTTGAATTCCCAGTTTTAAGCTGTAAAGCATGGTGCACTAAACTATCAAGTAGTCATTATATCGAGCTTTGTCAAACGTTCATAACGTCTGCATCTGCTCCTGTAATAGGTTTGTCACCTGGCGGTGCATCAAGGACATAATTCTTCTGTGCAATAATGAGGATAATCCTCAGATCACGGACCAAGTCCGCATCATTGCTACTATCATCTTTCAACTTATTTTCTCTATAAACATATCAAAATTAAACGGGGAGCAACACGCGAGCTATTGATCTACAACATAGATATGCAAATACTATCAGGACTAAGTTCATGATAAACTAAAGTTCAATTAATCATATTACTTAAGAATTCCCACTTAGATAGACATCCCTCTAGTCATCTAAATGATCACATGATCCATGTCAACTAAACCATGTACGATCATCACATGAGATGGAGTAGTTTTCAATGGTGAACATCACTATGTTGATCATATCTACTATATGATTCACGCTCGACCTTTCGGTCTTAGTGTTCCGAGGCCATATCTGCATATGCTAGGCTCGTCAAGTTTAACCCGAGTATTCTGCGTGTGCAAAATTGGCTTGCACCCGTTGTATGTGACCGTAGAGCTTATCACACCCGATCATCGCGTGGTGTCCCGGCACGACAAACTGTCGCAACGGTGCATACTCAGGGAGAACACTTGTACCTTGAAATTTAGTGAGAGATCATCTTATAATGCTACCGTCGTACTAAGCAAAATAAGATGCATAAATGATAAACATCACATGCAATCAAATAAGTGATATGATATGGCCATCATCATCTTGTGCCTTTGATCTCCATCTCCAAAGCACCGTCATGATCACCATAGTCACCGGCTTGACACCTTGATCTCCATTGAAGCATCGTTGTCGTCTCGCCAACTATTGCTTCTACTACTATCGCTACGGCTTAGTGATAAAGTAAAGCAATTACATGGCAACAACATTTCATACAATAAAGCGAAAACCATATGGCTCCTGCCAGTTGCCGATAACTGTTACAAAACATGATCATCTCATACAACAATTTATATATCATCACGTCTTGACCATATCACATCACAGCAAGCCTTGCAAAAACAAGTTAGACGTCCTCTACTTTGTTGTTGCAAGTTTTACGTGGCTGCTACGGGCTTCTAGCAAGAACCGTTCTTACCTACGCATCAAAACCACAACGATTTTTCGTCAAGTGTGCTGTTTTAACCTTCAACAAGGACCGGACATAGTCAAACTTGATTCAACTAAAGTTGGAGAAACAGACACCCACTAACCACCTGTGTGCGAAGCACGTCGGTAGAACCAGTCTCATGAACACGGTCATGTAATGTCGGTTAGGGCCGCTTCATCCAACAATACCGCCGAATCAAAGTAAGACATGCTCGTAAGCAGTATGACTATTATCGCCCATAACTCATTGTGTTCTACTCGTGCATATAATATCTACGCATAGACCTGGCTCTGATACCACTGTTGGGGAACGTAGTATTTCAAAAAATTCCTACGATCACGCAAGATCTATCTAGGAGAAGTATAGCAACGAGCGGGGAGAGTGTGTCCATGTACCCTCGTAGACCAAAAGCGGAAGCGTTTATCAACGCAGTCGATGTAGTCGTACGTCTTCACGATCCGACCGATCCTAGCACAGAACGTACAACACCTCCGTGTTCTGCACACGTTCAGCTCAATGACGTCCCTCGTACTCTTGATCCAGTTGAGGCCGAGGGAGATTTCCGTCAGCATGACGGCATGGTGACGGTGATGACGAAGTTACCGGCGCAGGGCTTCGCCTAAGCACTACGACGATATGACCGAGGTGGAAAACTGTGGAGGGGGGCACCACATACGGCTAAAGATCAACTTGTGTGTCTATGGGGTGCCCCCTCCCCCGTATATAAAGGAGGGGAGGAGGAGGCCGACCGGCCACAAGGGGCGCGCCCAAGGGGGGGAATCCTACTCCAAGTAGGAATAGGTTCCCCCCTTTCCTAGTCTAACTAGGAGAAGAAGGAAGGAGAGGGAGAGGGAGAGGGAAAGAGGGGTCGCGCCCCCTCCCCTAGTCCTATTTGGACTCCCCTTGGGGGGGGGCACTGTCGGTGTCAAAACCGGCGGATCTCGGGTAGGGGGTCCCGAACTGTGCGTCTAAGGCGGATGGTAACAGGAGGCAGGGGACACGATGTTTACCCAGGTTCGGGCCCTCTCTATGGAGGTAATACCCTACTTCCTGCTTGATTGATCTTGATGATATGAGTAGTACAAGAGTTGATCTACCACGAGATCGTAGAGGCTAAACCCTAGAAGCTAGCCTATGGTATGATTGTTGACTAAACCCTCCGGTTTATATAGACACCGGAGGGGGCTAGGGTTACACAGAGTCGGTTACAAGGGAGGAGATCCACATATCTGTATCGCCAAGCTTGCCTTCCACGCCAAGGAGAGTCCCATCCGGACACGAGACGAAGTCTTCAATCTTGTATCTTCATAGTCCAACAGTTCGGCCATCCGGATACCCCCTAATCCAGGACTCCCTCAGTAGCCCCTGAACCAGGCTTCAATGACGATGAGTCCGGCGCGCAGATTGTCTTCGGCATTGCAAGGCGGGTTCCTCCTCCGAATACTCCATAGAAGATTTTGAACACAAGGATAGTGTCCAGCTCTGCAAGACAAGTTCCACATACCACAGTAGAGAGAATAATATTTCCACAAATCTAATTTGCTGACACACTCGATATCATGACAACATACCACGGCCCGGTCTTTATTCAAACCATCATTCTCAACCAGCCTTGGCGCATATCGCGAGGCGGTTTCCTTGGCACGTCTAGTCGAAGCAGAGATCATGTCCCCTTATTACGGGATTCTCATCAATACGGACGTGGGTAACCCAACCGCACCATCAATTACGGCGCTTGGGGAATAAGCGAATTTACCAAGCTAGTGGGGGCGTATAGTTTCATCCGCCTTTATAAAGGGATAAGGGTTCGCCTTTTTTCACCCACGCCTTCTTCCTCCTTGCTCATCCATTCACGCGGACTCGAGCTTCAACACCCAAGTTGCACCTTTCTCCTCACACCGCTCCAACCATGTCCGGAGCGGGAGGCAAGTGGATGAAATACTCTGCCACAGAGGAGGACATCAAAAAGCTATGGGGAGCAGGATACTTGGCCGCGCATATCGCGCACCGGCTGCCCAACGAGGGGCAGATCGTGCCTACCCCGGAACCTTACGAGAGGGTAGTTTTTCTCACCCACTTCGTCCGCGGACTGGGGTTCCCCCTTCACTCGTTCGTCCGCGGCCTCATGTTCTACTACAGGCTGGACTTCCATGATCTGGCTCCGAACTTTATCCTCAACATCTCGGCGTTTATCGTCGTGTGCGAGGCCTTCCTCCGCGTCCAGCCCCACTTCGGCCTGTGGATGAAGACCTTCAATGTCAAGCTGAAGGTTGTGGGCGGCCAGCAAGCGGAATGCGGAGGCGCCATGGTGGGAAAAATGCCCAATGTCACATGGATCGAGGGCTCCTACGTGGAGACCATAAAGGGGTGGCAATCGGGGTGGTTCTACATCACTGAGCCGCGTGACACCGACTGGGTGGCGGCCCCCGAGTTCCGATCCGGAATCCCCATGTGGCTTACTTCCTGGAAAGAGAAGGGCTTGTCCTGGGGTTCATCGGTGGAGCTGTCCGGACTCCAGAAGTGTATTCCGGAACATGATAAGCAAGAAACTCAAGCTTGTCAACGTGGTTCAGGTCATGCTCTTCCGCCGGATCCTCCCGTGTCAACAACGGGCGTTTAATTTATGGGAGTTCGACCCGGCCCAGCACCAGACTCTGCGCGAGCTCTTTGACACGACGCACAAGGACGTCTGGAGGGTGCTGTTCAAGGGTGCCGAGGTCCCCCTTCCCTTACCGAGGACCGCGGACGTAGCGCGAAGCGCCCTGCGAATCCGGTAAGTTCTCTACACCTTATAGGGTATTTACTTTCCTCAGTTTAATCATGTGCGGGATCTGAGCTCCCATGCCTGTGACAGGACTGGGTGGAGACAGCGGAGCAGATCAACTGCCCGGCCCCCCTGCCCGAAGACCCCGCCAATGCTCTCCTGACGGAGATGCTGACTCCGGCACCTTATGAGGTGCCGGAGAAGAAAACCAAGAAGAAGGCCATGGGGACCCGAAAGAGTTCCCGGCGTCAGGTGGTATCAGACTCATCGTCCGATAACTCCGAGACGCACTCCTCTCGTGAAAGCGAGGGAGAAGAAGATAAAGGTTCTCCCCCTCCAGCCGGGGGAGACAAGAAAAGGAAGGCCGCCCCAACCGGGGAGGCCGAAGGGTCCAAGAAGGGAAGGACTCTCCTTCTGGATTGTTCCACGACCGCCACGCATAGCGAAGACGAGTGGTTGCCCAGGGACAAGCCCCTGGCGAAGTCATAAGTATTTGGATACCAGAGTAATTCATGGTATGCTTTTATTGCACTGCTTCCCCTTACGCCGAATGTGATCATGCAGTCCGTCCCGAGCCCGCATCGACGTATCTTCGTCGGACGGTTCTTTGGACCCGTCGGATATGAATAGTGATTCACTTCCAACCGCCTCCTCCCCTTGCCCTACGGACAACGCCGAGGTGTTGTATCAAAGGGCACCAAGCCGAGGGGAGGTAGTCCTGGAGGCGCCTCAAGGCGACCTTCCGGACCCTGGGCGCAAAGGGATCAAGACTCCCACGGGCTCCTAGTTCGGCCCCCAGCCGAACACCGCACCGGAACCCCCAGTGGTCACGGACTCGGGCAGGCGGCCCCCTGTTAAGAGGGGCAGGCCGCCCGTGCCAGTGACCTCTGTCCATCCAGAGGCACCGGACAACTTGCTGGAAGCGCTTCGCAGCGCTTCCATCGACGAAGAGCACCGCACTATCATGAGTGCGGTGATCACGAAGGTTCAGTACGCCAAGAGCGGACTGACTGAAGCATGTGCCAGCCTCCTAACAGGCTTTGAGGTGAGTAATCGAGATATAGGAAAATATTACCGCATAGACAGTAGCCCCTGATGCTCTGTTTGGCGTTCGCGAAGAAAAGCCGAATAGAGGATCAAATAGTAACTGCAGGAGTCTAATCCAAATATGTCTGTATGTGTATGCAGGCTTCACTGCTGGCCGCTGCCACACGTACTGCCGAGGTCGCCGCACTGAAGCAGAACCTCGAGCTGTCCGAGGAAGAACTCGGCCTTGCCAAGGGGCAGCTCGAGGAGAACAAAGGTAAGCAATACCTTGTCTAAATAAAAAGAAATTTGGTTGCAAGATAATAGGATCATCATGAATGTGCCAGGGACCACGACCGAAGTGGCGACCCTGAAGAAGGCACTGTCCAAGGCTGAAAACAAAGCGGCCAAGGAGCGCATTGAGCGAGAAAGACACGAAGCCTGAGTAGGCGAGGTGCAGCAAGAGCTCCAGGCGCTCGTGAAGAAGCACGAGTCCTTGGAGCTTGACTCGAAGACGCGAGAGTCCGAGCTTGCCAAGGCCCTCGAAAGCGCAAAACATGCCAAGGCCGAAGCCCAAAAGGCCCTCCAGGAGATTGAGGTGGTGTAGAAGATAGCGGCGGGTAAGGCATTCATTATGCAAAGCAAGCATGTGAAAGAAAATTTCTATTTACTTACCAGAGTTCGGAGCTCTCCAGGGGCGTTCGCAGATCTGCCCCGCAGTGTGTCTGATGCCGCGGAGTTCTACCTGGCCGAGGAGGGGAGCTCGATGGAGAAGGTGTTCTGGTCTCAGTATACTGGGACCGAACACCCGATGCCCATGAGTGACCAGCTGAAGCAACTGGTCGAGCTCCACAAGGCGGCCGAACAGGCCATGAAGGGCCTTATAGTCCGGATGTGGCCTGGCGATGCCCTTCCCAACAGCTACTTTGGCCTAGTGAGGTGGCTTGTGGATGCCTGCCCACGGTTGGAAGTCATAAAGCGGTTCTTCTGTATTGAAGGTGCGTGCAGGGCCTTTGCCCGTGCGAAGGTGCACTGGGCCAAGATGGACGCCGAGAAGCTGGTGAAGGAGGGGCCGCCATAGGGCAAGGAGCATTGCCACCCCGAAATGTATTATGAGGGTGTCCTGAAGGGTGCTCGTCTCGTGGCGGACGAGTGTACCAAAGATGTAATTTTTGAATGAACTTGCTCATGTGATCTTGTATGATGAAAACTAGTTCATGAGTGCTATGCAACGCTTTTTTATTTAAAATATTACCTTCTGTGCGGCCGTTTATAAACCTGAGAGTTGGCTAGTCGTCGGCTTCTGCCCCCATGCAACTAGTGCTAGGGTGTTCGTGATAAACCTGAGCACTCTTTTCCCCATTTTTGGGTCCATCGAGGGAGGTGCTCAGCGCAACGAACCAGGCAATCGGACTATAATGCTTTATCACTCTCACTTAGCCATAGAAGTCTACAATTTTAAATTTTGGCGAAGCCCCTAGTATTCGGAAGGCCGAATTTGGGGCGCTATACACGCCTAAGTCGGACAAGGCCGACTCCTTGCCCGAAGCGAAAAAAGTCTTTAGGGACTTTAGACCTCTCAAACAGCGACCAGCTCTCGCCTTATCATGACAGTCAGTTTTAGCTTTCTCTACTGAGGTGCTCGTCTGGAAGAACCAGGGCACAATCGCAGTAGTTCTCCCAGTGCTACCTTAGCCGATATAGCAGAACGTAAGCTACCAAAACATGGGAGCCGGGCAAACCCAACTATTGACCCAAGACATGATTCGGAGCTGATGCATATAATGCTATAAGTTTGGGGTGCCGCATTGTCGAAAGTGTTCGGAATTCTCACACCGTATTATGGGGTATACGGAAGCCCCTGGCATACTGGCCGTACCAGAGTGTACGGGTGCTGGTTGTCTTAAATGAACATATATATATATATATATATATATATATATATATATATATATATATATATATATATATATATATATATATATATATATATATAAGAATATAGAATGCGATAATAGACTAGTGCTATGCATTGTTTATTCGAGAGATGCGTCGAAGCGTACTGATACAAGTAGTGCGGTAAGCAAAAAATAGGACTATTTGACATGTCCCATCCAAGGGCAAGCTGCGGACTGGTATCTTAAAGCAGGTATTTAACTCGTTATCAGAGACCACCTGGGGATTCCATTGTACGATGGAGCTTCCTGCCTCCTTGGATGTTGTATCATGTGTCCGGCAATCGTACTGCCGGATAGGGCTTCCAGAGAGTAAAGTTCTAAAAGAGAGAGAATGATAAAGGTAGTAAGCCCCTAGTGCGGTTGAGCCGCATTGTGGGACGTGCCATGATCGTGCCCCCGCCTACATCTATGGTATTTTCAATGCGTAATTATGTACGCGCTGCACGAATTTCGCAGTTCGACTAAGACTAGGGCGGGGGCCGAATTGCTAGGCGAGCTCTGAACGTGCCAGGCGATCCTGTTGCAGGTTACTTCGGATGTGCTTGACGGTGTCTGGGGGCTTTATCGCCGAACTGGTGGATTGCCTTAAAAGGCTGCTTTGTGCCTCTGGTGCGAGGGCCGCAGTGTGCTCCTCCGTACGGAGCGAGCGCTCTGTGTTTCCATTGACTGTGATGACCCCCCTAGGTCCTGGCATCTTGAGCTTGAGGTATGCATAATGCGGTACCACATTGAATCTTGCAAATGCGGTTCGCCCGAGCAGTGCGTGATAGCCGCTGCGGAACGGGACGATATCGAAGATTAACTCCTCGCTTCGGAAGTTGTCCGGAGATCCGAAGACCACTTCCAGTGTGATTGAGCCCGTACAATGGGCCTCTACACCTGGGATGACGCCTTTAAAGGTCGTTTTTGTGGGTTTGATCCTTGAGGGGTCTATACCCATTTTGCACACTATATCCTGATAGAGCAGGTTCAGGCTGCTGCCGCCGTCCATAAGGACTCGAGTGAGGTGAAATCCGTCAATGATGAGGTCTAAGACCAATGCGGCAGATCCGCCATGACGTATACTAGTGGGGTGGTCCTTGCGATCGAAGGTGATCGGACAAGAGGACCATGGGTTGAACTTCGGGGCGACGGGCTCCATCGCATATACGTCCCTTAGTGCATGCTTCCATTCCCTTTTGGGGATGTGGGTTGCGTATATCATGTTCACTGTCCTCACTTGCGGGGGGAACCTCTTCTGTCCTCCCGTGTTCGGCGGCCATGGCTCCTACTACCTCTTGAGCACTGTGTTGGATTTCCTTGAAGAGGAAAGGGTGATGCAGCAGAGTAGAGTAAGTATTTCCCTTAGTTTTTGAGAACCAAGGTATCAATCCAGTAGGAGGCTACGTGCGAGTCCCTTGTACCTACACAAAACAAATAGCTCAACGCAACCAACGCGATTAGGGGTTGTCAATCCCTTCACGGCACTTACGAGAGTGAGATCTGATAGATAATATTTTTGGTATTTTTGATATAAAGATGCAAAGTAAAATAAAAGGTAAAGTAAAAGAAAAGCAATAATAAAGTGATTGGAGATTGATATGATGAGAATAGACCCAGGGGGCATAGATTTCACTAGTGGCTTCTCTCAAGAGCATAAGTATTCTATGGTGGGTGAACACATTGCTATTGAGCAATTGACAAAATTGAGCATAGTTATGAGAATATCTAGGTATGATCATGTATATAGGCATCACGTCCGAGACAAGTAGACTGCCTCCTGCCTGCATCTACTACTATTACTCCACTCATCGACCGCTATCCAGCATGCATCTAGAGTATTAAGTTAAAAACAGAGTAACGCCTTAAGCAAGATGACATGATGTAGAGGGATAGTTTCATGCAATATGATAAAAACCCCATATTGTTATCCTCGATGGCAACAATACAATACGTGCCTTGCTGCCCCTACTGTCACTGGGAAAGGACACCGCAAGATTGAACCCAAAGCTAAGCACTTCTCCCATTGCAAGAAGAACCAATCTAGTAGGCCAAACCAAACTGATAATTCAAAGAGACTTGCAAAGATAACCAATCATACATAAAAGAATTTAGAGAAGATTCAAATACTGTTCATAAATAGACTTGATCATAAACCCACAATTCATCGGTCTCAACAAACACACCGCAAAAAGAAGATTACATTGAATAGATCTCCACGAGAGAGGGGGAGAACATTGTATTGAGATCCAAAAAGAGAGAAGAAGCCATCTAGCTACTAACTATGAACCCGAAGGTCTGAGGTAAACTACTCATACTTCATCGGAGGGGCTATGATGATGTAGAAGCCCTCCGTGGTGGATGCCCTCTCCGGCGGAGCTCCGGAACAGGCCCCAAGATGGGATCTCGTGGGTACAGAAGGTTGCGGTGGTGGAATTAGGTTTTTGGCTCCGTATCTGATTGTTTGGGGGTACGTAGGTATATATAGGAGGAAGGAGTACGTCGGTGGAGCAAAGGGGGGCCCACGAGGCAGGGGGCACGCTCTCCACCCTCGTGACCGCCTCCCTCCTTTCTTGACGGAGGGTCCAAGTCTCCTAGATCTTATTTGTTGAGAAAATCACGTTCCCGAAGGTTTCATTCCGTTTGGACTCCGTTTGATATTCCGTTTCTTCGAAACACTGAAATAGGCAAAAAACAGCAATTCTGGGCTGGGCCTCCGGTTAATAGGTTAGTCCCAAAAATAATATAAAAGTGAAAAATAAAGCCCAATATAGTCCAAAACAGTAGGTAATATAGCATGGAGCAATCAAAAATTATAGATACGTTGGAGACGTATCAGCTCCTCCTCGTCATCGCTGTGCAGCCCCTTGTCCTTATTTTCGGCATTTAACTTGCCGGTCTGCTTGAACACCCAGCATTCTCTGTTGGTGTGATTGGCTGGCTTATCGGGGGTGCCGTGTATTTGACACGAGCGATCGAGTATGTGGTCCAAACTGGACGGTCCTGGAGTGCTTCTTTTGAATGCCTTTTTCTGTTGACCGGGTTTAGAGCCTCTGAATCCGGCATTGACTGTCGTATCCTCAGTGTTATCGCCGTTGTTGCGGCGCTTGTGTTTGCTGCGACGTGGCCTGCCGTTACTGTCCTTGGTATCCGAAGTGCCAAGGTTCCTTGATATGTTGTTGCTGCGAGCCAGCCAGCTATCCTCTCCCGCGCAAAAGCGGGTCATGAGTGTCGTGAGGGTTGCCATAGACTTCGGATTTTCCTAGCCGAGGTGCCGGGCGAGCCACTCGTCACGGATGTTGTGCTTAAATGCCGCTAAGGCCTCTGCATCCAGACAGTCGACAATTTGATTTTTCTTGGTTAGGAACCGTGTCCAGAATTGCCTGGCCGATTCCCCTGGCAGCTGAATTATGTGGCTCAAGTCATCGGCATCTGGTGGTCGCACATAAGTGCCCTGGAAGTTGTCAAGGAATGCGTCTTCCAGATCCTCCCAACAGCCAACGGAGTCTACTGGCAAACTATTCAGCCAATGCCGAGCTGGTCCTTTAAGTTTTAACGGGAGGTACTTGATGACATGTAGATCATCACCGCGGGCCATGTGGATGTGGAGGACGAAGTCCTCGATCCATACCGTGGGATCTGTTGTACCATCATATGATTCGATATTTACGGGTTTAAAACCCTCTGGGAATTCATGCTCCATTACTTCGTCAGTGAAGCATAGGGGGTGTGTCGCGCCTCTGTGCTAGGCTATATCGCGACGCAGCTCGTATGAGTCTTGCCTGTTGTATTCGGTCCAGCCGGATTTGCTTTTACTGTATCTGGCGTGGCGGTCACCGTCCCACGTAGGGGCGTGCCCTTGTGATCCGTAGATTGATCTTGCATGTTTTTCCCTATCTTCCAATATGTCTCGCAGGTCTCGCGTGATTCCCGGTGCCTTGGTGTTTTTGTTTGAGTGGCGGCGGGGTGCGGGCGGAGCTTCTGGCTGAAATGCCTCTCTGTCTCGGCCACGAGGTGGCCGATCAGCCGCATCATACGCTGGTGATGTAGGTTTCCATGCTTCCTCCTCAAGTCGGGGTAGCAACCTGCGCTTTGGGTGACCCTTGGAGGGGCGTTCGAGTTCGTGTTCCTCGGCCGCAAGGACTTCAGTCCATCTGTCTGCTAGCAAATCCTGATCAGCTCGAAGTTGTTGTTTTTTCTTCAGGCTATTTGCTGTGGCTATAAGCCGGCACTTAAAGCGCTCCTGCTCGACGGGATCCTCAGGCACGACAAATTCTTTGTCGTCGAGGCTCACTTCGTCTTCGGAGAGAGGCATGTAATTGTCATCCTCCGCTTCTCCCTCTGCCGCTCCCTTAGGAGGGCTGGCTTGTTCATCCTCCGGCTCTAGATCGTGCTGGACGAGATTGTCATCATCCTCAGCACTGTCCTGACTACTGTTATCTCCAGTACCGGTATCACCGCTTTTGCTGTGGCGAGACTTAGAGCGGCGCCGCTGACGTCGGCGCTTGAGTTGCTTCTTGGAGGGGTCATCCTCCACTGTCTTGTCGCCATTGCCTTCTTTGGGTGTATCCACCATATATGATGAGGTGGCGGTTCAGTGCCCCGTGGGCAGTGGTTCCTGTTCGTCGCCTTCATCATTGTCCATACCATCGATGTCTTCGGAGTCGAAGTCGAGCATGTCGGTTAAATCATCGACAGTGGCTACTAAGTGGGTGGTGGGTGGGAAGTGAATTTCTCCATCATCCGCATCCCATTCTAGCCGGACATAGTTCGGCCAAGGTTCTCCTGACAGGGAGAGAGACCTTAACAAGTTTAGTACATCGCCGAAGGGCGAGTGCTGAAAGATATTCGCGGAGGTGAACTCCATGATCGGCGCACAATCGGATTCGATAGGCACGGGCGCAGGCGGTTCGGAGTCCGTGGCCGGAGACGAGTCCAGTGGCTCAGCATCACGGCTCTCGTGAAGGGTAAGGTCAGTGTTCGGCTCTATCGCCGCTGAGAGTGCGACCACCAGGGCGGGGTCTATCCGCCCGTCCTCAGATGGCGCAATCTGCTCCGGATTGAAGGCCGGAGTAGTTACTGGTGTGATCTCCCGAGCACTGTCCGACGGCACAGCTATACCATGCTCGTCGTGATCGTGCGGCACACCTGGCATGGGCCCGAATCCGTCGAAGATCAAGTCTCCACGGGTATTGGCAGTGTAATTCAAGTTTCCGAACCTGACCTGGTGGAAGGGGCGTAGCTCTCGATCTGCTCCAGATGGCCAAACAAGTTGGCCCATAGTGCGAAGCCGCCGAATACAAAGATCTGTCCGGGGAGGAAGACCTCACCCTGGACCGCATCGTTACCGATGATCGAAGGGGCCATCAAGCCTTACGGCGACGGCACAGTGGAACTCTCAATGAAAGCACCAATGTCGGTGTCAAAACCGGCGGATCTCGGGTAGGGGGTCCCGAACTGTGCGTCTAAGGCGGATGGTAACAGGAGGCAGGGGACACGATGTTTACCCAGGTTCGGGCCCTCTCTATGGAGGTAATACCCTACTTTTTGCTTGATTGATCTTGATGATATGAGTAGTACAAGAGTTGATCTACCACGAGATCGTAGAGGCTAAACCCTAGAAGCTAACCTATGGTATGATTGTTGTTGCCCTACGGACTAAACCCTCCGGTTTATATAGACACTGGAGGGGGCTAGGGTTACACAGAGTTGGTTACAAGGGATGAGATCTACATATCCGTATTGCCAAGCTTGCCTTCCACGCCAAGGAGAGTCCCATCCGGACACAAGACGAAGTCTTCAATCTTGTATCTTCATAGTCCAACAGTCCGGCCAAAGGATATAGTCCGGCCGTCTGGATACCCCCTAATCCAGGACTCCCTCAGCCACCTCTTGGTTGTGGCCCTCTCTCTCCCCTAAAGCCCACCCCACTAAGGCCCATAACTTCTTGGGGGAGGGGGTTCTGGTAACCCTCTGACACTCCGGTTTTATCTGAAACTCTTCGGAACACTTCCGGTGTCCGAACAACATGGTCCAATATATCAATCTTTATGTCTCGACCATTTTGAGACTCCTCGTCATGTTCGTGATCTCATCCAGGGCTCCGAACAACCTTCAGTACATCAAATCACATAAACTCATAATACCAATCGTCATCAAACGCTAAGTGTGCGGACCCTACGAGTTCGAGAACTATGTAGACATGACCGAGACACCTCTCCGGTCAATAACCAATAGCGGAACCTGGATGCTCATATTGGTTCCTACATATTCTATGAAGATCTTTATCGGTCAAACCGCATAACAACATACGTTGCTCCCTTTGTCATCGGTATGTTACTTGCCCGAGATTCGATCATCGGTATCACCATACCTAGTTCAATCTCGTTACCGGCAAGTCTCTTTACTCATTCCGTAATGCATCATTCCGCAACTAACTCATTAGTCACATTGCTTGCATGGCTTATTGTGATGTGCATTACCGAGAGGGCCAGAGATACCTCTCCGACAATCGAAGTGACAAATCCTAATCTCTATCTATGCCAACTCAACAAACACCATTGGAGACATCTGTAGAGCATCTTCATAATCACCCAGTTACGTTGTGACATTTGATAGCACACTAAGTGTTCCTCCGGTATTCAGGAGTTGCATAATCTCATAGTTAGAGGAACATGTATAAGTCATGAAGAAAGCAATAGCAATAAACTAAAAAATCATAGTGCTAAGCTAACGGATGGGTCTTGTCCATCACATCATTCTCTAACAATGTGATCCCGTTCATAAAATGACAACACATGTCTATGGCTAGGAAACATAACCATCTTTGATAAACAAGCTAGTCAAGTAGAGGCATACTAGGGACACTCTGTTTGTCTATGTATTCACACATGTACTAAGTTTTCGGTTAATACAATTCTAGCATGAATAATAAACATTTATCATGATATAAGGAAATATAAATAACAACTTTATTATTGCCTCTAGGGCACATTTCCTTCACCGAGCTATGCAAACATGCCTCCTTGTGCTTCTACAAAGCAATGGTTAGAGGTTTATAAATGAATTTAAAGATAATACCTTGGTTATCATTGTAGGGGGACACTTCATAAAATTATCCCTTTAGAGTGGATAGTTTTGTTTCCCCGCATAAGAAAATTGTCTAAAGAAGCATAGTTGGACATTAGTATAGATAAATCAAGAGTGTCCTCCTCCTCTAGTTTGTCATTTGTGCTAACACTATACACCTCAAATAAGATGCTTAACGACTCATGGTAATCATCATCCTCATTTAGAGGGTGGCATTCCTGCACATCAAGTTCATTAGCATCAAGTTCACTCAAACTAGAGTTATCATAATACTCTTGTTCAAGTATATCAAGGATTTTACACATGTAAGAGTAGGCGGGACGTTGTTCTTCTTCCGTGAACTCCTCTTATGCTTCTTCCTCGTCTTTTACTCATATTCATATTTTGACTCTTCATCATCGATAATATGTTCTTTGGAATACTCGTTTACAGAGTCCACCATACCATACATCCAATCAATTATGGCATCTTTGTTGTGGGCTCGAACAACTTAGATCTCAACAAATAATATACATGCACTTGTGTGTAACAAATACCGTATAATTTCCTCGATGGCATTTATTTTAGTGTTGTTATAAAATGTTATCACCTTATTACAAGGTTGCTCGATTCCACAGGGGGCTCCACCCATGAAGGGTACACGAAGAAGCAACCTTGTCTATCCCACCATGGCCATCGCCCACGAAGGAGTTGCCTCACTAGGGTAGATCTTCACGAAGTAGGCGATCTCCTGGCCCGTACAAACTCCTTGGTTCAACTCCAATCTTGATGGAGGCTCCCAAGTGACACCACTCTCCAAAAGGTAATAGATGGTGTGTTGATGATGAACTCCTTGCTCTTGTGCTTCAAATGATAGTCTCCCCAACACTCAACTCTCTCTCACGGATTTGGATTTTGTGGAAAGATGATTTGAGTGGAAAGCAACTTGGGGAAGGCTAGAGATCAAGATTCTTGTGGTTGGATTGGAATATCTTGGTCTCAACAATGAGTAGGTGGTTCTCTATCAGAAAATGAATGCTGGAAGTGTAGGCACGTTCTGATGGCTCTCTCCACGAATGAAGAGTGGGTGGAGGGGTATATATAGCCTCCACACAAAATCTAGCCGTTACACACAATTTACCAAACTCGGTGGGACCGAATCGAGAAACTCGGTCAGACCGAGTTATTTCAAAATGTGAACGTTAGAGTTTTCGGTGGGACCGATATGATCAACTCGGTGGGACCGATGTGCTAGGGTTAGGGTAAAACCTCAACTCGGTTTGACCGATTACACAAACTCGGTGAGACCAATTTTGGTAATAAGCAAAACAAAGAGTTGGTCAAGCAAACTCGGTGGGACCAATTACATATATCAGTGAGACCGAAGTAATTGCAACAGGCAACAACGAGTTTGCAAGCCCATCTCGGTGACACCGAGATCCCATCGGTGAGACCGAACTGATTAGGGTTTCTGGCAGTGGCTATGTCAAATGAACTCGGTGGCGCCGGATAGATCAAATCGGTGGGGCCGAGTTTGACTTTAGGTTTAGGACATATGTGGAAATAAGAAAGTGGTTGAGGGCTTTGGAGCATATCACTAAGCACTTGAGCAAGCAAGCCATTAAGCAACACCTCATCCCCTTTTAATAGTATTGACTTTTCCTATGGACTCAATGTGATCTTGGATCACTAAACTAAAAATGAAGAGTCCTGAGCTTTAGAGCTTTTTCCAATTTTTTGTCCTTAGCATCTTGAAGGGGTTCCACATCCTCTTGTCCATGTCACTCTGTTGTTGAACTCATCTGAAATATAGTAGATAAAAGTATTAGTCCAACAAGAGATATGTCGACATTAATTACCAAAATCACCCAGGGAGCACTTGTGCTTTCAACGCTCCCTCTAGATTTTTCTTTTTTATACATGTTTTCAGGATTTAGATGTTTTTCAGGGTTTTTCGTCTTTTGGTTTTTGCCTAGTTTTCCCGAGATTTGTAGATTTTTTAAGCACAACTATGCTTCTAAAAGAATGTTTCCTCGAAAAGAACATATTTGCTTCCGCGAACTATGCTTCTCAAACAGGGGAGAAAAATTGTGCTTCCACGAGAAGCACAAATTTGCTTCTGCGAGAAGCAAAATTTGTTCTCCCACGAGAAGCACATATTTGCTTGCGCTTCTAAAAAGGGGGGAAAAGTGAAAAGTTGCAACCATGCTTCGAGCCTATGTTTTGTCTTCTATTTTCCATATTTGTTTTCTTTTTGTTGATGTTTTTTTTGTTTTTTTGGATTTTTTTATTTTCCTAGTTTTATTTTCACTATCTGGTTTTTTCGTGAAAAAAGTTTCATTGAAACCTATTAACATGTGATCTAGTTGAAGATTTTGGTACAAGAAATCCAATTGTGAAAATGGTTCAAGATTTGGACGCACAATTCAAGAGATAAAACGTTTTGGATAAACGCATCTACAAAAAAAAACTCTAAAGGTGCGACAAGTTGCGGGCATGCAGTGCGGCATGTGTCAACGTCTAAGAAGGTTGGAAGTGACCATTGCAAGGGGTAACCCTTATCTAGTTATTTCACTATTTCGCCAGTGTGGCCCGCAAAAAAGCGAAACATGTACCCCCGCTCCCATGTGTGCCTTTTAGGCCCGACCCATGCGCGGAGCGAGACACCCCTTTTCTCATTTCTTTTTTTCTTACTTTTGTTTTATTTTTTATACTTTAAAATAATTCAATATTTCATAAAAGTTATTATTTTCCAAATATTGTGAATTTTGAACAAATATTAATGTATAAAAAATTCATGACTTCGAAAAATGTTTGGGCGATTTTCAAATGATCATGGATTCAAAAAATTTGTATGCTTTTGAAAATAAAAGTTCACATATTCAAATAATGATCACGAGTTTGGGGAAAAGGTTACGTAAATATAAAAATGTTTGTGATTTGGTAAAAAGGTTTTTGTTTTCAAAACATGCTGGTGGATTTTAAAAAATATCCGTAAATTTGAAAAACATTATAAAAATTTTAAACTTGTTTTAAAATATCAAAAATATTTGTGAATTTTAAAGACAAATAATCGGTTTAAAATATTATAGCTAATTCAAAAAATGCTCATGAATTATAAAAATGTTCATGCATTCAAAAAATATTTTTTTAAAACAAAAAAACTATTGGTGAATTTATAAAAATCACGAAATCAAACAATGTTCATGATTTTATTTAAAAATCTTGAACTTTTGAAAAATGTTTGTGAATTTAAAAACTGTTCATGATTTTGAAAAGAAAATCCGAAATTCAAAAAGTATTCATGATTTCAATTTGTTCACGAATTTGAGAGATGTTTGAAAATATAAAAAGAAATAAAAATGAAGGAAAATGAAGGAAAAAGAAAAAAGAAATGAAAAAATGTAAAAGAAAAGGAAAAAAATAAAAAATAAAGAAGAAGTTAAAACAAAACAAAAGGAAGAAACCGGTTCAAGGAAGGCTGTACGACTTTCCCAAAATCGGTGGGGAAGAAACCTAAAATGGGCCAGCCTAAAGAGAGGACCAGACAGACAGACGCATGAGGGGGTACGCGTTGGGTCACTATTCAGTGACCAACGTGTCAAATAGGACTAGCCATGGAAAGAATACTGATTGGATAAGCTCTTCTCTCCATATAGCACACCTCTTGATGAGGACATCAATACCATTGTTACACCCACAGCCCCTGCTACTATACATACTGGACCGATTACTAGAGCTCGCTCACGCTAATTAAATTACCATGTACTTTCATTTCTTAGTAATGATTCTAATATTCATGAGAATATGATGCAGCCTAAATTGGATACATTTGTTTTGTTTACAAATGAAGGGCCTAGCTTGGAGAAGGATGAACATTGGAGCAAGAACAAGCATGGAGTTGATGGCGTACGCAAGGGAGACAAGAACAAAGTTTCAAGTGATGATTTCAGGACTTTGAAGCCACCATAATGAGTGCATGAAGCCTTGAACGAAATAAACAAGATGCCACTTCATAATTTTCGTCCAGAGGCTATTCTAGGTGCTGCATCACCTTATTTTTTGGCCAGGCCCATGTATTTTCGAAATACTTGAATATAGGCTGTTTTTAGAGTCCGTATGTGTGGGAAACAAGAGTTAGGGTTGGTTTTGGACCCCTCCTCCAAGGGCCACGAAATTCCCCCTCTTCCTCCATATATAAAGCCCTTAGGGCATCATTTAGACTTTGGGTTTTGTTTAGATTAAAAGTTCGCCATAGCTGCAACTTCGCGTACTCCGTTTGTGTTCAACGACCAGACCAAGACGTCACAGAACCCCACCTTCATTAATAAATCTTTCCTCTTTTATTCGCAATATCCAGATTGCAATCTCAGTTTCTTACTTGTTCTTCGTTTGCTCGCAGGAAATAGACCCTTGTGGTCAAGTTGATCGTGCTCTGGCATGGTCAATAACCCCTCGGAAGTTGGTTTAGCGATTGCTAAGGCGCAATGTCTTCGCACGTTCGTAGTCAGATCGTTAAAGTCGGCTCCCTCAGAAAACGATAACTATCTCATCGAAACATCGGGACACCCTCACCTCTATCACATCTAGAGTGGCAACCTCGCTTGACGGGTCGCGTCATGGGCCGGCCTTCTCCACAACAACCTGAACGCACAACTCTTTTTCATATTTCCACGCTTGCTCCTTGGCGCGGCTATGTCCAAGATCACTACTTAAGTGGTACCACTTGCAAAGGTCACGTCCGGCACATCTCTGTTGCTGACAAATGGTGCACTGGATGAGCATCATTTATTGCAACCTAAGAGTTTTCTTTTTTTGCGTCGGTTCGTTTTTCAAAACATTTAGCTCTTAAATAGTGCATCCAACTCGTGAACCATTCCACTGTTGGATTCCTCGTGTCAAGATATTTGGAACTAGACCCATATTAACAGGTATCGATAAACTTTTTTCAGAAAAAAAACTAGGAAAACCGAAATAAGAAAAGGGAAAACCCCAAACCAGATAAAATAAAATAAAAAAGGTCCATGAAGCACAGATGTTCTTTTTTCTCACTTTTTTTGAAAAGAACAAGTGTGCTTTTGCCTTTTCGGGAAGCATTGGTTGTGCTTTTCCTTTTCCAAGGGGCACAATTGTGCCATTTTTCCTTTTTGAGAAACACAATTGTGCTTCTTGTAGAAGCACATGGTGTCCTTTTTTTTTGGGAAAGCACAACTATGCTTTTCCTTTTTCCGGGGAAGCACGACTGTGTTTTTTCCTTTTTGGAAAGCACAACTGTGCTTCTCATGGAAAAGTCAGGCTTCACGAAAAAATAATTGTCTTTTCATCAAAATCTAGGAAAAACCAAGAATATTTTTCAAAAAGCTGAGAAAACCCGAAATTTTTTAGAAAATACGAAATACGAATGGTGCATGCAGCGCGTGTCACGTGGTGGAGCGTGGGCGCACCACGCGGTGCGCTCCATCGCCCCCATGAGCGTCCGCTGGTAAGACCCCCGAAGGTGTAACCGTGAGTTAGTCTCTCCCGACTATGTCTTGCTTATAGCGAGACGTAGCACAGCCTCGCGTCAACCAGCCGCCTAAATGGGTCGGTCTAGAAAGGACCACAAGCCTTGAGCGCTCTTTTTTTTCTTTTTGATTTTTAGTTTCCCCCTTTTTTGCTCTATTTGTTACTTTTGCTTACATTTCAAAATATTCTAAAATATATATCTAATATAAAAATCACTGTACATACATAGTTGAAAAATGTTAATCACGCATTTGAAAATGTTAAGCGTGTATTGAAAAATGTCTCTAACGTACACGAAAATTGGAAAATGTGTATAGAAAAAATTATACATCAAAACATATATATGAAAAGAAATGTTAATACAATATTTAACAAATCTTAAACATGTATATTATTTCCCTGTTTTATACAAAAAATGAGTAATGTGTATGGAAAAAGTAGACATCAAAAAGTATATATATTAAAAAATGATGATCATGTATTTAAGAAATGTCAACCCTGTATAATTTTTTTTCTAGTATATACCCAAAAACTGTAAAATGTATATGTAAGAAAGTAGACATCAATACATACATATATATGAGAAAAAATGTTAATCATGAATTTAAAAAATATTAATCATGCATAAAAAATAGTTCTTGATAAAATTGACAATTGTTTATGCAAAAAGTTAGACATAATATATATTTTAGGAATGTTAATCATGTATTTAAAAAATATGAAACGTGTATATAAAAAATGTACAATTTGTATGCTAAAAAGTAGACATAAAAATATGTTTAAAAAATTTTAATCATGGATTAAAAAATTTTAGGACGTGTATATAGTTTATTCCTCGTGTATAAAGTATGTAAAATGTGTATGATAAATATTTTTCTAAAAAAATATAAGTTTGATAAAATTTTCAACGTGTATGGAAAAGAAATCCATGTATTTGAATAAATGTTAAACCTGTACAAAAAATGTTCCGGTTCTATACTAAAAGAGAAGAAAAAATTCGATGAAGACCAAAAAAGAAACAAAGGAAAGCAGTGAAAACAAAAAGAAACAAAGGAGACGAAAGAAAAATAAAAAATAAAGCAAACAAAAATTGTTGAACACAATGAAAACTGAGAAATATACAAATAAAACAAATATATAGATAAAGAAAAACCAATAGAAAGGATGAAACCGAGAAAGAAACAAAGAAAATCCAAAGAAAAACCTAATAAAACCAATAAAACCGAGGAAGAAACAATTAAAACTGAAGTAAACCTAAAAAACAAAAGAAAAATGGAAGCATAAAAAAAGGTGAGCACAGCCAGCAACAGCAAGGGAGGGAACGAACGCGCGAAAATGAGAAAGCCCGGTACTGTAGCGTGTAGGGAAAAGCTTCAGGCAAGAGGAGCCATCTCGCTGTAAGCGAGATATAGCTCCGGCGCTTGCTCCTCTGCTTCTGCTGTCCGCGCTTTTTAGTCCTTTTTTTTTTTTTTGCGGGTATAGTCCTGATGAAGGGCGTGACAAGGGTGTAGTGTTTCACAGCTCATGAATGCACCACCAGGCTGAGCAGCCACTAGTCAAGTTCATATAGATGCCCGCGCAAAGAAAAGGTTAGATTGGGTTCAGGCCCAGCCTTGCCATTTTTCTTCAGTTTCCACTGTAAAGGCTAGCCGAACAAAGCTCAAAGTGACGCACATCAAATTCCAAGAAGAATCTTCCGCAATGATTTGCTTTTGGCTAACAGATTTATGGAAGGCTCTACTTGATCTCATTCCAGAACTGAGACTTGTGCTTGGACCAGCTGCTGGCTTCTGATTTACCACTACCATCAGTGGAGCTGGCCTGCATGCAATGCCCATTCTGACGAAAAGGCAAAGACTGCAAACAAGAACAAGCTGGTTCAAACATAGCAGTTCCAAGCAACCATATTGCCCAAGAGAAATTCAAACGATCTTTTCATCATTTTGCAACAATTCAGGAGCACCAGGATGGGCATAGAAATACACCAGATGACAAATTGGGATCAAACGGCTGAGCCACTTTGGTTCAGGGTTATTTCTTGCTTGCAAACACAGAACTAGAAAAAAAAGGAAAAACTTAAACCTCACACGTTAACGGCGCACAAGCTTGTCGCCGGGCAACTAACAACCGTAACGGAAAACAAAGTCCGGCGAGCGACCGGCCGGGGCTGAGGAAGAACTCCAGGTTTTGCAGTTGAGAGCTTCGCGCAGATTCTCTTTGCGAAGCGATCAGCAAACTACATCAAGCTATCTAGCTATCTTTCATCTTCTCCTGAACCTGAACATAACTGAAACAAACACCAACACAGGGCCTGAACTTGCTGCCCTGCTCCTCACATCTTCCATGTGTACGCAACCGGACTGCGGACGACATGCTCGTCGCTCGCCCATGATATCCACCCGAAGTCCGGCTTGGCGCGGCCCGCGCCGGCGGCCTTGGATTCGAAGGTGACGTAGTACCTCTGCTTCTGCCCCACCTTCTTGAACACGAGCTTCGCCGGCGTCACCGTGACTCCGACGGACGCGGGGCCGCTCACCTTCACGTCGTAGACGGCCATGGCCGGGCCGACGTTGGTCAGCTCCCTCCTGTACCTCACGGCGTGCCTCGGCTTCTTCCTGAACACGACGGAGAAGGATGGGTAGTTGAGGTCGCCGGGGCGGGACCTTGGCGGGCACGAGACGTTGGACATCTTGGTGATCACCCGGATGTGGGTCGCGCTGTAGTCCAGGGAGCAGAGGAAGGCGACGTAGTCGCTGGTGGAGATGTCGTACACGAGGCCCGGGGAGAGGGCCTTCTGCGGGTCGACATGGCCGGCGCCGAAGCCGAACGGGGTCGCCGGTGAGCTGCCGGCGGCGTCCCGGAGCGAGGAGTTCGTGTTGTCCATGGTGTATGTGGTGGTCATCAGCGCCGACTTGATGGCCGCAGGGCTCCAGTTGGGGTGCGCCGCCTTGAGCAGCGCGGCCAGTCCGCTGATGTGTGGGCAGGACATCGATGTCCCTGCAGGAATCACAATCAGACATAGTTCAGTAAAAGTGTAAAACACAAAGGGAGTGAGCTGAATATTGTACTCGTATTTGGTTTGGAGGCAATCTGGTACGTATCTTGTCACGAGATCCAGCATGCAATGCTAGAAACCACTCAAACCAAAAAGTAACAAGGGAAAGTAACTTTCTTTGGTGGTGTTGGCTTTGAAAGGTTTCACATCTAGTCTACTCGTCTAGAGCATCACATGTGCGCGTCTGACAAAAGGCAGTGAGAACAAGTGCTGTTTCTGTTTCCTCCAACAAGCAGCGAAAGTTGAAATGAAATGGCGCCTTTTTGAAACAAAGGTCTAAAGGATTTGATTGTGGGTAGCATTTTTTTTCGTAGTCAATTTGTGGAAGCTGTAAAAAAATGAGTAGTAGTAATTTCCAACATGATGACAATATCAGCAGAAACTGAATCTGACCAGTGCACTCACCGGAGATGATGTTGAAGGGAGTCCGGCGGCCGTCCTTGGCCAGCCCGGTCGGCCCTTTGACGCCGGACCACCCGGCCAGGATGTTCACGCCCGGACCGATCATGTCCGGCTTCAGGATGTCGGGCACGACGGTGTTGGGCCCGCGGGAGCTGAACGCCGCCACGACGGGCGACGGCCGGATGCCGATGGCCGTGCCGCCGAAGCTCAGCATTGCCATCGGCCGGCCACCGCGCTGGGCGTACTCCCGTATCTTGTCACCGGTCGACTTGCCCACCGCCACGGCCGGGAGGAGGTGGCTGTCCGCCACGAGCTCCTCCCCGCTCGCTGCCGTGTTCGCCAGCACCATCCCGGCGCCGCCAGCGGCCTTGACGACGGCGCCCTTCTCCACGCGCGCGTTCACGCCGCGGTCGCACAGCACAATCTTGCCGCGCACGGACGCCGGGTTGAGCGTGCCCGAGAGACAGAGCTTGCTCGCGTTGTCGCGGCTGTCGCCGTAGACGAGAGGGAGCATGACGGGGCGGCCGGATTGGGCGTAGAGGGACACGCCGGCCAGACGCGCGCCGGATGGGAGCGTGACGTAGGCAGGGAAGTCGCGGTCCAGCGTGCCCGCGCCGACGGTAGCGACCCACGGCGCTGAGTTCGCGACCGTGGCGCCGGACGGGCCGGAGTTGCCTGCTGAGCAGGCCACGAACACGCCGGCCGCCGCCGCACCGAAGGCGCCTACTGCCACGGTGTCCCGGTAGTACGGCGCGGCGCCGCCGCCGAGCGACAGGGATAGCACGCCCACGCCGTCGGCCACGGCGGAGTCAATGCCAGCCAGAATGTCAGAGCCGAGGCACCCCTCCGGCCAGCACACCTTGTACGCCGCCACGCGAGCCCCGGGCGCCATTCCGCGTGCCGTCCCTGTGGCGTACCCGAACAGGCTCGCGTTGGTCACCGCCGCGCCCGCTGCAGTCGTCGCCGTGTGTGTCCCGTGCCCGTCCCGGTCCCGCGCCGACCGCCTTCCCGCGCCCATTCCCCCGCGGCCGCCGTTCGCGGCGCGGAAGCCCCGCGAGAAGCTCCGCGCGCCTACGAGCTTCCTCCCGCACACGCTCGCTGGGAAGTCCACACCAGCCTCGCACACGCCCTTCCAATGCGCGGGTGGCGGCGGGAGGTCGCCGCCCGCGAAGCTCGGCGACTCCGGCCAGACGCCGGTGTCAAGAACCCCTATGACCACGTCGTGCGAGGCCGCGTCCAGGTTGTGGATGGCCGGCTGGTACGCCGGGGAGAGCAGCCCCAGGAACTCCGGGGTGCGCGTGGTGTGGAGCTGGAACACGGTGTCCGGCACGACCTGCAGCACGCCCGGGCTGTCGCGGAGGAGCGGCAGGTGGTGCGGGAGCAGCGCCGCCGCGAAACCGTGCGCGGCGACGGAGTAGGAGTAGAGCAGGTGGCGCGCCGGGTCGATGGACAGGGACTGGAGGTGCGCCGCGTGCCAATGGGCCGGGGATGGGTGCGCCGCCGGCATGGCCGCCGGGTCCATGAATACGATGTAGGTCGTCGTCGTGCCGCTGTTGCTCGAGACGTCGGTGTCGCCATTGACATTGGCAAGCGAGTGGCTCGCAAGGAGGGCGAGGACACAGAGCAGCAGGTGAGTGCCCTCCATTGGGGGAGTGGAGAGGGAGTGGGGAACGGGGAGTGAGGAGAGGACTGAGGCTGAGGCTGACTGAGATGGTGGTGATAATGGCTAGTGTCTGGGAAAGCGCTTGTGCGTGTGGGGAGATGGGGCCCTTCTGCAGGGCTTTAGAGAGGTTTTCTGGGCTTTTTGGCGGATCAGCATGAGTGATCAGGGAGGAAGAAGATGCTCCGTTTTCCGGCTTTTTCTTTGGGGCCAGATAAACTTGGGATGATTAGGGAGTGATGCGGCATCTTTCCCAGGATTAGGTGGCTTTAGTGATTATTTTGGTTTCTAGTAAGTGATGAGCGAATAAGAATTTGTTGGTAACGCCTCTATCGAGTGCCTAATTATTCGTTGATCAAGTATATCCTTTTGTTCATCATTCCCCTTTCCACCATGTCTTTCGGCTTACCTCCTCAACTTCGAAGTAGAACCCTCCCGAACTGTTCTTCAAAATACTTGTGGTTGTACACTTTAAAATGTGGTTTCAGTTACCTTATTTCTATTTTGGCCTAAATATAACTATATAAGTTTGCCTAAATGTGTGGGAATCTCACCGGACAAAAACAGACTACGCAGGATCAACTTTTCCAGGGAGCCTTTGTCATGTACCCTCCCCTCGCAGCCGTTGGTCGGCACCACTGGGCTCGTCCGCACAACTGACAGCGGCGGGGCATCGTCCCGTAGCATTGGGCGATGGGTGGACGGTGGTTGGACCCCGTGAAGGCGGATAGTGCAGAGGTGGTGCCTCCTCATGCTTGGGCGAGGGCCTGATGGCGCTGCAATAAGCATGTGGCGGGTGCACCATCCGGCGGAGGTCACCCGGAGCTGCCATGGCCCAACCTAGCGTTGTCGCCCATATAGACAGATCAGCGCGACCTCTGTTCGGGCTCGAGCATTGGGGATCTGGTTGCTGGGCGGTGTCAGACGAGGATGACTACAGGGCAATGCCTCCATGGTACCCAACTTGTCTAGTGAGGTTGCCAATCTCACAAATTTTGTTGGTTACAAGGATAAGGGTATCATATGTTTGGAATTGGATTATAGAACAAAAAGTAAACCAGTTTAGATTGTAAATAACATTAGCAAAAAGGATCGAGGTTCTGATTATAAAGAATAATGGATAGGGATCCATAACTTCACTAGCAGCATTTCTTCAAAAATAACATTGCACAAGTGCAGTGAACAAATTACAGTTGTACACTAGTGTAGAAATGCGTATACATAATCTTAATTAGTGGCGTGCCACTTTCAATCCACTCCAATTTTGGTGGTGTGGCTGCATTTTTACATGCCACGGGTGTGTAGCACCAAGTGTCCTGACTAAGCACAAGTTTTTTTACAATGAAATCGTAGTTCTACGGTATTTTCATTCCAAGTAAAGTATGTAAAATCCGCTCTTACAACAAAACTAATTAAATGTTCTGACCAACCCAACTACGAATCTTTTCTGCTTTGGAGTGATTTGATTTTATCTGAGCAGTCCACAGTCCTTCTTGAAGATAAAATTTCCACCCCTGAATGTGTGGTAGAGCTGATCTGAAGATCTTGTCATTCCTTATGGACCAAATACCCCAACATCCCATAGTTATAATGTACAATGCCATATCTTATGGAAGTTGTATTATGGCCAACTGGAGGTCATCAAATGTTGAAATACCTATGTGCTTTAATGGGATGATGATATCCCAACACTAAAGAGCAAAAGGGCAGTTCCAGAAGATATGGAGGAGAGTTTTGTCGGTGTCAAAACCGGCCGATCTCGAGTAAGGGGTCCCGAACTATGCGTCTGAGGATCGAGGGTAACAAGGGACAAGTGGGCCACAATGTTCACCTAGGTTCGGGCTCTCTTGATGGAGGTAAAACCCTACATCCTGCTTGATTGTATTTGATGAGTATATGGGTTACAAGAGTTGATCTACCTCAAGATCGTAATGGCTAAACCCTAGCTGTCTAGACTATGAGAATTCTGATAGCCTCTATGGACTAAACCCTCCGGTTTATGTACACACCGGAAGGACCTAGGGTTGTACAAAGTCGGTTTGTAAGGGAAGGAAATAACATATCCGGGCACCAATCTTGCCATCCACGCATAGGGGAGTCCTACCCGGACATGGGGGGGGGGGAGGGAGTCTTCTGCTTGTATCTTCACAGCCCATCAGTCCGACCTGTACCAATAGCCCGAACATCCGAGGACCCCCTAATCCAGGACTCCCTTAGTAGCCCCTGAACCAGTCTTCGATGACGATGTGTTCGGCACGCGGATTGTCTTTGTCATTGCAAGGCGGGTTCCTCCTCCTGAACACTTTAAAATAATTACCTGAACAAAGGAACTATATCCGGCTCTGTATAATCGTTACAACCCTTAGCCATGAAGGCAAGATATCCAAATAAAACAGTGTCTCTTCACTGACAACTTTTTCGGCGAAACGTCATATCTGGCTCTTTAACATTTCGAACCGTTTTCACGCCTCCCGCTTCGCGTTTCGAGGCATAGCCTCCATTGGCACGTCTTGTCAAGAGATCGTGCCCGCCCATTACGGGATCCTCATCAATACAATTTTGGGTAACCCAACCGTGCCATTCGCACGATCTCTTCGGAAACTGGCGAGTTTTAAGGCTTGAGAGGGAGGCGTTTGGTATTTCACCGCCTATATAAGAGGGTAAAGATTCCTCCTTTTTCTCCCACGCCTTTCTCCTAGCTCTTGCCTTCCCTTCCTTTGAGCTCCGGCGCATAAAATCTCAACCTTTCCCACTGCCACTAACCTCCCCAGCCATGTCTAGATCTGGTTCCAAGGGCAAGTGGGAGGCCTCCTCCGTCACTGAGAAGGACGTCAAGGAGCTCCGGGGCGCGGGGTATCTATCTGCGGACATCGCGCACAGGCTCCCCAACAAGGGTCAGGTCACGCCTACCCCGGAGCCCGGCGAAAGAGTAGTGTTCATACCCCACTTCCTCCGCGGGGTAGGGTTTCCTCTTCACCCCTTCGTCCACGGCCTCGTGTTTTATTACGGGCTGGATTTCCATGATCTAGCCCTAAACTCCTTCCTCCACATATCGGTGTTCATCGTCGTGTGCGAGGCTCTCCTCCGCATCCCACCACACTTAGGCTTATGGATCAAGGTTTTTAATCTGAAGCCGAAGGTGGTCGACGGGCAGCACGCGGACTACAGCGGGGCCATGGTGAGCAAACTCCCCAACACCGTATGGCCCAAAGGGGCGTTCGTGGAAACGGTCAAGGTGTGGCAGCAGGAGTGGTTCTATATCACCGAACCCCACAATGCCAACTAGGCAGCCGCACCCGATTTCAGATCCGGACCCCCCCACGAGGCTCACCTCCTGGACCGCTAAGGGCCTCGATTGGGGGTCCACGGCGGATGTGCAGATGCTGGAAAAGCGCATCACCAACATGATAGGCAAAACATCAGCCTCACAGACGTGATTCAAGTGATGCTATTCCGTCGGACTCTCCCTTGCCAGCTCCGGTCCTCTCATATGTGGGAGTTTAGTCTGGAGGAGCCACGGACCTTGAAGCACTTCTTCAGCACAACGCACGGAGACATTTGGAAGTTGCTCTTCAAGGTCCAAAAAACATGGCCAAAGAAGACCGAAGACATTGGTCTCGACATCGAGAATCCGGCCTCGCAGGTAAGCATGATTTTCCCGAGTACCTATTCGGTAAATAAGTTTAGATATAATGTATTGCATGTTCTTCGTACAGGGCTGGACGGCAAAGGCGGAGCAGATCAAGTGTACGGCTCCGCTGCTCGAAGACCCAACCACACCCCAGCTGATAGAGATGCTGGTCCCGGCGCCCTATCAGACGCCAGAGAAGAAGGCCAAGAAGAAGAAGGGCAAGGAGATCAACAGCGGCCCCTGCCACAAGGGTCCCAGACGCTATGTCCAGAGAGACCGAAGCCCCCTCCTCCCATGAGGGAGACGAGGAAGAAGAGGAGGAGGAGGAGGTGGAGAGCAATTCCCCCCGCAAGGGGAGGAAGAAGAAAAGGGAGGCCACCGAAGACCCGCAGGGGGAGGCGACCAAGAGGGGCAAGATGACCCTCCAGGACAGTTCGGACTCAGATGCCGAATTGGTTCCCAAAAAACCTCCCAGGGCGAAGCCCCTGGCCGAATCGTAAGTATCTGGACGCTTACTGTTTATCTTTCAGTCTTCCTATTTTCATTATATATAAGTTGTCATGTTATGCTGTTTCCAGCCCTCCCCGCGACCTCCCGAACACCTCGCTATCGGAAGGGAGTTCTTTGCCACCTGAGATGGCAGAGAGCGAGACGTCGCCATGAGCCTCCTCACCCCTCACCGTGGATGACACTGAGGTGTTATCCCAAAGGACCTCTCCTGGCCGCAGAGGGGCGGGCGAGGCTGTCGAGAAGGCACCCGAGGATAAAACCTTGGTCGTCGAAGACATGGGGGCCACCCCTATGGCAGCTGACGACGGGGACCATCAACAATCCGAGCCCCAGCTGGATACTCTCCCGGAGACCAATGTGGCTCTGGGATCGAACGAGCAGCCCCCTTCAAAGGAGGAGGAGCGTCAGCTCCATCGACGACCTCCACTAATCCGGAGGCGCCGAACACTCTAGTGGAGGCACTGCAACGTGCTTCCATCATGGAGGAGCACCGCACCCTGATGGGTGCGGTAGTACAGAAGGTTCAGTCCGCCAGGAGCGGGCTGAATGAAGCATTTACTAGCCTACTGACAGGCTTCGAGGTATGCGACGTAATGCTCTATACGCTTTTTTCATATGAAGGAATATACCTGTGCATAGACAGTAGCCCCTGAGACTCTGCCTGGTTTTGAGATAAGCCGGACAGAGGATCACATAGTATTCGGAAGAGCTAACATACTTGTCTATTTTGTAACAGGCTTCCCTGTTGGTGGCAACCGCCCAGGCCGCCGAAGTCTCCGAGCTCAATCGAAAACTGAAGTTGGCCGATGAACAAATCGACCGTGTTAACAAGTGGTTCGATGAGATGCAAGGTATGCGTATTAAAAAGTTTGGTTATATATTGTAAGCGATAGGTATATTCAGAGATGAATTCATGTAATGCTTTTGTTTATGGGCATAGTTGGTGCAGCCGAGGTCGAGACCCTCAAAGGCGCCCTTGCGCAAGCCCAAAACGAGGCGAAGGCAAACAAGGCAGCCGTTGACAAAGCGACTGCAGAGCTGAAGACCGAACAAGCCGCCTGAGGGAGTCCTGGATTAAGGGGTCCTCGGGCGTCCGGCCTGTGTGACGTGGGCCGGACTGATGGGCCATGAAGATACGAGATAGAAGACTTCCTCCCGTGTCCGGATGGGACTCTCCTTTGCATGGGTGGCAAGCTTGGCGTTCGGATATGAAGATTCCTTCCTATGTAAACTGACTCTGTACAACCCTAGGCCCCTCCGGTGTCTATATAAACCGGAGGGTTTAGTCCGTCGAGAGGATGACAATCATACAGGCTAGACATCTAGGGTTTAGCCATTACGATCTCGTGGTAGATCAACTCTTGTAATCCTCATATTCATCAAGATCAATCAAGCAGGAAGTAGGGTATTACCTCCATCAAGAGGGCCCGAACCTGGGTAAACATCATGTCCCCCATCTCCTGTTACCATTGACCTTAGACGCACAGTTCGGGACCCCCTACCCGAGATCCTCCGGTTTTGACACCGACATTGGTGCTTACATTGAGAGGACACACTCAATAAAATGGAAATAGACAGGAGCCGCATTGAGCAAAGTAATACGACCTTCCGAGGAATCATTCCCAGCTAGGAGGCGCGATGCACGGGGAAAATTACACTCGACGTGGTATTCGGCACGCCGGAGAACTATCGGTCCGAAGAGATAACCTTCCAAGTGGCCCCTTTCAACAGTAGGACACGCCCTGTTGGGGCGAGATGCATTCACACGCTTTCAAGCTATACCTCATTACGGGTATATGAAGCTCAAGATGCCCGGGCCCAGCGGTATTATCACTCTCGCCAGTGATCAGGACATAGCCCTCTGCGCCGAAAACAAAACCGCATCCCTGGCCCTCGATGCACTGTCCGAGGCCCTCGCAGACGAAGAGTTAACCACACTACGCTCCACGGTGGATAGGGACGACGTAATCCTTGATAAGTGGCCCAAATCCACCTCCTTCAAACCAGCAGACGAAATAGTCAAATTTCAAGTCCACGCGATGGACCCCAAGAAGACAGCTTCCATCAGGGCACAGCTGGACCCAGCGGTTGACGCTGAGAACTGGGACATATTCGCCTGGCACCCCTCTGATATGCCAGGAATCCCACGCAGGTTGGCCGAACACAGCCTCAATATATTGAAGGGATATAAGCCGGTCAAGCAAACACTGCGGCGCTTTTCCGAACACAAACGACAAGCTATGGGTGAGGAGCTAGCCAAGTTAATCGTGGCCTGATTCATCATAGAAATAAAACACCCGGACTGACTAGCAAACCTAGTGATGGTGCCAAAAAGGATAAATCATGGCGCATGTGCGTCGATTTCAAAGACCTCAACAAGGCCTGCCCTAAGGATCCCTTCCCTCTCCCCCGCATCGATCAGATTATTGATGCTACTGCTGGACACGACTCACTGTGTTTCCTCGACGCATACTTCGGATACCATCAAATCAAAATGAAGGAGTCCGATCAAGCCGCAATGACATTCATTACCCCATACGGGCCTTTCTGCTTCAACACTATGCCCTTTGGGCTTAAAAACGCCGGTGCCACCTACCAACGCATGATTCAAACATGCCTGGAGAAACAAATCAGCAAGACAGTTGAAGCATATGTGGATGACGTCATCATCAAGACGAGGCACGTCGAGTCATTAATAGATGACCCGCGTCTCACATTCGACAACCTCCGTACATATGACATCAAGCTCAATCCAAAAAAGTGTGTTTTCGGCGTTCCCACTGGAAAACTGCTGGGCTTCATCATTTCCAATAGAGGAATTGAGGCAAATCCAGCCAAAATCCGAGCTTTGTCACAATTAGCTACACCAACAGACCTTAAACAGGTCCAAAAACTAGCTGGATGCATGGCAGCTTTAAGCCGCTTTATCTCTAGACTAGGAGAAAAAACATTGCCACTTTATCGCTTTCTCCGACGCACCGACCACTTCGAGTGGACGGATACGGCAACGGCCGGACTGGAAGAAATAAAGGCTCTCTTAGCGAGCAACCCAATCATGTCTGCACCGAACGTCGGTGAACCGATGTTATTATACATCTCTGCAACACACCAGGTGGTGAGCGCGGTGCTCGTCATTGAGCGAGAGGAGGACGGACACAAATTCCCACTTCAGAAACCGGTATACTACGTATCCACTGTCCTCACACCATGCAAATCCCGGTACCCTCATTATAAAAAAGATAGCATATGCGGTCTTCATGGCATCCTGGAAGCTACGACACTACTTCCAAGAGTGCTCGATCAGGGTGGCTTCCGAAGTACCACTCAATGACATAATAAACAACCGCGACGCTACAGGCCGGATTGCCAAGTGGGCCATTGAGCTCCTATCATTCGACGTAACATACAAACCACGCCGAGCTATTAAATCCCAAGTATTGTCCGACTTCGTCGCCCAATGGACAGAGGCCGAACTCCCTAAAGAGTACGGTACATATTCCAACTGGGTCATGCACTTTGATGGCTCTAAAATGCTGGCCGGCTTAGGAACGGGCATCATCTTAACGTCCCCCACTAGAGACACGGTCCAGTACGTACTCCACATACTATACACAGACTCCAACAATGCAGCAGAATACAAGGCCTTATTGCACGGCCTTCGGATGGCTGCCCCCATGGGCATACAACGCCTGGAGGTGCGTGGGGATTCAAATCTCGCAATATCCCAAATAAATAGAGACTTTGACGCCAAAGATTTGAAGATGGCGGCCTATCGTAACGCTATACTCAAAATATCAGCTCGGTTCGAGGGACTCGGGTCTCATCATGTGGCTCGAGAAAGTAATCAAGCGGCGGATGTCCTTGCTCGCATGGGCGCCAAGTGTGACCCCGTCCCACCTAACATCTTTCTGGAAAGGCTCTTTGAGGGAGTCCTGGATTAGGGGGTGTCCGGATAGCCGGACTACAACCCTTGGCCGGACTCTTACCATGAAGATACAAGATTGAAGACTTCGTCCCGTGTCCAGATAGGACTTTCCTTGGCGTGGAAGGCAAGCTTGGCGATACGGATATGTAGATCTCCTTCCGTTGTAACCGACTCTGTGTAACCCTAGCCCTCTCCGGTATCTATATAAACCGGAGGGTTTTAGTCCATAGGATGAACAACAATCATACCATAGGCTAGCTTCTAGGGTTTAGCCTCTCTGATCTCGTGGTAGATCTACTCTTGTACTACCCATATCATCAATATTAATCAAGCAGGAGTAGGGTTTTACCTCCATCGAGAGGGCCCGAACCTGGGTAAAAACATTGTGTCCCTTGTCTCCTGTTACCATCCGCCTAGACGCACAGTTCGGGACCCCCTACCCGAGATCCGCCGGTTTTGACACCGACATTGGTGATTTCATTGAGAGTTCCTCTGTGTCGTCATCTTTAGGCCCGATGGCTTCTCCGATCATCAACAGCGATGCGGTCCAGGGTGAGACTTTTCTCCCCGGACAGATCTTCGTATTCGGCGGCTTTGCACTGCGGGCCAATTCGCTTGGCCATCTGGAGCAGATTGAAAGCTACGCCCCTGGCCATCAGGTCAGATTTGGAAGCTTGAACTACACGGCTGACATCCGCGGAGACTTGATCTTCGATGGATTCGAGCCGCAGCCGGGCGCGCCGCACTGTCATGATGGGCATGATCTAGCTCTGCCACCGATTAGTGCCCTGGAGGCCGCACCCGTGTCCGCTCCGACCCTTAGCTCGGAGCCGACTGCACCAATCGAGGACGGGTGGCTGGACACCACCTCGGGGCTGCAATCTCTACGGCGATCGAGCCGACACCGGCCTTATCCCCTGCGAAGCCCATGACTCCAAGATCAATCAAGCAGGAAGTAGGGTATTACCTCCATCAAGAGGGCCCGAACCTGGGTAAACATCGTGTCCCCCGCTTCCTGTTACCATCGACCTTAGACGCATAGTTCGGGACCCCCTACGCGAGATCCGCCAGTTTTGACACCGACACCGCCCGCCGACAACACGAAGTTCGGGTGGCCAAGGTCGAACATGAGCTAATCCTCAAGTGCGAGGGTTTGGAGGAGAAGGCTTCGGCCCAATCGTTCGAACTAGCCAAAAGTGCTCGCGAGGAGATCCACCAGACAAAGCAGATAGCGGCCGGCAAGGTCTTTCTTTTGCAGAGTATTTTTGGAGGTCAGCGGTATGCATTGCTCACACGGCTGTGGAGTTCTCCAGACGCGTTTGCGGATCTTCCTAGGAGTGTCGTGGATGCTGCATAGTTATTCCAAGCCCAGGAGGGGAACTCGACCGAGAAGCTGTTCTGGTCGCAGTTTCTTGCGCCCGAGCATCCGACGCCTCTGAACGACCAGATGAACCAGCTGATGGAGCTGCATAGGATGGTTGGCTTGGCCATGAAGGATCTAATAGTCCAGCTTTGGCTAGCTTAACCAATTCCGAGTAGCTACTTCGGTTTGGTGAGGCGACTCGTCAATGCGTTGCCTCGAGTTGAAGCTATGAAGCGCTCGGCGTGCATAGAGGGTGCTTGGATGGCCTTTGCCCGCACCAAGACGCATTGGGCAAAGATGAAGGCCATCGACGTGGCGACCGTAGGCCCGCCCGAAGGCAAGGACCACCGCAAGCCGGAGAGATACTTTGAGGACGTCCTAGCGGGTGCCCGGATAGTAGAGAGCCAATGCTCAAAGGACATTATATTTGGGTATATGTATCCGGGTTGTAAAAAATGTTTTTGTGAACCCAGGCTTGTAATATATTTGCGCCATTTATCATAAGTTAGTTTCCTCCTGTGCGGTCGTTTAATTCTGAAATTTTGCCAGTAATCGGCTTCAGCCCCCACATAGATACTACAGGGGTGTTTGGCATAGCGCGTTACCACATTTTATCCAACGTCTTGGTCCGTGAAGGAGGTGTCCTCGAGGTGAACCAGGCAATCCGACTATGCGGCTTTATTACTTTCACTTGGCCATAGGAGTTTGATGGTGGGGCTAAGTACTAGCCCCTTGTGCGTGTGCGACAGTCCGAACTAAGGTGCCTTTTCCACGCGGTTGGACGAAGACCAGCCCCTCGTATAACACGGAATAAATCACCAACGATTTGTAGTATAAGACCAAGTTGCCGAATCGCTGACCAGCTCTCGCCTTATCATGAAAGCCAGTTTTCGGCTTTCTCTACTGAGGTATTTGACCGGACAAACTAGAAACACAATTGCAGTAGTTCTCCCTTTACGACCTTAGCCGAACGACCAGAACGTAAGGTGGTAAGCACAGGAGTCGGGCAACCCAACTATAGACCAAAGACATGATTCGGAGCCGATGCATATAATGCAATATTCGGGACGCCGAAGAGTACCTATAGGTGTTCGGACTTGAGAACGTGCGGAGCCAAATACAGCCCCCGGTGTTTAAGGCTGGATTAGGGATACTGATGACAAAAGAAATCAGTACCAAACAAAAGTGGTAATCAACTGTTTCCTTTATATCTTGTATAATATAATATGTCGAGACGTGCTATTATAGATAATGCCATGAGTATTAAGGTTATTTTACATGCCGAGAGTTTACACAAGGGAAAGTTTTACACAAGGCTGTTGGAAAAAGTAGCGGCTTGAAGATCTAAGGTTGCCCTGCTGCATGTCTGCGTCGTTTCTCCTTGGTTAGAAATCCCTTGAAAGGAGAAGTTGGTGGTCATCTATAAGAAGTGGGAGCTTGGAAGGGAGCCCCTCTACAACCGTAAAGTAGGTAGGTTTTGATGAACCTGTAATGAAAAAAAAAGAAAGAGAGAAAGAAGTGTTAGGTCCAAATAGGGTCAAGCCGTACAATAGACCTTTTTCCACGGTATGTCTCCGACATTGCTCAAGGTATTTTAAGTGCGTAATTGTGCACGCACGGTACGTATGCCGCAACCTTATGGGGCGATCGGCAGAGGCTAAACTGCTAATCAATCTCTGGATCTGCTGAGTTGTCATACTGTAATGTGGGCCGGACTCGCTTGGCAGTGTCAGGGGCTTTAATGGCCGACGAGTTGTTCGGCTTGATGAGGCCATTCTGTACCTCGTCTACAAGGGCCATGGTGTGCTCCTCAATACGGAGGGAGCGCTCCATATTTCCATTGACTGTGATGATGCCGCGCGGTCCGGACATTTTGAGCTTTAGGTAAGCATAATGTGGGACTGCATTGAAGCGGGCGAAGGCAGTTCGTCCGAGTAACGCGTGAAAACCACTATGGAAAGGGACGATATCGAAGATCAAGTCTTTGCTTCAGAAGTTGTCTGGAGAACCGAAGACTACATCCAATGTTAAGAAGCCTGTACAACGGGCCTCCACGCCGGGTATTACTCCTTTAAAGGTAGTATTGCTAGGCTTAATTCTTGAAGGATCAATGCCCATCTTAGGGACAATGTCCCGATAGATCAGGCTCAGACTGCTGCCACCGTCCATAAGGACTCTAGTGAGATGGTATCCATCGATGATGGGATCGAGTACCAGGGCCGCCGAACCGCCATGACGGATACTGGTTGGGTGGTCCCTGCGATCGAAGGTGATCAGACAAGCCGACCATGGGTTGGATTTTGGGGCGATAGGCTCTATGGCGTAGACGTCCCTTAGTGCGCGCTTGCGCTCCCTCTTTGGGATATGTGTGACATATATCATGTTCACTGTTTTCACCTCGGAGGGAAACTTCTTCTGCCACCCTGTGTTCGGAGGACGGGGCTCATCATCGTCCTCGCTTTGAGGACCTTTCCCCTTATGTTCGGTATTTAATTTACCTGCCTGTTTAAAAACCCAGTAGTTTCTGTTGGAGTGGTTAGCAGGCTTGTCAGGGGTGCCATGAATCTGGCTAGGCCTATCTAGTATTTTGTCCAAGTTGGATGGACCGTCTCTATTTCCTTTGAATGGCTTCTTCCGCTGACCGGGTTTGGAGTCACTGAATCCGGCGTTTACCGACGTATCCTCTGTTTCTTTGTTAGTTCCGACGCTTGTTTTTGTTACGTCCTGGCCTTCCATTGCCACCCCCTGGCTTCAAAGGTGCCGGGGTCGCTGGTGCTATTGCTTTTATGATCCAACCAGCTATCTTCTCCCGTGCAAAAGCAGGTCATAAGTGCAGTAAGAGCTACCGTAGTTTTTGGCTTTTTCTGACCGAGGTGTCGGGTGAGCCATTCGTCATGGACGCTGTGCTTAAAGGCCGCTAAGGCTTCAGTGTCCGGACAGTCAACAATTTGGTTCTTTTTAATTAAGAACCGAGTCCAGAGTTTGCGGGCTGACTCTCCGGGTTGCTGGAGTATGTGACTGAGGCCGTCAGCGTCCGGTGGCGGGACATATGTTCCTTGAAAGTTATCTCGAAAAGCATCCTCCAAGTCCTTCCAACTACCAATGGAATTCTCTGGGAGGCTGTTCAGCCAGTGTTGTGCTGGTCCTTTTAGCTTTAGGGGAAGGTATTTAATGGCATGGAGATCATCGCCGCGAGCCATATGAATGTGAAGGATAAAATCTTCAATCCATACAGCGGGATCTGTAGTTGCATCGTATGCCTTGATGTTTACGGGTTTAAACCCTTCTAGAAATTGGTGCTGCATTACCTCATCGGTAAAGCACATGGGGTGTGTGGCACCTCTATGTCGGGCCACATCACGATGGAGTTTAGATGATGTCCGTATTCGGTTCTCGGCCCGAACTTGGTTATGATTGTCGCGCCAGGCTTGATGGTCATCGCCTCATGTTGGAGCACGTCCCCTTGATCCCTAGATTGATCTAGTATGGCCGGCTCTATTGTCCAGGTCCTGACATAAGTCATATGTGTAACCCAGAGCCGATGCCTCTTTGCCTCTACGGCGGGGTGGCGTGGGCTGGTGTTCGGCATAATTAGCCGTTTTGTCCCGTCCACGTGGTGGTCGGTCTGGTTCATCAGCATGATGGTATCTTGACGGATTTGGCTCAAAGGCCTCGTCGTCGAATTGTGGTAGTAGCTTGCGTTTTGGGTAGCTCTTTGTTGGGCGCTCGAGGTCGTATTCTTCGGCGGCTAGGACCTTGGTCCATCTCTCGTTGAGCGTATCCTGTTCGGCTTGAAGCTGTTGCTGTTTCTTCTTTAGGCTCCTTACAGTGGCGATGAGCTGTCGCGTTAAGTGTTCTTGTTCAAGAGGTTCCTCTGGTACGATGAAATCTTTGTTACCGAGGCTAACATCCTCCTCGGAGGCCGATAGATAGTTACTATCCTCCGAATCCTCATGCTCGATGAGTTCGTCTGGGTTGACTTGTCTATCCTTCCACTCATCCTGCTCGACAGTAGGCTCGACGGGGTGGTCGGAGTCTTCGGCATTCTCCGGAGTGTCATTGTCTCCGGTGTCGGTGTTGCTTTCCTTTTCTCGATGCGATCGTGAGCGGCGGCGCTGACGTCGGTGCTTTGGTGGTGCCTCGGTGGGCTTGTCCTTAATCAGATCTTGGGCGCTATCGTCGTCCTTCTTATCGGACGTATCCACCATGTACACGTCACAAGTAGAAGTGGCCGTCCAACGCCCAGTGATAGGCGGGTTTTGTCCAGGTTCGGCTCCGGCATCGTCGTCCATACCATCGATGTCTTTGGAGGCGTAGTCTAGCATGTCGGTTAGGTCCTCGACAGTGGCTATTAAGTGGGTGGTGGGTGGGACGCAAAATTCCCCGCTCTCAGCCCCTAGTACAGGTTGTGTGTAGTTCGGAAGTAACACTTCCGTGATGGTGAGAGATCACATTAAGTCCAGAGCCTTGTTTAGGAGCGAAAGCTGGACGGGTGACTGAGGACCTGCGGAGCTGGGCCTGGTAAACACCACTTGACCATACTCAGAGGACGCAGACCTCGAGAGTTCAAAGTTGGCATCCAGAGATGAGTCCGGCTTCCTGATGACAGGGAGAGTCTTGTTTGACTCCTTTTGACGACGTGGTCACCTCTGGGTCTCCGGCGGGGAGCCCCGTAACAGGAGAGAGTCCGGCGGGGCTTATCCTCCCGTATTTGGACAGAGCGGTCCACTTAGGATCTAAGGCCAGGGCAGGCACGAGAGTTGATCCTTGAACGGAGTCTGATGGTGGATCCGATGGGCTTCCTTCATGCAGATGAGTAGCGATGGCCGAGGCCGAGAACACTTCAAAGATCAAATCTCCTCGGATATCAGCGATGTAATTCAAGCTTCCAAACCTGATCTGGTGACCAGGGGCGTAGCCGTCGATCTGCTCAAGGTGACCATCCACGCATAGGGGGGACCTAGGGTTGTACAGAGTCGATTTGTAAGGGAAGGAAATAACATATCCGGACACCAATCTTGACATCCACGCATAGGGGAGTCCTACCCGAACACGGGGGGAAAGTCTTCTGCTTGTATCTTCATGACCCATCAGTCCGGCCCGTATCAATAGCCCGGACACCTGAGGACCCCCTAATCTAGGACTCCCTCAAATTTCCTCAGTGTTGTCTGAATATAGAGCACAATTATAACTGTCCAGATGAATGGTCTTTCTATCGAGAAGGTTTCTCAATCTGCCTCGTCCTCCTCGTTGTTGTCGAGGACGATGACGCCGCCCTCCTCGTGCCCGCGGCGCCGGGCCTGGAGCTCCGCGTACGCCCGACGCTGGCGGCACACCTGCTCGCGAACGTAGTCCTCCTTCGCCCACTTGAGGGCGGACTCGTTGCCGGGGGCCACCATGTCGACATGCTCCGGCTTCATGGGGAGCAGCCCCGGCTCGGGCTTCGGCCGGACCAGGTGGAGGGAGCGCGGGGAGGGCCGGGCACCCTCGTTGATGACAAGGGCGCCGCTGCGGGTGCGGCATCTCCTCCGACTCTGGCTTCACGGGGCGGACCGCTGGCGAGCTGGAGCCCGACGACGAGGATGACCCCGACTCCATTTGTCGCGGCGTCCAGGAGCTGCCACGACGGCGAGAGAAGGACGGCCGCGGCGGGTATTTGAGGTGCGACACGTTGCCGGTCTCGATGTGGTCGAGGACGGCCTCGAGGGTGTGGCTTGGCACGCCCCACCACTCGCGCCGCCCTTCGGCGTTGAGGCGGCCGCGGGGAATGACGCCGTTGGCGGAGGTGATCAGTTTCTCGGGGCGGCGCGCGAAGTACATGGACCACATCGTGTGGTTGTCGGCGGCGTACCGCGGCTTGTTCCGCTGCTCCTCCGCCAGGCACGAGCGGATACAGGCGATCTCGGCCCGCCGTGCCGCCCCTTCGGGCACCGGTGGCACCGGGACGCTGGCGGCGCTCAGCCTCCATGCTCCCGGCACTCGCATGTCCGGGGGCGTCGGATACTCTGCCTCATATAGGAGGCGCGACTCCGGCTCTTGGAGATGGTGGCGGCCGAAGCCGTTCGCCGCCGCGCCGTCGCCTGGAAACCTCTCGGCCATTTGTTCATTGACGGGAAGGGGGGAGAGTGTTGCTTTGTGCGCGCGGAGAGGGGGGAGAGTGTTGCTTTGTGCGCGGAGAGGATGAGAGCTATGGCGTCCACCGGCGGGGAGGTCGCCTTTATAGCCACACCGGGGCGGCGAGAGGCTGTATGTCGGGCGACGCGTGGCGGCAATGGGCGGGACGCGCGTGGCGGCGCCTTCACTGCGCTGCCCGTGAGGCATCAATGGAGGCTGACCGGCGCGGCAGTCTTCGCATTGATTCCTGCAGGAACCGAGGCGATGAGGGCAACGAAGCGGCGTCTCACTGACTTGGCGGGCCCATCTTTGTTCGCGCCAAAATCGCTCGTCCCGGCGCCCCCCAGAGCGCCGGGTTCGGCCTGGGTCCGCTGGCGCCAGTTTCGGCCAAAACCGACGAAAAACGGGCTCCTAAGGGCGCGACTGGGCTGATTTTTCGGCACCGACGCGGAAAAATCGCCTGGGGGGCCTATTGGGGGCGCGGCTGGAGATGCTCTTAGATACGAAGGAGTATCTCTCCAAGAATCCGCCTATAAGACGAAATTAACTTTGAAAACGGTTAGGCGTCAGGTGATTGAATTTGATTTTTGGCCAGTCGATTTATTTCTAGACATTGATGAAAAAGGAATGGCCAGATCTCCTTCTTTTACCTTTTGAAAATAATTGTTCATCGGATTCCTCCCCACGATCTTGATCTGAACCGCCCACAACCATCGCCTGAACCGCCTGCCTCCGTCGCCCGCGGCTAGCGGCGCTCGTTCGTCCGCATCACCGCCCCGCCCTCCTCTCGACCTCCCCCACACCACCGTGCTTGCCGCCACGCCCGGGCATCCTCTAAACCGATGAACCATCTAAATTTTTCGGCGAACATGCACCCCTAAGTTGGACAAGGCGTCCCCCCGCCTCGGCGCACCCCATGTACCATAACATAGACAAGGAGACTGTTTCTTCCCCCTGCACCCTAAGATAGACAAGATCAAACTTACCGCCGCGGCTTCGGTGCTCTACAACTGCTGCTTCCTTCTCCATCGAATCGACTGGCCTAAATCCTAAATTCAGGCGATTGGCGTCCAACAAAACTGACTAACTTTATTCAAACTTATCTGCCAAATTCGTATTAAATCCGATCCGACATAGAAGCATAGGAGATGTTCGATGGCCCAAGCCCAACCCAACCGTTGATAACTTGAGCTAGGGTAAAACAGTGCTTGAACGCCCTTCCCGGCGACCCCGTTTTGTATGACGCGCTCCTACCAATTTGCTTGCTGCAAGCAATGACCCAACAAGAAATGCAGCAGAGGCAGGGCATGCAGAGCAAGGATTTGAATTTTGTATAGTAGTACTCCACAAACAACTCTGCATCTGCCGGCTCTCTGCGTCAAGCTCTGTTCCCACGGCAGCAGCCAGCAGGTTAAACAATGAAGCGCAGAGCGTGGAGAAGAGCGAGAAGGCGGCAAGGCCCAAGGAGGATTCATGTCGGCTTGCTCGGCAATGGGGGCATCTCGCGCGCGCACAGAGGCGGAAGACTCTATACACACGCACACACCATGGCAGGCTGCTGTTCGCTTCTCCTCGGGGCGTGCTCAGGTGGACCGCACCGACGCATGATACGCATCGCATCCAAGTTTGCACGCATCAAAAGAGACGTGTTATCTGTTATGAATGGGCCCGTGAGCCTAGGATAAACATTTGCTTGCTGCAAACCTGCAACGCTATTCTCTGGTTATTTTAGCGGTTGGGTTCGATTGGTTTTGAGTCATGTAGTTCCACTATGTTTATCCTTTGACAAAACATGTACCTTTGAAGCAAGCCATAGATGACAGTAATGCAGATCGTTCACAGCTGGGGAGTCTTTTTCGTGAGACCAAGTATCAACTACAGATAGGTTTCATTCAATTTAAGCTAGTTCAGAAATCACGTGAATGTAATATGCCTGCGCATAAACTAGCTAGTTTTGGTTCTAGGATGGTGAGGGGTAGTGAGCGTATTTGGCTCAATGATTTACCTCTTGATGTACTCGGTGCCGTGGCCGGTGATTTAACCGTGTCCACTGGTTAATTGGAATGCATGGTGTTCCAGGTGAAAAAAAAACATGTACGGAATATCTATAAGTCTGCATGAGAGCTTCTAGACCTGTGCATGGGCAGTCCGGCCAGAGGCTAGAGCCCGAAAGCCCGGCATCCAGGCTGGGCTCAAGCTGCACTTTCTCGCCCGAAGCCCGTCTGGATGCTTAGAAAAGCATAAAATGACCATATTTTGAAATAAGCTATTTTTCAAAAAAGAGGATTATCCCCGGTCTTTGCATGGAGCGATGCACACAATCATCTTTATTAATTTTTCAAAAGAGTGCGACAAAATAGATACATGGATCAACCAAAGTCACCTTTCTTGCGACCTCAATCCTACACCTACAAGTCTCGTGGAGTGCCCTGGCGCATCGATGCACACCATCTAATTCGGTGGCCTCCCCAGGCTGCCCGACGAGCATAAAGCACCAACCGGGGTAACAAACCCTCAGCACACACCGTATGCGCACACCGAAGAATATGTCATCGCCGTCTTCCGATGTCCCATCTTCAGGAGAGATCAATGCCTTGCCAGGCCCAGCTGCCGTCGACGCCACCACGACACCAGGCAGCGCTACCCTCCTACGCGCATCCATCAACACGCGACCATCATAGAAAACCCACTGCCCCATGGCTCCGTGATCTGTTGATGTCGGCGCATCAGATGTCACGCCACTCCACCGTTGTAATCGTCCACTGGTCCCTCTAGCCGATGAACCCCTCCAAGACTGATGCCCCCAATGGGGAGACGATACTAACAAGAGCGCTGCCATCATCCGATCGACTGATCTTGGGTTTCCCCCGGAGGTAGAGGGAGGAGTTGTGAGCTTCACCTTGATAATGCCTTCAAGAAGGAACAACGACATTGTGTCGCCATCACCGGCTCCGGCCAGCTTCCGAAGACAAGATCTTCACCCGAATCTGCCGCACGATCCTCCGACCGACAACCGTGCATCTGCGAGACCACCTTCAAAACCCCAGATCTGGCCGTTGAGATCCGGCGACCATCCACCGCCGTTGCCACCGTGCGGACCCTGACGTTCCGGACATTGCCGAAGGGCGCCACCATTGGAGCATGGAGAGAGGGCTGCCGCCCCACCGCGCCATGCCGGAAGAGCCGTTAGAAAGGATCCCAAGCACACTCTTCACTGTCTCTGTACCAAACGTGAATTGGGGCAGAAGCCGTCGGACTACCGAAGCAGCTCCGCCTTAGCCATGGGTACCTCCACGCCATGCAGCTGAGGACGACCTTGGCCTCACCGGTCTCCACCGCATGGGGCCGCCGCCCCGACATTCGTCACCATGCAGCGAGGTCTACACCTAGCCATCCCTTTCGGGTGCCACCAAACCCGCTAGCGCTCGTGCGACGCTAAGGCGGGCCGCGGCCCAAATAGCGCACAACTCGGTCGCTTGGGCACCCCTATGTCGCACTATAAGCAAGATGTAGGGAGCCCTCGCGTGAAGGCGAGGCCAGATCGGCCGACCCATCTTTCACCCCTATGTCTCATCAATTTTATCTTGTTTTCTTCACTTTTTTATTTTTATTTTTGCGTTCTTTGTGGTTTTGTTTATACTTCCAAATATATATATATATATATATATATATATATATATATATATATTACAAAAAACACTCTACATAAAACATTTGAAAATGTTAATCTAGCACCAGACAAATGTTAATCTAGCATATAAAAAATGCTAAATGTGTATAGAAAAATGTGTGTGTGAAAAAAGTTGACCATGTATTTAAAAAATGTTAATCAAGCATTTGAAAAAAAGTTGATCATGTATAAAAAATGTAATCATATAATTAAAAAATGTTAAACATGTGAAATATTACAGATATATAAGGAAAGTGTACAATGTGCATGAAAAAAGTAGTCATCAAACACAAAAAAATTATACAAATTTAATCATCTATTTTCAAAATGATAAAGGTGTACAAAAAATGTTCCCGATGTATATAAAAAAAGTATAACGTGTATTAAAATTTTTGAACGTAAAAACATAAAATTTAAAAAATATTGATCATGTATAGAAATCTTGATCATATACAAAAATGTATTAACATGTTTCTGAGATATATCAAAAATAAAAAATGTGTGTCAAAAAAGGAGTCATAAAAAGAAAATCTTAAAAAAATGTTAATCATCTATTTGATAAATGTTAAAGCTCCAGAACAAAATGTTCATGATGTATACCAAAAATGTAGGGCGTCTATTAATTTTTATCAACATAAAAACGTAAATATTTAAAATGTGGATCGTGTGCAAAGAAAGTTAATCGTGTATTCGAAAATATTAAACATGTAATAAAAATATGTTCCTGATATATTTACCAAAAATGTACAATCTGTATGACAAAAATAGTCATCAAACATATTTAAAAATAAGGACACTCACGTATTTGAAAATAATTAAAAATTTATACAAAAATGTTCTTGATGTATACTTAAAATGCAAAAATGTGTATACAAATGTAGACTTGTGTTGACAAGAAAATGAAGAAAAAACGATGAAAACCGAAGAAACGGAAGAAAAAAACACGTCAGAAACGAATAAAAATGAAAAACCTATAGAAAACCATGAAACCCCATGAGAAAACGAAGACAACCATAAAAAAAAATAAAGATAACCAAAGAGAAAGAAAGAAAACTTGTGGTTACTAAGGAAGGAACAAAAGAAGAAGAAAAATAAAGAAAATAGGGTAGCAAGGAAAAGAAAAGGAAACAAATCTATAAAACTAAGAAACTAAGGAAGAAACAAAAGAAGAAGAAAAATAATGAGCTAGCTTATATAGACGCACCTACAGCGAGAGATGCTATGGTCTCGCCTTAAGCGAGAGATAGCTCTCGCAGGTGCTGCTAGGCTCGATCTCCTAACTTTTTTTACAGCGGCTCTATTGTTCAGTTGCACAATACACGAAAAAAGTAAAAGTGACCATCATCCATTCGTTCTGGAAAAAAAAATAGACTTCTGTCTTCTGGTTTTCTATAGATTAAAAAAGAATAGGTTCAAAAAATGTTGGATGTCTTTAAACAGTTCATGAATTAGAAAAATAACCGCGAACACAAAAAAATCATGAATTTGGAAAAAAATATATTGTTGAATTTGAACAAAACGTTCCTCAAAAATATATTTCTAGAATTCGAAATTATTAATGAATTTAAATATTCATTGATTCG